>CM035622.1:67025439-69525439 GCA_020496765.1 Gossypium stocksii
ACATAATTTAAACATTTAAACTCATATAATATAAAGTTTATTAAAAATACAAGCTTACCTCGATATAGCACGAATGCAAACGACCACCTAGTCAAAAACTTTATCTTTTCCCCGATCTAGATTCGTACTTTGTTTTTCTTGATCTATATAATCAAATTGAACTTATTTAAACATCATTCTATTCAATTTAACACAAAATATATATTTTTTCAAATTTACACTTTTATCCCTAATATTGTAACTTCTTTCCAATTTAGTCCTTATCACATAAAAATACAAATCCATGCAATTTAGCCTTAACCCAAGCTAGCCAAATACCATCTATGCTTATAACAGCCTATATATTTCATTTATTCATACATTTAACCACACAATTTTTACATTTCTCAATTTAATCCCTAATTGACATTTTCACTAAAAATCACTTAAAAAAACTTGTTTATCTAACAACAAGGATTCATATTCTTTCATCAAACATCCATTCATCAATGGTAACATCCTAAACCTTTAATAGTTTTGCAAATTAGTCCCTGGGCTAGCTAGATTAAGTTACGACCTCAAAAACATAAAAATTATTAAAAACCGAGTCAAAAATCACTTGCATGCAAGGTTGATACATAGACAAACCTCAAGCTCCTTCCATGGAGTTTTTTCTTCTCTAAATATTGGTGCAAAAAGATGAAAGAAGAAAGGAATTTGACTTTATTTTACTTAATTTACTTTATTTATTAAATTACCTTATTAACCTTTAATTAATAACTTATGATTCACCTATTTAATGTCTATCTTTGTCCACTAACATTAAAAATGGTCTAATTACCCTATAAGAACCTCCACATTAAATTTCTATAGCTATTTGACGCTATTAGCTTGTAAAGCCCAACTTTTACACTTTACGCGATTTAGTCCTTTTTCAAAAATTAAGTACTCAAACGATAAAATTTCTTAATGAACCTTTCATGCAATCCTACTATCATGCTATAGACCTCATAATAATATTAAAATAAATATTTTTACCTCAAATTTGTGGTTCCAAAATCACTGTTTCAATTTCACTAAAAATAAGCTGTTACAGGTCACTTTAGGTCTCTTTTGTACAGTAGGTTAAGTGTGATTTTGTTGAGGTATTATTTAAAGTAAGGGTAGATTCTTAGTAATCCCAACCTTCCAATCAACATCATAGACCTACTATCCTTTGCCGTAGTATGTTTGCCATAACATTCTTACTTATTTATTTATTTGTTCACATTTTATTCACGTAATTATTCTTGTAGTTGCCATTGCATTTTTACTCTTGATTTGCCTTAACCCTCTCCAATAGTAGTCCATATACATTTTATACATATCCTTATTATTTTAATTTACCACTGCATACTTAACTTGGTTTTGCCATAACATTAATCATTATTATAACTTGACTATTTCAGTATCTAACCCAATCCCTGTGGAGAGGATCTCACTTATCACTTTATTAATTGATTCAACATGTATACTTGCATAGCTCGCATATCAGATTCATACGTGACACTTCCTGGGTACCTTGCGAGCTATGATTGTAACACCTTGATTTTTTGGGATTTTTCGGGATTTTTGTGATTTTGGCGAAATCTTGAAATTTTGGTGTTTTGGTTATTAAAATTATGTTAAGTGTGTTAGTAGGCCTTTAGGAGGCCCAAGCCTAAGTTAAAACCCGACAGAAATATCAACTTTGGATTTAAAGTGAAGGGGACTTGGTTAAGTGGGCCTTTAAGAAAAAGTTAGTGAAATGGGACACAAAGAGGCTCTTGGTAAAGTGGCAATGTGGAGCCACTAAGCTCCTAAAAAAGTGGCGTGTGGACTGAGTGCTAGGGCCAAGGTTCTAGTTGCAAGGTAAGCAGATGATACTTTTAATTTTTTCCGATTTGGTCATATGGATAGGGGCATTCGACTAGGGCTTTAGGGGTTGCAATTTTGGCAAATAAAGAGAGGTTGTGCCGTTTGTTAGAATGGCCATTAGGGTAAGTTCTAAATTCTTTTCCTTCTTGCCGAATTAGGGTTTTGCCACTTAGGTTTTTCTACTTTTGTTCTATTCTCCTCTTAGTGTACCAAAAAGCTGAAAATGCAAGAAAAGTTCTCCTCTTGTGCCGATTTGCCATAGCCAAATCGCTTTTCCTCTCCTCTTTCATTCTTTTTCTTCTTCTTTTCTTCTCAAGCGGAAACATCCTTTTCACTCTACCTATCTCTTATTTCATTCTCTTTTCTTTTCATTCCAATTCTCTTCTAATCCTCCATAGCCAAATATTCATAAAAGCTAAAATATCGAAAGGTTACTTTTGTACCAATTTGTCTATAGCTGAATCCTCCTATCTTCTCCTTCTCTTTTGGCCAACTTTTACATCCTCAAAACCCCTAACCTTTTTCGACACCACCACTTCAAATCCATAACCTCAAATAATCTTCTTTTCATCTCATCAAAAGCTGAAATCACCATATTCGTAGGGACTTAGTAGTTGAATACTTAGATCTCTAAGACTCATTCTCTGCTAGTGTTTAGGGGCTAGATCTGCATCGGATCTGAGTCGAAACAGAAGTGGAATCATTTTGGTGGAGAGAACTTATGGTAAGTACTCGACATCTCTGATTCTATTCTTTATTTCAAGATTTAGAAAAGCCAAAATCCCTAGGGGCATAGGGAGGCTGTCGATTTGGGGCTTGAGGCTTTAAGGGTTTTAACAATCGATTTATTTTGGTGTTAGTGTGATCTAGAGGCTACTGATTGAGGGCTTGGACAAGTGGAATGACTAGATCTAGATCTAGTCACTAATTTCGACAAAGATAAGATCTCAAGGGCCTTAGGCGATGATAGCCGATTATGGTAGGTAAGATTATATCAGTTTTCATTGGATTTTGAATTTGATATGTTAAGTGACTGATTGTAGGACACTCTGTGCGAGACCGTGGTAGCATTCGTCACAAATCAGTGTGTATCGAACACTATTTTATAGTCTAAATCGGCAAAAGCCGAAAAGCCGAAATGTCAAAATTTCAGCATTTCGTGGGCTTGTGAGCTTGGGAATGCTCATAAGTCAGTTGGAAATCATTAGATCTGTAATCACAGGTGGTAAGATGGTTGAGTGCGCAATTTCGTGCACTTTGGTAAATTTGGGCCTCGATGGGCTGAAATTGGGCCTAATGGGCTTACGGGCCCATATGGGGAAAAAGTAAGCGGTAAGTGTGTTCTGATATTCTGGAGGTTAAGACTATTAAGCTAGACTTAGAATTTGGGCTAAACGGGCTAAATTAGCTAAATGACATTGTAGGGCCCATTAGGGGTTTTAGGGCCCAATGACTGTAAACTGCTAAAATGGGCTAAGTAAGCTACTGAGATAAAAGTTAGACGATTAATGAATGTAAAGTGCATAAAACCCTAAAAACTGGAATAATTATTGAAATACCCTTTATAGGAGCAAAATTACTATTTTACCCCTAGGTGTAAAATGACCGTTATACCCCTATGGCTAAATCTGACTGAGATGACTATTTTACCCCTACGTGTAAAATGACCGTTATACCCCTATGGCTAAATCTAACTGAGATGCATGTTTTACTGTTTCTGTTCACTACATGATTATCTGTTGCGTGGGACTGGGTTATTGATGGAGGAAGTACTGAAAGTAGCTTGACCACGTACTAGAGGCTTTGCCTCATTTTACTGTTATCTGAGCAGCTATGCTGCAACTGTGGAGTGTAGGGCTGGGTGGGTTGAGTTATTCCCCACATAGATTGTAGGGCTGGGTGGGTTGAGTTATTCCCCACATAGATTGTAGGGCTGGTACGGGTGGAGTGTAGCGGTTGGGTCTAGGTTGGGTTTGGGCTTGCTTTCATAATTGATATCTGATCTGTTACTAAAATGGGCATACGGGCCGTAGTGTTATCTGAAAAGGGCTAAGGCCCAGTTTACTGTATCTGGATGAAACTTCGGCCCAATTATTACTGAGACTGGTTTAGGCTTAGGCCCAGTGGGCCTGAGCTGATATGGGCTTCGGATGGGCTTTTGTTACACACTGAGTTTCCAAACTCACCCATTTTTTCCTTCCATCCATGCAGGTGAGCCCTAGACTGGTGAACTTGGAGCTAGGAGGGATTCAAAGTGGCCACATGGACTGCAATTAATTAATTAAGTTTTATTTTATTTTATTTGCGTATTTATTTTAAATTATTTTCATTATGGTTTTGGGTTGTAATAAGGCCGTTTTAATTATTTTGGTTTTTTAACTTTTTATTTATACTATACTTCTAATGCTATGAACAAAGCTGCGCAAGTTTTCTTAAAATTCATTCAAACATTTTTTTCAAAAACAATCACGTGTTTCAAACGAGTAACAAAGTTAAATTTTATAAATATTTTAAACTGGTAGTGAATAGGACGTTAATCAATAAACCAGGATTTCCTCTTAAAACTTTAATATCAATTTTGCAAAGCTCGCCTTAATCTGAGTAGCTAGGTAACATGGTTAGTTGTAGGTTATGTGACACACCAGACTTAGCCGTAATGTCTGGGTCAGGTTTGGGGTGTTACATTTAGTGGTATCAGAGCCCGGTTACAACAACTCGACTATGGATCGGGTCTAAAAAGTTTTCAAAAATTTTTAAATTTAAAGAAGGGTATTTTTGGAAATCAATTTTTGGGAAATTTAGGAAACCCTTTTCATACTCATTTTCTTCAAATATACATGTTTTAAGGTTTGATTTAAAAAGGTTTAAGTTTTTCTAGGTTTCTGAAATCTAATAACTGAAGAGGTGGCACACTGAATCTCCAACACCAAGTCTGTAAGTATTTCTATTTCTTATACTGTACTGTACTGAGACACCATTGTAGATAGAACTGAGACCCTATTATGAAACTGTAGATAGGGTAGTACTGAAAGATGTAAGACTGAGACTGTAGGGAAACTAAAAAAACCCTAGAAAACTGAGACTGTAGCTAGGCTACGAAATCGTGAAACCCACTCTGAAACTCTATTTGTACATAAGACATTCTGTAATAAACAACTGAAATATTAAACTAATGTCATAAAATTCGTAATCAGATAAGACGTTATGAGTATGAGGGCTGCTCGAGGACGAGACCGAGGCAGTGTTAGAACTGGGTCTTCATCTTCGGAACACTTGCCAACTGATGGGGCACGACCACCATCGGTAGCCAAAAATGGGCCGTATGATCGGGCCACAGGGGATGATGCCTTGTCTCAGGCAATGTTAAGGGTTTGGAAAGGGTTGCTGGAGCTAATATTAGGCCAGTGAATAGGGGATCCATCTCTGAGCGACTCCGGGCTAACGGAGTAGAGGTTTTGAGGGGCATATCTGGAGTAACCCCAAATGTAGCTGAGTATTAGCTGAAAGCTACAGAACAGATTAT
Organism: Gossypium stocksii; assembly: GCA_020496765.1. NCBI lineage: Eukaryota > Viridiplantae > Streptophyta > Magnoliopsida > Malvales > Malvaceae > Gossypium > Gossypium stocksii. The sequence continues at coordinate 67,030,838 of CM035622.1, forward strand.
GGACGACCTAGGTTGCTTGGTGGAGCAAAAGCGGAAAGGTGCAGTGTCTCGGCTGCGAGACGAGGCATATCAATAGTGGATCACTGTAAGGGAGAGTACCCCAGCTGAGCGAGTGACTTGGGAACTATTTAAGACATTTGTCAAAGGGAAGTACGTCGGAGTAAGTTGTGTGGATGCGCGTAGGAAAGGATTTCTGAACCTGACCCAGGGCAATAAGTCCGTTACTGAGTATGAGGCGAAATTTCTGAGGCTGAGTCAGTATGCCAGCGGTATAGTTGCTACGGAGTTTGAACGTAGTATTCACTTTGAGGATGGCCTCAAGGATGTGTTAAGGGTGCTGATAGCTCCACAGAGGGAGCGCAACTTTGCTGCGTTGGTGGAGAAGGCCAAGATAGCCGAAGAAGTGAAGCGAACTGAACGGCAAAATCGTGATAAGGATCCGAACCGATTTAGGAGGGATTCTGGACCGTCTGGTGCTGCAAACTGAAATGTCAAGAGAGCGAGAGTAGAGGAACCGATTCGAGCATTTTCGATAAATACCATTAAACCACAGCCTTGTGGGGACTGTGGTAGAGTGCATCTAGGAGAATGTTGGAAGCGTACTGGGGCATGTCTCCGTTGTGGATCCAAAGAGCATAGGATCAAGGACTGTTCGCAGAGGCTAGCTCAGACTCAAGTTGTAGAACAGAGGGTTGCTCAACCTATGCGAGGTGGACCACTACTGCCGAGGGGTCGTGGACAAGGTAGAGGTGGCAATGGAAATAGACGTGGAAGTGGAGCACCTGGCAGGGGTGCTGGTAATGCTGAGGCTCGCCAGCCAGCATTGGTATATGCTGCTCGACGCCAAGAGGAGGGTGATGCACCTGACATCATAACTGGTACGTTTTTGATCTCTAGCGTGCCATACATTGCTTTGATAGACGTGGGTTCTACTCATTCGTATGTAGCATGTGACATTTCTGGGTCGTTGGGTGTGCACTCTGAGGAAACTGTGAGTGGGGTAACTGTGATAAGTCCACTGGGTCACTCGGTTAGGGTAGATAAAGTCTTTAGGGAGGTGCCTTTAGAGACTCAAGGTAGGATCTTTACTGGAGACTTAATGGAGCTACCATTTAGAGAGTTCGATCTGATCTTGGGTATGGACTGGTTGACTGAGCATAAGGCAACTCTGGATTGTGCGGCTAAGAGAATGGTGTTAAGGACTGCCGAGGATGAGGAGGTTGCGGCCTTGAGAGCTGAGAAGCTAATTCATAAAGGTTGCGGGGCGTACTTGGCTTTTGTAAGTCAGACTGAAACCGAAGACTTGACTGTAAAGATGGTTAAAACTGTTAAGGAGTTCCAAGATGTTTTTCCAGAGAAGGTTCCTGGATTACCTTCGAATCGAGAAGTCAAGTTTGGAATCGACTTGCTGCCTGGAACAGCTCTAGTGTCCATTGCACCCTATAGAATGGCACCGAAGGAGTTAGTAGAACTGAAAGCACAAATCCAAAATTTGTTGGATAGAGGTTTCATAAGACCAAGCGTGTCTCCGTGGGGAGCACCGGTACTGTTTGTGAAGAAGAAGGATGGGACGATACGTATGTGCATCGATTAATGCCAGTTGAACAAACTGACGATAAAGAACAAGTATCCTTTGCCAAGAATCGACGATCTATTTGACCAATTCAGAGGAGCTTTGGTGTTTTCTAAGATCGATCTTTGATTTGGATACCATCAATTAAGGGTAAAGGAAGTGGATATTCATAAGACATCATTTAGAACTCGGTATGGTCATTACGAGTTCCTGGTTATGCCATTTGGACTAACGAATGCACCAGCAACTTTTATGGATCTGATGAATCGAGTGTTCCAACCTTACTTGGACCAATTTGTAGTCGTCTTTATCGACGATATTCTGGTATATTCGAAAACTGAGGAGAAGCATGATGAGCATTTTCGTGTTGTTCTGTAAGTATTAAGAGAGAAGCAACTCTATGCAAAATTCAGTAAGTGTGAATTTTGGTTGCGAGAAGTGACTTTTTTGGGTCATGTTGTCTCTGCTGAAGGAATTAGGGTAGATCCTCAGAAAATTGAGGCAGTTCTGGAATGGAAGCCACAGAGGTTAGTATTAGAAATTCAGAGTTTTTTGGGTCTGGTAGGTTACTACAGAAGATTTGTAGAAGGATTCTCTCTGATTGTAGCCCTGTTGACAAAACTGTTGAGGAAAGGAGTATCTTTTGTATGGACTGAGAAACAGCAAGAAGCCTTTGATAAGTTGAAAAGGTATTAACGGAGGCGCCAGTATTGATTTAGCCAGAGTCAGGAAAGGATTTCATTATGTATAGTGGTGCGTCGCATGTGGGGTTAGGCTGTGTACTAATGCAAGAGGGTAAGGTGGTCACTTATGCTTCACGACAGCTTAAGCCACATGAAGCGAATTACCCTATGCATGATCTAGAGTTGGCAGCGGTGATCTTCGCGTTGAAAATCTAGAGACACTATCTATATGGGGAAAGGTGTATTATATACACAGACCATAAAAGTCTCAAGTATCTATTGACTCGGAAGGAGTTGAATCTTAGGCAACGTAGATGGATAGAGCTGCTTAAGGATTACGACTGTTTGATGGAGTACCACCCAGGCAAGGTGAATGTGGTGGCTGATACATTAAGTCAAAGGGTTGTTGCTAAGTTGGGAGCTATGTTTGCTCGTTTGAGTCTATTTGACGATGGGTGTCTGTTAGCGGAATTGCAAGTAAGACCAACTTGGACTGAGCAGATCAAAGAGAAGCAGTTAGAGGATGAGTCGTTGGTTCCTCAATTTCAACAAGCTGAGAATGATAAGAATTCAAATTTTGGACTGAATACTGATGGGGTTCTATGTTTTCGTGGAAGAGTTTGCATTTCGAAGGACTCTGCCTTGAGACAGTTAATTCTGAAAGAGGCTCATGGTAGACCTTGTGCCATGCATCCTGGAGGGAATAAGCTGTATCGAGACTTACGAGAGCTATATTGGTGGCTTGGACTTAAGCGAGAGGTAACTGAATTTGTGGGGAAACGTCTGACGTGCCAGCGAGTAAATGCTAAGCAGCAACTGCCTTTTGGACTGTTGCGGCCTGTAAAGATTCCACTCTGGAAGTGGGAAAGGGTTGCCATGGATTTTGTGAGTGGGCTACCTTTGACACCCTCCAAGAAGGATTCTGTATGGGTAATTATGGATAGGTTAACGAAATCTGCCCATTTCATACCTATCTGAATTGATTACTCACTTCAGAAGTTGGCCAAATTGTATGTGGCGGAGATAGTGCGACTACATAGGGTGTGAGTTTCGATAATTTCTGATCGGGATCCCAAGTTTGCATCTTGATTCTGGCAAAAGTTACATGAGGTGTCGGGTATGCGATTGGACTTCAGCACTGCTTTTCACCCTCAGACGGATGGACAATCGAAAAGGGTTATCTAGGTTCTGGAAGACATGTTAAGAGGTTGTATTATCAACTTTTGGGGTAGTTGGGAGGACTACTTGCCATTGGCAAAATTTGCGTACAACAACAGTTATCAAGTGAGTATTCAAATGGCTCCTTGTGAGGTGCGTTATGGGCGAAGGTGTTGTACGCCTACGTGTTGGACAGAATTGGGAGAACAACATGTTCTTGGACCAAAGTTAGTGGCAGATACTGAACTAAGGTTAAGTTGATCAGAGATCGGTTAAATGAGGTATCTGATAGGGAAAAGTCGTACACTGATCTGAAGCGTAAGGGAATCGAGTTCTTTGTAGGGGATATGGTCTTTTTGAAGGTCTCGCCTTGGAAGAAGATCTTGAGGTTTGGCAAGAAGGGTAAATTGAGTCGCAGTTTATTGGGCCTTATCGGGTTCTTAAATGGGTAGTGCTAGTAGCTTATCAACAGGAGTTACCGCCAGAGCTGGACCGTATACATGATGTCTTTCATGTGTCCATGCTAAGACGGTATCAATCGGATACTTCGCATGTCGTACCAGTGGAAGAGATTGAGGTAAGGACCGATTTGACATTTGAAGAGGAGCCTGTGCAAATTCTGGATCGAGAAATCAAAGTGTTGAGAAAGAAGTCAGTTCCATTGTTAAAAGTGCTTTGGCGCAATCATGGTAAATAAGAGGCTACTTGGGAACCAGAAGAGGCAATGCGTCGACAATACCCTTAACTATTTTGATCAGGTAAATTTCGAGGCCGAAATTTCTTTAACGGGGTAGAGTTGTAACGCCTTGATTTTCGGGATTTTTTAAGATTTTTGTGATTTTAGTGAAATCTTGAAATTTTGGTGTTTTGGTTATTGAAATTATGTTTAGGTGTGTTAGTGTGCCTTTAGGAGGCCCAAGCCTAAGTTAAAACCCGATAGAAATATCAACTTTGGATTTAAAGTGAAGGGAACTTGGTTAAGTGGGCCTTTAAGAAAAAGTTAGTGAAATGGGACACAAAGAGGCTCTTGGTAAAGTGGCAATGTGGAGCCACTAAGCTCCTAAAAAAGTGGTGTGTGGACTGAATGCTAGGGCCAAGGTTCTAGTTGCAAGGTAAGTAGATGATACTTTTAATTTTTGCCGATTTGGTCATATGGATAGGGGCATTCGGCTAGGGCTTTAGGGGTTGCAATTTCGGCAAATAAAGAGAGGTTGTGCCATTTGTTAGAATAGCCATTAGGGTAAGTTCTAAATTCTTTTCCTTCTTGCCAAATTAGGGCTTTGCCACTTAGGGTTTTCTACTTTTGTTCTATTTTCCTCTTAGTGTACCAAGAAGCCAAAAACGCAAGAAAAGTTCTCCTCTTGTGCCGATTTGCCATAGCCGAATCTCTTCTCCTCTCCTCTTTCATTCTTTTTCTTCTTCTTTTCTTCTCAAGCCGAAACATCCTCTTCACTCTACCCATCTCTTCTTTCATTCTCTTTTCTTTTCATTCCCATTCTCTTCTAATCCTCTATAGCCGAATATTCATAAAAGCCGAAATCCCGAAAGGTTACTTTTGTGCCAATTTGTCTATAGCCGAATCCTCCTATCTTCTCCTTCTCTTTTGGCCAACTTTTACATCCTCAAAATCCCTAACCTCTGTCGACACCACCACTTCAAATCCATAACCTCAAATCATCTTCTTCTTCATCTCATCAAAAGCTGAAATCACCATATTCATAGGGACTTAGTAGCTGAATCCTTAGATCTCTAAGACTCATTCTCTGCTAGTGTTTAGGGGCTAGATCTGAATCAGATCTGAGTAGAAATGAAAGTGGAATCGTTTTAGTGGAGAGAACCTGTGGTAAGTAGTCGACATCTCTGATTTTATTCTTTATTTCGAGATTTAGAAAAGCCAAAATCCCAAGGGGCATAGGGAGGCTGTCGATTTGGGACTTGAGGCTCTAAGGGTTTTAACAATCGATTTATTTTGGTGTTAGTGTGATCTAGAGGCTACTAATTGAGGGCTTGGACAAGTGGAATGACTAGATCTAGATCTAGTCAGTAATTTCAGCAAAGCTAAGATCTCAAGGGCCTTAGGTGATGATGGCCGATTATGGTAGGTAAGATTATATTGGTTATCATTGGATTTTGAATCTGATATGTTAAGTGACCAATTGTAGGACACTCTGTGGGAGACCGTGGTAGCATTCATCGTAAATCAGGTGTGTATCGAATACCCTTCTGTAGTCTAAATCGGCAAAAGCTGAAAAGTTAAAATGCCGAAGTTCCAGCATTTCGTGGGCTTGTGAGTGTGCGAACGCTCATAAGTCGGTTGAAAATCATTGGATCTGTAATCGTAGGTGGTAAGATGTTTGAGTGCTCAATTTCGTGCACTTCGGTAAATTTGGGCCTCGACGGGCTGAAATTGGGCCCAATGGGCTTACGGGCCCATATGGGGAAAAAGTATGCGGTACGTGTGTTCTGATATTCTGAAGGTTAAGACTGTTAAGCTAGACTTAGAATTTGGGCTAAGCGGGCTAAATTAGCTGAATGACATTGTAGGGCCCATTAGGGGTTTTAGGGCCCAATGACTGTAAACTGCTAAAATGGACTAAGTAAGCTACTGAGATAAAAGTTGGATGATTGATCACTGTAAAGTGCATAAAACCTTAAAAACTAGAATAATTACTGAAATACCCCTTATAGGAGCAAAATTACTATTTTACCCCTAGGGTAAAATGACCGTTATACCCCTAGGGCTAAATCTGACTGAGATGCATGTTTTACTGTTTCTGTTCACTACATAAATATCTGTTGCATGGGACTGGGTTATTGATGGAGGAAGTACTGAAAGTGGCTTAACCATGTACTGGAGGCTTTGCCTCATTTTACTGTTATCTGAGTAGCTATGCTGCAACTGTGGAGTGTAGGGCTGGGTGGGTTGAGTTATTCCCCACATAGAGTGTAGGCCTGGTACGGGTGGAGTGTAGCGGTTGGATCTAGGTTGGGTTTGGGCTTCCATTCATAATTGATATCTGATCTGTTACTGAAATGGGTCTACGGGCCGTACTATTATCTGAAAAGGGCTGAGGCCCAGTTTACTGTATCTAGATGGGGCTTCGGCCCAGTTATTACTGAGACTGGTTTGGGCTTAGGCCCAGTGGGCCTGAGCTGGTATGGGCTTCAGATGGGCTTTCATTACACACTGAGTTTCCAAACTCACCCATTTTTTCCTTCCATCCATGCAGGTGAGCCCTAGACTGGTGGACTTGGAGCTGGGAGGGATTCAGAGTGGCCACATGGACTGCAATTAATTAATTAAGTTTTATTTTATTTTTTATTTCCGTATTTATTTTAAATTATTTTCATTATGGTTTTGGGTTGTAATAAGGTCGCGTTAATTATTTTGGTTTTTCAACTTTTTATTTATACTATACTTCTAATGCTATGAACAAAGTTTCGCAAGTTTTCTTAAAATTCATTCAAACATTTTTTTTCAAAAACAATCACGCGTTTCAAACGAGTAACAAAGTTAAATTTTATAAATATTTTAAACTGGTAGTGAATAGGACGTTCACTAATAAACTGGGATTTCCTCTTAAAACTTTAATATCAGTTTTGCAAAGCTCGCCCTAATCTCAGTAGCTAGGTAACATGGTTTGTTGTAGGTTATGTGACAAACCAGACTTGGTCGTAATGTCTTGGCCAGGTTTGGGGTGTTACAGTGATGGATAACGATCATCTTGCTACGTGCGTGACTGGGTTTCCAGTGTATGTATCTGAATGTTGAAAGTTAAATCATTTTCATCTGCTCACATTTGGATCACTGATTCTCCTCAGTTATATGAATCATCAAAGAATGGGATGAGAAATTCTTCTTTAAAAGGAGAGCCTTCAGAACCCTAAATCTTTCATGCTTAGCAGTTCCAACAACCTGAAACAAATGTAATATCAAACATTTTTGGTTTTTTAATTCTTGCTTTCTTTTTTTACTCGAGTTATGGTGAGGATGAGAGGAATCTATAACCAAATAGTCCTAGCTTGTCCACTATGCCGGTTGAAGGTGATGGGGACTCGTGTTTATAGCATGGAGAGTTGAGCACAAGAGAGTATCCTTATAATCTTGTTGACGTGGCACTCAAATGGTAGGGTTCTGTGTCAGAGTCTACGAGGTTAAGCAGTGCACAAGTACCCCTTGCATCAAGTCTGTCCTTATCCTTGCAGTTCTAGCTTTTTGAGGTTAACATGGTACGGTTGAAATATGAAGAGGCTCTTAGAGGGAGCTTGTAGAGACTAAGATAGAGTTGGCCTGGGTTGGCGAGCTATATCATAAGGTGAAGGAGGAAAATGATATCATTAGTAAATAGAATAGGGATCGTACAAAGTGCCTAATTGTTGCTGAGATTAAGATGGAAGGGCTAGCCTGCAAGGTGGTCACTGAGAGGCAAAGTAGTAAGACTACGCAGGCTAAGGTAGAAAGGGTCATTGCGGAACATGCGACCACTCTGGAGAAAATTATTAGGGAGTGCCAAGACCAAATAGAGGGCACTATGTAAAAAGCAGTCTGAGGCCTTGGAAAATTTAAAAAAGAAAATAGCTAAGAATATCTTGAATTCTATTTTGAAGTTAAAAAAGAACATACTGCTGCACACTCAGGTTACTGGTGGTCCCTTCAATGCTCACAAAGTAGACTTTGATGCTCTCAACAGGGTGGATATGAGTGAGCTGGGTTTTGGTCTGCTATGTCCCTTAGGTGTTGCGTGAGACCCATTTGTGTCTACTTGGGAGAACTTTCTAGACTACTATTTAGAGGAGAATCCAACTGAGAATGAGGAAAATAAGGATATGGTTCCTTTTATTAATGACGTTGCCCCTCCTAGCAATATAGACCAATGTGTTGATAGAGAAGATAATGTACCATAGTTTCCTTGGATTTGTTGTTGTATTGTTATTATTTTTTATGAAATGAAAATTTGAAGAAGTCTATTTTTGATAGTCTATCACCGTTGTGTCTTTTGTGAGCTTATCATATTTGTCACATAACAATACCATTATTATAAAGGCTTTAAGTGAAAACCTTTGAAAATTACAAGCCGTGAGCTGTTTAAGACTTAATGAGATTGTTAGTTGTGAATATTAATTTGCAAGCAGCTTTATACTTGAGAAAATTTGAAAGATAACCAACTAGGGATGTGGTTTAGTAAGTTGTTTCATACTTAGGAAAAAATTGGAAGATAACCAGCTGGGATGTGAATTTGTGAGCTTTTTTATACTTAAGAGAATTTTGAAAGATAACACAGTTGGGAGTTTTCAACTCTTCCAATCTATTTTGGAGGTTGCTGTGTTTATCCCGCAAGCTTTAGTATGACAGCTGGGAGCTTTACTCTCGCTAACTATGTTGAAGGCTACAGTTCTTCACCTGCAAGCCTTAATATGACAATTGAGAGCTTTGCTCTCGCTAACTGTGTTGAAGGTTATGGCCCTTCACCTGTGAGTTTTAACATGATAACTGTGAGTTTTACTCTAATTAACTATGTTGGAGGCTGCAGTTTTTATCTTTCGTGCCTTAGTATGATATAAATGTTGCTAGGGAAAGATTCTTCATTCACAGGGTAATGATTTACACATAATACTTTTTGATATGTCAGCCATTCCAAGTTCGTGGTATAGTCGTGTCCTTTATTCCTTCTAGCTTGTATGCTCCGTAACCTATCTTTTCTATGACTTTGTATGGCCACTCCCAATTTGGAGCCATTTTCCCAGTTGTGAGGTGGGTAGACTAGCTTTGGCATTTCTTAGGACAAGATCGCGAACTTGGAACTGCTTTTTTTTACCTTGGAATTCGTCAATCAGGTCTAGATTGAACCTGATGGCCTTGTAATTAGCTTCCTTGTCGAAGTGTTGTGTCCTGTGTGACCTCAAACTGATCTTTACAAAGATTACAGCTTTTGCATCGTAGATAACTTAAAAAGTTATTTCTCCTATTACGGTATGATGTGTAGTTTGTTGGGCCCATAAGATTCAAGGTAGTTCTTCTAACCATGTGCCCTTAGCCTCACCAACTTTTTTTTCTTGAGGGCTATTAGAATTTTCTTGTTCATTGTTTCCACTTGCCTATTAGTTTGTGGTGTTTTCACTGAGCTTTGAGCTAGAACTATCTGGAGGTCAGTGCACTGCGTACCATTGTCTATAATAATCATGCGAGGTATTCCAAACCAGAAGACAATTAATTTTCATAAGAATGACTCCATCTGTTTCTCTGTTATAGTTGTCAATGCTTTAGCTTCAATCTATTTGGTGATGTAGTCCACAACCACTGCTATAAACTGCTTTTGTGCTATGGCTATAGGAAACAACCCAGGAATATCGACCCCCAAGTTGTGAATGTCGAAGGACCTGACATGACTTGAAGAGGCTCAACTGGTTGTTACTATATTTTACCATTTCTTTGGTAGGAATTGCACATGCGAACTAGCTGGTGTGTGTCTTTCTGGACTTTAGCATTTCTGGACTGTATAGCCTCTAAGTGATCACCGCAAATCCCCTCATTGATTTTTCACATAATAAATTTAGCCTCAAGTAGTGATAGGCACCGCAGTAGTGGATGTGAAAATCCATTTCTATATAATCATCCTTTAAAAGGGTGTACCTATCAAATGTAGGATAAAACACATTGTCTTCATTCATTGTGTAGCCAGGTGAGTTTGTGACATTCAAATATTCGAATCATATATTGGGAATTTGACAAATATTTGTAATTTGTAATGATGAAATACCTTACTACTTTACATTGTAGTTTCGCGAGCTCTTTCTTGTCTTGGTTGTCTGGTTTGCCTTGGAGGATGCAAATTATTGGTGTCATCCATGTCTCCGCCTGATCCATGTATAACATTTATGGCATGTCATATCTCTGGGTCTCCCTATACTCGAGTAGGATTTTCCTTCTTTGTTCGATGATAACAGAGGAGGCTAATTTGGACAAAGCATCAACACATTAGTTAGCACTTGTGTCTTTGGTTCTTTCAAAAAGGCACACTCCAATATGAAGTTAGTTAGCACTTGTCCTTTTATTGCTATTCGCGGGATGAACTAATTCAACAAGTTAAATACTCTGCCTCGTTACCTTTCCTGATGTGTCTGCCTTGGACAACACTTCCTTCATAAATTGATTGGTAACCGCAATGACTAGATGGGCTTGAAATTATAGGCATAATTTGCAAGCTGCAGTTATCATAGCGTAGATACATTTTTCTATTTTTGAGTACCTTAGTTCACCATTTTAGAATATCATGTTGATGTAGTATATCGGGAATTGATGAACACCCTCTGACTTAACCAGCATTACTGCGACTATTTTTAAGGTAGCCAAATACAGGTAAAGGATTTCTCCTACTCGGGGTGATTTCAAAAGTGGAGGGGAGGTAAGGTACAGTTTCAATTCCTCGAAGGCTGCCTGTCATTCTTTGGTCTACAAGAAGGAGGTCCTCAAAGCTTTGAAGAAAGGGAGACACTTGTCTCCCATCCTAAAAATGACTCTGTTGAGCACCACCACTCTACTTGTGAGGCACTGTATGTCCTTTATGATTCACGGATAAGGCATTTCCATGATGGCTTGGATATTTTCCAATTCCTCTCTATCCATATTTTTAAGATCATGAAGCCCAACAACCTGTCTGATAAGCTTTGGACATGTTCCCTCATCGACTCACTCTTTATTAACATGTCATCCACGTAGACCTCGAGCCCGCGACCTATCTAGTCCTTGAATATCCTATTTACAAATCTCTGATAGGTTTCTTCCACATTATTGAGGCCAAATGGCAGCAAAAAAGTCATTTCTCTATGATGAAGGCTATCTTTTCTTGGTCGCCCTAATCTAACATAATCTAATGTATCCCAAGAAAGCGTCCACCAATTATTACATTAGGGCATGCAGAGGCGTCCACCTATCAGTCAATTAATGGTAGGGGAAAACTATCATTAGGGCATGCTTTATTGAGGTTGATGAAGTCAATCCACCTTTTTCATTTTTCGTTTGCCTTCTTTACCATTATTACATTCAATGTAACACCCTTTACCCATATCCGACGCCGGGACAGGGTATAAGGCATTACCTTACTAAAACACATGCAATCATTCAACCTCAAGTCAATAAAATCTGTCCCAATTTAAAAAACTTTCAAACATTCTTTTACAGTCCTTAATATGGACCCACAAGGCCCAAAACATAGTTTGGAAGCAATCTGGAACCAAATCGAGTACCTAGAAAACTGTCAAGAAAATCCACTAAAAATAGGGCACACGCCCGTGTGAAAGGGCAACACACCCATGTGGCCTCTAAACATGGCCGAGCTGATGGCCCGTGTGGTTCACACGGCCTAAACACCTAAGGATACGCCCGTGCCCCTTGTCTGTGTGAATTTATTTTCTAACATCGAACCTACAGGGGTTTTAACACGGCCTGACACACGCCCATGTTCATGGCCTGTGTCCCTCACATGGCCATGACACGCCCTCCACCTGCATAACTCCCTGACTTGTACCCTATGAACAAATTGGGTTCACAAGACTAAGGCACACACCCGTGTGCTCAGCCCTTGTCCCTTACACAGCCATGACACGCCTGTGTCGTGGCCCGTGTGTGAAGACCTTAGTATTCTGTTTCTGACGTTAGCAACTCTTAAGGGTCACACAGCCGTGGCACAGGCCCTTGTGCTAGGCCGTGTCCTTTATACAGTTGAGACACACGGTCGTGTCGCAGCCTGTGTGTTTACTACTGGGCCTTTAATTCTACGAATTCAAGGTGCAGGGGACACACGGCCTAATCATACACCCATGGAGTTGACATATGGCCTAAGCACACGCCTGTGTGTCTACCCGTGTAGACAAAAGAAGGCTATCTACCAAGCCTTTTGCCACCCTGATACAAGGTCAAACACATGCCCAAACATAACAAGTCTCTAATGCTCAACCAATGGCTATAATTTGGCATCCACACATATTCACATAAAACCAATCCAACCAAGCATGCATGCTACTACTCCTAGTACACATATTCATCCACAATTACACATTTTAAAAACCTCATTTGCATATATCAATGATGAGTATCAACCATTATCCATGGCCTTGTACAAAATAGTGTATCTCCAAAACAAGCCAACTCACTTGGCCCAAGATAAAATGACACTTAATAATGACTAGTCCCTATACATGCCATTTCTCAAAATGCTAGAACTAACTATACTGAATGCTTTGTTGATAGTGTGAGCAAAGTCTTCGACGTTAGTTGATCCGGCGGCACCATAAGAAAATGGAAAGGAGAGGGGGTAAGCATAAAGCTTAGTAAGTTATAAGTAAATAAATAACAACAATATACCATGCTCTCAATCCAGCTCAATATGTACATGATATAAAAGAATAGCTACAAGCATAACTCACTCATTTTCATGCCTTACTAATCAAACAACATAAGTTTGAGCTCATATTTTATACATTACATAAAGGTACCTGCGCCACTCACAAGATCATCATAATGTCTCTCAATTTTAATACAACTTTAAATTTCTCGTAAACCATTTAAATACGGAAGGATATTCAATAAGCCTCAAACATAAAGTATCGAACCGATGCCATGTCCCAAACATAGTCTTACACTGGCTCACATGTCAAGTTGATGCCATGTCTCAAACATGGTCTTACACTAATTCTCATATCTCGAGGCCGATACGATGTCCCAGACATGGTCTTACACTAGCACTCGTATCAACGCCGATGCCATGTCCCAGACATGCTCTTACACTAACACGTAATGAGGCCGATGCCATGTCCCAGACATGGTCTTACACTAGCACTCGTATCAACACTGATGCCATGTCCCAGACATGGTTTTACACTGGCTAGCACATATATGTGTCGATGCCATGTCCCAAACATGGTCTTACACTAACACGTAACGAGGCTGATGCCATGTCCCAGACATGGTCTTATACTAGCACTCGTATTGACCCTAGTATTACGGCATGAATATCCAGTCTATTCTTAAGGTTCAATAGGGTTCTATCGCATATGTTCTCATCATTTCATTACTAAAATCATCATTTAACAATTCATGCTCAATAAGTGTTCTCATGCATAACTCATAATCACAATGAATCATTTTATGCCAAATCAATGACTTCATGCATAATTATAGTAAAGTTGTATTATTTACCCACAACTTACCTCGGTATACAAAATGCGAACGACTTCTCGATTTACTCTATTTGCTTGGACTTCCCTTGGTCTAGGTTTGGGTTGCGTACTTCTTGATCTAAAATGAATAAAATTCACTAATTTAATCACTATATTAATTAAGGTAATTCAAAATTCATAACTTGGTAAAATGACCATTTTGCCCCTAAAGTAGCAAAATGACCATTTTACCCCTAGGCCCAAAAATTGATTTTTATCGAATTTACTTATTCACCAAGCCTAACGAACTCTTTTCACTCTTATGGCAGCCCACAATTTCAATTATTTCATGCAATTACCACACTATTTATCAACTTTACAACTAAGCCCAATTTAGGTGTTTTCCATGAACACCCTTTCACAAAAGTTGTTTATTTAACAATCTGCATTCATTTTCCTTCATAAAATTCCAGCAAACCACATAAGTGTTCTCATGGCAAAATTTTAAACTTTTAACCATTTTTCAAAATAGTCCCTTCAATAGGTAGTCCATGCTACAAGGGTCCCACAAGTACCAAAATTTATCAAGAAAACTATCAAAATCACTTACTTGAGAGTACTAGAAGTTGCTGAAAATTTTGAAGCTTCCAAAACCCTCCAATGGATGATATTTTTGGTGGAGAATGGAAAGAAATGAAAAATAGGAAGGCTAGACTAATCGGCTATTATTTTATCCCAATTTGGTCACCTAATTTTGACCAAATGTTGACAAAAATTGATTTTTCTCAATTCTTTGTCTCTTGGCCGGCCATGCCTATAAAATGGGTGTATTTGCTCATTAAAGACCCCCAATTTAGGTTCTCTAGCTATTTAACACCATTAGCCATTAATTTAGAACTTTTTCCCTTTATGTGATTTGGTCCTTTTTCGCAATTAAGCTTACAATCGTGTAAATTAATTCGCCAAAATTATCAAGCACTCATATAAAAATACTATAACACATAAAATAATGTTAAAATAATTTCTCCAACCTCGGATAAGTGATTTCAAAATCACTATTTCGACTGAGCATAAATTTGGGTTATTACATTCAAAACCCAATTTGGGTATTCCACCTCTCTAATGAATCCTGTTGATAGTAACTTAGCTACTTCCTACCTTACTACTTCCACTACTTGTGCCGCAAACTTTATTCTCTTCTATTTTACCAGCTTTGCCTTTGGGAGTACGTCTAACTTGTGCACAATTACTTGGGGTCCACACCTGGCATGTCTGTTGCGAACTAGGAAAAAACATCTAAGTTCTTCCTCAAACATTGGATCAACATATTCTTCTCTTCCTCTTCCAAAGCTGATGAAATTTTGACAGTTATTTCCTCGTTGTCACAAAATAGCTGTAGAGTCTCAATATGTTTTGTAGTTTTGGGTTTTTTTATTGTGATGCTCATTCCTTACGTCCAAATTGTCTAAATCAAGAACTTGGCTCATCAATTCAGCTCTTTGTGAACTCTACCTTTCAGCTACAGGCTCTCTCACTTACTTGATAGACAACATACGACACTACCTCGTAGTTCATTAATCAGATCATAAGAATCTAACTCCAGTGTTTGTCAAAAATTTGATTTTCATACAAAATGTTACAATCACCATCTTTGCCATCTTCATTATCGATCTTTTTGAATATGGCATTGTAATAACATAATTTTGCCCGGGGTATACAAGGCCAAAAAGCAAAATAAATAAACCAAATTTTTTTGAGTCCAATGTCCATTTACAAGGCCCAACAGAGCCCAAAATTTAAACCCAATACCAAGTTTAAACTAACCCGATCCCTTAACACAAATTCAATTACCCAGCTACCCATTTAAACCCAAATATACTTAACCCAATCCTAAGCCTACCCAAACCCATTTGACCTAACACCAACAGAGGCCTGAAACCAAAGCTTTCGGCTAGGGTTAGAAACCCTAGCCCTCTCCTCACGCCGAAAACACCAATCCAACTGTCACGGGCCTTCATCATCGCCACCATCAATGCGCCCTACCTTAGCCTCATTTCACACCGCAATCGGTGCTCGAATCAGTGCACCTCGGTATAAGATCTTCGTGATTACCTGCAAAAAAGGAAAGAGCACAGCAATACAAACATGGCAGAGAATCAAGAAACAAGTTTGTAACATTTATTTTTCGATTTACTTTGGCTATAAAAAGCCGAATCAAATGATGTAAAAAAAATACGAATACATACGGGGAGATACCACGATATACTCATATACACAGAGAGTCATATACGCACATACATACAAAGGAATACAGAGGAAAAATCAGAAAGAGTTATTTTTTTAATCTTTGTACTTCTCCGTTTTCATTTGTTTTTTTCGAAATAGAGGAAATCGAAACAAAAAGAAAAAGGTTGAAACAAATACTGTGATTCAAGTTTTTCTTGTCTGGATTTTACTTGTTTTATTTTGATTTTTGTTATTTTTTTAATCGGTTTTGAAAATAAAAGGAAGAAAAGGAAGGATATACCTGAGGGCTATTTCGCCAGAGGTTGCCTCCGTTGGCCACTGTTGTGGCTAAGTTTGCTCGGTCCGCCGTTGGCAACTCATAGTGGGTCGTCTGGTGTGAAGAGGGAGCATAAACCCTAGCAGAGCATTGAGGAGAGGGGGGTTGTTTCGGTCCTTTGAAAAATGGCAAATGGCCATGGTTTTTAGCTTTAACGATGGATAAAACGGCACCGTTTGGTGCTGCAACCCGCGTGTCGACCCGAATCCGACCCAGGGTCCGCGCATTTTAAAAATTTTGGGTTATTTATGCGACAAATCCCTCTCCTCCTGCGCTAATCTTTAATTAAGCCACAATCATGTTCTATTTGTCCTTAACATTTTCCCAAATATTTGTGCACTGTTACGATTTAGTCCCTATTTGAACGCTGCGTTTTGAGATTCAATTTATTTACGTTCCAGGTCCCTGCTCATTTATGTGCGTTTTAGTTAGATCCTAAGCACTATTTTTATTCTTTTAAAATTACCCCATAAATTTTATTAAAATCTAAATTTCGTCCTTTTCATTTCACTTCAATTTTAACTTAGTTTTTTTATTTTATTTTATATATTTATTTTAATATTATGAATATATTTTATCATTTGTTTTTTTAAAAAATTATTTATTACATATTTTTATACATTTTATGTCTATTACAAATTATTTTAAAATTATATATATTATATCATACTTTAGATTGATTTAAAGATTTTATATGTGTATATTTTTATATATATTATCCTTTAAAAAAATTATTATAAATTTATATTCCTATTTAAAAAAAATCTTAAGTTTTAAGTTATTTATTTTTAATTGTTTTAATAATAAAAGTTTTTTATATTGTTTTTCATGTTAAATATTTTCCTATATGTTATATCCTTTTCTTTAAAAATTTATTTTTAAATATACTATTCATTTAAATATGTTAATTATTATATACATATATGTCGTTTTTTTATATTATTTTCTTTTTACCTTTTTAAATATTCATATTTGTTTTTAAGTGTTATTTTGTCACTTTTTATCATTATAAATTTTGATTTTCACTTCTATTTTTATATTCTTTGATTTATTATGAATCGTTTTATATTTCTACTTGCTAACATTTTATAATAGTTTATCTTTTAGCATAACTATCTTATTAAATGAATATTTTATTTCATGTTGTTCTTTATTTACTTATATTATTGAGAAGTGTAACATGATGTAATTTATTGTTTTTGATATTTACCTTATGATGTATATTTCTGCATGAATTATTGTTTTAAACAAAGGAATTCGTTTTTACAAATATTACTCATTTTTTAAAATGTATTCTAAAAAAATAAAGGCAATGCTTGATGTTTGGAAGCTTCGAGAAAGGTAGTGCCCTAACTTACTGGGTTGCAACTTTTCTCGTTGAGTTCGAATAGTCAAACACCCTTCTAAGTTTTTAAGGTTTTCAAAATACGAGCAACTGTCTTGAAATTTCAAAGCATTGTGTCCAAACTTATTGGATATGGCGTTTTGTCGTTTCGAAATAGAGATTTTCAAAAAGGCTAGCTTAGCTTCGAATGCCTTAAAAATATTGCGTCCTAACTTATTGGATGTGATATTTTGATTCGTTTGATACAAGTGAACCCTAATTTTCAAAATCAAAATATTTTAAAGAGGATTGCATCTTGAAATTTTTAAATTTCCGACATTAGAGACATTTTGATAATCAATTAGGTACCAATTTTTGGGCGTTACGAGGGTGCTAACCCTTCCTCATACGTAACTGGCTCCCGAACCCGTTTTCTGATTTCGTAGACCAAAATTAATGATTTTAAAACAAAATGTCTTAAAGGTGATCCAATCACACCTAAACAGATTGGTGGCGACTCCTGTTTTAGTTTTTAAAGTCGAACCCCATTTTT
This sequence comes from Gossypium stocksii, assembly GCA_020496765.1. Lineage (NCBI taxonomy): Eukaryota > Viridiplantae > Streptophyta > Magnoliopsida > Malvales > Malvaceae > Gossypium > Gossypium stocksii. The sequence goes on from CM035622.1 coordinate 67,048,847, forward strand.
CAAAAACCCTAAAAAATGGTTTCGACAGGCATTGTATGCCATTGGGTGATCTACCACGAACTGAACATACTTCATGGTTGTGTGCTTGTTATCCTTAAGGTGACTGGCAAAGTGATTAATCCTTTCACCTCGACGGGATGGTTTGCAAAACTATACAATGTACTAGCCTTGGACATTGCCTATTCCTTTTGTCCCATCTTTTGATACACATCCTAAGATAGCAATTCCATCATGCTCCCATTGTTGAAAAGTATTCTTTTGACCTCAAAACCCATGACTATTATTGAAACCACCACCAAATCGTTTCCTTCCCCATCTCAAACCAATTTTTTGTCATCACTACCAAACTCAACATTCCATTTCTCCTATTTTCGTGACCTCTTAGTAGCACTAATTGACATCACACTTCTCATGTATGCCTTCCTTTTCGTATTAGAGCCTACCTAATTTTCGACTATGCCTATAATCACATGGATGGTGCCCGTAACAGCCCGATTTAGGCCAAACCGGAACAGTGGTTTCGGGACCACAAATTCAATGTAGGAAAATTTATTGTGATAATATTTTAAGGTCTATAGTATGATTTCATGCATGTGTAAAAATTTCATTAAGAAATTTTATCGATAAAGGGTCTAATTTAATTAGTAGGACTAAATTGCAAAAAGTGCAAAATATGTGTTCTAGAAGCTTTGGGTGTCTATTTCTTATGATATTTAAATTGTAGATCTTTATTTAATAATTAGACCATTATATCTCATAATGATCAAAAATGGACATGGAAGGGTAATATTTCAAAGTTAGGCATTAAGGGCATTTTAATCATTTGGCAAATAAAGACAAAATAAATCAAATACAAGTGTTCATCTTCTCAATCTTGTCCCCCTTAACTAAAAATTTAAGAGAAGCCATAGCTAGGGTTTTGGCCAAGCTTTCCAAGCTTGATTGTAAGTCCATTCTAGCCCCGTTTTTAATGATTTTTACAATTTTAAAATCCTCGTAACCTAATCTATCTCTTTTAAGGACTAATTTGTAGTATTAGCAAAGTTTAAAATTTTACCCATGTTAGACATGCATGTATTTTGATGTCTAATGGTAGAATATGAATGTTAGTTGTGTGATAAACGACTTTTGCTAGGTGATTTTCAATGAAAATATCAAAAAGGACCTAAATTCAAAAGTTGTAAAATGTGTGAAGAAATATGTGCATAAATGAAATATGCGAGCTGCTATAAGCATGTATAAGGTTCGGCTAGGCTTCGGTTTTGAGGAAAAATGAACATGTTTCATTTTATGAACTTAGGGACTAAAGTGTAAATAAGTGAAAAGTTAGGGGTAAAAATGTAATTTTTCCATAATATGATTTTTGGACAGAATTGAATAATGTGATAATTAAATGAGCTAAATTTGTTATTATAGATCAAAAGAAACGAGGTTTAGACCTAGATTATGGAAAAAATAATGTGTTAGACGATTAGGTCCTTTTCTACTATTTTCTAGCTAGGTAAGTTTGTATGTAAATAATGCATCATCAATTTATGTTTTAAAGCTTTAATATTGTATGAATTGTATGATTTTCCCTTTGAATATAATTGTTAAAGTTTTGACAAGTGAGAAATCTCGGTTGAACCTTAGGAATAGAATAGGATACGAGTGACATGTCACTAGGGACCTATGTGTAACTATGTGATTGTGTGATTCCAGGTGCCGGTTTTGTATGTCCTACCAGTGGCTAGGTACTCTTGCATGTGTTGTGGATACCTCTCAGCTTGTGTGAGTAGCACTAGGTAGCTATGTCCCTACCGTGAGCTTGTGTGAATAAACCTGTGATTAGCTTGAGAACGAGCGGATATGTGAAATGAGATAGGAGGTAGCTTGGCTACATATGTGGCACTTATGTGCAAGCTTTCTGAGTATCCGTTAATATTCCAAGTGTTCAATGGGAATGACAAAGATGTAAAAATATGTGTTTGTATGATAATATGGTATAGGTGTGTACGTGAAATTCATAAGTATGAATTCTATAAGTGATGATCTTATGGTAAGATTGGGCTTGAGTAAGCCTATGTGATTTCAATGATAAATGTATTATATTTCATTATATGAATTTGAATGGTGATTATATGGATAAGATGTTTATTATTTGCATATGAACTTACTAAGATTTTTAGTTTACTCCTTTTTTCTTTCCCTCATTTTATAGTGTCACCAAGCTAGCTCGGATCAGAGATCATCAGAGTTGCGCATCACACTATCAAAGCATTATTTTCGGTATAGATGATTTTAGTATTTTGAAAGTATGGCATGTATAGAGGACTTGGTCATTTTCTTATGTGTCATAATTGATTTAGTCAAGCATGTTGGCCTATTGGTTGAAAGTTTATTTTGTATAAGGCCATTAGAAATTGGCTAATGTTAAGTATATATATGATCATGGATGATGCATTTCATAGATGTGAAATTTTGCATGATTTGGGTTGATGAGTATGTGATGTTTAAGTATGATAGATATAGCATGAGAATGATGTGTTAATGTCTTGATTATAGACATTTGGTTACTGAAGTATGCCATGTCTTGTACCTATGAATTGGTGTTTGTGTATATGTGTAACAGGGTGGCAAACGGCTTGGTAAATAGCCTTGTTTTTGTCCACACGGGTAGACACACGAGCATGTGTTTAGGCTATGTATGACGCACGGTCTGTCCCATGGGCTTGTGGATAGGCCGTGTGTCCCATGCACCTTAATTTTGAGAAACAGAATGCTTAGAATTGAGCACACAAGCAGAGACACAGGAGTATGTCTCAACCGTGTGGACGTCATGACCTCGAACACAGGCGTGTGCCCTGGCTGTGTGATGTTTGCACCTATTTTTGTGAAATTAATTTTCCAAACAGCCTAGTGATACATGCGTGTGCCTTAGCCATGTGAACTCAATTTGGTCATGAGTTACAAGTTAGAGAGTTACACGGGGAAATGACACGGGCGTGTGTAACCACATGGCCTGCCCACACAGGCGTGTCCCACAACCACACGGGCGTGTGAGCTCTCTATAGTGAAAATTTTTCCAAGTTTTGTAAAATTTTCTAAAGTTCTTGGTTTAGTCCTGAACCGCTTCCAATGTATGTTTTGGGCCTCATAGGCTTGTATTAAGGACTATATGGTGGCATATGAACGTTTTTAATTTTGACGCAAATTCATGTCCTAAAAATGTATGTTTATTCGTGTGATAAGTTCAGTAATGCCTCGTACCCTATTTCGACGTCGAATACGGGTAAGGGGTGTTACAGTGCCTTTAACTTTAGGATCATCACGCAAGCTCTAACCCTATTTGGGGCCACTCTGATTTATGAATTATACGAGCTTGCTATTTGAGATTGCTCTTTCTAAAGTGTCTTTTAATGTGAAACAATGTTTAATTTTATGTCTCATGTCATCGTGGCAAGCACATTAGTCTCTCAAGTTCATCCTTCTCTCGATACTCCTCAGCGGAGGTAGCTTGGGTAAGATGCCAAGGCTTCTGACTTGATTGAGGATGTAGGTACGGGTGGCGTTTAAAGGGGTGTAAGCTTCGAACCTTCCTTAAAGAATGTATCTTCTACTGTGGTCTTGTTGAGGTCTCTGGAGAGCTTTAAGTGTATCACCTTAGGGCTAATTCCTCTATGGCCTATCATTTCTTACTCGTAGTGATTGGCTAGGGGGCCTTGCCTGCTATGATGTCCCTCCCTGTTTCTGAACTATCTGTCTTCCTTCTAGAAGGTGGCACACGATGCTCCCTTGATCTCTTCTGCTTTCGCGAACTTGTGAGCTCACTCATAGAGGTCAGCCAGACTATGTGTCTGTTATCTATGAAAGATTATTATACATGGTCATTCTATACTCCTATGCTAAAGGCATCTATGGCATACTAGTCCTCCAAGTTCTTGGTCTTTAGGGTCATTATGTGGAACATTTTTACGTAATCTTGAACGGACTTGTCCTTCCTTTGTTTCACAGACATGATTCCCATGGGCATATTCATAATTGCTTTATGTGCCTTGAATCTATCCAAGAATATCTATCCTAACTATGAGAAGTTTTGAACCGAACCTTGCAGAAAAAGCTAGTACCAATCCTTGGTGCTCCCCTTAAGCGTTGTGGAAAAAGGCTTTACACTTTATTGCATCTGATGCACCTAGTACGTTCATGTAGTCACTGTACTACATCAAATGAGCTAGTAGGTCCCTTCTTCCTTCAAACATGTCTTTCGGGACCTTGAAGTCATGTGGTAGGTTTACTACTACGAGCTTAAGGGTCAGTAGGTTATTAAAGCAGAACAACTAATCAATGTCTTACGATTCAGGGTGTAATTCCCGTACATCTCTTCCTAACTTGTCTATCTTGTTCTACCATTCCTTAGCCTAGGTGTTTGTTGCCTTGTCCTACGTGTTTACATAGTCTTAAAAATCAGAGTTATCAGAATGCCCCTTCTTTCGTAGCTCCTCGTTCTGTTGCAACAGCTCCTGCTGAACAACTTATTGTTTGAATCATGCCTCTTAAGCAACCATCTGCTCCCTTAGAAGTTTAATTTGCTCCTAAAGGGCTACGAATTGCCATGAAGGTTCCTGTTGGTTGAGAGGGAGTGGCAACCCCTAACTGGTAGAGATATTGAAGTCTAAAAGACCAATAGCTCCTCTATAAACCCTGTTGCCAAGGTTTTCTAATCTATTGGGGAACCATCTGGGGAATAAGTTTGTTTCATTATGCTAGTCATCAGAACCTGACGCTCCAGCCTGTTCTGATGATGAGTTGAAAGGGAAATTTTCACTCAGGTGAGCTATTTGCTTCAAAAACTAAAGAAAACTTAATCAAAATCGAAAAAAATTAATGATCAGAAGTTCAATCCAGGTTCACCGCACCAATTGTTGAGTAATATTTTTTTGTATGTTACTAACATTCTCTATTCCTAATACTGACATTCTCTGTGAACTCTAAGTTTCCTGGACACGTGTCTATAGAGCAAGCAGTCCTTTCTATTCTTGGGACTGACATTCTGGGTGGGCTTCATACCTGCTGAATACGTGTCTGGGGGCTCGGGTCAATAAACAATAAAAACATTTTCTAATTTTTTATTTTTTAAATTCAACTAATCAAGTTTGTTCATTTATAGAAAAATAAAAACGAAAATAAACAGAGTTTTAATCTCTCCCTTGATGTTTTGTTTTTCTTGTGTTAAGTATGACTCATATTTCAGTCAAATTTGAGAAATAATCTTCTAGTTAAACTCTATTTATTTGTTTCAATCAAACTCTGATTAGTCTAGATTATTTTATTATTATTTGATCCATGAATTTAGCCTATAAATAGGCTTTTTTACAACTTCAGAAAATACACCCATTAGAATTAGAACTCATAACACATTTAGAGAATTTTTTTTTTAAGTTTTGAAGGTTCTTTATTTTCGGGCTTTTTAGGGTTTAGTTTTTATCTCCATCTTTTGTACTCTTTGTTCTTTTTCCATTATAGTATAATTATCTTTGCCCGTGGTTTTTTATCAACTTTGGAGGGGCTTTTCCACATTAAATTTGTGTGTTCAATTTCTTAATTTCTTCTGCTATCTTTACTTGTTTGTTGCTTAATCGGGTCGATCCCTAACAAGTGGTATCAGAGTAAGTTCAATTTTCTTAGAACAGACCGTTCAGAGATGGCAACAATAAGGTTTGAAATTGAGAAGTTCGGTGGTGTCACAAATTTTAATCTGTGGCAAGTTCGGATGATGGCAATTCTAGTTCAAACTGGACTGAAGAAGGTTGTTATCGGGAAAAAGTCTGAGAATCTAAATTAAACAAAATGGGAAGAGCTTGATGAAAAGGTCTTATCTACAATCTAGTTGTGCCTTACGAATACGGTATTGTAAGAGGTATTGATGGAGAAGACCTCATCCGCCTTGTGGAAAGGTTAGAAACTCTTTGTACGACTAAGTCACTGTCTAACCGGTTAGTATTGAAACTACGTCTATTTAAGTTTCGCATGAACGAATGTAAGCTTCTTAGAGATTAGATCAGTCAATTCATTACTCTTTTAATTAATTTAAAGAATGTTGAGGTTCAGATTGACGATGAAGATCAGGCTATGCTATTATTGTGCTCTTTACCCCATTCATACAAGCCTTTTAGGGAGACCCTGATTTATGGCAGAGACAAACTCTCGTTCAAAAAAGTGAAGGATCATTTGTTGTGTAGAGGCAAACTCGATAACGAGTTTGGTTCGGATAGCCATGTAGATAAGCAAGCTTCCATTTTGGTAGCATTAAAGAAGTGAGATAAAGGTGCCACTATTGTAAAAAGTTAGGTCACGTCAAAGTAGATTGTTATAAATTGTGAAATAAAAAAACTATTGAGAGTAATGAGGAAGATGTAGCTGGTGCTAATTTGGTCGATGAAAGTGGTGATGATTTCTTGTTAGTGTCAATGAGTGATAACTCCAAGCTTATGTTCGAGTGGATCCCAGATTCGGGATGGTCTTTTCACATGTGTCCCAATAGAGAATAGTTCTCCACATATGTTTGGTTGAAGGTAGAGTTGTGTGATGGGAAACGATTCATCCAATAAGGTAATTGGTATTGGTATTGTTAAAATTTGGTTGCAGAATGGGACGATTAGGACACTTTCAGATGTCAGGTATGTACCTGATTTACGAAAGAATCTCATCTCCTTGAGTATTTTAGACTTGAAAGGATACAGAATCAACATCGAGACGAGTGGCATTAAGGTATCTCATAGAGCTCTTGTTTTGTTAAAAGGTAAAAGGAGTAGTAGTCTTTATATTCTGGAAGGTTCTATAGTGACCAGTGAAATCGAACGTCCCTTGTCCATTACAGAGTAGAAGTCAACTCGTTTGGAGAGGAGGCAACTTGGTCATAGGAGGGAAAAGTGTATGACTATTTCGTTGAAGAGAGGTTCTCTTTTTTATGTAGGTTTTGAAAAGTTAGGGCATTGGGTTCGTGAAAATCAGGCCCGGGTTAGTTTTGATTTGGCAGTGTGCAAGTCGAAGGCTAGAAGTCTTCCAGTTTCTAAGCACAAATTCAATTCAGTTAATTCCCTGCATAGTTCAAAATAGGCTCGTGGTAGGCTTTGGCAAAGATGACGTTGTGGAAATATGAGTTAAGGTGGAGATTTGTGAAGTATGACTCCTATTTCAGTCAAATTTGAGAAATAATCTTCTAGTTAAACTTTGCTTTTTTTTTTTTTCAATCAAACTCTGATTAGTCTAGATTATTTTTTTATTGTTGACCTATGAATTTAGCCTATAAATGGGTTCTTTTACAACTTTAGAAAATATACCTATTAGAGATTAGAACTCATAACACATTTAGAGAATTTTGTGTTTACGTTTTGAGGGTTTATTGTTTTCGGGTTTTTGGGGGTTTAGTTTTTATCTCCATCTTTTTTACTCTTCGTTCTTTTTCCATTATAGTATAATTATCTTTGCTCGTGGTTTTTATCCTCGTTGGAGAGGTTTTTCCATGTTAAATTTGTGTGTTCAATTTCTCAATTTCTTCCACTATCTTTACTTGTTGGTTGCTTAATTAGGTCGATCCCTGACATCCTGTTTTCTACGCAAGATTTCCAAGTTAATTGGGTGTTCATCACTCAACGGAAATTCAAGAATTGGCTATGGAAACTCATGGCTGGCAACAGCTTTCAAAATCCCCTCTTTTCTCTTTTTAGGTGTTGAACGGTTGGTTTTAATTTTTTTTATTTTTTAGGTGTTGTGTAATAAATTGAAAAATTAAATATTAAAAATTTAAGTGTATTTAATTTAAGTTTAGTATATGAATTAAAATTAAGTATGAGATATTTGATAAATGTAATGTTTAAAAATGTAAAAGTATTTAAAATAATAATGTTAAAAGAAAGTAATTAATTGAAAAAAAATTGCATTAAGTGGTAAATAGCATCTTATCTACTTATATTTTTAACATTTTTTTATTTTTTTATTATGAGTTATCAAATATGTTAAATTAAGTTTAAGTTAGATTAATAGGTTATCAGCTAATTAAAAAGTCTTGAAAATCCATTTCTTTGCATTCAATGGTTTAGATCTTCCTGGCTATCACCACTCTTCCCCACTAATTAAGTTTGTTCATGGTTTAATTGGCCTTGGTGGTCCTTGAAAACTCTATTCTTTCCTTAAAAATAAATTAGCTCAATTATTAATCCGCATTTGAGCACAACTAAAATTATTTTCCAGAGTCTACTTTATTCTTACTCCAATAATATTTATTTTGCTACTCGTTCTCAAAAAATTCCAAGTCATTAATTTTTCTATAGCAACGTATGCATGACAATGCAAATCTTGAGGCGGTAAAAAAATAAAAAATCAAAAGTTAAACTTCTTCCTTATTCCTCCAATAGAAATAAAAATATTGAATATTTTAGTGAAAAACAAACTTACCTTGGGATTTGAATCAAAGGATTGAAGTTGAAAAAGCATTAAGACTTGATAGAATTTTGATGATTTCTGAAAAACCGTTCGTGAAAATGATGATGCCTCCAACAACAATTTCAAACTTGGAATTTTGTGGGAAAATTCTCCTCCATAAAATCTTATTACCCATTAATTTTTCTAATCTTACAATCTAGTCCGTAGACCTTAAATTCTAAATTTTAACTCTAACCAATTTAATGAATCACATGCTCAGACCTCTTGGTTTAACGATTTAAAAAAATCATACCAAAAACTGAATCGGGGCTTTACAAGTTTGTTCTTTCCTACAGGTTCATCACTATCCTTGAAAATCTTTTGTGATTTTGATTGGGTTGGTTGTGTAGACACAAGGAGCTCAATCAAATTCTCTTATCAGATGGAAGGCTAAAAAATACGTTGTTCTTCCATTTGGTGCTTCGCTTTACACTTCAAATTGCAGCTAATCTAAGAATGAACCAAATATATTAAAATTGATTGTGAGAGAGTTATCAATTACATATTTACCATACCATTGACATTATGTCTAAATTGGGTAATATTCAACATTGCGAGAGGCTGTTAATTGATAAGTCTATTTAATTTTTATAATTTAAATTATTCTAGCATTTAATCAAATTTTATTAGGATCAATTAATTTAAATATTGTTAGCCGATAAATTTAAATTTGCATTTTAAACTATTATTAACATAAGTTAGCTACTTATTCATTCCTTTCTACTTTTATATATGTTTTCCTATAGATCCAAATTCTCTACAAAAAGCAACCATATTATAGGCACATGGACAAGTGTCAAACAGACATCTCATTAAGGTATTTTTTTATTATAATAGTTTTTTTTTTTTAGAAATACTTGATAGGATTTTATTCAAAATGTAAGAAAACAACACAACCTAAAGATAAAAAAAGCCAAGGTAAAACTTGTGGAAATCCTAAATTGGCCCAAACAAAAATAACGTGTCTTGGCCCACCACTACAAAAAAAAAACCCAAAAAAAATTAGATATTTTCCAGTTAGATAAACCAACTAGCACCCGTTTCTGAGATAATTTTTATCTTATTGATTTAGACGGTTCAGTTTCCAAAAATCAACAGCTTTCCAAAATCAAACCCTATCAATTGCCACTTTCTCTTCCAGAACATTCTTATAACAGCCATCCTTCAGTCAAGTTCTCTTGGTCTCCTTTTACCCATGGCTTTAATGACGAAATCTAGAACTCCTCCTTTCATGTAATCTTCTCTTTCCCTATTCAAACTTTCACTGGCCAGATAATGAGCAAGCGTATTCGCAGATCTAAGCACATGCTTAAAATAGATCCTTTGAAATCCTCCTTTTTATCTGTTGAATGTTTCAAATGATAGCTTTTACTTCTGATTTGTTTTACATTTTTTTTATTATTGTCATTGCATCACCCTCCACTATCACTATTGGGAGCCTTAATTGAAGTCCTAGTAATAGCGCTTGGAAACATGCATAGCCTTCCATTGCAAATGGGGACCAACTACCCTATAGAGAATTGTTTTAGAGGCAACAATATCACAGAATGAGTTTCTAGCAACAACCCTTGAACCCGATCTAGCTTGGGTTTGATTGAAGGAGACATTGAAGTTGATTTTGACAAACGAGCCTAGTAGAGGATTCCACTCCTCATTTCCTTTTCAGTTTGGTAATCTTTTTGTTTTCTAACCCTTTAAGTTCTCAGATATATCGAATTACCCACTTAGCAATTTTCTTTCCAGTAGACTGTTTTATTTCATGCAGTAATTGATTCCTGTTTGTCTAGATAGCCCATACAGAGCAACAGAACATCCTAAATTGTTTGTCCGTACTCTTAAAAATCTAGGTAATCCACTCCCAATAATTTGTAATTGAGTTTGATAAAATCCAATTAAGATTTAAAAGTTTCAATACCTTCACTCCACTTTTGTAGGACATTCTAAGAAAATATGGATAAAGTCCTCCACTTCTCCACCTCATCTGGGACAAAGTGCATCCACTACCAACCTTCTAGAAAATAGATTTGCTAATGTAGGAAAAAAATACCAAGAAGTTTTCCATAGCATAATTTTTATTTTAGAGAGGATCTGTAATTTCCATAATTTTTTGTAGAAATTTATGCTATCATCTTGTGCAGAATTTGTAATTGAGAAGAAAGCATTTCCATGTAATAGTTTATAGGCACTTCGAATAGAAAATTCCCTAGACGACTCATACCTAAACACCAATAAGTCATCATGAACTTTTTGTGCTAAAAGAATTTGAAGGATCCTTGTTCTTACTTCTTCTGAAAAGGTACTGTTTATCATACCTGGTTTCCATTTTCTATCAATATTGTCTATTAAGTCTGATACCCAAACTAATTCCTCATTGATAATTGACTCATGTATTCTATAATAAGTAGAACCTGGAAGCCACGCATCACTTGGAATAGAAATTCTTTCCTCTAAACCCACTCTCCAACATAGCCCATTTTGTAAGAGCCCCCTAGTTGCCCAAACACTTTTCTACGTAAACGAAGGAAAATCACCTAACCGTGCATCCAAAAAGTCTGACTTTGGAAAATATTTCACCTTTAATACTTGAGCTAAAAGAGAATCGAGATAATTAATAATGTGCCAACCCTGCTTACCTAACAATGTGATATTAAATCTTGTTAAATTTCAAAATTCCATCCCCACATAATCTTTTGAATCACATAAATTTTCCCAACCACATCAATTAATGACTTTTTTACCAAGACCTTTTTTGCTGTGAATATTGTAACACCCCAAACCCAGCCTAGATATTATGGACTAGTCTAGAGTTACAACAATCATTCCTAAAAATTCCAATTTAAATTACTTAAAATTCAAATAGTCTAAAAACATTTAAACAGATATAACAAACTATAAAAGTCTAATCTCTAAAAACAACAATTTGAAAGGATTGTAACAGAACAAATCCAGATAAACAATAGAATAACCAAAACGGACAATGATCGAGCTCTTGATACGTCGACTCGTCTATGACTGAGGGTTACTTGAAATTCAAACAAACATATAAAATGAACTAGAAGTTCAATGCGTAACATATGTAATCAATTAAGCAGAATGATATCAGATATATTTTTAGGATTTCATTATCTAGACCATTCTTAGAAGAAGAAACGAGGAAACAGAAATAGAGTATGTCAGATATAGATGCAGAACATATCAAATACAAATTCAGAGCCTTACCCCTATCTGCTACAAACTATCGCCGTCCACCGCTACACACCATATAGGGTATCAAGTACCCATCTATACCTCTACACCTTAGAGTGACTATGTGTCACATTTAAGAGTAATTGCAAACTAGCTGCCATATCAGAGTGCTTTAAGTCACCAGAATAGATACATATGTGGCTTAGCCATCAGAATTGATAGATAATTAAACTGCACACACTTCCTCCTTTAACACAAATCTCACACCAATGCAAATGTAAAACTAATAGAAATCAAGGTAGTATATGCAGTTATACAAATTCAAATCGTATCCAACTAATACAAATTATACTTTACTCAACAAACATCACAATAGATATATGTATAGATAACATATTATACAATAACAAAACATCAGATATCAAGTTTTATAACTTAATTCAAAGCATATGGACCTTACAAAAGCCTTACGTTCGATCTGAACGACGTTAATGGCCATAGGAGAAATTTCAGAATTTTGGCCCACTTGCCCTGTGGATTCACAGGGCCTATATGGCTGGTCCGTGTAGCTCACACGGCTTAGCACACGACCATGTGGCCCATATCAGTGCCTCACTTGGATTGTCATATTACTGTGTGACTCAAGTAAAAGAGTTACATGTTCTGGTACACAGCCTAACACATGCCCGTGTGACTCAAGTCAGAGCGTTACATGGTCTAGCACATGGTCAGAGACATGCTTGTGTGACTCAAGTCAGAGAGTTACACGGCCTGACACACGGCCTAGCACATCGCCTAGCACACAGTTGTGTGATATCGACAACCTCAATTTCAGCATTCACTGACCGCTAATTTGTCAAAATTTTGTTACACACCTAATACGGTGTTGATATAGAAACAATAGAGATGATTTCGAAACCTAAAAACTACATTACATTGACCAATCAGATGAATTAATCACACCGATTTGCTAAACTAACAATCAAAACTGAAACTACTTTGAAAAATGTTGATTAAAAATCTCAAAATGAAAATTAACGCTTACCCTCGCACAAAACTTAAAACGTTGGAGGATTTTGATACGCAACCTCTTTGCCTATAAAAAAAATCAATCGAATACTTAACGAAGAGTTTAGAACAAAACAACAGTAACACTAACCTCATCAAGGAATAAACAAAATCAAGCAGTAAAAGAAGAAAGCAACGACAAAACTTATGCTATAGCCTTTCAATCGAATAAGAACAAGCCAATTTTTCGACAATTCCAATAGCAAAATTAATAAAAGAAAATAAAAGAAATAACAGAGGAAGGAGAAAGAAGAACGATAGTAACAGAAAAGAAAAGAAAGAAAAGCAATTGAAAACCTGAAAGAAAAGAGAGATTTTGGGAAAAAGAAAAATCAATTAATAAAAAAAATAAAACTAATTTCACAAGTAGCATAAAAATACTTCCCTATCGCTTACACAGAGACTCGAACACAAGTCTAAAGGATAAGATGAAACCTTACCACTAAACCATTAGGCTCATCGTTGACACAAATTGACATAAGATTAAAATTAAGTCGAAAGTTCAAAGACACATGTTGAGTCAAAATAAATAGCAAAATTTTTCCAAAAGTGGAACTTGAACCTTGGATCTGAAACACACAATTAAGGCTTTAAACCATTCAAATAGATACTTAATTATTGATAGACTTTAACGAGAAAAAGTTTAAATTTTTAGGGCACTTAAACTCTATCCCCTAAAAGAAATTTTTGCCTCAAAATTTACTTAATTTAAATAGATGAGGGTATTGTTGTCGAATCGAATCCTTAGGTTCCCATGTGGCTTCCTCAGTGTAATGATTCCCCCATAGGAACTTAACCAAAGGAACAATTTTCCTTCTCAAGATCTTAACGTCTCGATTCAGAATTTGAACAGGCTCCTCCTCAAAGGTCAGATCTGGACTTACCTTTATCTCCTCAATAGGAACAATATGAGATAGATCATATCAGTATCGTCTTAACATAAAGACGCGGAACACGTATTGAATTCTCTCTAATTTTAGAGGTAGCTATAACTGATAGGCGATTGGTCATATACATTTCAAAATTCAATAAGGCCCAATAAATCTCGAGCTCAACTTGGCTTTACGTCCAAATCGGAGAACCCTTTTCTATAGAGATTCTTAAAAAAAAACCTAGTCACTCACAGAATACTCAGTGTCTCTTCTCTTCAGATTTGAACATGGTTTCTGCCTATCGGAAGCTACCTTAAGACAATACCGACTCAGTCAAAACTTATCTTCAGTCTCGAAAACTAACTCAGGACCCAAAACCCAATGCTCACCTAAATTAGTCCAACACAGAAGGGTACAACGTTTATGACCATATAGAGCTTCGTACAGGGCCATCTGAATATTGGACTGGAAGCTATTATTATATAAAAACTCAGCCAACGATAGAAACTCCTCCCAACTACTTTAAAAGTTTATCATACAACTTCGTAACATATCCTCTAGAATCTAAATCACTCTCTTAAATTGCTTATCAGTTTGAGGATGGAATGCAGTACTGAAGTCTAATCAAGTACCTAATACCTTGTGAAGTTTCTTCTAGAATCGAGAACTAAAATGAGGATCATTGTCAGAGATAACCGAAAATAGAACCCCATGCAATCTTTTAATTTAAAAAACATATAACTTAGCTAGCTTCTGCAATGAGTATTCAGTCCTAACAAGTAGGACATAAGCAGACCTGGTCAATCGATCTACACGATGACCCAAACATAATCCTTCTTCCACTAGCAAAGTCCATAGTCACTCACTCTCATTTCCAAATGGGGATCTTAAAAAATTTTAGTCCATCTGAAGGTAGTTGGTGCTTAGCCTTAAACATAATTTGCACTTGCTCAGCTTAGCATAGAGTTTTTTCTCACGGACCATCCACAGAACTACTCTAAGATGCTCATCATGCTCATCCTCAATCTTAAAGTATATCAAAATATCGTCGATGAAAACCATGAAAAATTTATCCATATGCAGTTGGAACACCCGATTCATCAAATCTATAAACACAGTCAGAGCATTCGTCAAACCAAATGGCATGACTAGGAACTCGTAGTGCCCATAACGAGTCCTGGATCAACTGGATCAACTAATTCATATATTCGTCAAACCAAATGGCAATCCAATGTGATTGCATTGATAGATCCTGGATCAACTCTGTAGCACTCCTCACCTATATTCGATGTCAGTTTAGGGTTCAAGGCGTTACCGAACTCACACTCACACGAACATTTGATTACGACACTCAATTCCCACATAAAATTTAAAACATTTTCATTCTTTTTCAAAACATTTTTATTATGGGCTTATGAGGCCCAAAAGATACATTGGGTATGATTCGGGCCCAAACTGGAGCTTTTCAAACACTTACAAAAAATTTGACTCAAAATAGGGATTCGCTCGTGTGGGATAGGGATACGTCCATGTGGGTAGGTCATGAGGTTACACATGCCTGTGTCCTTGGCCATGTCCTTCAGACGGCCGGGCACACGCCTGTGTCTTAACCTATGTGAAAAATCTTGGGTATTATGCTTATGACGTCATCACGAAATCTTTGTCACACAGCCAGACCACAAGCCCGTGGGCTAGGCCGTGTCAAGCACACGGTCGAGACATATAGCCGTGTTTCCACTCGTGTGTTTACTACTGGGCATTTAATTTTCATAATTTCAGGTGCAGGGGGCACACGGCCTATCAACACGCCCATGGGGCTGGCCGTGTGTCACACACGCCCGTGTGTCATACACGGCCTACACACACTCCCATGTGTCTACCCGTGTGGAAAATTATATGCTATTTTCCAAGCCAATTGCCATCCTGAAACACAATTCAATACCAACCAATTTTTCCATTTCTCAACATAGCATGAAAACTCATCCAAACATGTATATTAAGCCATCCACTCACTAACTTTATCTACCATAATCAAACATGCACAACCATGCACATTTCACATTTGCCATGCTAACTTGCACTTTAATAGGTTACAATATTTTGACAAAGTATAACTTAACTATTTATGGCTCATTTCACATGGCCAAAATACCAAAAATATCACCACCAACAAATGAACCCAAAAGAACTATGACATATATCCCAAAACATTTGACCACCTATACATGCCATAATTTTCAAAGCTCATAGTTAAAATACCAAAATGGTTGTTGGTAGTGTTGATGGAATCCCGTTGATCACCGAACCTCGAATTAGCTTGACGAACCTATAAGGGAAGGGAAAAGAGAAGGGGTAAGCAAAAAAGCTTAGTAAGCCTATATGCAAAAATTAATGAGCATTTAAACCAATAATTCATATAAAAAAAGGAATAAGCTATCTTATGATCACATTAAGTTTGACATTATCACTTACTCATATGGTCTTACCACGTAATTCAATACATACATTAAGCACTTAGCACAAATGATATTTTTCATATAACCTGCATATACACATCCTTAATACACGGTCAAATCTTTTCGCATACAATCATATTTTACCATATCGATTCGAATAACCCGTTAAACCATGTGGAATGCTAGAGGATACATGGAATAAAGTACAAGTGCCACACATGATGTAGTTGAAGCTACTGATGATTTGTAGTCGAAGCTACCACTTAACACATATCACAAAAAGGCTCAATGATGACCTAATCATGGGTCTGCTTACACAAGCTGATGGTATAGTCGAAACTACTTAGTACTGCTAACACAAGCTAACACGCATCCGCAACAAATGCACTATTACCTAGCCACTGGTAGTCGAACTAGACCAACACCCGGAATCACATAAACAATCGATCACAATCAATGGTTTCCTAGTGACATGTCACTCGTATCCTAAATGATTCTTAAGGTTCAACCGGGGCTTATCTTCAATTATCTGTTTTATCACATCACATATTCAATAATTCATTATAAAATGTCAATTTCAAATAGTTAAGATAATTAGACATAATAATTTTAATAACTCATTATTTGCATATAAAACTTACCTCGGTGCAAAATGCTAGTCTTTTCAATTTAGTCCGATATCTTGCCTTTTCCTCGGTCAAGGTCGATTTCGTGTCGTTCTTAATCTATAACATCCTATGGGAAATTTTACCATTTTACCCCCAACTTTGTCAACTTTTATAATTTAGTCCCTAGGCTCGTAAAATGAAATGTATCTATTTTTCTACATTCCTAAGCCTAGCCGACCCTATTTTTCTCTTATAGTAGCCCGTAATTCTCAACATTTCACAATTTATGCACATGTTTTACAACTTTTGCATTCTAGTCCCTAAATGCATTTTCATGAAAAATCACCTAGCAAAAGTTGTTTATTACACATTAAACTTCCATTTTCTACCAATAAACATCAAAATGCTTTCATGTCACACATGGATAAATTTTTAAACATGAACCCTAGCTTAAAATAGTGGTAGAAATAGCTAGGTCAAGTTACAAGAATTCCAAAAATACGAAGAACATGAAGAACGGGTCTAGGAGATACTTACAATCAAGCTTGAAAGATGAAAAACCCTAGCTATGGTGTTCCTTAGAATATTCAGCAAGGTAGAAGAAAGATGGACACATTTTTGGCCTTATTTTCCCTTTTTTATTTCTTTTAATATCCAAATGACCAAAATGCCCTTAATGACCTTCTTTCCAAATTTTTTCCTTCTATGGGTATTTTTGTCCATATTGCCATAAAATGGTCTAATTGCTAAATAAGGACCTCTAGTTTATGATTTTATTTCAATTTCACACTAAATGCTTCTAGAACACATATTTTGAAAATTTTACAATTTAGTCCTATCACTCAATCAGGTAATTTATCGATAAAATTTATTTACTAAATTTTCACTTATGCAATCAATCACATAATAAACCTTAAAACTCTATCGGAATGAATTTTTCTATGTTGGATTCGTGGTCCCGAAACCACATTCTGTTTAGGCCCAAATTCGGGCTGTTACAACTCTCCCCTTTAAGGGATTTTTGTCCTCGAAAATCTTACCAGAAAAGAGATGTGGGCATTGTTTCCTCATGGTGTACTCCGACTCCCACGTAGCCTCTTCTACTCCATGTTTTTGCCATAGCACTTTTACTAAGGCTACACTTTTGTTTCCTAGTTATTTCACTTCTCGAGCTAAGATCTTGATTGGCTCTTCACTATAAGACATATCTGGCTGAATTTCCACTTCGGTCAGGGAGATCACATGTGACGGATCAGAACGATAGCGCCATAGCATCGATATATGAAATACATCATGGATCTTTTCTACCTCTGTCGGTAAGGCTAATTGATATGCCACTGGTCCGATTCTTTCTACAATTTCATACAGTCTGCAGACTCAATTTGCCTTTCCGGCCAAACCTTAAAATCTTTTTCCATGCTAACAATTTTAAGAACACTTTATCACCCACTTTAAACTCAATCTCTTTTCTTTTCAAATCCGCATAAGACTTTTGTCGATCCGAAGTAACTTCCAAACAATCACGAATTATCTTCACTTTTCCTTCAGTCTCTTTAATCAAATAGACCCCATGAATATGCTTTTCACTAAGTTCAGTCAATAGAAAGGAGTCTGACATTTATGGCCATACAATGCCTCATAAAGCGCCATTTTGATTCTCAATTGAAAGCTATTGTTGTAAGCAAATTTGACCAATGGGAGATACTTTTCCCAACTACCTTCGAATTCAAGAACACAACATCGAAGCATATCTTTGGGGATCTGAATCACTCGCATGGATTGACCGTCAGTTTATGGGTGAAAGGCGGTACTAAATTTCAATTGGGTACCCAAGGCTTCTTGTAACTTTTTTCAAAACCTCAAAGTAAATCTCGGATCTCTGTCTGAAATGATAGAACTCGGTACTTCATGCAATCTTACAATTCTGGTAATGTACAATTCAGCTAGCTTATCAAGTGAGAAATTCGTACGTACCGAAATAAAATGAGCCGATTTCATCAACCGATCAACAATGACCCAAACAGTATCTTTCTTTTTCGGGGTTAAAGGCAAACCCGTAACAAAGTCCATAGTGATTTGGTCCTATTTCTATTCTGGAACCATTATTGGTTAAAGCAATCTGGAAGGTACTTGATTTTCGTCTTTCACCTGTTGGCAAACTAAGCATTTTGACACAAACTCAGAGGCATCTCTTTTCATACCGAGCCACCAATATAATTTCTTCAAATCATTGTACATCTTTGCACTACCAGGATGGACAGGTAAACAACCATTATGAGCTTCATGTAGAATACTCCGAATCAACTCAACTTTTTTGGCACATATACTCTTTTTGACATTGAGCTCTTTTTGCTTGTAACTCACTATCACCCTTTTGAGCTTCATAAATTTGTTGAATAAACGATGGCCTAGCTCGTAACTTGGCCAAAATCAAACCATCATTGGATAGAGTTAATCTAGTATTCATAGCTCTCAAAGCAAACAGAGATTTTCTACTCAAAGTATCGGCAACCACATTCGCTTTCCCTGGATGGTAATCGATCACTAACTCATAGTCTTTCAACAACTCGAGCCATCTCCAGTGCCACAAGTTCAAATCTTTTTATGTCATTAAATACTTCAAACTTTTATGGTCAATAAAGATACGACACTCCTCACCAAATAAATAATGTCACCAAATCTTCAAGGTGAAGACAATGGCGACTAACTCCAAATCATGTGTCGGGTAGTTCCTCTCGTGTGGCTTTAATTGTCTTGAGGCATACGCTACCACTTTATCTTCTTACATCAATACACATCTAAGACCATTTAGAGACGCATCACTGTAAATCACAAATTCTATTCCGGACTCCAGTTGCATTAACACTAGCACCTCGGTTAACACTGTCTTCAATTTCTCAAAACTTTGCTGACACTTTTCTGTCGATTCGAACTTAACATCTTTTTACAGCAACTTGGTCATCGGAGAAGCGATCATTGAGAATCCCTTTATGAAGCACCGATAGTATCCAGCCAAACCTAATAAGCTTTTAACCTCCGATACATTTTTCGGCAGCTTCCAATCAGCTATCGCTGAGATCTTGCTCAGATCAACTCGAATGCCATCTCTAGAAACAATGTGGCCCAAAAATCCAACTTCACTAAGACAAAATTCGCTTTTACTAAATTTGCGTACAATTTTTTATCTCGCAAAATTTGTAAAATTATTCTCAAATGTTCAGCACGGTCGTTATCACCACGAAAATAAATCAAGATGCCATCAATAAAGAACACTACAAACTTATCCAAGTACGGTCTAAAAATTTGTTTTATTAAATCCATAAATATAGCGAGGTCATTAGTTAAACTGAACGGTATTATGAGAAACTCATAGTGTCCATACCTTGTTCTGAAAGCAATTTTCGGCACATTAGACTCTTTCACCCTTAATTGGTAATATCCGGATTTCAAATCAATCTTTAAAAACACAGTTGCCCCTTTTAATTGATCAAATAAGTCATCAATTCTTGGTAAGGGGTACTTGTTCTTTATCGTCACCTTTTTGAGTTGCCTATAGTTGATACAAAGTCTCATCGACCTATCCTTTTTCTTCACAAACAATATGGGAGCACACCATGGAGAAAAACTAGGCCTAACAAATCCTTTGTCTGTCAACTCTTGCAGCTGGACCTTCAACTTCTTTAGCTCAATTGGAGCCATTCTATATGGAGCTATCGATATAAGGGCAGTTCTCGGCAACAGGTCGATGGCAAACTCTATCTCTCTGATAAGAGGTATACTCGACAATTTCTCAGGAAACATGTCCGGGAACTCACAAACTACTGGTACTGATTCCACTTTCAATTCAGACTCTCTCGTATTCAATACATAAGCCAAATATGCTTCATAACCCTTTCTCAAATACTTCTGAGCGGTCATTGACGAAACCAAATCAGGCAACTCACTAGACTCATCTGTTTCAAATCGAAGGATTTCACCATTTTCACACCTTAGCTCAATAACCTTCTGTCTACAATTCACTTTAGCATCATGCATCGATAGCCAATCTATGCCCGAAATGGCATCAAACTCATCAAATGGTAATAGCATTAGATTGGCTAGAAAGCAGTGACCTCGAGTCATTAAGGGACAGTCTTGCAAATCTTGTCAATTAACACACATTTTCCTAAAGAGTTTTACACCTTAATCACAAACTTAGTTGACTCTGTAGGCAATTTCATATCATTTACCAATTTCATTCAAATGTAAGAATGTGTAGACTCGAGATCAATCAATGCAACTACATTAACATCATAAAAGGAAAATGTACCAGTGATCACGTTAGAGGATGACGCTTCTTCCCGGGCACGGATGGCATAGGTTCTTGTAGGCGCTCTGGCCTCTAATTTGGCGGTTGAGTCTCTAGCTATACCTCTATTACTAGCTCCCTCTTTCACATTTCTAGTAGATCTCCCTCTAGTAGGCATATTACTCAATTTGGCACTCTGAGTAGTTTCTTTTACTACCATTTCAAGATAGTCTTTGATGAAGTGATCCTGGGAGCCACATTTGAAACAAGCCTCGATAACCATCCAACACTCACTAGGATGTCTCCTACCACAGTGTTGACATTCGATGTTACTTGGGTTAACATTGCCAACACTAGCTATAGAAGTAGTCTAAGCCTTAGAACCCGTATTTTGCTTCACACGAGTTCTACCCAAATTTCCAATTGAAATGGTCGAACGGTTTGACACATTCCTTACTTTCTTTGACGATGGTTGAAAGGGCTTACCCATCGATCTCTTCTTCATATCTCTAGCATCCAATCCAGCCTTCCTCTTTTCCTTACACAATTCTTCCGTTTTGCATGCCCGATCAACTAATACCACAAATTCTTTCAATTCCAAAATCCCTACATAAAACTTGATGCTTTCATTAAGACCATCCTCAAACATGATTTCTTTTGTAGAAACACATTCCTGAGTGTACTTACTAAGTCGGTTCAAGGCGTTATCGAACTCACACTCACACGAACATTCAATTACGACACTCAATTCCCATATAAAATTTAAAACATTTTCATTCTTATTCAAAACATTTTTATTATGGGCCTACGAGGCCCAAAAGATATGTTCGGTATGATTTGAGACCAAACCAGAGCTTTTTGAACACTTATAAAAAATTTGACTCAAAATAGGGCACACGCCCGTGTAGGACAGGGACACACTCATGTGGGTAGGTCATGTGGTTACACACGCCTGTGTCCCCAACCTTTGTGGAATTATTACAAATTTATTTTCCATTTCGAACCTACAGGGGTTTCCACACAGTCAATCACATGCTCGTGTCCTAGGCTATGTCCTTCACACGGTCAGGCTCACGCTTGTGCCTTAGCTCGTGTGAAAAATCTTGGGTCTTCTGTTTATGATGTCATCGCGAAATCTTTGTCACACGGCCAGGCCATACGCCCGTGGGCTAGGTCGTGTCTAGCATGCGGTCGAGACACATGGTCGTGTTTCCACCCATGTGTTAACTACTGGGCATTTAAGGTGCAGGGGACACACAACCTATCAACACGACACATGGCCTACACACACGCCCATGTGTCTACCTGTGTGGACAATTATACGCTATTTTCCATGCCAATTGCCACCCTAAAACACAATTCAATACCAACCAATTTTTCCATTTCACAACATAGCATGAAAACTCATCCAAACATGCATATTAAGCCATCCACTCACTAACTTTATCTACCATCATCAAACATGCACAACCACACACATTTCACATTTGCCATGCTAACTTACACTTTAATAGGTTACAATATTTTGACAAAGTATAACTTAACTATTTATGGCTTATTTCACATGGCCAAAATACCAAAAATATCACCACCAACAAAGTGACCCAAAAGAACTATGACATATATCCCAAAACATTTGACCACATATACATGCCATAATTTTCAAAGTTCATAGTCAGAATACCAAAATGCTTATTGATAGTGTTGATGGAATCCCGTTGATCACCGAACCCTAGATTAGCTTGATGAACCTATAAGGGAAGGGAAAAGAGAAGGAAGCTAAAAAGCTTAGTAAGCCTATATGCAAAAATTAATGAGCATTTAAACCAATGATTCATATATAAAAAAGGAAATAAGCTATCTTATGATCAAATTAAGTTTGAAATTATCACCTACTCATATGGTCTTACCACATAATTCAATACATACATTAAGCACTTAACACAAATGATATTTTTTGTAACACCCCAAACCCGGCCTAGACATTATGGCCGAATCTAGTGGCGTCACATGAAAGTGTTTCTAGAAAACCATTCCATTTAACAAAAAAACATGTTTAGATTATTATCTTTTAACGTGGAAGTCTTGAAAATTGTTCATTTATACGAAAAACTATAATTAAGTCTTAAAACGCGTTGGTGATGACACAGTTTATAGATCAATAAAAATAAAAATTTGAAATCCCAAAGTAAAAATCAAACAGTCCAAAATTTACATAAGATTTTCCAAATAAATAAACATAGTAAAAATAGAAAATAACCAGTAAAGTGGCTAACAGTGGTCACCCTCGAGCCCTTCGCTGCATCGATCCATCTACTGTTGGGGGTTACCTGACAGACAAATAAAATGAAGGGGTGAGTTTTCGCAAACTTAGTGTGTACGTCTCCACAGTAAAGCATGCATATAAAGAGATATTAGTCAATCAGTCATAAATCGAGCCTGAGCTCTTAACAAAATTAGTATGGACCGTAGCCCACTCAATATAGAATTAGATCATATATAATCGAGCCTTAGCCCACACAGAAAACGTGTAATGGCCTAAAATTGAGCCTAGTCGAACTATTGATTTTGAAATCACTTTTCGAGGGTTAAGAAAATTATTTTTATCAATAAATTATTTGTTTTAGTATTTTTATAAGTATTCATGAAAAATTTGGTGGATTAATTTACGCAATTGAAGGCTTAATCACTAAAAAAGACTAAATCGCATAAAGAGTAAAAGTTGCAAATTGCTAGCATTGAGTGAAATAGTTAGAGAAATGAATGTGGGGGTTTTATAATGCAACTAAACCCCTTTAAAGGTGGCATTGTCAGCCAAGAAGAGTGGTAAGGGACAAAATCGAAGAATAGTCAATGGCTTAGTTGGATTAGGTAATTTAAAACGATGAAATAATGCCTAGTTGCCTAGCCTTCTCTTATTTCTTATTCTAGTCTCTCTTTGCTGAAATTTTCAACCATATTTGGGGGTTTTAAGAGCTTGAACTTGCAGCAACTTTGAACACACAATAGTAAGTGATTTTTAAAGCCTTTCTTGAAAATTTTAGCATTTTTGGAACCCTTGTAGCATGAGCTACATTTTGAGGGGCATATTTTACATTTTTGTTGAAAGTGTTGAAACTTGCCATGAATGCTTAGGTGTTGGTTGCTGGAAATTTTGGAATGAAAATGTGCTATTGTTGTCAGATAAACAACTAGGTGAAGGAAATTGTATGAAAACACCTAGGAAGGACTGATTTGTAGAAATTGCAAAATAAAGAGGAAAATGTTGAAAATAATGAGAAATTGAGGTAGTGATGGGAATAAAATGAGTTTTCTGGGCATGAGAATTGAGGAAATCAAATAAAAATTAATTTTTGGGCCTTGGGGTAAAATGGTCTATTTGCCATAGTTTAAGGGCAAAATGGTTACTTTACCAATTTGTGAATTTTAGATTGGTTGTATTCAATTAGTGACTAAATAAAAAATTTGTTTTTTATTATCATAGATCAAGATTTACCAAATCCGGCTTTAGACTGAGGGAAAGCCAAGCAAGTCAAGTAAGCTGAATCAACACTCCCTTTTTTTTTTTTTGTATACCGAGGTAAGTCATAGGTAAATAATACAATAACTCTAATCTTTATTCTTGAAATCCTTACATTGTAGTGAAATTTAGAATTTGTAATATGAGCAAAAAGGGTACCATATAGAAGTGAGCATAAATTATGAAATGGATGACTTGTATGCATAAAGCAATGAGAACTTATGATAGAGCCCGTTTGAACACTTAGGATGGGATTGGATATTCATGCCAAAATATTGGGTGACGTGTGAGCTAGTGTAAGACATATCTAGGACATGCATCGCCACACTATGAGAGTCAATGTAAGACATGTCTAGGACGTGCGTCAGCCTCAAGAATCATATGCTAGTGTAAGACGCGTCTGAGACATGCATCGGCTTGAGATGAGTGCTAGTGTAAGACATGTCTGGGACATGCATCAGCCTCAAGTTGTATAAGCTAGTGTAAGACCTGTCTAGGACATGGCATCAGATAGTTATGAGTCAGTCTAAGACCTGTCTAGGACATGGCAACGAATCGATACCTTATGATAAGGCTTACTGAATATCCTCTAATATTCTAAGTATTTCAATGAGAAAGTCTCAATTATTACTAAATTGATAAACGATATGATGAATTTCGAGTGGTGCAGGTACCCAAATGAATTATATGTATTATGAGTTCACCAACATGTTTTATGATTAGTAAAAGATGGAGTTGGGTAAGTTATGTGGTAACATTTCTTGGTAAATGCAAGGATATCATGACTTGATATATTGTTGTTATTTATTTACTTGTGACTTACTAAGCTTCATGCTTACCCTTCTCCTTTCCATTTTCCTTTAGAGCCACCTAAATAATCCGAGGATCCAAAAGCATTGGAGGCAGTGTACACACTATCCACTAAAATACTCAGTATGGTTGTATTTTGTGTTTTGAGTAATGGCATGTAAATGATAAATGGTTATTTCGTTGTATGGTACATACTGAGCCAATTGTGTAGGCTATTTATGACTTTAGCTCATTTTGGTAAATGGTCTCTGGAATTGGCTAAAATGGTTCTAGTTATTATTAATGAAATAAGTATGAGATTATGCAAAGGTTGATTATAATTATTAATGTATTGAATGCCAATTTATGGCTAGTGGTTGATCATAGTGGTCTTAGTATACTTGGAGTTGTGTTGGTTTTGTTTCAGGGTGGCAAAAAGTCTTGGTAAATAGCCAATTTTTGCCCACATGGGTAGGCACATGGGCATGTGCCTATGCCATGTGTGACACACGGCCAGCCCACGAGCGTGTGCCATGGCCATGTGGTCGTTAACGTCAGAAAAAGAATGTTAAGGTTGTTACACACGGGCTACGACACGGGCGTATCATGGCCTTGTGAGGGGACACGAGTAAGGTAAATGGGCGTGTACCCAGTCATGTGCAAACCCCTATAGGTTGAATGTTGGAAATTAATTTCTTACGGGTGAGGGGCACGGGCGTGTTCCTATTGTACTTAGGCCGTGTGGAGGTACACAGGCTATCAGCACGGCCATGTCTAGTGGTCACAAACACAAGCGTGTGCCCTGTTTAAGCTAGTTTTTGAAGAAATTTTCTTGAGCGCCGAAAATGGTCCTGGATCATTTTTAAACCATGTCTTAGGCCTCGTAGGCCTACATAAAGGTCCGTAGGGAATTGTTTGAAAATTTTTTTAATCAAGATGCATTTCTTTGAGTGTAAGTTCAATGGTTGTATGAGTTGAAGCTAGGTAATGTCTCGTACCCTATTCTGGTGATGGATGTAGGTAAGGGGTGTTACAAAATGCATGCATATCAACTTAGATCCAAATCATGCCCACCAACCCTACACTCCATCTCCGTCCACCCTACACACTATGTGGGGATAAAATCGACCCACCTAGCCTTACACACCAAGTATAGGGATAAAATTGACCCATCCAGTGCTACACACCATGAGGTACCGTAACACGACACATAATAAATAAAGGCAGTACAGCTGCCAGTCAAACGGCTAAAAGCGTTACAGTCTTCATCCTATTCAATAACCATCCCACCCCAATAATGTATCATAAATAGTGTTATGGCATGCTTTCATACAGTAAACAGATCATACAAATTTATCATAGCAGATACAATACACATGCTAAACAAAACATGTTATCACATACATTCACCTAATCACATTTCAGAATAGGGGTCTCAGTATCGCTTATCGACCCTTTTATCGGTCACAATCGACTAAGGTGGCCTGTGCAACCTTCAGAACAATACAAATTAATGGGTTCACACACCTATGTGGCCTACCTGTGTGGGCCTACACGCCCGTGTGGCCCACATGACCCAAATTGGCCTTGCCTGTATGGATCACACGGCCTGGCCCAAATCTCACACGCCTGTATGGTTTATCTGTATTGATAGGAGTCTTTTGGCTAAGTTGCAAGTGAAGTCGACAAGGATTGAGCAGATTAGAGCTAAGCAGTTAGAGGACAAGACTCTTGAGTTATGGTTTTGTCAGGTCGAGACTGGAGTTACTATTGATTTTGGGGTATGATGATAGAGTTTTATGCTTCAGAGGTCGCATTTGTGTGCCGAATGGCGAGGACTTGTGACAGTCGATTTTGAGGGAAACGTATAGTAGCCCTTATGCTATGTATCTCGGTGGGAGTAACATTTACAGAGATCTTTGAGAGCTGTACTGGTGGTCGGGGTTAAAGCGTTATGTGACCGATTTCGTGGCTCACTGTTTGACTTGTCAGTAGGTTAAGGCTGAGCATCAGTTGCCTTTGGGATTGCTACAGCCAGTTCAGATACCGATGTGGAAATAGGAGCAAGTGATGATAGAATTCGTTAGTGGGTTACCCTTAACACCCACTAAGGAGGATTATGTATGGGTAATTGTAGATCGATTGACCAAGTCTACTCACTTTATTTTGGTCATGACAGACTACTCCCTTCAGAAACTGGCTAAGTTATACATCTCTGAGATGGTGAGGTTACATGGGGTTCCTGTGTCGATCATCTCTGATAAGGATCCTCAGTTTACATCTCGATTTTGGCAGAAGCTTTACGAGGCTCTAGGTTCATGACTTGACTTCAGTACTGCTTTTCATCCTCAAACAGATGGTTTAGATATTGGAGGACTTGTTGCAGAGCTGTGTGATAGATTTTCAAGGTAGTTGTGAGGAGTACTTACCTTTAGTAGAATTCGCCTACAACAACAGTTACTAGTCCAGTATTCAGATGGCACATTATGAGGCACTGTATGGTCATAGGTGTCGCACTTTCTTATGTTGGATTGAGTTGGGTGAGCGACGTGTACTGGGTCCAGAGTTGGATTGCATTCATGATGTGTTCCATGTCTCAATGCTGAGACATTACCGCTCTGATCCCACACACATTATACCTATGGAGGATATTGAGATTAGACTAGATCTGACGTTCAAAGAGAAGCCGGTTCAGGTTTTAGAGCTCGACGTTAAGGTTCTGCGAAGGAAATCTATTCCTTTAGTGAAGATGCTGTGGTAGAATCATAGCACTGAGGAGGCCACTTAGGAGCCAGAGGATTTGATGCGACAGTAGTATCCTCTCCTCTTCTGATCAGGTAGATTTTGAGGACAAAATTTCTTTAAGGGGTAGAGTTATAACGCCCTACTTTTCCTATTTTCGGCTTTTTGTGAGTTTGTGTATGGAAATTTTTTGAATGTCTTACTCCATTAATTGTACATAAATAATTGTTTGCTTTTGTGGATTTGTGCTCTAGGTGTGTTGGGGAGGTCCCAAGTTCAAGCCTCAACCTGAGTAAAATTTTGGGTTTTTATTAAGTAAAGCCTTATCCTTGCTAATTAGGCTTTTAAATAAATGTTCGTAGAAATAGGACAAAATGGGCCTACTGGTCTGGTGTTTAAGTGGAGAAGGGTTGTGTGAGAGGTCTTGTGTTTGAATCTTAAGATAAGCATGGATGTTATTTTTGCTACAAGTTTTAGGTTAGGAATTTGAATTTTAGTAGAAATCTGAATAATGGGGGAGTAATTCAGGGGAGTGGGGAGTTATCAGTGTATCATTCTTTTTGCAAATTTCATTCTCTATTTCCCCTCTCCCTGCCGAAAATTTCATCCTCCATTCTCTTCTATTTTCGTGGTTTTTCGTATAATCATCTCCTTAGTTTTGTCTGGCGTGAAACCTTTATCGTTCGGCAAGTGATTTATCTTGAAACCAATGTTATTTCTTTGGTTAAGCGTCTAATCAAGGAATGGTTTCTTTCGTTAGGAGACAATCGAGTTTTTATGGACTGCTAATCAGCGTTCTAAACAGTGAGGAGTCGCCATTTTTTGTTAGAGGTAAAATGGTTGTTAGTTTTGGGATATATCCATGCGCAACAATTTGAATTAAGAGACTGATTTTGAACTCGGGATTGTTAAATATAGGTTCTGGAGTGCTCAGAAGTGATTATGCATCAAAAATGAACCAGGTGTGTACTCTGAACACACTGAAATCGCGTTTCAGTGAAAGCTCAAACACGGCCCAACCCCGACTCACACGGCTTTGCCATACCAAACAGACTCAAACACGGCCCATTGTCGAAGTGACATGGCTGTGGCACACGGGCATTTCCCTGTCGTGAGGAAGTGCAATTCTACTCGGAAAAGGCTGCTTAGGGGCTAAGAAAGGCATTCCAAAGCTCTATATAAAGACCCTAGGGGGCAACTACTAAGGGGACTTTTCCTGTCCTAAAAAGAGTACTTTCCTCCCTCTAAAAGGAGAATATAAGCAAGGAATTACTCCAAGGGAAGCCGATCGATTCATCCCAGAAGTTGAGTTCTCCTTCAAGACTGAAGATCTCCCTTCAAATTCCTACAGGGGTTTTTGGGTTCTTTATGTTTTGTTATTTTTATTCTTCGGAGATGCTTTCTTCCATAATTATGAACTAAATCCCCCAAATACTTGAGAGGGATGAAACCTAAGATGAATCTTATTGTTATTTTCTCTTGAGTTATATGATAAATAGTTGATTTATTCTTAATTCTTGTTTTAATATTCCTAGGTATTAATTCAACTATTGATGTACTTATTCAGAGGAGCAAAAGTCCCTGTTTGAGGGTAGATCTAGCATAATTAAGTGGAGTTGCATGCAACCCTAGACATAGGGCGACATAAATCTGCTGGATTAGGGTCAAACCTAATAAGGGAATCCATAGATTGCGTTAATGCAATACTAAAGGTTTTAACTAGAAAGAGATTTCGGTTAATCAACCTAGGATTAGTTGTTCTTATCCTCGACGGAGGTATTAACATAAATTAGAGATTTCTACGGATCAAGTCAAGTGAATAAATCGTCTAGCTCAAGAGTTGATAACAAGTGAAGTCTAGGTGGATTCTCCCTTGAGTATTGTCCAAATCAATCAGTTTTTCCTAATAGTTTTTCCCCAATTCACTTTTTGTGCATTCTTAGTTTAGTTTTAGAATTAGTTTAGTTTCATAAAAATCCTCCTTTTATTTCTAGGTTAAACAATAGAAAGAAAGTTAGTACTAGTACTTTTAGTTTCATTGGGTACGATATCTCGGTCTTGCCACTAAGCTATACTACTGTTCGATAGGTGCGCTTGCCTTAAAATCATGATAATAGTTAGTTTCTGGTGTAATCATTATTATAAATTTTATTACTTCATATCGCGAATATCATGCTCCCCCAGCAGTAGCTTCTCCAAAAAGAATACAATCATCTGCAAATAGCAAGTGCAAAATTTGAGGTCCACTTCTACTAGCCTTAGCTCCTCTTAGCAACCCATCTCCCACTGCTAACCTCATAAGAGTTGATAGACCCTCACTACAAATCAATAGTAGAAATGGGCTAAAATGATCTCCTTGCTGATGCCCTCTATTAGGTATAAATCTCTCACCAGTTTTTCCGTTCACAATGACTGAGTATGAGATTAAAGATTACACCTCATAATAGTTTCTATCCATCTCACATTGAAACCTATGTGTGTCATCATTTACCTTAAGAATTGACATTTGACTATATCATAAGTTTTGCTTATATCTAATTTCAAAAGCCATAAAACGTATTTTCCCCACTCTCTTTTGTTGAAGAGTATGTAAGATCTCATAGGCTAAAAGCACATAATCAGATATTAATCTCCAAAGAAATGTAGCACTTTGAGCACTACCAATACATAACTCTAACATATCATTGAACCGATTAACAATCATCTTAGCGATCAACTTATATAGAACATTGTATAAGCTAATAGGCCTATAATTATCCAAATTTGTTGCATGAGGACATTTAGTAACCAACACTATATTAGTAACATTCAGTAATCCAAAATCCATACCTTCATTTAATATTTTCAAACAAAATTTGAGACGTCACTCCCAATAATATGCCAGCACCTTTGGAAGAACAAAGCCAGAAAACCATCTTCTCCAAATGCCTTAGTTGAGCCCATTTCTTTTAAAGCTGTAAGATCCTCATCCTTCGTAAAACTTTCACATAGCCTTTGGTTCACTTCATTTGAGATTGATTGCTCAACCCCTAAAAGAATATGAATTGAATTTCCAACACCATCCAAGGAGAAACTATTTTTGAAATACCTTCGATCTATTTCCTCCATTTTCCCTCATCTTTCATTTCCCTCTAGAAACACGAAAATATACACACTTTTTCATGTCCTTTTTAACTCAAATTCATGTAGTTTTGATAAAATTCATGTCAAAAATATATAATTATTATAAAATAATTAAATTGTACTTAAATTATTAACATGTTGAATTTTAATTAATTTTATAATAAATTTTGATTAATTTTGATCTTTTTCGACAGATTCACACAAATGGCAAAAATTGCTCGACAGACACTACTAGAAGACAAAATCGAGAAGCGATTTTGAAGTATGAAGGCAAATTAAATTTTCAGCATAAGACGGTCCAAATTATGAATATTAGTTCACAATATAATTAATTTTAATTTTAATCCAATTTACTTTGGGTTAAATAAATAATTATTAATTAATTATGAGAAAAAAGGCCTAGTTGAGCTGAACCGAGAAAACTAAGCACTGGGCTGCCCAAAATTGTCCCACATGCTAACCCATCAGCTTGTTTGGCTAATTATTTTTCTTTCAAAATGACCCTTGAAGACTCCTTCAATTTGCATTCAAATCCCTCCACTATTTATGCCTTCTTAGATTAGCCCCTACATTCAAATAGCAAGTTTGAAACCTTCAAACTTGTCACATGTGTCACCGGTCATGGGGGGACTCTATGGCTACTGATTTTTGCTATTTTTAGCAACATACTTGTCATGGGGGGGACTCTATGCCTACTGATTTTTGCTATTTTTAGCAGCGTACTTAACCTATAAAAACCCCATTGGCTGCTCACTTCAAACACATCTCAAACCCTCTTATCCCTTCAGTTCTCTCTCACTTTCTCTCTTCAATCCCCTTCCATTTTTCTTCATTTTCTTTCCCATTCCTTTGTTAATTTCACCTCTTCAAAAAGAGTCCTTCAACCACCATTTGAAGCAGTATTCAATTGTTTGTAGAAGCACCAGATTAACAAGAACAAGAGGAGAAAGAGAAGCAGAGCATACTAATCAAGCCTTAGAGAAACACCGGATTTGATTCTTGTTCCTTATCCTTTTAATTTTATTGTTGTTGTTATGAACATGCCTATGAATAATTGTGATGTTGATATGGTTAATTTAATTAATATGGCTTAAATTTAATTCGTGTTAGGTTGATTGCATTTTGTCCATTTAATTTATTAAAATTGTGTTTGTGTTATTATAAGCCTTGGTAAGATGTTTGATTAAGTAAAAACATGACTAAGTTATTATTGCATTACACTTGTAAGGTAACTAATGAATTAATTATTTAAACAGATTGAAATTGTAATTAATTGACATAATACTTAATCAGTGCATGCTTAATCATCTAAGGTAGTTGAGGGTTAAATTAGCAATAGTATCTAACGATACATTAGCCTTGCATAACTTGCAAGATTATTTTGATTAAACTATTTCAAGGTAAGAATACATTGTTACCTCACGTAATTTTTTATG
This sequence comes from Gossypium stocksii, assembly GCA_020496765.1. Classification (NCBI taxonomy): domain Eukaryota; kingdom Viridiplantae; phylum Streptophyta; class Magnoliopsida; order Malvales; family Malvaceae; genus Gossypium; species Gossypium stocksii. The sequence continues at coordinate 67,081,395 of CM035622.1, forward strand.
TGCTTATAAGATTAAATTAATTGATTGAATTGGCATAGAGATATGTACAATAGATTATTTTTAATTTCATAAGTATGTGTGTCCATTAACGCAATTGTTTATTAAAATTTGTTTAATCGGTTGAATTGACATGGCGATATAGGTAAGAGATAAATGGATTTTGGTAGATGAGTATGTTCATAAGTTAGCAAATTACCAAGTATCCATGAATTTATTCGTAACAACATGAACATGAGTTTAGTAATTCTAAAATAAGAAATTTAATTTGTAATGCCCCAAAAGTTTTATTTATGCTTCCGTAAAAATATGACACAAATATCTATCTACTTTAGTGGTTAAGTCTTGTGGGTGTGTATGAGAGGTCCCAAGTTCAAGTCCTACCTTGGGTAAATTTTTGTTATTTTTAGAAACTAGCCCTATCTCTATTTAGCAGGCTTTTATTTAATAGTTTGCAAGCATACATCAGAATGGGCTTGCTGGTTTGGTGGTTAAGCTGAAGGTTAGATTACTAAAGGTCTTGTGTTCGAAGCCCCATACGAGCGAAGGAGTAATTCTTTTTGCTCTGAGCATGGGCGTGTGGGGGAGTTTGATTTAAACTGAAATTTTGAAAGCTATGTATGAGTGGGGTAGTGGAGAGAATTATGGGATTTAAGGGTTATCAAATTGGATTTTTATTTTCTTTTTTAGATTTTTTTGTTTCCTTCCCCAAAGTTTTTGACGTTCTAATTCTCCTAACTCCTTGCCAATTTTTCCCTTTGCTAATTTTTCCTTCTCAATTTCTCTATTATTGTTCATCCTTTGCTGGCGAAATCTTTTGCTATCTTGTCCTCTTTTGATCATTCGGTAAGTTTTACGTTGTTGGATTTTTAATTATGTTTTGGCTAAGTGTTTAACGAAAGGGTTGTTTGTTACTATCGGTTTAGGCGAAGATCAAGAACCAGTTGGTGCTCCACACTAATTCGAGTGTTAGAAATTTTAGTTCGTTGTCAATAAGTGATCGGGTTCACTGTTTGATGTTCTAAGGTTTTGATTTTGAGATATTCTCGGTTTAGTTTTGTTCGTGTTACTAAATTCAGATCTTGGTAATGTTATTGATGATCTCGAGATTGCGTAAGCAGTGAATCCAAACCAGGTGTGTACCCGAAATCACAGAAAATAAGGTTTCGACAAAAACTAGAAACCAATCTGTCAACGCTACATGGGCGTGTGGTCACCCATATGGTAGGTCGTGCACGAATGACATGACCATGTGATTGATGAAGGCTAAGCCATGCGCTAGACACGACTGTGTGATGGCCGGGTGAGGCCATGTGTAACACACGGGCTAGACCAAATTGGGTTGTGTGGACCACACGGGCTTGTGAGTCCACACAGATGTGTGGGTTTCTAGGACAAGCCATGTGATCCACACGGGCCAAGGCTAATCTAGGCGTGTAGGCCACATGGGCAAGCCACATGGGCGTGTGGGCCCATTTATCTAAAATTTTTCCTAAGGTTGTACGAGTCATCCTAAAGGACTGTAGGCCTACGGTAGGGTCGGTAAGGGCTAAATAAACCCTAAACTATAGAATCTGACTGATGGTTATTCTGAACTGATTAAGACACTGATGCATGTCTGTTAACTGTTCTGTATGCCTACTATTATCTATATAATAGCATGTTATACTGCATATATGTACTGTTCCTGTTTTGATATTGGGGTGGGATGATGTATATTGGAGGAAGTGCTCTAAAGGCATTACACCTATTATCTGGCAGCTCAGCTGCATTATATCTGATATGTGCCGGATTCGGTACATTATGGTGTGTAGGGTTGGATGGGCGTTTTAAACCCCACATGGTGTGTAAGAATGGTCGGAGATGGTGTTAGAGGCCGAGGGTAGGATCTAATTTTTGTTCTGACTGTATTCTAGATCTGTATCTGAAATGGGCTAAGACCCAATTCTGTATCTGTTACTGTAATGGGCTTAGGCCCAAATTTGTATCTGTAATGGGCTCAGGCTCAAATTTGAGACTGTCTGATTCTGATATTCTGATTGTGTGTGTATACTTAATTCTATGGGGTTACACACTGAGTTTACGTAACTCACGCCTTTCTGTTTAATTTGTACAAGTAATCCATAGAGTTAGACAGATCCATGCAGCAAAGGACTCGATGGTGACCACTATTATTTAAACTATTTTACTTCTGTTGTATGGTTTTAAATCATTTGTAGGTATTTTGATGTAATATTGGAATTTTTGGACTGTTTTGTTTGATTTGGCTTTAACTTTGTTTACTATGATGTTATAACTACTAGACATGGTAAAAACTCGGTGTTTACAAAAAGCAAAAGTTTTCTAAAAAAGTTAAATGATTTCTAAAAACAACACTTTTATACGCTTCCGCGACAAAAATGTTTTTACCTCTAATTGTTTAAAATGATAAGAATTTTGAAATTGATAATAACGATAAGGGCTAACGAACAAGATTGGTTTTAACTTGACGACATTTTTTAAAACCTTATGATATGACATTACCAAATTCGGCCATAACATCTAGGCCAGGTTTGAGGTGTTACATTTTGTAGTATTAGAGTCAGGTTGCAAAACTTAGCTGTAAGTTTTATGCTCTAAATTTTTTATTTTAAATAAATGGATTTTCAAATGATTTGAAATGTTTTTGACTGAATATGTGGTACACCAAGTTCCGGCGTCGATCCTTTAAGTACTCTGTATTCTAATAAACTGTTATGATACTATAGATAGCTTGTCCTGGAAACACTTTAGTTAGTGTACTCTAAAACTGTGGTGAAATTGATAGAGATTGAAATTTACGAAAACAACTCTAAACTTTTGAAACTGTTTACAGAAAACATCTGCTTATAAATACAGAAACTATAACTAATACATAAAATTCTTAATGTAGATAAATTTGAGTAGATGATAAGCGCATGAGGTATCCGTGGATATGGTACTCGAGGCTGAGGTAGAGGCCATAGAGGGGCTCGAGCTGAGTCATCATCTTTTGGTAGTATGCTGAATTTGGACACTAGTGAGACATAGGTGTTGCCTGTTACTAAGACTAGGTCTCAAGATCACATGGTTGGGGATGATGCATTGTCCCAGGCTATGCTAAAGATATTGGAGAGGGTCGCTGGGCCCAACACTAGATCAGGGGGCCGAGGGACTGTTACAAAACGACTTCAGTCCAATAAAGCTAAACTATTTAGGGGTGTCACTAGAGTCGCGCCTAAGGTGGCTGAGTACTAGATGGAGGCCACCGAGCGGATTATAGACTATTTGGATTGCACCCCTGAGGAAAAATTAAAAGGTGCAATCTCTTTACTTCGAGATGAGGCATATCAATGGTGGTTTACAGTTAAGGAGGGCACTCAGCTGGAATGTCTGACTTGGGAGTTCTTTAAGACTTCATTCCAAGGAAAATATGTAGGAGCTAGCTACATTGATGCTCATAGGAGTGAGTTCCTAAATCTCACTCAGGGTGACCGATCTCTGGCTGTGTATGAGGCTAAATTTATGAGGTTGAGCCGCTATGCTTGAGGTATGGTGGCATCTGAATATGAGAGGTGCATCAGATTTGAGGATGGGTTGAGATATAGCCTGAGGGTTCTGATTGCTTCGTAAAGGGAGTGTGAGTTCTTTATACTGGTTGAGAAGGCGAAGATCGCTAAGTATGTCAAGTGCGCTGAGTGCCAAAATAGAGACCGTAAGAGACTTAATAATAAGAGGGATTCAGAACCCTCTAGTTTAGTACAGAGGCTTAAGAAAAAGGCCAAATTTGATGGGCTAGTTAAAGCAAGGTCCCCTGTTGCCACTATCAGATTACAGCCTTGTGGAGATTATGGTAGACGCCATCTGAGCGATTGTTGGAGGAGGACTGGGGCATGTCTGAGACGTGGGTCTTCAGAGCACCGTATTCGAGAGTGTCTGTTGATGGCTAATCAGGCGCAAGCTCCAAGTTCTAGTATATTGTACAGCCATATCGAGTAGTTCAGCAGTCACTTAAGGGCCGTAGTTAGGCTAGGGGTGGTAACGGTATGGGCCAAGGGCAGAGAACACCGGGCAGAGGTGTTGGACAGATAGAGGCGGAGCAACCTACTTTGGTTTATGCTACACGTTGCCGAGAGGACAGAGATGCTCCGGATGTCACCACCAGAATGTTCTTAATCTTTGATGTTCCATTTACTACTTCGATAGAGATAGGGTCTACTCACTCTTACATAGCTAGGTCTATATCTGAAAACCTGGGGATATCGGTTGAGAGCACTACGAGTGAGATTACTATACTAAGTCTGTTGGGGCAGTCTGTTCAAGTTAGTAAAATCTATAGGGATGTGCCGTTAGAGGTGTAAGGGATAGATTTTTGGCAGACTTAATGGAGCTTCTGTTTGGAAAGTTCAATTTGATTATAGGAATGGATTGGCTGGTTAAGCTTCGAGTAAGTCTAGATTGTGCGACTAAGACGGTTGTCTTGAGCACTGATGAGGAGGATGAGGTAGTTATGATTGGAGCATGTCAGAATTATCTGTCTAATATAATCTCCTCACTTGTGTCTGAGAAACTAGTGCGAAAAGGATGTAAGGCATTTGTAGCCTACGTCAGTGTTTCTATTTCTAGGGATTCTACAATTAGGGATATTCAAATTGTAAGGGATTATCCAGATATCTTTCCTGAGGAGTTACCAGGTTTACCTCCAAATCAGGAAGTGGAATTTAAGATAGAGCTCCTTCTGGGAACAGCTCTAGTGTCCATCGCTCTCTATCGTATGGCACCAAAGGAGCTTACAGAGCTTAAAGCTTAGATTCAAGAGTTGTTGGATTGTGGGTTCATCCGTTCCAGTGTGTCTCTGTAGGGAGCACCTGTACTATTTGTTAAGAAGAAGGATAGGCCCATGAGGATATGTATCGACTACTGGCAACTGAATAAGTTAACAGTGAAGAATAAGTATTCGCTTCCAAGGATTGACGACCTGTTTGATTAGTTTCGAGGGACTTCTATGTTCTCGAAGATAGATCTCTATTCTGGGTATCATCAGTTGAGGGTTAAAGAAGCTGATGTACATAAGACGACTTTTAGGACTTGTTATGGACATTACGAGTTCCTGGTTATGCCCTTTGGTCTAACAAATGCTCCGGCAGCTTTTATGGATTTGATGAACCGTATGTTCCAACCATTTCTGGATTAATTCGTCGTGGTCTTCATTGATGATATATTGGTCTATTCTAAGACTGAAGATGAGCATGATGAACACCTTAAAATAGTTCTTCAGACTTTGCGAGAAAAATAGTTCTGTGCTAAATTTAGTAAGTGTGAGTTCTGGCTTCATGAAGTGAGGTTTCTAGGGCATGTAGCCTCTACTGAGGGGATCTGAGTCAATCTTAGAAATATAGAAGCTATGTTGGACTGGAAACAGCCCAAGAATGTGTCTAAAATCTGCAGCTTTCTAGGTCTAGCGGGTTATTATTGACATTTTATATAAGGTTTCTCGCTGATTGCAGTACCCTTAACTAAGCTGCTATGTAAGGGTGTTCCGTTTGTCTGGACTGATGCGTAGCAAGCGAGTTTCGAGAAGCTCAAGTCTATTCTGACTTAGGCTCCTATTCTGATACAGCCTGAATATAGAAAAGAGTTTGTGGTTTATAGTGATGCATTATACATTGGTTTGGGATGTGTATTGATGCAAGATGGAAAAGTTGTAGCTTATGTGTCCCGTCAGCTTAAGACGCATGAGGCAAACTATTAGACGCATGACCTCAAGCTAGCTGTTGTGGTCTTTGCACTGAAAATTTGGAGGCACTATTTGTATGGTGAGAAGTGTATCATTTACACTGATCACAAGAGCCTCAAGTACCTCCTTACTTAGAAGGAGGTGAATCTTAGGCAGCGTAGATGGATTGAGTACCATCTTGGCAGGGCTAATGTGGTGGCCGATGTGTTGAGCCATAGGGTGATGACTGATTTGAGAGCAATGTTTGATTGACTTAGTCTGTTTGATGATGGTAGCCTATTAGCCGAGCTCCAGGTTAAACCAACTTGGATTGAATAGAGTCAGGGTAAACAGTTGGAGGATGAGTCACTAGGGTTATGGTTCCGTCAGGTTGAGAGTGGCAGCACTTCTGATTTTAGACCTAGTAATGGTGGGGTACTATATTTCCATGGTCGGATATGTGTGCCAAATTATGGGGATTTGAGGCAGTTTGTTCTGAGAGAGGCATATAGTAGCTCTTATGCTATTCATCCTGGGGGGAATAAGATATATCATGATCTCCGCAAGTTGTACTAGTGGTCGAGGTTGAAGCGTGAGGTTAGTAATTTTGTGGCACAATGTCTAACATGCTAAGAGGTTAAGGCTAAGCATTAGCTACCTTCGGGTTTGCCCTAGCCAGTTACGATTCCCTTATGGAAATGAGAACGAGTAACAATGGATTTTGTTAGTGGGTTGCCCTTAACACCCACTAAAAAGGATTTTGTTTGGGTCATCGTGGATCAATTGACCAAGTCTGCCCACTTCATTCTAGTTCGAGCTGATTATCCTCTACAGAAGCTAGCAAAATTATACATTTTTTAGATAGTAAGACTGCATGGGGTACCTGTCTCGATCATTTCTAATAGGGATCCTCGCTTCACATCTCGATTTTGGAAGAAACTACATGAGGATCTAGGTTCGAGATTGGACTTCAGTACTACATTCCATCCTCAGACTAATGGTCAATCAGAGAGGGTGATTCAAATACTGAAGGATATGTTATGGAGCTGTGTGATAGATTTTCGAGGCAGTTGGGAGGATTATCTGCCCTTAGCGGAGTTCACTTATAATAACAGCTTCCAGTCTAGCATCCAGATGGTACCTTGCGAAGCTCTATTTGGACATAAGTGTCGCACTCCCCTATGTTGGACTGAGTTGGGTGAATGTCAAGTTTTGGGTCCTGAGTTGGTTTTTGAATCTGAGGATAAGGTCAGATGGATTCGAGATTGACTGAAAGTGGTTTCTGAAAGGCAGAAATCCTAAGCAAATATGAAAAGATGAGAGATTTAGTATTTTGTGGGGGACTTTGTTTTTCTTAAGGTCTCTCCGTAGAAGATGGTTTTGAGGTTCTGTTGTAAGGGCAAGCTGAGCCCTAGGTTTATTGGGCCATACCGGATTCTAAAACAAGTGGGGCCAGTTGCTTATCGGTTGGAGCTACCTCCAGAGATAGATTGTATTCACAACGTGTTCCACGTCTCGAGGTTGAGACGCTACTGCTCTGATCCTTCTCACATTGTCCCTATTGAGGAGATTGAGGTTAGGCTGGACTTGACTTTTGAAGAAGAGCTGGTTCAGATTCTGGATTGCGAAGTTAAGTTTCTTAGGAAGAAGTCCATTCCTTTAGTGAAGGTTCTGTGGCGAAATCATAGCACTGAGGAGGCCATGTAGGAACCTGAGGACTCGATGCACTAGTAGTATCCTCATTTGTTCTAATCAGGCAAATTTTGAGGTCAAAATTTCTTTCAGAGGGTAAAGTTGTAATGCCCCAAATGTTTTATTTATGCTTCTGTAAAAATATGACACAAATACTTGTCTACTTCAGTAGTTAAGTGTTTTGCGTGTGTGTGAGGTCCCAAGTTCAAGTCCTACCTAGGGTAAATTTTTGTTATTTTTAAAAACTAGCCCTACCTCTGTTCAGCAAGCTTTTATTTAATAGTTTATAAGTATACGTCAGAATGGGCCCGCTAGTCTGGTGGTTAAGCTCAGGGTTAGATTACTGAAGGTCTTGTGTTTGAATCCCTGTATGAGCGGGGGAGTAATTCTTTTTGCTCTAGGCGTGGGCATGTGGGGGAGTTCGATTTAAACCGAAATTTTGAAAGTTGTGTATGAGTGAGGTAGTGGAGAAAATTATGGGATTTAGGGGTTATCAAATTGGATTTTTATTTGCCGTTTCAAATTTTTTGAACTTCACATATGTAATGACTTCTACGATTAGAGTAACTTTACTCATAATAACATTTTTCAATTTAGAGAAATCTACGGATATGTTTCTGTATCATGCTTTCAAGAATATAAATTCTTTATTCAAACTGTCCGTTTATTTGCCAGTAAATGTTCAAAATTATTTTCAATTATATGTATGCATAAAACAAAATAACATCCAGTAGAAACAGAAGGATGACCTCACATGAATTCTCACCATAAAACGGAACAATCACGTATGTTTCCAAGGATATGTGAATATACAAAATAATCAAGAGGGTCATCATAACCTATTTAATCACATCTGTTACACTCAGACATCTTTACATTTCAAATATCATTTCTATGATTAATTCCGTCGTCACTGGCCCTGTATTATTCCACTCACTAACAAAAATCAATCTGAGCAGAATTTTAGCAAACACATACTTTAGACATCGTACTCTAATGAATCAATTTGCTGAATTTAACTCTTTCTTTAACCGAGACATTGTGAAAATCGAATGACCTTTAGGATAACCTAACATCTTTTCCAAAACTGCATTCAGTTGCCAATCTATTTTCAATTCTAATCACATTATTAGTTACTTCCGTTACTAAACTCTTTAATCTCTCACTTGTGAGCTCATTCAATCTAGATATTGAAAATTTTCGTTATAAAATATCACATTGGTAAGGGTAAGGTCGTAAAGTCTCTAACTCAACTCCCATATCTAGGCACACATGTAACTTAACATTCATCATTGTCATAATATTATCACAGTTATATAATTCACTTTAGGCAACTTTCACACATATTCATGTTTTCACAATTTTTTCGATTATCTTATTCAAATAAGTGCACTCATATACACATTCCATAATTTTCAAGTAGGTCTACATATCATATTTGCTTAGTCAAACAAGTGCATATAAACACATATTCCATTGATTTGAGTAAGATTACTTATCATGTTCACTTAATCAAATAAGTTAGGTACTTAACATCACATGAATGCCAAATAACTTAGATTCTTATCATAATATACTCTTATTTCGTTTCACTTTTCTATATCTCAAGTATAATTCTCACTGAACTATTGTAGCTTCAATAGATACTAGGGTGGCATACTCGAGGTATGCATGTCACAATCCGTTATTTCATATTCAAAGGTGTCCCTCTTGCACATACCCAAGGAGCACACTTCCCAATCACATGTGATATAATAGGATTATCAATTCAAGCTAAATCTTTTCATAACACTTATAACACTTTATCCGTTTCATGAAATCATTATAATTCATCGAAATATGGCATTTAACTAGAACTATGACATTTTTGTTCATTTTTTCTTAACTTACGATCATTTTGTTTTGTACACCATCGCATGTATATCATAAACATTGATTCATACTTTTCCAAGCTTTGACCCACCACAACAAATTTTCCATCATCTTAATATCACTTTCAACAATTTCGAAAATAGCTCAGTTGGAAAGTATCTCTGTCTTATCAAAACAATTTCGTTAGCTTCATGAGACATCACACTATCACAGGTAGTAATATGGCATGTATAGCTAGACTCTTACACAGACTAGGTTAGCCCGAGAATCGAATAAAACATAGCTCTAATACCACTAAATGTAACACCCCTTACCCGTATTTGACGCTAGGATAGGGTTTGAGGCATTACCAGACTTAAACACTAACATTCATACATAACTGAACCATAAATTTCAGTCCAAATTTAAAGCTTTTCACAGTTCAGCTTAAGGTCCCCAATATGGGCTACGAGGCCCAAAACATACGTTGGGAGTGGTTAGGGACTATACCGAGAACTTTTGGAACTTTTAGGACACTTAGAAAATTTTCAAACATTGGAGAGTTGCACTCCTGTGTGGGTAGGCTGTGTAGTCTCACACGCCCGAATGGTTTAGGACATGCCTGTGTCCTCAACCTGTGTAACTCTCTGTTTATGACGTCATCAGCAATTTAGGGTCACAAGGCCAAGTCACACGCCCATGGGGCTGACCGTGTGTCACACATGTCCTAGACACATGCTTGTGTGTCTACCTGTGTGGACAACAACAAGGCTATTTTCCAAGCCATGTTGCCACCTTCACTTACACACATTCACATCACATAACATAATATCAATTTAAGCATATACATACACTCAAATTCAGCCACAATCAACACCATAATTTGACACTTGCATGCACATACACATTCTTAAAATAAACCAACTTAAATGGCCAAACACACATTATTCAATTAAATCAAGACACTTGACTACTTCTATCTAACTCACTTAGGCTTCATTAACAAAGGCCCATGCACTTCATAGCTAACTAGCCTATACATGCCATTTACCAAGTTTACAACTTCTCCATACCATTGCATTAACTGGATAGTGTGATGGGATCTCCGACAGCTTCCAACCCGGGCAAGTCTTCGAAATCATATAATCACAGAAAAGGTAACACGACTAAGCTATAAAGCTTAGTAAGCTCGTACATAAAAATATTTAAACAATTCATTAACATTCTTTTAACAATCCTCATAATATGTTCTCAAGGTAATCCAATCGTAATTGCACAAAGTTTCACTATTCACTTATGTTCGTATCAAGCTGTCTCTGCTTGTCATAGTCAAAATATTATTTATATCTTGTGATACAGAACTCCAAATTAAGATTTGAAAATTTTCCCTAAAATTAGACTCACATATCTTCTTACCATAAAATTTTCAGAATTTTTGGTTTAGCCAATAAGTATATTTTATTCTTTAAATTCATCCCTGTTTCGTTGTCTGATAGTTCTGACCCGTCTTCACTAAAAATTAATTATCTTCTCATCCTAGATTCAGATGATGTTCCTGTTTATTTCTCTTGAAAATAAACTCATTTAGGATACTAAACATATAAACTCTAACTTATAATTATTTTTATACAATTTTTTATGATTTTCCAAAATTAAAACAGGGGATTCTAAAATCATTCTAACCCTATCTCACAAAAATTCAAATATCTCATAATATGAAAATATTTTGCTTACACCTTTTCTTTAATGTGAAAATAGACTCAATAAGATTTAATTTCATATATTATTCAACCTCTAATTCGATTTAAACCATTTTTTGTGATTTTTCAAAATCACACAACTACTGTCGTCCAAAACTGTTTTGTTGTTAAATTTTACTCTTTGACATTTTCTTTGTATTAACTTTCATTCAACGTTCACCTTTTATATATCACTCACTTCATATTTCCACATATTCAAGTAAATGCATTATAGCATGAAGCACATTCATATACTAATCTTTCTCATTTTCCACACATAATACACTATAAGCTCATCACTTCACTATCATTTGATCTTCGCATGAGTCGAATACATACTTGTTTTACTTAATTCGATAGAACTTACATTATCATCATGACCTTACTCATTGAATCATTAAAGATACTCAATAAATTGCACATAAGTGCCACACTTATTTATAACTGAACTATTACTTGTCACTCGTAGTTAAAGCTACCACTTATCACTTGTAGCCGAGGCTACCACTTATCATTTGTAGCCGAAGCTACCATTTATCACTTGTAGCCGAGGCTACCACTTATCACTTGTAGCTAAAGCTACCACTTCTCACTTTTCACTTAAATGCTCATTTTCGAGCTAGTCACAGGTCTGCTCACACAAGCTGAAGGTCAAAATGTAGCTACACAGTGCTGCTCACACAAGCTGACGGGTATCCTCAACATATGCAGGACTACCTAGCCATTAGTAAACGTACGAGACCAACACCCAGAATCACTTAATCACTTTACACACTTAGGCCTATTCTCGAGCTATTTTGCGGGCCTACTCATACAAGCTGGCAGTTAGGATGTAGCTACACAGTGCTACTCACACAAGCTAACAAGTAACCGCAACATATGCAGGATTACCTAGCCACTGGTAGACGTATGAGACTAGCACCCGATTCACTTAATCACTTAACTCCGATGCCATAGCCCAACTATGGTCTTATACGGGAATCACTTATCACTTAATGCCATGGTCCACCCATGGTATTTTCCGTCAATTCATCACTTTAGAATGCCATAGTCAAGCTATGGTCTTACATCCTCACTATGCCATGGTGAAACCACGGACTTATCTGTCAATTCATATGTCACCATAAAATGAACGTAATCGATCTGCATCCTTCCTCATTCTGCAAATTTAACTTAAATTTCACAAATCAATAAATATATATAATCATAATACATTTCTATCACTATTCGCTAACATTGTTAACATATGAACTTACCTCAACGTAGAAATGACGAAAAGGACCGTGTTGCCAAAATACTCGTTTCTCCCTTCATTTTAGTCCCGAACCTCGTACTCGTGATCTATAATATCACATTTAGCTCATTTAATTAACACATTTTTCAATTCAGCCCAAAAATCACACTATAGTAAATTTACATTTTTGCCCTTAAAGTTTGACATATTTACACTTTTGCCCCTAGGCTCCTAAAATGATTTTTATTTAATTTCCTTGTATTTTAGGCATAACTAAACCATTTTCATAACTATAGCAGACCACAATATGCATTTAATCACACGTTTACACACATTTTATGACTTTTTACAAACTAGTCCTTTTATGCAATTTTATCGAAAATCACTTAGTAAAAGTCGTTTATTACACACCGAACATTCATATTCTACCATTAGACATCAAAATACATGCATGTCAACCATGGGTAAATTTTTAAACACAAACTTTAGCTCAAAATAATGGTAGAAATAGCTAAACCGAGTTATGAGGATCTCAAAAATGTAAAAAACATTAAAAACGGGGCTTAAATGCACTTACAATCAAGCTTGAAAGTAGCCAAAACCCTAGCCATGGTGTCCATAGCAATATTCGGCCAAGCATGAAGAAGATGGACACAATTTGGCTTGATATTCCCTTTTTAATTCTTTTTATTACCAAATGACCAAAATGCCCTTCATTAAAACCTTTGGTATTTTATCCATTTTTGTCCATTTTGTCCATCTTATTTAATGGTCCAATTGTCATTTAAGGACCTCCACTTTAAAAACCCATTTCAAACAAGTACCTTAGCTTCTAGAACTCATATTTTTCACATATTGCAATTTAGTCCTAATTATCAAATTAGACACCCAAATGATAAAATTTCGTAATGAAAATTTCACACCAGCATTCAATCACACAATAAACATTAAAACTTAATCGTAATAAATTTTTCTACTTCGGATTCATGGTTTTCGAAACCACTTTTCAATTTAGGCCCTAATCCAGGCTGTTACACCAATTCTGTATCTGTTATGAAATGGGCTTAGGCCCAAATCTATATATGTAATGGGCTCAGGCCCAAATCTGAGACTGTCTAATTCTAATATTCTGATTGTGTGTGTATGCTTAATTCTGTGGGGTTACACACTTTGTTTACGTAACTCACCCCTTTCTGTTTAATCTGTACAAGTAATCCCCAGAGTTAGGCAGATCGGTGCAGCAGAGGACTCAACGGTGACCACTATTATTTAAACTGTTTTACTTCTATTTTGTGGTTTTAAATCCTTTGTGTGTATTTTGATGTAATTTTAGACTTTTCGAACTGTTTTGTTTGATTTGGGTTTAACTTGGTTTACATGATGCTATAATTGATAGACGTGATAAAAACTCAGTTTTTACAAAAAGTAAAAGTTTTCCCAAAAAGTTAAACGATTTCTAAAAACAACGCTTTTATACGCTTCCGCTACAAAAATGCTTTTACCTCTAATTGTTTAAAAGGATAGGAGTTTTGAAATTGATAATAACAATAAGGGCTAACGAACAAAAGTGGTTTTAACTTGACGACGCTATTTTAAAACCTTATGACATGACACTACCAGATTCTGCCATAACGTCTAGGCCAAATTTAGGGTGTTACATAATTAATTTAACAAGATTATGTCATCTTCATTAAAATCATCTTTTGAAATTGTGCATTAGAACTTTTATTTTTATTTTATTTTACTTCGTTAAATTTTAGTTTTTAATCACTTCTTCAAAATCAAAATATTTTTTTCACCAAAGTGTTTTTAATTGCATTCATAAATAATTCTTTTCACAATCCTTATGGGTATGATAACTTGACATTTACTTGTCACTTTATTACTTGTTACGATTGTGTACACTGCACATTTCCGTTGTTCCACCCTCCCATCCTCATTTTTCGAACATCGAATAGAGTTTCTGCATTTACGACAGGAAGCATAATTGAGAAAAAAAACTATATTTTTGTCCCCCACTTTTCACTAACTTGCCCTAGCCCTTTGTTCCCAATACATTTCGTCCTTATCAATCTCTAAGTTTAACTGGACATTCGTATCAATAATTTGAGCAAGATTTTCATCATCTAACTCTTATTGTGCCAACTCTTCTAATTTTTCCGTCAACTTCTTTTTGAGACCGTTTCTTTTAGATTTTATTGAACCTGTCCTTTTGACCAACCCATTTTTCAATCTATCAAGCTTACTAAATAACTCACCTAATGTAGACTCCCAAAAAAAATTCACCTTTTCTTCAAAAGAGCCCTCCATAACCCACTAAGTTTCAAATCGAAAGTTGCCCCTTACTAGTCTGTTCGTTTCCTATTAGTGCGAATAATGAGAGGGCAATGGTGTAACACCCCTAACCCGTAACCTTCACTGGAATAGGGTTACGAGGCATTATTGATCAACACATATCACTATACAATAATTTTACATACATACATCATTCACTATCACATCATGGTCATTCACAACCATATAGTCCCTTTAGAAGGTCCATGAGACCTTAAACATACTTAAAAATGGGGTTGGGACTAAACCGATAACATTCCAAACTTTTACGAGCCTTAATAATTTATTCCTTTAAAATAGGGCACATGCCCGTGTGGATAGGCTGTGTACTTCCCACAGCCATGCCTCAGACCATCCTCAGCCCGTATGCAACACTGACTTGATCACACAATCACCAGACACGCCCGTGTGTCATCCTAACTTGGCCATACGGTCACCAGACATGCCCTGTGTGTCCAGCCCATGTGCCATACTGACTTAAATAGCTACAACACAAGGGTCACACGGTCAATACACACGCCTGTGTGCTCAGGCCATGTGGCACGAAATAGGCTTGGTTTAAGCCATTTTTCACACCACATTTTGCCATGTACCTAAGCATCAAATGCACAACATCTATAAACATAAATAGGCAACCAAAATCAGCCAATTTCCAACCAAAACGTACAGCTTTCTATCCATATTATACTTAACCAATTCTATACTCAATTTCCATGCCAAAACATACCATATCACAAGTCACATTCACATCTAAAACATAGACTTGATAACTCATCATAAACCATTTCATTTCATACCCAAATCTTACCAAAATCACAACAAATCAATACCAAAATGACCATTTCATAATAGGCCATATATACACCATAAATTATACCATAGGTGCAACTCATAGCACATATCAACTCAAGCATGATCACAACCTATTAGTTAGCCAAATCACTTGGCTTACCATATATATAATATCAAAACGTATTCAAAATACCCCTAGCTTATACATGCCATACTTAACTATTTACAATCATAAAAAGATACCAAATATGATCAGATAGTGCGATGATGATCCTCGACAATTCTCGAGCCTTCAGAAGCTTTGATAATCTATAAAATAGAAATAAACACACCAAGTAAGCTGTAGAGCTTAGTAAGTTCACAAGTAAGTAATTCAATATACACATTCAATTCTAAATCATCCACTTATATAATTACAAACCAAGTATATAATACCACAAACCTTTATCCATGTCTCATAACATGGTTTATACAACTCAATAAGCTTTTCACAATGCATATCATTAATTCATTTTAATAAATCTTGTATAGATATCATACATACCTGTTCAATTTGTACTAACCTTTTTTACTCATTCCCAACCTTTGCTCACTTGTTGAACCATTCAAAGTAGGAATCGGATACATGAATATTTCGATCGATAAGTACCTATACCATGTCCCATAGCCAAATTAAGGTAACTTATCCCGGAGTACCTATACAATGGCCCGTAGCCAAATTAAGGAAACTCCCATACAATACCTATACCATGGCCATAGCCAAATCAAGGTATTTATCACACCCGTAGTGCCGATATCATGGCCCGTAGCCAACTCATAACCTAATGACATGTCATTAACATTTCGAAACTAATCCTACGGTTCAACCTAGCTTTCCTAGATTTTATTTCCATAAATGTTCACATTTATAGTCTCATATTCACTATTTTTGTCTACCCCGAGATTTCATTCATCTCAATTAATTCAATATTAAAGAATTTAACATTCATTTATAATGAAATTACTACCTATGAACTTACCTCGAATATGAAACAACGAAATGAGTCAATTACTCGTCGACTTTCGATTTCCTCTGATTCAAATTTGATTTCTTTGGTTTTTGATCTAAACATATTGAAATTAAGCTTACTCAAACACACATTCATTCAATTTAGTCCAAAAACACATAAATAGGAAAATTGCCATTTTACCCCTGACATTTCACACTTTTCACAATTTAGTCCCTATTACACAAAACACAAAATATGCAAAATCTCACAATATCATAGCTAGGCCGAATCTTCCTCTTGTTCATACAAGTCCATAAATTTCATTTATTTTACATTTTAGTCCCTCAATTTCTCATTTTCACAATCTAGCCCAAATTACTCAAATTCACCAAAAATCCAAAGACAAAATATGTTTATCAATTTTCAAGCTTCCATAATTCATCAAATATCAACATAAAACTCACATATTCATTAGCATCATCTTAAGAAGACATCATCAAAATCAAAAATTTTGGCATGGGCTTGATAGAACACTTAACAACGATCTCAAAAACATAAAAATCATCAAAAACAGAAGCAAACACATACCTTAATTGAGCCAATTATGTGTCGAACACTAAAAATCTTTTTCTTTTTCTTTTTCTTTGATATTTCAGCAAGATGAACACTAAAATGGCTAGTAATTCATGTTTTGTTTTAATTATTAAACATTAATTAACCATTTACCATTTTATCCTTAATGAAACATTAATTAAAACCATTTAAAACTTGGACATAAATGTCCACTAACTTTATAATGGTCCATTTACCAATTAAGGCCATTATATTTTAAAGCCACATTCAATTCGGCACTAAATCACATAATTAGTCACTTTTACTTTTTATGCAATTGAGTCTTTTTTGCAAATTAAGCACTCAAATGAACAAAGTAAATCACGAAAATTTCACAAACATCAATTCACATACTATAAGCACAGAAAATAATATTAAAATATTTTTCTGACTTGAATATGTGGTCCAAAACCACTATTTTGATTAGGGTCTAAATCGGGCTGTCACAACTCTCCCCCTTAGGGATTTTCGTCCCCAAAAATCTTACCAGTGAATAGGGTTGAGTAACATTCTCTCATAGCATCCTCCAGCTCCCACATAACTTTTTCAACCCCGTGTCAATGCCATAAGACTTTCAGTAAAGGGATTTTCTTATTTCTAAATTCTTTAACCTCGCGGTCTAAAATTCAGATCGATTTTTCTTTATATGTTATAAAGGATCGAATCTCTATCTTAGACGGGGAAATTACATGCAAAGGGTCGGATCGGTATCTTCGGAGCATCGAGACATGAAATACATTATGAATCTTTTCTAGCTCAGGTGGCAACAACAATCTGTAAGCAACCGGCCCGATACGCTCTATAATCTCATACGGTCTAATCAATCTCGGACTCAATTTGCCTTTACAACCGAATCTGAGTATTTGCTTCCACGGTGAAACTTTCAAAAACACTTTGTCCTCGGTCTGAAACTCAATATCTTTCTGTTTCAAATCTTCGTATGATTTTTGACGATCTGATGCTGTTTTCAGATTATCGCGAATCACTTTCACTTTTTATCCAATCTCACTGATTAAATCAACCTCGTGTATCTTATTTTCAGTGAGCTTAGTCCAATACAATGGTGTTCGACATTTTCGATCGTACAAAGCCTCATAAGGTGGCATTTTGATAATCGATTGAAAACTATTTGTGTACGCAAATTCAATCAGAGGCAAGTATCATTCCCACATAACCTTAAACTCAAGAATACAACATCTCAACATATTTTCGAGTATCTGAATGATTCGTTCGGATTGACCATCTGTTTGTGGATAGAAACCAGTGCTAAAGTGTAGTTTAGTACCTAGTGCAACTTGCAGTTTCTTCTAAAATCGCGATGTAAACCTCAGATCTCTATCTGAAACAATAGAAATAGGTACCCCGTGCAATCTCACAATTTGTGAAATGTACAGTTCAGCAAGCTTATCATGTGAGTAATCTGTGCGAACCGGAGCAAAATGAGCCGATTTAGTCAATCTATCTACAATAACCCAGATTGCATCTTTCTTACTCTCTGTCAACAGCAAACCCGATACAAAATCTATCGTGACTCTATCCTATTTCCATTCAGATATCATAATCGACTAAAGTAATCCAGACGGTACTTGATGCTCAGCTTTGACTTGTTGATAGATTAAACATTTCGATACAAAGTTAGAAATGTCTCATTTCATACTATGCCACGAAATAAAGTTGTTTCAAATCATTATACATCTTTGCACTACCCTTGTGAACAGATAATCGACTACTATGAGCTTCATTCAAAATCATCTAAATCAACTCTAAATTTTTCAAAACACATATTCGATCTCTGAATCTCAAACAATCCTCAGCATCAACTCGGAATTCTAAATCAGTATTCAAATTACATTGAGCCTGTTTTGCTAACAGTTCATTATCGACTTTTTGAGCTTCGCAAATCTGCTAAATAAATAACGGTTTTGCTTTAAACTCAGCTATCATCAAACCGTCATCAGACATAGCCATATGCATATTCATTGCATGTAAAGCAAAAAGTGATTTTTGGCTTAGAGCATCAGCAACAACATTAGCCTTTCCCGGATGATAATCAATTACAAGCTCGTAATCCTTTAGCGATTCTAACCATCATCATTGTCTCAAATTCAGATCTTTCTGAGTCATAAAAAATTTTAAGCTTTTGTAATAAACGTGATATTTCTCACTGAATAAATAATGGCGCCGAATCTTTAATGCAAACACAATAGCTGTCAATTGCAAATCATGAGTCAGATAGTTCTTTTCGTGAGGCTTTAACTGTCTCGAGGCATAAGCTATGACTTTGCCTTCCTGCATCAAAACACAACTCAATCCATTCAAAGATGCATCACTATAAACAACGAACTTTTTACTCGATTCTTGCTGAACTAGCACTGGAGCCTCAGTCAACAAAGCTTTCAGTTGATCCAAACTTTCCTGACATCTATCTAACCACTTGAACTTAACATCTTTCTAAAGTAATCTCATCATTGGAGTCACAATCATAGAAAAGCCTTTTTGCGAACCGTCTGTAATAACCAGCAAGTCCCAAACAACTTCGGACTTCAGTTACATTTCTCGGAGGCTTTCAATCTAATATTGCCGAAATCTTTTTCTGATCAACCCATACCCGATGCTGATACGACATGTCCTAGAAAACTGACTTCTCGTAACCAGAACTCACAGTCACATACATTTGCTTATCATGTAAAGTCTGTAACACTAATCTCAAGTGTACAACATGCTCGGACTCATCACGTGAATGGATCAATATGTCATCTATAAACACAACCACAAATCGATCCAAATACTGTCTGAAGATCTGATTCATTAAATCCATAAAAATAGTATGCGCATTTGTTAGTCCGAAAGGCATAACGAGGAACTCACAATGTCCGTACCTTATTTAAAAAGTAGTCTTTGGTATATCGGAGTCTTTAACTCATAGCTGATAATAACCTGATATCAAATCTATCTTTTAAAACACAGTAGCCCATTGCAACTGATCAAACAAATCGTCGATTCTGGGCAGAGGATACTTGTTCTTTATAGTAACTTTGTTCAACTGGCAGTAATCTATGCACATTCTCATCGTGCCATCTTTCTTTTTCACGAACAGAATCGGAATATTCCAAGGTGAAAAACTTGGTCTCGTGAATCCCCTATCTGTCAACTCTTGCAACTGAGACTTCAATTCTTTTAACTCTGCCTGTGCCATTCTATATGGAGCTATCGAAATCAGAGTAGTCCCTGGCACTAATTCAATGCCAAACTCGACTTCTCGAACTGGAGGTAATCCGAGAAGTTCTTCAGGAAACACATTAGGGAATTCACAGACAACAGGCACTGATTCAATTTTCTTATCAGTCATTTTTGAATCTATCACATAAGCAAAGCAGGCTTTACAGCCCTTATTCACATATTTTTGATCTTTCATTGCAGATATTACAGCAGGCAACACATTCAAATCACTAGATTCAATTCGGACTATTTTATCATTCTTGCATCTCAAATCAATAACTTTCCGTTTATAATTCACAACAGCATCTTGCAAAGTTAGCCAATCCATACCTAGAATTATATCAAACTCATCGAAAGGCAATAGCATTAAATCTGTTGGAAAATAGATATCTCGAATCATTAACGGGTAATTCTTGCACACTTTATCAACTAGGACACTTTTGCCTAAAGGGTTCGATACTCTAATTACAAATTCAGTAGATTCTACAGGCAAAGTCTTAATGTGCACTAAATTCATACATATATAAGAATGCATTGATCCAGGATCTATCAATGCAATCACAGAAGTATCATAAAGAGTGAATGCACCCGTAATAACATCAAGAGATGAAGCTTCCTCTCGAGCTCAGATAGCGTAGGCTTTGGCAGGTGCTCTAGCCTCAAACCTCACAGCTATATCTTTCGTAGTCCCTCGACTACCACTTACATTCCCATCACCCCTAGGTGGTCTCACTTTGGTCATAGCAGTATTCTGTCTCACATTCTGTACCATTTCTTATTCAACCAACTCGGGACAATCTCGCTTGAAATGATCTAATGATCCACATTTGTAACAAGCTTTATTACTTTGTTCCAGCATTCACCAAAATGTAGTCTCCTGCACTGTTGACATTCAGGTTTATTATCCCAAACACTATCAATACTCGCTACTGAAGTAGCTTGAGTTTTAGAATCGAAATATTGTTTTGCATGATCGTTATTTGAAAATCCCACCAAATCATTCGAACGAGCATACGAATCGTTGAATTTCTTTGAGAAAGATTGATGTTGTTTTCCCATTAATAGTTTTCTCAAGTCTTAAGCTTCTGAATCAGTTTTCTTCTTTTCTTTACTGAGATCCTTGGCTTTACAAGCCCTCACAACTAAAACCACAAATTCTTTCAGTTCAAGAATTCTAACTAGAAGTTTTATATCCTCAATCAACCCATCAACAAACCATTTACACATAATCTCTTTGGTAGTAACATATTCCCGAGAATACTTGTTCAATTGTACAAATTCTCTTTCGTACTCTATCACCATTATTCGACCTTGTTTTAGCTCTAGAAATTATTTATGTTTCTGATCGAGAAATTGCTTACTGATATATTTCTTTTGAAACTCAGATTGGAAGAATTCCCAGGTGACTCGTTCCCTCGAAACCATGGATATCAAAGTTTTCCACCAATGGTATGCATTATCTCTAAGGAATGATACTACACATTTGATACATTCATCAGGTGTGCAAGACAGTTTGTCAAATACTCGCGTTGTGTTTTCGAGCCAAAACTCAGCTCCCTCTACTTCATCATCAATAGTAGCCCGAAACTCTTCAGCCCCATATTTAAGAATCTTATCTACTAGTGGCTTACTCAATCTCATCAGATTGATAACTTGAGGAATATTAGGGATTTGTTGAGTAACAGACGGGGGTAGAGATTTTGGATAGCCAGATTCGTACGAACGAATTTCGTGAACCATTCATTCATCATCTGGAAGAAAGCTTGTTTAGCCTCTCCCTCGTGGCTACTCGTAGCAACTCTAGATTCAGGTGGCACTAACCCTTGAGCAGGAGTTGGTGCGTTACTTTCTACATCGTCAGCTACTGCTCTTTCGGGATCCATTCACTATACGAAAACACACTTCAATTGTCAGGATTCATCACACTATCTCAATTCATAAATATGGCATGTATAGCTAGACTTGAGCACACTACGTTAATCCTAGAATCGACTAAACTGTAGCTCTGATACTAACCAAATATAACACCCTTAACCCGTATCATTCACCGAAATAGGGTTACGAGGCATTTTCGTTCAACACATATCACTATACAATCATTTTACATACATACATCATTCATTATCACATCATAGTCATTGACAACCATATAGTCCCTTTAAAAGGTCTATAAGGCTTTAAACATACTTAAAAAAGGGGTCGGGACTAAACCAATAACATTACAAACTTTTACGAGACTTAGAAAATTTTTCCTTTAAAACAGGGCACACGCCCTTGTGGCTAGGCCGTGTACTTCACAAGGCCATGCCTCAGACCATCCTCAGTCCATGTGCAACACTGACTTGATTACACGATCACCAGACACACCCGTGTGTCCAGCCCGTGTGTCATCCTGACTTGGCCATATGGTCACCAGACACGCCCATGTGTCTAGCCCGTGTGCCATACTAACTTAAATAGCTACAACACAGGGGTCACACAATCGAGACACACGATCGTGTGCTTAGGTCATGTGGAACGAAATAGTCTTGGTTTAAGCTATTTCTCACACCCCATTTTGCCATGTACCTAAGCAACAAATGCACAACATCTATAAACATAAATAGGCAACCAAAATCAGCCAATTTCCAACCAAAACATACATCTTTCTATCCATAAAATACTCAACCAATTCCATACTCAATTTCCATGCCAAAACATACGAAATCACAAGCCACGTTCACATCCAAAACACAGACTTGATAACTCATCATAAACCATTTCATTTCATACCCAAATCTTACCAAAATCACAACACGTTCAATACCAAAATGACCATTTCATAATAGGCCATATATACACCATAAATTATACCAAATTTGCAACTCATAGCACATATCAACTCAAGCATGATCACAACCTATTAGTTAGCCAAATCACTTGGCTTAACATATATACAATATCAAAATGTATTCAAAATACCCCTAGCTTATACATGTCATACTTAACTATTTACAATCACAAAAAGATGCCAAATACAATCGGATAGTACGATGCTGATCCTCGACAATTCCCGAGCCTTCAGTAGCTTGATAATCTATAAAATAGAAATAAACACACCAAGTAAGCTGTAGAGCTTATTAAGTTCACAAGTAACTAATTCAATATAGAAATTCAATTGTAAATAATCCATTTATATAATTTCAAACCAAGTATATAATACCACAAACCTTTATCCATGTCTCATAACATGGTTTATACAACTCAATAAGCCTTTCACAATGCATCTCATTAATTCATTTCGGTAAATTTTTTATAGATATCGTACGTACCTGTTCAATTCGTACTAACCTCTTTTACTCATTCCCAACCTTTGATCATTTCTTGAACCATTCAATGTAGGAATCGGATACATGACTATTTCGATCGATAAGTACCTATACCATGGCCCTTAGCCAAATCAAGGTAACTTATCCCGGAGTACCTATACCATAGCCTATAGCCAAATCAAGGTAACTACTATACAATACCTATACCATGGCCCGTAGCCAAATCAAGGTATTTCTTGCACCCGTAGTGCCGATATCATGGCCTGTAGCCAACTCATAACCTAATGACATATCTTAACATTTCGAAACTAATCCTACAGTTCACCCTAGATTTCTTACATTTCATTTCCATAAATGTTCACATTTATAGTCTCACATTCACTATTTCTGTCTCCCCTGAGATTTCATTTAGCTCAATTAATTTAATATTAAAGCATTTAACATTCATTTATAATGAAATTACTACCTATGAACTTACCTCGAATATAAAACGACGAAATGAGTTAATTACTCGTCGACTTTCGATTTCCCCCGATCCAAATTTTATTTCTTTGGTTCTTAATCTAAACATATTGAAATTAAGCTTATTCAAACACACATTCATTCAATTTAGTCCAAAAACACATAAATAGGAAAATTACCATTTTACCCCTGACATTTCACACTTTTCACAATTTAGTCCCTATTGCACAAAACACAAAATATGCAAAATCTCACAACATCATAGCTAGGCAGAATCTTCCTTTTGTTCATACAAGTCCATAAATTTCATTTATTTTACATTTTAGTCCCTCAATTTCTCATTTTCACAATCTAGACCAAATTGCTCAAATTCACCAAAAATCCAAAGACAAAATATGTTTATCAATTTTCAAGCTTCCATAATTCATCAAATATCAACATAAAACTCACATATTCATTAACATCATCTTAAGAAGACATCATCAAAATAAAAATTTTGGCATGGGCTTGATAGAACACTTAACAACGATCTCAAAAACACAAAAATCATCAAAAACCGAAGCAAACACATACCTTAATTGAGCCAATTATGTGCCGAACCCTAAAACTCTTTTTCTTTGATATTTCAGCAAGATGAACTCTAAAATGGCCAGTAATTCATGTTTTGTTTTAATTATTAAACATTAATTAACCATTTACCATTTTATCCTTAATGAAACATTAATTAAAACCGTTTAAAACTTGGACATAAATGTCCACTAAATTTATAATGGTCCATTTACCAATTAAGGCCATTATATTTTAAAGCCACATTCAATTTGGCACTAAATCACATAATTAGTCACTTTTACTTTTTATGCAATTTAGTCCTTTTTGCAAATTAAGCACTCAAACGAACAAATTAAATCACAAAAATTTCATGAACATCAATTCACATACTATAAGCATAGAAAATAATATTAAAATATTTTTTTGACTCGAATATGTGGTCCCGAAACCACTATTCCGACTAGGGTCTAGACTAGGCTGTTACAAATAGTCAGAGAAAGAATACGTGAGGCATTGAATCATTGTGCTAGGAAACATCTCCATCCATTTAGCAGCAGCCACACCCTTATCCAGTCGCTCTTTAATATTAGTATTAGGCAAATTCCCCCTTTCCTATGTGAACCAAACCCTAGAATATCCAACATCTATCAACTTACAATCCATCAATTCCCCTCTAAAAGCTTCCATTCTCCTTTCATCTCTTGACACCCCTCTTACTTTTTCAAAAGTGTACATAATCTCGTTAAAGTCTCCTAAAACCAACCAGGGAAGTTCCTAAGTATGCCCTAGACTATGCAACAAACTCCATGACTCATCTTTAATCTGCGCGTATAGTGACACATAAAAACCTGTTAACCTCCACCTCAATCTCTCATCACATTCCTCCACTTCAACACCAATGTGATTACTTGAATAACTTTTAAGACTGATAAAAACATTCTCCCTCCATGATAGACTAAGCCCCCATCTTTAACCTACCACCAACACATCAATACCATTCAAGAAACCACAACTCCCCCGAACATTCTCCATTTGTGTCTTACTTAGTTTAGTCTCCATGAAGAAGACTACTTGGGGATTATACACCCTCAACACATGCTGAAGTCTTCTAACAACTCATGGACTACCCAAACCATAGACATTCCAACTTATAGTTTTCATTGCGATCAGTTGGCTTGCCCCTTGGCACCCGCCGATAAAAGGTAGTTTCCTCCAGTCACCCTCCATTCTCTAACTACTAATAACCACAAATTCATCTCATCATTACAAACATCACTATTTCTTCTAACCCTCTTATTCGCTCACCCCTTTCAATAGCATATTCTTCTAAATTATGGTCCATGCCCGTTTGACCTTGAGATTTTGTGGACTCCTCGATAGAAAATGCTGCAAAACATAGATCGCCTTTGAAATTCATACCCAACATAGGGTTAATACGAGTAATAGAAATTCCTTCATCCCTTTCACCCCAATTTCGTCGTCCAAAATTATGCCTCCCAAAATAATCTCTCATTTTCTCCCTTATTCCTTCCTCTCTAAGCCATGTGCTATTCATTGTCAAAACTCTTCTAGATTGGGCTTTTAATGACAGCTCCCAATCCACCTCTGCTACCTCGATCCTAGTGACATTCTAGCTTGATAAAAAGAATCACTATGCCCTAAACGATCACAAAAGAAGCAAAATAGCATCAATCTTTCATATTAAAAGGCTTAAGGGTGTAAAAAGTCCTCAAACTTAAAAAAAAAAAAAAAAAAGAAGTAATTGAGCCCCTCCTTTTTTTGCACTCAATTGGCCTTCAAGCTTCTTCAAAAAAAGCAATTAAGCCCCTAGTTTTTTTTCCACTCAATTGGGTACTTGAACTTTCAAAATGCATAAAAAAGACCTTTAGTTTTTTTCAAAAAAGCAATTAAGCCCCTGCTCTTATAAAAATTAGAAAAATAAATAAATAATATATATTAGAAAAATTATTAAATTTTAATAAAAATATAAAAATAAAATTTATTAAAAATTAGAAATTTTTTTATAAAACTCATAAAAAATAAAAAATTGTAAAATTTTATAAAAATTATAAAAAAACTAATGACCCTTAGTTTTTTTCAATTAAAGTCATCACATGTTGTAACATAGCGTGACATGTGGTGAAAAATAATAAAAAGTAAAAATAAATAAAAGTTAATAGAAAAATTATAAACTATTTCTTTTGGTACGATATTTTTTATAAATTATTTTTTACAAAATTTATATTTCTTTACATTTTGCATAATTTTCTTACGACTTTATAAATTTTTATAATTTTTTTATATTTCTATATATTTTATAATTTTTATGACATTTATAAATTTTTACAATTTTTTATATTTTTTACAAGTTTTATATATTTTTTTAATTTTTAATATTTTTTATTAAAATTTAATAATATTTATAGCTTTTATTGATTTTAATTCTTTATATTTTTTCTAATTTTTAATAAAAGTAGGGGCTTAATTATTTTTTGAAAAAGTTTGAGGGTCTTTTTGATTCATTTTGAAAGTTCAAGTACCCAAATGAGTTCAAAATAAAAGTAGGGGCTTAATTGCTTTTTTTAAAAAAAAGTTTAAAGGCTTTTTGCACCCTTAAGCCTATTTAAAATTGACAAAACCGCAATTTTCTGGGGAGAAATAACCCTCGTTTTCCTTTTTAATGGTCATCGAACATCCAAGCAAACCCTAACACGTCAGCAATTCTGAAATCCCCTTCCCAAACTTGCTCAATCATACTTCACAAATTTTCCAAGGAAGTCGCTTAGTTGCCTTGCCAAAGATTCATTAAGAAAACTTGGAGGTACAACATAAACTTGTGTCCAGAAATTAGTAAATCCAACGGAACCTTCAACGGATCTTCCCCCTTTTTTGGACGATGAATCATTAATAGATGATTATTAAAAGTCCGGGGAGTCCCATTAATAACACGCTCCATATACATTTTATGAAAAAATTTAAACAAAAACTTTTTTTCCATATCTGAGATTTGGACCCCTCTAACCAGATGCCAAAGATTTGTTATTGTACTCCTCATTGTTGAAAGGTGAATGACACTAGCCGTCAAAAAACTCTCCACCAAACAGAACTCAGTATCCTTAATAACAAAACCAACTTGTCTTTGAGCCTGTAAAATCTCTTCCTCCTTATCATGTAATGACAAATCAGCCAAATCCTTCTCTGTTTTCAATAAACAAAACACACTATCAACGCTCGTATCAAACAACACCACTCCAAAAGTTGCCGATCCCAAGAAAAAATAAACAGCAGACTAGAGGCGTGCTAAGGTAGCAGACTAAACTATAATTTTTTTATTATAATAGTTAGATTAGTAAACTATTAAATGCTAACTAATGACACGTGTCACTCTTAACCATTAAAACTTTTTTTATCCTTTTCTGTTTTCATAGATAAATAAAAAGAGAAATAAATTGTAATTCAAATTAAATATTCATACAATATAAACTATTTATTTCACTATTGTTGTAAAAATATTCTGTTTCTTTATTTTCTCCTCTTTATGCATAAATGCAATTATATAAAAAAAAATTTATATTAGTGAATTAAATATTATAAAAATATAAAATATTTTTATTTTTTTATCTCGTTTATTTTGCTTTCCTCTTCTTAATTAATAAATACAACTTTTAAAAATGGTTAATATTTTTTAATTTTCTATTTTTATATAAAGAAAGTAATACTAAAAAAAATGAATTGTTGTAGCTGCTTTCTTTAGGTTAATTAATTAACATTTAAGACTATATACTCCTTGGGATGAAACAAGTGATGATGACATGTTTGGCAATTTCAAGTTCCATAATTGGTACATCTCATCTCAAATCTTTTATAATTTGTTGCTGTCAATTGGATCTGGAAAAGTCAAACATAACCAACTCGCTTGTTGCTGCTAAAGAATAACTCACCATATGCATATTACATGTACTAATTAAACAAAGAAAAAAATATCCTATTAAAATAAAATCTGGCGAAACTAATTAAAAAAACTTTTGGTGGAAAACAACGTTGTCAGGCTATGCAGAGGGAAGGAACAGCCGTGGAGCCCGAAGTGAGTAATGAGATGGGCAGTTTGGAAACTCTGAAAAGGAAATAGGCATTGCCAAATTGGACAAGTGGTCACATTCACTGTAATCACCTTATTAATTGATGATAATATTTCATTCCATTGCAAATCCAAGATGCATGTCTCTTGCCTTCCTTCTTTTTTGTGCCATCGATTAAGACCCGACCACCTCCTGTTCTCATTATTTTGGATTACCCTTTTTCTAACACTCTGTCCCCCAGCTTGTCGCCTGAATTTTTCATGTTTGATCTTTGATCTCACTTGTCTGTCATGGGGCAGTAGAGGAGATGATGTGTTTCGGAACTGGAGCCCGTGTTGGGGGATGTCGGACGGTGTTAGCTCTCAACCACCGTGAAAGCTGCAGGGGCTCTCCATTGAGGTATTCGTAAGCACAAGTGGTGCTTAAGTAGAGTTTGAGGTTAGTAGACCTGGTATAGAACAGTGGGGTGCACTACAACAATTAGCATTTAAAGTCATCACTAAAACTATAAAACTATAATTTGAAGTCATCAGATTTAAAGTCGTTAAAAATATTTCCGTCACTGTTGTATTTGTCACTATTGTATTTGTGGTAATTGTTGTAAAGTCGTCACAATTATGTAACTTTTTTGTGACTAAATTTTTGTCACTAAAATTGTATGCAATTGTGGCACAAAAAGTCACAAGTATTTAAGCTTTTGTGACGAAAATTGTTGACACTAAAATTATGGTCACTTATTTCAAACGTTTTTCCACTAGCGTGTATTGAAATAGTGTCTCATGAGTTGTATTTTATGATAAGTCTGATCCCAAAATAGGTTTTAAAGTCCATAGATATACTGATTGATTGTACTTGATTAAATTTGGGTAAAGAAAGGTGGGCATAGCGATAAATAGTCCATTAATTTTGAAGTTATAATATTAAACATATGTTTCTATATTTTTATTAATTAAAAGTTTCAAAAAAGCATAAAAGTTAAAGAAACTAAAATAAAATAAAATGAGAAAAAATGAAAAAAGACCCCTAAAATTCTACAAATACTACAATTTGGTCCTTAGGACCCTACACTTGATAGTCAAGTCAGAGTCACCCAAACACTACTGGTAAGAGTCATGTTGGAAAAATCTAATTTAGAAAAAGTTTTCAATCACAATGGAAGTTTAAAATTTTTGAAAATTAATCCAATTTGTGATGTTTTTAGTAATAAAGTTTTCTTGAAAAGTACTTGTGCTTTGTTTGAGACGGATATGTATCGTTCTGAACTTTCAATCGAACGATCTTCTCCGCTATCCTTGTACCCTTAATTGTATGGACTGTGGGCTCAAGCAACACAAACCAAATACAAAACAACAAACAATTTAATTACTTTCAGTAGGAAAGTAATTCTAACAATAGAAACCGATAGAAATTATTATTTCTAGAAAATAAATTTACTCTAAAAAAATAAAGATTCACTACTTTTTGGCAGAATAGTCATATATGAATTTTATGTGTAAAAACTTATGTTAATAGCTTTACTAGTGCCATCTATTTATAAGGAGAGATAGGAGAATCCTGATTGAATGAAGGTCACACAAATAATATTTATTTAATAAAAAACACTCTCCCAATCTAACTGAGAGAGGGCAAGGCGACACACCCAAGTAAATATCACTAGGTTTTCCTCCCTCTCAACTATTTCTACATGCAATTCATTTTTGGTTTTAGCGAGCTAGCGGAGAGATCGATTGGAAATATATAATTAGGACTCAGACAATTTATAATTAATTTCCAACTTTTTCCTTATTAATTATAAATTTATTTAGTCACGAAGTCATTCCACTATAGTATTGTAAACAAGCTCTGCCTAATTACATACCATTACGAAAGCTACTTAATTAGTATTCATCCAATGTCATAAGTGTGTTATACTTATAGGATATCCTTAATCTCTTTGGGATAAATTAATTTTCCCAATATGATCCTATTTTATCTCATGGTAATCATTACATCATTTTTCATGAAAAGTCAATTACTATTAAATAGTAATTAAGTCATTTATCACAAAGACAAATGACCCGTGGTCATGTTTGCTTTTCATCTATCATGTAATGTCGATGAGAGGATATCATTTACCCTTTAGTGTAACATCCATATCCCGTCTTCATTGTCGAATTAAGGATTGAAGTGTTACAGAACCAAACAAAACAATTTATCTTGAGTCTAAACAAAAATTCAATTAATTTATAAACATATATCAATTCACAGAATAAATATTCAATTGGGCCATAATCCAGGTTTACGGGGCCCTAAAATTAGTTTGAAAGCAATCAGGGATCAAAATGAATCAAAACATAAATTTTAGGGAAAACTTGAAAATTTGGAAAACAGGGGCCACACGGCCATGTGACACAGCTCAAACTGTGTGAGCATTCGAAGTAGGGACACACGGCCATGTCCTAGCTTGTGTCATATACTATGTAACTCACTCACCTGGGACACACGACCATGTACCAGCTCATGTCTCAGACCATGTGAAACCTGCACTAAAACTAACAAAGTGCATATGGTTGTGTGGGGTGATCGTGTGTGACACACGGCCGTGTGACAGCTCATGTGCTTCCAAATTAAACCCCTTAAACAAGCTAAAACTTACACATCAATACACACCAGTTCCACAAACATTCATAAGACTAAAACTCATTCCAAACTTACTCATAATATACCAAATTAATCATCCTATATGTTCTAACCAATGTACCAACAGTAGGTACCACAATTACAATCAATTTTGAACCTATTCAACAATATAATTTCTATCATTCAGCATACTGTATACATCCCAAAAGGCCATATCAAAAACATATCAAACAATCTTCTTCGTTCTACCTACATGAGAGTATGTATAGCTACAATCATCTTATATGAATACGCATCATTTACAAACCTTCATCGAAAAGACATAAACTAAAATGAACTTGGCACCATTCAAAAATAAACCAACCACCAAAACAACACTTAAAACATTATTACATTCAAATCATACCAAAATAACATACAATCCTATACATGCCACTTATAACAAATTCAATATATTCAAAAGCTACCAAAGTGGATTGATGAATGGTGTGCTCGCGCTTTGATAAAGATTCCAACCGTTCGAGCTTTCCGATGATCTACAAAATAAAGAAAATAATTATATAAGCAATTAATGCTTAGTAAGCTCATATAAAAGAACCTAAACTTACCAATTGCATCGAATTAAACCACCATGAGAAAACTCATTTAATCATTGTCGAAACCTTTTTTTTTGAAAAACGAGAGTCGACTTAAAAACGAAAATGGAGTCGCCACCGACTTTTTTTCGTGGTGTGATCGGATCACCTTGAAATTGATCATTTTAATAAAAATTTGATTTATTAAAAGAAATTTTGGTCTACAAAACTCAAGAAAACGGGTTTGGGAGTCGGTTACGTACGAGGAAGGGTTAGCACCCTTGTAACGTCCAAAATTGG
This sequence comes from Gossypium stocksii, assembly GCA_020496765.1. Taxonomy (NCBI): domain Eukaryota; kingdom Viridiplantae; phylum Streptophyta; class Magnoliopsida; order Malvales; family Malvaceae; genus Gossypium; species Gossypium stocksii. The sequence continues at coordinate 67,113,459 of CM035622.1, forward strand.
TACCTAATTGATTATTTAATGTCTTAATGCCGAAAATTTGAAAAGATTCTAGATTACGATCCGTTTACTTGAAAAAAACATTTGAACAAATCAAATTGGATGCTAAGACCCTATTATTTCGAAGAAATAAAATGTCATACCCAGTGAATTAAGGTACGATATTTCATATTCTCGAAATTGAGCTTGTCTTTTGATTTTTAAAACTCATATATCAAAGCTTGAAAAGAGTATTCGGTCATTTGGGCTTTATGAAAAATGGAACCCAATGAGTCAGGGCACAATTTCTCAGAATTCCCGAATATAGAATATTGCCTTTGTTTCTTAGAAATTCTTATCTTAAAATGGTAAAACATCACATCCAGTGAGTTACGACGCAACATCTCGAATTCTTGAGAGTAAGCGTTTATTTAAAATTTTTATGCGCTTTGATTAAAAAGAAAAGGGTACTCGGTTGCTTTGGTTTAACGAGAAAAATCAGAACCTAGTGAGTTAGGGCACAAGTGTCTCGAAGCTCCCAAGCACTAGCATTGCTTTATTTAGAATATTTTCATGAACTTGGAATTAAATAAGTGAATTATTAAAATAATAATATACGAATCGAATGCTACAATTTACAAGTACCGCATGATATACCACTATTCCAATGACAATGCGAACAATCAAAGATATATTAAATAAATGAAAATAACGGAATATCAAGGCATGCACATAAATGGATGATTCCAACTTAAAGGAACGAAGAAATAAATAAAATAAATGCGCAAATAACATAAGAGAAGGTTGATTATAAAAGTATTCAAAATTCGAGAACCCATTTAAATTACAAATGAAGTTAAAGGTACATCTTGTAATGAAATATATGAAATAATATAGATAAAGATAATAATGGTAAAAATATATGCACAAGTAAAATAAATATAAGAAAAATAGTAAAGTAGAAAAAAACTAAAATTTTGGAGTTAAAAACCTAATATTAAATAAATGAATGAAAAATTTGGAAAAATAATTTTAAAAAAATAATTTTAAAATAATAATTATTTTAAAATAATAATAATATTAATAATAATAATAATAAAATGGAATGAAAAACATAAAAAAAAATTAAAATCAATATACACAAAGGTAAAAAATTAAAGAAAAAATATATAAAAAACAATTATAAAAAAATGAAATACAGAAAAGATTAAATAAACAAGATAAATAACTAATTGCATATCAATAGAATCATTAAATTAAAAAACTAAGACTAAATAAATAAATAATGAAGTAACACAATAACAAATGAACTATTCGTATAACAAGGTTTAAATAAAACAAGTATTGAATTGAAATCAGAAGAAAATTTTGGGGTATAATCTATAAATAAATAAATACTAAAAGGAATAAAATAAAATACGCGCAAACCAATGGGCATTAAAAATGAAAATATTTCAGGTCCCAAAACGCAGCGTTTAGGCATGGACTAAGTTGAAATGGTGCACAAATTCCAGGAAAAATTGAAAATGCAAAAGAAAATGTAAATAGGGCCTAATCAAATAGCGACATAAGAGGGAGGGACCAGATGTGCAATTTACCCCAAAAGCAGAACCACGCGGAATCTCCCTAGGTCAGGTCACGAGCGCGTGGTTCGCCATTAAAACGGCGCCGTTTCAGTAATTTTGGGGTAAAGCAAAACCTTGCATTTTGCTAAATGTAAGGATTAAAATTTTTTTCTGAACTTCATTTTCTTGTTCTTTTAACAAAAGAAAACATAAAAACCCTCTCAAATACTCCCCACCCCCTTTCGGTTTTCCCCAAATCCGGCCTAGGGCTTTTTGATGTCCGTCGCATCGCCGTCATAGGCCATTGGCTGGCGTTGCGTGAAAAAGACTTCCCCAGCAACGAAGAGACCAATGGTGGTATGTCCCTTCTTCTTTTATTCTCGTTTATTTTCACATACAATAGGCAAAAATCACAAAAATAGGAACAAAATTGAAAAGAAAAAAAAACTGAGATCTCAGATCACCTTTCAAGAAACTTGATTTTTTTATTGCTTTTTGTTTTTGTATCTATGCGTAAGTTATTTACAGTGTTTAGAATCGACTTTTTATAGCCGAAAATAAAAAAAATGAAATTACAAAATCATTTTCTATTTTTTTGTTATCTCTACTTGCTGTTATGTTGTCGTTTTCGATTTCTTCTTGCAGTTTCGGTATCGTATGGAACTGGACATGGCAATGACGGAGCCGTATGGGGGAAGCTACTCGTGGGCAGAGGGACTAGGGTTTCCTAAGGCTTCCACTTGTTTGGGCCTGCCTTGATGGTTGGGCCACTATAATTGGGCCCTGTGTTTGGTTTGTTATTCGGGTCTAAGTTTACCTTGACCCATGTTTTAATTTTAAAATTGGTTTTAAGTTTGAGTCATGGGTTTTATGTAATTTGGGTAATTGGGTTTAGTGTACTTTGGACCTCGGGTTTATAATATGGGTTTTAATTTAATAATTGTTGGGCTATGTAAATGGACTGGTTATTATTGGACATTTTATTTCTGTTTATTTTTGGTTTTGGGCCCGAGCAGATTGGGCCTGCTACAGCTGCCCCTCTTTGTTTATTATCGTGTAACGAGAATAGGGCAAAGACTTATAAGAAGGGCCAATCTTGCCAGGTCTTGTAGAACCTTGACTTTTTTTATGCTCATCTTCTTCAAATAGCTTCATCTCAACCCTCTGCATCTTTAAGGGCATAGGAATTGTTGCTTTGTTCCAACAAAATTTTATGGAGAAGAGACTTGTAACTTTGATCTACTCCACTGGAACTCCATGGAAATAAGAATTGTGGCTTCTTTGTAATTTTAGGGAAAAGAAATTTGTAGCTTCGATCTTTTCCATTGGAACTTCGAGGAGATAAGAATTCAAAGAGAAGAGATTTGTAACTTCAATCTTCTCTACTGAAACTTCACGGAAATAAGGATTGATCCTCAATGTAATCTTAAGAAGAAGGGATTTGTAGCCTCAACCTACTCCACTGAAACTTTTAGGAGATATGAATTCAGGGAGAAGAGATTTGTAACCTCAATCTTCTCTACTGAAACTTCAAGAAAATAAGGATTGATCCTCAATGTAATTTCAAAGAGAAGGGATTTGTAGCCTCAACCTACTCCATTGGAACTTTGAAGAGATAAGAATTCAGAGAGAAAAGATTTGTAACCTTAATCTTCTCCACTGAAACTTCAAAGAAATAAGGATTGATCCTCAATGTAAACTCAGGGAGAAGGGATTTGTAGCCTCAACCTACTCCACTGCAACTTTGAGGAGATAAGAATTTAAGGAGAAGAGATTTGTAACTTCAATCTTCTTTACTGAAACTTCAAAGAAATAAAATTTGCCATCTTCGATCTACTCCACTACTGCTTAGGGAGACAAATCTAAAATCTTCAGTCTGCTTCCTTACTATCTCATGAACATAAGACTATAATTTTCGATCTGCCCCACTACTATCTCGAGGCGACAAAATCTAAAATCTTCAGTCTGCTTCCTTGCTATCTCAAAAAGATAAGACTACAATCTTCGATCTGTCCCGCTACTATCTCGAGGGTGAAAAATCTGGAATCTTTAGTTTGCTTCCTTGTTATCTCAGGAAGATAAGACTACAATCTTTGATCTGCCCCACTACTATCTCGAGGGGATAAGATCTATGGCTTTTAGTCTGCTCTGCTGCAAACTCAGGGAGTCAAGACTGGTGTCTTCGATCTGTTTCTCTGAAACTCAGGAAGACAAGATCTGTTGTCTTTAGTCTACTCCGCTGTAAACTCAGGGAGCCAAGACTGGTATCTTCGATCTGTTTTACTGCAACCTCAAAAAGCCAAGATCTGTTGTCTTTAGTTTATTCCGCTGCAAGCTCAGGGAGACAAGACTGGTGTCTTCGATCCGCTTCTCTACAAACTCAATAAGACAATATCTGCTATCTTTAGTTTACTCCGCTGCAAACTCAGGGAGTCAAGACTAATGTCTTCGACCTGCTTCATTGCAACTTCAAGAATACAAGATCTGTGAATTCACCGATGTTGCTACACTGTCCTCTAGGGGACCTGTCCTGTAGAATTGGTTTTATGTGCTTATGCTTATGCAAAATGATTGAGATGCTATGATCAAAATGAATCAAATGCTCCTAACTAAATGTGTTATGAATAATATATGTATGAATGCAAAATGTCATTAGAATTTAGGGTGTCACTCCTCCTTGCTCATCAAGGCTTTATTAATGACGCATTACGCTGCTTTCTTGCTTGGCTAGTATTTTAACTAAAAACCTGAAGAAACAATCGTATCTTGCTCAACTGGTTTGCCCCACTGTCACTTCAGGGGGATAAAATTTATTCTCTTCCACCCATCTTTCTATAACTCAGAGGTATAGGACTTGTATTAACTTCAATCCATACCATCATAATTCAGGGGTATAAAACTTCTATCTTTTCAATCCATCGCACTGCAACTTTGGGATATAGGATCTGTAACTTGTTCCATCCACTGATCACTCCCCAAGTGACCCAACCAAATGTGTATGCATGATACTCGCATGGATGTGGAATATCATTTTTTCTTTTCGAGAATGATCCCTTCTACGCTTGGGTTGTCATTACTCATTTTCTGTTTGAATTGTATCACCGACGCAATATCCAGTCTTTTGATCAACCAATATCCTTGACAGAAAATTCGAAGAGATAAACTCACTTTGGGCTCAAATATTTCCAACTCTTAAGCTTGGTGAGTTCTAAACAATAGTCTTGTTTCAGGTTCTTGTACTATTTAGAAGCTTCCAGAGTAATATGCAAAACTCCTTTTATGAAATATTATTAGTCCATTAACTGTTTTTTCAATGCGAAATGCTTGAAAAAGATCATACCAATGGACAAGAAGGAAATTAATTAGGAGCATAGCTCGAAACAAACAAGTTAAGCAAAGATAGCAAATGCAATCTAGGAGGAAATTTATTGGGAGAATGTTTTGAAACGAATAAAATAGTCAAAGGCAACAAATTCAGAATGGGTAAGATGGAAACTAGATGCCCCAGATATCGCAGCCTGAGCTTCTCTATTCAAACTTCTTATGTACCATTTTAAGCTCAATATGTGTTTAGGGGATCCAAAGTATTTTGTCAATGCCCTAAGACGTAGCATACTTCTACATTGTCAATTCAAGCACACCAAGACTACCATATGCCCCACTTTTGATCAAAACTTGAGCTGCCAATTTCAGGTTTTCAACTCAAATCCCATTTGGTCTCAAAGTGCCCTTTGCGGGTTTTCACCTTGGCCTCTCCTTTTCTTTTCTCTTTTTTGATTGATTTTCTTTACTTTTGATTTTTTTGATTTTTTATTTCTTTTTTTAATTTTTTTAATTTTTCTTTTTTAAGGCTAATCTAGTTTTGGATTTGGATTTGGATTTGGATTTGGATTTGAATTTGATGACTGTTGACTTTGTAACTTTGGCATATGAAGCGACTTTCACCCTCTTAGTAAAGTAATCGGTGACCACGAAGATGAATTGATGTCGGTGAAATTGGCCCTATAACATCCATGCCCCACATATAGAAAATCTGTGAAGAAATAGATGAGGCATATAAATCTTGTCTTCCTCAATTTGATATTTACGGCATACTGATGCAATGCCCTTCTATGGTGGACCAGCAGTATCCGAACCTCATGATTAGCCTGGCTATTGTAGAACCATTAGCATATTCTTTAAACACCCTTATAGACCTCCTTTAAGATTTTCCCAGGTATGTCTTGATATGATCGTGCGAAAACATCTTTGAATTTTTAGAAATAACTCAATGACGTTTCGCTTTGTTTCTGTGGTGAGCTAGGCTTCGATCTTCATCTCTTTCCCAGGCTCGCAATGTCAACTGTCCCTTTATAACGTAGGATCTATTTTCATATTTTTATACTATCCTTAACAAATTAGAAGATAGGTTACAATCTTTGTCCTCTTCAAAGTCCTGAGATCCCTCTAGACACATATCTCACTCAAAAGGGAGTCAGTAATAGCGTCGCTCCTGTCGTTGATATTTGGGTACCTATTGTAGGTACGAAGGCAAATTCCAAAGAATAAATAATTCTAATAATGATTATTTGTATGGTATGATAATGAATAAAGAATGAAAAAATATTTGAAAGAGAATCAAAATAACAAAAGAATGTATGAAATGGAAAGATGCATTTTATTGAAATAAAAATTCTGGACACAAGCCTATTTCACAAAAGGACTCTTATTGCCTCTAAGCTTAAAGCAACAAGTGTGTTTTGGATATTACTCTAAGTAAGCTCTAAAAATACATGAATCTCTTCCACAATCCCATTGTTTAAAACACTCCCAAGTATGTAAGAGCTTGGAAACCTTTATTTCCTGATTCCCTCCTCGGACATGTCATTAATGCTCAAATTCCTTTAGGGTTGCAGACCTTTTCAAGGAGTCGCAACTCTCTTGCCCCCTCCTTCATTACTTCATTTACTATTTCATCAGAGTGATTAGGTTCTGAAGAATCATCGAATTTCACGATCCCTATTTTAATGAACCTTTCAACCAACTTTTTAAATGAACTGCAATTTTCAATTGAGTGACCTGTTATCCGTGCATAGTACTCGCATTGTGCATTTGAGTCATACCACTTAGGGTATGTATTGGTTTCAAGTAATGAGGAGATACAGCATGCGTATCAAATAGGTTTTGATACAACTCCCCATATGTTATTGGAATAAGTGTGAACTAGGGTCTTTCTGAGTTCAATTTTGGATCAGGTTCTTGCCTTAGGCAGAACTGATAGCTGGTAGCTGCCATCTTTGGCTAGCTTACTATAATCGACTTTGAATGACCCTTGTTATACCTACTCGTATTATTCACTTCCTTTTCCTTCTTCTTCGGGGCCTTTAAAGTCCACTTTCCCTTTTTCTTTATTTTTTTAGGCCAAGAACAACAGGATTGACTCGATCACCTTCTGGGTTAAAACCTGAACTCATTGGGAACTTCAACAGTGTTGAGGTATCAGCTTGATATTGAGGCCCGATAATAATAGGTACCCATTGCGGATGTGTATCTAGTTGGGTCGGGACGCTTATTGAGGTAAAACTTGGGGAATAAATGGGGTCTTCATTATCATTCCCATTGTTGACCACCGGGCCTTTCCTTTTTTCAAATCCTCCTGCTAGTAACTGGATTAACTGGCTCATTGCATTCATTTGATCTTGCATATCCTATTGAATTTTGGCCAATTGCTCCTGCATCTGTATTTGCCTTTGCTCTACTCTCTCTAACCTTCGTTCTATGGCTTTTGTTTTTCTTCACGAACACCATAACAAGACTTCTACCGGTTTCCAAGTTAACTGAAATAATTTTACTTAGTTAGGATCCTTTTGGAAATATCTAATGCAAATGATGCAATACAAATGATATAATGCAAATGCATGAAATGAATGCAAGAAGAAAGAGAGGCGTTGATTCTAAATTCAATTTTATTAGAAGAACTTTTCTTAGAAAAAAACTTTCTTTACATAAAACGAATTACACATGCGGCATTGCCTTTAGAATCCAAGTGAAGACACCGATCCTTTCTTCATATCTGAATGTTATGGTCGAATCTTGCTAATTTTTCAAAAGATATCTCTATTATTTCCTTTTGCTTGATCCAGGTTGCGACCCATTGCTCACTTATCTCTGCGATGCTTGTTAGTTCCTTTAAGAAAGTTGAGACATGATGGCTCTTGCATAGTCTTTGTCAATTTGAATCCTTCGGGCAAGGTTTTGCATTCCTCCACAAACTATCAACCTTCTTCCATTGTGTTTACTTAGACCATATCCGGACAACCATACTATAATCCACTTTACTAAGAAATTCATTTTCCTATGACAAGCTCCTCTATTTAGCAATCAAATATTAATCAACACCTCATTTCTATGATGATGCAATGTAATGCAATCAAAACAAAAGAATACATGTTAGTACAAGAGAAATAAACAACACAGAACACCTGTCCGAGTGACCACTGGGGTTTGGCATGGCTCTACCTAGGATAGGCTCCTAGCTCCCTCTATATGTGGTTTGGTTCTAAAGTTGAGGTACCCGAACCAGCAGATTCCTCGATCCTCACCCATTATAGGCTTATATGAATCGAGTTCAGTTCAGGAGAATACATTTTCCTATGGCTGCACGGAGATGAAAATCTCACGAAGACATAGGTATGGATGTATCCCGAAAGCGATTCACTATCCTAAACGGAGGTGAAAACCTCACGAAGGAGTAGCTTCTCACTCCCACTTAAAAGGGATAAAAACCAAAAGCTCTTTATACAATATGATGCGAGAGTACCCTACGAAACTCAAGCCACAACAAACAAATGCAATAAAAGGATCGTAATTTTGAAAATCAGATTTTCAATTTCGACAAAAGGACAAAATTTAACCAATTTGTGGCTCGACTCTCTAAGGTCCCCAGTGGAGTCGCCAAGCTATCGAAACCATTTTTTTGAAAAACGGGAGTCGACCTAAAAACGAAAATGGAGTTGCCATCGACTTTTTTTCGTGGTGTGATCGGATCACCTTGAAATTGATCATTTTAATAAAACTTTGATTTATTAAAACAAATTTTGGTCTACAAAACTCGAGAAAATGGGTTAGGGAATGGGTTACGTACGAGGAAGGTTAGCACCCTCGTGACGCTCAAAATTGGTACCTAATTGATTATTTAATGTCTTAGTACCAAAAATTTGAAAATATTCTAGATTACAATCCGTTTACTTGAGAAAACATTTGAACAAATCAAATTGGATGCTAAAACCCTCTTATATCGAAGAAATAAAATGTCATACCCAGTGAGTTAGGGTACGATATTTCATATTCTCGAAACTGAGCTTGTCTTTTGATTTTTAAAACTCGTATATTAAAGCTTGAAAAGAGTATTCGATTATTTGGGCTTTATGAAAAATTAGAACCCAGTGAGCTAGGGCACAATTTCTCAGAATTCCCGAATATAGAATATTGCCTTTGTTTCTTAGAAATTCTTATCTCGAAATGATAAAACGTCACATCCAGTGAGTTAGGACACAACATCTCGAATTCTCGAGAGTAAGCTTTTATTTAAAATTTTTATGCGCTTTGATTAAAAAGAAAAGGGTACTCGGTTGATTTGGTTTAACGAGAAAAATCGAAACCTAGTGAGTTAGGACACGAGTGTCTCGAAGCTCCCAAGCACGAGCATTTCTTTATTTAGAATATTTTCATGAACTTGGAAGTAAATCAGTGAATTATTAAAATAATAATATACGAATCGAATGCTATAATTTACAAGTACCGCATGATATACCACTATTCCAATGACAATGCGAACAATCAAAGATTTATGAAATAAATGAAAATAACGGAATATCAAGGCATGCACATAAAGGGATGATTCTAACTTAAAGGAATGAAGAAATAAATAAAATAAATGCGCAAATAACATAAGAGAAGGTTGATTATAAAAGTATTGAAAATTCGAGAACCCATTTAAAATACAAATGAAGTTAAAGGTACATCTTCTAATGAAATATATGAAATAATATAGATAAAGATAATAATGGTAAAAATATATGCGCAAGTAAAATAAATATAAGAAAAATAGTAAAGTAGAAAAAAAACTAAAATTTTGGAGTTAAAAACCTAATATTAAATAAATGAATGAAAAATTTGTAAAAATAATTTTAAAATAATAATAATAATAAAATGGAATGAAAAACATAAAAAAATTAAAATCAATATACACAAAAGTAAAAAAATAAAAAAAATATAAAAACAATTATAAAAAAACGAAATAAAGAAAAGATTAAATAAACAAGTTAAATAACTAATTGCATATCAATAGAATCATTAAATTAAAAAACTAAGACTAAATAAATAAATAATGAAGTAACACAATAACAAATGAACTATTCGAATAAAAAGGTTTAAATAAAACTAGTATTGAATTGAAATCAGAATAAAATTTTGGGGTATAATCTATAAATAAATAAATAAATAAATATTAAAATGACTAAAATAAAATACGCGCAAACCAATGGGCATTAAAAATGAAAATATTCCAAGTCCCAAAACGCAGCGTTTAGGCACGGACTAAGATGAAATGGTGCACAAATTCCAGGAAAAATTGAAAATGCAAAAGAAAATGTAAACAGGGCCTAATCAAATAGCGGGATAAGAGGGAGGGACTAGATGTGCAATTTACCCCAAAAGCAGAAACGCGTGGAATCTCCCTGGGTCGGGTCATGCGCGCGTGGGTCGCCATTAAAACGGTGTCGTTTCAGTAATTTTGGGGTAAAGCAAAACACTGCGTTTTGCTAAATATAAGAATTAAATTTTTTTCTGAACTTCATTTTCTTTTTCTTTTAACTAAAAAAAAAAAACCTAAAAACCCTCTCAAATACTCCCCACCCCCTTTCGGTTTTCCCCAAATCCGGCCTAAGGCTTTTTTATGTCCGTCGCATCGTCGTCATGGGCCATTGCCGATGTTGCGTGAAAAGGACTTGCCCGGCGACAAGGAGACCAACGGTGGTATGTCCCTTCTTCTTTTATTCTCGTTTATTTTCACATACAATAGGCAGAAATCACAGAAATAAGAACAAAATTGAAAAGAAAAACAAACTGAGATCTCAGATCCCCTTTCAAGAAACTTGATTTTTTTTATTACTTTTTGTTTTTGTATCTATGCGTAAGTCATTTACAGTGTTTAGAATTGGCTTTTTATAGCCGAAAATAAAAAATGAAATTACAAAATCATTTTATATTTTTTTGTTATCTCTGCTTACTGTTATGTTGCCATTTTCAATTTCTTCTCGCAAGTTCGGTATCGTATGGAGGGGGACGTGGCAATGACGGGGCTGTACGGAGGAAGCTACTCGTGGGCAGAGGCACCAGGGTTTCCTGAGGCTTCCACTTGTTTGGGCCTGCCTTGATGGTCGGGCCACTATAATTGGGCCCTGTGTTTGGTTTGTTATTCGGGTCTAAGTTTACCTTGACCCATGTTTTAATTTTAAAATTGGTTTTAAGTTTGAGTCATGGGTTTTATGTAATTTGGGTAATTGGGTTTAGTGTACTTTGGACCTCGGGTTTATAATATGGGTTTTAATTTAATAATTGTTGGGCTATGTAAATGGACTGGTTATTATTGGACACTTTATTTTTGTTTATTTTTGGTTTTGGGCCTGAGCAGATTTGGCCTGCTACAATCATAGGCCAAATTTTCTTTTCCTATACATCATACTTCACAAGGTTAATAGGTGAAGCAATACACATATAAATCTAGCCCAAACAAGGCATGTAATACATCAAACATTTCAATTTCATCATTCATCTATTATATGACTACCATGTATCTTCGTCTTATTTTAGCTAAGCTTATCATAAATTCCATATTATTATGTTAAATCATAGATCATTTCATATAGTCATATATTCTGTAAAGCTTTAATTACACGTTCATACCATGAAAAGAATTTCACTATATAAATCATTCGTCCATATAACTCAAATGTTACCTCTTCAATCCAAATACATAGAAACAATGTTTATTTCGAAGGACTTTATCATGCCATAGATCATATATTCTCAAAGTAACAATCCATACATGTAACAAATAAACTCATTATAATATCTTTCACTTACCATTTCTATAATTATGCCATAATATATAAGCACATAAATAATTTGCAATTCAACTATTTCCATAGCCTAAGGAACTAGAAATTTTAACCCGGGTACTCGAGTAACCACACCAATCCCATGTAACAACCGATATCATTTAGTTTAAATCATTAGTACTCGGTTCACATACTCGATCATCACTCCATTTTTAGGGGCATTATAGATGCAACACAAGGGCACATACGTATAGTCAGGGGCACCCAAGTGCGAACAGGGGCACAGACGTGCAAATAGGGAGACCAAAGTATTTATAGGGGCACCGAAGTGCGAACAGGGGCACAATCGTGTAAATAGGGACACCAAAGTGTATATAGGGGAACTGAAGTACGAACAACGGCATAGTCGTGCAAATAGGGACACCGAAGTGTATACAAGGGCACCAAAGTGTGAACAGGGGCACAGTCGTGCAAACAAGGGCAGTTCTTCATTTCCGTATACAGTAAAACTCGTTACATTCACAGATAATTTATTTTAAATCCAAAAATTACTACTAACAATCTCTTCTTAATTTCATATATATACGTATCATACTTGCTATTAGTGTTGTTATATAATTAACCAACGATATTTCACATATAAATATACAATTCCATTAATTAGAAACAACATTATAAAACTGAGTGAATTTGTAACACCCCTAACTCGTATCTGTCATCAGAATAGGGTTACGAGAGTTTACGTTTCAAAACTATCAAAAATTTTAAAACATTCAATTCATATCATCAATCACAGCAAAACTAATCAATAACATAGGTATTGTCCCTTATACGAGCCCTCGAGGCTCTAAAAACACATTAGAAACAAGTCAAGACTATCGCATTTTTCAGAAAAAGATGAAATTTAAAAACTGTAGGGGTCACACGGCCATGTGGCCAGGCCGTGTGACTCACACGGCTGAGAGACATGTCCGTGTGGACATTCGAAGTAGGGACACACAGCCATGTCCCAGCCCATGTTCGTGCCCTTATAACTCACTAACTTGGGTCACACGGCCAAACCATACGCCCGTGTGCCAGATTATGTGCTAGGCCGTGTAACAGCCTAACTTGCAATCCTTTGAAAGCTACAGGGAACACACGGCCGTGTTGCCTGCCCATGTGTCACACACAGCTGAGATACATGCCCATGTCTCTTGTGGATAAAAAATAGGTCATTTTCAAGCTATTTTTCTAACTAAACCTAGCATGTACCTACTAGCTGCACATATTACAAGCCTTATAAAATGCACCAAAACTATGCATAATCAAACCATTCAAATAAGGTATAACAGCATACAACCAATATGCCTAATGGCACCTCAAACTCATCATCTAAACATGTACCATTACATATTCAGATTAGCCAAAATGTTCAACTAACTTTTGATTAAGCTTGCAACAACAACAAATTGTTTACTTTACCTAACAAAACATACCAAAGATACCATTCAATAATTTGCACCCAAGATCACATATGTCATTTATAGAAAATGTACCAAATTACCACATTCATACCAACCACAAGACATTTATAACATGCATACTTAATCAATCATTCTAACTTAAACATTTTTAGCATAATAAGATATGATATCAACCAATTTAAGACCATTTATATACATGCCAAAAAAACAAAACCTTTGTCAACATTCAAAATACCATAACCACAACCAAGTTACCATAACATAAGCCAAACTATATGGCTATTCCAACAAACAAAACACATAGGCCAAACATTAGCCAAGAATGCCTATACATGCCATTATAACCAAAATCAAAACATCCAAAAGTATCAATGAACCGATAGATAGTGTGATGGATCTCCGACTAGCTTCCAACCCGATTGAGCTTCTAATAATCTGAAAAGTAAGGAAAAACAACTACGTAAGCAATGAATGCTTAGAAGCTCGTATAAACTTTAGCCATATCAATCCATTTCAAATATGAATTTTATACATATCAAGAATAATCCCATACCGATACCGCAAGATTCATGAAGCCATATTCAACAATTCACAAAGTGAATAAATCCACAACATCACTCATACATATCATCCTTATCATAGTAGGATTTTAAATAACTTTAAACCCTTTCAAATTTTCTTATTTTCATTTGCATTTCATTACTTTCCATTGCATTTACTCTCATTAGCTCAAATAACAACATCAATTCAATTCTTTATTCCCTTTTTCATCATTCTACACTTCAGGTATGAACTTACTATTTCATTACCTTTCCACACCCGTTTCATATACATAATACATAAGACATAAGCATATCATTCAATCATAGCCATAAGCTAGTGTATTTAAACATAACTCCTTCTAGAATTAGTCATATGATAAACTATTTCACAAGAAATTATATAATTTAAACCTTACCACTCTTTCATAAACACAAATATATTTCCATTTGAGCACTTACTGCTGTGATATGATCGTACCTCAAAACTAAACTATTATCACGATAAAGGCAAGTGCACCTATCAAACAGTAGTATAGCTTATGGCAAGACCGAAATGTTCAACCCACAAAGACTAAGAGTACTAGTATTAACTTTCTTTTTATTATCTAACTTAAAAATAAAGGGGATTCCTTTTAATCTATAACTAATTAAACTAAGAATGTGCCAAAGATGAAAATTAAGAAAATACTTTTAGAAGATCGATTGATTAAGACAATACTCAAGGAAGAATCCACCTAGACTTCACTTATTATTCGACTCTGAATTAGATGATTTATTCACTTGACTTAATCTGTAGAAATCCCTAATTTATGTTAATATCTCTTTTGAGACTAAAAACAACTAACTCTAGGTTGATTAATTGAATTTCTTTCTAATTAAAACCCCTATTGTTGCATTAACTCGTCTATTGATTCCCTATTAGATTTACTCTAATCCGACATATTTTCGTCATCCTATTTCTAGGATTGCAATCAACTCCGCTTAATTATGTTGGATCTACTATTAGACATTGACTTTTTCTCCATTGAATAAGCACATTTAACTTGAAATAATATCCTAAAATATTAAAACAAGAATTAATAAACATAATTAAGAACAAATCAAGTATTTATCATATAATTCAGAGATTAATGACAAGACCCATCTTAGGTTTCATCCCCCTCATATGTTTAGGGTTTAGTTCATGATAAGGAAAGGAAACATCTTAGAAATTAGAAAACAACAAAACGTAAGATAACCCAAAAACTTCAAGGGAAATTGAGGGGAGATCTTCAATCTTGATGGAGATCTTGTTTCTGAGATGAATCAATCAGCTTTCTTTGAGTAATTCCTTGCTTTCTGCTTTGTGTCTCTTTTAATCCTCCACTAGGGTACTAGACTTTGGAATGCCCAAAATACCTAAAAACTAGCCTTTTTCGAGTAGAATTGAAATAGGGCTCGATAGGGACACGGGCGTGTGATTCTCCCGTGTAAAGGTGCCCAGGCCGTGTGCAATTCTGACTTGGTTAATCATCGACACAGCCGTGACACACGGGTGTGTGGCCAGATACACACGGGCGTGTGGTGTACATGTGTGGAAGTGTCTAGGCTGTGTTGAATTCTGATTTTGGCCCATTTGTCCGTTTTTGCCCCGTTTCTTGCTCTTTTCACTTTCCAATGCTCACCTAAGTATAAAATATGAAATTAAAGGATTAGGAGCATCAAATTCATTAAATTATAAGGAAAATCATCCAAAAATATGCTAAGCATGGGATAAAACTATGTTGTATTTATGGTTTATCAAATATCCCCACACTTAAGCATTTGCTTGTCCTTAAGCAAAATCCTCAACTCACAATTAAAATTAATTCTTCTCAATTTATAATTCCTATCAATAATGTTTTAAAATAGTCTACAATTAATCATGCATTGAGAATTCAACTAAAAGAACATCAAAGTTTCAAGCAATCCAAGTACATAGGTATTTCCCTTTGTCTAAGTAATCACCTTTAATTCAAAATTACACAAAGTTGACATCCTCACGAAAGATTCACTCAAATCACTCAAGGTGTTTAAGGTTCAAAATTAAGCACTCAATTGTGAAACATGAAAAGTTATTACCATAGGCTTGCCTAAAAATCGAATCTCCACTACTAGAAATTGAGATGATACACCAATGAAAAGGTTTTTGAAGGGTTGTAACGAGTTTTGGTTAGGGGTGTGGACACAAGCTAAAAAAGAAGGTTAAAATCGAGATTGAACTAAACAATTACCTAACTAGAAAAATAACTAATACTAGGGAATTACATCACTAGATAATCATAAAATTAAGCTCCTCCTTATGGATTACATTGTTCAAGCTCAAGTGCTATATCAATTTGTAATAATAAAATAAATGATAATTTAACAACTAAAATAACTTTGTATATGCAAAATATTTTTGTAAGAACAAATCAAGTACAAATTAAATAATGAAAATTTTACTAACTAAATAGAAAACATAGCTAGGCAATTTAATCAAATCAAATCTTGAAAAAATGGGGATCAAATTAAACAAGAGAAATTCTCAAAAAGAATGGGTTATGGGTTAATATTAAGGGTAAATCAATAAATGGTTTGTTAGGCTCAAAGGTGTTCACTAAGAGTTAATTATGAGGGTAGGCTTTTTATGGAGTGTGTGGGTTAAAACCTAGGTGCCTTTATCATCTCAGTATATCAAATCAATGGTGTGGTCTCGACATGTATAATCGAAGCAAGTTCTAGAATAACAAATCAATATTGACACACTCATAAGTAATAATAAAAGTGAGCAAGAAAGAATATATGCTCTAAAGGCTCGAGATCTCACAAAAATTATGGCTTTTGATGTCAATTCAGTAAATTTCAAATTTCAAAATAATACCTAAATTTGGGGAAACAACCTAGAAAATTTTTAATTCTCAAAAATCAACTTATCATTCTTGATTCTCTAATGTCTTAAAGTTTAAACAATCAATGCATAAATACCTATGATTTAATCCAAAACATATCAATACGAATCATAAATCAATTAAAACTTATTCTAATAGTAATATGAGAGAATTACTTGAGAATAAGAAAAAAATCAGGGATTTTCTAATAATGATATGATTAACCTCCCCACACTTAAGATGTATATTGTCCTCAATGTACAAAGATAGATCATAAGATTATAGACATAATATCATAAGATAGGGAGAGAAGTGAAACTTCCTGAATTTTGGGTGAAATCCTTGGAATAGTGAAAGCGGAATTGGAGAAAGAGCTACTTGAAGTGCATGATTCTGAGCTACTTAAGAAAATAAACACAATTGTGGAAGAGAATTAAAGCATTACTCAATAAGAAACATAGTTCAAAAGATAAACGATGAGTGTTTAAAAGGGAAATTAGGAACATAAGAAATAAATAAAACTAAAAATAATAAAAATAAAAATAAAGGTAAAAATGGAGAGACTCAAAGGTCCTCATCATCAAAGTCCTCATGATGTGACAGTGCCGAAGGTGAGATGTGAAAGTGGTGGCAAATTTGTCCAAGAGTGGCATCGATGCTGTCGAACTGTTCAAAACACTATTACTCGAAGCGAGTAAGTCACTCGGATATATCAGTCAATGTAGTAGCAGAGTAAGTTGGTGGGCAATTCGGTGGTGGTGGAGGTGGGTCCTCGTGAGGTGGAGGGACATCATCAGTAATGCCCTCTGGATCATCTTGATCATCAGAATGAGTTAACCTGTACTGAGGAGGGTTAAATCTACGGCATCGCTCTATCATCCTCATGTGGATCATACTAGAAATTCCTTGAAGAGACATCTGGCCTACTAGTGTGAGTGTCAATGACATCTCTGGCGTGTTGAAGAGGCCGAAATGACGAGCAAGGTGAGTCACATAGGGACCCAAACAGATAGGGCCCCTCCTATGGCGATCGGTCTGGTGGCGAAAGGCTAGGGCAATGAAATAAGCCAAGTCAAAGATGTGGTCAGTTGCCATACTCCAAAGGTAATATGCATCCGTAGTGGTAACAACTCCAATGCTCTCTCTCCGTCCAGTCACGGTATGAGCCAAAATAGCGTGTATGTATCAAAGTGCTGGAGGGAGAGAAGTCGCCTTTGAGCAACTCGTGTCGTAGGAAATAGTTCTCGCCGTAAGGTCGATCCAACAGCACGAGGGCGAGTAATGTATATGATAATGAAGGTGGAGAAAATCCTTGGAAGCCATAAACTCCTCCGTGTAGAGGCCTAATATAGCTCCAAACTCTGGTTCGCTCATGTGTCGTACGAGTCTACCAAGTCAAAAAGTAATAGTATTAGCCTCATCATGAGTAGACATGACATGCTGAAGGTGGAATATCGTATAGAACTCTAGGGTCAACTCCATATGAGTGGGCTCAATGAGGTCAAAGAATCGATCCCAAGGGGCAGTGACAAGATAAAATCGAACAAGATGGGCAAGATAGACCTGCTCCAAGGTGGCCCAATCAATACAACGGCCCACTTCTAATGGCCATGAACAGAGAAGCTGGAATAAGTCTTCCTGGGGGTCTCTGGAAAATCTAAGTATAGGGTGGTGAGCCTCGATAAATGTGCTCGAGGAAGTTGCGCCTAGCGCTTCTGCTTCTTCGAAGCGGGGACTGTAACTTTTGACTTACCTTGTGAGTTCGTCATAATGTACCTGGCAAGAAGTTGTAAAAAAAATTTATTAATATGTAAAGAATTGCAAAATATTGAAAGGAAGTTTGAGATGGCAAAATCTAAGTGGTCCTAACTAACAAAATTTTTCTAAAGAATTTGAACTGTCCTAATAAACAAAACATATATAGACAACTGAAACAGTCTTACTATTAAGTAAAAAGTAATAAGATAAAGAGCAATTGGATTCAATATATGCAGAGAACAACTCCAACAGTGCATGATAAACTTAGAGTAAGAATGTATTATCAGTATAATAAAAGCCAAACATTAAGGTTTAGCAAAAATAATTTAAATGACTATTAATAACAAGAAAATTAAGAAATAATTCATAAAGGAATAAAATATAAAGTAAAATAAAGGAAAGGGTGAACAGGGATAGAACAGATGGTGGATGAGATGGTGGCCGGCGGCGTGGGTTGCGACAGAGTAGGGGCTAATATTGTGGGTATGGGTTTGGGGAGTTATGGTTGTGGGGGTTAAGGGTGTGCAGGGTTAGGAAGTTTTAGCCGACAATGGAGAAGATGGGAGGAGGGGAAATAGGTGCATGGGTGCTGGAGTGGGGGGTTGCGTGGGTGTATAAGACGGTTCGTCGGAGGAGAAGCAGTGTGGCCGGAGTTGGGGGAGAGTGCGACAGTTGGGGAAAGTTGAAGAAGAAGACAAAAAAAAGTGAAAACAAAATTAAGGTTTGAGGGTTTAAAAAGGGCACAGTCGTGTAACGGCCCCATGTTGAGCCATACGGCGTGCCACACACCATTGTGGCTCGGGGCTAGCCCGTGTTTATCGTGAAAAATTATTGACCATTTGTCACATGGCCTTATGACACGCCCATTTGTCTAGGCCGTGTAGTCTACACGACCGTGTCGCACGGCCATGTACCTCGTTCTTCGCTTCTCCTACGCCCGTGAAATGCTCACCACGCCTATGTTACCTTTCACACACCTGTTAGGCTAGGCCGTGTCTCGCACACGACTATATGCTTTGCCCGTGTTTGACTCTGACTTGTTTAAAATTTGAAAAATTAAGGTCCAAGTTTCACACTGCCTAGGACATACCCGTGTGTCCGGGCCGTGTGGTCTCCACAGTTGTGTCGCACGGTCGTGTGACTTTATCGCAAGTCATGTGCATGTTAATATTTGGGGATTTTTGACCCTGTTTCCACATGACCAAGGACACACCCGTGTGTCCAGGCCATGTGGGTTAAAAACCTGCACATTAAACATGGAAATCAGATAAAAATAAGTTGGTTAGTGGTATTAGTGCTCGGGTTGCCTCCCGAGAAGCGCTTATTTATAGTCTAAGCTCCACTTAGCTTAATTACACATGGTCATAGTGGTTCGAGGAGTTGAAACTCCTCTTTCCTGCTATGAGAGTAAAGTTTGATTCGAGTATTATTTACCTTGAAAGTGCCAAATTTGGAATGTGTCACCTTGACTGTACCGTAGGGAAAGATATTTACTACCGTGAAGTGAAGTGCATCATTTGTATTAAGCTCTAAAGTGGTAATTCGAGGGTCCTTTTCATCTAACAATACCTTGTCCCTGACCTTAAATTGCTTTGTTTTCACCTTAGGTTTGTCATGGCGCTGTTTTGGTTCATTGTGGTCTGTTATACGTTCCTTCTTGCCATAAGTCCGCCATTCGTCTAGCTCGTCCACTTGTAGCATTTGCTCTTCATAGATGGTTCCATTGTTGTTACACGAACTAGAGCATGGCTCATTTGTGCTCTTCAGACGTGTTTCCTGCAAAGAAGGTTGAAGCACATGATCAGTATTATTAGCATGATTTATATAACCACCTTCACTACTCGATGTCCTAACCGAATCACGAGCACGAAGAGTGATTCTTTCGTCACCTACACGAAGCGTTAGTTCACCTGTACCAACATCGATGATAGTTCTAATAGTTGCTAAAAAGGGTCTACCCAGAATTAAGGGAAAGTTGCTGTCTTCATCCATGTCTAAGACAATAAAATCGACTAGGAATATAAATTTGTCAATTTTAACAAGCACATCTTCAACAATACCCCTAGGAAATCTAATAGTTTTATCAGCCAATTGTATGCTCATCCTAGTTTGTTTGGGTTTCCCTCGTCTTAGTTGTTTAAACATTTTATAGGGCATGACATTAATACTGGCCCCTAAATTAGCCAAAGCATTTTTAATATCTAAAGTACCAATTAGATAAGGAATCATAAAACTCCCTGGATCTTTTAGTTTGTTGGGTAGCTTGTTTTGCAAAATAGCTGAGCAAACTGTATTTAATTCCATATGCGATGACTCATCCGACTTCCGTTTATTTGCTAAAAGGTTCTTTAAGCATTTAATGGCATTTGGCATTTACGAAAGAGTTTTAATAAACGGTAAGTTAATATGTAATTTTTTCAAGAGATGAAGAAATTTACCAAATTCTACATCTGTTTGGTCTTTCTTGGTCGCATTGGGATATGGCGCACTAGGTTTATACTCTTTGCTTACTGTCTTTTCTGTACCATGACTCACCTCAACTTTACCATTACCTACCACAACTTTTTGCCTTATTTTAGATTTTAGTTCAGCTAACCCTTCTTCGTCGCACATAGTGATGGCATGGAGTTGCTCCCTTGGGTTAGCTTCTGTGTTACTTGGCTTGCTACCTTGTGGTTGTTTAGAGATCAGCTTAACAAGCTGACCTATTTAGGTCTCAAGCCCTTGAATTGACTCTTTTTGATTTTTAAGTGCTGTTTCAGTATTCTAAAAATGGGTTTCTGATACCGAGATGAATTTTGTAAGCATCTCCTCAAGGTTCGGTTTGTTCTCTTGTGGGTAAGATTGTTGCTGGAAACCTGGAGGTGGTGGTGGTCACTGATTTCCTTGACCACCCCATGAGAAATTGGGATGGTCCCTCCAACCTGCATTATAAGTGTTACTGTAAGGGTTATTCTGAGGTCTAGAATTGTTACCCATATAGTTGGCTTGTTCCTCCGCAGTGCTAGGGTTGTAGGATTGATACTCTGCGTTGTGCACCCCTCCTCCAATTGAATCACACCTCATCACTAGATGTACCTGTGTAAAACCATACAAACCATCAATCTTTTTATTCAAAAGTTCTACTTGGTTGGATAACATGGTGACCGCATTAATATTGAAAACACCGGCTACTTTTTGTGGCTTTGTCCTCATAACTTGCCACTGATAATTATTTAATGACATCTCTTTTATGAACTCATAAGCCTCTTCAGGTGTTTTATTGTTTATCGTTCCACCGGTAGCTATATCGATCATTTGCCTTGTTGAGGGGTTCAAACCATTGTGAAAAGTTTGAACCTGAAGCCATAGAGGCAACCCATGGTGAGGGCACCTTCTCAATAGGTCCTTGTATCTTTCCCATGCATCATAGAGTGTTTCTAAATCCATCTGCACAAAAGAAGAGATATGATTCCTCAACTTTGCCATTTTACCTGGCGAAAAATATTTCAATAGAAATTTTTCGGTCATTTGAACCCAAATAGTGATAGACCCTCGTGGTAGAGAGTTCAACCACTGTTTAGCCTTATTCCTCAAAGAAAAGGGAAATAACCAAAAGCGAATGGCATCTTCAGAAACGCCAATAATTTTAAAAGTATCACAAAATTCCAAGAAGTTTGCTAAATGTATATTAGGGTGCTCGTCTTGCAAACCATCAAACTGAACAAATTGTTGTATCATCTGTATAGTGTTAGGTTTCAGTTCAAAATTATTTGCAGCAACGGCATGTCTAAAATACTCGATTCGGTACCAGCTAAATTAGGCTTAGCATAATCATACATAGTACGAGGAGTAGGATTCTAATTCATACGATTTGCGGCTACCACTGGAGGTAGTGGATTATTATGATTTTCTGCCATCTCTTTGGTAGTATCGGTATAGTCCACTTGATCTTCCTTTATGTACTATAGGGTCCACCTTATTTCTTTATGATTTTTGCGAGCTGATGCCTCTATCTAACTATCGAATAATAAAGGTCCTGACGGGTTCCTTCTAGTCATAAACTAGAGAAACCTGTCAGAGACAAATAAAAGAAAGATTTAACAAATAAAACTAAAATAAAAACAAAAAGTAAATTGCAATAAAAGTAAAAATGGCTAAAGTAATAAAAATTAAATGTTCCTAATATCTTAGTCCCTGGCAACGGTGCCAAAAACTTGCTGTGATATGATCGTTCCTTAAAACTAAACTATTATCACGATAAAGGTAACCGCACCTATTGAACAGTAGTATAGCTTATGGCAAGACCAGAATGTTGAACACACAAGGACTAAGAGTACTAGTATTAACTTTCTTTTTATTATCTAACTTAAAAATAAAGGGGACTCCTTTTAATCTATAACTAATTAAACTAAGAATGCGACAAAGATGGAAATTAAGAAAATACTTTTAGAAGATCGATTTATTAAGACAATACCCAAGGAAGAATCCACCTAGACTTCACTTATTATTCGACTTTGGTTTAGACAATTTATTCACTTGACTTAATCTATAGAAATCTTTAATTTATGTTAATATCTGTTTTGAGACTAAAAACAGCTAACTCTAGGTTGATTAATTGAAATTTCTTTCTAATTAAAACCCCTATTGTTGCATTAACTCGATCTATGGATTTCCCTATTAGATTTGACTCTAATCCGGCAGATTTTCGTCGTCCTATCTCTAGGATTACAATCAACTCTGCTTAATTATGTTGGATCTACTCCTAGATAGGGACTTTTGCTCCACTGAATAAGCACATTCAACTTGAATTAATATCTTGAAATATTAAAAAAGAATTAATAAACATAATTAAAAACAAATCAAGTATTTATCATATAATTTAGAAATTAATAACAAGATCCATCTTAGGTTTCATCCCCTCAGGTACTTAGGGGTTTAGTTCATGATAAGAAAAGAAAACTTCTTAGAAATTAGAAACCAACAAAACATAAGAAAACCCAAAAACTTCAAGGGAAATTGAGGGGATATCTTCAGTCTTGATGGAGATCTTGCTTCTGAGATGAATCAATCGGCTTTCTTCGAGTAATTCCTTGCTTTCTGCTCTGTGTGTCTTTTAATCCTCCTCTAGGGTGTTTAAATAAACTTTGGAATACCCAAAATACCTAAAAATTAGCCTTTTCCGAGTAGAATTAAAACAGGGCTGGACAGGGACACGGACGTGTGATCCTCTCGTGTGAAGGTGCCCAGGCCATGTACAATACTGACTTGGTTAATCGTCGACACAGCCGTGACACACAGGCATGTGGTGTACCCGTATGAAAGTGTCTAGGTCGTGTTGAATTCTGATTTTGGCCCATTTTGTCCATTTTTGGCCTGTTTCTTGCTCTTTTCACTTTCCAATGCTTACCTAAGTATAAAATATGAAATTAAAGGATTAGGAGCATCAAATTCATTAAATTATAAGGAAAATCATCCAAAAATATGCTAAGTATAGGATAAAACTATGTTGTATTTATAGTTTATCACTTACCATTTCAATGCAACTTATAAGTTTAACGTGGCATAATCCAACCACAACTTGGCCAAAGTCTAAGTATGTACACCAAACTTGTTAACCAAATAAACATATAACATAAGCATTATAAACATGGATGAGCACAACATTTATTCATGTATCATATACATATATCATCTATTTTCACTTTCAATATACCATGTAATACCATTTCAAAGAAATTCACATGTATCTATATCTTAGTTCATATCGAACTCTTACCACTTCATATCCAAATAATGCCTATTGAACCATTAGAATATCGTTGGATACTCGGGATAGCTCACACATAGCGTGCTAACTCATATAACTATAATCTGTCAAATTCTATACATGTATGCTCATACGAGCTATGAATTGATATGCTCACTTGAGCTGTAGATTGGCATGCTCTCACGAGTTACAAATCGATATGCTCATATGAGTTGTAGATCGGTATGCTCATATGAGCTGTGGGTCAGAACGTAGCTACACAATGCTGCTCACACAAGCTGTGGAGTACCCGCAACACATGTAGGATCTCAGCCATAGGTAGGATGTTCAGGACTAGTACCAAATCATATAAACCCTAATGACATGTCATTTGTATCCTATGAATTCCTAAGGTTCAAACGGGGCTCGGTAATCGTTGTACATCGTTAGGTTTACGTCGTTTCATAACACAATAAATTGCATACTAACATATATATATATTGATTTAATCACAATATAATAACATATTAACATTCAATTTAATCAAAATTATACATAGTACAGTTCATATGAACTTGCCTGGCTAAATTGCAGAAATACCAAAGTTCAAGGGCATTTTGGTAATTTTTCATTTTCCTCGATTTTTCACCCGGTCTTGATCTAAATTAATAATTTCATTCAATTTATCAATTTAGGTAGTAAAACAATGTATTTCATGCAATTCGATCATTTTTAATATTTTTACAAAATTATCCCTAAAGTTTTACTTTTATTCAATTTAGTCCCTGAGCCCAAAACATGCAAATTAACCATTTTACCTAAAATTGAGCTTAGCCGAATGTTGGTATCCAAAATAGCCCATTTGTGTAACAATTTCAATTAAATCCTTATATTTTTATTAATTTAACAATTTGGTTCCTAATTAGTAAATTCATAAAAATCACTTAACAAAATACTTTTAATGATCAACCAACATTCCAAATTCATCATTTAACATAAAAAGGTCACAAGATTCATCAATAGTAACATTCAAAATCATTAACAATTTCAAAATCGAAGGTACGAGCTAATTAAACCTAATTGCAACAATATCAAAAAATATAAAATTTATTAAAAACGAGACTAAACGGAATTACATGCATCGTCCAAAAGTAGGCCGAAGCTTGAAGCTTCTCCATTTCTTTCTTTCCATGGTCATTCGGTGTTAAAGAAGATGATGGCTTATGTTTTAATTTTATTAACCTTTTTTATTCATTTTTTTATCATTATCATATAATAATAACATAAAACATTATAATAAAAAGAAATTTAAGCATCCAACCGTCCCATTTTCTTTAGGATGGATAAATTACTCAATAAGGTCATCTAATTTTAATTCTTTAATCAATTAACACTTTTAGACTAATAGCGATTGACTTTTTTAAGTTTTATAATTTAGTTCTTTTCGCTTAATTAACTATCGAAACGTTAAAATTTTTCAAAGAAACTTTAATACCAACTTAATGAATCTCCATAAATATTTATAAAAATACTTATGACTCGATTTATAGAAATAAGGTCCCGATACTGCATTTTCTAAAATCACTTGACATCAGGGTCTTACTACTTTAACTTAATAAATTCCTTTTAAAACAAAAATCATTATATAAAAAATCTTTTCAAAGTTAAAATTAACTCGTAAATATTAAATATAATATTTACGAACTTACTCGATAGGTTTGGTGGCCCCAAAATTACTGTTTTCAACACTACTGAAAAACAGGTCATTAACAAATTATATTCAATAATCGTATTACCATAAACTTTAATTAAAGTAACATTTAAATAGACAATCTATAATTTAAAATCACTAAATACATTAGTATTAACTCTCATATGATTTAATTTGATTAATTTCTCTCTTTGAACCATAATAATAATTTATCAAATCTTTGTCAAATAATTTTTAACAGAACATAAATTCATCCAAAATGGAAAAAATAATACTTTCCATCCTTAAATGAACTTACTTTGACAAAAAAAATTGTAAAAATAAAACTGACGACTAATCCAACACCTTAATTTTTCCTCAGTTTTAATTTTTTTAATTCGTTTGTTGATCATGCAAGGTAAGACAAGCTCGGCCGAAAGCTTATTTCAAGCTCCCATGGAGTTTCGGTTCTCCAACTAAAAAGATGAAGCCATTTTTTTTTATTCTTTTCATATTTTGTTTTATGTTTTTAATTTAATTTATTTATGTAATTACAAATTTTTCCTTTAATTATAGTTAAAAATTCAGCAATGCCACTACCGTCCATTACAAACTAATTTGGTATAATTACCACATTAATCCATTAATTTAAGATTCCTTAGCCATTTAACCATTTTTAGCTAATAGATTTCAACATTTGTATATTTTACAATTTAGTTCTTTTTAATTAATTAACTATTTAAACGTTAAAATTTCTTAACCAAAATTTAATATGATCCTATTAACACTCAAAAATATTTAATAAAATATTTACAGGCTCGATTTATAGAAACGAGGTCTCGATACCTCCTTTTCTGAACCCACTTAACTTTAGGCGTATACCACTTAAACCTAAATATTCGTTCAAATAACATAAATTATCAAATCAAAATTTATTAAAACACTATATTTGACTCATAAATATTAAATAATAATATTTACGGACTCTCTCATCAAATTTGTGGCATCAAAACTACTATTTCCGACACCATTGAAAAATAGGCTGTTATATTTAGTCGGGTTATGAATTCCACTATTGTGAATGATGCTACATACTGTAGAAGCCTTATACCCAATGTACCAACTTTCTATTCTTTATCCATTTGAACCTAGGTTGTTACTTACATCAAAGTATATGAGTCATGCATACATAATCCATTATCCACTCAGCATCTAGGTAAGTCATACTATGAACGTCACAAGTGAATAAATTCATAAATGATCTAGGAACTATTCTACTTAGGTCTTGTCCCATGTATTGTCAGTCTAGTCGGTCACATCTATGTCTCTATCTTGTAGGAGTTATCTGCTCCAATGCCCGAGATAAAGCATCTTCCCAATTGGACTTGATAGACGACATATAATCTTTCAATCGGTTTGCTCATTTTCGATTAGGCTAAGGACGTGTTTAGGTTAATCTACTAATACAAATTGTTTTTTCTTATTACGATTCAATCCTGTAATACCACTTAGTATTAGTTAAACGTTAGATAACTAGTGAGCCATATTTGCTTCCATTTTGGTTTGCGCATAGAAATTGGTGAGAACATTATACAAAGATTATTAATGTAATTAATGTATATTTTTATTAAACCAATTTGTTCGAAAAATACAAGTGTACATAGACGAAAATACTACACTTAGGACACCGAATCCAACAGGTCATCCTTACCTCTCGGCCTCCATCCCATCAACCATGCTTAACATACTACTCCCTTTCTCAACTAGAATCCCATAATACCAAGCTTTTAAACTAGAAGCCGTCAAACAATCCAACTATCACCAAGACATTCACCATCCTTACCAAACCCAAATGCTAGCGCAAAAAACCAAAAAAAAAAAAAGAGATATGTTTAAGCCCAAACATGAAACCTGAAAATAGAAAATAAGTAAGTCAAACAAAAAAAAAAAAAAAAGAGAGAGGAGAAACAAAAAAAAGGAAAAGAAAGAGAGAGAGAGAGCCTTGAAGCTTGTGGTGTTGGAGAGGTTTTGGACCTCTATTGCAAGATCTAAATGGTGGCAAGGCTCATCAAGATGAAATGAGGTGGTGGTCTAAGTGTCAAGCTCGATTTGACAGTGAAGAATGTTAGGTCTAAGTTCGTTTGTTCGTGTGGTGAACCTAATTTTGGGTGCTTTCTCTAGAGGTTTGAACTGAAGAAGAAAGAGGAGAAGGATGAGCCTCATTTTAGAGTGAGAACTAAGGCCACTAGATGACGAGGAAGAGTGATGAAGGTAGTGGCTAGATTTCGTTAAAGAAGAAGAAGAAGAAAGAAAGAAAGAAAAGAAAAAGAAAAAAAGTGAAAAGAAGGAGAAAGAAAAAAAATGAAAGAAAGGAAAGGGAATGAAAAGAAAACAAATATGAAAAATAATAAAGTGGCGAGACCCATTACATGATGAAAGGAATGGGAGGAAAGTGGCGGGGCCCACAGCTTGGGAATGGGTTTATTTACGATTTTGAGGTAATTTTATTTAGTCTAGAGATTTTATTTTCATTTTAGACATCCATTTATTATCATTATTGTTGTTTCTATTATTATATTATTATTTGTGGTGATTTTTTAAACAAGAAGGAGCTTCATAGATAAATTAAATATTCTTGGAGAAAGTTTTAGTTACAACATTGAGCCTCAATCCGCAAAGGCTCTAAATGACTACTTCCCAACCTAGCACTGGCTCCCCTGCGTGAACACATGCTTCAAGCGTTTATGTTAGAAACCATTGAGAAGCATCCTACAATCTAAGATCAAAGTTGTCAAGACATGTTAATAGATGATTCATTAGAGACAAAATATATAACATCTCATTCATTATTTTAAATGATGTTTTAATGTGATGCGTTTCGAATGCTTGGGTGGCCCACAAATCTTTGGAATTAACATACTTTAAAAATATAAAATAAGAAATGAAAAAGATGTGAGAAGGATGATGTGCGCAGAGGTGTGCATGGGCCGGGCCGGGCCGGGTTCGGGCCGGGCTTAATTAAAAATTTAGGCCCGTTCGTCGGGCTCGGGCCGGGCCGGGCCCGAAAAATGGGCCTATAATTTTACCCAAGCCCTACCCGAATAAAAATATTAAAACCCGGGCCCGGCCCGGCCCGCCCATATTAATTTTTACACTATTTTTTATATAATTTTAAAATATATATAAACCATAAAAAATACTAAAAAACCAAAATAAATATTTCTCAATAAATAAAAAATAAATTTTAAAAAATATGTATACTTAAATAACAATAAAATAGATGTAACTTAACAAACAAATGCCTCTAAAATAATAACAAAATTAACAAATGTCTTTAAAATAATAACAAAATTAACAATAAAATAAGTTTTATACAATATCTAAACAATAACAACAAAATAGTAGCAATATAATAGTAAAATGATGGCAAAATAGGGAGAAAATAATAGGAAAATATTATTAAAAAATAAATTATTTTTTGTCTTTAGTGAATTCGGGCCGGGCCGGGTCGGGCCCGGGCCGAAAATATCTTACCCGAGCCCGGCCCATTTTTTAAACGGGCCGTATTTTTTTGTCCAAGCCCATTTTTCGGGCCTATATTTTTGCCCAAACCCTCCCACATTTCGGGCGGGCCTTCGGGCCGGGCCGGGCCGCCCGGCCCATGCACACCTCTAGTCATGTGCGCACAACAATACTTTTGGGATCTAAGCTATTTTTGAAATACTTCCTATTTGATATTTAGTTCTTTTAATGTTTAAATTTGTCAAATTTTAGTTCAAAGAAAGTTGAAATTGCATTTTGGAAATGCCAACCACGGATTCAACGGAACTTGCGTTAGTGATTTCATTGAAATCTTGACTCATAAAATTCTAATAGATTAAAAAAAAATTGAATATTTACTAGAATTTTTCATATACAAAATTTTTAAATTTATTAAAATTTTTAATTTGAAAAATCCAAAAAAAAAATATTTTCATAGATTTAAAAAATTTTAAATACGAAAAATTATATATATGAAATATTATAGCATATATTTACTAAAATTTTGGATAAGACATGATTAAATAGTACCATTTTAATAATGAGCGTGGTGAAAATCATTTGAAAAGATGGTTTTTTATTAGGTGATTAATCACACTTAGATAAAAAATTGGTTCTGACTCTTTATTTTAAAGTTTATGCCATTTTCAATTTGACATTCAAAAGGTTTATGATAAGTTGTGCCACAAATATTATTTTTATAAGCATTCTTATAATAAGTAAATTAATTTTCATATATAAAATTTTTAAATATATTAAAATAAAAAATATTTTTATGTTATAAAATAAAAAGAGATAGAGTGAGTAAAGAACAAAGAAAATATTGGAAGCAATAGATAATGTATTTTATTGATCAATGAGATGAGTACAATGCTTCTTTAAAGTCCCTATTTATAAGCATAAGAAGTATAAAGAAAGTAGAGATCTAATTCTAATTACTATCAGAATCTAGAGTACATCAAAACTTATCTTGATCTTGATGGACATCTAGTTAATAATATATTCATAACACTCCTCCTTCGATGTCCATTGGTAGATAATATGCCTCCTTAAAACCTTATTAGAAAAAATCCTGTGGGATAAAAAACCTAATGAAGGAACACAATCTTCTATTAAGTTGCCTCGTTAAAGACCTTTACCAAGAAAACCCAATGGGACAAAATCTTGGTTAAAGCAAATGAGTACAACTTGTTTTTAAACTCCCCCTAATGACATCTTTGAGTCGAGGCATTCCAATCTTGTGTAGTAGTCTTTCAAATGTTGAAGTTGGCAATGCCTTAGTACAAAGATCTGTTAAATTATCACTAGAACGAATTTGTTGAACATTTATATCACCGCTTTTCTCAATATCATGGGTGTAGAATAATTTTGCTGAAATATGTTTTGTTCTGTCACCGATGTAACCACCCTTCAATTGAGCTATACATGATGTATTATCTTTGTATAAGATAATTGGCATCTTTTCCTGTAAAGACAAATTACATATCTTCTAGATATGTTGGGTCAATAACCTTAGTCAATCACACTCTCGACATGTCTCATGCATTACAATTATTTATGCATGATTTGAAGAAGTGGCAGCTAATGTTTGCTTTGTTGAACGCCATGATATGGAAGTACCCTCACATGTAAATAAACATTCCGTTTGATATCGACCTTTATGTGGATCCGATAAGTATCCAGCATCAGCATAGTCGACTAATAGAGATTTTGAATCATTTGACTAAAATAACCTCATATCAATGTTCTCTCTGAGATATCTAAATACATGTTTAATTCCACCAATGTCTACGTGTTGGAGAAGAACTAAATCTTGCTAACAAGTTTACAACGAAAGTTATATCAGGTCTCGTATTGTTTGTAAGATACATCAATGCTCATATGTCACTTAGATATGGTACTTTAGGACCAAGAAACTTTTTATTATTCTCGCAAGGATGAAATTGATCTTTATTCACATCTAACGATCATACAGCCATCGAAGTACTCAATGGGTGTGCTTTATCCATGTAAAACTTCTTTAATATCTTTTTTGTATAAGCTAATTGATGAACATGAATTCTATCTTTTAAATGCTCGATCTGTAAGCCAAGACAAAACTTTGTTTTTTCAAGATCCTTCATCTCAAATTCTTTCTTTAAACAATTTATTGTATTTTAAAGCTCTTCAAGAGTTCCAATAATATTTAGATCATCAACATAAACAACAATTATCACAAAATCTAATCCAAACCTTTTTATAAACATACATGGACAATTTATATTATTTTTGTAACTTTCTTTTAAAAAGTATTCACTAAGACAATTGTACCACATACGTCCAGATTGTTTTAATCCATATAAACTTTTCTTTAATATGATTGAGCAATTTTCCTAAAAAACTCTATATCCTTCTAAGATTTTAAATCCTTCAAGGATTTTCATATAAATTTCACTATCAAGTATGCCATACAAATAGGTTGTAACAACATCCATTGGGTGCATGTCAAGTTTTTCACATACTGCTAGAATAATAAGATATCTAAATGTGATTGCATCCACTAGAAGAGAAAATGTTTCTTTATAATCAAGACCAGGTCTTTGTGAAAATCCTTGTGCTACAAGTCATGCTTTATATTTTACGACTTCATTTTTTTATTTCATTTTTGCACAAATACCCATTTATATCCTACTGGCTTTACAACTTTAGGTGTTTGGACTACAAGTCCAAAATCCTCACGTTTTGAAAGTGAATTCAATTCTACTTGAATTGCATCTTTCCATTTTGATCAACCTTTTCTATTTCTACATTCCTCAATAGATTTAAGCTTAGGATCATCATTTTCTTTCTCTAATTCAATAGCAATATTATATGCAAAATTATTTTCGACAACTATATTTTTCTGTTTTATCTTTTCCTCGAAGTAACATAACTTATCAAGATCTCTCCATTATCATCATTTTCAGGTATCTAAATCCCTTCTAGGGTTTTATGATTATAATTAGTTATATCTTTGGCTTCTTCTTGGGAACTTGTTTCCATAATATAATCACCTTAAGTAGTTGCTCCCTTCCTTTTGAGGATTTTTATCTTTGGAACCAATTGGTGTTCCACGCTTCAAGCATGGATTACTTTCTTTTACACTAACAGTTTGCCCTATTGGGATATCAATTCATATTGGAGTATTTTCAGCTGGTATGTGAGATTTATTAATTCTCTTTAGGTCAGTAAATGAATCTGGCAGTTGGTTGGTAATGCTTTGCAAATGTATGATACTTTGAACTTCTTATTCACATTGATTTGTACGAGGATCTAATTGAGATAATGATTATTCATTCAATATAATTTCTTTTACTAGTTGTATTTTCTCTTCCTCTAATTTTGGGAATATTGTGTTATTAAAGTGACAATTAACAAATCGTGTAGTAAATAAATATCCAGTTAATGGTTCAACATACTTAATTATAGAAGGAGATTCATAACTAATATATATTCCTAACCTCCTTTGAGGACCCATCTTTTTTCATTGTGGTGGAGAAATTAGAACATATACTGCACATCCAAAAATTCTAAGATGGAAAATATTTGGCTCCTAACCAAAAGCCAATTACAATGGGGAGTATTTATTATAACTTGTTAGCCTGATCGCACAAGTGTTGCTGCATGCAAAATATCATATCCCCAGGCTATAACAGGGGGCTTTGCTTTCATAAACAATGACCTAGCTATTAGTTGGAGGCATTTGATAAACAATTCAACTAAACCATTTTGTGTGTGACCATGAGCTATACGATGTTTAACTTTTATCCCAATTGACATGCAATAATCATTGAAAGCTTGAGATGTAAACTCACCAGCATTATTAAGACATATAGTTTTTATTGAATAATTTGGAAATTGTGCTCTTAATTGAATTATTTGAGCAAGTAGTCTCGCAAATGCTAAGTTACGAGTCGATAATAAACATACATGTGACCATATACTAGATGCATCTATCAATACCATAAAATATCAAAATAGTCCACATAGTGGATGAATAGAGCCACACATATCACCTTGAATACGTTTTAGAAGTGCAAGAGATTCAATCCCAACTTTAGCTGGTGATGGTCTACTAATCAGTTTACTTTGAGAACAAGCATTATAAGAGAAATCCTTGACTTCAAGAATCTTCTGGTTCTTTAATGGGTGCACAATTGAATTTACAATTATTCTTCGCATCATAATAGATCTAAGATGGTCTAGCCAGTCATGCCAAATAGTAAAAGTATGTGGTTATACAAACTTCTTGTTTGTAGTAAGATGTGTCTCAATTGCACTAATATGTGTATAATATAAACCTGATGAAAAAATAGGTAGTCTTTCCAAAACATATTTCTTTCCACATTCAACATTTGTAATATATAGATATTTAATATTTGTTCTCATTCATAGTCTCAATATGATATCCATTAATACAAATATCTTTAAAACTCAATAAATTTCTTTGAGACTTAGTGGAAAATAAAGCACAATCAATGACAAAATTTGTACATTTGGGTAATAATATAATAGTTGCTCCAAAGCCTTCAATAAGTTTTGAACTACCCGATATTGTATTAATATGAGAATCACTTATTGTTAAATGAGAAAAAATATTTTTTTTATCTTTGAGTATCACGTGTGTTGTAGCACTATCTATAAGAAACATGTCTCCATTGATTTTGGATCCAACAAATTTTGTTAATCATTCATATTCTTCATAAAACTAAATAAAATATAACATTAGAAATGTTGCAAATATTTATTGAATATGTACAACTTATTTTTTATGCAAGAAAATAAACAAACTTCAAATAACATAAAAAATGCCTAAATAACATCAACTGTATTTTTTATGCAAGAAAATGAAACATACTTAAAAACAACATAAAATGTTAAAATAACACCAACTTTTCTAATGAATCGCAAATAAATCTGCCACATCAAGGTGAGTTATATCATTAAGGCAATGAATTACATAACCCTCATCTTTTGTAACACCCCAAGTCCAGCCTAGACGTTATGGCCGAATCTAGTGATGTCACATTGAAGTTTTTTTCATAAAACAAACTGATGTGAAAACTTCATTTTATTTAACCCCTTTATTTTATATCTATCCCTGATTTGAAGACATGTCTTTTATTTTAAAAAGAACGTGGTTTATGATCCAAAAGTCATTTACTTATTAAAATATTATCGATTTCAAAACAACCTTTTATCGCTGAAGCTTGTCAAAACCGTTGGCATATTTGCTTAAAAGTTTGCTTAATTTAAAAACTTGAGTGTCCTAGTACTAGTAGTTATGAACTAACATATTAATAAAATCCCAAATTAAAAGTTAAAATTTAAAGAGGCCTTGTTACAAAACAAAAACCCAAATTAAAATCATAATTATTGCAAAGTACTAAATCCAATCAAACGAGTTGTGTTGCCACCGCTGAGTCCTCCGACGCACTAACCCACCTAAGGTTGGGGATTACCTGAACAATTAAAATAGAAGGGTGAGTTTACGAAAACTCAGTGTGTAATTCCCCAAATATACAAACAGTCAATATGCAACAGAAGCAGAATGAGCCTAAGCCCTTCACAGTAATAGTATCAGTTGGGCTTTAGCCCATAGCAGTATCAGTTGGGCCTTTAGTCTATAACAATATCAGAAATCAGTATGTTGTATGCATAATGCATGTTTTCCCAACCAACCCTACACACCATCTCCTGTCTAACCCTGTACTCTTGTGGGGAATAAATCACCCACCCATCCCTACACTTACAAAGTTAGCACCGGTTGCGACACGAACAGCATTGTAGCAAATGTGCCAGTAATATAAGCAACATAAAGCCATCATTAGGTCCACAGTCATCTCGGGCAGCCCGTGCAACCTTAAGAGTACATTACACTTCCTCCAAATTCAATAAACCCATCCTCATGTAGCATATCATAATATCATGATGTATGCAAAATATGTATATTATCAAATGGCGTGCTCTATCAATCATACATCATACAAGGGCATAATAGTCATTTTATCAGTTTGGGGTCTAGGTATACTTATTGACCCTAAAGTAGGTCCACAGTCATCTTAAGCGACCCGTGAAACCTTAACAGTTATATAGTGAAAATAGACCCAATGCCCATTAAGCAAGCCCATGTAGGCCCACACGCCCGTGTGGCCCACAAAGCCTAGAAATGACCTTAGCCATGTGAACGACACAGCTGGGTCTAATATCTTCCATACATCCGTGTGGTATACCCGTGTGGGCCCACAAGCCTATTGGGCCCACACGACCCAATTCGACCCAACATGGCCCAAAATAACCTAAGCCCATAGAATCGCCCATGGCGACCTCTACAGCCAAACGCCCACATTTCATGCATCTAGATTGCCACATGAGCGAGCGCACGCTTGAGTAACGTCAAATGTCATAATTCTGGCTTTTGGCCAATTTGCGATAGTAACAGTGTGATTACACACCTGTTTGCAGAAATGTATGAATAGTCCAAAAGCACCAAAACCTACATTCGATCAAGACCCTCCATTAATCATTTGACAAAGGGTTAGCAACCTCTCTTAATACAAAAACCCAAAATATCAATAGCACTTGCCTTGATCGAACAAATATGGCTTAGCCCACTTATACTGCTGACGAAACTTGATTACAAACTCCTTGACGAATATCTATAATACCAGCGAACAGGATTGTTTAAAAACGTTACTCTATTCATATATGATAACTTACAGAACCACAAAACCCAAAAATAGAGGAGAAAGCCTTCAGCTTGTACCCAAGAATGTAAGGCAAAATACTTACCTTTGATTGAGTGATAAGAGAAAGGTTTTGACTACTTCAGTATCACTTACAACTCCTTCACTCCTCAAGAAATTCTAAGAACCAAAAGAAACATCACACTATGAGAAAGGAGGGGGAATTCAGCAGAGAACTAAAAAGGAGGGTTGAACTAAAACATTAAATAGAGGAGAGTGTAATGACAAATATAGGAAAAGAAAAAGCCAGAAGGGAGTAGGAGCAAAGCAGGAACTTACTTATCAATGAATAGCCAACACACGCTCGTTGGAGGAAAAGAGGAGAAACAGAGGAGAAAAATAACAGAGAAGAAGCAAAGAGCAAAGAGAATTTGCCATAACCCGAAAACAGAGAGGGAGAGAACAAGCATAATGCAGCCAAGGTAAAAGGGTGCCAAAAGAAAGAGATAACAATAGAAAATGGTTTGTCAAAGAAAAGAGAGGAAGAATATGGGATGTTCGGTCTCAATAGCAAGATAAGGCGAAAAGGAACTATTAACAAAAGGATCAAAGGAGGGGAGAAGGTATAATTGGCCAACAAAAGACAAAACTCGAGTGTAATAAGGGGGTAGAGAAAGTGTTTGGCCAAAGATTTATTGTCAAAAAATGAAACAAATAAAACAGAGGAAATCTAGTGCAGCCCTTAACACGTTCAGTCTTTACGCAAAAAAATAAAACAAACAGGCAAAACCAAAAAAAAAAAAAGAGTAGCATACCACTCAAGCCGAATTCTTGAATGCCCGAAGTCCCATTTTAGCACAACCTCGCTACACCTCAAACTCCACTTTTTCCTCCCTAAAATCTCTCCCAATATCCCTCCTCAAATATCTCCAACCGACTAATTCAAACTTCACCACAACTTTGTAGTATTTCGGTCAAATACTACTACCCACATGACAAATGCAACAAAATAAAACCCCCATTGTACAAACCCGGACTTGAACCTCAGACCTCATACATTAATAACATGCCACTTACCCCTGGACCAATAGGCTTTTTATGTCATGGTTCAAACATATTTATTTAAGAAGCCTAAAGACTAGCAACAAGGTTTATTCAAGTAAAAAAAAAAAAATAATTTTTGTACAAGCCAAGACTTGAACTCTTGACTTCTCAGACACTTTCCAGAGCATATAACCACTCAAACAGGCAGGCAATTGTATCACAAACATACCAAATCAATTACTTAAATTTTTGGGGCGTTACATCTTTTGCCTCCATTTTATCATTTTGGGATATAAAATTTGTCTCAATATTATTCTTCTTCCCTTTAATGGATGCTTGATAAAGTTTCACTAAATGTTCAAGCGTATGACAGGTAAATGCCCAATGCCCTTTCATACCATATCGGTAACATAAATTCTCAATAACCTTTGAAGGATGATTTTGACCACATCTTTCTTGTCCTTCGTTGCTATTCTTTTTCTGGCAGTTAGAAGTACCATTCTTATAAACACCATGATAATAATTACTAGTACGTCCTTGACCATGTCTCTGACTACGTCTACGACTACGACCACGATCATAATTGTGACCTCTATATTTTTCATTTCCATATTTATTGTGTACTGCAGCATTCACTTCAAGGAGTCGTGCAATACTAGGGGACGAATTCCATGGCTTTTCATCAATAACTCATTATTTTGTTTAGCCATTAAAAGGCATGAAATCAATTTAGAATTTTTTAAAAACCTTTTTCACGGTATTGCTACTGTAAAAGCACATTAGTAGCATGAAAGGTTGAAAACGTTCTCTAACAAGTCCTTATCAGTTATGTTCGCTCCAAATAATTTCAATTGAGAACTAATTTTGAAAAGTTCTGAATTGTATTCACATACAGTCTTAAAATCATGCAACCATAAGTGCGTCCAATCATACCAATCTTTAGGGAGGATTATCATTTTCTGATGGTCAAATCGTTCTTTCAAAATTTTCCACAACTCATGAAAGTCTTTCATAGTGAGATATTCTACTTTTAATTCTTCATGTAGATGATGATTGATGAAAATCATTACTTTTTCCTTGTCTGGGTTAGATGCTTCTTTATTTGCTAATGTAGTGTTCCTTAGACTTTTAACATCTAGGTGAATTTTAGCATATAATACCCATAACAAATAATTCTTACCTGAGATGTCTAGGGTGTCAAATTCAAGTTTGGCGAGATTTGATATTATAATCACTAAAAAAAAGTAAAATAATAGGAATCAAATTATTTTTCAAATGTAATTATAATAATTCATTTAAGAATGAAAATAGAAAATAGTATAAAATAATTTCTTATAAAAATTTAGGATTACTTAAAGTCAAAAGAGAAATTAAATTTGATTCCTCTTGAGAACTTTAAGCAAATTACTGCACAAGTTTGAAACCCTCTTTATTTGTCAAATTTGGGGTAGCCAAGTAACCAATTTGAATGCTAGGTTAGAAAAATAATGAAAGTAATTCAACGAGGGATTAAAAAGGGATCGAAAGCAATTGGGGTATAGGTTTCAAAATTTTTTTGGGTTATCAAAAAATAAGAACAAGATGGGTTTAAAATTAAATTTTTTTTGAGTATCGTGCTAATGACGTGTTATAAAATAAAGAGAAATAGAGAGAGTAATGAAAAAGAAAATATGGGAAGTAATGGAAAATTTATTTTATTGATAAATGGGATGAGTACAATGCTTCTTCAAAGTCTTTATTTATAGGCATAAAAAGTATAAATGAAGTAGAGATCTAATTCTAATAACTATTAGAATTTAAAGTATATCAAAACTTATCTTGATCTTGATGGACATCCACTTAATAAGATATTCATAACATTTTATATATTTTAAAATCTTTCAATGAAATAGTTTTGAGATAATATTTCATAAATTTTAATTAATTAAAATATTTAAAATAATTGAGGCTAAAGTTTAAAAAAATTGGCTTTAAAAATGTCTACTCCCACATTTTTTGTGGGAAAGAGAGTATTAATCAAAAGTATATAAACTGGCTAAAATATATGATATATTAACAATTTAAAAATTAATATCTAAAATAGACTTATAAATTAAAATCGTACAAACCTTTATTTACTAGAGAAACTAAATAGTTTATGCACAAAATAGTTTTAATTAGTGATGAATTGGTAATGGCAATTGGATTTGGTCTTAATTACATGTTTAAAGTAATGTTTTACTTGTGATGTAATTTAAATCATCACAATTATATCATTATAAAAATTAAATTTTATAATGACAAATTTGTGGTAATAACAATTGGATTTGGTCTCAATTACACATTTAAAGTGATGATTTATTTGTGATGTAATTTAAATTGTCACAATTATATCATTGTAAAAAAGATAAAAATTAAACTTTATAATAATAAATGTGTAAGGTCGCAATAATGATTAATAATAGTGACTACTCGATATGTTGTCACTATTACATCATTTCATGGGAAAAGGAACTTAGCACTAAACTTTTAGCATTTTATCAGTGTCTAATTGGTAGTGGTTAATAACTCTTGAAAAGAGTTATATTTAATGCCTTTTCAAGAGTTATATTTAATGCCTTTAGACCTAGTCAATTGCTTGTACTTTGGTACATTTAGTAACATTTTAAGATATTTCACTTGATGAAAATATTTATTTTCTTTAATGGTTGAAGCATATATCTGAATCAACTTTACTAATTCATTCAATTGTTTTATTTTTAAATTGTATGTGTGCAATCCCTAGACATATACTATTGTGCAACATGCCTATAAACTAATTTAATTATGAGAAGGTTGGTTTAGTTGGACCAAAATAGAATGATATGAGCAAGTATCGACAGATACTTGTAGTAAGCTCTAGACATAGAGCAGGGTTCATACAGAAGGAAAAAATTATAGGGTACCGTATTAAGGCCTATAGACACGGGCAAGGTAATTTGAAGTTTTTTTCTCTTGAAAGACCATTTTAGAACTCTTCTGAGTAGTAAACTGAGTATGATTTTGTCGAGGCATTATTGATAGTAAGGGTAGATTCTTAGTAATCTTGACCTTCCCAATCAACATCGTATATCCTTGAACTATTGTTGTAGTATTTTTGCCATTTCATTCTTAGTTATTTACTTGATCATTTACATAATATTCCCGTGTTAACTCTCATAATTGCCATTACATCTCTACTCTCTTTTTTCCATAGCATTTCCAGTTATTCATTAATTCCACGTATTGCTTACATCATTACTACACTAATTGTCACTACACAGTTATCATGGACTTTTCTATAGCATTAATCGCATTGTATTATAATAACTTGACCACTTTTGTGCCTCAATTCAATCCTCATGGGAATGATACTCACTCATTTGTTTTTTTTACTTGATTGGACGTGTATACTTGCACAAATAGCATATCATTTCACATATGACAAGTTTTTGGCACCGTTGCTAAGGATCGACAATTTGTTGTAATTTGGTTTGGTCATTTTACTTAATTCCATTAGTTTAATTTAATTTCTATAGGTTTGCCAGCAGTGTATGAGAAGAGGCATTCTTACTAACAAAGAGTACCATTGTGACCCATAGATTGAAAGAACTTTGCGAAAAAGGTGAAATGAATTGAGAAAAATGGCTAGAAACGGGAATGATCCCGATCCTAACGATAATCCAAATGGTCCTAGTCTCAATAATAATCCAAATGGCTAGGATGTTAATCCTCTTATTCTTTAGGTGATAGACGATTGAGACAAACCCATTTGAGAGCATGTTGTTCCAACTTTGGATGATTTGAATCTAGGGATAGTCAGGCCACAAATACAAGCTCAGTAATTCGAGCTGAAACAGAAATGTTTTAGATGTTGCAAATAGTAGGAGAATTTAGTGGACTGCCCACTGAAGATCCAACAATGCATTTAAGACTTTTCTTAGAATTTTGTGACTCATTTAGACAATAGAATGTTCTTAAAGATGCTTTGTGGCTTAAACTATTTCCATATTCTTTAAGAGATCGTGCCAGAGCATGTTTGAATTCTTTGTCATCGGTAATAGTCGCATCATGGAATGACCTTTGCTAAAGATTTTTGCTATGATATAATCTGCCAGACATGAATGCCAAGCTTACAAATGACATCACATCTTTTTAGCAATCAAAGGATAAAACATTATATGAAGCTTGGGAACAATTTAAAGAGTTAGTTCAGAAATGTTTGATGTATGGATTCCAACACTATACTCAAATTGAGATATTTTATAATGGGTTGAATGTACATACAAGGATGGTATTTGATGCTTGTGCCAATGGTACTTTTTTGGATAAATCTTAAAATGAAGCATTTGGGATTTTGGAAAAGATTGCCAACAATGATTATCAATATCCGACTGCAAGAGTTGGTGTAACAGCCCGAAATAGGGCCTAAACAAAATAGTGGTTTTGAAACCACGAATTCAAGGTTAAAATATTTATTTTGATTGAGTTTTAATGTTTATTGAGTGGTGGAATACTTATGTGAAATTTTGGTTGAGAAATTTTATTATTTAGGTGTCCAATTTGATAAGTTGGACTAAATTGCAATAGGTGAAAAATGTGTGTTTTAATCTATAGAGGTACTTGATTAAAATGGATTTTTAAATGGGAGGTCTTTATTTGGTAATTAGACCATTTTATTTTGTTTTGGACAAAAATGTCCATGGAAGGAATAAAATATCTAAGTTATGAATGAAGGACATTTTGGTTATTTGGATAATTAATGAAATAAAAAGGGTAAATAAGTCAAAATTGATGTCCATCTTCTCCATGCTTGGCTGAAATTCTCAAGCTCCATAGCTAGGGTTTTGTTTCATCTTTCAAGTTTGATAGTAAATGCTCTTTAGCCCCTTTTTAATGTTCTTCGTATTTTTGAAATTCTTGTAACTTGATTTAGCTATTTCTACCACTAAATTGAGCTAGGGTTTATGTTTAAAATTTTTCCCATGAATGGCATACATGTATTTTGTTGTCTGGTGGTAGAATATGAAAGTTTGAAGTGTGATGAACATCTTTTACTAAATGATTTTTGGTGGAATTGATAAAAGGGACTTATTTGTAAAAGATGAAATAATGTGTTTGTAAAATGCAAAATAGTGGAAATAGTGGGCTGCTATAAGAGGGAATATGAATCAGCTAGGCTTGGTTGTGTGAAAAATGAACACATTTCATTTTACGAGTCTAGGGACTAAACTATAAAATTGAGAAAGTCAGGGGCTAAATTGTAAATTTTACCATAGGAAGATTTTGGACTGATTTGAATAATGTGCATATTGAATAAGCTAAATGTGTCATTATAGATCGAGAAGAACGTGGAATAAACATTGACAGAGGCAAATGCAAGGTTTTGGACTAATTTGCAAATTGACATATTTTTTACCGAGGTAAGTTTATATGTAAATAATACATCCTTTTATCGATGTTTTTACATGTGAACATCCTATATGAAATGTGAATGATTATTACTGTCATTTGATGAAATTATGAAAAGTGAGGACACAGGTAAATTCCGTGTAGTTATTGATATCGGTGGGCTATGTGCAAACCACCAGGTAATTGTAAACATTGATGGTGAAATATTGACATTTGGTGGGCTATGTGTGACTATGAATTGTTGATATTAGTAGGCTATGTGTGAAACCACCTTATAATTGTTAATATGAGTGGCTATTTGTGAACTACAGTGCATTGCTTATTATACTGAAGTGTATATTGAGGAAGTGATTAAGTAAAATTACGAGCATTGCTATGATTAATAAGTGCATGGAATGAATATATGAATGTGTAAGCATTGTGTATGCTAAGTGTTGAGAATGTTGGGTAAGGAATGAGATGAGTAAGTAAAGTTTATAAAATTTGAATTCATTTATATGGTTGGGTTATGTTTGTGAATGCTAAGTGTGTTGTTATGATGTTTATTGTTTGCATATAGACTTACTAAGCTTTAAACTTACTCCCCTTTCTTTTCCCTTGTTTTATAAAGAAGCCAAGCCAGCTCGGGATATGGAGATCATTGGAGGATCACTCACACTATCAACACTTTTTGGTATATTGAAAATTACATTGAATTATGGCATGTATAGGAACTTGGTCATTTTGTGAGTGTCATAATTGTTGGGCTAAATATGTAAGCCTATGTTAATTGGTACTACATTTTGTATAAGGCCTGTGATGTGGCTAATATTGGTTGTGTTATGAGTATACGATGAGGTCTTTCATGAATGAGTTGCTTGCCTATGTAGGAAGAATAATAGCATGAATTTGATGTGTGGAAAATGTGATGAGTGAATGATTGTGTATAGGCATGATGAATGGAGAATGTATTTGGATTGAGATTGAGTTGTGGATGCTTTGATTTTGAGTATTTGGATGTATATTTATGCGTTGATAAGTGTTGTTAGAAAAGGTTTTAAGTGTGATTGATTTTCAGGATGGCAAAAGGCTTGGTAAATAGCTTTGTATTTGTCCAAACGAGTAGACACACGGGCGTGTGTCTAGGCCGTGTGTGACACACGGTCTACCCCATAGGTATGTGGTTTAGCTGTGTGTCCCTCGCATGCAAATTTGCAAAAAATTGAGTATGTCACATGAGCTAACAGGCGTGTGCCTTGGCCATGTGACCTAAACTTCATGCTGACATCATAAACAGAATGTCCAGGTTTTTTTACACGGGCAGAGACACGGGCGTGTGTCTCAACTGTGTAAAAGACATGGCCTA
This sequence comes from Gossypium stocksii, assembly GCA_020496765.1. Taxonomy (NCBI): domain Eukaryota; kingdom Viridiplantae; phylum Streptophyta; class Magnoliopsida; order Malvales; family Malvaceae; genus Gossypium; species Gossypium stocksii. The sequence goes on from CM035622.1 coordinate 67,157,214, forward strand.
AGACACAAGCGTGTGCTCAGCCGTGTGAAAACCCCTGTAGGTTTGAAAAGAAAAGTAAATTCACATAGGCGGGGGACATGGGCATGTGTGACCATACGACCTGCCTACACAGGCATGTGCCCTATTTTGCGTGAAATTTTCCAAAGTTCTTAGTTTAGTCCCAGACCGTTTCCAAAGTATGTTTTTGGCCTCGTAGACCCATATTAGGGAATTTATGGTTGAAAATGGAAAGTTTTAAGTTTGACGAAAATTATGGCATAGTATTGTGTGTTTGTTTGTGTTTATGTCCGGTAATGCCTCGTATGTTACAATTGGGACTGGCAGGAGAGCGGCTGGCGCGTAGGAGCTTGATACAATCACTTCATTGACTGCCAATGTATCATATTTAACTAATATGATTAAGACAATAAAGAGACCAACTACAGTTCAAGAGATGAAAGCAGTTGAGCTAGCATGTGTTCATTATGGTGAAGACCATGTGTTTGATGAATGCCCATCAAACCTAGCATCTGTGTACTACATAAGAATTTTTAACTAGAATAATAACCCTTATCCCGGCACTTACTATCCGAGGTGGAAGCAACATTGGAATTTTAGTTGGAATAATTAAGGTGTGAGGAGTTCACACAATGTTCACACAATGTTGCAAGACAAAATATCCACAATGCACTGCCCGGTTATAATCATCCTTTGCTGAGGCAAAAAGCTCAACAAGGTTAGGTATCATCTTTTAATTTTATTGAATCTTTGTTGAAGGATTATATTACCAAAAATGATGTTGCGATTCAGAGTCAGGCTGTGTCTCTCCGAGCTCTTGAAAATCCAGTAGGGAAAATAGTAGACGCTCTAAATTCAAGGCCATAAGGACCATTTCCAAGTGATATTGAAAATTCAAGAACCCAAGGGAAAGAGCACTGCAAGGGCATTGCTCTTAGAAGTAGGGCTTAGTTGGATGAAGTTGTTCAAGATGCCACGGCAGAGGAAGACGAATCCAACCATAATCAAAAAAAGATCTCAAAACCTATTGAATGGCAGACAACACCTGAAAAGGGTACACAGAAATGTTGTGGTAGAATCAGATTATGTTGCCAACAAAAAATGCTATAGCAAACCAATATTAGCAATCTGAAGGACGACCACCTTTACCTTTTCTTTAGCTATTCTAGAATTCTAAACAAGATATTTAGTTTAAAAGGTTTTTAGATGTTTTGAAGCAACTCCTCATCAACATATCGTTAGTGGAAACTTTGGAGTAGATGCCCAATTATGTGAAATTTATGAAAGACATACTATCAAAGAAGCGCAAATTGGGAATTTGAAATTGTTGCTCTCATGGAAGGGTGCACAGCAATGTTGATGAATAAGCTACCTCAAAAGTTAAGGGACCTAGGGGGTTTCACTATCCCATGTGTCAGTGGAAATCATTATGTTGGTAAAGAGTTATATGATTTAGGAGCAAGTAAACCTAATACCTATGTTTACTTTCAAGAAGTTAGGAATTGAGAAAGCAAGACCTACTACGGTTACGTTGCAATTGGCTGATCGATCCTATGCCCATTCAGAATGTAAAATTAATGACATACTGGTAAGGGTAGATAAAACTATCTTACCTGCAAATTTCCTTATTTTAGAATGTGAAGCTGTATAACACCCCTAACCCGTATTTGATGCTGGAATAGGGTTACGGAGCATTACCAAGCTTATCACATAATTAATCATACAATTTAAATTCAATTCACATATCCTGTAGCACCCCTAACCCGTATCCATCGCCAGACTAAAGTTAAAAGGCATTACCGGACAAATCAGAACATTTCATGACCATATAAAACATAAGTCATATTAGTATATATATAACTGATTACTAATTAAATATTTAACATAAATCATACTGCATATACAAATCATATCACAAAGTTCAATTGAACCCATATCGAACATATATCATAATTACAAGTCAATATGTCCCAAAGTCATATCATAATTGCTTTAATAATACATCACTCAAATCATGTGCTCATCATGGTAATAATATTCGAATACCTAATAACAACAATTATTTTACTTCATAAATTATTCATGCACATTTTAAACCAAATAAATCATAACTCAAATCTTTTGATCATATTATAATTGGCACAAACAAATTCATAAGATGGTCATGTTTGGTTTTAAACATATTAGCCATATGCACATTTAACCATGGTATCAATAACCAAATCCAAGCTTGATTGCCAAACCTAACATATCTAACTTAATAACTTACACATTACAAATTATAAGCGCATACATTAATACATTCAAGCATATAATATTACCTTTATTTTATAACTAAAATTATACATATTACTCCATACTTTTATTCATGCTCACCTGTAACCAAACCATCCAATTTACCTGGCTTAATTTCCATAGCAAAATTTACCATATCATTTTAAAACATTTTGAGCATATATAACAATTTGAATTTCACCTAAACCGCATGCTACTTATCATGCCTAGAATACATACACAAAATCAAATCTCATCTCATCTATTCGGCAATCAAATATAACCTAAAAAATGATACAAGTTCTTACTCTTCAAATTAAGCTAAAATTTCCATTTCAACCCAATACAAAAATGACCAATGCATATGGCAACAACACATCAATATATATATACCAAATACTAATATTACATACTCATCAACATGAACCTAAAACCATAGCCGAATACTCAGGTATTAATTATTCACTATTTCCCAATATTCATCAATGCAATTACACCATTAAAACCAACTCAAAATAACCATATTTAATAGTCAAATACCCATAGCATAACATAGTCCACACTTATTAAATACCACCAAATTCAACATTTCCATATAACTAAACAATTAGCTATATGATTTAATCACCGTTGCCAAACCACAAAGTAGAATAAAAGCATTACTCATAATTGCATCACATAAATCAAATTAACCATTCTTTTATATCATTACCAAGCCAAATTATAAGGCCATACATTACACCAAACATATCATAAAACACACCTACTAAATTAAGCTAATTTAATGGCCTAATATGCAACATGCCTTGCATTACTCATTGCCAAAGCATAAACCGTCCACTTCAAACTTATAAACCATGAAACTTACCTCCAAAATAAATTTAAGTCACAACTGAATACACATAGACATTAACATTATAATCAAGCCATTTTCGCATGGCTAAATATACACGTACTTCAAGATTAAATAATCATCTAGCCTATACATGTCATAGGTTCAAAGTTCAAACTTATAAAATACCGAAATAGCAATCGATACTGTGACAGATTTCCTTGACGATCCCCGAGCTCATAACTAGTTTCCAAAATCTATAAAACAAAGAACGAACACACACAATAAGCTTGGATAGCCTAGTAAGTCATAAGCAAATAAATCATTTCAATGGCATACAAAATTCAATTAAACTAAACCAAATCAAGCAAACCTTAACCACATATACATTTATCATGCTTGCAAATTCATATAACATCACATGAACCTTAACATTGTAATGTCATTTGGCCGAATATGAACAATTACATTAACAGATATAATTCACTCTTTTATCTGGCAAATTTCATATCTTTATCTCAAATACCATACTTACCTTACTTTCATAATCATTTAACTTCGTACGTACCTCAATCGTTTAGCTCGTTTTCCCATTCGGTCTTAACTCGATATTGCCTATTGAACCATTCGAAATCAATAAGGATACTCAGATAGTTGAAAAGCTCTACAATACCGACGTCCCAGATGTGGTCTTACATGTAATCACATATCGATGCCACTTTACACAAAATCATATACGATGCCGATGTGCCAGACATGGTCTTACACGTAAATCTCAAATCGATGCCAATGTCCTAGACGTGGTCTTACATGAAATCACATATCAGAATCCTATGTCATGACATATGTATCCTAACTATTTCTAAGGTTCGTACGGGGATTTCAGATGTCATAATTCGATCAATTCAAGCTCGTAAGTAATGCTCCCATGCTTAATTCAATTCGATATATACACATACATTTGTAATAATTCAATTCGGCATTTATAAAATATACACATTCAAATTTAATGGCATTTATTTACTCATGAACTTACCTCAGACGAAGACGAACGAACCGGGACGACTATTCGACAACTTTAAATTTCACCCAATCTAATTCCAATATCCTCTTTTTTTGATCTAATTCAATATAAATTTAATTTTTTTATTCATAAATTCATTCAAATTCGTCCAAAAACACATAAATGGGAAAATTACACTTTTGCCCTTAACATTCCACATTTTTCACAATTTAGTCCCTATTTCACAAAACGCAAAATACACATAATTTCACTAAACTCTAGTATAGCCAAATTTTACTAAGGTTCATAGCAGCCCGTTTCTTTCATTTATTTCACATTTTGACTACTCAATTTACAAAATTCACAATTTAATCCCTAATAGGCATTTTATTGAAAATCACTTAATTAAACATGAAAATCTATTAACACATATTTATTTTTCATCATCAAACACAAAAATCATCAAGCTTTCAACCATGGCAAAACATAAAATCATCATCAAATTCAAAAATTCAAGCATGGGCTAGCTAGTATTCAGAGCAACGATATCAAAAACGTAAAAATTATTTAAAACTGAGCAAAAACAAATCTTGAATCAAGCTTGGACCATGGCCGAATGTTTGAAAGCTTTAAACGCCCTTTTCTTTCTGAAGTTTCGGCCAAAGATGAACACTTACATGTAATTTTTATGTTTTCTTTTATTTAATTACATTATAATATGTATTTTACCTTTATAACCTTAATGAATTAATATAACAAGTTAATAATGTTTGTCCATTTTTGTCCATACATAATTCTAGTGATTAATTTACAACATGAGGACTCCATATAATAAAAGCCATAGCAAATAGGTACCTTTACATAAAGCATGCTAGTTTTTGCATTTTACACGATTAAATCCTTTTAATTAAATCGAGCACACAAACGAAAAAATTTTCACACGAAATTTTTACATGTATAAATTAGCATGCTATAGACGCCAAAAATAATATTAAAATATTTTCTGACTCGGATTTGTGGTCCCAAAACCACTATTTTGAATAGGGTCTAAACTGGGCTATTACATATCTAAATACAAATCATTCACATACATTCATATAGTCCCTAACACGAGCCCTCAATGCCCAAAACAAGCATTAAAAACAATTCTAGACTTAATCAATAACTCATACAAATTTTGGGAAAACATTGAAAATTTTCAAATATAGAGGACAACACCCATGTGGCGAGGCTGTATGTCTCACACGGCCAAAAGACACGCCCGTGTCACAGGCTATTTGGACATTCCACATGGGATCACATCGCCGTGTCCCAAACTGTGTCTGACCCCATTTAACTCTCTAACTTGGGTCACACGGCCAACCACACACCCGTGTGACTAACCCGTGTAACTCACTGACTTGCTTTCATTAAAAACTACAGGGGACACACGGCCGTGTCACCTTACTGCATGTTATACATAGCTGAGACACACGCCCGTGTCTCTACCCCTGTGAACAAAAATAGGCTATCTTTTAAGCCACATTTCTCACCCAATTTTGGTGCCAACATACACATTTCAATAGCATATAACCACAACCAAAACAGACATTCAAACGAATCCAAAATCAAGCTTAGACATGCAATATCCATGTACACAACATGATATCAATAAGCACATACATTTTCCCACTTTAACACATACCAAATGTGATTCAAAGGTTACCTAAATGGTCATTATCATGTATGCACTATCTTTCTAAATGGTCATTATCATGTATGCACTATCTTTCCTAACTTTAACATGCTTATTACTTATCAAATTCACCTATTATGTGCCAACTACCAATTTACAACCAAGGCAATATCTAAGGCAACCATCAAGCATACTCAAGGCAATTATACTTCATACAAAATAAGCTAACTAATCATTCATATATACATACCAACACATATACCAAATTAAGCCAAATCACATGGCTAATTACATATCAAAACATACAGGCTTCATTAGCCAAAATGACCTATGCATGCAATATAAACAAAATACATTGAATCTAAAAGTACCAAAATAGCTGCTGGATAGTGTGATGAGATATCTGATGACTTTCAATTTGAGTGAGCTTTTAATTTACTATGAAACATAAAAAACAAAAAAAAGTAAGCTATGAAGCTTAGTAAGCTTGTATGGCTATAAGGACAATTTACCATTCATTTACAATTTAAAGAAACAAAAGGAAATATAGATAAGCTTCATTCAATCCAACAATTAGCACATTGTTACAACCATTTGAGTTATGTATGAATTCATCGACTATCACTTACTTGTCATACTTCTCGCAAATATCTGAATAATCCACACCATCTTTTATATCTTCGTACCATTATCTTTACCTATTGAACTATTTGGAATAATATCAGATACTTGGATATCTCGCACACTAAGTGCCATACTTGGATACTAAGTGCTCACACTAGTTGACGATCAAGACGTAGCTATACGGTGCTGCTCACACAAGCTAACGAGTAACCACAACTCATGCCAAAAAACTCAGCCACTGATAGGACGTACAGGACCAGCACCCAAAACACATAAACACGGTAACCCCTAATGATATGCTATTTGTATACTGTGTATTCCTAAGGTTTAACTGGGATCCATTCCCTTGCCGATAACTTGTTGAGAATCTCTACAATATCGTATTATTATAATTATACCAATTAAACATTTAAACACATATAATTTAACGCTTAATAAACATACGAACTTACCTTGAATTCAAACGATGGAAAATGACTGTTTAGTCTAAAATTTTATCTTTTCCTCGATCGAGATCCATATGTTTCTTTTCCTGATCTATATAATCAAATTTAACTACTTTAAACATTATTCTATTTGATGTACTCCAATTTTCATATTATGGTAAAATTACCTTTTTACCTCCAAACTTTTGACTTCTTTACAATTTAGTCGTGATCTCATAAAAATGCAAATTCATGCAATTCAACATTAACCCAAGCTAGCCAAATTTTACCTAAGCCTATAGCAGCCCATATATTTCATTTATTTACACATTTCTCCATGGATTTTACACATTTCTCAATTTAATCCCTATTTTACAATTTCATTCAAAATCACTTAACAAATGTTGTTTATCTAACAACAAGGATTCATTTCTTTCATCAAACACCAAAACACATGCATATTCAACAATGGAAAAAACCTAACTCTTTAACAGTTTTACAAATTAGTCCCTGGGCTAGCTAAATTAAGCTACAACGACCTCAAAAACATAAAAGTCATTAAAAACTAGATGAAAAATCATACCTTGCAAGTTAGGAAATGTTTGCCAAATATGAAAGCTCTCCAATGGCATTTCTTGCCTAAAAATCGATTGAAGAAGATGAACGCATGAAGGAAATTGATTTTTCTTTAATTTAATTTATGTTACTTACTAAATTACAAATTTAACCTTTTAATTAATCTTTAAAAACCACTTATATAATGTCCATCTTTTTCCACTAACATTAAGAATGGTATAATTACCATATAAGTCCACTCAAATATAAATTTCATAGCAAATTGACATCTTTGGCTTATAGAATGCAACTTTTATATTTTACGCGATTTAGTCCTTTTTCACAAATTAAGTACGCAAACGATAAAATTTCTCAACGAAATTTTAATGCAATCATACTATCATGCTGTAGACCTCAAAATAATGTTAAAATAAATATTTTAACCTCAGATTGGTGGTTCTAAAACCACTATTCCAATTTTACTACAAACAGGCAATTACAACTCTCTAGCCGTTAGGAATTTTCGTAACTGAAAATCTTACCTGAAAATAGGTTAGGGTATTGTTTTCTCATAGCTTCCTCGGGTTCCCACGACACTCAAGTTTGTTGGCTTTGACACTACCAACACTCGATACCGAAGTAGCTTGAGCTTTCGGACTTGTGTGTTTCTTCTTGCAATTTATATCTGAATACCCCCTTCAAGTAGTTGAACGGTTATAAGAATCCCTTGATTTCTTTGACATTGAAAAATAGGATATACCTATTAACCCCTTTCTGGAATCTCTGGCTATAGAGTCGGCTTTTCTCTTTTCTCTGCTAAGTTCTTCAACTTTGTGTGCTCTATCAACTAACATAACAAACTCTTTCAATTCGAGTATTCTGACTAAGAGCTTGATATCTTCATTCAAGCCATCTTCAAATAGTTTGCACACAATCTCTTCAGTTGGAATGCACTCTCGGGCATACTTGCTCAGTATCACAGATTCTCTTTCATATTCAGATATGGTCGTACGAACCTATTTCAACTCTAAGAATTCCTTGCACTTTTGATCAAGAAATTGTTGACTTATATATTTATTTCTGAATTTGGTTTGAAAAAATTCCCATGTAACCCGATCTCTTGGCATTACAAATATTAAAATGCTCCACCACTGATATGCAACATCTTTCAGAAGACATACGGTGTATTTAACACATTCTGTTGGTCTATAAAACAATTTGTAATGCCCCAATTTTAAGGTTTTTGAATTTTTGCAAGAATTTATTTTTCCATAGCTTGGTGTGTTGTATTGATGAGTTGGGGGTATTTAGTGGACCTTTAGAAAGCATAGGGTTAAGTTTAAAGCCTGGCAGAATTTTAAATTTTAGGCTTAAAGGAGTAGGGGCTTTGGCTAAGTGGGCTTTTAATTAAATGTTGGGGTTTTTAAACACAAGAAAGCCTGTGTTAAAGTGGTAAGTTTGCGTCACTTAAAAAATAGGGGTGGCGTGACATGGCTTGTAAGGGAGCTGAGGTTCGAATCCAATTATGAGCAAGGTGCTTATTTTATTTTATTTCATGTGCATAGTAAGAGGTGGACTCCAAGTTAAATTCTGAAGGAAGGAGTTTGAAGTGTTCATGGGATTGGATTAAGGAGTGATAAGGGGAGAAAATTTAGGGATTGAGTATGAAGGGAGAGTTGGCCGAATAAGGGACTGTTTGATGTACCAATTCGGTTAGGGGGTAAGGGCTAGCATTTTTGGCACTTATTGTATGTGTGTGCCGATTTCTTTTTGGCAAATCTTTCAAGATTTCGCGATTGTGGTCAATTTCTTTATGACAAATAGGTATAGGTATTGGTTCAGCCGAAGTCTGGAAAGGATTTCACTGTGTATAGTGATGCATTGCATGTTGGTTTAGGCTGTATGCTGATGCAAGAGGGTAAAGTGGTTGCTTATGCATTGCGACAGCTTAAGCCTCACGAAGCAAACTACCCTACCCATGATCTGGAATTGGCGGTAGTAATTTTTACGTTAAAAATCTGGAGGCACTATTTTTATGGACAAAAGTGTATTATATACACAGATCATAAGAGTCTCAAGTATCTGTTGACTCAGAAGGAGTTGAACCTTAGGCAACGAAGATAGATAGAGTTGCTTAAGGATTACGACTGTTCTATTGAATATCACCCAGGCAAAGCTAATGTTGTAGCTGATGCACTGAGTCAAAGAGCTATAACTGAGCTGAGAGCGATGTTTGCTCGTATTAGTCTGTATGATGATAGTAGCTTGTTAGTAGAATTGCAAGTAAGACCGACCTGGATAGAGCAGATTAAGGAGAAGCAATTAGAGGATGAGTCACTGGTTCCTTGATTTTAATAGGTTAAGGGTGGTGAGACTTCTGATTTTAGATTGAATAGTGAAAGAGTTCTGTGTTTCTGAGGAAAAGTTTGTATTCTGAGAGACTCCGACTTAAGACGGTCAATTCTGAGAGAGGCTCTTGGCGGTCTTTGTGCCATGCATCCTATAGGGGATAAGTTGTATCAGGATTTACGAGAGTTGTATTGGTGGCCTGGACTTAAACGAGAAGTAACAGAGTTTGTGGGTAAGTGTCTGACATGCTAGCAGGTGAAAGTTGAGCATCAATTACCATCTGGACTTCTGCAACCAGTGAAGATTCCACTTTGGAAATGGGAAAGGGCAACCATGGACTTTGTGAGTGGGCTACCTTTGACGCCTACCAAGAAAGACTCGGTTTGGGTGATTGTGGATAGACTGACCAAATCTGCTTATTTTATACCCGTCTGAATTGATTATTCACTTCAAAAATTGGCAAAATTGAATGTAACAGAGATAGTGCGACTTCATAGATTCGATTATTTCTGATTGAGACCCTAGGTTTACATCTCGATTCTGGCAAAAGTTGCATGAGGCGTTGGGTACATAGCTAGACTTCAGCACTGCTTTTCACCCCTAGAAGGATAGACAGTCGGAAAGGGTGATTCAAGTTCTGGAAGACATGTTAAGAGGATGTGTTATTGATTTCCAGGGTACCTGGGAAGATTACTTGCCGGTAGCGGAGTTTGCATATAACAATAATTATCAGGCGAGTATTCGAATGGCACCATATGAGGTGCTATATGGTCGAAGGTGTAGTATGCCTACTTGTTGGACAGAATTAGGAGAACGTCAGGTTCTTGGGCCAGATTTGGTAGCAGATATAGAAGATAAGGTTAAGCTGATCAGGGATCAGTTAAAGGAGGCATTTGCTAGGCAAAAGTCTTATACCGACTTGACGCGTAAGGAAATCAAGTATTCAGTGGGAGATTGGGTTTTCTTGAAGGTCTCACCTTGGAAAAAGATCTTAAGGTTTCTGAAGAAGGGCAAGTTGAGTCTACAATTCATCAGGCCCTACCGAGTTCTTAAGCGGGTGGGTCCGGTAGCATATCAGCTAGAACTACCTCTAGAGTTGGATCGGATTCATGATGTCTTTCATGTCTCCATGTAAAGGCAATATCAGTCTGATCCTTCCCACATTATACCTATTAAGGAAATTGAAGTTAAATCCTATCTGACATTCGAGGAAAAGCCTGTGCAAATTCTGGACCGTGATGTCAAGGTGTTAAGAAAGAAATCAGCCCCTTTGATGAAAGTGCTTTGGCAAAATCACGGCAGAGAAGAAGCTACATGGGAGCCAGAAGAGGCGATACGTCAACAATACGCTCACCTGTTTGGACCATGTAAATTTCAAGGCTGAAATTTCTTTAAGGGGTAGAGTTGTAACGCCCCAATTTTAATGTTTTTAAATTTTTGCATGAATTTATTTTTCCATGGCTTGGTGTATTGTATTGATGAGTTGGGGGTATTTAGTGGACCTTTAGAAAGCCTAAGGTTAAGTTTAAAGCCTGGCAGAATTTTAAATTTTAGGCTTAAAAGAGTAGGGGCTTTGGCTAAGTGGGCTTTTAATTAAATGTTGGGGTTTTTAAGCACAAGAAAGCCTATGTTAAAGTGGCAAGTTTGCATCACTTAAAACATAGGGGGTGGCGTGACATGGCTTGTGAGGGAGCTAAGGTTCGAATCCAATTGTGAGCAATGTGCTTATTTTATTTTATTACATGTGCATGGTAAGAGGTGGACTCCAAGTTAAATTCTGAAGGAAGGAGTTTGAAGTGTTCATGGGATTGGATTAAGGAGTGATAAGGGGAGAAAATTTAAGGATTGAGTATGAAGGGAGAGTTGGCCGAATGAGGGACTGTTTGATGTGCAAATTCAGTTAGGGGGTAAGGGCTAGCATTTTCAGCATTTGTTGTATGTGTGTGCCTATTTCTTTTTGGCAAATCTTTCGAGATTTTGCGATTGTGTGTGTGCCTATTTCTTTATGCTGAATAGGTATAGTTCATTTGAGGGTTCTTTATTCTTTCTTTTCTCCTCCTCCCTTTTGGTTCTAAAAGTCAAAAATCGAAAGTGATCTCTCTTTGTGCCGATTTGTTCAATGAACCAAACCCTTCCATCTCTTTTTCTTCTCAAGTCGAATCTATTCTCTTCTTCTCCTCATTCTTCTTTTCTCCATTGCTTAAATTGACTCACCTAGAACCCCATTGGCCGATTGTCTCAAAAAGCTGAAACCCGAATCATTTAGTCTACTTCTAACCAATTTCTTCCTTGACCAAACCTTTCTCATCTTTACTCTGAAACAAGCTGAAACCTCTTCACAATCTCTTCTCTTCTTCTTTCATCTTCTTTTCTTCTCAAAACTGAAACCTTTTCCTTTCTCCATGGTTCGTTCAACCCCTTTGATCCATTCCCTTGTGATTTGATTAAATCGAGTGTAGACCTGGGCTTAGAGTGGTGGAAATAACTTCTAGCGATAGTGAAATCAATCTAGCAAATCCCTGTGGTAAGTATTCGAATCTCTTCTCCCATATTCTTGTGATTTAAGAAAAGCCGAAAACCCCTATCTTCCCATGGTTGCTATCAGTTTTGACCCCTTTTGGTCAAACACCCATTTTAGCCTATTTTCTTTTGGTTCTTATGTGTATTAGTGTGGTAAAAGGGTGATCTAGCGAGGAGCAGTTGGAGGCTAGGAGCGTTGAAGCAATCTAGATCTAGTTGTAGATTTTGACAAAGGTAAGTGAATAATAATTTTGGGTAATGATGTGTGATGGTATTAAAGTGATGTCGATTTTATTTGATTTCATTTGGATTATAGCTTAATGATGTAGTGGGTTTGTTGTAAGTTAATCGTGTGCGGAATCTCAACGTAGAATGCAAACAGGTGTGTAATCGACACCCTTTAGTAGATTAGATTGGCAAAAGCTAAAAAGCCAAAATGCCGAAATACTGGCATTTTGAGGGCTTACGAGCATATGAGCGCTCGTGGGTCGGTACGAAATTGTGAAATTGGAAATAATGGATGGTAAGGCTGCTGTGCACATTTTCGTGCACTTAGGTGGTTTTGGGCCCTCGATGGGCCGGAATTGGGCCCAATGGGCTTACAGGCCCATATGGGTAAGAATATGCGGTAAGTGTTTTTTGGTAAACTGGGTACTAATTCTGTAAAAATATGTGTAAAATTTTGACTTACCGAGCCATAGTAGCTTGTAGGCTCCCTCGGGCCCATTAGGGGTTTTAGGGCCCGATGGCTTTATATAGATAAATAGGCTATTTGAGTTGCTCAGAGCGACGTTAGATCTGTTAAAAGGTCGTATTAAGCATGAGACTTAGAGACATAGAAAAATTACTAAAATAGCCCTGAAGGGTGAAGATTACCGTTTTACCCTTAAATGTTAAATGACAATTTTACCCCTAGAGAAAAGTTGACTGATTTGCAAGTTACTATATTTAATATTCTGTATGCCATGCCATGTTATTTTCTGATTTGCATGGGGTTGGGTTATTGATACGAAGGAAGTGTTAAAAGTGGCAATGCTACGTGATCTGTTTAGAGGCTCTGCCTCGTATTACTATTCTGGTGGCTTAGCCACGATATCTGTATTAGCAGCTCTGCTGCGACTGAGGTGTGTAGGGCTGGGTGGGTTGAGTTATTCCCCACATGGTGTGTTGGGCTGGTACGGGTGGTGTGTAAGGCTGGATTGGGCTTGGGCTTTGCATACATGCATATATACATATACTCCGATCTGTTTCTGTTTCTGTAATGGGCCTAAGGCCCACACTATTTTCTAAAAAGGGCCAAGGCCCAGTTTAATCTGAATCTGAATAGGGCTTCGGCCCAGACTAAGTTTGTCTGATCTTTGACACTGGTTGGGTTCCTTTACACATGAGTTTCCACAAACTCACCCTTTTATTTCCATCCATGCAGGAAACCCCCAACCATAACTGATCACACCAAAACTAACTAATATCACGATGTTAAAGGCAAGCGCACCTATCGAACAATAGTATAGTTTAGTGGCAAGACCGAGTTATCGTACCCAAGGGAACTAAAAGTACTAATACTTACTTCCTTTCTATTATCTAGCCTAAAAAATAAAAGAGGTTTGGTTGAAACTAATTTTAAAACTAACTAAAAGTGCACAAAAAGTAAATTGAGGAAAGACTTTCGAGAAAACTGATTGATATAAGCAATACTTAAGGGAGAATCCACCTAGACTTCACTTGTTATTGGTTCTTGAGCTAGACGATTTATTCACTTGACTTGATCCGTAGAGATCACTAATTTATGCTAAACCCTCCGTTGAGGCGAAGAGCAACTAGGCCTAGGTTGTTAACTAAAGTTCCTTTATTAATTAACACCCTAGGTTGCATTAATTCGATCTGTGGTTCCCCATATTAGGTTTGACCCTAATCCGACAGATTTATGTCGCCCTATGTCTAGGGTTGCATGCAACTCCGCTTAATTATGGTAGATCTACTCTTATCACAGGGACTTTTGCTCCTCTGCTTTAAGCACATCCGTTTCTTGAATTAATACCTAAGCTTATTAACACAAGAATTAAGCACACATAATTAAGAACAACTTAAGTATTTATCATATAACTCAAGAATAAATAATAACAAGATTCGTCTTTGGTTTCATCCCCCTCAAGTATTTGAGGGGTTTAGTTCATAATAAAGAAAGAAAACATCTCAGAAGAATTAAGATAACAAAACATAAAGAACCCAAAAACCCTTGAAGGAATTTAGGGAGATCATCTGTCTTGATGTAGAATTCTAGCTTCTGGGATGAATCAATCGGCTTCCCTTGGAGTAACCCTTGCTTTCACTCTTTGTGTTGGTAGAAATATGGCGCTCTTTCCTGAGAGAAAAGAGTATTCCCTTAGCGGGAAATAATCACCCTTAGAGTTGCCTCATGGGATCTTTATATAGAGCTTTGGGGGGCCTTTCTTAGCCTCTAAGCATCCCAATTCGATTGAAATTCCTCTTCCTCACGACAAGAACATGCCCGTGTGCCACGCCCGTGTGACTTCAACAAGTGGCCGTGTGATTCTATTGGTGGAGGCACGGCCGTGTAGCCTGACTGTGCTTGTTGGGGGCTGTACTGTATGATCTTCATATGGCATAGCCGTGTGCCACGGCCGTGTGGTGATTCCCTGGGCCGTGTCATTTTTTGCATTTTGGCCCAATTTCCTTATTTTCGGTCCATTTTCCATTCTTTTCTCTTTCCATGCTCTCCAAAATATAAGATATGAAAAAGAAAGATTAAGAGCATCAATTCTCACATAATTGATAATAATTCATCCAAAATATAGGCTAAACATGAGGTAAAAATATGTATAATTTATCGTTTATCAAATACCCCCACACTTAAGCCGTTGCTTATCCTCAAGCAAAATCTCAATCCCTAAATAAGAATTATTCCTCTCAACCTACAATCTTTATCAATAATGTTTCAAACTAATCCACAGGTAATCATACAATGAGTAATTCAATCAGAAGAACATTAAAGACTCAATCACTCAAAGTTGAGAATTTTATCATTGAAAACATGAGTCTCTTCCCTCCTTCTAAGTAGTTGTCTCTTCATCTTAATTAACAGGAGTTGACATCCTCACTAAAGGTTCACTCTATCCACTCGAGGTGTTTAGGGTTCAAAATTTAAGCACTCCTTAGTCAACCTGAAAAGTTATTACCATAAGCTTGCAAGAAAATCACATCTCTGCCATTATAGATTGACATGACATATCGATCAAAAGGTCTTGTAAGGGTTGTAACGGAGCTTGGTTAGAGGTGTTGTCATAGGTTGTAAAAGAGGGTTAGAATCGAGACTGAACTGAAAAATTTTCTAGCTAGAAAAATCTCTATCACTGGAACATATTTCTCAAGCTAATTCTTTTGATAACATCATTTCTGCCTTAGTAGCCTTAAAATAGAAATATGCAAAACTGTTTGAACTACTACAGGTTACAACTGAATCAATACATACATTTTTTTTAAGAACAATTCAATACAATAACTTGGATATTTACATTCTGAAAAAGAGATTAAAGCTAGATGATAATTTCAACTCAAATCTCGATAAAAATAGGGGTCAAAGTAATTGAATATGATTCATCAAAAAATGGATTATTGGTTAATAATTAGGGGGTGAGTCAAAGAATGGGGTGTTAGGCTCAACGGGGTTTACTAGGGGTTAATTTATGGAGGTAGGCTTTTTGTAGAGTAAGTAGGTTAAATCCTAAGTGCCTTTATCATTTTAGTGTATCAAATCAATGATGTGGTCTTGATGCGTATAATCAAAGCAAGTTCTAGAATAACAAATCAGTGTTGACTCACTCAAAGCAATAATAAAAGTGACCACGAAAGCAAGGCTCCAAATCTCACCAGAATTATGGCTTTTTGATGTCAATCCTGTGAATTTCAAATTTCAAGATAATACTTAGAATTAAAGAAAATGACTTATGCAAAAATTTGGGGTTCTCAAAAATTTCAACTTACCATGCTTGATTCCCTAATGTTTTAAAGTTTGAATAATCACAGTACAAGCACCTATATCTTAATTCTAACCATATCAATAGAAATCATAAATCAATAAGAATAAATTCCTAATAGGAGATTGAGAATTGGTTAAGAACAATGCGTAAAGTATAATTTCGGGGATTTTCATAGATAATGTAAAGATTTCAAGTAAGCTTCCCCTCCACACTTAAGATGTACATTGCCCTAAATGTAGAAAGATATATAAATAGCAAGAGAAGTATAATATCATAAGGTAGGGAGAGAATTGAAACTTCCTGAATTTAGGATGAAATTGTAAGGAAGAGTCGGCAATTGTGGCAGGGTGTTCCCATTTCCGTTTAAATATGAGCTGTAGAGCTCCTTTTTGAAATTGCGAATGTATTAATTATTCGTGGGAATTTTCGATTAATAGAGACTACTCGTTAGGTATTGGTCGATATGAAAGATATAAAATTAAATAACAGAAAAATAAGAAACTAAGTTCTAAGAATACTAATACTGTAATGATTAAAAGGATTAAACATAAAAATAAAATGTGAAATAAAAAGGAAACTAATAAAGGAAAAATAAAAATGAAAAATGAGAAAAATAGAACCGAATGGGAGAATAGAGGCACATGCCCGTGTGGCTCGGGTTTAGCCAGTGTTGGCCACAGCTTGAGGACACGGGCGTGTGGCGTTGTGTGAGCCCGTGTTGATACTGCAGGGTTGCCACGGCCATGTCGCACGGCCGTGTGAAATTATTGAGAGCCCGTGTGGAATTCGTAAGGTCGCCACGACCATATCGCACGGCCGTGGGGATTTGTCGGCCTCCCGTGCTTTTGGGAAGTTGTTTGTACACGGTCTGGGTGCACGACCATGTCTCTGTTTTAAGATGTCACACGGCCTTAGACACGCCCGTGTGCCAGGCCGTGTGGTCCTAATTTCCTGCATCAAGTGTGTTAGTTGCTGTATAAAAAGAATGAAAACAGAATAGAAGAAAAGTTACTAAGTTAGCGCTAGGGTTGCCTCCCGAGAAGCACTTATTTATAGTCTAAGCTCGACTTTGCTCGAGTTTGTACGTTTACGGTGGTTTGAAGAGTTGATACTCTTCTATCCTGCTTACTATTTTATTATCAACGTAAGATTTGAGTTGAGTGCGATTTACCTTGAAAGTGCCGAGTGACTCATGTTTTATCTCGACTATACCATAGGGAAAGATTTTCTTTACCGTGAAGTAAGGTGTATCACTTGTATGCTCTTTTGAATTCAAGATTTGAGGATCGTCTTCACCTAAGATTACCTTATCCCCTACCTTGAGTTGATTCGTTTGTACCTGAGGGTCAGCTTGGTGATGCTCTGGGTTGGTTTGGCATACTTTTGGCTTTTCATGATAGTTCAGCCACTCATCTAGTTCCTCGATCTGAAGCAATCGCTTTTCAGGTGCATCTCTCTTGGATAGACCTGTCTGTGATTGGGTTGCCTTTATGTGGAGTGTATCATGTATAGAAGGTTGGATGGTGAGATTATTCTTTTTACCAGGACTCGTGACTATATTATTATCAACAATCTTATTCGAGTCTCGAGCTTGTAAAGTAACTTTGTCATCACCTACACGTAGTGTAAGTTCACCTATTCCTAAATCAATTATTGTTCTGGCAGTTACTAAAAAGGGTCGCCCTAGAATTAGGGGTACATTGCTATCCTCATCAATGTCTAAAACAACAAAGTCAACTGGGAATATGAATCTATCAATTTTGACAAGCACATCTTCAATTATTCCCTTAGGAGACCTAATAGTTTTATCAGCCAGTTGAATGCTCATCTTAGTTTGCTTAGGTTTTCTAAGACCTAGTTGTTTAAACAATTTATAAGGCATGACATTTATACTAGCCCATAAGTCAGCTAAAGCATTTTTGATGTCTAGGCTACCAAATAAACAAGGAATAGTAAAACTCCCTGGATCTTTTAGTTTGGTTGGCAGTTTATTTTGGAGAATAGCTGAGCATTCCTCGTTGAGTTCCACTGTAGATAGTTCTTCCATCTTCCTTTTATTTGTGAGAAGTTCCTTTAAAAATTTTGTGTATTCCGGCATCTGCGTAATTGCTTCAACAAATGGTAAGTTGATATGTAATTTCTTTAAGAGTTTAAGAAACTTATCGAATTGCTTATCTGTGCGGTCCTTCTTTAGTGCGGTTGGGTATGGGATACGAGGTTTAAATTCTTTGGTAATTTCATCTTTGTAACTTACCTCATTCTTTTCTTTACTTACCACAGTCTCCTTGCATGGCTCTGGGTTGGTTTTGGTTATCCCCTCATCATCTATCGTGTCCACAGCATTGAGTTGCTCCTTAGGATTGGTCTCAGTGTTGCTTGGTAACCCACCTTGCGGTCTTTTAGAGATTAGCTTGGCGAGCTGGCCTATTTGAGTTTCAAGTCCTTGAATGGATGCCTGCTGGTTCCTCAGTGCCGTTTCGGTATTTTGAAAACGGGTTTCTGATACGGCCATAAATTTTGTGAACATCTCTTCAAGGTTCAGCTTTTTTTCTTGTTGTGGAGGTGGCTGTTGAAATCCCGGAGGAGGTGGTTGTCTTTGATTTCCTTGTCCTCCCCATGAAAAATTGGGGTGGTTCTGCCAACCTGTATTGTAAGTATTACTATAATGGTTATTTTGAGGTCTAGAATTGTTACCCATATAGTTGGTTTGCTCAGTTTCCATGCCATGTCCATAAGAGGAGTAATCTGGATTGAACATATTTCCCTGGATTGCATCACACTGCATCACTGGATGTGCCTGCGTAGAACCAACAAAATTATCAAACTTTTTATTTAAAAGTTCTACCTGGTTAGTAAGCATGGTGACAACATCAATATTATAAACTCCTACAGCTTTTGTCAGCTTTGTCCTCATGACTTGCCACTGATAGTTTTTTAGTTACATCTCTTCTATAAACTCATAAGCTGCTTCTGGTGTTTTATTGTTGATTGTTCCTCCGGCGGCCGCATCGATCATCTACCTTGTTGATGGATTCAAACTGCTGTGAAAGGTTTGAACTTGTAACCACAAAGGCAACCCATGGTGAGGGCACCTTCTCAAAAGATCTTTGTATCTCTCCCATGCATCGTAAAGTGTCTCTAGATCCATCTGCACAAAAGAAGAGATATCGTTTCGTAATTTAGCTATTTTAGCTGGAGGAAAATATTTAAGTAAAAATTTTTCGGTCATCTGTTCCTATGTAGTAATTGAGCCCCGTGGTAGAGAATTTAACCACTTTTTAGCCTTGTTTCTTAAAGAGAATGGGAATAGCCTAAAACGAATGACATCATCAGAAACGCCATTTATTTTGAATGTATCGTATATTTCCAAGAAATTGGCTAGATGCGAGTTAGGATCCTCATCCTGCAAACCATCAAACTGAACAAATTGCTGTATCATTTGAATAGTGTTAGGTTTCAGTTCAAAATTATTTGCAGCAATAGTAGGCCTAACGACGCTAGATTCAGTGCCTGCTAAATTAGGTCTAGCATAATCATACATAGTACGCGGAGCAGGATTTTGCTCAACAGGATTTGCGGCTACTACAGGTAGTAGCTGATTATCCTGATTTGCTTCCATCTCTTCAGTAGGTCCAGGTTCTTCTTCTTGTCCTTCTTTTGGATATTGCAAACTTCTTCTTATCTCTTTACGAGTTTGACAAACTGTCGTTTCTAAATCGTCGTCGAAAAGTAATGGTCCTCCTGGGTTTCTTCAGTCATAAACTAGAGATACCTAGAAGGAAAAAAAATAAAGAATAATAAAAAATAATAAAAAATAATAAAGTAAAAGTAGAAATAAAAATAAAAATAAAAATAAATAAAAACAGAAAATAAATAAATATAGTAATGGCTAAAGTAATAGGAATCGAGTTTTCTTAATATTTCAGTTCCCCGGCAACGGCGCCAAAAACTTGATAACGATTCGCAATATTAAGTAATATAATTTATAAAACTGATCACACCAAAACTAACTAATATCACGATGTTAAAGGCAAGCGCACCTATTGAACAGTAGTATAGTTTAGTTGCAAGACCGAGTTATCGTACCCAAGGAAACGAAAAGTACTAATACTTACTTCCTTTCTATTATCTAGCCTAAAAAATAAAAGAGGTTTGGTTGAAACTAATTCTAAAACTAACTAAAAGTACACAAAAAATAAATTGAGGAAAGACTTTCGGGAAAACTGATTGATATAAGCAATACTTAAGGGAGAATCCACCTAGACTTCACTTGTTATTGGTTCTTGAGCTAGACGATTTATTCACTTGACTTGATCCCTAGAGATCCCTAATTTATGCTAAACCCTCCGTTGAGGCGAAGAGCAACTAGGCCTAGGTTGTTAACTAAAGTTCCTTTGTTAATTAACACCCTAGGTTGCATTAATTCGATCTATGGTGTGACAGCCCTAATTAGACCCTAATCGGGAAGTGGTTTCGGAACCACTAAACCGAGTAAGAAAATTTATTGAATGTCATAAATTGTGTGTGTGATATGAGAATTGGTATGTGCTAAAAATTTGTGTGGAAATTTGATCTTTAAAGTGATTAATTTCTTAAAAAGGGCTTAATTGTTAAACTTTAAAAATGTGATGTGCAAAAATCATAGTGGTTAAATAGTATGAATTACCATGAAAGTGGATTTGCATGTCAATTTACCCAATTCCACTTTAGTGGACGGTAATGATAATGCATAAATAATATTTTATAAGTTGTTGCATAATGAAATATATTATAATGCATTAAATAAAAGAAAGAAAATAGAAAATAGAAAAGAAAAAGGTGATAATACCAAGTGAATGCTCATTTCTCTTTCCTCCATGGCCGAAACTTAAAGAAATGAGAAGAGAAGAGAGGTTTGGGCATTCGGCTACTCTATTGCAAAAATTTAGGTATATTTCTTGATAATTCCTTTAGAAATTTTGAAATGTGGCTGACTAGTAGGTCCTTAATACAACCCAAAGGTAAATTTTTGATTTTGAGGTATATTGGCATTCGGTTATAGCTAAGAAATGTAGAAGATGGTTGAAGTTCATGCTAAGAATTTGAATGATGGTTAAGTAGACTCTATGATGGTAGAAACCATGATATTGTAAGACTTTGAATTGAAAGCTTGAAATTGAACCATGTATGACATGCTTTCATGAAATGGGCAATTCGGCATTTGCAGAAAAAGGCATAGAGGTGGAACGTTGGTTGTGTTAAATAGGGTGCTATGATCGTGAATTTAAGTTTGAAGCTAAGAGATTTCGTATAAAAATGAATGCTAAGATCTTATGATATTTGGTTATCTAAATGAGTGCATTTCTAATATTTAAATTGAATGAAGCATGCGGTTATGATCATTGAGCATGAAAGAATGGAGTTGGGTGATTTTATTGATATGTACCGATGTAAATTTAGTATAGAGCTTAGTATTTTCGTTAAAGAAGAAGGTAAACCTATGTGAGGTACGGTCTTGTACAATTTTGGGTAAAATCAATAATGCTTTGATGCTATTAAATAGAGCTAAAATTGGAATGTGTTTTAGACTTGTTAATTTTGATGAATTAAAGTATAGTGACCTATGATTAAGGATAAAATTTTCTTAATGTGATTATGTGTATACTTTGAGAAGGGTTGAATGTTAATGTATGTGTAGTCATGTTCAAATATGATATTTTAGGGAGTATGTGAGATACTCATGTATTTGCAAATGCGAAAATAGGTTATTTGCTTAATCTGTGATAAATTGAATGAGTTGATATTTATGGATTTAGTGACTTTGGCCTTGGATAACTATTATATCATGAATGATAAGTTGATTTAAAAGAATATGTATATTTTAATCTAATCTAAGCTAGACATGATTTGTATCATAGTGGTATTTGGCCGAACATATGTGAAAGAAAAGTATTGTGTGTTTGCCATATTGGGTTGAATGTATATATGTATATATAAATATATATATATATATGGCCGAATGTGTATGTGGAACATAGAGAGCATACTTTGTACTTCTTGCTTTTGATTAAGTAAAGTATATGAAAGTTGATACACTCAAATTGTTTAAATTAAGCTCAAGAGCCTAGAGGGACAACATCGGATAAGGGAAAATCAAAGAGGACGGAATAGCCAACCCGTAATTATTCAGAAAGATACGAGGTAAGTTCTTGAGTAACGAATTTTAGTTCATGACATGATGAAATCATAACGCATATGCATAATATATAAATTTGGACTTAAAGGTTATATTTGAATATCGTTGTGGGAAAGATAATCTGAGCAAATACTAGAAGCCACATGATAACTTTGAATTTCGTTATATCTTGAAATGAAATTGTGCCCTTTGTTGATGACTAGTGAACCGAATGTTGTATGGTTGGTTAGATCTCGTTCGTTAGCTACAGTCTCGGGAATTCTAGGATTGAAGTCATCCACACTATCATAACATCTGTCGGTAGTTTGTAACTAAACCTTCAAAATGGCATGTATAGGTTTGATATTTTTGATGTTAAACAAATATGATTTTGATGTTGTAACTAAGTTAGCCATGCAAAAATGGCTTACCCGAATACCTTACATCCATATCTCTGGTTTTTAAACTTGGTTATATTATATGTGAATGTAAGCTTAAGTTATGCATTTTGTAAATTAGGCTTGAAGTATGTTATATATTGATATCTATGTTTTGAGAGACATGTATGACTTGAATGTGAATAAAATAAGCGAATGTTCAAATTTGGGATTGAATGTGACCATTCGGTAAGTCCATATGGGTTTAATGAAGTTTGTTTGAAATTCGTTAGATTGGATTAGGTAATATGAACTTTGAAGCATGAGTAGAGTGGTTTTGAACATGGTCTTTCAGCTAAGAAAAATTTCTTAATATATGCAATGCGGTTGATGAATGATTTATAAGTGCATGAATTGTTCTGAGTTTTGGTATGATTAAATATCTTGTATTTACATGTATAATCAGCCTAGATGTTAAATTGTTGAAATTGGCTAAGTCTTAATATTTTACCATAAAGAGAAATGGTTGTGTATGATCATCGAATCGGTTTATGAATGTGTAATGCCACTTAACCCTCCGGCGACGGGAACGGGTTTAGGGGTGTTACATATGGTTCCCCATATTAGGTTTGACCCTAATCTGGCAGATTTATGTCGCCCTATGTCTAGGGTTGCATGCAACTCCGCTTAATTATGGTAGATCTACTCTTATCACAGAGACTTTTGCTCCTCTACTTTAAGCACATCCGTTTCTTGAATTAATACGTAGGCTTATTAACACAAGAATTAAGCACACATAATTAAGAACAACTCAAGTATATATCATATAACTCAAGAATAAATAATAACAAGATTCGTCTTTGGTTTCATCCCCCTCAAGTATTTGAGGGGTTTAGTTCATAATAAAGAAAGAAAACATCTAAGAAGAATTAAGATAACAAAACATAAAGAACCCGAAAACCCTTGAAGGAATTTAGGGAGATCCTCTGTCTTGATGTAGAATTCTGGCTTCTAGGACGAATCAATCGGCTTCCCTTGGAGTAATCCCTTGCTTTCACTCTTTGTGTTGGCAGAAATATAGCGCTCTTTCTTGAGAGAAAAGAGTATTCCCTTAGCGGGAAATAATCACCTTCAGAGTTGCCTCATGGGGTCTTTATATAGAGCTTTGGGGGGCCTTTCTTAGCCTCTAAGCATCCTAATTCGAGTGAAATTCCTCTTCCTCACGACAAGAACACGCCTGTGTGCCACGCTCGTGTGACTTCGACAAGTGGCCGTGTGATTCTATCGGTGGAGGCACGACCATGTGGCCTGACCGTGCTTGTCGGGGGCTGGACCGTGTGATCTTCATGTGGCACGGCTGTGTGCCACAACGGTATGGTGATTCCCTGGGCCGTGTCATTTTTGCATTTTGGCCTATTTTCCTTATTTTCGGTCCATTTTCCATTCTTTTCTCTTCCCTATGCTCTCTTGAATATAAGATATGAAAAAGAAAGATTAAGAGCATCAATTCTCACATAATTGATAATAATTCATACAAAATATAGGCTAAACATGAGGTAAAAATATGTATAAATTATCGTTTATCAAATACCCCCACACTTAAGCCTTTGCTTGTCCTCAAGCAAAATCTTAATCCCTAAATAAGAATTATTCCTCTCAACCTACAATCTTTATCAATAATGTTTCAAACTAATCCACAGGTAATCATACAATGAGTAATTCAATCAGAAGAACAATAAAGACTCAATCACTCAAAGTTGAGAATTTTATCATTGAAAACATGAGTCTCTTCCTTCCTTCTAAGTAGTTATCTCTTCATCTTAATTAACAGGAGTTGACATCCTCACTAAAGGTTCACCCTATCCACTCGAGGTGTTTAGGGTTCAAAATTTAAGCACTCCTTAGTCAACCTGAAAAGTTATTACCATAAGCTCGCAAGAAAATCACATCCCACCACTATAGATTGACATGAGATGTCGATCAAAAGGTATTGTAAAGGTTGTAATGGGGCTTGCTTAGAGGTGCTGTCACAGGCTGTAAAAGAGGGTTAGAATCGAGACTGAACTAAAAAATTATCTAGCTAGAAAAATCTCTGTCACTGGAACATATTTCTCAAGCTAATTCTTTTGATAACATCATTTCTGCCTTAGTAGCCTTAAAATAGAAATATGCAAAACTGTTTGAACTACTACAGATTACAACTGAATCAATACATACGTTTTTTTAAGAACAATTCAATACAATAACTTGAATATTTACATTCTGAAAAAGAGAATAAAGCTAGATGATAATTTCAACTCAAATCTCGACAAAAATAGAGGTCAAAGTAATTGAATAAGATTCATCGAAAAATGGGTTATTGGTTAATAATTTGGGGGTGAGTCAAAGAATGGGGTGTTAGGCTCAATGGGGTTTACTAGGGGTTAATTTATGGAGGTAGGCTTTTGGTGGAGTAATTAGGTTAAATCCTAAATGCCTTTATCATTTCGGTATATCAAATCAATGATGTGGTCTTGATGCGTATAATCAAAGCAAGTTCTAGAATAATAAATCAGTGTTGACTCACTCCAAGCAATAATAAAAGTGACCACGAAAGAATGTATGCTCAAAAGGCTCAAAATCTCACCAGAATTATGGCTTTTTGATGTCATCCTGTGAATTTCAATTTTCAAGATAATACCTAGAATTAAAGAAAATGACTAATGCAAAAATTTGGGTTCTCAAAAATTTCAACTTATCATGCTTGATTCCCTAATGTTTTAAAGTTTCAATAATCAGAGTACAAGCACCTATATCTTAATTCTTAACATATCAATAGAAATCATAAATCAATCAGAATAAAATCCTAATAGGAGATTGAGAATTGGTTAAGAACAATGCGTAAAGTACAATTTCAGGGATTTTCACAGATAATGTAAAGATTTCAAGTAAGCTTCCCCCCTCCACACTTAAGATGTACATTGCCCACAATGTACAAAGATATATAAATAGCAAAAGAAGTATAATATCATAAGGTAGGGAGAGAATTGAAACTTCCTGAATTGAGGATGAAATTGTAAGGAAGAGTCGGCAATTGTGGCAGGATATTCCCATTTCCGTTTGAATATGCGCTGTAGAGCTCCTTTTTGAAACTGCGAAAGTATTAATTAGTTGTGGGAATTTTCGATTAATAGAGATTACTCATTAGGGATTGGCCGATATGAAAGATAGAAAATTAAATAATAGAAAAATAAGAAACTAAGTTCTAAGAATACTAATACTGTAATGATTAAAAGGATTAAACATAAAAATAAAATGTGAAATAAAAAGGAAACTAATAAAGGAAAAATAAAAATGAAAAATGAGAAAAATAGAACCGAATGGGAGAATAGAGGCACATGCCCGTGTGGCTCGGGTTTAGCCAGTGTTGGCCACGGCTTGAGGACACGGGCGTGTGGCGTTGTGTGAGCCCGTGTTGATACTGCAGGGTTGCCACGGCCATGTCACACGGCCGTGGGAAATTATTGATAGCCCGTGTGGAATTCGTAAGGTCGCCACGGCCATATCGCACGGCCGTAGGGATTTGTCGGCCTCCCGTGCTTCTGGGAAACTTCTGCTCTGTTTGTACACGGTCTGGGTGCACGACCGTGTCTTTGTTTTAAGATGTCACACGGCCTTAGACACGCCCGTGTGCCAGGCCATGTGGTCCTAATTTCCTGCATCAAGTGTGTTAGTTGCTGTATAAAAAGACTGAAAACAGAATAAAAGAAAAGTTACTAAGTTAGCGCTCGGCTTGCCTCCCGAGAAGCGCTTATTTATAGTCTAAGCTCGACTTTGCTCGAGCTTGTACGTTCACGGTGGTTTGAAGAGTTGATACTCTTCTATCCTGCTTACTATTTTATTATCAACGTAAGATTTGAGTCGAGTGTGATTTACCTTGAAAGTGCCGAGTGACTCATGTTTTATCTCGACTGTACCATAGGGAAAGATTTTCTTTACCGTGAAGTAAGGTGTATCACTTGTATGCTCTTTTGAATTCAAGATTCGAGGATCGTCTTCCCCTAAGATTACCTTATCCTCTACCTTGAGTTGATTCGTTTGTACTTGAGGGTTAGCTTGGTGATGCTCTGGGTTGGTTTGGCATACTTTGGGCTTTTCATGATAGTTCAGCCACTCATCTAGCTCTTCGATCTGAAGCATTCGCTTTTCAGGTGCATCTCCCTTGGATGGACCTGTCTGTGATTAGGTTGCCTTTATGTGGAGTGTATCCTGCACAGAAGGTTGGATGGTGAGATTATTCTTTTTACCAGGACTCGTGACTATATTATTATCAACAATCTTATTCGAGTCTCGAGCTTGTAAAGTAACTTTGTCATCACCTACACGTAGTGTAAGTTCACCTGTTCCTAAATCAATTATTGTTCTGGCAGTTGCTAAAAAGGGTCGCCCTAGAATTAGGGGTACATTGTTATCCTCATCAATGTCTAAAACAACAAAGTCAACTGGGTATATGAATCTATCAATTTTGACAAGCACATCTTCAATTATTCCCTTAGGAGACCTAATAGTTTTATCAGCCAGTTGAATGCTCATCTTAGTTTGCTTAGGTTTTCCAAGACCTAGTTGTTTAAACAATTTATAAGGCATGACATTTATACTAGCCCCTAAGTCAGCTAAAGCATTTTTGGTGTCTAGGCTACCAAATAAACAAGGAATAGTAAAACTCCCTGGATCTTTTAGTTTGGTTGGCAGTTTATTTTGGAGAATAGCTGAGCATTCCACGTTGAGTTCCACTGTGGACAGTTCTTCCATCTTCCTTTTATTTGTGAGAAGTTCCTTTAAAAATTTTGTGTATTTCGGCATCTGCGTAATTGCTTCAAGAAATGGTAAGTTGATATGTAATTTCTTTAAGAGTTTAAGAAACTTACCGAATTGCTCATCTGTGCGGTCCTTCTTTAGCACGGTTTGGTCTGGGATACGAGGTTTAAATTCTTTGGTAATTTCATATTTGTAACTTACCTCATTCTTTCCTTTACTTACCACAGGCTCCTTGCATGGCTCTGGGTTGGTTTTGGTTATCCCCTCATTATCTATCGTGTCCACAGCATTGAGTTGCTCCTTAGGATTAGTCTCAGTGTTGCTTGGTAACCCACCTTGCGGTCTTTCAGAGATTAGCTTGGTGAGCTGGCCTATTTGAGTTTCAAGTCCTTGAATGGATGCCTGCTGGTTCTTCAGTGCCGTTTAGGTATTTTGAAAACGGGTTTCTGATACGGCCATAAATTTTGTGAACATCTCTTCAAGGTTCGGCTTTTTTTCTTGTTGTGGAGGTGGCTGTTGAAATCCCAGGGGAGGTGGTTGTCTTTGATTTCCTTGTCCTCCCCATAAAAAATTGGGGTGGTTCTGCCAACCTGTATTGTAAGTATTACTATAATGGTTATTTTGAGGTCTAGAATTGTTACCCATATAGTTGGTTTGCTCAGTTTCCATGCCATGTCCATAAGAGGAGTAATCTGGATTGAACATATTTCCCTGGATTGCGTCACACTGCATCACTGGATGTGCCTGCATAGAACTAACAAAATTATCAAACTTTTTATTTAAAAGTTCTACCTGGTTAGTAAGCATGGTGACAACATCAATATTATAAACTCCTGCAGCTTTTGTCGGCTTTGTCCTCATGACTTGCCACTGATAGTTATTCAGTGACATCTCTTCTATAAACTCATAAGCTGCTTCTGGTGTTTTAGTGTTGATTGTTCCACCGGCGGCCGCATCGATCATCTGCCTTGTTGATGGCTTCAAACCGTTGTGAAAGGTTTGAACTTGTAACCACAAAGGCAACCCATGGTGAGGGCACCTTCTCAAAAGATCTTTGTATCTCTCCCAGGCATCGTAAAGTGTCTCTAGATCCATCTGCACAAAGGAAGAGATATCGTTTTGCAATTTAGCTGTTTTAGCTGGAGGAAAATATTTAATTAAAAATTTTTTGGTCATCTGTTCCCATGTAGTAATTGAGCCTCGTGGTAGAGAATTTAACCACTGTTTAGCCTTGTTTCTCAAAGAGAATGGGAATAGCCTAAGACGAATGGCATCATCAGAAATGCCATTTATTTTGAATGTATCGCATATTTCCAAGAAATTGGCTAGATACGAGTTAGGATCCTCATCCTGCAAACCATCAAACTGAACAAATTGCTGTATCATTTGAATAGTGTTAGGTTTCAGTTCAAAATTATTTGCAGCAATAATAGGCCGAACAATGCTAGATTCAGTGCCTACTAAATTAGGTCTAGCATAATCATACATAGTACGCGGAGCAGGATTTTGCTCAACAGGATTTGTGGCTACTACAGGTAGTAGCTGATTATCCTAATTTGCTTCCATCTCTTCAGTAGGTTCAGGTTCTTCTTCTTGTCCTTTTTCTGGATATTGCGAACTTCTTCTTATCTCTTTGCGAGTTCGACAAATTGTCGCTTCTAAATCGTCGTCAAAAAGTAATGGTCCTCCTGGGTTTTTTCTAGTCATAAACTAGAGATACCTAGAAGGAAAAAAAACAAAGAAAACTAAATAATAATAAAAAATAATAAAATAAAAATAGAAATAAAAATAAAAATAAAAATAAAAAATAACTGAAAATAAATAAATATAGTAATGGCTAAAGTAATAGAAATCGAGTTTTCTTAATATTTCAGTTCCCCGGCAATGGCGCCAAAAACTTGATAACGATTCGCGATATTAAGTAATAAAATTTATAAAACTGATTACACCAAAACTAACTAATATCACGATGTTAAAGGCAAGAACATCTATCGAACAGTAGTATAGTTTAGTCGCAAGACCGAGTTATCGTACCCAAGGGAACTAAAAGTACTAATACTTACTTCCTTTCTATTATCTAGCCTAAAAAATAAAAGAGGTTTGGTTGAAACTAATTCTAAAACTAACTAAAAGTGCACAAAAAGTAAATTGAGGAAAAACTTTCAGGAAAACTGATTGATATAAGTAATACTTAAGGGAGAATCCACCTAGACTTCACTTGTTATTGGTTCTTGAGCTAGACGATTTATTCACTTGACTTGATCCGTAGAGATCCCTAATTTATGCTAAACCTTCCGTCGAGGCGAAGAGCAACTAGGCCTAGGTTGTTAACTAAAGTTCCTTTATTAATTAACACCCTAGGTTGCATTAATTCTATCTATGGTTCCCCTTATTAGGTATGACCCTAATCCGGCAGATTTATGTCTCCCTATGTCTAGGGTTGCATGCAACTCCGCTTAATTATGGTATATCTACTCTTATCATAGGGACTTTCGCTCCTCTGCTTTAAGCACATCCGTTTCTTGAATTAATACGTAGGCTTATTAACACAAGAATTAAGCACACATAATTAAGAACAACTCAAGTATTTATCATATAACTCAAGAATAAATAATAACAAGATTCGTCTTTGGTTTCATCCCCCTCAAGGATTTGAGGGGTTTAGTTCATAATAAAGAAAGAAAACATCTCAGAAGAATTAAGATAACAAAACATAAAGAACCCGAAAACCCTTGAAGGAATTTAGGGAGATCCTCTGTCTTGATGTAGAATTCTGGCTTCTAGGATGAATCAATCGGCTTCCCTTGGAGTAATCCCTTGCTTTCGCTCTTTGTGTTGGCAGAAATATGGCGCTCTTTCCTAAGAGAAAAGAGTATTCCCTTAGCGGGAAATAATCACCCTTAGGGTTGCCTCATGGGGTCTTTATATAGAGCTGTGGGGGGCCTTTCTTAGCCTTTAAGCATCCCAATTCGAGTGAAATTCCTCTTCCTCACGACAAGAACACGCCCGTGTGCCACGCTCGTGTGACTTCTATAAGTGGCCGTGTGATTCTATCGGTGGAGGCATGACCGTGTGGCCTGACCGTGCTTGTCAGGGGCTGGACCGTGTGATCTTCATGTGGCACGGCCGTGTGCCACAGCCGTGTGGTGATTCCCTGGGTCGTGTCATTTTTGCATTTTGGCCCATTTTCCTTATTTTCAGTCCATTTTCCATTCTTTTCTCTTCCCTATGCTCTCTTGAATATAAGATATGAAAAAGAAAGATTAAGAGCATCAATTCTCACATAATTAATAATAATTCATCCAAAATATAGGCTAAACATAAGGTAAAAATATGTATAATTTATCGTTTATCACCCGTGTAACTCACTGACTTGCTTTCATTGAAGACTACAGGGGACACACGATCCTGTCACCTGACCATGTGTCACACACGATTGGCACACATGCCCGTGTCTCTGCCTGTGTAGATGGAAATAGGCTATCTTCTAAGCTACTTTTCTCACCCAATTTTGGTGCCAACCTACACATTTCAATAGCATATAACCATAGCTAAAATTGACATTCAAACCAATCAAAAATCATGCTTAAACATGCAATATCCATGTACACAACATGATATCCATAAGCACATACATTTACCCACTTTAACACCTACCAAACATGATTCAAAGGTTACCTAAATGGTCATTCTCATATATGCACTATCTTGCCTAACTTTAACATGCTTATTACTTATCAAATTCACCTATTATGTGCCAACTACCAATTAACAACCAATACAATATCTAAGGCAACCATCAAGCATACTTAAGGCAATTATACTTCATACAAAATAAGCCAACTACTTATATATATATACACCAACACATATACCAAATTAAGCCAAATCACATGGCTAGTTACATATCAAAACACATAGGCTTCATTTGCCAAAATGACCTTTACATGCCATATAACCAAAATACATTGAATCCAAAAGTACCAAAACAATTGCTGGATAGTGTGATTAGATCTCCGATGACTTCCAATCTGAGTGAGCTTACGAATCACTGTGAAACATGGAAAAGAAAACAAAGTAAGCTATGAAGCTTAGTAAGCTCGTATGGCTAATAAGTACAATTTACCATTCATTCAAAATTTAAAGAAACATAAGTAAAAATAGAAATGATTCATTTAATTCAACAATTAGCATATTGTTACAACCATGTAAGTCATTTATGAATTCATCAACTATCATTTACTTCTCATACTTTTCGTAAATACCTGAACTGACCCACACCATCTCTTATATCTTCGTACCATTATCTTTGCTCGTTGAACCATTTGGAATAATATTGCATACTCGAGTATCTTGCACACTAAGTTCCATAAATGGTCAAAACCATCTCTATCACATATCTCATATAAATGCTCACTCTCCAGCCATCATTGGGTCTGCTCACACAAGTTGATGGTCAAGACATATCTACATGGTGCTGCTCACACAAGCTGACAAATAACCAAAACACATGCCGAAAAGCTCAGCCACCGTTAGGACATACAGGACTAGAACCCAAAACACATAAACACGGTAACCCCTAATGACATGTCATTTGTATCCTATCTATTCCTAAGGTTCAACCAGGATCCATTCACTTGCTGATAACTTGTCGAGAATCTCCGTAGTATCATATTATTACAATTATATCAATTAAACATTTAAACACATATTGTAACACCCCAAACTCGGCCCAGACGTTATTGCAAAATTTGGCGTGTCACATAAAAGCAACGATTAAAACCCAAAACTGATCTTACAAATTGAAGCTAAGTTCTAAGTTTAAAACCCATTTATAGTTGAAGTTAGTGAAAACTCTCGTTCCAAAAGCCTTTCAAAATTTGATCTTGTCGATTCGAAGTTAAAACCAAATAATATTTGTTACAAGAGAAAATTCAAAAATTACCATTATTATATTTTCAAACCAATTGTTAGAAAAACAATTGACATATTAATCTTTATTGATCTCTTAATTTGATTAAAACCACGAAAGCCTTTTTATTGAAATTCTTAAGATTGAAAATGAGTGTTTTTCTTGAAAACATTTGTTAATTTTAAAAACTCGGTTTACCTACTCTAGTAGTTTAAAAATGATAAGCAAAACTCAAACAAAAGAAAATTAAAATCCAACGGCTTTATTACAAAACATAAACCCAAATATCATAATTTAAAAGGAATATGTTCAAATAACTAAGTAGAGTTCGCATGGCCATCTTCAAGTCCCTCGCGGCTCTAAATCAACTAAGGTTGGGGATTACCTGTACAGTTAGACAGAAGGGTGAGTTTACGTAAACTTAGTGTTTAATCCCTTGCAATATACACAGTTAGATATGGAGTATGTATAAACAGGCTGGGTTTGAGCCCATCACAGAAACAGTATCAAACTGGGCCTGAGCCCATCATAGTGAAGAGTGTTAGATGGGCCTGAGCCCATTACAGAAACAGGTGGGCCTACGCCCAATGTAGAAGCAGTAATAGATGCAGATATGTAGATAGAAATCCAACCCAACCTAACCAATACACCGCCCTTACCAACCAACACACCATGTGGGGATTTAATCGACCCACCCAGCCAACACACCAAGCTTAGCACCAGTTGCAGCACTAAGTCAACAGAATGGCTCAAAGTCGTAGACAGAACAGGTAAAAGCTGTAAGTATCACAGCAGTGCTGCTAAATAACAGAATGGCTAAGAGCCATAAGCAGAAAGGCTATAAGCCTTGAGCAGAACGGCTCTAAACTGTACACTTCCTCTGTCAATATTAACCCAACTCCATACAGGATGACATGTTATAGTAACATACGTGAATGCAGAATCTCATGCTCAAAATCAATCATATATAGTCATATATACATCAATCAACTTACCACTAGGGGTGCAACAGTCATTTCGTCAGTTAGGGGTAAAACGGTAATTTTACACTACGGGGGTATTTTAGTAATTTTACAGTCTGGGGTCTTAACGACCCAACAGATGGTCCATCGTCGCCTCGCATGACTTTAGTAATGTAAATAGACTTAACATTTTTAAATGAGCCTAAGGCCCATTACTTGGCCCAAGTGGGCCCACATGCTCATCTGGCCTATTTAACGCAAAGTCAACCACAGCTATGTGATTAACAAGGCCTATCCCTATACTTACCACTTATCACTGAGTTCATCCGTGTGGGGCCCACGAGCCCATTAGGCCCATACTACCCATTTCCGCCCACTAAGACCATGAGAATGCTCGTAAAGGCCTCTACAGCCTATCGCCCATGATTTGTGGGCTTGATTTACCACACCAGTTTTCGCATGCTCGTAAGGCCTTGGAAGCTATTCTTCTGGCTTTTCAACTTTTCGAAAGTAAAGGATTTCAGTGTACAGTTACACACCTTTTCGTGAAGACGAGAGAACCGCTCATGCCTAAAGCCTACATTCAATCCAACATTTAGTTAGTCTCCACCTTTAATCGATCATGATTATCTAACCTCTAAGACAACACCACCTCTTACCTTGACCGAAAGAAGTGTGGCTAACTACACCTAGATTGGTCAGAGCCGATCACACGTAACCTGATGCTTAACTGCATACATAATAGATTAATATATAGAACCCATTAAGAAGTAGCCTAAGATCCATAAAGATAATACTTAAAAAACTAAGGGTAACTGGCTTATACCCAAAATAACAAGGTATTGGAAATACCTTGATCAAATATTGGAAAACTAGGTTTCAATAGATCAAGAACGTTCTGCGCCTTTCACCCTTCGGTAATATTTGGAAACTACGAACATACATCACGGAAAAAGCGAGTCACCATTCGGCAAACATAGAGAATTAAGACAATGGGGTATTCGATTTGAAGAAAATAATAGAAAAATAGGGTTGACAGATCACCAAATGATATACTTACCGATTCGTTAGTACACTTGTAGGTCGAAATGTTTGATCGCTAGCAAAGGGGAAAAAATGAATGAAAGAAAAGAAAGAGAGAATGGATTCGGCTTAGATTAAGAAAAATAGAAAGTAGGAAGAAGAGAATGAAGAAGAATACAATTGGCTAAGGTTTGCAAAGAAATAAAGTGGTGCCGAATTCAGCTAAGTCTAATAAGGTAGCGCGAAATGATCGAGAGTAGAACAGAGAAAGGTTCGGCTTAGGAGAGAAAATTGGAGAATACTGGGGTAGAGAAGAGAGATAGGTTTTAGTAATGACAAAATGTAGAGAAGAAGATAGACATAGAAGAGTTTGACTCAGAGGAAACTAAAGCGAAAAGGCTAAAATTTGGTTTCCTGAAGCTAAAATCATATACCAAAAATGGCACCACCAGCAAAAGATACCCTAAAAATGCTTCCCACATAGCCAAATGCACACCTTAAAGCAACTCAAATTCGGCCAACACTTCTACCATTTTGAAACTCCTTGAAAATCTCCACCGATTTCTCTCCTTGAATTACTCCAACTCCCTATTCAAATTCAAACTCAATTCAACAACCTTGACTAGTTCAAAGTCCACCTTTTACCAAGTCTACAACAACCTTCCAGTATTTGAACCCCCTTCAGACTCTTCCTGCCTCCATGTAGCACAATAACTGTATTTTGCTTACAAGGGGATTTGAACCCTTGCCCTTCTCACATGCTCCACACGCCACTTGCCACCACAACACAAGCTCCTTTGTGCCTTAAAATAACCACTGATACTCAAAAGGCTCATGTCCCAACGTCCAGATTCTTTTAAAAGAAAAACCAAAATAAATTGCATGAGCCAAGACTTGAACCCTTACTCCTTTGCAACCCTAATGACGCCACAACCACTAAACCACATTGCTCATTGTGTCATTTCTTTAACACAATAATTTAAAAGGCCTACTTCCAAGCATCCAGAGTTGTATTCACTTAAAACCAAAATTTTTGCCAAAGCCCAGGTTTGAACCTAGGACATTTCCAACACTTCTCGTGGCCCTTAATCCACTGAAACAAGCCTTCATTTATGATAATTCTTGCACAAATAAACTTTTACATGTAGCCTCCTAGCAGCTCCCATGCACAAGGCCCACTCCTACTAGACCTAAATTCAGGGCGTTACACATATAATTTAATGCTTATTAAACATACAACTTACCTCGAATTCAAACGATTGAAAACGATCGTCTAGTCCAAAACTTTATCTTTTCCCCGATCTAGATCTGTATTTTCCTTTTCTTGATCTATATAGTCAAATTTAACTATTTTAAACATCATTATATTTAATTTAATCCAATTTTCATATTATGGTAAAATTACCTTTTTACCCCTAAACTTTTGACTTCTTTACAATTTAGTCCTGATCTCATAAAAATGCAAATTCATAGAATTCAACATTAACCCATGCTAGCCGAATTTTACCAACGCCTATAGCAACCCATATATTTCATTTATTTACACATTTCACCATGTATTTTACACATTTCTCAATTTAATCCCTATTTTACAATTTCATTCAAAATCACTGAACAAATGTTGTTTATCTAACAACAATGATTCATTTTCTTTCAACAAACACCAAAACACATGCATATTCAACAGTGGCAAAACCTTAACTCTTTAACAGTTTTGCAAATTAGTCCCTTGGCTAGCTAAATTAAGCTACAACAACCTCAAAAACATAAAAGTCATTAAAAACGGGATGAAAAATCATACCATGCAAGCTAGGAAATGTTTTTGGAATATAAAAGCTCTCCAATGGCTTTTATTAACCAAAAATTCGGTTGAAGAAGATGAACGCATGAAGGAAATTGATTTTTCTTTAATTTAAGTTACTTTACTTACTAAATTACAAATTTAACCTTTCAATTAATCTTTAAAAACCACTTATATGATGTCTGTCTTTGTCCACTAACATTAAGAATGGTATAATTACGATATAAGCCCACTTACATTTAAATTTCATAACAAATTGACACCTTTAGCTTATAGAATGCAACTTTTACATTTTACGCGATTTAGTTCGTTTTCACAAATTAAGCACTCAAACGATAAAATATCTCAACAAAATTTTTATGCAATCATACTATCATGTTGTAGACCTCAAAATAAAATTAAAATAAATATTTTGACCTCAGATTTGTGGTTCCAAAACCACTGTTCCGATTTCCCTGAAAACAGGTTGTTCCAAGCTGAACATGATGTGCTAATTATTATAAGGAAATACAATTTATAATCGTCAGGAGTCGTCACACTATCATATTATAATTATGGCACGTATGGCTAGACTCATACACAAGCTAGGTTAGTCCTAGAATCAACTAAACCATAGCTCTAATACCACTAAATGTAACACCCCTTACCCGTATCCGACTCTAAGATAGGGTACGAAGTGTTTCCTTACTAAAACACATGTGAACACTCATTTCAGATTCATAAAAGTTTGTTCCAAATTAAAACTTTTCAAACATTGTCTTACAGTCATTAATATAGACCTACGAGGCCCAAAACATGTTTAAGAAACAATTCGGGATTAATTTGAGTGCTTAGAAAACCTTCAAGAAAAACCACTAAATGCAGGGCACATGCCCGTGTGGATGGGCAACACGCTCGTGTGGCCTCTAGATATGGCTGTGCTGAAGGCCCGTGTGGTTCACACAACCTAAGCGTTTAGGGACACACCTGTGCCCCTTGTCTGTGTGGATTTATTTTCTAACTTTGAACCTACAGGGGTTTTAACACGGCTAAGCGCACGCTCGTGTGCTCAGCCCGTGTCCCTCACAAGGTCATAACATGCCCGTGTGCAAAAACCTTGGTATTCTATTTCTGACGTCAGCAATCCATAAGGGTCACACGGCTGTTGCATACGCCCGTGTGCTAGACCGTGTCCTCCATACGGTTGAGACATGCGGTCGTGTCTCAGCCTGTATGGTAAACTGCTGGGCATTTAATTTTTCCAATCCTAAGGTGTAGGGGACACACGATCTAACCGCATGCCCGTGGGGCTAACCGTGTGTCACACACGGCCTAGACACACACCCGTGTGTCTACCTATGTGGACAGAAATAAGGCTATCTACCAAGCCTTTTGCCACCCTGAAACAACATCGAGCATATACCAATTCATAATTATCCAACCAAGGCCAACATTAGGCATTCATGTAACACCCTAAACTCAGCCTAGACGTTATAGCTGAATCTGGTGTGTCATATTGAAGTGTTTTACGAAAACTATGTTTTCATTGAAAACTCTTCTTATTATTTAAAAGCTTACAGCAATTCAAAACTGATGTAAAACCTACGATGATTTGGTTTCAAAATGTGGTTCAATTAAAGGTTATTCCCTTTATTAAAATGTTGTTATTTTTATTTTTGAAAACCGTGTCATACATCTAACAGTTATGGTTTAAAGTAACTATAAAACCCAAATTAAAATGCGAAATTTAAGAGAGGCCTTATTACAACCCAAGCCACAAATTAAAGTGCTTAGAGGTAAATAAACGTAAAAAAATTAAAATAGTTGTGTGGCCATCTCTGAGTCCCTCGCAGCATCGATCCTCTTAATGCTGGGGATTACCTGAAAAGTTAATAAACGGGGTGATTTTACGAAAACTCAGTGTATAATCCCCTACTATATAAAAAGAACAGTCAGTCATACAAAAATGCAATAACAATCTAGGCCTAAGCCTATTACAGATTCGGAAACAAAACACATGAGGGCCTAAGCCCAATATATTATCATTTGAGTCACAACCCATAGCAGAATCAATTGGGCCTAGCCCATATCAAAATAGAATCAAAATACAGTATGTATGATGCATGTTATCTGTTAACCCCATCCAACCCTGCACTTGCCTCTGTCCAACCCTACACTTACTGTGGGGATAAAATCAACCTACCCATCCCTGCACTTCAAATGTTAGCACTGATTGCGGCACTGACCAAAATCGCAGCAACGCTGCCTGAAATTAGAATGGCCAGAAGCCATGAACAGAATGGTTATAAACCATAAACAGGATGGCACAAAGCCATAATAATATGTGTGGCACAAAGCCATCAATTGTAATGCCCTGATTTTCGGGATTTTTCGGGTTTTGTGAATTTTAGTGAAATTTTAAAATTTTGGTGTTCTGAAGGTTGAAAATGTATGTACATGTGTTAGTGGGCCTTTAGAAGGCCCAAGCTTAAGTTAAAACCCGGTAAAATATTAAGTTGGATTTTCAAGTGAAAGGGGACTTGGTTAAGTGGGCCTTTAAGAAAAACTGTGGGAAATATGTCACAAAGGGAGCCTTGGTAGAGTGGCAAGGTGGCGCCACTAAGCTCCTAAAAAAGTGGCGCCTAAGTGGGTATTGAAGGACAAGGGTTCGAGTTACAAGGTAAGCGTGGTGTTCTTTTTAATTTTTAAGCAGATGTCGGGCATGTGCCTAACTTAAGTGAATTTCGGCAAGGGCTTTTAGGGACTTGGGCCAATTGCTTTAGAGAGATTATTAGGGTTATATCTTTTTCTATTTTCTGTCATAAGAATTAGGGTTAGCCACCTTAGGAATTAATCTTCTCTTTTACTGTCAGAAAAGCCGAAACTTGCCTCCCTAGAAAGCTTCTAGCCGATTTCTTCTTCTTCACCTCTACCATTATTTTTTTCACTTTTCCTTTTCCTCTTTGATCTCTTCCCTAGCCGAATACCCTCCTTACTCAGATCCACTCTTTCTTTTGCTTTCATTCCTCTCAAAATCAACCATAGCCGATTGCTCAAAGTGCCAGAAATCCCAAAAACTGCTTTCTTTTGCCAAATCTATCTAAGCCAAATTACCCTTGTTCCTTTCACCTGTTGTGGCCGATTACTACATCCCCTTGAGCCACATCATTGTCAACACCATCACTCAAACTCATAGCCCAAATCGCCATCTTCTTCTCTAGTTGAAAAGCCGAAATCACCATAGTTTTAGGGAGATAGCCGAATTTGCAAATCTCAGAGATAAGGGTTCTACTAACGTTTAAGGGTCAGATTTACATCAGATCTGCATAGGAATCGAAGAGAAATCATTGGTAAGTGCTTAATACCTCAGATCTGTACATTATTTCATGTTTTGGAAAAGCCGAAGGTCCCTAAAGTTAGGGGGATTGTCGATTTGGACTTTTAGTAATTCAAAGTGGTATTTTTATTCTTTTTGAGTGATAGTTAGGGAGGAAGGTGATCAAGCAAGGAGTTGAAGGCATCGGTATCACCAGATCTAGATCTAGTGCACCTAAATCGTCAGAGGTAAGTTTTCATGGCCATTAAGGGTGTGGCCGAATGTGGTAAGGGATTGTGGTTTTGGTTTTTCGTAGATCTATTGATTAATCGAGTAGATATTGGGTTGTAGGAACTGTCGCATAGGAGATCTCGTCAGTGGAACTGCAAAACAGGTGTGTGTTTCGAACACCCTTCAATGCTCAAATCGGTAAAAGCCGAAAAGCCGAAATGCCGAAATTCTGGCATTTCGAGAGCTTGTGAGTGTACGAACACTCTCAAGTTGGTAGGAGAAGGTTGGTTTTGGAATCGGCACTGTCAGGCGGGCTGACCGCGAAATTTTGGGCGCTACGGTAAGTTGGGCCTCGTGGGCCGAATATAGGCCCAATGGGCTATTTGGGCCCAGTTGGGTAAAAATAGGTCTAAAGGTAATAATATGGATTACAGGCATAAAAACCATTAAAACAAGATAATGGATTGGAAATTAAGACTTAAATGGGCCTAATGGGCTAAAATGGCATGGTAGAGCCCATTAGGGGTTTTAGGGCCTAAGTGCTAAAACTGATAAACTGAATTAAATGAGTTTCTATAATAACCACTGTGATAGTAGAGGCTGTAATAATAATAAAAACTGTAATAAGAGAACAAAATTACTGAAATACCCTTAGGGTAAGAAATTACTGATTTACCCCTAAGTATAAAATTACCATTATACCCCTAGGGCTAAAATCGACTATACTGCTTGATATGACTGTTACTGTTACTGCATACCATGATATGTATCTGTTGCATGGGTTGGGTTTTATAATGGAGGAAGTGTGAGTGGCACTGCCACGTTACTGAAAGGGGCTATGCCTCTACTGTTACTGAAAGGGGCTTTGCCTCGTATACTGTTTATCTGAGCAGCCATGCTGCGACTGTGGTGTGCGAGCTGGGTGGGTCGAGTTATTCCCCACATGGTGTGTTGGCTGGTACGGATGGTGTGTAACGGTTGGTGGGTTGAGTAGTCTCCCCAATTGGGTTGCATTCATACTGTTATACTGTACTGTACTATTATGGGCCTATGGGCCAAACTGTTATCTGAATAGGGCTTCGGTCCAGTATCTATTATAGGGCTTTGGCCCAGTATCTGTAATCTGAATAGGGCTTTGGCCCAGTATCTGACTGAGACTGGTTAGGGCTCAGGCCCAGTGGGCTCGAGCCGATGTGGGCTTTGGATGGGTTCTGCACACACTGAGTTTTCCCAAACTCACCCTTCTCTTTCCATCCTTGCAGGTGAGCCCTAGATCGTGACTTGGTTGCTGGGAGGGATTCAGAGTGGCCACGAAGACTGAACTCGTATTTTAATTGGTTTATTAATTTAATTACTTTTACTATTGGGTTTTATTTTGTTATGGGTTGTAATAAGGCCATTATATCTGCTTTTATTTCAGACTTTCAACTATTTTATTTCATCCACAATTACACATTATTTTCGAAAATTAAACAAATGTTTTCTTAACCAACCTGTTATTACAAGAGACTAAGTAAGATAATAAGGTTAAAGTGAATCGCTTAACAAATGAATTAGAGATTAAGTTGAATAGTTACTAAAACGGGAATTTCCAAAAAAGTCAAGCATTGCTTTTCAAAACTCACCATCGGACTTAGTAAATAGGGCGGCGTAGGATAGTCTAGGTGATGTAGCACACCGGACATGGCCATAATGTCTGGGCTGGGTTCGGGGTGTTACATCAATAGTGTGGACAGCACTAAGCCATCGATCATATGCATGGCACAAAGCCAATGGTAAAATGGATAGCACTAAGCCATCGATAGTGTTCATGGCACAAAGCTAACGGTAAAATGGATAGCACTAAGCCATCGACAATGTACGTGGCACAAAGCCATCAATAGAATGATTGGCACTCAACCATCGGTACTAATGATCAGCACTAAGCCATCGATCATATGCATAGCACAAAGCCATCGGTAAGATGGACAGCACTAAGCCATCGATAGTGTGCATGGCACAAAACCAACAGTAAAATGGATAGCACTAAGCCATTGACAATGTATGTGGCACTAAGCCATCGATCATATGCGTGGCACAAAGCCATCAGTAAAATGGACAACACTAAGCCATCGATAGTGTGCATAGCACAAAGCCAACGGTAAAATGGATAGCACTAAGCCATCAACAACGTACATGGACAAAGCCATCGATTAGTCCACAGTTGTCTCGGGCGACCCATGCGACTTTACCAGATCAATACAAATATACGGCTCTAAGCCTTCAATGGGCCCACAGTCGTCTTGCGCGACCCGTGTGACCCTATCAGATCAGATCTTCCTCCATACAATATCCTAACCCATGCAATGTGTTATGTATGCAGAATGTCATGCTCATAATCGGTCATCCGATCACAGCCAACTCATACAAATCATAGTCATACAATCACAGTCAAAATGGTCAATTCATAGCCCAAATTAGTCATCCACCCTCGAGGGGAAAAATAGTCATCTTACAAATCAGGGGTATTTTGATCATTTTACCCGTTAGGGGTAATTTGGTCAGTTACCAACCTCTTAAGAGGTCTACAGTCACCTCGAACGACTTCTGTAACATGACAGTCACAAAAGTATAAATGGGCCCGAGGCCCATTGTCGGCCCAAATGGGCCCACACGCTTGTGTGGCCCTTCTGGCTCCAAATTAACCACAGTCAAGCAACTACGCAGTCTAATCTAACATTAGCCACAAAACGTAAACTTTCATTCGTGTGGGTCTCATAAGCACATTGGCTCCACATGACCCATCGAGGCCCAAAACAGCCCTAATCATCTTACATCCATAATTCATGGGCTTGGTGAAACACATGCATGTTCGCACGCCCATGTGGCCTCTAAGTCCAATCTTTCAGCTTTTCGGCTTTTGCCGATGCAATCTATTTAATGACATATACGCCTTCAGCTTTTCAGTCGTCCAGCCATCAAAATAGTGTGAATACACATTTTACGGGTGTTTACGCCTATTACCGTTTTCAAGGTACGGTTACACACTTGATCACGTAAAGTACTAAAAATTCCTGAGCGTCGGCACCTATTCAAACAAAACAACAGTTAATATCTAATCAAGAGAATTAAAAGAACTATAACCAAACCCCTAGCCGAAGGATCGACCACCACTTGCCTTGACTAGATCGGTCAACCGTGATTTGCCTACTTAATGCAAAGTTTGATGCAGTCACCCTTCCGCATCCAGACGGAAAGTCCAGAACTGCCGACACCCTACACCGCTTAAACTTGGGAGCAAAGACCACGCGTTCAATGTCAGCCGGCACCTTTTCCATCACTTTCTTCCTAGAACCTTCACTCATTGAGAATTCTAGAAACAAACCAAGTAAACAACATCCAAAAATTAAGAGAGGGATATACGGCCGTGCCTAAGAGAAGGAAGGTAATGTATTTACCTTGATTGAATAACAATGGGAAGGAGTTTCAATTGCTTCAGAAAAGCTTGCACTCCGCCACTTCTTGTAGAAACCAACAAAATCGACAAAGAGGTCACCACAGGCTAAAACCAAATAGGGTAAAGAGGTAAGCAATGGATATTTGGCCAAGTCCAAATAAGGTATAACAATTCAGTTGAGAAGAAATAGAGAGAGATTCGGCTATTAAAGAAATTTGACAAAATAATGGAAGATAAGAAGAGTAATGAATTCGGCCAAAGAGGAGTTGTGATTGAAGGAAGAAAGAAAATAGAATGCAAAAGAGAACCTAAAGAATTACTTGGCAAAACCGGCTAGCAAGAAAGATTCGACAACTATTAGAGTGAAGGGTTGAGAGTATGGATTGAAGGAAAGAAATGGTTGATCACTACTTGAAAATACTCAGTTTTTGAGGGGGAACTAAAAAAAAAGGACGGTTTATAGAAGAGAATAAAATCAAACAAATTCGGCCCATAAGACGCAAACTTCTGTTGCATTAAAAAAACCAAAAAGCGTTCGAAAGGCAAAAGCACGCCGAATGGTCAAAATTAGCTCTCCAAAAATGCAAAACTAGACAAAACTAAAAAAGAGGAAAAGAAAGCTCACTAAAGCCGAAATTTCAAGAGCAAGAGACCTAATTCGGCATCAACTTTCCAACAACCCAATCACTTTGATTTTCTCCCCTTATCCCTCCATGATCCGCTCCTTCAAATCTCCAACAACCAACATCCAATCCTTTGATCCTCTCCTCTTTTACCAAGTCCACAACCACCCAATAGAATTTTAGTCCAATTCTACCTCTCTCACCTCATAGAAATAAAATAAATGTATCTTGCTTGTCAAGGGATTCGAACTCAAGATCCCTAGACACCATAAAGACGCCACAACCATTGGACCACAAGCTCACTTGTGTCACATTCCTACCCCAAATATTTATAAGGCCTTCATGCCAAGACCTAGATTCACGTAAGAGTAAAATCAGCAATTTTACAAAAGCCAGGACTTGAACCCAGGACTTCTTCGGCTCTCCCAAACACTTCCAAATCACTTAGCCAATCAAGCAGACATGCAATTAGTGATATTCGTTGCACACACAAGCTTTTATGTGCAGCCTCTAGTTGCTCCCACGCATAAGGCCCATTCCTACTAGGCCCAAATTTAGGGCTTTACAATTCATATACACTCACAGACCTAAATCAACCAAGCATTTATACTACT
This sequence comes from Gossypium stocksii, assembly GCA_020496765.1. Classification (NCBI taxonomy): domain Eukaryota; kingdom Viridiplantae; phylum Streptophyta; class Magnoliopsida; order Malvales; family Malvaceae; genus Gossypium; species Gossypium stocksii. The sequence goes on from CM035622.1 coordinate 67,201,691, forward strand.
ATCCTAGTACTATTGTTCATCCATACTACTTGCACATTCATGAGAACATCAACATTTGCATTTGAAAACAATTAACAAAATTGGCCAATTGCTTTGGCCTTATACAAAATGAGGTATTTAAAAACTCAAGCCAACTGTAACACCCCTAACCCATATTCATCGCCGGACTAGGCCTAAAGGCATTACCAGACTAATCATAACTTTTACAGACAATTTTCTATCATCAACATCATATCATTATCAAACATCATCAATAAGTCCCTTATGAAGGTCTTTCAGACCTTAAACATGCATTAGAAGTAGATTAGGACTAAATCGAACAGTTAGAAAATTTTTCGAAACTTAAACATTTTTCAAAGCTATTGAGGTCACATGCCCGTGTAGTCAGGCCGTGTGCCTTACACGACCACCAAACACGCCCATGTGTCCAGGCTGTGGCAAAATAGGGCATACATACTGACTTGCTCACACAGCCACAAGACACGCTCGTGTGCTCAGCCGTGTGAAAATTGAGGGAGCTACTGACTTGTGCAAAGGGCCGATAGACGCCCATGTGACTAGCCCGTGTGTCACCCACGACCATAAGACACGCTCGTGTGTCTAGGCTGTGTCAATCCTGTAGGGTATACTGACTTAATACAAAGGGTACCCCAGGGGACACACGGCCGTGTACTATGACCATGTGTCATACACGGCTAAGACACACGCCCGTGTCTCTGACAGTGTGGACAAAAATAGGCTAATCGAAAAGCCAATTTTGCCACCCATTTTAGTTCATCCCTACAACCCAAAAACCAATACAATTATACCTATAATTTCCAGCCAAAACATACTCAAAATACCCACATTTCATGCCATAAACACCTCATTCTAAATCATCCTTAATGACTATGCTAATTCAAACCAAATCACAAGCCAAATCTTATGCATACCATATATTCCATAGCACAATCATACAACATTCCATTCCATAACAAAACTTACCTTATTAACACCCAAACACAGACCAAAATGACCATATTTCTAATGGCTTTATAAACACCATAAAAATGTACCAAAGTCAAATTTGAACAATCCTTAGTTAGCCATATCTCATGGCATAACTTATATACATTACAAAACATATTCAAGCTCATCTAGCTTATACATGCTATAATTCAACATCTATACATTCAAAATGTACCAAAATAAGTCTAGATAGTGTGGTGATGATCTTCGATGATCCCCAACTTCCGATAGCTTTGGTATCTATAAAACAAAGTAGACATAAACAAAGTAAGCTACAAAGAGCATAGTAAGTCATATACAAATAAATTTATCAAATAACATATTCATATATCAATTTATTTAATTAGCTCATGGCAAAATACCATTATAGTCAACATTTCTCATATAGCTCACATGAATCACATATCTCAATTGCCTTTAACACAAGTATATTCATGTCACATATAAACATGTCATAGATTCATAATTGAACAAATACTACATTTCAATCTCAAACATAGCACATTTTTTATACGTACCAGAATCGGATGCACGTTCTTATACCCATTCATTTTATCGGAATGCCCGTTGAACTATTCGGAATCAAAAGGATATACGGAAAACTCAGAAAATATCGTACAATGCCAATGTCCTAGACGTGGTCTTACATGTAATCAGATATCGATGCCACTATTCCAATCAAGGTCTTACACGAAGTTAAATACGATGCCAATGTCTTAGACACGGTCTTACATGTAATTCTCAGATCGATGCCAACGTCCTAGATGTGGTCTTACTAGTAATTAGATATCAAATCCTATGTCATGACAAATGTATCCTAACTATTCCTAAGGTTCAGACGAGACTTTTTGGACATCGTCACATACTCAAAATATTCTCGGATTTCACATATGCATCTCCCATAATCGCTCATCACAACTCAATTATATATATAAGCATGAATAAATCAATTCAAACACATTTATATGTATATAGACTTACCTCGTACGAATTCGGACGGTAATGATCGGCTATTCAACGACTTTCGACTTTCCCCGATCCAATTCCGTTTTCTTTGTTTCTTGTTCTAAATAAATTCAAATTTAACTCTTTTACTCAGCAAATCATTCAATTCAATCCAAAAACACATAATTTGTGCATTTTAAAAAATAATCCCAACTATTTTACATTTGGACAATTTAGTCCCTAATTCACAAAATCATCAAATTCACAAAATTTCTCTTATATAAGCTTAGCTGAATTCTTAATTGACTAATACAAGCCCTCACATTTCATTAATTTCTAAATTAAATCCTTCAAAAATAATATTTTCACAATTTAGCCCAAAATTATTCAAATTCACCAAAATTCCAAGGCAAAACATATTAATCTCACATCAAGCTTCCATAATTCATCAATTAACATAACAAAGCTCAATTTATCAACAATGGCACATTCAATAATCTTCATCAAAAATAGAAATTAAAGTAAGTGCTTTGAAGAACACATAGCAACGATCTCAAAAACATAAAAATCATTAAAAACTGAAGCAAATACATACCTTAATTAGCCAAGATTAGTGCCGAACCCTAAAGACCCCTTTTTCTTTCATTTTCCTTTGTATTTGGCAAATATGAACATGAATGACAACTAATTCATGTTTTATTTTATTAATTCATCACTTAATTTACATTTTACCAAAATAACCTTATTATTCATATTTAAAATCCACTAACCCTTAACAAATATGTCCATTCATAAATTCAGTTGTCCATTTACAACATAAGGACTTCACATTTAAATAGACATATCAAATCGGCACTTTAATAAATAGAAGGACACTTTTGCATTTTCTACGATTTAGTCCTTTTTGCAAATTAAGCACACAAACGAACAAATTTTCATACTAAACTTTCATACATGCTAATTCACATCAAATAAATACAAAAATTAATATTAAAATATTTTTCAAACTCGGATATGTGGTCCCAAAACCACTATTCTATCTAGGGTCTAAACCGGGCTGTTACAACTCTCCCCTTTAGAGATTTTCGTCCCCAAAAATCTTACCGTCAAACAGATTCGGATATTGTTGTCTCATCGCATCTGCAGGCTCCCACGTAGACTCTTGTAAACCATGACGATGCTATAATACTTTCACTAATGAAATTTTCTTATTTCGCAGTTCTTTCACTTCACGAGCTAAAACACATATCTATTCTTCTTCGTAAGTCATATCGGGCTGTATTTCTATGTCAGATGGACTAATCACATGGGATAGATCAGAGCTATACCATCTAAGCATCGATAAGTAAAATACATTGTGAATCTTTTCAAGCTCAGATGGTAGAAGTAATCTATAAGCAACTGGCCCAACTTTTTCAATAATTTCATATGATCCAATGAACCTCAAACTCAATTTTCCATTTTTACCAAATCGAAGCACTTTTTTCCATGGAGAAACTTTTAAAAACACTTGTCGCCAATTTCAAATGCGATATCTTTACGTTTCAAATCCGCATATGATTTTTGTCGATCAGAAGCTACTTTCAAACATTGTCGAATCACATTTACTTTCTGTTTAGTCTCTTTAATCAAATCAACCCCATGTATCTTGTTTTCACTAAGCTCAGACCAATATAATGGTGTACGGCACTTTCTACCATATAAGGCTTCGTACGATGCCATTTTAATGCTCGATTGAAAACTATTATTATAAGTAAATTCAATCAATGACAGATACTGTTCTTACGTACCTTCAAACTCAAGAACTCAACATCTCAACATATCCTCGAGTATCTAAATAATTCGCTCAAATTGACCATCTGTTTACGAGTGAAAAGCAATATTAAAATGTAATTTGGTATGTAAAGCCTCTTGCAAATTCTTCCAAAATCGCAAAGTGAATCTTGGGTCTCGATCTGACACAATAGATAATGGCACCCCGTGCAATCTCATAATATTGGAAATATAAAGCGTTGTCAACTTTTCAAGTGAGTAATTGGATCGTACCAGAATGAAATGAGCTAATTTCGTTAATTTGTCAACCACAACCCAGATTGAATCTTTCTTTGGCGGAGACAAGGGCAAACTAGAAACAAAATCCATCGTCACTCGATCTCATTTCCACTCGGGTATCATAATTGGTTGTAATAAACCGGATGGTACCTAATGTTCGACTTTGACTTGTTGACATATCAAACATTTTAAAACAAAGTCAGAGATATCTCTTTTTATTCCTGGCCACCAATATATCTGTTTCAAGTCATTATGCGTTTTTGTACTACCCGAATGCATAGAGAATTTACTATTGCGAGCTTTATCCAAAATCATCTAAATCAACTCAGAATTTCTCGAAACACAAATCTGATCTCGGAATCTCAAACAATCATTAACATCAACACAAAATTCAAAATCAGAATCGGAATTACATTGAGTTTGTTTGGCTAACAATTCATTATCCACTTTCTGAGCATCAATAATTTGTTGCAAAAACAAAGGTCTCACTTTCAATTTAGCTAATATTGAATCATCACCAAATAGATCTAAACTAACATTCACAGCACGTAACATAGATAGTGATTTTCAACTTAAGACATCAGCTACAATATTTGCTTTACTTGGATGATAATCAATGGCAAGTTCAAAATCTTTCAACAGTTCTAACCATCTTCGCTGTCGCAGATTTAAATCTTTTTGAGTCATCAGATATTTCAAGCTTTTGTGATCGAAAACATGTGACATTTCTCACCAACATGTGTCAGATAATTCTTCTCCTGTGGCTTTAACTGTCTAGAGGCATATGCTATAACCTTGCCTTCTTACATTAAAACACAACCGAGGCCGTTTAATAAAGCATCACTGTATATCACATATTCTTCACCCGATTCAGGTTGTACGAGTACTGGAGTTTCAGTTAACATAGCTTTCAACTGATAAAAACTATTTTGACATTGATCTGACCATTCAAACCTCACATATTTTTGTAGCAATCTAGTTAACGGAGTTGCGATCATAGAGAAACCTTTCACAAATCGACGATAATACCTGGCAAGTCAAAGAAAACTGCGAACCTTAGAAACATTCCTCGGAGGTTTCCAATCCAGTATAGCTAAGATTTTACTCGGATCTACCCGAATACCTGATGCCAACACAATATGTACTAGAAAACTAACTTCACGTAACTAGAATTCACATTTACTGAATTTTGCATACAGTTGCTTATCAGGTAGAGTCTGAAGCACAATTCTTAAATGCTTGCTATGCTCACTTTCATTCTGTGAATAAATCAAAATGTCATCAATGAATACAACAACAAATTGATCTAAATACGAATTGACAATTCTGTTCATCAGATCGATGAACACAGCATGAGCATTCGATAATTCGAAAGGCATAACTAAAAATTCAAAGTGTCCATACCTTGTTCGAAAAGTTATTTTTAGAATATCATAATCTTTTACTCTCAACTGATAATAACCCAATCTCAAGTCTATTTTTGAAAACACAGTGGCACCTTTCAACTGATTGAATAAATCATCGATTCTGGGCAGAGGATATTTATTCTTTACAGTCACATTGTTCAATTGACGATAATCAATACACATCATCATCGTGCCGCCTTTCTTTTTCACAAACAGAACCGGAGCACCCCAATGTGAGAAACTTGGTCTCGCGAATCCTCTATGGGTCAACTTTTGAAACTGAGACTTTAATTCTTGCAATTCAATCGAAGCCATTCTATACAGAGCTATCAAAATCAGAGTAGTACCTGGCACTAATTCAATGCCAAATTCAACTTCTCTGATCGGAGGTAATCCCAGAAGTTCTTCAGGAAACACATCAGGAAACTCATAGACTATAAACACTAATTCAACTTTCTTTTTAGAAATTTTCGAGTTGATCACATACGCAAAATAGGCTTCACAACCCTTCTTCATATATCTTACAACTTTCATTGCAAGTACTACAGATGGCAACCCATTCAATTCACTGGATTCAATTCGGATTATCTCATCATTCTTACATCTCAAATCGATAGTTTTTCACTTGCAACTCATAATAGCATCGTGCAAAGTTACCCAATCCATTCCCAGAATTATATCAAATTCATTAAAAGGTAAAAGCATTAGATCAGCCGGAAAACATACATCTCGAAACATCAATGGACAGTTCTTGCAAACTTTGTCAACTAGGACACTTCTGCCTAAGGGGTTTGATACTCTAATTACAAATTCAGTAGACTCTATAAGCATGCACTAAATTCATGCATATATACGAATGAGGAGACCTTATCTCTATTAATGCAATCACAGAGGTACCGTATAGAGTAAAAGTACCCGTTACCACATCTGGAGACGAAGCTTTCTCCCGAGCTCGGATAGCATAGGCCTTAACTGGTGCTGTGGCCTTAGATCGAATAGCAGTATCTTTCGTAGATCTCTGGCTACCACTCACATCTCCCGCATTTATGGGTGGTCTACCTCTAGCTAAAGTATTACTCGATCTCGGATTCTATGCAACCTCTAGTTCCCTAGGCTCAAGATCATCTCGAACAAAATGATCCATAGATCCACATCTGAAGCAAGCTCGGTCATTCAATCTACAACTCCTCGGATGTCTTTTACCACAATGTTTACATTTAGGTCCTTCAGATCAGACATTTCTAACACTAGCAACAGAAGTAGCAGGAGCTCTGAAACTCGAATACGATCTAGCTCTATCTCTGCTCGAATGTCCCACATTTGCCTTTGAGCGACTGGAATCATCTCAGAATTTCTTTGACGCAGACTGAAATGATTTACTTGCAGACCTCTTTCTTATTTCTCTAGCTTCGAAACCAGCTTTTCTTTTCTCTTTCCTGAGTTCTTCGGCTTTACATGCACAATCAATGAGCACAACAAACTCTTTAATATCAAGGATGCCAACTAATAGACGAATATCTTCATTTAAGCCATCAACAAATCTTTTACACAATATCTCTTCACTCGGTACACATTCACTCGCATAGCGACTCAGACGAATAAACTCTCGTTCGTATTCTGTAATAGACATACGACCCTATTTAAGTTCTAGGAACTCTTTCCGCTTTTGATCAATGAATCTTTGACTGATGTATTTTTTGCGGAACTCAGATTGAAAGAAATCCCATGTTATTCTTTCTTTTGGAACAACAGAAGTCAAAGTTTTCCACCAGTGATAGGTTATATATCTAAGCAAAGAAACAGCATATTTCACACATTCTTCAGAGGTACATGACATTTCATCAAACACTCAAATGGTATTCCTAAGCCAAAACTTCACTCTTTCAATATCATCATCACTCGTAGCCCTGAACACTTCGACTCCATATTGCCGAATTTTATCTACAGGAGGCTTATTCAACAGAATCAGATTTATTACCAGAGGCACCACAGTTGTTTGAGGTGGATTAAGCAGGGGTAGAGGTTGTTAAGCAATTGGATTAGTACGAACAAATTCTGTAAACCACTCACTCATCATCTGGAAGAAGGCCTGTTTTGCCTCTCCCTCGTGGCTACTAGATACATTTTGCGAAACAGAACGCACTGCCCTTAGTGTAGGAGCTGGTGCATTACTTTCAACATCAACGGCTACCGCACATTTGGGATCCATTACTATATGAAAAACACATTTCAGATATTAGGATTCATCACACTATCACATTTTTAGATATATGGCATGTATAGCTAGACTCACATATGCTATGGTAGTCCTAGAATTGACTAAACCATAGCTTTGATACCAAATAAATATAACACTCCTAACCTGTATCTGTGCCGGACTAGGGCTAAAGGCATTACCAGACTAATCAGAACTTTTACAGATAATTTTCTATCATCAACATCATATCATTATCAAATATAATTAATAAGTCCCTTATGAAGGTCTTTGAGACCTTAAACATGCATTAGAAGAAGATCGAGACTAAATCAAACACTTAGAAAATTTTTTGAAACTTAAACATTTTTCAAAGCTGTTGAGGTCACACACCCATGTGGTCAGGCTGTATGCCTTACACGGCCACCAGACACACCCATGTGTCCAGGCCGTGGTAAACCAGGGAATACATACTAACTTGTTCACCTGGCCTCAAGACACCCCCATGTCCTCAGTCGTGTGAAAATTAAGGGAGCTACTGACTTGAGCACACGGCTAGTCACACGCCCATGTGACTAGCTCGTGTGTCACCTAAGGCCACAAGACACGTCCGTGTGTCTAGGCCGTGTCAATCCTGTAAGGTATACTGACTTAATACAAAGGGACCGTGTGTCACACACGGCCATGTACTATGACCATGTGTCTCACACGACTGAGACACACACCCGTGTCTCTGACCGTGTGGACAAAAATAGGCCATTCGAAAAGCCAATTTTGCCACCCATTTTGGGTCATCCCTACAACCCAAAAACCAATACGATTATACCTATAATTTCCAGCTAAAACATATTCAAAATACCCACATTTCATGCCATAGAAACCTCATTCTAAATCATACTTACTGACTATGCTAATTCAAACCAAATCACAAGCCAAATCTTATGCATACCATATATTCCATAGCACAATCATACAACATTTCATTTCACAACAAAACTTACCATATTAACACCCAAACACATACCAAAATTACCATATTTCTAATGGCTTTATAAACACCATAAAAACATACCAAAGTCAAATTTCAACAATCCTTACTTAGCCATATCACATGGCACAACTTATATACATTACAAAACATATTTAAACTCATCTAGCTTATACATGCCATAATTCAACATCTATACATTCAAAATGTACCTCGAACTTTCGATAGCTTCGATATCTATAAAACAAAGTAAACATAAACAAAGCAAGCTACAAAGAGCTTCGTAAGTCATATACAAATAAATTGATCAAATAACCCATTATATATCAATTTATTCAATTAGCTTATGGCTAAATACCATTATAGTCTACATTTCTTATATAACTCACATGAATCACATATCTCAATTGCCTTTAACACAAGTATATTCATGTCACATATAAACATGTCATCGATTCATAATTGAATAAATACTACCTTTCAATCTCAAACATAGCACATTTTTCATACGTACCAAAATTGAATGCACGTTCGTATACTCATTCATGTTCTCAGAATGCCCGTTGAACCATTCGAAATCAAAAGGATACATGGAAAACTCAAAAAAGATCGTACAATGCCAACGTCCCAGACATGGTCTTACATGTAGTCAGATATCAATGCCATTGTTCCAAACAGGGTCTTATACGAAGTTAAATACGATGCCAATGTCTCAAACATGGTCTTACACGCAATTTTCATATCGATGCCAATATCCTAGACGTGGTCTTACTCATAATCAAATATCAAATCCTATGTCATGACAAATGTATCCTAACTATTCCTAAGGTTCAGACGGAACTTTTTATACGTCATCACATACTCGAAATATTTTCAGATTTCACAAATGCATCTCCTATAATCGCTCATCACAACTCAATTATATATATATATATAAGCAGGACTCAATCAATTTAAACACATTTATTTGTATACAGACTTACCTCGTACGGATTCGGACGGTAATGATCGGCTATTCAACGACTTTCGACTTTCCCTAATCCAATTTTGTTTTCTTGGTTTCTTGATCTAAATAAATTCAAATTTAACTCTTTTATTCACCAAATCATCAATTCAATTCAAAAACACATAATTTAGGCATTTTACAAAATAATCCCAACAATTTCACATTTGGACAATTTAGTCCCTAATTCACAAAATCATCAAATTCATAAAATTTCTCTTATACAAACTTAGCTGACTTCTCAATTGACTAATACAAGCCCTCACATTTCATTAATTTCTCAATTAAATCCTTCAAAAATATTATTTTAACAATTTAGCCCAAAAATATTCAAATTCATCAAAATTCCAAGGCAAAACATATTAATCTCACATCAAGCTTCCATAATTCATCAATTAACATCACAAAGCTCAATTTATCAACAATAGCACATTCAATAATCTTAATCAAAAACAGAAATTGAAGCATGGGCTTTGAAGAACACATAGCAACGATCTCAAAAACATAAAAATCATTAAAAACTGAAGCAAATACATACCTTAATTAGCCAAGATTAGTGCCGAACCCTAAAGACCCCTTTTTCTTTCCTTTTCCTTTTCCTTTGTATTTTCTGCAAAGATGAACATGAATGACAACTAATTTATGTTTTATTTTATTAATTCATCATGTAATTTACATTTTACCAAAATAACCTTATTATTCATATTTAAAATCCACTAACCCTAAAACAAATGTGTCCATTCATAAATTCAATGGTCCATTTACAACATAAGGACCTCAAATTTAAAGAGACAAATCAAATCAACACTTTAATAAATAGAAGGAAATTTTTTCATTTTCTGTGATTTAGTCCTTCTTGCAAATTAAGCACACAAATGGACAAATTTTCATACGAAACTTTCACACATGCTAATTCACATCAAAGAAATATAGAAATTAATATTAAAATATTTAGGCTCGAATATGTGGTTCCAAAACCACTATTCCGTCTAGGGTCTAAACCAGGCTGTTACACCAACACACTTGGCTCCAAAATAATATGACACTTAACAAAAGAATAAAATCCTATACATGCCATATTCATAAGATTAAAACTAACTATACCAAGGGCTTCTTTTAAAGTGTGATCGTTGCCTCTGCTGTAACACCCCAAACCCGGCTTAGATGTTACGGCCAAGTCTGGTGTGTCACATTGAAGTGTTTTTCGAAAACCATGTTTTCATTGAAAACCCTTCTTAATGTTTAGAAACTTTTACCGGTAAACTTGTATAAAACCTTAGCTTGTGTTTATTTTTTTCCAAAACGTGATTCATTGTAATAATCAAAACAACTTTGTAAAATCTTATGGAAAAATTGTGAAAGCTTGTAAACCTTTGTAGTTGCGAAAACATGTTTTTTTAAAAATAGTTTAAGCGTCGGAAAATCTGACTTTCTTTGTTATGGCTTAAAGTGAATGGATACTACGCACCAGGTAGGATTCAAGAGAATAGGAGGTGAGTCATTTAGACTATTTAAGTATAAAGCTCTTCCTAGATCCAATCCTAGACATACATACATCCATTGCCACACTTTAACCTTATGACTTGTCCATGAACAACAAATTAAGTTTAAGTTTATTTAAAATATTTTATTTTTGAAAACATTTACGTTGCGGAAGCTTTGCTCTGTTATCGTGATATTTTGAAAACAAGTAACTGATATCTGCGTTCGTGATACTAAGTAATAAAATTTATAAAGAACTTGATCACACCAAAACTAACTAATATCGCGACGCTTTAAGGCAAACGCACCTATCGAACAGTAGTATAGCTTAGTGGCAAGACCGAGTTATCGTACCCAAGGGAACCAAAAGTACTATTACTTACTTTCTTTCTATTATCTAGCCTAAGAATAAAAGAGGGGTTTGTTTAAACTAATTCTAAAACTAGACTAAGAAGACACAAAGAGTAAATTGAGAAAACTTTTAGGGAAAAGCTGATTGATATGGACAATACTTAAGGGAGAATACACCTAGACTTCACTTGTTATTGGTTCTTGAGCTAGATGATTTATTCACTTGACTTGATCCGTAGAGATCCCTAATTTATGCTAAACCTTCCGTCGAGGTGAAGAGCAACTAGGCCTAAGTTGTTAATTAAAGTCCATTTATCAATTAACTTCTTAGGTTGCATTAATTCGATCAATGGTTCCCCATATTAGGTTTGACCCTAATCCGGCAGATTTATGTCGCCCTATGTCTAGGGTTGCATGCAACCCCGCTTAATTATGGTAGATCTACTCTTATCACAGGGACTTTTGCTCCTCTGCTCTAAGCACATCTAATTCTTAAAGTAATACCTAGGTTTATTAAATCAAGAATGAAGAACACATAATTAAGAACAACTCAAGTATTTATCATATAACTCAAGAATAAATAATAACAAGATCTATCTTAGGTTTCATCCCCCTCAAGTATTTGAGGGGTTTAGTTCATAATAAAGAAAGAAAACATCTCAGAAGAAATAAAATAACAAAACATAAAAGAACCCAAAAACCCCTGAAGGAATTTAGGGAGATCCTCTTTATTGCTGCAGAATTCCGGCTTCTGGGATGAATCAATCAGCTTCCCTGCGAGTAATCCCTACTTCCACTCTCTGTGTTGGCAGCAAAGAATACTTCCCTTTGTGGGGAAAAATAAGCACCCCCTTAGAGTTGCCTCCTAGGGTCTTTATATAGAGTTTTAGGGAGCCTTTCTTAGTCTCCAAGTATCCCAATTTGAGTGAAATTCCTCTTCCTCACGACTAGAACACGCCCGTGTGCCATGCCCGTGTGACTTCGACAAAGGCCGTGTGATTTGGCACGGCCGTGTGACCTGGCCGTGCTTGTCGAGAGTTGGACCGTGTGATCTTCATGTGGCACGGCCGTGTGGCACGGCCGTGTGGTGACTCTTTAGGCCATGTGTTATGTTATTTTTGGCCCGTTTTCCTCATTTTCGGTCCATTTCCTATTCTTTTCTCTTCCCTATGCTCTCCTGAGTATAAGATATGAAAAAGAAGGATTAAGAGCACCAATTCTCACTAAATTGATAATAATTCATCTAAAATATAGGTTAAACATGGGGTAAAAATATGTATAATTTAGCGTTTATCAAATACCCCCACACTTAAGCCTTTGCTTGTCCTCAAGCAAAATCTCAATCCCTAAATAAGAATCATTCCTCTCAACCTACAATCTTTATCAATAATGTTTCGAACTAGTCCACAGGTAATCATACAATGAGTAATTCAATTAGAAGAACATTAAAGACTTAATCACTCTAAGTTGAGAATTTTATCATTGAAAACATAAGTCTCTTCCTTCCTTCTAAGTAGTTATCTTTCCATCTTAATTAACAGGAGTTGACATCCTCACTAAAGGTTCACTCTATCCACTCGAAGTGTTTAGGGTTCAAAATTTAAGCACTCTTAGTCAACCTAAAAAGTTATTACCATAAGCTTGCAAGAAAATCAAATCTCTACCACTATAGTTTGATATGATACATTGATCAAAAGGTCTTTTAATGGTTGTAACGGGGCTTGGTTAGGGGTGTTGTCACAGGCTGCAAAAAGAAGGTTAGAATCGAGATTGAACTGAAAAATTATCTAGCTAGAAAATTCTCTATCACTGGAACATATTTCTCAGCTAATTCTTGTGATACTATTATTTCTGCCTTGGTAGCCTTAGAATAGAAGTATGCAAAAACTTGTTCAACTATTACAAGTTACAATTGAATGTGACTGATGTACTCATTCATTTTTTTCTTTTTTTTTCTTTCTTCTTCTTTTTTTTCCTTTTTTTTTTTTGGAATGATTAAATCAAATATGATAACTTGGAACTTTACAATTTTACAACTAGAGAGAAGAGTAAAGCTAAATAAAAATTCACTTCAAATTTCGACAAAAATAGGGGTTAAAGTAATTGAATGGGTTTCAACGAAAAATGGGTTTTTGGTTAATAATTAGAAGGTGAGTCAAAGAATGGGTTGTTAGGCTCAACGGGGTTTACTAGGGGTTAGATTTATAGAGGTAGGCTTTTTGTGGAGTAAGTGGGTTAAATCCTAGGTGCCTTTATCATTTCAGTATATCAAATCAATGATGTGGTCTCGATATGTATAATCAAAGCAAGTTCTAGAATAACAATTCAGTATTGACTCACTCAAAGCAATAATAAAAGTGAGCACGAAGAAAATGTATGTTAAAAAAGGCTCAAAAATCTCACCAGAATTATGGCTTTTGATGTCAATCCTGCGAATTTCACATCTCAAGATACTACTTAAAATTAGGGAAAATAACTTATGCAAAAATTGGGGGTTCTCAAAAATTTCAACTTATCATGCTTGATTCCCTAATGTTTTAAAGTTTGAATAATCAAAGTACAAGTACCTATATCTTAATTCTCAACATATCAATAGAAATCATAAATCAATCAGAATTAATTCCTAATAGGAAACTGAGAATTATTTGAGAACAAAGCATAAAGAAAAAAAATTCAGGGATTTTTCAGATAATGTAGAAATTTAAAGTAAGCTTCCCCCCCACACTTAAGATGTACATTGCCCTCAATGTACAAAGATACATAAATAGCAAGAGAAGTATAATATCATAAGATGAGGAGAGAATTGAAACTTCCTGAATTTAGGATGAATTTGTGAGGAAGAGTCGGTAGTTTGTGGCAGGGTGTTCCCTTTTCCGTTTTGAATATGAGCTGTAGAGCTCCTTTTTGAGACTGCGAAAATATTTAATTAATCGTGGAAATTTTGGATTAATAGAGATTACTCGTTAGGGATTGGCCGATATGAAAGATAGATAATTAAATAACAGAAAAATAATAAACTAAGTTCTAAAAAAAATACTAATACTGTAATGATTAAAAGGATTAAACATAAAAATAAATTTTGAAATAAAAAGGAAACTAATAAAGGAAAAAAATAAAAATGAAGAATGAGAAAAATAAAACTGAATGGGAGAATAGAGGCACACACCCGTGTGGCTCGGGGTTAGCCCGTGTTGGCCACATTACACGGCCGTGTAGGTAGTCACACGGCCATGTCTAATTTGACAGTGTTGGCCACGGCTTGGGGACACGAGCGTGTGGCGTTGTGTGAGCCCGTGTTGATACTGCAGGGTTGCCACGGCCATGTCGCACGGCCGTGGGAAATTGTTGATAGCCCGTGTGGAATTCGTAAAGTTGCCACGGCCATATCACACGGCTGTGGTGATTTGTCAACCTCCCGTGCTTTTGGGAAACTTCTACTCTGTTTGTACACAGTCTGGGTGCACGACCGTGTCTCTGTTTTAAGATGTCACACGGCTTTAGGCACGCCCGTTTGTCTGGCCGTGTGGCCTAAATTTCTGCATAAAAAATGTTAGTCGCTGCATAAAAATACTAGAAAAAATTTTAAGCAAAGAAAAGTTACTAAGTTATTGCTCGGGTTGCCTCCCGAGAAGCACTTGTTTATAGTCTAAGCTCGACTCTTCTCGAGCTGGGTATCTCACGGTGGTTTGAAGAGTTGGAACTCTTCCGGCCTATTTTCAGGATTAATATTAAAAGAATGTTTGAGTCGAGTGTAGTTTACCTTGAAAGTGCCGAGTGACTCATGTTTTATTTCTACTGTACCATAAGGGAAAATTTTCGTTACCGTGAAGTAGGGTACGTCACTTGTATGCTCTTTTAAATTCAAGATTCGAGGGTCGTCTTCCCCTAAAAGTACCTTATCCCCTACCTTGATTTGACACGTTTTTACCTGAGGGTCGTCTTGGTGATGCTCTGGGTGGGTGTGACGTGTTTTGGGTTTTTCATGATAGTTCAGCCACTCATCTAGTTCCTCAATCTGAAGCGTTCGCTTTTCAGGTGCATCTTCATTGGATGGACTTGTCTGTGATTGGGTTGCCTTTATGTGAAGTGTATCCTGCACAGAAGGTTGAGTGGTGAGTTCAATGTTTTTACAAGGACTCGTGACCATATTATTCTCAACAGTTTTAATTGCGTTTTGAGCTTGTAAAGTAACTTTGTCATCACCTACACGTAGTGTAAGTTCACTTGTTCCTAAATCAAATATTGTTCTTGCAGTTGCTAAAAAGGGTTGCCCTAGAATTAAGGGTTCATTGCTATCCTCAATAATGTCTAAAACAACAAAGTCAACTGGGAATATAAATTTATCAATTTTGACGAGCACATCTTCAACTATTCCTTTAGGAGACCTAATAGTTTTATCAGCTAGTTGAATGCTCATCTTAGTTTGCTTAGGTTTTCCAAGACCTAGTTGTTTAAACAGTGTATAAGGCATGACATTTATACTAGCCCCTAAATCAGCTAAAGCATTTTTTGTGTCTAGGCTACCAAATAAACAAGGAATAGTAAAACTCCCTGGATCTTTCAGTTTGGTTGGTAGTCTATTTTGAAGAATAGCTGAGCAGACTGCATTTAATTCCACATGAGATTTCTCCTCTAGCTTCCACTTGTTTGTTAAGAGTTCTTTTAAGAATTTAACCGCGTCTGGCATCTGCAAAATTGCTTCAACAAATGGTAAGTTAATATGTAATTTTTTTAAGAGTTTAAGAAACTTACCGAATTGTTCATCTGTGCGGTCTTTCTGAAGCGCTCTTGGGTATGGGATACGAGGCTTGTGTTCGTTGATGTCTGGCTTGTTCCTGCTTACCTCTACCTTACCTTTATTCACCTCAAGCTCCTTGTTTGAGTTGTCTTTGATTAAAACCTCCTCATCTATTATGCTCACGGCATGAATTTGTTCTTTTGGATTGGTCTCAGTGTTACTTGGAAATCCACCTTATGGTCTTTCCGAAATTAGCTTAGCAAGCTGTCCTATTTGAGTTTCAAGTCCTTGAATAGATGCTTGCTGGTTCCTTAGTGCCGTTTCGGTATTTTGGAAACGAGTTTCTGATATGGCGATAAATTTGGTGAACATCTCTTCCAAGTTCGGCTTTTTCTCCTGTTGTGGTGGTGGCTGCTGAAATACCGGAGGCTGTTGTCTTTGATTTCCTTGTCCTCCCCATGAAAAATTTGGGTGATTTCTCCAACCAGCATTATAAGTGTTACTATAAGGATTATTTTGAGGTCGAGAATTATTACCCATATAATTGGCATGTTCGGCTTCTATGTTGTGTAGATGGTCTAAATTAAACATATTTCCTGGAGCTGCATCACATTGCATCACTGGTTGAGCCTGCGTAGAATCAACAAAATTATCAAATTTCTTATTTAAAAGTTCTACTTGGTTAGTGAGCATAGTAACAACATTAATATTATAAACTCCTGCGGCTTTCGTCGGCTTTGTCCTCATGACTTGCCACTGATAGTTATTCAATGACATCTCCTCAATAAATTTGTAAGCTACGTCAGGTGTTTTATTATTGATGGTTCTGCCTGCGGCTGCATCGATCATTTGTCTGGTTGACGGATTTAAACCGTTGTGGAAGGTTTGAACTTGTAGCCACAAAGGTAATCCATGATGAGGACACCTTCTCAAAAGATCTTTGTATCTCTCCCATGCATCGTAAAGTGTTTCTAAATCCATCTGTACAAAAGAAGAAATATCGTTTCGTAATTTGGCTGTTTTAGTTGGAGGAAAATATTTGAGTAAAAATTTTTCGGTCATCTGCTCCCATGTGGTAATTGAGCCTCGTGGTAAAGAATTTAACCACTGTTTGGCTTTATTTCTCAAAGCGAATGGAAATAGCCTCAATCGAATGGCATCATCAGAAACGCCATTTATTTTGAAGGTATCACAAAGTTCTAAAAAATTGGCTATGTGTGAGTTTGGATCTTCATCCTGTAAACCATCAAACTGTACCAATTGCTGTATCATCTGAATGATGTTAGGTTTTAACTCAAAATTATTAGCAGCAATAGTTGGTCTAAGAATGCTAGTTTGGGTACCAGCCAAACTAGGTTTAGCATAATCATACATAGTGCGCGGAGCTTCTTCTTGAATTGCTGGTGGCGCGACTATTGCGGGAGGTGGTAGAACATCTTGATTTGCTTCCATCTCTTCTATAGGTTCTGGCTCTAGATCAGGTTCTTGTTCAGGATAATGTAGACTGCGTCTAATTTCTCTGCGATTTCTGCGAACTGTTGCTTCTAGATCTTTGTCGAAAAGTAGTGGTCCTGTTGGATTGTTTCTTGTCATAAACTAAAAATACCTAAAAAGAAAAAGCAAAGAAAACTCAAAAATTTAAAAGAAAAGAAAAATAAAAATAAAAATAAATTAAATTGAAAATAAAAATAAAAGAAAAATAAATCAATAAATATAAATATATGGCTAAAGTAATAGAAATCGAGCTTTCGTAATATTTTAGTTCCCCGGCAACGGCGCCAAAAACTTGATATCTGCGTTCGCGATACTAAGTAATAAAATTTATAAAGAACTTGATCACACCAAAACTAACTAATATCGCGACGCTTTAAGGCAAGCGCACCTATCGAACAGTAGTAAAGCTTAGTGGCAAGACCGAGTTATCGTACCCAAGGGAACCAAAAGTACTATTACTTACTTTCTTTCTATTATCTAGCCTAAGAATAAAAGAGGGGTTTGTTTAAACTAATTCTAAAACTAGACTAAGAAGACACAAAGAGTAAATTGAGAAAACTTCTAGGGAAAAGCTGATTGATATGGACAATACTTAAGGGAGAATCCACCTAGACTTCACTTGTTATTGGTTCTTGAGCTAGACGATTTATTCACTTGACTTGATCCGTAGAGTTCCCTAATTTATGCTAAACCCTCCGTCGAGGTGAAGAGCAACTAGGCCTAAGTTGTTAATTAAAGTTCCTTTGTCAATTAACTTCTTAGGTTGCATTAATTCGATCAATGGTTCCCCGTATTAGGTTTGACCCTAATCCGGCAGATTTATGTCGCCCTATGGCTAGGGTTGCATGCAACTCCGCTTAATTATGGTAGATCTACTCTTATCACAGGGACTTTTGCTCCTTTGCTCTAAGCACATCTAATTCTTGAAGTAATACCTAGGTTTATTAAATCAAGAATGAAGAACACATAATTAAGAACAACTCAAGTATTTATCATATAACTCAAGAATAAATAATAACAAGATCTATCTTAGGTTTCATCCCTCTCAAGTATTTGAGGGGTTTAGTTCATAATAAAGAAAGAAAACATCTCAGAAGAAATAAAATAACAAAACATAAAAGAACCCGAAAACCCCTGAAGGAATTTAGGGAGATCCTCTTTATTGCTGTAGAATTCTGGCTTCTGGGATGAATCAATCAGCTTCCCTGCGAGTAATCCCTACTTCCGCTCTCTGTGTTGGCAGCAAAGAATACTTCCCTTTGTGGGGAAAAATAAGCACCCCCTTAGAGTTGCCTTCTAGGGTCTTTATATAGATTTTTGGGGAGCCTTTTTTAGTCTCCAAGTATCCCAATTTGAGTGAACTTCCTCTTCCTCACGACTAGAACACGCCCGTGTGCCATGCCCGTGTGACTTCGACAAAGGCCGTGTGATTTGGCACGGCCGTGTGACTGGCCGTGCTTGTCGAGAGTTGGACCGTGTGATCTTCATGTGGCACGGCCGTGTGGCACGGCCGTGTGGTGACTCTTTGGGCCGTGTGTTATGTCATTTTTGGCCCGTTTTCCTCATTTTGGTCCATTTCCTATTTTTTTCTCTTCCCTATGCTCTCCTGAGTATAAGATATGAAAAAGAAGGATTAAGAGCACCAATTCTCACTAAATTGATAATAATTCATCTAAAATATAGGTTAAACATGGGGTAAAAATATGTATAATTTAGCATTTATCAGTAACTTTTATAAAAACACGCCTTAGAGCTAACCGATTTCAAAACGATTTAAACAATATCCTACTTAAGCTAAAAACTATTTAAATAATTAAAAACCCAAAAAATAATAAGAGCGGCCTCATTACAAACCCAAATTGAAAATAAAGTGATTAAATAAAATAGTGAAATAATCAACTTTAAAACCAGAAAAGCAGTCTTCGTGGCCACTCTGAATCCCTCCCAGCTCTAAGTCCACAAACTAGGGCTCACCTGCAAGGATGGAAGGAAAAAGGGGTGAGTTTGGGAAACTCAGTGTGTATAGAAACCCATCTAGAGCCCAAATCAGCTCAAGCCCACTAGGCCTAAACCCTTATCAGTCTCAGTAATAACTGGGCCGAAGCCCTATTTAGATACAGTAAACTGGGCCTTATCCCTTTACAGATAGCAGTACGACCCATAGGCCCATTACAGTAACAATACATATAACGTGCATGAATGCAAAGCCCATCACATGTAGGGAGACTACTCAACCCACCCAACCGCTACACACCATAGTCGCAGTATTACTGCTCAGATATCGTGGCCACTAACAGTAATACGAGGCAAGGCCTCTTTCAGTAAACAGTATGAGGCAAAGCCTCTTTCAGTAATCGTGGCAATGCCACTTGCACTTCCTCCATCAATAATCCCAAAACCCATGCAACAGATAATTATGACATGGCATACAATGTACAGAAACAGTAAATCATGCATTTTAGACAAATTTAGCCCTAGGGGTATATCAGACATTTTGCACCTAGGGGTAAAACGATACTTTCGCACCTATAAGGGTATTTCATTAATTTATCAGTTTTTATGGATTTCATACATATTACAGTCACTAGTAATCCATTTGTCGTCACCGTAGTCTATTTAACTTAGTTTAACAGTTTTAGCTACTGGGCCCTAAAACCCCTAATGGGCCTTATAGTATCTATTGGCTACTTAAGCCCATTTGATCTAAGTTTCATAATCAGTTTTAGCAGTTTATACCCTACAGTCTATCAGAATACTACAAACGCCTATTTTTACCTATATAGGCTCGTAAGCCCATTGGGCCCACATTCAGCCCATCGAGGCCCAACTTATCGAAGTGCACGGAATCGCACTCTCATTCGTCTTACCAATTCCGATTATAGAATCTTAATGGTTCCAATCAACCCACAAGCACTCGCACGCTCGCAAGCCCACGAAATATCGGTATTTCGGCATTTTAGCTTTTTGGCTTTTGCCGAATTGAACTGCAATAGGGGATTTCGATACACACCTGATTTGCGATTATACTGATACGATCTCCTACGCGATTTCTCCTATAATCAACCACTTTAACAGATTAGACTACAAATCTACGAATACCAAAGTAGGAACTCCCTTACCATATTCGGCCAATACCTTTAATGGCCATGAAATCTTACCTTTGTCGACTTAGATTTACTGGATCTAGATTTGGTTGTACCAATGACCTTGCTTTCCAATACTCCTCGCTTGATCTCCTCGTTTGCTAACTAACTCACATAAGAACCAAAAACAACACTGAATCACTCTCAAGCCAAGTCGACAACCTCCCTAAAGAGCTAGGGGGTGTTCGGCTTTTCCAACATTCCATGAAAGATTAAGTTAAAGTTTCGGTACTTACCAATTGATCTACTTGCTTTCCAACCACCTCTCTATCTCCGATCTCCTAACGATCTACTTTTCAAACGCAACTAGAGGAAGAATCACCATGATTTTGGCAAAAGAGAAAATCGGCAATTAAGTATTTCGACTTCTAATGGTTGTCGACAGGGGTTTGAAAGAAAAATGGGAAAGGAGTAGGTTGATTCGGTCTTGAAGAAAAGGTGATGGAATGGGATCGATTTAAAGGTGCAAGAAGATCAAAGAAGAAGAGAATGGGAGAAAAAGAATGGAAGAAGAAGGAGAAGGGAAGAGTAGATTCAGCTTTAATGGAGAAAAAATAGAAAAGAATATGAGCAAAAGAAATAAGATAAAATAGAAACCAAAAAAATCCCAATTAAAAGGAGAAGCATAATCGGCTAAGAACCATCCCCCAATTTAATCCTGTGCTTATTCTTATTTTACCAACAGCATAAGTTTTAATTTAATTCAAACTCTCACCGATCAGCAGCAGCCCTTATCCACCGACTGAACCGCACAATTCCCGTACAGCACGCTACTATGCGTCCCCTAGTCCCTCGTGGATCCTTCCATGCGCGTACAGCAAAAAGGCCATCCTCCTGCGCGCGCCCCAGCTCGAACACGGGACCTCCAAGGTACCAAGTGCACTGTTGACCACTGCGTCGCGGCTTTGCTTTAAACATAATACGGTTCCATTTAATCTTAAGCCATACCTGCTGAAGTCCCCACTTCTTTAAAAAAATAAAATTACAACTTGCCTACGCTTGGACTTGAACATGTGCCCCTTTGGAAATCCTAGCACGCTACTACCACTACGCCACTGACGCTCCTTGTGGCATAATGTTGTTGCAACTTCTTTTAAGCCTTTTTTAAAACGCAACCTGACTTCTAAAAAAAAAAACCAAACTCTGCGCACACTGAACCTCGAACCTAGGCACTCCCTCGTCCTCCTAGCGTGCTTAGGCACTGGGCCAGGCACATCCTTTGTGTCTAAACTCAGCCCAAATTATATATAACTCCTATTGCCCAGATTCCCCTAAAGAAGCAAAATTAAGAATTTTTGCTAGAGTCTTGGATCAAACCCAAGATTTTTCCCATACCATAAATCATTCATAATTTATTTAAACACTACATTTAAACACTAAATTAATAAAAATAATATTATATACATATTTTTTTCTAATACTAATAATTATAATTTTCATAAATTTTAAAGCATCAATAATAATAATAACAGTAATATTTTTATAACAATAATTTTTAAAACTTCTCAATTATTCAGGTTTTCTTTTATCCGAACCTCGACTCAAGGCCCAATTCATCTAGGCCCAAATTCCGGGTGTTAAATTCGACATCCTTTTATCCACGAGCTAATTAGGCGACAATATGAGAAAATGGAAAGCAGAGAGAGTAAGCACAAAGCTTAGTAAGTTACAAGTAAATAAAAGACAACAATTTACCATTTTATAACATGATCTCAACACATCACAAATTGTGCATGATATATAAAAAGAATGGCTACAAGCATAACTTACTCATTTTCCTCTTTTACTAATCATAAAACATACTATGAGCTCACATTTCATACATTTCATTTAGGTACCTGCACCATTCACAAGGTCATCATAATATCTCTCGATCTTAATACTAACTTTAAATTTTCCTGTTGAACTATTTAAAATACGAAAGGATATTCAATGAGCATCAAACATAGGGTATCAAGCCGATGCCATGTCCCAGAAATCTTCTTACACTAGCTCACACGTCAAGTCGGCGCCATGTCCTAGACACGGTCTTACGCTGACTCTCAATGTATCGAGGCCGATGCCATGTCCTAGACATGGTCTTACACTGGTTCTCCTCTATCCGTGCCGATGCCATGTCCCAGACATGGTCTTACATTGACACAAATCCAAGTTGATGCCATGTCCCAAACATGGTCTTACACTAGCTTGAAAGATGAGGCCGATGCCATGTCCAAGACATGGTCTTACACTAGCACTAGTATCAAAGCCGATGCCATGCCCCAGACATGGTCTTACACTAAAACGTAACGAGGCTGATGCCATGTCCCAGACATGGTCTTGCACTAGCTCTCGTATGACCCTAGTATCATCGCAAAGAATCTCCAATCTATTCATACAGTTCCACTGGGCTTTATCACATAAATTCTCATCAAGGCATTACTCTAATTCACATTTATTCATCTTATGCAAAGATAGATAATCTCATGCATAATTATAGAAAATTTGCATTATTTACCTACAACTTACCTCCGTATACCAAATGTGAACGACATCTCGATTTAGTTGGTTTCCTTGGCCTTCCCCCGGCCTAGGTTCGGGTTTTGTACTTCTTGATCTAAAATAACAAAATTTCACTAATTTAATAACAATATTAATATAAACAATTCAATATTCATAAATTGGCAAAATGACCATTTTACCCCTAGACTTTGGCAAAATGACCATTTTACCCCTTGGCCCGAAAATTGATTTTTATCAAATTTCCTTATTCACCAAGCCTAACCGAACTCTATCCACTCTTATGGTAGCCTACAATTCCAATTATTTCATGCAATTAATACACAATTTATCACCTTTACAACTAAGTCCAATTTAGGTGTTTTCCATGAACACTCTTTCACAAAAGTTGTTTATTTAACAACCTACATTCATTTTCCTTCATAAAATTCCAGCAAACCACACAAGTGTTCTAATGGTAAAATTTTAAACTTTTAACCATTTTGCAAAATAGCCCCCTTAATATGTAGCCCATG
Source organism: Gossypium stocksii (assembly GCA_020496765.1). NCBI lineage: Eukaryota > Viridiplantae > Streptophyta > Magnoliopsida > Malvales > Malvaceae > Gossypium > Gossypium stocksii. The sequence goes on from CM035622.1 coordinate 67,225,509, forward strand.
CTATAAGGGTCTCAAAAGTATAAAAATTATCAAGAAAGACCATTGAATGCACTTACTTGTGAGAATGAAAGATAGCTGAAATTTTGAGCTTTCAAAACCCCAAAAATGGCTGGAGAAATTGGTGAAAGAGAAGAAGAAATGAAGAAGTTGATAGCTAGTCACCAAGGCCATTATTTTATTTTCAATTTAAGCCACCTAGCTTTGACTAAAAAAAGATTTTCCCAATTCTAATGCCTCATGGCCGGCTATGCTATTAAAAATTGGTATATTTGCCTATTAAAGGTCTCTACATTATGCTACAAAGCTATTTATCACCAATTGCTAGTAATTCACAACTTTTTCCCTTTATGCGATTTAGTCCTTTTTCGCCATCGAGCTCACAATCGCATAAATTAATTCACCAAAATTTTCATACTCTCCTATAAAAATGCTATAACACATAAAATAATACTAGAAAAAAATTCTCCGACCTCAAGTTAGTGATTTCAAAATCACTATTTCGACTAAGCCAAAATTTAAGCTATTACAATTCTTCTCCATAAGGATTTTTGTCCTCAAAAATTTTACCAGTGAACAGGTTCGGGTATTGGTCTCTCATAGTCTCCTCGGTTTCCCACATGGCTTATTCGACTCCATGTTGATGCCATAATACCTTTACAAGCGCTATACTTTTATTTCACAATTTCTTGACCTCTCGATCTAAAATCTTAACTGGTTCTTCACTGTAGGTCATATCCAGACTTATTTCAATTTCTGCCGGTGAAATCATGTCTAAAGGGTCAGAATGGTAGCGACGTAACATCAATACATGAAAGACATCTTGGATTTTCTCTAACTCATAAAGCAAGGCTAGTCGGTATGCCATTGATCTAATTCTCTCAATCACCTCATAAGGCCTAATAAACTGTGGACATAATTTGCTTTTCCTACTGAATCGAAGGATTTTCTTCCACGGGGATACTTTCAAAAAAACTTTATCCCCGACTTGATACTCCATCTCTGTCTGTTTCAAATCCGCGTAGGATTTTTGTCTATTCCAAGCGGCTTTCAAGCAACCACAAATTATCTTAACTTTCTCTTCAGTCTCTTTTACTAAATCAACCCGTGTATCTGATTCTCTTTAAGTTTTGACCAATACAAGGGCGTTCGGAACTTGCACCCATAGAAAGCCTCATAAGGCACCATTTTAAGACTCGATTGATAACTATTGTTGTAGGCGAATTAAACCAGTGGTAAGTACTATTCCCAACTTCCTTGAAACTCGAGAACACAACACCGCAACATGTCTTCTAAAATCTAAATCACCCTTTCTGAATGACAATTAGTCTTAAGGTGGGAAGCCGTACTAAAGATCAGTTTTGTCCCTAAAGCTTCTTGTAGCTTCTTCCAAAACCGTGACGTAAACCTCAGATATCTGTCCGGAATACTATATCTGAGATATACAAATTGGCTAGTTTCTCAAGTGAGTAGTCCGTACAAACTGGTATAAAGTGAGCTAACTTTGTTAGTCTATCCACAACAACCCATACTGCATCTTCCTTCTTTGGCGATAATGGCAGCCCTGATACGAAGTCCATGGTAACCCAGTCCCATTTCTATTCAGGAACCATCACTAGTTGAAGTAAACCCATAGGTACTTGGTGTTTAGCTTTTACTTGTTGACAAACTAGGCACTTAGAGACAAACTCTGAAATGTCTCTTTTCGTTCTCGACCACCAATATATTCTCTTCAAGTCATTATACATTTTCACGTTGCCTGGGTGAATAGATAGGCGACTACTATGTGCCTCTCGCAAAATACTTTGAATAAGCTCATCATCCTTAGGTACACAAATCCTATCCCGGTACCTCAAACAAACATCGACACTAACTTGGAAGTTTGATACATTATTCTTCTTGCATTAAGTCAACTAGGCTTGCAAATCTTTGTCACCGCTTTGAGCATCACAAATCTCATGCAAAAATATTGGTATTGCTCTCAACTCAGCTAAAATCAAACCATCATCGGTTACAGACAACTGAGTATCCATAGCCCTCAAGGCAAACAATAATTTCCTACTTAATGCGTCGGCGACCACATTCACCTTTCCAGGGTGATAGTCGATTATCAACTCGTAATCCTTTATCAGCTCTAACAATCTTTGTTGTCGTAAGTTCAGCTCGTCTTGAGTCATCAAATACTTTAAACCTTTGTAATCGGTGAATATCTGACATTTCTCACCATACAAATGGTGCCTCCATATCTTCAATGCAAACACAATGGCGATCAACTCTAAATCATGGGTCGGGAAATTTTTCTTGTGTGGATTTAGTTGCCTCCGGGCATAGGCTATTACCTTGCCTTCTTGCATGAGCACACACCCCAATCCATTCAACGATGCATTGCTATAAACTACAAATTCTTTGCCCAGTTCTAGTTGCACTAACACTGGGGCTTCGGTCAACAAAGCCTTTAGTTTCTCAAAACTCTGTTGGCACTTTTCTATCCAGTCAAACATGACGACTTTTTGCACCAGTCTCATCATCGAATTACCTATCATAGAGAACCCTTTAACAAACTTCTGTAGTAACCTGCTAAGCCCAAAAGCTTCTATTTTCTAGTACATTTCTAGGTGGTTTCCACTCAACAATAGCCAAGATCTTGCTTGGGTCAACTCTAATCCCATCTCCCGACACAATGTGTCCCAAGAATCCAACCTCTCGCAGCCAAAATTCACTCTTACTGAACTTGGCATACAATTGCTTATCCCTCAGGTTTTGTAATACAATCCTTAAATGCTCCGCATGCTCACTCCCATCAAGTGAATAAACAAGGATATCGTCAATAAAGACCACGACAAACTTGTCCAAGTACGGTCAAAAAATGCTGTTCATCAGTCTATAAATACCGCAAGAGCATTTGTCAAGCCAAAAGGCATGACGAGGAACTTATAATGACTGTACCTCGTCTGAAGGTAGTTTTCGGCACATCTTGTTCCTTGACTCTCAGTTGGTAATAACTCGACCTTAGGTCTATCTTACAAAACACGGTAGCTCCCTTCAATTGATCAAACAAGTCATTGATCCTTGGCAAAGGATATTTATTCTTAACTGTAACCTTGTTGAGCTGTCAATAGTCTATACATAACCTCATCGAACCATCCTTTTTCTTGATAAATAATACCAGAGCACCCCACGGTGAGAAGCTCAGTCTAGCAAAACCTTTATTCGTTAATTCTTGCAACAGAACTTTCAATTCCTTAAGTTCTGTCGGAGCCATCCTATACGGGGCAATTGAGATAGGTGCCATACTAAAAACCAACTCGATACCAAACTCCACTTTTCTAGTTGGAGGTAATTTGGGTAATTCTTCCAAAAACACATCTGGGTACTCACACACCACTGGCACTGATTCGATTCGTACCTACGATACTTGGGTATTTAGTATAAAAGCAAGATACGACTCATACCCTTTCCTCAAATACCTCTGAGCTGTTATAAAAAGACAATACTACCAATAGACCATCCGATTCACCTTATTCAATCTGAAAAACATCCCCATTTTCACATTTCAGCTCAATAAACTTTCTTCCACAATTTACTACTACATCATGGGCAGTGAGCCAATCAATACCAAGGATTATGTCAAATTCATCAAACGGCAATAACATTAGGTTAGTCGAATAGCAATAACCTCTAATTGTCAAGGGACAACCCTTACACACTCAGTCAACTAGCACATGCTTGCCTAGTGGGTTTGACACCTTTACTACAAACTCAGTCGACTTGACATGCATATTCATACTGGATACCAATTTCATACGCATATAGTAGTAGGTAGACCCCGGATCAATCAAAACAATAACAGGTATATCATAGATAGAAAGTGTACTCGTAATCACAAAGAGAGACGAAGCCTCCTCGCTGACATGAATAGCGTAGGTCCTCGCAAGTGTTTTGCCCTCTGACCTCACTGAGGAATATCTAGGGGCGACTTTGCTACTAGCTCCACTACCTGAGTTCTTCTGTGGTCTACCTCTTGAAGGAGCATTACTCGCTCTTACATCTTGCTTTTTATCATTCTCATCCATCTTAGGACAATTTCAGATGAAGTGATCTAATGAACTGCACTTGAAGCAACCTCTTTCATTTCCTCGACACTAACCGAAGTGTCGCTTACCATACTCCAAGCACTCAGGTCTATTTGGTCGAGCACTATCCATACTCGCAATAGAGGTGGTCTGAGCTTTAGACGTTGTATGATGTTTATTCTTGTTCCTGCTTGAAAACACAACTGAATTATTCGATCGGGTAGTAAACTCTCTAGATCTCTTGGAGGAAGACTGGTGTGACTTCCCCATTTGTCTCTTTTTTGAGTCACGAGACTTAACATCCGCTCTCCTCTTCTCTTCGACCAACTCTTCTGCCTTACATGCTCTACCAATGAGCACTACAAATTCTCTCAACTCTAGAATACCCATAAGAAGCCTAATGTCTTCATTCAGTTCGTCTTCAAACCTCTTACACATTAAGGCTTCCGTAGAGACACACTCACGTGCATACTTGTTGAGCCTCATGAATTTGCGCTTATATTCCGTCACTAATATATGACCTTGCTTAAGTTCTAGAAACTCCTTCCTCTTCTGATCGATAAACCTCTAACTGATATACTTTTTACGAAACTCCTCCAGGAAGAATTCACAAGTCACTCTCTCTATCAGTACAACTGACACGACAGTATTCCACTACTGGTAGGTCGAATCTCGCAGAAGTGATATTACACATTTCATGCACTCTTCAGGTGTGCAAGATAGCTCATCGAAGACTCTAATAGTATTCTATAACTAAAATTCTACCCTCTCTAGGTCATCATCTTTGTTTGCCCAAAATTCCTCGACCCCATGCTTTCTAATTCTGTCCATCGAAGGCTTCTTCCTCCTAACCATCTCTGCTCCTTGAGGAGTTATAAGGGTAGGCTGAGGAATTAGAGAAGGTGGGGGAGGTGGAGTATTTGGATTAGCACGAATAAACTCTGTGTACCAAGCGTTCATTATTTGGAGGTAGGCTTCTCTAGCCCCTCCACCCTGATTCATCGTCGCAGGCACACTCTTAATTGGCATAGTGTCTCTAATGGGAGTCGGCACATTACTTTCCACATCATCCATCATAGCTCATTCAGGATCCATTTACCATAATAAAATACAATTTATAATCATTAGGAGTCATCACACTATCATATTATAATTATAGTATGTATGGCTACACTCGTACACAAGCTAGGTTAGTCATAGAATCGACTAAACCATAGCTCTGATACCACTAAATGTAACACCCCTTACCATATCTGACTCCAGAATAGGGTACGAAGCATTACCTTACTAAAACACATGCAAACACTCATTTCTGATTCATAAAAGTTTGTCCCAAATTAAAACTTTTCAAACATTGTCTTACGATCCTTAATATGGACCTACGAGGCCCAAAACATGTTTTAGAAACAAATCAGGATTAATTTGAGTGCTTAGAAAACCTTTAAGAAAAACCATTAAATGCAAGGCACACACCCGTGTGGCCTCTAAACATGACCGTGCTGAAGGCCCGTGTGGTTCACATGACCTAAGCATTTAGGGACACGCCCATGCCCCTGGTCCGTGTGAATTTATTTTCTAACTTTGAACCTACAGAGGCTTTCACACAGCCTGGCACACGACTGTATGCTCAGTTCGTGCCCCTCACACGGCCTAGCTCATGCCCATGTGTTCAGCCCGTGTCCCTCACACGGCCATGACAGGCCTATGTCACAGCCCATGTGCAAAAACCTGGGTATTCTATTTCTGACGTCAGCATTACATAAAGGTTACACGGCCGTGGCACACCCCCGTGTGCTAGACCGTGCCCTCCACATGGTTGAGACACACGGTCGTGTCTCAACCCGTGTGGTAAACTGCGAGGAATTTAATTTTGCCAATCCTACGGTGCAAGGGACACACAATCTAACCACATGCCCGTGGGGCAGACCGTGTGTCACACACCGCTTAGACACATGGCCGTGTGTCTACCCGTGTGGACAAACATAAAGCTATCTACCAAGCCTTTTGCCACCCTGAAACAACATCGAGCATATACCAATTCACAATTATCCAACCAAGGTCAACATTAGGCATTCACATATATTCACATACCCAAATCAACCAAGCATTTATACTACTATCCTAGTACTTTTGTTTATCCAAACTACTTGCACATTCATGAAAACATCAACATTTTCATTTAAAAACCATTAACAAAATTAGCCAACATCTTTGGCCTTATACAAAATGAGGTATTTCAAAACTCAAGCCAACACACTTGGCTCCAAAATAATACAACACTTAACAAAAGAATCAAATCCTATACATGCCATATTCATAAGATTAAAACTAACTATACCAAGGGCTTCTTTTATAGTGTGATCGGTGCTTCCAACATCTTTTTATCCACGAGCTAACTAGGCGGCACTATAAGAAAATGGAAAGGAGAGAGAGTAAGCACAAAGCTTAGTAAGTTGTAAGTAAATAAAAGACAACAATTTACCAAGCTAGAACATGCTCTCAACACATCACAAATTGTGCATGATATATAAAAAGAATGGCTAAAAGCATAACTTACTCATTTTCCTCTATTAATAACCATACAACATACTATGAGCTCACATTACATACATTTCATTTAGGTACCTGCACCACTCACAAGGTTATCATAATATCTCTTGATTTTAATACTAACTTTAAATTTTCCCATTGAAATATTTAGAATACGAAAGGATATTCAATGAGCCTCAAACATAGGCTATCAAGCTGATGCCATGTCTAGACATAGTCTTACACTAGCTCATACGTCAAGTTGCCACCATGTCCCAGACATGGTCTTACACTGACTCTCAATGTATCGAGGCTGATGCCATGTCCCAGACATGGTCTTGCACTGGCTCTCCTTTATCCGTGCTGATGCCATGTTCTAGACATGGTCTTACACTGACACATATCCAAGCCGATGTCGTTCCCAAACATGGTCTTACACTAGCTTGCAAGATGAGGCCGATACCATGTCCAAGACATGGTCTTACACTAGCACTCGTATTGACGCCGATGCCATGCCCCAAACATGGTCTTACACTAACATGAAATGAGGCTGATGCCATGTCCCAGACATGGTCTTAAACTAGCACTTATCGACCCCGATGCCATGTCCCAGACATGGTCTTACACTAGCACTCGTGTCGACGCTGATGCCATGCCCCAGACATGGTCTTACACTAACACATAATGAGGTCGATGCCATGTCCTAGACCTGGTCTTACACTAGCTCTCGTATGAACCTAGTATAGTGGCAAAGAATATCCAATCTATTCATACAGTTCAACCGGGCTTTATCACATAAATTCTCATCAAAGCATTACTCTAATTAACATTTATTCATCTTATGCAAAGATAGATAATCTCATGCATAATTATAGAAAGGTTGCATTATTTACCTATAACTTACCTCCGTATACAAAATGTGAACGACTTCTCGATTTAGTCAGTTTGCTTAGCCTTCCCCCGTTCTAGGTTCAGGTTTTGTACTTTTTGATCTAAAATAAAAAAATTTCACTAATTTAATAACTCTATTAATCTAAACAATTCAAGATTCATAAATTGGTCAAATCACCATTTTGCCCCTAGACTTTGGCAAAATGACCATTTTACCTCTAGGCCCAGAAATTGATTTTAATCGAATTTCCTTATTTACCAAGCCTAACCAAACTCCTTTCACTCTTATGGCAGCCCACAATTCTCATTATTTCATGTAATTACTACACAATTTATCAACTTTACAACTAAGTCCAATTTAGGTGTTTTCCATGAACACCCTTTCACAAAAGTTGTTTATTTAACAACCTACATTCATTTTCCTTCATAAAATTCCAGCAAACCACACAAGTGTTCTCATGGCAAAATTTTAAACTTTTAATCATTTTGCAAAATAGTCCCCTCAATAGGTAGCCTATGTTACAAGGGTCTCAAAAGTACAAAAATTATCAAGAAAGACCATTGAATGCACTTACTTGTGAGGATGAAAGATATATGAAATTTTGAAAAATGGCTGGAAAAATCGATGAAAGAGAAGAAGAAATGAAGAAGTTGATAGCTAGTCACCTAAGCCATTATTTTATTTTCAATTTAAGTCACCTAACTTTGACTAAAAAAAGATTTTCTTAATTCTCATGTCTCATGGCCGGCTATGCTATTAAAAATTAGCCTATTTGTCTATCAAAGGCCTCTACATTATGTTACAAAGATATTTAGCAACAATTGCTAGTAATTCAAAACTTTTGCCCTTTATACAATTTAGTCCTTTTTCACAATTGAGCTCACAATCGTGTAAATAAATTCACCAAAATTTTCATACACTCTTATAAAAATGCTATAACACATAAAATAATATTAGAAAAAAATTCTCCGACCTCGGGTCAATGATTTTGACAAGAGGTGTTATAGCTCCTTTGGTGGATGAATGACTCTTTTTCAAGAGGTGAAATCAATAAGAGGATAAAGAAAAATGGATGTGAAATGAAGAGAGAATGTTTTGAGAGAAGGGAAGAGATGAGAAAGTTGAGGTGTGTTTCAAATGAGCAGCCAAGGTGGGTTTTATAGGTTGAGAAGGCTGCTAAAAATAGGCAAAATCAGCAGCTAGAGAGCCCTCCCTTGGCTGGCAACACATGTGGCAAGTTTAAATTTTTCAAACTTGCTATATTAAGGAAGGGACAAATCTATAAAGGCACAAATAGTGGAGGGTCTGTTTGCAATTTGGCAAAGTTTTCAAGGGACATTTTACAAGCTATTTAATTAGCCAATCAAGCTAATTGGGTGAGCATGTGGGACGGTTTTGGGCTACCCAGTACTTGGTTGGTTTGGTTTTCTCGGTTCAGCTCAACTTGGTCACTTTTCATAATTAATTAATTATAATTTATTTAACCCAAATTAAATTGGATATAAGTTACAATTAATTATATTATGAATTAATACACATAATTTGGATCATCTTAGGATGAAAAATTAATTTGTGTTGATGCTTCAAAATTGGTTCTCAGTTTTGCACTTTTAGTAGTGTCTGCCGAGCCATTTTTCACCTTTTGTGCAAATCTGTTGAAAATAATCAAAATTAATTATAGAATTAATTAAAATTCATTATGTTCATAATGTAAGTACAAAATAATTATTTTATAATAATTATATATTTTTTGACAAGAATTTTACCGAATTTGCATGAATTTGAGTTAAATAGGGCATTAAAAAGTGTGTATATTTTTGTGTTTCCACACCCTCAAACTTAATTCATTGCTCGTCCTGAGTAATGCACAAATTTGAAAAGAATTTCTCCAAAACACCTTTGAAAAATTCCTTCAAAACAACATTCTTCCTAACAATCATGAGTTTGGTATACTTATGCTCAAGAATAAAAAATCCGATATTTATGCTACTTATGTATACATATCATTCAAATTAATTTCAACCATTCTTATGATAGAAAAAATTAGACTAAATGCTTCCTAACAAAGACATGTTAATCCCTACCAATTTGATTTTATTCCCTTATTCAAGATTAAGCTGCAATCAGTAAGTTTAACTTTATACCTTCATTTGTTGAACAAAGCAATTTCTCTCCACCAATGTAGGTAGCATCGAAACTTGAATCAATAGGTCTTTAACAAGGTTGTAACGTGGCTAGGCTAGGGGTAGGTAAAAGTTAAATTTAGGCTAAACACGCTAGACTTAGCTTGAATCGAACCTTTAGACTATTTACCTTCAATACACCAACTTACTTTACTTTCACATGCTCTTTTGTACATCTATTTTCTTTCAAGTACACATGCTCTCCTTTTTTTTTACTAGGATTTTGTTGTATGTACTACAATTTTTTGAGCATTTGATACTTCTTTTCAACTCCCCCAAACTTATTTCAAAGAATATTCTAAATCGTACTAAGTCTAGTGTTTGGGACAATTTAAACATAATTAAGAGAGAAGTGATGGCTAAATATTGCAGGGGTTCAAATAAAATTAGGCCATATAGTCTCAAAGTTGGGTTTCAAGGGATAAAATTTTATCAAGGTTGGCTTGAAAGGCTCAAACAATCCATACAAAAATTGCCGAAATCATTTTCAACTTTCCATGCTTCTTAGGATTTTGTCTCAAGAAACTACTAAGCCAATTCTAAAGACTTAAACTTTCATGCATGCCTAACTTTCTTATGGAACTAAAAATTTTATGGTATGATTTGCATGCTTTATTAAAAATACATTTATGTCATTATTAAGCTAACATAACAATTTATTGAAATAATCAAATTTTATTTATACTGGAGTTTAGCATACTTAACAAATTTCAAATTTTTGAACAAAATATAACCTAATCATAACTGAAAGAAAAATTTATTCTAAGTGGGAAAATTTTCAAATATTTGGTCCCGCCTACTTAAGATGAACAATGTCGTCATTGTTAAAAGCGAATAGATACTATACACCAGGTAGGATTCTAGAAAAGAAGATGTGAGTCAATTCTTAAGTACCAAGCTTTCTCTAAATCCAATCCTAGACATGTATATATCTATTGCCACACTTTATACTTTCCGATTTGTTCATTTTTATTAATGATTTCAACCTCTTGTTTTATTATGTGAAAATAAAAATTCCTAATTGAACTTAATCCTAAAATAACCTAATAATAGAAATAAAATAAAGTCAAGATCCTTCCCTTTTATTTATTTGTAGATCCTTCTATATTTAACTCATCTTTTGCTCTACCATCTTTGTTTTTGCATGAATCGCTTCTCTCCATCTTTAATAATGGATCCATGATTCAGATATGAAATCTAGAAATTCAGGCACAAAAATAAACGGGTCATTGTATATTTTCGTAAAAGCACTTCTCATTTAGTTAACCCTTATTTTTGAATATCTCCAGTAAGCTTGTTGCTGCCACTACATATGATGCATTATGTTCATCACTTTTGACAGCTCATCTCGAAGATTTGGGTGAGGCGATTGTGTAACACCCCTTACTCGTATTCAATGTCAGAAGAGAGTACGAGGCATTACCGGACAATGACACTTACAATCGATCGTTTCAAAGTCACTAACTTCCGTTCAAATTTAAAAACTTTCATTCATACTCAAATTGTCCCTGTTATGGGCCTACGAGGCCCAAAACAAACTTTGGTATTAATCAGGGACCAAACCGAGAACTTTAGAAAATTTTAGAAATTTTCATGCAAAATAGGGCACACACCCTTGTGGTTTAGGGACACACTCATGTGAATTTAATTTTTCATTTCGAACGTACAGAAGTTTTTACAAGGCTGAGAAGACGCCCGTGTACTAGGCTGTGTCCTTAACACACCCGAGATACACACTCGTGTATCTACCCGTGTGCAAAAAACCTGGACATTCTATTTATGACGTTAGCGTGCAAATTAGGTCACATGACCAAGGCACACGCCTGTGTGTTATCCCATTTGACATACTTAATTTTTCGCAAATTGCATGCGGGGGACACACGGCTAGACTACCTGCCCCAGAGGTGGACCGTGTGTTACATACGGCCTAGACACATGCCCGTGTGTCTGCCCGTGTGGACAAATATAAGGCTATTTACAAAGCCTTTTGCAACCCTAATGATCAACCATATTTATACCAATTTCAACAACACTTCACAAGACAAAAGTACACATCTTAATATCCAAAATCAAGACATCCACAATTCAATCTCATTTCAAACATATTCCTCATTCATCATGCATATACACATTCATTCACTCATCATATTTTCTACACATCTATTCATGCTATCATTTATTCCCACTTAGGTAAACAACTCATTCATGAACAACCTCATCATATACTTATAAAATAATCAATATTAACCACATCACTTGGCCTTATACAAAGGTAGTACCAAAGGCATAGACTCACATATTTGGCCTAACAATTATGACACTTACAAAATGCCCAAGTCTCTATACATTCCATAATTCAATGTAAAATTCCAATATACAAAAAAGTGTTGATAGCGTGAGTGATCCTCCAACGTCTTCCGTATCCCAAGCTGGCCTGGCTACTCTATAAAACAAGGGAAGAGAAAGGGAGTAAGCTTTAAGCTTAGTAAGTCTATATGAAAATAATAAACATCATAACAACACACTTAGCATTTAAAGCATAACCCAACCATATAAATGATTCAGATCTTATCGTTTCACTTACTCGTCAAACACCTTACCTAACATTCTCAACATTTAGCATGCACAATGCTCACACATTTCCATATTCTTTCCATGCACTCATTCATCACCACAATACCCGTAGTTTCAATTAAATATTTCCTCAACACACACTTCAGTATAATAATCCATGTACAGTGATTCGCACATAGCAACTCATATTAACCATTTATAAGGTGGTTTTGCACATAGCCCCCCAATATCAATATTTCACGATAATTCGCACTTAGCCCATTGATATTAATAACCAACAAGATGGTTCGCACTTAGCCCACCAATATTAACAATTACCCGGTGGTTCGCACATAGCCCACCGATATCAATAATTCCACGGAATTTATTCGTAACCTCACTTTTCATAATTTCATCCAATGACAGTAATAATTATTCTCATTTCATAAAGGACATTCACATGTAAAAAAATCAATATAAAGATGTATTGTTTACATATAAACTTACTTATTGTGATTGTGATGAAGTAATAATATTTTTATGATCATATTTAGAAACTAACTAATATCACGATAAAAGGCAAGCGCACCTATTGAATAGTAGTATAGTTAGTGGTAAGACTGGAATGTCGAATTCAAGGAACTAAAATTACTAGTAATAACTTTCTTCTTATTATCTAGCTTAGAAATAAAGGAAGGTTGTTTGTAAACCAAAAAAATTCTAACTAACTAAAGACGCAGCAAAGAATAAATTGGGGAAATACTTTTGGGAAAATTGATTGATGAAAGCAATACTTAAGGAAGAATCCACCTAAACTTCATGTAATAGCCCGTTTTTAGGGTTAATTGAAACAGTGGTTTTGGAACCACAAACTGACATTAAGAAATTTATTTTATTATTATTTTAATATTTATAGCATGATATTATAGTTTTGTGAAATTTTTGCAAAGAAATTTTATCGCTTAAGTGGTTAATTCAGTAAAAAGGGCTTAATCACGTAAAATGCAAAAGTTGCATTCTATTTATTAAAGGTGTTAATTGGCTTTGGCTTTTCAATATGATAGCCTTAAATGGCAATTATACCATTAATATGTTAGTGGATGTTAATGGTTTGGCATCAAGGAAATTATGCATTATTTTAAAGGTTAAATAGGTAAATGGTTAGTAAATGACATATTTAATAAAACCAAAAACCATGATTTTAGTCCATTTTCCTTCATATAGCCGAATGTAAGAAAAGAAAAACATCCATGGTTACAAAATGAGGTTCGACAATTGCATGTTAAATTGGTAAGTCATTTTGGACTCGGTTTTTGATAATTTTTACGTTTTTGAGATCGTTGCTTCGAATACTACTCGACCCATGCCTGAATTTCTAATTTTGATGATGTATTCATGAGTTGCCATTATTGATATCTTTTTGAATTTTGTGTTTGATGTTGTTAAATAAGAGATATGTGTTAGATTACTAAGTTTGTATTGGAAATTTTCATTAAAATTAAGTAAATAGGGCTTAATTGCAAAAATAATAAATAGAGGGACTAGATTATGAATTAAATTAAATGTGAGGACTTGTAGGGGCTTGAGGAGTATTCGGCCTTAGCTTAGTGTAAGTAAATTATATTTGTTTTGTCTTTTGTGAATTTTGGACTTAATTGCTAAATGTGTAAAATGTATGGGCAAAAGTGTAATTTTCCCATTTATGTGTTTTTGAGTGAATTGGATTGAATATTTGATTAAATAAGTTTAATTTATATTAATTTAGATCAAGAAAAGAGAAAATCAGATTTAGATCGGGGTAAAACTAAAATTGTCGACTAGTCGATCTGTACCGATTTTTCATCGTTCGAGGTAAGTTTATAAGCAAATAAATGTACTTAATTTTAATTAAATGCAAAGTATATATGCTGAAATGAGATATATGAATTAATATATGCTAATGCCGAATGTGTATAAGCATGGTAACTATGTTCATGCATTCGTTTCGACTGAGTTTTAACATTTGAAAGTCCGTATGAACTATATGGAATATCTGGAATTTTTTATATATGAATTGTTTATGAGACAAATTTATAATAGTGATATTCGGGCTTTAAGCCTAGCAAGCCTTGTGCTAATGAATTAATCGAGCTTATGCCTAGCAGGCTTATTACTGGTGTATAAAATCAGACTTTGAGTCTAGCAAGCCTTGTGCCGGTGTGACATTCAAGCTTAGGCCTAGCAGGCTTTATGCCGGTGAATTATTAGAAGTTTATGCCTAAAAGACCTTATGCTGATGTGGTAATCAAATACATTAAACAAGCTAAATGATCAGGTATGAGTTAGCTTGTTGTTTCCTTGAAAATAAGGTAAGCTGATTATTTGTTATGTGATACAAACATATGTATGATGTTAGTTTGAACTTGTGAGTAATTGTGAAGTATATTCGGCCATAAGTTAAGTGTAATTATGTAGTATTAAGGTTTAATACATGAGTATATGTAAACAAGTGTTTAAAGATTCGGCTTTATGCATTGATATTATGATTTTAATAATGTATGATACTTTGGTATAGACATATGTATATTCGGCTACATGATAAGTATAATTATGAGATATTAAAGTTTGATTCAAGAATATTTATTTATGGGTGTGTATATATTCGATCATATAATGGTACTATAGTTTTGAAATTGAATGTTACTTTGATAATAGATACAGTACATTCATCCAAAGGTTAAGTATAGTGATATCATATTGTGACCTGTGTGCAAACTTATATAAATGATTATGTACGACCTTAATGATATAAAGTAAGAATAATTATGAAATGATCCATGAATATATGTATATGAGTTTATGTATATTAGGTTAATTATTGATATTGTGGCTTTAGGAATTTGAATGATATATTAATCTTAATTGTATGGATATTTGGCAAAATGAAAGTATATGTATTATATGAAATTATAAGTTGAAGTTAAACGTGATTATGATAGTATAAATTGGTTTGGTAATTGAATTGTTATTGTCATTGAGTTATTTATTTGCTTATAGCTTATTAAGCTATCAAAGCTTATTCTGTGTGTGTGTTTTTTTTATGTTTATAGATTTTCAGAGATCTACTCGGGCTGGAAGTTGATGGAGACAACATCACACTATCCAGTTATCATTTCAGTAAATAATGTTTTGAGATTTGGTTATATGGTATGTGTAGGCTAATCTTGGAGTTAATTATTTTGAATAAGTATGTGTTTAAAGCCATGCGAAATTGGCTTGCTTATTATGCTTAAGTTTGGTTTTACATGTTCTTAATTAAAATTTTTAATGAGTTTGGTTTTGGTAGTTGTTTTAATAGTTAGCTCATTTTGGAAATATGAAATGTGGTATAAATAAAGTGATGGATCATGGTATATTAACTTAACAGGTTCGGTGGCTAAGTGGTAAGTAATGAATATGTTTTATGATTATTTTGGTTGATTGTTTTGGTATGGGTTCAAATGGTAAATGATGGTAATGATTATGTATGTTTTGGGTTAGTTTTAATGAATAGTTAAAAGTGTCAAGTTGTTACTAATATCAATATCGGTATACATTCATGTGTGGTTGTAAATCCGAATATGATATATATTCAATTTGATATGTTTATGATATTGATAATGGTGATATCGAAATAAAGATTAGTTAATAGGATAAAATATGAAGTTTAGGTATATTAATATGATATGAATTAGATGCACACTGGAGTGTTATTTGTGTTCAAGTGTTAAGTATGGTTGTTATTTTTAGGATGAGTTGCGCATTGTATATATACATCATTAGTATGTTCGGCCATGTTATAATGAATTTAAGTTTCATATGTGATTGCATAATAATTTATGTAATATGATTCAACTGGTTTTATTATGAGCTTGTGTAGAAGTTATCAAATGATATGTTTGATATACGATTAATGAGATAGAAATTAGCATATATTCAGAGTATAAAGTGTAATGATATATAATGGAATATGATTTAATTATGAAAATGGCTTTAATGTAATGGATATACAGAATTGAATATTGGAATTGTTAAATATGTGAACATGTCTTTAATATATACAAGTTTGGTTCAAATTTTAGTAATTATGGAACATGATCAGTTAGGTTTTGATATATGTTCGAACTGAATTAGTTGGAATTTTTGAAATGTGTTTATTTGTGATACATGTTCAATAAGGTATGATTATTTCTGAATTGAAATTAGAACTCATGTATTCAAATTTTTAATAAGTGAATTGTGGATATTTATATTTGATAAATTTCAAATGTTTATTAATTCTTTGGTGTATGAAAGGTGAGGAATGATAGTGCTGAACTGTGTTTTATATAGTAATGCCTCATAACCCTAATCCGGTAATGGATACGGGTTATGGGTGCTACACTTCACTTGTTATTTAACTCTGAATTAGACAATTTATTCATTCGACTTGATCCGTAGAGATCCCTAAATTATGTTAATATCTCCGTCGAGACTAGAAACAACTAACCCTAGGTTGATTAATTAAAATCTCTTTCTAATTAAAACACCTAGTTTTGCATTAACTCGATCTATGGATCCCCCTATTAGATTTGACTCTAATCCGGCAGATTTTCGTCATCCTATGTCTAGGATTGCGATTAACTCCGCTTAATTGTGTTGGATCTACTCTTGAATAGGGACTTTTGCTCCTATGAATAACCACATACGACTTGAATTAACATCCTGAAATATTAACTCAAGAATTAAAAACACAATTAAGAACAAATTGAATATTTGTCATATAATTCAAATAACAATAAGAAGATCCGTCTTAGGTTTCATCCCCCTCAAGTATTTAGGGGATTTAGTTCATGATAATAAGGGAAAACATCTCAAAATAAAGAAGACAACAAAACATAAAGAAAACCCAAAACTCTTGAAAGAATTGAAGGTATATTCAGTCTTGATGTAGATCCTGCCTTTTGAGATGGATCAATTGGCTTTTCTTGAGTAATTCCCTACCTTTTACTCTGTGTGTCCCTTAAGTCGTCTCCTAGAGTGTTTATATAGACTCCAGAATACCTTTCTTAGCCCCTAAGTAGCCTTTTCCGCGTGAAATGAACACGAGTCACGATAGGGACACGCCCATGTGAATCAGGTCTAGGCCGTGCTAAAGTTTACTAATTTGGCACGGACGTGTTGTTTACCCCGTGTGATGAACTCTAGGCTGTATTGATTTCTCATTCCAGCCTATTTTCTCCCTTTTTGGCTCGTTTTCCTTTTTTTCTCTCTCCTATGCTCACCTAAGTATAAAACATGAAATTAAAGGATTAGCAGCATCAAGTTTCACAATTCAATGGATAATTCATCCAAAATTATGCTAAGCATGGGGTAAAAATATGTATAAACTACGGTTTATCAAATACCCCCACACTTAAGCATTTGCTTGTCCTCAACCAAAATCCTCAGCTCACAATTAAAAATCGTTCTTTTCAACTTATAATCTTTATCAATAATGTTTCGAATCAATCCATGAGTAATCATACATTAAGAATTCAAGGAAAAGAACATTAAAGTTTCAAACAGTCTAAGTTGAGAATCTTATCAAAAAACATAGGTATTCTCCCCTCTTCTAAGTAATTACCTTGAATTCAAAATCAAAAAGAGTTGACATCCTCACTAAAGATTCACTCTATTCACTCGAAGTGTTTAGGGTTCAAAAATTAAGCACTCATTAGTCAATATGAAAAGTTATTACCATAAGCTTGCATGAAAATCAAATCTCCACCACTATAAATTGAGATGATATATCGATCAAAAGGTCTTTAGAGGGTTGTAACGGGGCTTTGGTTAGGGGTGTGCTCACAAGCTAAAAAAAAGGGTTAGAATCGAGATTGAATTGAAAAATCATCTACCTATAAAAATCTCTATCACTAAAATATATTCCTAAATTTGAGCTTTTTTTTCATGAATAATATCGTTTAAGATCCATAGTACATAATTATATAATAATATGCTAAACATTTAAATTAGAACTGGTTTTTTAAAGAACAAATTGAATTAATTAAACTTTACTAATTAAGGGGGAGAGCATAACTAGATAATTATTCAACTCAAATCTCAACAAAAATAGGGATCAAATTAGAGTGAGGGAAATTCTCAAAGAATCAAAAATAGGGTATGGGTTAATATTAAGAGTAAATCAATAAATGGTTTGTTGGGCTCAAGGGGGTTCACTAATGGTTAATTATAAGGGTATGCTTTTATAGAGTAAGTGGGCTAAACCTAAGTGCCTTTATCATCTCAACATATCAAATCGATGGTATGGTCTTGACATGCATAATCGAAGCAAGTTCTAAAATAACAAATCAATATTGACTCACTTAAATCAATAATAAAAGTGAGCATGAAAGGATGTATGCTCAAAAGGCTCAAAAATCTCACCAGAATTATGGCTTTTGATGTCAATCCTGTGAATTTCAAATTTCAAGATAATACCTAGATTTGGGGAAACAACCTAGAAAAATTTTTAATTCTCAAAAATTTCGACCTATCATGCTTGATTCTCTAATGTCTTAAAGTTTGAATAATCAAAGCATAAATACTTATCTCTTAATCTGATACATATCAATAAAGATCATAAATCAATCAGAATTCATTCTAATAGTGATATGAGAAAGTAACTTGAGAGACAAGACAAAATTTAGGGATTTGAGAATAATGCAAAAAGTGAAAGTGAGTCCCCCCACACTTAAGATATACATTGCCCTCAATGTACAAAGATAGATAAGAATATAATTATAATATCATCAGAGAGGGAGAGAAATGAAACTTCTTGAATTTTGGATGAATCTTTGGATTAGTAAGAGTGGATTTGGGGGGAAAGTTAATTTGATGAACTAGGCAGAGGTGACGATGAGGGAGGATACTCTGGTGTTTCCACAATCACAGCGAAGATGGGCGTGGTTTTCAGTGTCATGGTTGAGCAGGATATGGCAGTCGTAGAGTATCGTTCCTTAGTGGATTTATCATGGCATCAATCACCTTGAACCTTTTGAAAATGCGGAGTCATTAATGATATTTTAGGGAGGTGTATTAATGGTACTAGCATGGTTACTCATTAAGAATCGCCATAAATGAAAAGTTTAAAAATTACTAATAGAAGTTTTGTTTAGTCATAAAATATGAAACTAAAGATGAAAGGAAATTGAAATACAAATAAAAGGGAAAATAAAACTAAAATAAAGAAACTAAATGGGTATTGGGTCACACGGCCGTGTCCCACGCCCGTATGGTATAGAATCAGCCCGTGTTAATCATGTAATAAAGGTGCATATGGGTATAGTGCATGTGCGGCTTAGGGGTATGGGCGTGTCGCATATCCGTGCTATTTTTTCAGTAGCAACCACGGGTGTTGGGCACAGTCATAGGGATTTATCGCATCTAGTGGTGTTATCCATGGCCAAGTAGCATGGTCGTGGCTGGAATTATTCGCTTCTCCTACGTCCGTGTGTTTTTCATACGCCCGTGGGGTTTGAGTAGGTTCACCCACAAGTATAGGACACGGGCATGTCGCACGCTCGTGTTATATTGACAGGTCCGCCCACAGCCGTATCGCATGGCCGTGGCATTTTGTCGAAACCTATGTCTTGGGAGAAATATGGCTCTATTTTCACATGGTCGTATCACACGGCCGTGTTTCCACCCGTGGTGTGTCCACAGCCTCAGGCACGCCCGTGTTCCTGGCCGTGTGGTTCTGATAAACCTGTGTTTTAAAGACTTAGCTAGTTATTTAGATGTTATGTACTGAATTTAAAGGAATCAACAATGTTAGTGCTCAGGTTGCCTCCCGAGAAGTGCTTATTTAGAGTCTAAGCTTGACTTACCTCGCTTGCACCTTTACGAGGGTTCATAGAGCCTAAGCTCTTCCCTATCATTCTTAAAATCATCACCATTATATAGTTTGAGTCGATGACCATTTACCTTTAACGTGCCGTGGTTTGGATGTGTTACCTCAACTGTGTCGTAGGGAAAAATGCTTTGAACTATGAATGGGCCTGACTATCTCGATTTTAGCTTTTTAGGGAATAATTTAAGCCTCGAGTTGTAAAGCAAGACAAGATCGTCAGCTTTAAACTACTTTGATTGCTTTAAACGAGCGTCATGGCGCCGCTTTGTGGCTTCCTTGTATAAGCGTGAGTTTTCATATGTATTATAGCGCCATTCATCCAACTCGTTTAACTGCATAAGTCTCTTTTCACCTGCAAGATTAGGATCGAGATTTAGAAAATTGATAGCCCAAAATGCCTTATGTTCTAGTTCAAAGGGTAAATGACAACTTTTCCCATAAACGAGTCTATAGGGAGATGTTCCTGTGGGAGTTTTGAATGTAGTTCTATAAGCCCATAAAGCATCATCTACTTTTATCGCCCAATCTTTCCTATTTCCTTCTATGGTTTTTTCTAAGATGCGTTTCAGCTCTCTATTAGTTACTTCAACTTGTCCACTAGTTTGGGGGTGGTAAGGGGTAGCTGTTCTATAGTGCACTCCATATTTCTTTAGAACTTTTTCAAATTGAGCATTATAGAAATGAGTTCCCCTATCACTAATAATTGATCTAGGTGTTCCAAATCGAGAAAAGAGTTTTTTAAGGAATCTCACTACCATTCTAGCATCATTGGTAGGTAAAGCTTGGGCTTCTACCCATTTAGACATGTAATCAACTGCTACTAAGATGTATTTATTTCCAAACGAACTAGGAAATGGACCCATGAAATCGATGCCCCATCCATCGAATATTTCACATTCAAGCATATATGTCTGAGGTATTTCATCACGTTTAGAGATATTACCTGTTCATTGACATTTGTCACAAGAAGTAACATACCTGTTGGCGTCCTTAAATAATATGGGCCAATAAAAGCCTGATTCGAGTATTCTAGGGGCAGTCTTAGTTCCACTGTAATGTCCTCCTTTTGGTCCTGAATGGTAATGTTCCAAGATTTTGTTTGCTTCTGTCTTTGTAACGCATCTTTGAATGACTTGATCTGTACATATACGAAAAACAAAAGGGTCTTTTTAAAAGTAGTTTTTCACATTAGTAAAGAATCGCTTCTTTTGCTGATGTGTCAACCCTTTTGGGGTTATGTGTAACAGCCGGAATTAGACCCTAATAGGAACGGTGGTTTTGGGACCACGAATCCGAGTCAGAAAAATATTTAAAAATTATTTTTTTGTGTTTATTATGTGTGAATTTATATATGTGAAATTTTTGTGATTTAATTTTGTCGTTTGGATGTCCGATTAAAAAAAAGGACATAATCGCGTAAAAGGGAAATTTGGTGGTTATTTTTAGAAGGGGGTCGAATTGCTATTGGCTTTATAAGTGAAAGCCCTTAAGTTGTAAATAGTCCATTTATTTACTAGTGGGACGGTGTAAGTATATACCATATAGTTTTATATTATTTTATTAAAGATATATATATGTGTATAAATTAAACCTTATTTTATATTAAGATATATATATATGTATATATATATTATAAGGCATTTACTTTATGGAATGGACGGTAAAGACCTTGTGTTATAATGGTTTAAATTAATTAGTAAAGGTTATATGTAAATTAAATAATATGTTATTATATATTATATTATAACATGAATTAAAAGCCATGTTCATTGTTTTAATCTTTATGATCGAATATGAAAGCAAGAAAGAAAAAGAAAAGAAGCTAGGTTCGGCCATCCTTTCAAGCTCGATTCAAGGTTCGTTCTTAGTCGGTTTTTGATAATTTTTATGTTTTTGAGATCGTTGCTTCGAGTACTACAAAACCCAAGCTTTAATTTTTTTTATTTTGATGAATATTTTGAGTTATGTCATTGATGAGAGTTTGTGATTTTTATCATTTGATGATGAATTATGGAAGATATGGATTGGGTTAAAATATATTGTAAAGGAATTTTTGATGATTTTGAGTAACTAGGATTTAATTGCAAAAATAAAAATATGGGAGGACTAAAATGTGTTTTGTGCGTTAGGGACTAAATTGTAAAAATTATAAATGTCAGGGGCAAAATGGTAATTTGCCCATTTATGTGTTTTTGGACTAAATTGAATGAAAATGTGTTTGAGTGAGCTTAATTTGAACATGTTTAGATAAATAATTAAACAAATTGGAATTAGATCGGGAAAAAAGCTAAAGTTGTCGACTAGTCGTTCCGTTCTGTTTTTCATCGTCCGAGGTAAGTTTATAAGCAAAGAGACATACATAATTTTAGTTAAATGTGAATTATATATGCTGTATTGAAATATGTAAATATATATGTATATGAGCCGAATC
This sequence comes from Gossypium stocksii, assembly GCA_020496765.1. Lineage (NCBI taxonomy): Eukaryota > Viridiplantae > Streptophyta > Magnoliopsida > Malvales > Malvaceae > Gossypium > Gossypium stocksii. The sequence goes on from CM035622.1 coordinate 67,248,055, forward strand.
TATGCAAGCTTGGCTACCTTACTTTTGTTTTCACTTCGACCGAGTTACGATGTTCGAAAGCCCCGTATGAACCCTAGGAATAGTTAGGATGCGTATGTTGATATGCGTGATATGAAGTAATAAAATTTATAAAGAACTTGATCACACCAAAACTAACTAATATCACGACGTTGAGGCAAGCGCACTTGTCGAACAGTAGTATAGCTTAGTGGCAAGACCGAGTTATCGTACCCAAGGGACACAAAAGTACTAGTACTTACTTCCTTTCTATTATCTAGCCTAAAAATAAAAGAGGGTTGTTTAAACTAATTCTAAAACTAACTAAGAAAGTTTAAAGAGTAAATTGGGAAAACTTTTAGGGAAAAGCTGATTGATATGGGCAATACTCAAGGGAGAATCCACCTAGACTTCACTTGTTATTATTTTCTTAAACTATATGATTTCTTTACTTGACTTGATCCATAGAGATCCCTAACTTATGCTAAACCCTCCGTCGAGGCGTAGAGCAACTAGGCCTATGTTGTTAATTAAAGTTCCCTTATTAATTAACTCCCTAGGTTGCATTAATTCGATCTATGGCTCCCCATATTAGGTTTGACCCTAATCCGGCAGATTTATGTCGCCCTATGTCTAGGGTTGTATGCAACTCCGCTTAATTATGGTAGATCTACTCTTATCACAGGGATTTTTTCTTCTCTACTCTAAGCACATCTAATTCTTGAAGTAATGCCTAGGATTGTTAAATCAAGAATGAAGAACGCATAATTAAGAACAATTCAAGTATTTATCAAATAAATCAAGAATAAATAACAAGATCTGTCTTAGGTTTCATCCCCCTCAAGTATTTGAGAGGTTTAGTTCATGATAAAGAAAAGAAAAGAAACATGACAGAAGATATAAAATAATAAAACATAAAAGAAACCAAAAACCCCTGAAGGAATTTAGGGAGATCCTCTATGTTGCTGCAGAATTCCAACTTCTGAGATGAATCAATCAGCTTTCTCCTTTGGAGTAATCCCTTGCTTCTATTCGTTAAAGTTTAAGTCAATTATTACCTTTTCTATCTCAATGGTGACTTCGTCATTTCCCTCACCTTGAATGAGACACAATTCCAACATGTCTTTAAGAGTGATTTCCTGAAAAGAGTCTTCAACAGAATAATCAACAGAGTCAATGAAATAACAAGAATCGTCTTGTTCCCTAGAGAATCGCATGGCATCATAAATTTTAAACACAATTTCTTCATCACCTACCCTAAGCACCAGTTTACCATCCCCTACATCAGTAATAGCTCTAGCAGTAGCTAAAAATAGGTGTCCTAGTATTAACGGTACCTCAACATCCTCATCCATGTCAAGCACAACAAAATCAACAGGGAATATAAATTTATCAACCTTAACTAATACATCTTCAATGATACCCCTAGGATATTTAACAGATCTATCAACTAATTGAATACTCATCCTAGTGGGTTTTGGTTCCCCTAGATCTAGCTGCTTGAACATTTTATAAGGCATTAAGTTAATATTGGCACCTAAATCTGCTAACGCCTTTTCAATATTTAGACTACCGATTAAACAGGGAATAGTTAAACTTCCTAGATCTTTTAATTTGGTTGGCAGTTTGTTCTAGAGGATCGCTGGACATTCTTCATTAAGTTTTACTGTGGACAGTTCTTCAAACTTCCTTTTGTTTGTTAGAAGCTCCTTCAAAAACTTTGCATACATGGGCATCTGCGAAATAGCTTCAACAAAGGGTAAGTTAATATACAACTGTTTAAATAGTTCAAGAAATTTACCGAATTGAGTATCCATGCGGTCTTTCTTCAATTTTGTTGGGTATGGGATGGGTGGGTGTATTCTTTAAGTACTGGTGGAACATTTTCTTTGGGCTCGGCCTCCTTAACATTTTCCTTGTTAGTCTCTTGTAGCATCTTCTTTTGTGGTTTGGCTAGCGTCTTTCCATTCCTTAATGTAACTGCTTTAACATGCTCTCTAGGATTGGGTTCAGTATTACTCAGCAAACTACCTTGTGGTCTTTCAGAGATCAGCTTAGCAAGCTGACCTATTTGAGTTTTGAGTCCTTGAATGGAAGCCTGTTGGTTCTAAAGTGCCATCTCAATATTCTAAAAATGGGTTTCTAATACTGAGATAAATTTCGTGAGCATCTCCTTAAGGTTCGGCTTTTTCTCTTGCTGGTAAGGTGGTTGTTGGAAGCCTGGAGGGGTTGGTGGTTTCTGATTTCCTTGACCACCCCACGAGAAATTGGGGTGGTTCCTCCAACCTGCATTATAACTGTTACTATAAGGGTTATTTTGAGATCTAGAATTATTACCCATATAGTTGGCTTGTTCATTTTCTGTGCTAGGATCGTGGGATGAATAATCTGTGTTGTATATTCCTCCTCCATTTGAATCACACCTCATCACTGGATGTACCTGCGTAGAACCAACTAAACTGTCAATTTTTTTATTTAGAAGTTCTACCTCATTAGAAAGCATGGTGACTGTGTCGACATTAAAAACTTTAGTAGCTCTCGTGGGCTTTGTTCTCATGACTTGCCACTGATAGTTATTCAGTGACATCTCCTCTATAAACTCATAAGCCTCTTTAGGTGTTTTGTTATTTATGGTTCCACTGGCAGCTGCATCAATCATCTGTCTTGTTGAGGGATTCAAACCGTTGTGGAAAGTTTGAACCTGTAGCCACAAAGGTAACCTATGGTGAGGGCACATTCTTAATAAATCATTGTACCTCTCCCAAGCATCGTAAAGTGTCTCTAAATCCATCTGCACAAAAGAAGTGATATCCGATATGTGTGATATGAAGTAATAAAATTTATAATAATGATCTCACCAAAAACTAACTATTATCACGACTTTAAGGCAAGCGCACCTATCGAAAAATGGTATAGTTTAGCGACAAGACTGAGATATCGTACCCAAAGGAACCAAAAGTACTTGTACTAACTTTCTTTCTATTATTTAACCTAGAAATAAAAGAGGTTTTTATGAAACTAAACTAATTCTAAAACTAAACTATGAATGCACAAAAAGTAAATTGGGAAAAAATCTTTTTAGGAAAAACTGATTGATTTGGGCAATACTCAAGGGAGAATCCACTTAGACTTCACTTGTTATCAATTCTTGAGCTAGACGATTTATTCACTTGACTTGATCCGTAGAGATCCCTAACTTATGTTAATACCTCCGTCGAGGATAAGAACAATTAATCCTAGAATGATTAACTGAAATCTCTTTCTAGTTAAAACCCCTAGTCTTGCATTAACTCGATCTATGGACCCCCTTATTAGGTTTGACCCTAATCCGGTAGATTTATGTTGCCCTATGTCTAAGGTTGCATGCAACTCCGCTTAATTATGCTAGATCAACTCTTAAACAGGGACTTTTGCTCCTCTAAATAAGCACATCAATACTTGAATTAATACCTGCTCGTTTTTTGTTCTTTTCTCTTCCCTATGCTCTCATGAGTATAAAACATGAAATAGAAGGGTTACGAGCACCAATTCTCACAAATTTAATGATAATTCATCCAAAATATAGGCTAAGCATGAGGTAAAAACATGTATAAATTAGTTATAAACTCATAAGCTACTTCGAGTGTTTTGTTGTTGATTGTTCCTCCTGCGGCTGCATCGATCATTTGCCTCGTTGATGGATTCAAACCGTTGTGAAAGGTTTGAACTTGTAACCACAAAGGTAACCCGTGGTGAGGGCATCTTCTCAACATATCTTTGTATCTCTCCCAGGCATCATAAAGTGTCTCTAAATCCATCTACACAAAAGAAGAGCTATCGTTTCACAATTTAGCTGTTTTAGCTAGAGGAAAATATTTAAGTAAGAACTTTTCGATCATCTATTCCCCTGTAGTGATTGATCCTCCTGGTAAAGAATTTAACCACTGTTTGGCTTTATTCCTTAGGGAAAAAGGAAATAATCGGAGGCGAATGGCATCATCAGAAACACCATTGATTTTAAAAGTATCACAAAGTTCCGAAAAGTTAGCTATGTGTGAATTTAGATCTTCATCCTATAAACCATCAAGCTGCACAAATTGCTAAATCATCTGAATAGTGTTAGTTTTTAATTCAAAATTATTTTTAGCAATAGTAGGTCTAGTAATACTAGATTGAGCACCAGCCAAACTAGGTTTAGCATAATCATACATAGTACGAGAAGCATCATATTGATTTACTGGTTGCGCGGCTATTGCGGGAGGTGGTAGAGTGTCCTGATTTACTTCCATCTCTTCCATAGGTTCTGGATCTTATTCTTGTCCTTGTTCTGGATAATGTAGGCTTCTTCTGATCTCTCTACGAGTTCTGCGGACTGTCGCTTCCAAGTCATTGTCGAATAGCACTGGTCCTTCTGGGTTCCTTCTAGTCATAAACTAGAGGTACCTAGAGGAAAAGAAAATATCAGTAAAATAAAAATAAAAATAAAAATAAGATGAAAATAAATAAAAATAAATATAGCTAAAGCAATAGAAATCGAGCGTTCTTAATATTTCAGTTCCCCGGCAACGGCGCCAAAAACTTGATATGCGTGATATGAAGTAATAAAATTTATAATAATGATCGCACCAAAAACTAACTATTACCATGACTTTAAGGCAAGCGCACCTATCGAACAGTAGTATAGTTTAGCGGCAAGACCGAGATATCGTACCCAAGGGAACCAAAAATACTAGTACTAACTTCATTTCTATTATTTAACCTAGAAATAAAAGAGGTTTTTATGAAACTAAACTAATTCTAAAACTAAACTATGAATGTACAAAAGGTAAATTGGGAAAAAAACTCTTTAGGAAAAACTGATTGATTTGGGCAATACTCAAGGGAGAATCCACCTAGACTTCACTTGTTATCAATTCTTGAGCTAGACGATTTATTCACTTGACTTGATCCGTAGAGATCCCTAACTTATGTTAATACCTCCTTCGAGGATAAGAAAAACTAATCCTAGGTTGATTAACTGGAATATCTTTCTAGTTAAAACCCTTAGTCTTGCATTAACTCAATCTATGGACCCCCTTATTAGGTTTGACCCTAATCCGGTAGATTTATGTCACCCTATGTCTAGGGTTACATGCAACTCCGCTTAATTATGCTAGATTTGCTCTTAAACAGGGACTTTTGCTCCTCTAAATAAGCACATCAATACTTGAATTAATACCTAGGATTATTAAAACAAGAATTAAGAACACATAATTAAGAACAATTCAAGTATTTATCATATAACTCAAGATAAAATAATAACAAGATCTGTCTTAGGTTTCATCCCCCTCAAGTATTTGGGGGATTTAGTTCATATTTAATAAAGAAAACATCTTAGAAGAATAAAAATAACAAAACATAAACAACCCAAAAACCCCTGAAGGATTGAAGGGAGATCCTTTATCTTGATGTGGAGTTCTGCTTCCGGGATGAATCAATCAGCTTCCCCTAGAGTAATTCCTTGCTTTCACTCTCTGTATTGGCAGAAATACGGCACTCTCTTGTGAGAGAGAAGGCACACCCTTAGAGTTGCCTCCTAGGGTCTTTATATAGAGCTTTGGAATGCCTTTCTTAGCCTCTAAGTATCCAAATCTGAGTGAAATAGAACTTCCTCAAGACAGGGACACGCCCGTGTGCCACACCCGTGTGGATCGACAAGAAGCCATGTGCGAGACTATTGATGGTGGCACGGCCGTGTGGTCAGGCCGTGCTTGTCGGGGCTAGGCCGTGTTGGACCTTATGTGGCACGACCGTGTGCCACGGCCGTGTGGTGAATCCTTGGGCCGTGTCATTTTCACACTTTGGCCCATTTTCTTCATTATCAGCCCATTTTTCGTTCTTTTCTCTTCCCTGTGCTCTCCAGAGTATAAAACATGAAATAAAAGGGTTACAAGCACCAATTCTCACAAATTTAATGGTAATTCATCCAAAATATAGGCTAAGCATGAGGTAAAAACATGTATAAATTAGCGTTTATCAATATCATTCCTCAACTTTGCCATTTTAGCCGGTGGAAAATATTTAAGTAAAAACTTTTCGGTCATTTGTTCCCAAGTAGTGATTGATCCTCTGGGTAGAGAATTTAATCACTGTTTTGCCTTATTTCTCAAAGAGAAGGGAAATAACCGAAGGCGAATGGCATCATCAGAAATGCCATTAGTTTTAAACGTGTCACAGAATTCTAAAAAGTTAGCTAAATGTGCGTTAGGATCCTCATCCTACAAACCATCAAATTAAACAAACTGTTGAATCATTTGAATAGTGTTAGGTTTTAGTTCAAAATTATTTGTAGCAATAGCAGGCCTAACAATACTAGATTCAGTACCAGCTAAATTAGGCTTAGCATAATCATACATAGTATGACGAACAGAGTTTTGATTCATAGGATCTGCGACTACCACAGGAGGTAGCTGATTATTTTGGTTTGCTTCCATCTCTTTAGTAGTGTTGGTTATGTCCTCTTGTTCTTCTTCTATGTACTGTAAGCTCGCCTTATGTCTCTTTGGTTTCTGCGAACTGTCACTTCTAAATTGCTATCAAACAATAGTGGTCATGACGGGTTTCTTCTAGTCATAAACTAGAGACACCTGTCAGAGAAGAACAAAAAGAAAATTTTAGTAAATAAAACCTAAAAAAATAGAAAATAAATTGCAATAAAAATAAAGATAGCTAAAGTAATAGAAATCGATTGTTCCTAGTATTTTAGTTCCCCGGCAACGGCGCCAAAAACTTGATCGTGATTGTCATGAAGTAATATTATTTTTATGATCATACCTAGAAACTAACTAATATCACGATAAAAGGCAAGCGCACCTATCGAATAGTAGTATAGTTAGTGGCAAGACCGGAATGTCGAATCCAATGAACTAAAATTACTAGTAATAACTTTCTTCCTATTATCTAGCCTAGAAATAAAGGGAGGTTGTTTGTAAACTAAAAAAAATCTAACTCACTAAAGATGCGACAAAGAATAAATTGGGGAAATACTTTCGGGAAAACTGATTGATGAAAGCAAAAGGAAGAATCCACCTAGACTTCACTTGTTATTTAACTCTAAATTAGACGGTTTATTCATTCGACTTGATCCGTAGAGATCCCTAAATTATGTTAATATCTCTATTGAGACTAAAAACAACTAATCCTAGGTTGATTAACTGAAATCTCTTTCTAGTTAAAACCCCTAGTCTTACATTAACTCGACTTATGGCTCCCCAGATTAGAATTGACTCTAATCCGATAGATTTTTGTCGTCCTGTGTCTAAGATTATGATCAACTCCGCTTAATTATGTTGGATCTACTCTTACGCAGGGACTTTTGTTCCTCTGAATAACCATATTCAACTTAAATTAATATCCTGAAATATTAACTCAAGAATTAAAAACACAATCAGAACAAATCAAATATTTATCATATAATTCAGATAACAATAACAAGATTCACCTTAGGTTTCATGCCCCTCAGGTATTTAGAGGTTTTAGTTCATAATAATAAAGGAAAACATCTCAAAATAAAGAAGACGACAAAACATAAAGAAAACCCAAAACTCCTGAAAGAATTGAATGGAGATCTTCAGTCTTGATGTAAATCCTTCATTCTGAGATGGATCAATCGGCTTTTCTTGAGTAATTCCCTGCCTTCTACTCTGCGTGTCCCTTCATTCCTCTCTTAGGGTGTTTATATAGACTTCGGAATACCTTTCTTAGCCCCTAAGTAGCCTTTTCCGCGTGAAATTAACACGAGTCACGATAGGGACACGCCCGTGTGACACGCCCGTTTGAATCGGGTCCAGCCGTGTTCAAGTTTGCTAATTTGGCACAGGCATGTGGTTTACCCGTGTGATGAACTCCAAGCCGTGTTGATTTCTCATTCCGGCCTATTTTCTCCGTTTTTGGCCTGTTTCTCGTTCTTTTCACTCTCCTATGCTCACCTAAGTATTGTAATAGCCCTTACCCTAGTCGAAATGGTGGTTTCGGGACCACGAATCCGAGTAAAAAAATAATTATTTATTAATTATCTATGTTCTGAATGCATGAATTTGGTTCGTGTGAAATTTCATTTTCAAAATTTTAGCATATGAATGCTGATTTATTGGATAGTACTTAAATGCATAACATGAAAACTAAATGAAATATTATGTAATAACCAAGATGTGATGATTATTATTAGTGGAAGGATTTAATATGAAATTTAACTATTTTAGGTGTAGTGGACGGTATTTGAGTGAATGATATTTAATTTATATGATTGTTATATATGTTTATTTTAAGATAATAATAAAATAAAGAAATGAATGATAGAAAGTGGCCTTTCCTACTTTGTTTTTGCCGAAACTAAAAGGGAGAAATAAAAGAGGAAGAAGAAGGGTATTCGGCCATGGTTTATGAAAATTAAGGTACGTATTTATTTTAAATTTTAAAATTTGTTGTATTTTTAAGGTTGTAATTGACGTTAGTTTATAGCCCATGAATTCATTTTTTTCAAATTTATGAATATTGAATGTTCGGTCATGAGATTGAGATGAAGAAATGTTTTAGTTCTTTGGTATATATGTAAAAAATAAGTTGAAATGAGAGTTGGTGTTTGATTGTTAAGGTTAGAATCAAAATCTTTGGTGACTTTGTTAAATGGATGAATTTGTACGAATGTTTAGATAAGGGGACTAGTTTGTGAATTTAAATGAAATGCAAAGACTTATTTAGACCAAGGGAACATTTGGCTCTTGTATAGAAAATGAAATTAAGAGTAGTTTAAGTTGTTATGTACTTTAGCTTTATTTTGCAAACATTTTAAAGTATGGGGGATAAGTTAGTAATTTACCAACTTGTGTGTTTGGACTTGTTTTGAATAAAATTAAATTGAATGAATTGAAATTCAATTCCATTTAGATCAAGAATTGAGGAGATGAGAGGCGGACAAGGGAAAAACAAAAGTTGTCGATTAGCTGATCGTAATTGTCCGATTAAAGCTAAGGTAAGTTTTAAGTAATTGAATTGATTGAATTTATTTATAATTTCGTTCATGAGTTTAATGGAAATGTATATCAGTATATGTATGGCTTGTTACAATCGAATGTGTATATTCATTGGTGATTTAATATAGCCGAAAATGTGTGTATATATATGTGTGGTTGGATGTGGCTATTTGTTATATAAATACATTGGTTTGATATAGCCGAACGAGGTACATGTGTGTACATGTGTGTATAAAATTAAATGAGCAGCAAGCTTGGGAGATGTATTAAGTATGCGGATCAAATTTGATACAGAGCACTAAGTGTGCGAAATCGAGCATTTAGCACTAAGTGTGCGAAATCGGGCATTGAGCACTAAGTGTGCGATTTGAATTGATACTGAGTGCTAAGTGCACGATATCGGTTAATGAGAACTAAGTGTGCGAGTGAACGTTTGGTACGTCTTGATGATACAAAATGGTTATATGTTAATTTTAAATGTATGCATTTGTTGGTGGATTAAAGGAAAATTTACACGGAATGTGGCTATTTGGGCTTGAGCATGATATGTATAATTATATAGAGCTTGATGTCGGAAAAATTTGGATGTACATGAGAGTGAATTTATTTGTGAACTATAGTAAAATGTTGAGAAAAAGAAATATATTGTGATTGAGTAATCAAGTTGTTATTTGATAAATCCTTGTTTTTAAATGTTTGAAATTTATTCTTTTTGTTAATTGGAAATGAAATATCAAGAAGCATTCGGGTTGTGTTTGGAGGTAAGAAATAATATTACAATTGAATAAATATGTATACTTTATATGTAGTCGAGTTGGAGAGTATGCCTAGTGAAAAGGTATGAGATGTGGTAAGACATTGACAAAATGATCTATTAGTGAATTATCTAAATGATAAAATGTTAGTAATTGAATTGGAATTTTGATGCTTATAACTTAATAAGCTTAAATAGCTTACTTTAGTTGTGGTTTTGCTCATTTCTATTTATAGATTTTGGAGATTTGCTAATTGCTCGGGAATCGTCAGCAAAGCTTGTCACACTATCACCTTTACTTTTGGTACTTTTGAAAATCTTGGGTTAATATTATGGCATGTATAGGCTATATCACTTTTGAATTCCATTTTGGTTTTTTTGTATATAATTGATGCCATGCGAATATGGCTAATTGCCTTTTTAATCTGAATGAAATATATGTATGTTTAACTTAGTTTAATTGATTAATATTTGTGAGTACTTAAAATTTATTTATGATTTGTGGTAAATCCAGTGGTGTTTGGTTGAATTTGGATTGTTAGTTAATTTGGATACTTGATCAATATTTGGTTATATATTAATACATATATATGTGAGTCTGCCTAAGAATTTTGGTAGTGTACCAAATAAATAACATTTTAGTTTATATAGAAGCATAAGTTACTTTCTTATAAATTCAATTTATACGCATAACTTTTATGCTTTTGAGAAGCGTATATTTTGAGCCTATTTAGAATTGGTTTAATTGGATAACGAATTATTAATGCATTGTATGAATTATGTGATGAATGTTGTGTTTTGTCTGGTAATACCTCGTGACCCATTCCAGCGACGGATACGGGTCTAGGGGTGTTACATTTTATTGGTATCAGAGCTACGGTTTAGTCAATTCTCGGACTAACGTAGAGCGTGTGAGTCTAGCTATACATGCCATAAGTTATTAAATGATAGTGTGATGACTTTTGACTTTTTAAAATGTGTTTTTTGTATAGTAAATGGAACTTAATCGTGAACGAGCCGTAGCGGACGATGTCGAGAGTATAGTGCCTACTCCCGCGCAAGGGACAACGCCAGTTGATTCTCGACCATCCGCGAGTAATCATGAAGATGGGGCTAAGCAAGCCTTCTTTAGTATGATGAATGAATGGTTCACTCAATACATTCGGACAAATCTGGCTATTCAACAACCCCCGAACTCAAATAATCCCCCTCTGATACCTATGATACCTACGACAACTGATCCTCTGAGATTGAGTAAACCCCCTGTTGATAAGATCAGAAAATATGGGGCCGAAGAATTCAGGGCCACAACTATTGATGATGCCGAAAGGGTCAAATTTTTGTTAGATAATACCATTTGTGTCTTTGATGAATTGTCCTGTACACCGACGAGTGCCTAAAATGTGCTATATCCTTGTTATGAGATTCAGCTTATTACTGGTGGACTACTCTGGTTGCAGTCGTACTGAAAGAACGAATTACATGGGACTTCTTTCAGACGGAGTTTCGTAAGAAATATATTAGCCAATGATTTATCGATCACAAGCGTAAGGAGTTTCTTGAGCTCAAACAAGGTCATCTGACTGTATCTGAATATGAATGTGAGTTTGTTAGACTCAGTCATTATGCTCGGGAATGTGTTGCTACTGAGGTTGCCATGTGTAAAAGATTCAAGGAAGGATTGACCGAAGACATAAAACTACTTGTCGGCATTCTTAAAATAAAAGAATTTGTAATACTCGTCGAACGGGCTTGTAAGGCTAAAGAGCTCGGAAAAGAGAAAAGAAAAGCTAAATTTGAAACTAGGAATTTTCGTAAGAGATCAGTGGGTAAAACTTCTCATTCAGCCTCAAAGAAGTTCAGAGATGATAGCAACCGGTCAAAGACAATTGCTGGGTTTTCAATTCAAGAGCAACCCTCAGCGGATTCTCGAGCTACCTCAATTGCTAGTGTTTGCAATAATCGACAGATTAAACCTAAATGTCAATAGTGTGGTAGATGACATGTGGGCAAGTGTTGGGGCAAGTTTAACAATAGAGTTTGTTATAGATGTGGTTCACGAGATCATTTCATTCGAGATTGCCCAGAGCCAGTTGAGAAAGATAGTGTACAGAGTGTGAGACCGAGTGGTACTGTAGCTAGGGGTGGACCACCTAGAAAGGTGGGAGGTAAGAGTGGTATTCAACGAGGGACTTCTGACACAGTTGTTCGATTTGAGGCTAGTGTACCTGCCAGAGCTTATGCTATTCACGCCAGAGAGGAGGCTTTATCCCCTAACGTTGTTACTGGTATATTCACTCTCTACGATATTAGTGTAGTTGCTTTGATTGATCCCGGGTCAACTCATTCCTATGTGTGTGAACCATTAGTATTCAGTAAGACTTTGCCTGTTGAGTCTGCTGACTTTGTGATTCGGGTCTCGAACCCCCTAGGCCAATGTGCATTAGTGGATAAAGTGTGCAAGAACTATCCCCTGATAATTCGAGATGCATGTTTTCCGGCTGATTTGATGCTGTTACCATTTGACAAGTTTGACATCGTCCTTGGTATGGATTGGTTGTCTGTGCACGATGGAATGGTAAATTGTAAACGGAAGACTATTAAGCTGAGGTGCCAAAACGATGAGATTATTTGGATTGAGTTGAATGATTTAAATGGTTTACCAACTGTGATATCTTCGATAGTAGCTTGGAAATATGGGAGAAAGGGTTCCGAGGCCTATCTTGCGTATGTACTTGATAGCAAAGTAGCTGACAACAAGATTGAGGTTGTACCTGTTGTGAAAGAGTATCCGAATGTGTTTCCAGAAGAATTACCGGGTTTGCCGCCCAGTAGAGAGATAGAGTTTGGTATCGAGTTAATACTGGGGACGACTCCAATTTCGATTGCTGGAACGGTGGAAATGTGCAAGTGTACACAATCGTAACAAGTAATAAAGTGACAAGTAAATGTCGAGTTATCGTACCTACAGGGACTGTAAAAAGCAATATTTATGAAATTAATTAAAACACTTTGGTAAGGTAAAAATAATTTTGGTTTGAAAAGAGTGATTTATAAACTAAGATTAAAACTAAGTAATTAATTTAAATAAAAAAAAAGAGCTCTAATGCACGATTTCAATTAAGGTTTAATCAAGATGATATAATTGTGATGGATTAATTATACCTTTTTAACTTAGAATTATTAGATTCATGCTTATGCTGTTACGAATAAATTCATGGCAACCCAGTAATTTGCTAACTTATGAACATATTTACTCAGTAAAAATCGATTCCTCTCTAGGAACATATCCCTATGCCAATTCAACCGATTAAACAGATTTATAAAGGTAAACATGCTATTGCACATACATACTTATTAAATTCAATTATCTCTCGCATATTCCTATGTCGATTCAACCGATTAATTCAACTTAATAAACATATAAAAGATTATGTGAAGTAACAAAGTAGCCATACCTTGAAACAATTTAATCACAACAATCTTGCAAGTTATGCAAGGCATATGTATCGCCAAATACAATGCTAATTTAATTTTCAGCTACATTAGAAGAATTAAACATGCACTGATTAAGTACTGAGTCCATTAATTGCAATTTCAATCCGTTTAAACAATTAATTCTTTAGTTATCTAAACAATTATAATGCCAGATAACCTAAACATGATTTTACTTAATCACGCATTTTACTGAGGCCTATAACAGCATAAACACTCTTTTAATAATTCAAGGAGGCAAAATATAATCAACCCAACACAAATTAAATTCAAGCTAAATTTATTAAAATAACCATTTCAACAACAATAATATTCATAGATATGTTCATCATAAAAACAACAGAAATTAAAAAGATAGGGAACAAGAAGGCAAATCCGGTGTTTCTCCGTGGCTTGACTGATTACTCCGTTCTTTGTCTCCGTTGTCCTCACCGGTCAAGGCTTCTATGAACACTCGCTTGCTGCCCAAAATGGCTGGAAAAACACCTCTTTCCCAATAGGAGAAATCGGCACAAGAGCTATAGGAAAATGAAATGGGAAATGGAGAGAAAAGAGAGTGGAGAGGAGAAGAGAGAATGAGAGAATATTGTGAAGTGAGGGATGAGTAAAATGATCAGCAAGGGGTGGCTTTTATAGCTGATTGTGGCTGCTAAAAATATCAAATCCCATCAGTCAAAGAGCCCCCTATGGCCGGCCACACACATGGCAAGGTTGAAGCTTTCAACCTTGCTAAAAATAGGCTGGGGCAAATCTACAAAGCCTAAAATAAATGTGGGGTTTGAACGAAATTTGGAGGTTTTTCAAGGGCCTTTTTGCAAGCATATTTTATCAGCTAATTTACTGATTTGGGTCAGCCAATGGACAGTTCTGGTCAGCCCAATTAGTGGCTGGTTCGGCTCACTCCATTCGGTTCAACTAGTGCAGTTCACTAGGCCCTTTCTTCATAATTATTTAAAATTAATTTATTTAGCCTAAATTAAATAGGAAATAAATTAAAATGAATTTAATTATGAATTAATACACATTTCTAGACTGTCTCGGCCTGGAAATTAATTGGCTCCGATACTTCAAATAGCTTCTCGATTTTGTTAATCTCGCAGTGTTCGCCAGGCCATTTTTCGCTGATTGTGCAATTCTGTCAAAAATAACCAAAAATAATCAAAATTAACTATAAAATTAATTAAAATTCATCATGTTCATATTTTTAACAAATTTAATTATTTTATAATATTTAATTATTTTTTGACAAGAATTTAATCGAAATAGCATGATTTTAAGCCAAAAAGGGCATGAAAAAATATATAAATTTTTGTGTTTCTACACCCCCAAACTTAATTCATTGCTCGTCCCAAGTAATGCGCAAATTTTGAAAAGAATTTCTGGAAAACACTTTGAAAACCTTCTTCAGAACAACATTTTTCTCAAAATTATGAATTTGATATACTTATGCTCAAAGAATAAGAAATTTGATCATTTTGCTACTCAAGTGTTCATATTATTCAAATGAATCTCAACAATTATTACAATAGCAAAATTAGACTAAATGTTTCCTAATAAAGACATGTCGATTCCTACCAATTCAATTTTTTAATCCTTTATTCAAGATTAAGTTGAAATCATTAAGCTTAACTTATGTCTTCATATGTTGAACAAAGCAATTTCTCTCCACTAATGTAGGTAACTTTGGAACTTCAAATCAATAGGTCTTTAACAAGGTTGTAACGTGGCTGGGCTTAGGGGTAGGTAAAAAAAAAAGATAGATAAATTTTGGCTAAAAACCCTAAACTCAATGTAAATCGAACCTTCAGAAATTTTTACCTTCAATCACCAACTTTCACATGCTCTTTTTCAAATATATGTGCTCTTTCTTTCTTTCTTTCTTTCTTTCTTTTTCTTTTCTCTTTTTTTTTTTCCTTTTTATTGAGCATTTACTTTCTGCATACAATTTTTTTGAGCATTTGATATTTCTTTTCAACTCCCCCAAACTTATTTTCAAATGATATTCTTGAATAGTACTGAGTCTAGTGTTTGGGACAATTTAAAGATAATTAAGAGAAACGTGATGGGCTAAATTTGTATAGGTTCCAAAAATTAGGCCATATAGTCTCAAAGTTGGGTTTCAAAGGATAAAATTTACCATGGTTCGCTTGAAAGGCTCAAACGGTCTAAAAAATAGTTGCCTAAATCATTTTCAATGTTCCATGCTTCGTAGGATTTCGCCTCAAGAAACTACTAAGTCAATTCTAAAGACTTAAACTTTCATGCATACCTAACTTTCCTAAAGAGATAAAAAAATTTTATGGTATGAAGTTGCATGCTTTATTAAAATACATTCATGTCATCATTAAGCTACATAATAATTTATTGAAAAAAATAGAACTTTATTCATACTCAAGTTTAGCATTCTTAACAAAATTCAAATTTATTGACCAGAAATATACCCTAATCATAATTAAAAGAAAATTTTTATTCTGGATGAAAATAATTTCAAATTTCGGTCCCCCCAACTTAAAATGAACAATGTCCTTATTGTTTAAAGTGAATAGATACTATACACCAGGTAGGAATTCAGAAAAGAAGAGGTGAGTCAATGTGACTGCTTAAGAACCAAGCTCTTTCGAAATCCAATCCTAGACATGTATATATCTATTACCACACTTTATACTTTATGACTTGTCCATATTTATTCAGGATTTCCTTCTCTTGTTTTATTATGCAAAAATAAAAGTTCCTAATTAACCTAATCCTAACTTAATCTAAAAACAAAAATAAAATAAAGTCGAGATCCCTCCCTTTTATTTATTTGCAGATCCTTCCAACTTGGACTCATCTTTTGCTACATCATTATTGCCTTTGCATGAATCGCTTCGCTCCTTTTTTTAGAGTGGAGTCCATGGCTTGAATATGAAATCTGGAAATTCAAGCACAAAAATAAATGGGTCATTGTATATTCTTTGGAATGCACTTCGAATCGAGTCATCCCTTATTTTTGAGTATCTCCAGTATGCTTGTTGCTGCCATTGCATGTGTTGTATTAAGTCCATCAAATTTGACAGCTCATCTCGAAAGTCTAGGCTAAGCGACTGAGCTTTAAACATTGGAGTTCCAGCATCCAATTCATCTTTTGGCTCCACTGGGTCTACCTTATCAGGGACTTCAAATGATTGTATCGTGGGATCTTCTTCTTCATCAGGTTCCTCAGGTTCTTCACTTTCTTCAACTCGTTGTTGCAAAACTAAGTCTCCGGCTACTCGGTAGAGATCCCAATCTGTAATTGTACCTTGAGTGTACCCTGTCTTCTTTACATTAGTAAGAATATCTACTTTCAAGCATAGAATAGTTATTGTAAAGGGGAAGTAAGTAGGGCCAGAACGTCTAGCGGCACAGTTTCGAATTTCTTTCAGGATGATCTTTCCCACACAATGGTCTTACCTGTCAAGATCGAGTATAGTAAGACCATTCGTTCCAATGAAATTGTAGTCCCATGTGAGCTAGGCAAAAAGCTGAAACGGATGAAATAGAACCATACCTTCACAATAGGTGTTAAGTATTCTCTTCGACAAGTGTGGGTTCCTTGTTTTGACACAGTCCAACTGGAACTTCAACTGTAAGCTATTCGAGAATTTCTTGCAGAAATTTCGGCTTGATATTGCTCATTAAAGACGAATACTCGTCGTTCTCGAAATCAGGCAATTCAAAGAACTCATTAATAGCATTCGAATTTATAGGTACCTTGATTCCACGAACAAGGACTTCTATCATCTCGCTTGAAGTTAAATTCGCGTAGAACTCACGAACTAGCTCTTCATCCACACTAGGTCTCTTTTCACAAAACAGCTCCCAATTGAGAGCTTCAGCAATTTGACGAATACGTGCCATGAAGTCTTTGTAATTGCTCTCCTTCAGTGTGAAGCCTTTCTCAGGATGCATCTGTTGATTTTTGTAGATACTTTCGTATCTCACTTTAGCTTCAACACAATGGAACTTGCTTTATGTTTCATTAATTTGAGTGGAGGCATGAGTTCTCTTGCGAGGCATAATTGACCTAAATATAAGATGGAAAAACAAAATTTATTCTCCCAAAAATTTAAATCATAAAAATTTATTAATAATTCAAAGAATTGAAAAAATTAAATAATTTAAATAAATTAAAATTTAAAAGAGAAATTAAATCTTACCACTTTTTTGCAAAAATATAAGAACTCAAAGAAAATTAATGCAAGAAAAAGATGGCAAATTAAAAGGAGGAGGGTTAAAGAATTTTGGCTTAAGGCTTGGTGTGTAAGAGGGTGCCGCACAAGGCTAGAGAATAAGTAGCAGCACGCAAGGAAGTGCAACAAGAGGCGCGCGGCACTTCGTTGACCAAGCCTGGGCACAGGCGCGGGATGTGGCCTGGGCAGTAGCAGTAAGGGAGCGCAAGTGGGGCGCTAGAGCAGTAGGATGCGACCTGGGCAGCTGCTGGACTGAAGCAGCAGGCGCACGAGTAGGAGTTGGGTGCTGATAGGGTCGTGCGGCGTGATGCTGCTGGGTGTTTGCTGACTAGGCTGCTGGAGCTAAGGGTGTTGCGGCACAAGGATGGGTTGGTGATTTTGGGGTTGAATGATGCATGGATGGGAGATATAAGGTGGTATTTATAGAATAATCAATAGGAAATAAAGTAGAACTCTTAGTAAAATTTAATAATTAAAAATAATAGTTTAATTCTAATCCTACTCAAGTTTAACAGCAATTAATAATTAAATATAAGCATACAAAATTATTAATTGCTATTAATTATTAAGATAAACATAAAATAGAAATTGAAATTAAATTAATCCTAATTCTACTCTAAGTTGATAAAAATTAATATATAAATTATAATGAATATAATTATATATTAAAGTTTATCATATAATTAATAAAAATAAAAATATTTCTTCTAGATGCCTTAAAATATATTTACAAAGAAAGGCACCTAATTTTTATTATTCACAAAAAGAGCAATCAAATTTTTAAAAATAATTCAATTAAGTCCCTAAATTTAATGAAAATTAAAAATTGAGTTGCAAATTGAAAATTGGATCAAAATTGACCCTTTTATTTGAAAAAGTAAAAATTTATTTTGTTGATTAGGGAATAATTTCTTGGAAAATTATGTTAAAATAAATTCCCAGGAAAGATTGGAGGGGTCACAAACGGTCCTGCTTAAGTTCCAACCTCCTAGACAAAATTTATCTAAACATACTAAACCCGAAAAATAGACCCTAAATTATTTATTAAATAAAACATGAAAAAAATATTAAATATCTGATAAAATGAACAAGATGTTATCCCGTTCGGTTTTATCCCCCCAATAGTGTTTCAAACGCTGAGCATTAACTCAGAGATTACCTCCCTTACCTTGGAGTTCAACAACTCCGTATGGATAGACTCGGTGAATCGTAAATGGATCGGACCAACGTGATTTTAGCTTACCTGGAAAGAACTTAAATCTAGAGTTGAACAGCAATACGTACTGACCTGCTTCAAATTCTTGAACTCGGATGTGTTTATCATGGCATTTCTTGAGTCTTTCTTTGAGTAGTTTGGCATTTTCATACGAGAACATTCAGAATTCTTCTAACTCATTGAGTTGGAACATCCGTTTTTCTTTCGTGAGCTTAGGATCTAAGTTGAGTTGTCGAAGAGCCCAGTAAGCTTTGTGCTCTAACTCCAAAGGTAGGTGACATGATGTCCCAAAAACCAGCCTATAGGGTGACATCCCTAAAGGTGTCTTGTATGCTGTCTTGTAGGTCCATAAAGCATCATCTAGTCTTTTGGACCAGTCCCGTCTATTCGGGCATACTACCTTCTCTAGTATGCCTTTGATTTATTTATTTGCCAGTTCAGCTTGCCCATTCGTTTACAGATGGTAAGCTGTTGCAACCTTGTGTTTTACCCCGTGCTTGTCTAGTAACCATTTTAACCACTTGTTTACAAAGTGGGACCCTTCATCACTAATGATACCTCTTGGGGTTCCAAACCTTGTGAACACGTGCTTCTGCAAGAACTTCATTACAACCTTCGCATCATTTGTCGGATATGCCTCCGTCTCAACCCACTTGGACACATAGTCTACTGCTACCAATATATACTTATGACCAAAAGAAGGAGGGAAAGGCCAAAGAAAATCAATACCCCAAACATCAAACAATTCAACCTCAATGATGTTTGTTCGAGGCATCTCATTTCTGTTGGTGATATTTCCAACTCTTTGACATCGGTCATAGCTTTTTACATACGCATATGCATCCAATAGTGTTGGCCAAAAGAATCCGGCTTGCAATACTTTGGCCCAGTACGAGTACCTCCGAAATGTCCCCCACTCGGAGCTGAGTGACATTGGTATAAGATCTTCGGTATTTCTTCTTCTTCCATGGATCTCCTGATCATCTGATCTGCACACTTTTTAAATAGATATGGCTCTTCCTAGAAATAGTACTTCACATCGTGAAGAAACTTTTTCCTTTGTTGATACGTCTTATCAATTGGCATCAAACCACAAGCTAAAAAGTTAGCAATATCAGAAAACCAAGGGGTATTATGGATGTGATTTACCTTAAGTATATGCTCATCTGGAAAGGTCTCATGAATCGGTATAAGTGGAGTATTTCCTTCTTGCGGCTCTAATCTGGACAAGTGATCTGCTACTTGGTTTTCTACTCCTTTACGATCTTGAATTTCCAAATCAAACTCTTGGAGTAGAAGTACCCACTGAATCAACCTTGGCTTAGCGTCTTTCTTGGCAAGTAAGTACTTGATTGTCGAATGGTCCGTATAGACGGTCACTTTGGTACCTACAAGGTAAGATCGAAACTTGTTGAAAGCAAACACGATAGCAAGTAACTCTCTTTCTATTACCATATAGTTTAATTGAGCTCATGTAAGAGTCTGGCTTGCATAGTAGATGGGATGAAAAACTTTGTTCCTCCGCTGGCCCATGATAGCTCCAATTGCGAAGTCACTTGCGTCACACATCAATTTAAATGGCAAGTCCCAGTCTGGTGTGACGATTATGGGTGCCGCAGCTAACCGATTCTTCAAATCCTTGAAAGCTCTTAAGCATTCATCATCGAATTTGAATGTCGTGCCCTTCTCCAACAATTTGTACAAAGGTTTAGCAATTTTGGAGAAGTCCTTAATAAACCTTCGATAGAAACCGGCGTGGCCCAAAAAGCTCCTAACACCCTTTACAGATGTTGGAGGTGGGAGTTTCTCGATAACATCTACTTTGCTCTGTCTACTTTGATCTCATGTCTTGATATCCGATGCCCTAGAACAATGCATTCTCGTACCATGAAATGGCACTTTTCCAAGTTAAGTACTAGGTTTGTTTCTTCGCATCGCTTAAGTGCTTTAGCTAGATTGGCTAGGCAATCTTCGTACGTATCTCCAAATACTAAAAAGTCATCCATGAAAACTTCCAAAAACTTCTCAACCATGTCAGTGAAAATTGACATCATGCATCTTTGAAATGTAGCAAGTGCATTACATAAACCAAATGGCATACGTCTAAATGCAAATGTACCGTACAGGCAAGTGAATGTGGTCTTGTGTTGATCTTCCGGTGCTATCGTAATCTGGTTGTACCCCAAGTATCCATCGAAAAAATAGTAGTAATCTCGTCCCACGAGTCTATCCAGCATCTGGTCCAAGAACGGTAAAGGAAAGTGATCCTTCCTAGTTGCCTTGTTCAGCTTCTGATAATCGATGCAGATTCTCCATCCCGTAACTGTTCTCGTTGGTATCAACTTGTTGTTCTCGTTCCCTATGACCGTGATACCTCTTTTCTTTGGTACATACTAGATTAGGCTTACCCATGAACTGTATAAGATGGGGTAAATGATACCCGCATCTAACCACTTGATAATTTATTTTTTCACCACGTCCTTCATTATGGGGTTTAGCCTTCGTTTTCCATCGATCATCCCTTTTTCACCATCTTCCAGGATGATCTTGTGCATGCATACGGATGGACTAATACCACGAATATCGGCTATGGTCTATTCGATAGCCTTCTTCAATTGTTTCAGAACTAAGATAAGTTTTTCTTCTTGCTCAGTAGTTAATTCTACTGAAACAATCACAGGCAGAGTAGAAGTGTCACCTAAATAAACATATTTTAAATGAGAAGGTAATACCTTGAGTTCTAGTTTAGGTGGCTCCTAGATTGACGCTTTTGGCTGTGTGTAATCTCTTTCCGTTAAATCCAAAGATTCAAAACAGGATTGTAGAGTATATCCCTTTAGATTAGCTTCTAGCAAAACTAAGTCTTCATCCTCCTCTTCATCACTTGCAGGGTCTGATGTTAAAATTCTTTCCACAGGATCCTCAACAGAGTTGAGTTCTTTCTCCACTAGTAAATCCTCTAAGTCGGATACTGTAGAACAATCATCTATTGCATCAGGAAATCGCATTGACTTGAAAATGTTAAATGTTACCTGATCATCCTGAACGCGCATAGTAAGTTCGCCCTTCTGCACATTAATAAGTGTTATTCCGGTTGCTAAGAACGGTCTCCCTAGGATAATTGGTACTTTTTTGTCTGCTTCAAAATCTACAAAATCAGCAGGAAAGATAAACTTATCTACACGTACCAATACATCCTTGATTTTTCCTTTTGGATGTGCTAAGGATCGATCTGCTAGCTGAAGTGTAACCGTAGTATGTCTAACTTCACCTATCCCCAACTTCTTAAATATCGACATAGGCAACAAGTTGATACTTGTGCCCAAGTCACATAGTGCCTTACCACAATATGTTGCTCCAATATTGCATGGTATGGTAAAACACCCAGGATCTTTCAGCTTAGGGGGTAATTTGTGTTGAAGATATGCACTGCATTCCTTCGTTAGGGCTACCGTCTCAAATTCTCCATGTCTTCGCTTCTTGGACAGGATATCTTTCATGAACTTGACATAATTCAGCATTTTCTCGAGTACTTCAACCAACGGGATGTTGATATGAAGTTGCTTGAGTACGTCAAGGAACTTTTTGAATTGAATCTCCTACTTCTGCTTCTGGAGTCTTTGAGGGTAAGGTGGTGGAGGTTTATATATTGGAGCTGGTACTGGTTGATTTGTCTTTAGCGGCAATTCTTCTGCTAACGAAGTGGTTGGCTGATCAAAATTGGCTGGTTCTGAGGTTTCCTTATCAGGTCTTGCAGGATCTAGTTTAGGTGGAACTGGAACTTCAACACTCGGCTGAACTTCTTCCGAATCTTGAGCCTCAGCTGGCTCCTTCTCTACTTCGACAGTGTTGGGCTCTACCGTTTTTTCACTCCTAAATGTTAGTGCTTTACAATGCTCCTTCCCTGGATTTTTCGGATTCTCCATATCACTAGGTAGAGTACCTTATGGACGGTTCTTGAGTTTAGTGGCAAGCTGGCCCACTTGATTCTCCAAATTCCTTAGAGTGGCGTCATTTTTTGCCATATATGCCTTCAATAAATTCTCTAAGCTGTTGGATGACTCAGCTTGAGCTAGCTTCTGAGCTTGCAGTGAAAAACTAGGCGACTGGGTTAGTCTAGGTTGGGCGTAGTTGTTGCTGCCCTTAGCTCTTTAGTTACTCTAGGAATGATTGGGGTGATTTCGCCACGATGGGTTGTAAAAGTTGGATTGCAGTCCCTGCCTCCCTCAGTTCTGGTTCTGATTACCTATGTAGTACACGGATTCTGGGTTTGATAGACATTCTTCAAACACATGTCCTTCCCCATAATAGACACAGGCTATATTCTCAAAGTGATTAGGTGGCTGGGCTACAAGACTATTAGACCCATTAGTGGTAAGATTCTTTAACATCGAAGATATTGATGGTACCTAACATGCGAGTGAAGTGAGAGCATCTACTTCATGTATTCCAGTGACTCATCTTCCTAACGCTGCTCGATTGGTTGGCCATTGATAATTGTTACTGGCGATCCTCTCGATAATCTCATAAGCCTCATTGTACGACTTAGATAGGATGGCACCGTTAGCAGAAGCGTCTACTACGATCCTTGTGTGAGTGTTGAGACCATTATAAAATGTCTCAAGTTGGATGCAATGCAGGATTCCGTGATGAGGGCATTTTCATAATAACTCTTTGAATCTTTCCCATGCCTCATACAAGGACTCATTATCTATTTGTTGGAAAGCAGTAATCTCATTTCTCAGCTTAGCAATCTTGCTAGGTGGGAAATACTTCACAAGAAATCTCTCTGCTAACTCTTGCCATGTAGAAATCGAGTTCAGTGGCAGTCAGTTTAACCAGGCTCGAGCTCTGTCCCTTAGTGAGTACGGGAACAGCTTTAATAATAGTGCATCTTCGGGTACTCCGGTGAGTTTGAAAGAGTCACTCACCTCCATAAACAGTTTTAAGTGAAGATGAGGATCTTCAGTAGGCATTCCACTGAACTGTCCTACTATCTGAAGCATCTGGAACATGACTGGCTTCTGCTCGAATTATTGTGCCTTGATCTCGGGTCTTCTAATACCCAAATTAAGATCATTGAACACGGGCATGACATATTGTCATAAGGATCTATCCCTATCATCAGCGAGAAGGATAGGATTTTGAGCAAGGTTTGCTTCGTTTCCTTGATTCATCTCTTCTGTCCTTTTCTGGTTTGCTTGTCTTCTTCGTTGTCAAAAGGTTTGTTCTATTTCAGGGACCACAGGGAGTAAGTCAATAATCTGGTCAATGCTCATAAACACCTGAAATATTCAAAGAAAAATTAAGTAAGTAAAATTGAACAGGAAAATAAATGAACCAAAATGTAAAAATAACTTCACAAATAATATATTTTTTAAAACAGTCCCCGGCAACGGCGCAAAAAACTTGGAATGGTGGAAATGTGCAAGTGTACACAATCGTAACAAGTAATAAAGTGACAAGTAAATGTCGAGTTATCGTACCCACAGGGACTGTAAAAAGCAATATTTATGAATTTAATTAAAACACTTTGGTAAGGTAAAAATAATTTTGGTTTGAAAAGAGTGATTTATAAACTAAGATTAAAACTAAGTAATTAATTTAAATAACAGAAAAGAGTTCTAATGCACGATTTCAATTAAGGTTTAATCAAGATGATATAATTGTGTTGGATTAATTATACCTTTTTAACTTAGAATTATTAGATTCATGCTTATGCTGTTACGAATAAATTCATGGCAACCTAGGAATTTGCTAACTTATGAACATATTTACTCAGTAAAAATCCATTCATCTCTTGGAACATATCCCTATGCCAATTCAACTGATTAAACAGATTTATAAAGGTAAACATGCTATTGCACATACATACTTATTAAATTCAATTATCTCTCGCATATTCCTATGTCGATTCAACCGATTAATTCAACTTAATAAACATATAAAAGATTATGTGAAGTAACAAAGTAGCCATACCTTGAAACAATTTAATCACAACAATCTTGCAAGTTATGCAAGGCATATGTATCGCCAATGTAACACTCCTAACCCATATCCATTGCAAGAATAAGGTTATGAGGTATTACTTGACTGCACAAAACTTCTAGAAGGTCAAAG
The DNA here is from genome assembly GCA_020496765.1 of Gossypium stocksii. Taxonomy (NCBI): domain Eukaryota; kingdom Viridiplantae; phylum Streptophyta; class Magnoliopsida; order Malvales; family Malvaceae; genus Gossypium; species Gossypium stocksii. The sequence continues at coordinate 67,272,838 of CM035622.1, forward strand.
ATACTTACCAGACATAAATTATCAACAATGCAAACATGTCTCATTGATTTTCCATAAGAGCTCTTATAAATTTCCAAAATGACTCACCATCAAAGCATAACCGAATATCTTAATAACAAATTAAATACTATCAAGTTATAACTAAAACATTTTACCACATTAGTTCAATTATAAGGCTTTACTAAACAAAATCAGCAAGCCATCTTCGCATGGCTATAATATAAACAAAGTCGAAATATCATTCTACTTATAGTCTATCCTATACATGCCTTAAACCATATTGATAAACAATCTTCTTAACTCACATAATGACTCAATAGTGTGATGATATCATCGGCCCTTCCAACTCGAGCTAAAGTAAAAACCTATAAGAAATGGAAAAGAGAACACGGAGTAAGCTTCAATACTTAGTAAGTTTTGAGCAATGCAAACAATTAGTTTACTTATAGATCGGTTAATCAATTTTCAAGAAATCATTCCTAGATAATTGCCATTTTGGCCAAGTATCTATGAACATAATACATATTTAGCAAATTCACCTCACTTAAATCTGAACTCAATTAAAACCAAATATTGAAATCACAAATAAGATCATAAGAAATCGAAAAGTATCTCATTAACAAGTTTTAACAATGTTTGCAACAAAATCACAAATTCACTACAAGCTGTCTTCCTAAGCAACAATCACTATATTATTTATAACTGGAGCTACGAAAATCCAAATCAAATGCCGTTAATTTTCCCCGAAAATAGACTCATATATGTTCCATCCATCAAATTTTTAGAATTTTTGGTTTGACCAATCAATACCAGATTTTTATTGAAGTTTCCCCTGTTTCACTATTTGACTATTCTGACCACTCTTCACTACGGATCAAATTTCTCATTATACAGAATTTGAAATATGTTATCGTTTATTTCATTTGAAACTAGACTCATTAAGAAGTCTAAGCATATAAATTTTATCTTATAACCATTTTTGTACAATTTATAATGATTTTCTAAAATCAAAACAAGGGACCTCGAAGTCATTTTGACTCTGTCCCACGCCACTTCAAATATCTCATTATCGGCAATTCTTTTGCTTACACGGTTTCTTTTATAAGAAACTAGACTCATTAAGATTTCATTACATAATTTATTTAGCCTCTAATTTGACTCCCACAATTTATGGTGATTTTCTGATATCACGTTACTACTGCTATCCCAAGCAGATTTATTAAAATTTAATCTTCTACCCATTCTTTGCATTCATTATTATTTAACATGTATATCACCAATCAATCTCATATAACTTTTCACCATAACCGAATACACACATACACATATGACATTTTCACAGATGCTTCTCATTTCTCATTCATGATTCAATTCCGATCAATCTAACATATAAAAGTATATAATACATACCTGACCAACTTAATGTATTGAACATATTCAGTTGTAGTTTTTATCACGAATTCTCATAACCTTAATCTTTGCTCAAATAACCAGCATTAAGCCTGCTAGGTTTTAAAACCCGAGTACGTATCACTGGCACTAAGCCTACTAGGCACGAAGTCCGAACATATCACCGGCATAAAGCCTGCTAGGCACGAAGCCCGAACATATCACCGGCATAAACCTTGCTAGGCACGAGGCCCGAACATATCACCGGCATAAAGCCTGCTAGGCACGAAGCCCGAACATATCACCGGCATAAATCCTGCTAGGCATGAAGCCCCGAATCATGCTGTACAATAACCAATTCACAAAGTTTCATTCATATTCAATCACATATTATTAAATTCCACATAGCATATTACACTAATAATTCATATGCCACATTCGGTTATATGTACATAATATACACTTTAACATTGTATTACAACTGCCTTTTTGGCCATAGCATATATAATTCACTGTACATTCAGTTTTTATATAAATAGCACAATAGCACCACATACACAAATCATACTTTTTAACTCACTTTTCTAATAGCCATTCGGCTAAAATTCATATAAACAACTCATTTCACATTTAATTCATTATAAGTAAATACAATAGGTCATAATTCTACTATTACACATATCTCATGTCACCTTCAATTATATGCTAAGTTTGATTACTCAAAACTTACCTCGGTATAATTTAAACGGCTGCGGATCGGCTACTCAATTACTTTCTCTTTTCCTTTATCCAACTTTGGTCCTCTATGCTCTTGAGCTTAATTAAACAATTTAATTTATATTAATCCTTATTCATGTATTGGTTTCATTCAAAACATGAAGCACATAGACTTCCATAGCCACACACATTCGGCCGAATATATCACAAACATAAAGACCTTAATACTAAACTTCAACATTTAACAAGCTCATTTATCATCCATCAATTAAAGTGTACCTACTTCAATCAATTCATTAAGCCTTGCTCAAGATAATTTAACCAACCTTTAAATTATAATCATATTAATAGATACATACTACTCAAACCATTTAATATCACTTAATAATCCAAAGCCGAATGTTCACCATTCAATATCTTATTTCTAGATTCGGTCAAACATATACAAACACCAAAACTTTGCTTTTAAATTTCGAAGACTATCAACCTAATTCATATAACAATAAACTCACTATTAAAACCTCCCAAGTACATTATTCATGATATCCAAACATAAATAGCCGAAAATAAACATTAACTAAGCATTTGAACCATTTTCACATTCGGCACTTGCTCTATAAACATTAAAAATTTTTAACACCATCACATGGCACCCATGGCCGATTATCCCACACCAAAACATACATTAAAGCATCATTTCTTTAATCACAAAAACACTTTAGCCGAATATCATGCTTGTTCAAACCATAACGATTTTAAGTTTACAAGGTTCAAATTCCCTTAGCATTAATCTTCCATACCAAATCTAACAAAAATATCACCAAAGAAAACATGCATCCATGGCCTATTATTCATGACAATACCAAGCTAAAAATTTATTCAAGGCTAAGTAAAGGACTTAGCAACCATCTAGATTCACTAAAATTTCAAAAGCAAACCATGAACATACCTTAATTTCCAATATCAAAGAGACCGAATGTTTGAGCTTCAACCTTCTCTTTTTCTCTTCCACATTCGGTTTAACACGAAAGAAAAGATGAACCAAAAAAAAAATGTTTTCATTTTCTTTCTTTATTTATTCAACTTTTTTTTTAACTTAATTATTTTTTTAATTATTTGTCCCACCATATAATATAATAACATTATTAAATTGTTTATCATGCTTATAATGATGACCTTGGCCGGCCACTTAATGAATAATGGGGGATTTGACATGCAAATCCCCATGTTTTAAACTTTGCCAAATTTGGCCACTTTACTTCAACCTATAACATTTACAAAGTTTCACACATAAGTCCTTTCTAATTAATTTCACATCCTATTAACGAAATTAAAGCATGAAATTTTCACACATAATACTTCACATATAATCAACATAGAGAAAAGCATTTAGAAAATTTTTCAACTCGATTTTGTGGTCCCAAAACCACTTCCCGACTAGGATCAAATTAGGGCTGTTACAACTCTCCCCCACTTAAGAAATTTTCGTCCCCGAAAATCTTACCAGCAAAATAAGTTAGGGTATCATTCTTTCATAGTGTCCTCAAGCTCCCAAGTAGTTTCTTCCACCCCGTGCTTGACCCACAACACTTTCACTAGCAAAATTCTCTTATTCCCCAACTCTTTCACCTCTTGAGCCAAAATACGAACCGGCTCCTCTTCATAACTCAAATCAGATCGAATTTCAATATCAGATGGACTAATCACATGCGAAGGGTTGGATCTATAACGTCGAAGCATCGAGACATGAAAAAGATTGTGAATCTTTTCAAGTTCAGGGGACAAAATCAATCTGTATGCTACTGGCCCAACCCGTTCTGATATCTCATACGGTCCGATGAATCTAGGACTCAACTTGCCTTTACGGCCAAATCTGAGCACCTTCTTTTGACCACTCGAACTTAACATCTTTTTGTAGTAATTTCGTCATCGGTGTGGCTATCAATTCTGTCTCATTACCACTTCTATAACATCACTGATTGATTTTATTCCATATACACAAAATTTCAACTCTGACAGATAGCAACTTGTCATCTGAATATAGTTCTGAAATACGCTACAATACACAGTCATTTATACACCTGATCCATATATCTGTATTATTTATTTCAACTCAGACAAACAAACATTTCACAGTCGGAGCTCATATAAAAATCCTTTAACCCATCTGAATACTTATTCTATATCAGAACAATAATAACATTAACAGAAATTTAATATGTCCAGACATTCATAATCGAATGACTGTTACTCTGAACTCATTTTGAACTATCACATCTCAATATACTTTTATACTTCTCATTTCCACTAGAAGAATAGACCTTGCTTAACGTTCAATACTTTTATTCCTTGGTTCAAGAAACATTCAAATTTTTCCCTCAAATACTCGAAATTGTCAAATATGCAACACTGACACAACCACAATCATCTCTAATCATCAGCCGAACAGTTCTTTTCATAATAACTTTAACGTTTGCCTCTGAATCTTTAACAAATTCAATCATACATATAATTCGAGTTAAACCACACAACTGAATCAGTCTTGTCTAACAAATAATAACTTTTCAAGACCACTTTTCTTTGTGCATGTCGTAACTCTTCAAATATACATTCTATCAGATCTCTTCAGATAACTAATCACAATTCATTATCACTGCATAACTCGAAAAAAAACATAACACTCAATCTTTAACTCACTGATATATAAGTGAAAACCAATCCACCGGTCTGAGCTGAATTCTCTATCATTCAGACCCTTATTTATGACCATTCCTTTCATAAGAATTAGAAAAATCCAGATATATAATCATTATAAACATAATTTTTTTAGATCAAAGAATATACTTTAGAAATGAGCCATATCTGATTATTCATATAAGAAAAATAAAAAGAAAACCAGAATACAGAAATCCAAAATACAATGTCGTATCAGAAATCTGAGAATAGAATCTCCCAGAACATACAAATAAAGATCAAAATAACTCCTCAAAGAATACCAGAAGAAGACTATAATTAATAACCCTGAAATTTCCTTTGTAACAGAAATAACACATTCTTCAACATTTTTATAAGATGGAATACCAATTAATAGAAATAGAAGAATAACCTCATATGAATTTATCCCCAAATTCATTCCGATCATACTACAATGAATTCTCAAACAGAGGAATACGATGATACCGATTATAAACCCATCAAAATAGCAATACTTTTATTAAACATCGGAGTCAGATAACATTCTCACTTTATATCATTTTCATCAAAAAAAGGAACAATCACACATGTGTCTCTGAGAATAAGAAATATACAGAATATTCAGAAAAAATCATCGAAATTCACTTGACTGTAATTATCCAATTCAGACACTCTTACTATTCATTCGTCATTTCGAATTCCTTTCTATTTCATTCACTAATGAAAACCACTCAGGAAGAATTCCTAACAGATACATACTTAGACATCATATCTGATTCAATTAAATTACCAAACCAACTTTCTTTTACTAATGACAATATTCAATCTGAAGAACCTTCGGGACATTGTACTAGTCCTTCTAGCCTTAATTCATTGCGAAATCGTTCTGAACTTTGTTTACTTATCATTATCTCACTATTTAACTCTTTAATCTTTCTTTGCAAACTCGTTCTATTTTGTTCCATTGAAACCTTATAATCATATCACTGGTAAAGGGGTGAGGTCGTTAAGCCTCGAAAGGGAGTTTCATATTCGAATACACAGATAAATTCATCACTCATCATCATAGTATTACACACCTTGATTCAAACACTTCATTCAAACATTTCAACTTTTCATCTTGTTACAAACACATTTTCACATATCTCAGTTTCACATGCAACTTTATTTCATGGGAGTATTAACAAGACATAAGTGAATTTATCACGATTCAAACTTTTATTTCTATTACTCAAATTACCAAATAATTTCTTATCAAATTTCCACATTTAGTCTTGATCATTTGTCAATATTTATCCCATTGGAAAACATCTTACGGTTTTGAGTACGTCGCTTACTTGATGCCATAGTCCAACTATGGTCTTATACTAACTTTACTCTGCCCATGTTGATGCCTATTTCCGATAGGTCTTACACTAGCTCATCTGTCTCATGTATTGCCATGGTCCAACCGTGGTCTTTTCCGTCAATTCATTATTGAACGATCGTACTCATTCCCTGCGTTCTACCCAATTTGATCTTTCATTACCATTTACTTTAAACAATCTCATACATATCTTTACACTGATACACACATATCATAAAATTCTTTTCATATCTTTTCAATTCCATCATATCACATATATATTACAATCAGTTCAATATCAATTTCAGATCAATTAATAATAACTCGTTTGGAACACATCATTACCTGAGCAAAACAATTTATAAGAGCCAGGAGACCTCACACTATCACACTTTACTTACGGCACGTATAGCTAGACTCTTACACTTGCTATGTTAGTCCGAGAACCAACTAAACCATAGCTCTGATACCACTAAATGTAACATTCCTAACCCATATCCGTTGCCAGAATAAGGTTATGAGGTATTACTTGACTACACAAAACTTCTAGAAGGTCAAAGATACTTACCAGACATAAATTATCAACAATGCAAACATGTCTCATTGATTTTCCATAAGAGCTCTTATAAATTTCCAAAATGACTCACCATCAAAGCATAACCGAATATCTTAATAACAAATTAACTACTATCAAGTTATAACTAAAACATTTTACCACATTAGTTCAATTATAAGGCTTTACTAAACAAAATCAGCAAGCCATCTTCGCATGGCTATAATATAAACAAAGTCGAGATATCATTCTACTTATAGTCTATCCTATACATGCCTTAAACCATATTGATAAACAATCTTCTTAACTCACATAATGACTCAATAGTGTGATGATATCATCGGCCCTTCCAACTCGAGCTAAAGTAAAAACCTATAAGAAATGGAAAAGAGAACACGGAGTAAGCTTCAATACTTAGTAAGTTTTGAGCAATGCAAACAATTAGTTTACTTATAGATCGATTAATCAATTTTCAAGAAATCATTCCTAGATAATTGCCATTTTGGCCAAGTATCTATGAACATAATACATATTTAGCAAATTCACCTCACTTAAATCTGAACTCAATTAAAACCAAATATTGAAATCACAAATAAGATCATAAGAAATCGAAAAGTATCTCATTAACAAGTTTTAACAATGTTTGCAACAAAATCACAAATTCACTACAAGCTGTCTTCCTAAGCAACAATCACTATATTATTTATAACTGGAGCTACGAAAATCCAAATCAAATGCCGTTAATTTTCCCCGAAAATAGACTCATATATGTTCCATCCATCAAATTTTTAGAATTTTTGGTTTGACCAATCAATACCAGATTTTTATTGAAGTTTCCCCTGTTTCACTATTTGACTATTTTGACCACTCTTCACTACGGATCAAATTTCTCATTATACAGAATTTGAAATATGTTATCGTTTATTTCATTTGAAACTAGACTCATTAAGAAGTCTAAGCATATAAATTTTATCTTATAACCATTTTTGTACAATTTATAATGATTTTCTAAAAACAGAATAGGGGACCTCGAAGTCATTTTGACTCTGTCCCACACCACTTGAAATATCTCATTATCGGCAATTCTTTTGCTTACACGGTTTCTTTTATAAGAAACTAGACTCATTAAGATTTCATTACATAATTTATTCAGCCTCTAATTCGACTCCCACAATTTATGGTGATTTTCCGATATCACGTTACTACTGCTGTCCCAAGCAGATTTATTAAAATTTAATCTTCCACCCATTCTTTGCATTCATTATTATTTAACATGTATATCACCAATCAATCTCATATAACTTTTCACCATAACCGAATACACACATACACATATGACATTTTCACAGATGCTTCTCATTTCTCATTCATGATTCAATTCTGATCAATCTAACATATAAAACTATATAATACATACCTCACCAACTTAATGTATTGAACATATTCAGTTGTGGCTTTTATCACAAATTTTCATAACCTTAATCTTTGCTCAAATAACCAGTATTAAGCCTGCTAGGTTTTAAAACCCGAGTACATATCACCGGCACTAAGCCTACTAGGCACGAAGTCCGAACATATCACCTGTATAAAGCCTGCTAGGCACGAAGCCCGAACATATCACCGGCATAAAGCCTGCTAGGCACGAGGCCCAAACATATCATCGGCATAAAGCCTGCTAGGCACGAAGCCCGAACATATCACCAGCATAAAGCCTGCTAGGCACGAAGCCCCGAATCATGTTGTACAATAACCAATTCACAAAGTTTCATTCATATTCAATCACATATTATTAAATTCCACATAGCATATTACACTAATAATTCATATGCCACATTCGGTTATATGTACATAATATACACTTTAACATCGTATTACAACAGCCTTTTTGGCCATAGCATATATAATTCACTGTACATTTAGTTTTTATATAAATAGCACAATAGCACCACCTACACAAATCATACTTTTTAACTCACTTTTCTAATAGCCATTCGGCTAAAATTCGTATAAACAACTCATTTCACATTTAATTCATTATAAGTAAATACAATAGGTCATAATTCTACTATTACACATATTTCATGTCACCTTCAATTATATGCTAAGTTTGATTACTCAAAACTTACCTCGGTATAATTTAAACGGTTGCGGATCGGCTACTCAATTACTTTCTCTTTTCCCTTATCCAACTTTGGTCCTCTATGCTCTTGAGCTTAATTAAACAATTTAATTTATATTAATCCTTATTCATGTATCTCATTTGGTTTCATTCAAAACATTAAGCACATAGACTTCCATAGCCACACACATTCGGCCGAATATATCACAAACATAAAGACCTTAATACTAAACTTCAACATTTAACAAGCTCATTTATCATCCATCAATTAAAGTGTACCTACTTCAATCAATTCATTAAGCCTTGCTCAAGATAATTTAACCAACCTTTAAATTATAATTATATTAATAGATACATACTACTCAAACCATTTAATATCACTTAATAATCCAAAGCCGAATGTTCACCATTCAATATCTTATTTCTAGATTCGGTCAAACATATACAAACACCAAAACTTTGCTTTTAAATTTCAAAGACTATCAGCCCAATTCATATAACAATAAACTCACTATTAAAACCTCCCGAGTACATTATTCATCATATCCAAACATAAATAGCCGAAAATAAACATTAACTAAGCATTTGAACCATTTTCACATTCGGCACTTGCTCTATAAACATTAAAAATTTTTAACACCATCACATGGCACCCATGGCCGATTATCCCACACCAAAACATACATTAAAGCATCATTTCTTTAATCACAAAAACACTTTAGCCGAATATCATGCTTGTTCAAACCATAACGATTTTAAGTTTACAAGGTTCAAATTCTCTTAGCATTAATCTTCCATACCAAATCTAACAAAAATATCACCAAAGAAAACATGCATCCATGGCCGATTATTCATGACATTACCAAGCTAAAATTTTATTTAAGGCTAAGTAAAGGACTTAGCAGCCATCTAGATTCACTAAAATTTCAAAAGCAAACTATGAACATACCTTAATTTCCAATATCAAAGAGACCGAATGTTTGAGCTCAACCTTCTCTTTTTCTCTTCCACATTCGGTTTAACAAGAAAGAAAAGATGAACCAAAAAAAATGTTTTCATTTTCTTTCTTTCTTTATTCAACTTTTTTTTAGCTTAATTATTTTTTTAATTATTTATCCCACTATATAATATAATAACATTATAAAATTGTTTATCATGCTTATAATGATGACCTTGGCCGGCCACTTAATGAATAATGGGGGATTTGACATGCAAATCCCCATGTTTTAAACTTTGCCAAATTTGGCCACTTCACTTCAACCTATAACATTTACAAAGTTTCACACATAAGTCCTTTCTAATTAATTTCACATCCTATTAACGAAATTAAAGCATGAAATTTTCACACATAATACTTCACATATAATCAACATAGAGCAAAGCATTTAGAAAATTTTTCGACTCAGTTTTGTGGTCCCGAAACCACTTCCCGACTAGGGTCAAATTAGGGCTGTTACAGCCAAATACAATGCTAATTTAATTTTCAGCTACCTTAGAAGAATTAAACATGCACTGATTAAGTACAAAGTCCATTAATTGTAATTTCAATCCGTTTAAACAGTTAATTGTTTAGTTATCTAAACAATTATAATGCCAGATAACCTAAACATGATTTTACTTAATCAAGCATTTTACTGAGGCCTATAACAGCATAAACACTATTTTAATAATTCAAGTAGGTAAAATATAATCAACCCAACAAGAATTAATTTCAAGCTGAATTGATTAAAATAACCATTTCAACAACAATAATATTCATAGATATATTCATCATAAAAACAACAGAAATTCAAAAGATAGGAACAAGAAGGCAAATCTGGTGTTTCTCTGTGGCTTGACTGATTCCTCCGTTCTTCGTCTCCGTTGTCCTCACCGGTCAAGGCTTCTACGAACACTCGCTTGGTGCCCAAAATGGCTGGGAAAACACCTCTTTTCCAAGAGGAGAAATGTAACACCCTGAATTTGGGCCTAGAAGTTTTGGGCCTTGAGCATGGGAGCGGTTGAACACAGCTTATAACATTTTGTTGTGTATGTAAATTTTGTTACTGAAGGCTTGTTTCAGTGGTTAAGTGTGCTGAGAAGTGTTCTGAGAAGTGTTGAAAAAGTCCTAGGTTCAAACTTGGACTCTAGCAAAAATTTTGGTTTTAGGTGAATTAAACCCTGGGTGTTGTAGGTAGGCCTTAAGAATATTGTTGGTGAAATTGTGTCAAAAAAAGCCTTGTGGTCTAGTGGCAAAGTAGTGCCACATAAGAGGCAGGAAGGTGGCGTCATAATGTTGGCAAGGAAGTCCACGGTGCAAAACTCATGGCAAACAAAGAGCATTTATTTTGCTAACCGGGGGCAGCAAGAGTTGGTGTTGGATTTAAACTCTGATGATGGAGGGATCCCACATCGGGAAGCTAACATAAGAGTGGATGAGAAGCTGGCTTTAAATAGAGAGAACCATGAGGAGAGTAAAGGTACCTTTCTTGGCTGATCCCTTTCGCTTTATGGCGTGGTCGTTTGGGTTGGGCGTCGGCTAAAAGTGCTTGAAGCGCGGATTAACTCCAGTCTCCTATCAGGTGTGTATTTCTCACTACTCTAGCTGTAGGATGGCTACTTCGGGCCGCGATGGGCCGAAAGGGGCCATGTGGGCCCAATGGGCCTACGGCCCCAATTGGATAAGTTGTTTGATTATGTAGTAAATATTGGACTAGACTAGGTGAATCTCATATCTGTGGCTAGATTTGGGCTAAAAGGGCCACACGATCATGTGGGCCCATTTGGGCTGAGAATGGGCTTTAGGCCCATTCGCATTGTTATCTCTATTTAGAATACTTTAGTTTACCAAATTACTGAAATACCCTCGACTTGTAAAATTACCAAAGTACCCCCGATTTACAGAATTACTGTTTTACCCTCGATTTACAAAATTATTGAAATACCTTTGATTTACAAAATTATTGAAATACCCTTGATTTACAAAATTACTGAAATACCCTTGGCTTGGAAAATTACCAAAATACCCCTAGTTTGTAAAATTACAGAAATACCCCTGGGTTGGAAAATTACCAAAATACCCCTAGTTTGTAAAATTACTGAAATACCCTTAATTTACGAAATTACTAAAATACCCCTCGTTTACAAAAATACAAAAATACCATCGGTTTATGAAACTATAGAAATACCCCTGATTTATAAAATTACCAAAATACCCTGACTTTTGGAATTACCGAAATACCTCTGACTTTCAAAATTATCAAAATACCTCTAATTTGTGAAATTATCGAAATACCCCTAACTTGTGAAAATTACCGAAATACCCTCGATTTATAAAATTACCAAAATGCCCCTGATTTGCAAATTTACCGAAATGCCCTGATTTATGAAATTACAAAAATACCCCTAATTAGTGAAATTACTAAAATGCCCTTGTAGGGTAAAATTACTAAAATACCCCTGTAGGGTAGAATTACCAAAATACCCCTATAGGGTAGAATTGCCGAAATACCCCTGTAGGGTAGAATTATCGAAATACCCCTGTAGGGTAGAATTACCGAAATACCCCTGTAGGGTAAAATGACCGTTTTGCCCCTAGGGTGTAAAATGACTGTTTTGCCCTTGTGGGCAAGTGACTGACTTGGTTGATGTATTTGATTGAATTGATTGTGTTCGTATGATATGATTTGACTGACGTGACCGTGGTTGTATGATTGATATGTTTTAATATGTGTTTAAATGACTGATACTAAACATGGTCATTCTGCATACATGACATGTTGCATGGGTTGGGATTTTGTACCGAGGAAGATCTGATCTATTAGGATCGCATGGTTGCTTGACGACTGTGGATCCACCGAAGGCTTAAGTGCCATATATTCGTACTGATTTGATAAGGTCGCACGGGTCACCTGAGACGACTATGGACCGATTGATGGCTGAGTGTCGATCATGTTACTGAAGGCTGTGTGCCGTTATTGTGGGCTTTGTATCAATATTGCGAGCTTTGTGCCGTTATTGTGGGCTTTGTGCCATTACCGAAGGCTTTATGGCAATATCACAGGCTTTGTGCTAATTATAGACATGTTATCGATGGCTTCGTGCCACGTATTCTGTTAAGTGGCTTTGCCACGTTATCTGATTCTAGTGGCTCTGCCACAATATTCTGTTATTTGCAGCTTTGTTGCATATTGGTGTGTGGGTTGGGTGGGTTGAGTTATTCCCCACATGGTATGATGGGCTGGTACGGGTGGTATGATGGCTGGATTGGGTTGGGATTGCATTCACGTTCTGATTCTGATTCTGATTCTGTTAATTGATACTAATTCTGATTTTGATTCTATTAACTGTAATGATATTGATTCTGATTCTGTCACCTGACTCTAATTCTGATTCTGATTCTATTAATTGATACTGATTCTGATACTGATTTTGTTAACTGATACTGATACTGATTCTGATTCTGATTCTGTTACCTGATTCTAATTCTAATTTTGATTTTTATTCTAAGTCTGATAATGTCTCTGATTCTGTAATGGGCTAAGGCCCATCTGGTACTATCTGCTGTAGTGGGCTAAGGCCCAATTGATACTGGAACTGTAATAGGCCTTAGGCCCACCTGATTCTGTTAAAGGGCTCCAGCCCAGATTAATTCTATTTCTATTTCTATTTACTGACTTTACTATAATAAGGGGCTTACACACTGAGTTTTTGTAAACTCACCCCGTTTATTAACCTCTTAGGTATTTCCCAGCCTTAGACTGATCAAAGTTGCGAGGGACTCGGAGAAGGCTGCACACTGCTTATGATTTCTGTTTTCGACTATTTACTCTCAAGTACTTAATTTTTGGGTTTGGTTTGTAATAAAGCCTTTATAATTTCTAGATTTTAAAGTTAGGTTTTTGTTTATTGCATTTATTATCTACTCTAAGTAGAACCCGATTTTCCCAAAAACGTAAACTGTTTTCAAATCAACTGTTTCCGCAAGCTACGAAAATTTATAAAGGTTCTGCAAACTTACTTGGTTTTCACTTATGACAGTAATTAAAGTTTTAAAAGTAAATTACTTTTCAATGAACCATGTTTTGGAAGTAATGAACACAAACTGAAATTTAAGTTTTAAAATAATAAGAAGGGTTTTCAAATGAAAACAAGTTTTCAAAAAACACTTCAATGTGACACGCCGAACTTAGGCCTAACTTCTAGGCCGAGTTTGGGGTGTTACAAGAAATCAGCACAAGAGCTATAGGAAAATGAAATGGGAAATGGAGAGAAAAGAGAGTGGAAAGAAGAAGAGAGAATGAGAGAATGTTGTGAAGTGAGGGATGAGCAAAATGATCAGCAAAGGGTGGCTTTTATAGCTGATTGTGGCTGCTAAAAATAGCAAATCCCATCAGCCAAAGAGCCCCCCTATGGGCGGCCACACACATGGCAAGGTTGAAGCTTTCAACCTTGCTAAAAATAGGCTGGGGCAAATCTACAAAGCCTAAAATAAAGGTGGGGTTTGAACGAAATTTGGAGGTTTTTCAAGGGCCTTTTTGCAAGCATATTTTATCAGCTAATTTGCTGATTTGGGTCAGCCAATGGACGGTTCTGGTCAGCCCAATTAGTGGCTGGTTCGGCTCACTCTATTCGGTTCAACCAATGTGGTTCACTAGGCCCTTTCTTTATAATTAATTAAAATTAATTTATTTAGCCTAAATTAAATAGGAAATAAATTAAAATGAATTTAATTATGAATTAATACACATTTCTGGACCGTCTCAGGCTGGAAATTAATTAGCCTCGATACTTCAAATAGCTTCTCGATTCTGTTCTTCTCGTAGTGTCTGTCGGGCCATTTTTCACCGATTGTGCAATTCTATAAAAAATAATCAAAATTAATCAAAATTAACTATAAAATCAATTAAAATTCATCATGTTCATATTTTTAACATAATTTAATTATTTTATAATATTTAATTATTTTTTACAAGAACTTAATCGGAATAGCATGATTTTAAGCCAAAAAGGGCATGAAAAAGTATATAAATTTTTGTGTTTTCAATTGCTCCGTACCGAATGGCACCTACAGAATTAAAAGAGTTGAAAGCACAGTTGCAAGAATTAACAGATCAAGGTTTTGTATGACCGAGTTTTTCTCCTTGGAGTGCACCAGTGTTATTTGTGAAAAAGAAGTATAGAACTATGAGAATGTGCATTGACTATCGACAGTTCAATAGAGTGATGATTAAGAACAAGTAGCCATTGCCGCGAATCGATGACTTGTTTGATCAGTTAAAAGGAGCATCAGTGTCTTTGAAAATAGTTTGCGTTTGAGTTACTATCAGTTGCGAGTTAGAGACTCTAATGTGCCTAAAACTGCTTTTCAGACGAGATACGGACACTATGAGTTCTTGGTGATGCCGTTCGGACTTACTAACGCACCTGCTATTTTCATGGATTTAATGAATAGGATTTTCTGACCGTATTTAGATCAGTTTGTGGTTGTATTCATTGATGATATTTTGATCTAGTCCCGTGATGAAGCCGAACATGCCGAGCACTTGAAATTGGTATTGCAAACTTTACGAATTAATCAGCTTTATGCGAAGTTCAGTAAATGTGAATTCTGGTTACCTGAAGTTAGTTTTCTGGGACATGTAGTTTTAGCATCAAGTATTCGGGTTGATCCGAGTAAGATTTCAGCTATACTCGATTGGGAACCTCCACAGAATGTTACTGAAGTTCGGAGTTTTCTGGGACTCGCCAGGTACTATAGGAGGTTTGTGAAAGGTTTTTCTATGATCGCTACTCCATTGACAAAACTACTTCAAAAGGATGTTAAATTCGAGTGGATAGAAAAGTGTCAAAAAAGTTTTTATCGGCTGAAAACCTTACTAACTGAAGCTCCTGTACTTGTACAACAAGAATCAGGCAAAGAGTTTGTCATTTTAGCGATGCATCGTTGAATGGTTTGGGCTGCATTTTGATGCAGGAGGGTAAAGTTATAGCCTATGCTTCGACACAGCTCAAGCTGCATGAAAAGAACTATCCGACTCACGATCTTGAACTGGCTGCTATAGTATTCGCTTTGAAGATTTGGCGTCACTATCTGTACGGTGAGAAATATCATATCTACCCTGATCACAAAAATCTCAAATATTTGATGACTCAAAAGATTTGAACTTAAGGCAACGACGATGGTTAGAATTGCTAAAAGACTATGAACTTGTGATTGATTATAACCCGGGAAAGGCTAATGTAGTTGCTGATGCTTTGAGCCGAAAATCATTGCTTGTTCTGCGTGCTATGAATGCACATGTGGCTATAGCTAATGATGGTGCGATAGTAATTGAGTTAAGAGCAAGACTGTTATTTATTCAGCAGATTTGTGAAGCCCAGAGTACAGATGAGGATTTGATAGTAAAACTGATTCAATGTAATTCGAAGAATAATTCAAAATTTCAAATTGATGCTGATGGATGTTTACGGTTCAAAAACTGAATTTGTGTGTCGAAGAATTCTGAATTAATTCGAATGATTTGTAGTAAAGCACATGATAGTAGATTTTCTATTCACCCGGGTAGCACGAAAATGTTTAATGATCTGAAGCAACACTACTGGTGGCACAGTATGAAAAGGGACATTTCAGATTTTGTGTCAAAATGCTTGGTATGTCAGCAAGTGAAAGCTGAACATCAGATACCATCGGGATTGCTTCAGCCGATTTTGATTCCCGAATGGAAATAGGATCGAGTTACAATGGATTTTGTTTCTGGATTACCTTTAACATCAAGCAAGAAAGATACAATCTGGGTTATTGTAGATAGACTAACGAAATCGGCTCACTTCATTCCTGTTCGTATAGATTATTCACTCGAAAAGCTAGCTGAACTGTACATATCTCAAATTGTACGACTGCACGGAGTACCTATTTCTATCCTTTCGGATAGGGATCCGAGGTTTACTTCGCGATTTTGGAAGAATTGCAAGATGCTTTAGGTACTAAATTGCATTTCAGCATAGCCTTTCACCCCCAGACGGATGGTCAATCTGAACGACTCATTCAGATACTTGAGGACATGTTGAGATGTTGTGTTCTCGAGTTTGAGGGTACATGGGAAAGATACTTACCTTTAATCGAATTTGCATATAACAATAGCTTTCAATCAAGCATTAAGATGGCACCTTACAAGGCCTTGTACGATCGTAAATGTCGCACACCTTGTACTGGGTTAAGTGAAAGCAAGATACACGGAGTTTATTTAGTCAAAGAGACGGAGCAGAAAGTAAAAGTGATCCAAGAAAACTTGAGAGTAGCGGTAGATCGTCAAAAATCATATGCAGATTTAAAGCGTAAAAATATAGAATTTCAGATTGATGATTGGGTATTTCCGAAAGTCTCACCGTGGAAGAAAATCCTCAGATTTGGTCGTAAGGGCAAGTTGAGTATGAGATTTATTGGGCCGTACGAGATTATTGAGCGGATCGCGCCAGTTGCATACAGTTTGTCTTTGCCACCTGAGCTAGAAAAGATCCATAATGTTTTTCACGTTTCGATGCTTCGACGGTATATATCCGACCCGTCTCATGTGATTAGCCCATCCGAGATTGAGATTCAGTCTGATTTATCATATGAGGAAGAACCGGTTCGTATTCTGGCTTGTGAGTTTAAAGAATTGAGAAATAAGAAAATTTCTCTAGTGAAAGTTCTATGGCTTAAACACGGAATTCAGGAGGCAACTTGGGAGCTTGAAACATCGATGAAAGAACGTTATCCAAACCTATTCACTGGTAAGATTTTCGGGGACAAAAATCCTTAAAGGGGGAGAGAGTTGTAACAGCCCAATTCTTACCTTAGTCGGAATCGTGGTTTCGGGACCACGAATTCGAGTCAGAAAATAATTATTTATTAATTATCTATGTTCTGAATGCATGAATTTGGTTCGTGTGAAATTTCGTTTTAAAAATTTTAGCATATGAATCCCGATTGATTGGATAGTACTTAAATGCATAACATGAAAACTAAATGAATTATTATGTGATAACCAAGATGTGATGATTATTATTAGTGGAAGGATTTAATATGAAATTTAACCATTTTAGGTGTAGTGGACAGCATTTGAGTGAATGATATTTAATTTATATGATTGTTATATATGTTTATTTTAAGATAATAATAAAATAAAGAAATGAATGATAGAAAGTGGCATTTCCTACTTTGTTTTTGCCGAAACTAAAATGGAGAAATAAAAGAAGAAGAAGAAGGGTATTCGGCCATGGTTTATGAAAATTAAGGTATGTATTTAGTTTAAATTTGAAAATTTGTTGTATTTTTAAGGTTGTAATTGACGTTAGTTTATAGCCCATGAATTCATTTTTTTCAAATTTATGAATATTGAATGTTCGATCATGAGATTGAGATGAAGAAATGTTTTAGTTCTGTAACACCCCAAACCCAGCCTAGGCGTTACGGCCAAGTCTGGTGTGTCACATTGAAGTGTCTTTCGAAAACCATGTTTTCATTAAAAACCCTTCTTAGTGTTTAGAAACTTCTACCGTAAAACTTGTATCAAACCTCAGCCTGTGTTTGTTTATTTTTCAAAACGTGGTTCCTTGAAATAATCATTCCCTTTTCAAATATTAACAACTTTGTAAAATTTTATGCAAAATTGTGAAAGCTTGTAAACCTTTGTAGCTTGCAGAGACATTTTATTTTTAAAACAGTTGAAGTATCGAAAAATAAGATCTTCTTTGTTAAAGTGAAGGGGTACTATGCACCAGGTAGGATTCAAGAGAAGAGTAGGTGAGTCAATTAGACTACTTAAGTACCAAGCTCTTCCTAGATCCAATCCTAGACATGCACACACCTATTGCCACACTTTAACCTTAAAACTTGTCCACGGAACACAAATTAGGTTTAAGTCTATTTAAAGTATTTATTTCCTTTGAAAACGTTTACGTTGTGGAAGCTTTGCTCCGTTATCGTGATATTTTGAAAACAAGTAGCTTTTATAAAAGAGCGTCCCTAGAGCTAACCGATTTCAAAAAGATTTAAACAAAATCATACCTAAGCAAAAAACAAATTAAAATAATTAGAGCGGCCTTATTACAAAACCTAAAACCAAATAAAGTAAATTTATTAAAAATAATTTAATGCTTAAAATAGACAGTCCGTTTGCAGTCTGCATGGCCACTCTAAATCCCTCCAACTCCAAGTCCACTAGTTTAGGGCTCACTTGCATGGATGAAAGGAAGAGGTGAGTTTGGAAAACTCAGTGTGTAAAGAAAGCCCATCCAGAGCCCCAAATCAGCTCAAGCTCACTAGGCCTAAGCCCTTATCCAATTTCAGTATCACAGGGGCCGAAGCCCGATTCAGTATTCAGTTACTGAGCCGTAGCCCTATTTAGTACGATTTATCTAGGCCTTAGCCCCTTTTCAGATATTAATACGGCCCATAGGCTCAATTTAGTAGCAGAACAGTAATATCGATGCATGAATGCAAAACCCATATCAATATGTGAGGAAGCTACTCAACCCACCTAACCACTACTCTCCACCCGTACCAGCCAAACTCTCCATGTGGGGAAAACTACTCAACCCACCCAACCGCTACTCTCCACGGTGGCAGCATAGTTGCATAATTAGATAGTGTGGTCGAGCCACCAGAACGGTAAACTAGGGCAAAGCCCCTTTTTTAGTAAACTGAGGCAAAGCCTCTTTTTAGTACTTCTTCCATCAAATAATCCCAGTCCCATGCAACAGATAATCATGTCATGACATACAGTGCACAGAAACAGTAAAACATGCATTTCAGTCAAATTTAGCCTTAGAGGTATAACGGTCATTTGCACCTAGGGGTAAAATAGTAATTTCTACCCATAAGGGGTATTTCAGTAATTATGCTAGTTTCTAGGGTTTCATGCACGTTTTAATCAGTAATAGTCTAACTTTTATCTCAGTAGTTTATTTAGTACATTTTAGCAGATTATAGTCATTGGGCCCTAAAACCCCTAATGGGCCCTACACTGTCATAATACTATTTTGGCTCGATTAGCCCAAATTCAAGTCTAGTCTAACAGATTTATCCTACAGTTTATCAGAACACTCTTACCACTTACTTTTACTCATATGGGCCCGTAAGCCCATTGGACCCAATTTCAGCCCATCGAGGCCTAAACTTATCAAAGTGCACGAAATTACGCATTCAACCATCTTACCACTTCCGATTACAGATCCAGTGATATCCAACCGACTTATGAGCATTTCACGCTCAGAAGCCCACAAAATGCCAGAATTCTGGCATTTTAGCTTTTCAGCTTTTGCCAATTTGAATTACAATAGGGTGTTCGATACACACCTGATTTGTGACGACTGCTAACGAGATCTCCCACGATATCTTACAATCGATTACTAGACATATTAGATCCAAAATACAATGACAATCTCCATAATTCTACTTACCATAATCGGCCATCACCACCTAAGGCCCTTGAGATCTTACCTTTACCGAAACTAGTGACTAGATCTAGATCTAGTCGTTCCAAAGGTCCAAGCCTCTTATGCTCCTTGCTAGATCACCCCTTCTACAACAAGTACACATAAAACCAATTAAAAGAACTGTCTTTACCTATCACCACATTCGACAGCCTCCCTAAAGAGTTTAGGGATTTCGGCTTTTCTTAAATCCAAAGATAACAAATAAATCTGAGATGTCGAGTACTTACCATAGGTTTTCCTTAATCAAAGTGATTCTTCTACTCAGATCTAATGCAGATCTAGCCCCTAAACACTAGCAAAATTCAAATCTTAGAGATCTAAGGATTCGGCTATATATCCCTAAAAACTATGGTATTTTTAGCTTTTTAAGTGGTGAAAGAAGATATGATTTGAGGCTATGGTTGGAGGGGTGTTTGTCGACAGAGCCTAAGGGTTTGGAAAGTATGAAATTCGGTTACAAGTGAGGAAAAACAAAGAGGGTTTGGCTATAGGCAAATTGGCACAGGGAGCAACCTTTCGGGATTTCGACTTTTAGTAGTTGATGTGTTTGAGAAGAAAAGAGTGACAATTTTGGTTTTTGAAAGGAAGAAAATGAAAGATGAGGGAGGAGGAGAGGTGATTTCGACTAGAGAGGAAAAGAAAAAGAAAGAATGGAAGGGAGGAGAAGAGAAGGAAGAATTCGGCACTTAGGAGATCTGACTTTGCGTTTTTGGCTTTTTGCAACACTGAGAAGAGAATAGAATGAAAGTGAAGGCTATAGGTGGCTAACCCTAATTCGGCAAGACAAAAAGAAAATAAAGCTTGCCCTAATAGCCATTCAAACCAACGGCCCAATCCCCCTAAGGCCCTAGCCGAATGCTACTTAAGCTCTATCACATGCCCGGCACATGCACAAAAATAAAAGTACCATCTGCTTACCTTGTGACTTGAACTCTGGCCCTTAAACTCAATCCACACGCCATTTTTTTAGGAACTTAGTGGCACCACCTTGCCAATTTACCAAGGTCCTCTTTGTGTCTCAACTTACTAACTTTTTCTTAAAGGCCCACTTAACCAAGTCCCTTTCACTTAAAATCCAAGTTGATTTTTCTGTCAGGTTTTAACTTAGGCTTGGGCCTCCTAAAGGCCCACTAACACATTTAAACACAAATTCAGTATCCAAAACACCAAAATTTCAAAATTTCACCAAGAATCACAAAAACCCGAAAAATCCTGAAAATCAGGACATCATCTAAATTGCTCAGGCTATCTTCCATCCGAACCTAGACCCAAAGCCCAATTCTTTTAGGCCGAAATTTAAGGTGTTACAAGTTCTTTGGTATATATGTCAAAAATGAGTTGAAATAAGAGTTGGTGTTTGATTGTTAAGGTTAGAATCAAAATCTTTGGTGACTTTGTTAAATGGATGAATTTGTATGAATGTTTAGATAGGGGGACTAGTTTGTGAATTTAAATGAAATTCAAAGACTTATTTAGACCAAGCGAACATTCGAATCTTGTATAGAAAATGAAATTAAGAGTAGTTTAAGTTGTTATGTACTTTAGCATTATTTTGTAAACATTTTAAAGTATGGGGGATGAGTTAGTGATTTACCAACTTGTGTGTTTGGACTTGTTTTGAATAAAATTAAATTGAATGAATTGAAATTCCATTCCATTTAGATCAAGAATTAAGGAGAGGGGAGGCGGACAAGGGAAAAATAAAAGTTGTCATTAGCCGATCATAACTGTCCGATTAAAGCTAAGGTAAGTTTTAAGCAATTGAATTGATTGAATTTATTTATAATTTTGTTCATGAGTTTAATGGAAATGTATATAAGTATATGTATGGCTTGTTATAATCGAATGTGTATAGTCATTGGTGATTTAATATAGCCAAAAATGTGTATATATATATATACGTGTGGTTGGATGTGGCTATTTGTTATATAAATACATTGGTTTGATATAGTCGAATGAGGTACATGTGTGTATAAAATTAAATGAGCAGCAAGCTTAGGAGAGGTACTAGGTATGCGGATCAAATTTGATACCAAGCACTAAGTGTCCGAAATCAAGTATTAAGCACTAAGTGTGAGATTTGAATTGATACCGAGTGCTAAGTGCACGATATCGGTTAATGAGCACTAAGTGTGCGAGTGAACGTTTGCTAAGTCTTGATGATACGGAATGGTTATATGTTAATTTTAAATGTATGCATTTGTTGGTGGATTAAAGGAAAATTTACACGGAATGTGGCTATTTGGGCTTAAGCATGATATGTATAATTATATAGAGCTTGGTGTTAGAAAAATTTGGATATACATGAGAGTGAATTTATTTGTGAACTATAGTAAAAAGTTGAGAAAAAGAAATATATTATGATTGAGTAATCAAGTTTTTAAATGTTTGAAATTTATTCTTTTTGTTAATTGGAAATGAAATATCAAGAAGCATTCGGGTTGTGTTTGGAGGTAAGAAATAATATTACAATTGAATAAATATGTATACTTTATATGTAGTCGAGTTGGAGAGTATGCCTAGTGAAAAGGTATGAGATGTGGTAAGACATTGACTAAATGATCTATTAGTGAATTATCTAAATGATAAAATGTTAGTAATTAAATTGGAATTTTGATGCTTATAACTTACTAAGCTTAAATAGCTTACTTTAGTTGTGTTTTTGCTCATTTCTATTTATAGATTTTGGAGATTTGCTAATTGCTCGGGAATCGTCAGCAAAGCTTATCACACTATCACCTTTACTTTTGGTACTTTTGAAAATCTTGGGTTAATGTTATGGCAAGTATAAGCTATATCTAGGATTGTGATCAACTCCACTTAATTGTGTTGGATCGACTCCTATGCAGGGACTTTTGCTCCTCTACATAAGCACATTCGACTTAAATCAATATCCCAGAAATATCAATTTAAGAGTTAAAAACACAATTAAGAACAAATCAAATATTTGTCACACAGCTCAAATAACAATAACAAGATCTGTCTTAGGTTTCATCCCCCTTAGATATTTGGGGTTTTAGTTCATAATTATAAAAGAAAACATCACAGAAGAAATAAAATAACAAAACATAAGAAAACCCAAAACTCCTGAAAGGATTGAGGGGAGATCCTCTGTCTTGATGTAGATCTTGGCTTCTTAGATGGATCAATCAGCTTCCCTTCGAGTAATTCCTCGCCTTTAACTTCCCATCTTGGCAGGAAAAATATGTGTCTTTGAAGTTGCCTCCTAGGGTCTTTATATAGAGTTTAGAATGGCCTTCTTAGCCCCTAAGCAGCCTTTTCCCAGTGAAATTGAACTTCCTCACGACAGGGACACGCCCGTCTGCCATGCCCATGTGCATCAGGGCCCAGGCCGTGTTCGAGCTTGTTAACGTGGCACGGTCGTGTGAGACGCCCGTGTGGCGAACCTCCAGGCCGTGTTGATTACTGAATTGGGCCTAATTTGCACATTTTCGGCCCGTTCCTTACTCTTTTCTCTTCCTTATGCTCACCTAAGTATAAAACATGAAATAAAAGGATTAGGAGCACCAATTTCCACAAATTCAATGATAATTCATCTAGAATTTAGGCTAAGCATGAGGTAAAAATATGTATAATTTACGGTTTATCAGCCCCTAACTTTCTCAATTCTTTACACTTTAGTCCCTAGGCTCAGAAATTGAAATGTATTCATTTTTCATACACCCAAGCCTAGCCGATCCATATTCTCTTCTACAGCAGCCCATAATTTCCACTAAATCACATTTTATACACAAGTTTTATAACTTTTACAAACAAGTCCTTTTTGTCAATTTCACAAAAAATCATCTTGTAAAAGATGTTCACCACACTTCAAACTTTCATATTCTACCACTAGACATCAAAATACATGTATGTCATCCATGGGTAAAATTTCAAACATAAACCCTAGCTTGAAATAGTGGTACAAATTGCTAGATTAAACTAAGAGGATTTCAAAAATACGAAGAACATAAAAAACGGGGCTAGAAGTCACTTACTTTGAGCTTGAAAAGGTGAAACAAAACCCCAGCTATGGAACTTGAGAATTTCAGCCAAGTATGGAGAAGATTGACACAAATTTTGACTTATTTTCCCTTTTTATTTCATTAATTATCCAAATGACCAAAATGCCCCTCATTAATAACTTAGATATTTTGTCCCTTCCATGTCCATTTTTGTCCAAGCTAAAGTATATTGGTTTAATTATCAACTAAGGACCTCCAATTTGAAAACCCATTTCAATTGAATCCCTTTATTAGTTACATCACACATTTTTCACCTTTTGTAATTTAGTCTAACTTACCAAATTGGACATCCAAATAATAAAATTTCTCAATCAAAATTTCACACAACCATTTAATCACCAATAAACATTAAAAATCCATTGAAATAAATATTTTAACCTCAGATTCATGGTTTTGAAACCACTATTTCGTTTAGGCCTTATTTCGAGCTGTTACAGATTGAGTTCTGAATATTAAAGTTGTGACATTAGTTTCAGCTTTTGGTTCCATTAGTTTTTCCTCATCAGGGATTTCAGCTGATTGCATCGATTCGATTTCTGTGGGATCTTCTTCTTCTTCTGGATCCTCACTTTCTTCAACTTGTTGTTGTAGAACAAAGTCTCCAGCTATTCAGTATAGGTTCTGATTTATAATTATGGCCTGACTATAACCTGTTTTCTTTACGTTTTAAGAATTTTAGCTTTCAAGCACAAAATTGTTATTATAAAGGGAAAGTAAGCTGGGCCATAATGTCTAGCGGCACAATTCCGCATTTCTCTTAGGATGATTTTTCCCACATAATGGTCTTTCCAGTTAAAGTCGACTATAATAAGACCATTCACTCTAATGAAATTATAATCCCATGTGAAATAGGCATAAAGCTGAATCAAACGAACTAGAACCATACCTTTGCGAGTGGTGTCAAATATTTTCTTCGACAAATGTGAATTCCTTGCTTTGACACCATCCACGTAGAACCTAGAACTGTAAGTTCCTCAAGAATTTCTTGCAGATTTTCAAAGTCAATGTTGCTTATCAAGGAAAAATATTCATTGTTTTCAAAATCAAGCAATTCAAAGAATTCATTAATAGCATTTGAGGTTATTGGTACCTTGATTCCATGAATAGAAACTTCCATCAATTCGATTGAGATTAAATTTGCATAAAATTCAAGAACTAACTCCTCATTCACACTGGGTCCTTTCTCACAAAACAACTCCCAATTGAGAGCTTCAACAACCTAACGAATGCGCACAATGAAATCAATATAATTGCTTTCGTTCAGTGTAAAGCCCTTTTCTGGCTGCATCTATTGATTCATGAAAATACTTTCGTTTCTCTCTTTGGCTTCTTTACAGTGGAATTTGTTTTGTGATTCGTTGATTTGGGTAGAGGCACGAGTTCTCTTGCGAGGCATGATTAACCTGAGCATAAGATGGAAACAACTATTCTCTCAAAGTATAACTATTAATAATTCAACAAATTGAAAAATTAAATAAAATTAAAATTCAGGAGAAAAATTTGTCTTATCACCTTTTTTATAAAAATTAAGAACTTCTTAAAAAAATTAATTATAAATCAAAATTGGTCAAATAAGGTAGGTTGGAAGGTTATTGGCTAAGGATGTTGGTGTGAGGCTGGTGTGCCGCATGGATGGGCATGAGAGTAGGCAATAACGCGCAAGCTTGGGCTAGAAGTAGCACTAGGCACGTGGGTTCTTGCAGGCATGTCGAGCAGGCCTGACGTGGGTAGCTATGCAAGCCACAAGCAGCAACGCCGAGTGGGCAGCAACGTGGGCGTGCGCAAGCTAGGGCTAGGGGCAGCACGAAGTGCTTGGAGCAGGGCGTGCAGCACGCGATGGCGATAGGTGCATTTGGGGTGAGTTGCTGGCCGGATGGCTATCGAGCAGTGTTGCGGCTAGGGAGTTCGGAGCTTGCAGCATAAGGAGATTTGGATTTTGGTGGGGGTGGAGTTTGAGTGATGAATAATGGAGAAGGATGGTAGAATTTATAATGAAGGGAGTAGGAGTTAGAGTAGAATTCTTAGAAAAATTTAATAATTAAAATATTCTAAGTTCTAATACTATACAAAATTAACAAAAAAATAATTAATAAAATGCATATTAAATTATTATTTGCTATTAATTTATTAGAATAAAAACTATTAAATAAAATATGATTAAATTTAAACAAATCCTAATGTAAAGTTGATAATAATTAATATATAATATAATGGATATAATTATATATTAATGATTATCATCTTTTTTTTTTTATAAAAAACTAAAAACTTTTATTCTAGATGCCTTTTAAAAATATTTACAAAAAGAGGCATCTAATTTTTAATATTTACAAAAAGAGCAACAAAATTTTGGAAATAATTCAGTTAAGTACCTATACTTAAGGAAAATTCAAAATTGAATTGCAATTTAAAACTTGGAACCAAATTGACCCTTTTTATTTGAAAACTAAAAATTTGTTTTGTCATTTAGGGGATAGTTTCTCAGAATATTATGTTAAAATCAATTCCCAGAAAAGATTGGAGGGGTCACACGCAGTCTCGCTTAAGTTCCAATCTCCTAGACAGAATTTATTTAAAATTACTAATCCAGGAAATATACCCTAAATCATTTATTTAAAAAGAAAAAAAGAAAACAAGAAATTTCATCATCTAATAAAATGAGCGAGATTTGATCCCATTCAATTTTATCCCCCCAGTAGTGTTTTAAGAGCTGAGCATTAACTCGAAAATTACCTCCCTTACTTTGAAGTTCGACAACTCCGTATGGATGAACTTGGTGAATTGTAAATAGACTGGAGCAATGTGATTTTATCTTACCTGGAAAGAACCTTAATCTGGAATTGAATAACAAGACTTGCTAACCTGCATCAAATTCTCGAACTCAAATGTGCTTGTCATGCCATTTCTTAAGTCTTTCCTTGAGTACATTTGGAATTCTTCTAACTCATTGAGTTAGAGCATCTGTTTCTCTTTAGCAAGCTTAAGATCCAAGTTTAGTTGTTGAAGAGCCCAGTAAGCTTTGTGTTCTAACTCCAAGGGGAAATGATAGGCTTTTCTAAAGACCAACCTATAGGGTGATATACCTAAAGGTGTCCTGTATGCTGTCCTGTAGGCCCATAAAGCATCATCCAGTCTTTTTGACCAATCTCGTCAGTTCGGGCAAACTACCTTCTCAAGTATGCCTTTGATCTTTTTATTTGCCAGTTCAGCTTTCCCATTTGTCTACGGGTGGTAAGTTGTGGCAACCTTGTGCTTCACTTCGTGTTTGTCGAGTAACCATTTCAACCATTTGTTCACAAAATGGGAGCCTTCATCACTAATGATGGCTCTTGGGGTTCCAAACCTTGTGAACAAATGCTTGTGCAAAAACTTCATTACAACCTTAGCATCATTTGTTAGATATGCCTCAGCCTCAACCCACTTAGACACAGAGCCTAATGCTACCAATATGTCCTTGTGACCAAAAGACGGAGGGAAAGGACTGAGAAAGTCAATACCTTAAACATCGAACAATCCTACCTCAATGATGTTTATTTGAGGCATCTCATTTCTGTTGGTGACATTTCCAACCCTTTGACATCGATCACAACTCTTTATGTATGCATATACGTCTTTGAATAATGTTTTCCAAAAGAATCCGGCTTGCAATACTTGGCCGCAGACGTGTACCTTTGAAGTGTCCCCCACTAGGAGCTAAGTGGCAATAGTAAAGAATCTTATGTACTTCATCTTCTACTATGCATCTCCTGATCATTTGAACTGCACACTTTTTAAACAAATATGGCTCTTCCCAGAAATAGTACTTCACATCGTGAAGGAACTTTTTCTTTTGATGACACGTCTTATCAATCAGCATCAAACCACAAGCTAAATAGTTAGCCATATTAGCAAACCAATGAGTATTATGCACAAGATTTACCTTCAATATGTGTTCATCTAGAAATGTTTCCTAAATAGGTATAAGTGGAGAATTCCCTTCTTGCTACTTCAATCTAGACAAGTGATCTGCTACTTGGTTTTCAACTTCCTTTCGATCTTGAATTTCTAGATTGAACTCTTGAAGTAGAAGTACCCATCGGATCAGTCTAGCTTAGCATCTTTCTTGGAAAGTAAATACTTATTGCCGAATGGTCTATATAGATAGTCACTTTGTTACCTACAAGATAAGATCGAAACTTGTCAAAAGCGAACACAATAGCAAGTAACTCTTTCTCTGTTACTGTATAATTTAGTTGAGCTCTTATTAGAGTTCGACTCGCATAGAAGATAGGATGAAAAACTTTGTTCCTTCGCTGGCCCAAGACAACTCCTATCGCGAAGTCACTCATGCCACACATCAATTCAGATGGCAGATCCTAATCTGGTGTGACAATTATGGGTGCCGAAACTAACTGACTCTTCAAATTGTTGAAAGCTCTAAGCACTCTTCATCAAATTTGAACATCATGTCCTTCTCCAATAATTTGTATAAGAGTTTAGCAATTTTGGAGAAGTCCTTGATAAATCTTTGATAGAAACCGGCATGGCCCAAAAAGCTCCTAAAACCCTTTACAGATGTTGGAGGTGGGAGTTTCTCAATAACGTCTACCTTTGCTTTATCTACTTCGATTCCATGTCTCGTTATCCGATGCCTTAGAACAATACCTTCTCGTACCATGAAATGGCACATTTCCCAGTTGAGTACAAGGTTTGTTTCTGCGCATCGCCTTAGTACCTTGGCTAGATTGGCTAGGTACTCATCATATGTATCTCTAAATACTGAAAAATCATCCATAAATACTTTTAAGTATTTCTCAACAATATCAATAAAAATAGACATAATACATCTTAGGAATGTAGTAGGTGCATTACATAAATCGAATGGCATGCATCTAAATGCAAATGTACTGTACGGGTAGGTGAATGTTGTTTGTGTTGATCTTTCGGCGCTACTGTAATCTGATTATACCCTGAGTATCCATCGAGGAAATAGTAATAGTCTCACCCTACGAGTCTATCCAGCACCTGGTCTAGGAACGACAAAGGAAAGTGATCTTTCCTAGTTGCCTTGTTCAACTTTCAGTAATCGATACAAATTCTCCATCCTGTAACTGTTCTAGTCGGTATCAACTCGTTATTATCATTCTCAATGACCGTAATACCCCCTTTCTTTGGTATGCACTGGATTCAACTTACCCATGAACTATCTGAGATGGCGTAAATTATACCCGTATCTAACCACTTGATGATTTCTTTCTTTACCACATCCTTCATGATGGGGTTTAGTCTTTATTTTCCATCAATCATCCCTTTTTATCCATCTTCTAAGATAATCTTGTGCATACATACAGACAGACTAATACTGCGAATATCATCTATGGTCCATTTGATAGCTTTCTTAAATTGTTGCAATACTAAGATGAGTTTCTCTTCTTGCTCATTAGTTAATTCTGCTGAAACAATCACAGGCAAAGTAGAAGCGTTACCTAAATAAACATATTTTAAATGTGAAGGAAGTACCTTGAGTTCTAATTTAGGTGGCTCCTCGACTGACACTTTTGGTTGGGTATAATTCCTATTCTCTAACTCCAAAGATTCAAAATGGGATTGTGGATTAAATCCCCTTTGATTAGCTTCTAGCAAAGCTAAGTATTCATCCTCCTTTTCATCATTTGGAGGGTCTGATGTCAAAATTTGTCCCAATGGGTCCTCAACATTGTTGAGTTCCTTTTCCATAATTAATTCCTATAATTCAGAAACTGTAAAACAATCATCAATTATGTTAGAAAATCGCATAGACTTAAAAACATTAAATGTTACCTAATCATCCTAAACACGCATAGTAAGCTCGCCCTTCTGCACATCAATAAAGGTCATTCCAGTTGCTATGAAAGCCCTTCCTAGGATGATTGGCTCTTCTTTTTCTACTTCAAAGTCTAGAATAACAAAGTCAGCAGGAAAAATAAATTTTGTCTACACGTACCAATACGCCCTCGATTTTCCTTCTGGATGTGTTAAGGATCGATCTGCTAATTAAAGTGTAACCGTAGTAGGTCTAACTTCACCTATCCCCAACTTCTTAAATATTGACGTGGGCATCAGGTTAATACTTGCACCCAAGTCACATAGTGTCTTACCACAATATGTTGCTCCAATGTTGCAAGGTATGGTAAAACACCTATGATCCTTCAATTTTGGGGGTAGTTTTTCTCAAAGATACGCACCGCATTCCTTTGTCAGGGCTACTATCTTAAATTCTCCAAGCTTTCATTTTCTAGACAGGACATCCTTCATGAATTTGATGTAGTTAGAATTTGTTCAAGTGTTTCAACCAACAAGATGTTGATATGAAGTTGCTTGAGTACGTCTAGGAACTTCTTAAATTGAATTTCTTGTTTCTGTTTCTGAAGTCTTTGAGGGCACAGTGGTCGAGGCTTCTTTACTAGAACTGGTTGATTTGTCCTCAATGGCAATTGTACATCTAACGGGGTTGTTAGTTGATCAGAATTAGCTGGTTCAGAAGTTACCTTTACAGGTTTTGTAGATTATTGTTCCTGTTAAACTAAAGTTTCAACACTTAGTTGAACTTGTTCTGAGTCTTGAGCATCAGCTGACTCCTTTTCAATTTCGACTGTGTTGGGTTCTAATGTCTTTTCTGCTTCTTAATGTCAATGCTTTACAATACTCCTTTCCTGGATTCCTTGAATTCTTTGTATCATTAAGTAAAGCACCTTGTGGTTAGTTTTTGAGTTCAGTTGCAAGCTAGCCTATTTGGTACTCTAGGTTTTTCAATATAGCTACTTGGTTTTGGATTACGGCATCATTCTTGGCTATGTAAGCCTTCAACAAATTTTCTAATCCATTGGATGATTCAGCCTGGGTTGGTTTCTAAATTTGCTGGGGGAAACTAGATGGCTGGGTTGGTCTAGGTTGGGTGTAAATATTACTAGTTCTAGCCCCTTGGTTCCTCTAGGAGAGATTTGGGTGGTTTTGCCACAATAGGTTATAGAAATTGGATTGCATTCCTTGCCTTCCTAAATTTTGGTTCTGGTTACCCATCTAATACACAAATTCTGGGTTCGATGGACATTCTTCAAACAAATGTCCTTCCCCACAATAGACACGGCTACATTTCGAATTGATTTGGTGGCTGTGTTGTAAAGCTATTAGACCCATTAGTGGTAAGATTCTTTAGCATTGATGATATTGAGGATACTTAAGACGCGAGTGAAGTCAGAGCATCTACTTCATGTATTCCAGCAACTCGTCTTACTGACGCTACTCAATTGGTTGGCCATTGATAATTGTTGCTGGCAATCCTCTTAATGATTTCATAAGCCTCATTATAAGACTTAGAAAGGATAGCACCATTAGTAAAAGCATCCACTAGCATCATTATGTGTGCATTAAGACCATTATAAAATGTCTCAAGTTGGAGGCAATATGGGATTTCGTGATAAGGACACTTTCGTAATAATTCTTTGTACATTTCCATGCCTCATACAAGGACTCATCATCCATTTTTTGGAAAGCAGTGATCTCGTTCCTTAACTTAGTGTTCTTGTTGGGCAGGAAATACTTCATGAGGAATCTTTCTGCTAACTCTTGCCATGTGGAAATTAAGTTTGGTGGCAATGAGTTCAACAAGGCTCGAGCTCTATCCCATAGCGAATATGAGAATAGCTTCAATCTTAATGCATCTTTGGGTACTTTGGCTAACTTGAAAGAATCGCTCACCTCCATAAACAATCTTAAGTGCAGATGCGGATCTTCGGTAGACATTCCACTGAATTGGCCCACTGTCTGAAGCATCTTGAATAGGACTGCCTTTAGCTCGAACTGTTGTCCTAGATTTCAGCTCTCCTAATACCCTGATTAAGATCGTGAAACACTGGCACAGCATACTATCTTACAGCTCTATCCCTATCATCAGCAATAATGATAGGATTTTGAGCAGGGATTGCTCTATTTCCTTGATTCGGATTTTCAAAATTCATCTCTTCGATCCTTCTCTAACTTGCTTGTCTTCTTCGCTGTCAAAAATTTCTTTCAATTGCAGGGTCTACAGAGAGTAAATCGATAATTCGGTCAATACTCATAAACACCTGAAATAATCACAAAAAATTTAATTAAGTTAAAATTGAATAGGAAAATAAACCAAAATGCAAAAACTATCAAATTCACAAATAATGACTTTTTAAAAGTCTCCGGCAATGGCTTCAAAAACTTAAAATGACAGAAATGTGCAACTATACACAATCGCACCAAGTAATAAAGTGACAAGTAATTGTCAAGTTATTGTACCTACAGGGATTGTGAAAAGAATTATTTATGAAAGCAATTCAAAACACTTTGGTGAAGAAAAATTGTAACATCCCGAAAAAGGGCCTAAACGGAATAGTGGTTGCGAGACCACAAATACAAGATAGAAAAGTTTATTATGATGAATTATCATGATTTATCGATTGATTGGATGCATGTGTTAGACTACTGATAAGAAATTTTATAGATTGCATGTTCAATTTGTCTATTAGGGCTTATTTGCAAAAGTTGCAAAATACGTATTCTAGTTTTTAAAGTACTTGATTGAAATGGG
This sequence comes from Gossypium stocksii, assembly GCA_020496765.1. NCBI lineage: Eukaryota > Viridiplantae > Streptophyta > Magnoliopsida > Malvales > Malvaceae > Gossypium > Gossypium stocksii. The sequence continues at coordinate 67,305,715 of CM035622.1, forward strand.
GGTTTAAAGTAGAGGTCCTTAAGTAGTAATTAGATCATTAAAGTTTGATGGACAAAAATAGACATGGTTAGTAAGCAAGGTATTTAAAGGCATTTTGGTAAAATGCCCAAATTAATGAATAAAGACAAAATAACATGAAATAAGCTATCATCTTCTTCATTTCTTTTCTCCATGGCCGAATGTAGCAAGGGAACACCATGGCTAGGGTTTGCTCATCTTCCAAGCTTCATAGTAAGTCCGTTCTAGCCCCTTTTTCATGTTCTTTACATTTTTGGAATCCCAGTAACTTGATTAAGCTAATTCTACCATTAATTCGAGGTAGGGTTTATATTTGGAAAATTACCCATATGTGAAAAGTGTGTACTTTGATGTTTTATGATAGAATATAAAGCTTAGAATTATGTTAAACGACTTTTGCTAAGCGATTTTCAGTGAAAACGAGTACAACAGCATAATCGGTAAAAAAATTATTATTGTTCATAAATGCATGTTAGGGTGAGGATTTGATGGCCGTAGAAGGAAAAAAAATGATCAGCATGTCTTAAAACATAAGAATTAGGGATAAAGTTTAATTTCCGAGTTTTAGGGCAAAAGTATAAATATGCAAAAGTTTAGGGCAAAAATGTAAATTTTGTAAAAATATGTTTTAGGTCCGAAATGATTAGTGCATTGATTAAATAAGTGAAATATGATTATTTAGATCCCAAAAAATGACATTTGGACCTAGAACGGGAGAAAAACTAAAAATTGGGAAAGTTGGTCAAAATGGTCGTGTTGGTATCGAGGTAAGTTCAGGCGTTTAATAAGCATTTAATTAAGCATTTTTGAATGCTAAATTGATATATTAGTTATAAATGTTTTAGTATTGATTTTTTAATATAATGACAATAATTGAGAAATGATTCGACATTAAAAGTGAGAATTAGAATAAGTTTACATAGAAGACCATAGTGGTAATGTGGCTTTGTATAAGATCAAGAAAGTATTGAATAGCATAATTTGAGGAAAGTAAGATAAATTGAGGATATGATGAGATTGAGAATGTAAGTATGTAAGTTGAGTAGCATTTTATTATTATGAAATTGTTGCTATTATTATGAAATTTTTGCTATTATTATTGAGTTATGTGACTGACCTTGAGAATTTTGAGTAAGTATGTTTTAGTTATGAATTGCTAAGGCATTAATATTTCAAAGTCCATGCTTATAACATGGCAACTAAGGAAGAATTCACGGAAAAGTCCATATTTATAACATGGCAATTAAGGAAGAATTGACAGAAAAGTCCATGTTTATAACATGGCAATTAAGGAAGAATTGACGAAAAAGTCCATGTTTATAACATGGAAATTAAGGAAGAATTGACGGAAAAAGACCATCGTTGACCCATGGCAACATAAGATAAGGATACCAAGTAAGACCATGCCAAGGCATGGCATTGGTAAGTCTTACAAGGCAAGGAAATCATGTAAGACCATGTCAAGACATGGCATTGATAAGTTACTATAAGGCAAAGATCCCATGTAAGACCATGCCAAGGCATGGCATTGGTGAATTCACAAGGCAAGGATACCACGTAGGACCATATCGAGACATGGCAATGGTAAATTTCAAAAGCAAAGGTACTCGAGTCATCCAAAGAGTAAGCCAAAGAGATGACAAGGTAAGATCATGAGGAAAGAGCACAGGTATGTACATAAGGCTTATTAATATTGAGGTTATAAGTTGATGATATTAAAAGTATTTTAATGAGTATATTCAAGTATTAAGTAAGTGATAAGTTTTCAATTATACTTATGACGCTTTGTGACATGGTTGGCAATATGCCTATATATTATGAAAGACTATTAATGTGTTAAGTGAGATGTTGCAGGTACATAAGCAAGCTATTAAGTAAGGTATTATTATTATTGTTATTCTGAGCCTTAATGCGTAAGATGGGAAAGTAAGAACTTAACATTATTTATGCAAATTATGAAAGCTTAATAATAAGCTAAATTTATTACTAATGCCTATTATTTTACATGTGAACTTACTAAGCTTTATAAGCTTACCTCTTTCCTTTCCCATGTTCCAGATTTTTATCAAACAAGCTCGGGTTGGAGGTCATCGGAGATCGCTTCACACTTTCAACTATCAAGTTACCAAATGGGTATTTTCATTGAAACGTTTTTAGTTATGGCATGTATAGAGACTTAGCCATTTTGTGTGTATGTCCTTATGATATGGCTAAATAAGAACATGTGTTGATGTTATGTATGCCTAAATGAGGTTTAATGCAAAGAAACTATGAAAGAGTAAAAGTTGGTTATGAAATAGTTTTGGGACAGCAGCAGTAATGTGATTTTAAAAAATCACTAAAAATTGTAGAAATGGAATTAAATGGTGAATGGGATATGGAATTAAATCTAATTAAGTCTATTTTCATAGAAAATAAACAGAGCAAACAAAGGAAGTCTATATTCTAAGATATTTAAATTATTGTGAGACTGGTTTAGAATGACTTTGTGATCCCCTGTTCTGATTTTAGAAATTTACTAGAAATTGTACAAGAAGAATCAAGGGGTATAGTTTGTATTTCTAGATTCCTTAATGAGTCTATTTTTATTAGAAAAGAGCAAGAATATTAAATGAAAATTGTACTATGAGATAATTTATTTTTAGTGAGGAAAGGGCAGAACCATTAGACTGTGTAACAGGGGAGACTTTAACTAATAAACTGTACTAATTGGACACACCAAAAATTCTAGAAAAATTATGGTAGGAAGATATATGACTCTAGTTTCAGGGAAAATTTACGAATTTAAATTTCAAGTTTCATAACTCGAGTTATAATTAATTTAGTGACTATGATGCAAGTAGACAATATTATCATGAATAGTGAAATAAATTGTTTTGATTTGTGTAAGTAATCGGAAAATTTTTAATGTTCTCGATTTGGTCCCGAACCATTACAATTGCATGTTTTAGGGCCAGGCCCTTTTTAGGGATATATTGGATGAATGTGAGTGAATTAATTTTAATAGTAAATTTTTATGCCCCGAACTAGTAAGATAAGTCTGGTAACGCCTCATGCTCGACTCCGGTGATGGTCTCGGGTAAGGGGTGTTACAAAAATATTTTGATTTAAGTAGGTGATTAAAAACTAAGATTTTTAACTGAGTAAACTTAATAAATAAAATAAAATAAAGTTCCAATGCATGATTTCAAAATATGATTTTAATCAAGATGACATAATTGTGTTAGATTAATTACATTTCTTAACTTAAAATTATTAAACTTATGTTTATGTTGTTACAAATAAATTCATGGCCACTCGGTAATTTGCTAACTTATGAACATACTTACCGACCAAAATCCATTTATCTCTTGACTATATCTCTATGTCAATTCAACTGATTAAACAAATTTTAATAAGCAAATGTGTTAATGCACCTACATACTTATGAAATTAAAATAATCTCTAGTACATATCTCAATGCCAATTCAAACAACTAATTCAATCTCATAAGCACATAAAAGACTACGTGAGGTAACAAAGTATTTCTACCTTGAAACAGTTTAATCACAATAATCTTTCAAGTTATGCAAGGCAAATGTATTTCTAAATACCGTTGCTAATTTAACCCTTAGCTACCTTAGAAGATTAAACATGCACTGATTAAGTATTGTGTCAATTAATTACAATTTCAATCCGTTTAAATAATTAATTCATTAGTTACCTTACAATTGTAATGCAAGAATAACTTAGGCATGATTTTACTTAATCAAACATCTTACTGAGGCCCATAACAACACAAACACAATTTTAATAAACTAAGTAGACAAAATGCAATCAACCTAACATAAATTAAATTTAAGCCATATTAATTAAATTAAACATATCAATATCACAAATATTCATAGATATGTTCATCATAATAACAACAAAATTAGAAAGGATAAGGAATAAGAAGCAAACCCGGTGTTTCTCTCTGGCTTCACTGGTTTGCTCCACTCTTCCTTCTCCACTTGTTCTTGTCAAACCGATGCTGATCTGAACACTTGAATGCTGCTTCAAATGGTGGATGAATGACTCTTTTTCAAGAGGTGAAATCGGCAAGAGAATAAAGAAAAATGGATGGGAAATGAAGAGAGAAAGTTGAGAGAGAAGAGAAGAGATGAGAAAGTTGAGGTGTGTTTCAAATGAGAAATTTAAGCCAAGGCTGCTAAAAATAGCCAAAATCAGTAGCCAAGGAGCCTGTAATAGCCCGAATTAGGGGCTAAACAGAAAAGTGGTTTCGAAACCATGAATATAGGGTTTAAATTATTATTCTGATTTAGTTTTGGTGTTCATTAGGTGTTTAAATAATTAAGAGAAATTTTGATGTGCAAATTTTATTGGTTACATGCCCAAGTTGGTAGGTTGGATTAAATTGCAATAGGTGAAAAATATGGGTTTTATTCTATAAAGGTATGTGATTGAATTGGGTTTTTAAATTGGAGGTCCTTATATGACAATTTGGCCATTTTAATATAGTTTGGACAAAAATACCCAACGAAGGATGAAATAATAAAGGCTTTAATGAAGGGTATTTTAGTCTTTTGGTAAATAAAGCTTAATTAAAAGAAACAAAAGCTATCATCTTCTTTCAATTTCATCCCCCTTGGCCAAAAATCTCAAAGACTCCATAGCTAGGGTTTTGTTGATTTTCAAGCTCTCAAATCGAGAAGATCGAGGAATTAACCTTAACCACGGCAAGGGCAAAGTCTCGGAGTAAGTAACAAATTTACCGCTTTTTATTTTCAAGGTAAGTTTTTATGTAAGAAATTTAATTGTTATATTTATACATTAACGATGTTTGATGAAAATGATGAGTGTCAATAATGATAAAATTTTATGATGGTTGATTGAGTGGAAATAAGAGTTCTCAGTTGAACCTTCGGGGTAACGGATTATACGAATAAAATATAGTTTGGTCTCATGTGTGATAAAGTGATCTTCACCATGTAGACTTGTGGGCTATAGATCTTGGTGGCTATATCACATGGATGATAAAGTAACCTTCACCATGTGTAAACAAGGATTTGGGACTTAATGACCATGTCACATGGATGATAAAATGACCTTCACCATGTGTACATGAAGGAAATGTTCTATGTAGATAAGTCACATGTGCAATAAAGTGACCTTCATCATGTGCACGCGAGGGCTACGAGATTTAATGGCTAGGTCACATAAGTGATGAAGTGATCTTCACTACGTGTACCTGAGAGCTGAGCTTATGGATTGGTGATATTATGTTTGGGAAGTTCACCGAGTATCGAGGGTTAATCTGAAGAGTTTAACGGGAATACTCATTAAAGAGATTTGGTGTAGTAGGATGATATGTGTGTGCAGGCGTATTCTTTGGGGCAAGTAAAATTATGGGAAAATGCATGTGGATGCAAGGGTGTATATGAATTTAAGAATGTTTTACTGATGCGCATGAATTGTATGGAAATGTTGGTAAGTTTAGGTTGTAAGTTGGTATGTAAGGAATACATCTTGGTATGATCAGATTTTATTTTGATGATACTTATTTACATATATACTTACTAAGCTTCTGAAGCTTACTCCTTTCCCTTTCCTTTGATTTTTAGATTAAATCGAGCTAGCTTGGGATTTGATCAAGTTGGAGGATTACCCACATTGTCGACAAGCCCTTTTGGTATTATGACACCAACTTTTGGACATGGGATGTATAGAGACTTAATGGAAGTGTAGAAGTTATGCTGGTTTAATCATATTGTGGGCAAGGGTTATTTGATGAGTCATTTTGTAATCAAAACCATGTAACATAGTCAATGATGATATTGGTTTATATATATATATATATAGATGTGAGTGTAATTTTGATGTTTAAAGATGTGTAGATATGTAGTGTTGAATGTGATAGGGTTTGCATGTGTTTTGGCGTAAGGTATGGCTTGGAAAATAGCCTGTTGCTACCCGCACGGTTGAGCACAAGGGCGTGTGCTTTGGCCATGCCATTTTGACAAAATGCCCCATGGGACATTAACATGGGCGTGTTTAAGCCGTGTGAAAGCCATGGCCTATAAGCACGGGCGTGGAAAAGAGTCACACAGGCGTGTGACGTACATTATCTTAAGGTCTAAAGAAATTTCCTTAAACGACCGAATTAACTCTAAAAAGATCCCAAATCTTGTTTTGAGCCTCGTAAGCCCACTTTAAGAGTTGTATGGTAACATTTGGATAAGTTTTAAATTGGAATGAGAATTTATGGTTCTATTGTGCATAAGGTTGGCCATGATGTCAAGTAATGCCTCGGGCTCGGGTAAGGCAGTAAACCCGGTTAGGGGTGTTACAGAGCCCTCCCTTTTCCGTCCACACATGTGGCAAGTTTGAAGTTTTCAAACTTGCTATATTAAGGAAGAGGCAAATCTATAAAGGCACAAATAATGGAAGGGTCTGTTTGCAATTTAACAAAGTCTTCAAGGGCCAGTTTGTAAGCTAATTAATTAGCCAATCAAGCTGATTGGGTCAGCATGTGGGACGGTTTTGGGCTACCCAGTACTTGGTCAGTTTGGTTTTCTCGGTTCAGCTCAACTGGGTCACTTTTCATAATTAATTAATTATAATTTGTTTAACCCAAATTAAGTTGGATATAAATTAAAATTAATTATATTATGAATTAATATACATAATTTGGACCATCTTAGGTTGAAAATTTATTTCACCTTGATACTTCAAAATTGGTTCTCAATTTTGCACTTTTAGCAGTGTTTGTCGACCCGTTTTTCACCCTTTGTGCAAATCTGTCGAAAATAATCAAAATTAATTATAGAATTAATTAAAATTCATTATTTTAATAATTTAAGTACTAAATAATTATTTCATAATAATTATATATTTTTCGACAAGAATTTTATCAAATTTGCATGAATTTGAGTTTAAAAGGGCATGAAAAAGTGTGTATATTTTCGTGTTTCCATCGAGACGTTGATCGCTTCCTTGATTTACGAGCAGAGGTACAAGGTTGCTGATCATAAATAAACCCATTAGACAGAATAAAGTATTTACAATACAGTCTAAGCAAGGAAAGTTTTATTTTTCTTTTATACATATTCAATTGCTTATATTTTTCCATTGTCTGTATATAGATAATTTGCATAAATCTATTCATGCATTGAGGATAATGCATCCCTTAGGTTTAGGGGTGTATTGTGCTTTTAGGTTGCATTATGTATCTAGTATGTATGTTCATTCTTGTATAGTTAAGTTGTTTCCCAATGCCATGTGATTATTAAGTATTGTTTTATCTACAATAAGATCAATCTTTACTTGTGATGCTCGATGATGAGCTTATATTCTTCAGCATATATCGAACATGTGATAGTGGATGAGGCAATTTTAGCTTATGTTAGATTGTGTGAAAATTTATTCTTGAAAATGAGATGTTCAATACTCAGTTTTTTTTTATTGCGAGTGTCTTCTAATGAACTTAGGTTTTTTGAAGCCAAATTCAATCATTTATCCACAACATTACTTAAATAAAGGAGGCACTCAATGCTTAGAATTACTGAGTAAGTCAGCACCATGTTGTTTACTCCATCGTATTGTTGACTACAAAGGTGAGTTTAAGTAAGAGTGTGTAATAAAAAAAATTAGGGGCACTACGCTGTAGTCATGGGCTAAGTAGCTAAAGAGGTAGTTGTTTGCCCCATCCATCTTTTTAGTCAAAAGCCTTAGCTTTAAGAATGATTTTTTATTTAAATTGTGCCATGATTATGTACTACGTAATTCGGTGTATGCTCCATTGTGATTATCAAGTTAAAGAATTTTCTGACATGCTAAATCCCCTAATGTTAAAAAAAAAGAAAGATAAAAACAAGTACAAATAAATATCTTGTGAAAGTCGTGAGTAAGGGTATAAAGTAATTTGAGTACATGTAACAAATAAAATAATTAAATTAAGGGATATTTTCTTTGGCCAGAGAGAATACATGAGTATTTAGGAAATTTTGTTTTTAAGAACAAATTTTCTTCGCTACCTTTGTTGAAACGAATCTTTGACATTCGACCAAGTTTTTTAGAGAAAAGAAGTCTGCTGAGAACTGATGTATATGTTGTTCTTTTAATTGATTAACAGTACAAGATAGTTATATGCAAGGGAAAAAGTTTGTGAAATCATGCATTCATATGTATTTTTCTTGAGGACAAGCAAAAAATCAAATTTGGGTATGTGATAACTACTGAAAAGAGTTATATTTCATGCTTTTAGACCTAGTCAATTTGTAACACCCCTAACCTATATCATTTGCCAGAATAGGGTTATGAGGTATTACCGATCAATCAAATAATAAAAACATACATTTCTCATACATAAGCAATTAAAATCAAATGTTATTCAAACATATTCACATTGTCCCTTATAAAGGTTTATAAGACCTTAAACTTGCTTTAAAGAAGGTTCGAGACTAAACCGATCACAAACAAAAACTTCGAAAACTTAGAAAATTTTCCAACCTATAGGGGTCACACGCTCGTGTGAACAAGCCGTGTGCCTCACACGACTATAGACACACCCATGTCACAGGCCGTGTGAAAACAGAGCATACAGACTAACTTGGCTACACGGCCGACCACATGCCCGTGTGTCTAGGCCGTGTAACTTAATGACTTGGTTTTTATTTCAGCTTTAGGGGACACACGACTGTGTACCAAGGCCATGTGTCACGCACAGTCGAGCCACACGCCCGTGTGCTCAGCCGTGTGGATGAAAATAGGCTAATTACAAGCCACATTTCTCACCCAAAAGACCAACATCTACACAAGCTCAAATTGCATCAAATACCTACTTAATTGGGCAATCAAATATTACCATTTCATGCATCTTTCATTCCATATCAATCTAAACCATTTCAATACACATTACAATATCATTTGCTAAACCAAAACATACTAAGTCAATATACCATATTCATCAATTCAACCAATTTCAAATATGCATTTTCTCACCATCAAACACACACTTAACATAACTCAATAATCAACTATTAACCATTTATTCATCAAATCAAAAGCATGCATTTCATATGCAAATACTCATCACTTACTAAATGACCATTTGAACAACTTAAACCATCATCAACCATACCAAAATATGTCATTTCATAAGACAACATATACATATAAAAAATATCATCATCTTTAAGCCATATCAAAGGCCAAATACACGTTAACATTACCATTACTTACAAGCCAAATCTCATGACTATATTCACAACCAAAATACCACATATAGCCTATACATGTCATATACTATATATATAACTTCAAAAAGGTACCAAATAGATGTTTGGTAGTGTGATGAGGTTTCCTGACGATTCCCAGATCCGAGCTAGCTTTGATTCTCTATAAAATAGGGAAAAATAAAAACAGTAAGTTTTAAAGCTTATAAGCTCGTATGATAGCAAAATAAACTTATTAATTAAATACCATTCAATCAAGTAAGCATAATATATCATACCACATAGCAATACCCAAACCTTTCTCATGTTCACTACATGATCTCACATGTATTCATCGAATTTTTCCTATCCGATGATCATATAGGTTTCGTACATACCTATACTTCCCCGTATTCAATCCTTCTCATTCACATCTTTGACATAATCATTAATTCATTGAACATCTTTGAATACTCATAAAGCTCACACACTTAGTGCAAAAGCAAGTAGCTGTAGCTATATCAATCTCGCACACTTAGTGCCACGATATAATCTCATAACCAAATCTATCTCGTTCTTGCACACCAAGTGCAAATGTATAATTATAGGAGAAGCTATTTGATTTCACACACAAAGTGCCCATAGCTAGTCGAACAATCATCATTCACAACCAAAATCTCATATGTGCAATTCATGCCATATCAAAGTATTTAAACATAATTATAACATTGCTAATCACATACGAACTTACCTCGAATGTAAAAACAACGAAACTGGTCGATTAATCGAGTACTTTGTTCTTGCCTCGATCTAAGTCTGGGTTCATCTTTTCTTGATCTAAATATATTCAAAATTAACTTGTTCAATCAAGCATTCATTCTATTTAATCCAAAACACACATTTGGCATATTTTCACATTAGCCCTTAAATTTTCACACGTTTAACAGTTTAGTCCTTATTTCATAAAAACATATAATTCACACAATTTCATTAAACCCAAGCTTGGTAGAATTATAATTAGATCCCTAGAAGCCCAAAACTTTCATTTTTTTCACATTTTAAGCACACAATATGCACATTTCACAATTTCATCCTTATTATGCAGTTTCATCAAAAATTACTTTATAAAACATGAAAATTTAACATCCAAATTTCATATGTAACGCCCTAAAACTTTTATTTTTGTTTCTGTGGAAGTGTGACACAACTGTCTATCTGCTTCAGTAGTTAAGTGTTCTAGGTATGTGTGTGAGGTCCCAAGTTCAAGTCATGACTTGAGCAAATTTTGGTATTTTTCTTAATTAAGCTTTAACTTTGTTCAGTATGTCAGAATGGGCCTACTGGTCTTATAGATAAGTGGAGTGTTGGTGTGATGGAGGACTTATGTTTGAATCTTTGCGTGGGCAAGGGGGTTTATTTCTACTCTGAACTTTAGCTAAAGTCGTGCTGAAGTGGGGAACTGAGTGGTGGTTTGTTAGTAGAATTAGTGGGAGGGAAGTTAGGAGATTATCAGATTTTCTGAGTGGTTTGTTCTTTCCCAAATTCTCTCTACTGTCGTTTTCTCTCCTCCTTACCCATCTTCCTTTCATTTTCAACTTTTGTTCTTTCCTTTTCGGATTGCTTATAATGCTTGTTTGATTTTGGCTACAACGTTTCCGTTTTTATTATCGCGTGGTAAGTCAAGCATTCTTCTTCTATAATCTTTGATTTGCGGTTGATGAATCGTAGAGTTAAAGGTTTATTTTTTTTTGTGGTATTCAAGGGGCTACAAATCGCTCATCGACGGTTTAAGTGTGTGGGAATTGTTGTTCATCGATTGAAGGTAAGGTTTGGTTGCTTTTTGGGTGGAAATCTAGATTCGAGTTTGATTTGAGTTCGTAATATAAACGATTAAAATTGGTGTTTATCGTTCAAATATAGGTTTTAGAGTGCTCGAGGACCATTTAGCATTAATTATAACCAGGTGTGTACCCGAAAATGTAGAAAACAAGGTTTCAGTGAAAGCCAAAAACCCCACTATCGATGCCACACGGGCGTGTGGTTGCTATAAGACGAGCGTGTGAACAACGAGGCCAGGCCGTGTGTAAAAGACAAGGCCATGTGATGGCCAGGTAGGCCGTGTGCAACGCACGGGCTAGACTGACTTGGGCTGTATGGGCCCCACGGGCATGTGGGTCCACAAAAGTAGTCCACACAGGTATGTGGGAATTTGGGCCAGGCTGTGTGATCCATACAGCCAAGGCCAAATTGGGTCGTGTGGGCCACACAAGAATAAGGGCCCATAAGCGCCGGCCACATGGGTGTGTGAGCCCATTTTTACTAAATTGATTTCTAAGGTTGCACGGGTCACCCAAGTTGACTATGAACCCACTGTAGGGTCGATAAGCACTATTTAAACCCTTAATCGTATGAACTGAATAAAAGATGGTTAGACTGAGCATGATAAATATATACCTGTTTACTGTTATATATGTATGATTGTTAATAGTTGCATAGAAGCATGTCATTTACTGTATGTTTGCATTACATTGGGGTGGGATATTGATATTCAGAGGAAGTGTACTAAAAGGCTCTTAAGCCTAATATCTAGCAGCTCAACTGCAAATTACTGATTGTGTGCCATATTCGATACTACTTAGAGTATAGGGATGGGTGGGTGTTTTAAACCCCACATGGAGTGTAGGGATAGACGGAGATGGTGTGTAGAGGCTGGTGGGTTAGGACTCTATTACCGATTATTGCATGACTGATACTGATACTGTGATGCACTAAGGCCCTAATTTACATTTGATACTGTACTAAAATGGGCTAAGCCCCAAACCGCTACTAATACTGAAAGGAGCTTAGGCCCAAAACTATAATAGACTGTGCACTGTGATTCACTGTTGTATTTTTTTGTGAATTACACACTAGTTTACGTAAACTCACTCCCCATGTTTAATGGGCATAGGTAATTCCCAAACCTAGACGGATCGGTGCAGCGGAGGACTCGATAATGACCACAGTTATTAGCACTTTCTAGCGTGATTTACGATTTATGAGTATATTTTTTTATTATTGGTAAATTTTGATGTAATTTGGGACTTTTCAAAATTTTTCCTTAAATTATAGGTTTTCATTGGTTTTTATGAATTTTATGACTGTGCAACTTAGCAAACAAACGGATTTTACTAAAATAAAAGGGTTTGACTAAAATGAACTGATTTACTTAATTACATCAGTTTGCTTAAAACAAATGATTTTGAAAGCTTCAGCTTCAAAATTCATTTTCTCAAATTGACTTAACTGGAAAATGGTTTTTAAAGATATTAAGAGTTAACTAAAAATAGACAATTCAGAAATGTTTTTCACAACGACTTAGTTCAAACACCCTATCATGTGACATCGCCAGATTTGACCATAACGTCTAGGCTGGGTCTAGGGTGTTACATCATATTTCATCAACAAACATTCAAGAACACACAGATTTATCAATGGTATCTTTCAAAATCTTTAACAGTTTTAGAAATGAAGGTACGGACTAGCAAGTACTAGATGCAACGATCACAAAAACATAAAAATCACTAAAAACCGAACAAAAATCACTTGAAAATTTAACCATGCAAGTGCTGAAACTTTCAAAGCTTTAAACCCTTATTTCCTTTTCTTATTTTCGGTCAAATGAGGAAGATGAACATGTTTCATCTTTTGTTTTATTAAATTATAAGTTAACACTAAATTACTTTATTAACCTTATTTAATATCATTTATAAACACATAATGGATGGCTATACATGTCAATTTCCACTATCAATGGTCTAATTCCATAATAAGCTCTTCCACCTTTTAATTTCATAGCAAATAACCACATTTAACAAGTACAATGCAACTTTTGCATTTTACGCAATTTAGTCCTTTTATCAAATTAACCATCCAATCGATAAAATTAAATCATAAAATTTTCACACATATCTAATAACCTATTATAAGCACAAAAAAATAATATTAAAATAATTTTTTGACCTCAAATTTGTGGTTTCGAAGCCATTGTTTTGATTTAGCTAAAACCGGGCTATTACACAACTACTTAGGTACATTTAGTAGCATTTTAGGACATTTCACTAGTATTTTTATCATTGCACTAGGAGCTTGGATTGTGTTTAGATATTGGGTACTTTTAATTTCTTGTGGTAGGGCTTTGTTTGGTGGTTTGGCAAGTTTAGGTTGAGGAATAAGAAACAAAGGAGTGAAGTTTTGTCCGGGCAAAACGTTGGACATTTTTTAGCACGAATGTGTTGGCAATTCCAAGAAGACTGAGTCAACACTCAATGCAGACTAGTTTCAGCTAAACTCTACTTGTACCAAAAAATCAGCCTATAAAAGAGGAAAAAGATCATAATATCATGGACTGATAACCACCTACCCTAAAGGAAGGGATTTTAAACCAAAAATAAAATCTAAAAAAAAGAGGAGAATATATCTTGGGTTGTTGGATTTATCCTAGGGAAAAGCCTATAAAAAGCCAAAGGAGGAAACCCAAAAAGATGAACATGTGTGGAGTGCCATAAGCAAAACTAGAGGGTAGCAGTTGAGTAGAGACAGAAAGAGGAAGACAAAGGCAGTCCCTCTCAGCCACCATCAGACGCTATGCTGCTAAAATGTGAGTTGGACACATGAAAGTTGTCTTCTCGAAGTTCTTTTGTTATTTTTTAATTTGTTCCTCCGTGAATTAGTTTAATTGAAACAATGTTGAATAATATTTTGCTTTTGAATTTTATTTGCCAACCCATTAGCAAAATCTCATAGGGTAGGGTGACTTGATGAAATCTTTATTTTTTTTAATGGTTGAAGCATAGATCTAAATTAATTTTACTATTTAATTTAATTATTTTATTTCTAACTTGTATGCATGTAATTACTAGAGATAGATGATTGTGCAGCATGCCTATTGTCGTGTGTGAAATGATGTGCGAATGTGCAAGTTTAAATGTTAAATAAAGTAATTAATTAGTGGTAAGATCGTTTCCACAGGGATCGGTTAGGATTAATTTGGTTAAGTTATCACTATTAACTATATGAATCAAGCTATGGCAAAAACAAAATAACAAGTTTGTAAAGAATAATTACATATACAATATTAAAATAAGATAACTAACTTAAAATGTGGTGGCAATTTAACGAGACAAATTTGAGAGAAACTATACTGTTGAATGGGAGGGTTGGAATTATCTAGATGACATCCTTATAGCACAATAATGCCATGGCAAAGGTTATACCAGTCTACTGTTCAAATTCTAGCTACAATAGTCTGCTTCTTTGGAGAGTCAAACTTTAAGCTGTCATTCTAAGGCTTTGTATGTCAACAAGCTTCAAGGATGATACCCAATATTGTTTCTTACTTACTCTGTATAAAGCGCAACTTTATGTCTAGAGTACTACAAATATTCCTTCAAGTACTCGCTTGTATCATTTGATCACAATCCTACTCATCTAACTTTTTTAGAATTAAATCAGGTTTGTGAACATACTATACATCTATCTACGTCTAGCGATTGGATGCATACATTCAAAATAATGCAAATCAAATGAAACAGTAGATCTAATCAAGATAATGTCTGGTCATTAATGGAAATAAAGATTCATCAAGTAATTCCAACCTGATAAGATTAGCTCATGGGTTGGAAATTAACATCAAAATAAAGGTATCATTCAACAACATCATTTAACAGTTAAAAATCACAAAAATTAATCAAGATAATGAATGAAGAACTTCAAAAAGCTTTTTCCAAATCAGCTCCCAACTCTAGTGTTGCAATATTGTGCAAGACACAAGGTTGAATGCTTTGGCCACTTCATTGCGTCTCTACCTTGTGCTTTAGCTACTACACTCTCTTCTTTTCTCCAGATTTTTCAAGAGTTTTTTAGAGGAGAAACGCAGCTCTTAAATCTTCATTTAAAATCTTGTGTGTAGAATTCCCCTCTCTTCCCTCTTTTATAGGGTAGGTCCCCTCTCTCAGCACACACTTTTCTCCCGCTTTTGCAAGTGGGTTTATCTATTACACGTCCAACTAGCTGAGAGTGACGAGGATCGAGTGCTGCATCAGCATCTTCCTGGAATTGCCATGGCATTTATACTGGCAATTTGTTCAACCTTTTGGCATGACAATACTTCATTCCTTCATTTCCCTTCTTCCTTACTACACCTGATACAAATACAAACAATTCATTTCCTTCCACCAACAAAAGTAACATATAGTAACATTGAAAGCACAACCCAAGTTTCATGATGCAATATTATAAAAAAATCCTAAAAATGCAAATATATCAAGTTAAGTACAGACAATTAATCAAGTTTAAAGGCCTGCAATATAACTCTTTTCAAGAGTTATCACACCCCTAAACCTGAGCTATTACTTGTTTTCAAGCAAAATATGTATGAATGCATGTATGTGTGAATGTAAGAATTTCCATAACACATAATAACCTCTTGTACAACCAAATGTATGAAACATATTTCTTTTACCTCTATTCTCAACGATCTTCTGTCTCTGAGAATCAGTTCAAGTTTTATAATCTTATTTAGCAAAGTAAGTGCAGAAAATATTGCCCTAAAAATGAAAAATCCTAATTGCTCAAACAATTTTGACTATAGTAAGTACCTCCTAATTTACTTTGTTTATCTTTCATCTAAACTCAGTTTCTTTTTCTTCTTCATTTTTTTTGAATCTAGCCTTGCATAACTCAGTTACAAGTATTTTTAGTTGGGGATTCATCTTGTCACATGGTTTTTTACTTGATAATCACAATGGAGCATACACTAAATTTTCAAGTATTCCATCATGTCACAATTTGAATGAAATGCACTCATAAGGTTAAGGATTTTAACTTAGAAGATGGATGGAGTAGACAGCTACGTCATTAGGTACTCAACCTAGCACTACATTGGAGTGTCCCTAAATTGCTTCTTTTATTACTCTTACTTAAACTTACTTTTCTAATCAACAATATAATGGAGCAAACAAAATGTTGCTAACCTACTTGGCAATTTCAAGCATTGGAGTAACTTATGGCATTTATTATTTTAAATTGAGAATTACCATTATCCTGAACTTAGCCTCAAGAATTTATACATTTATTAAAAGAAACCTACTATAGACTAATTGTAATTGGAATTAGGGCACTCTATTTTTAGAGGTCAATTCTCAAGCAACCATTCTAAGCTAAACTCACCTAATTCATTGTCACAAATTTCTAGGTATGCCAAAGAATTAAATTCCTCATCGAACATTATTGGCAAAAATATACTCATTGCATCTAATAATTTTCTAGCATTTGTGTGTCATGGAAAAAAGAATGACAAAATGAACAAATACTAAAACAACTATCTAATGCACAACACACCCCCAAACCTAAGGGGTGCATTGTTCTCAATGCATGAACAGAAAAAAATACAAAAAAATGCAAAGACATATATAAAAAAAAAATTTAAAGACAACATTTATGAATGCATGATGAAATGAAATTAAAAAAGAAAGCTTGGAAAGAAATTGTTGTTACTTCAGTTTGGGCGAGTGATTTTACAGACAGCATGTTTGTAACGTTGCCTCTATTTCAAGGAATTGATTGGCACCCTGTAATACCCCTAACCCGTATCCGTCGCCGGTACAGGGTTACAAGGTATTACTCATCAGGCACAACTTCTAGACATTCAAGAGCAAACATATAATGTAAGTACTTTATTCACTAAGTATTAATGAATGTCAAAGAAATTTAAAGCATATGGACCATATCCGAAATCACTACAGGCAATCAAGAATCATCAACAATTGATCGAACATAAACATGTACATGTTACAGCTAATAGCTTAATATTTGACATCAAGTATACATGCCAACTTATTACATTATGAATTTAAAATTTATTTAATCGAATATGCTAAATGCCGATTGTACCTCATGCAAGAATTTATACTATTCTTTTGGTAAGATATTAAAACTATAGCTGAATATATATAGTCATCCTACACTATTGAATTTAATTGTTAATACTTGTAACAAATACCAAATTATCAATAGTGTGCGTTCACCAAATGAACAGCCACGAAATTTCATCAACCATACAATCATACTTAGCAATTAGGCAAGCCATCTTCGCATGGCTATACATATATACAAATTTCAAAATGTAATTTGATTTAAAAGGAAATTAAGCCTATACATGCCATTTCTCAAAATATAAACTTTCAAAATGTACCGAAACAGTGACGATAGTGTGGGTAACTTGAGCTTGAATCCCCGAGCCCGTAGCTTTCAAATGAGCTCTATAAAACAAAGTAACAAAGACACTCGAAGTAAGCTAATTAGCTTAGTAAGTCTTAAGTAATTAAACAACCTCATTAACAAATCATATAAATCTTTATGGATCAAAATAAACTGTTACAAAAACTTTGTCTATCATAGCCTATTTAAGTCGAATATTCAAGGTCAAACACTTCACCACACTTACATGATTTTCACATTAAACAAACCTCTCTTATGACCGAATATACATTTTCAAAACAATCTCACATATCATGCCACATTTACTCACATGTATGCAATTTCAAAATAAACTTACATTTGAACGAATACTTTAATACCATTTAACTTGTATATTCACTCATGCATTATTTGACCGAAAGTTGCCTCACAATTATATATACATCCATTCATAATTAAATTTCATGAAATACACTTTGCTTGATCACATTCGAATAAGCAACTACAATTGAATCACATTTTATCATGATTCAAAGTCTCATGGTAAAAGAATCATATACGTACCTTATTACGAGCTAACAAAATTATAGCTCATATTTAGCTTTTCCGCTTGTATTAACTTAGGTAAGAGCACATAAATTTGAAGTCTCGAGTAAATCACTCGGAATATTATTCGTTAAGTACCACATTGATTTGACTTTCACCGGCACAACGCCTAATAGGCTTCAAGCCTGAAATTCATCACCGGCACAAGGCCTACTGGACTTTGAGTCTGATTTCTATTCACCGGCATTACGCCTGCTAGGCTAGAAGCCCGAAAATAAACACCAGCTTAAAGCTTGCTGAGCCAAAGGCCCAAAAATAATTCGAATATCAATTTCACAAATCCATCATCCAAATCACATCATGTACTTACTTAATTTAGCATAGAACAACCACAAAGGTAAATTTGACCTTGTTCGAATATAAACACACAATATGTCTATCATCTTATTGTTTTATATCTTAACATTCGATGATATACCATAATATCCATTACCTTTCTATTTCAAAAGCATGACAAAATTTTACCTTCATTTTCTAATTGCCATTCAGCTATGAAAACATAATACAAATTCATCACCATCTCTTCCATGCCATTCGGCCATGTATATATATTACATAAATTACTTAATCAATACCTCATATCATATTATAATCGAATGTACTCAACCTTTAATCACTCAAACTTACCTCGATGGCTAGCGTACATTCACTTTGACTATTCGACCAATTTCCCTTTTCCACGATCCTAATCTGTTCCCTTGAGTTCTTGAGCTAAATTAGACAAATTTAAACTTATCACATCTCTATTATTTAAGCTACATTCGGCATTTAAATCCACAATATCAAATTACATTAAAGTCTTATATTCATGAACCACCAACCGAATACACATTCATCACAAGAGTATTTAGGCCGAATGTACTTATAACACCTTACCAAAATGAATTTTATCAATTCGACGCTACCACTATTAACAAATAACTATTCAACATGTAGTCGAGTATAATAAGAAAATCAAATAGGCCTTCTAGTCACACTTAGCTCAATTGTACTACAATCCTACTTATCAATTCCCCATAATCTAAATTCTATTAATAACTCAACTCATCTTATGGCTATGTCTAATGCACAACATTAAAACACTATGAAATTATGCATACATACTATGACGGTATGTACATAGCTCTTAAGCTCAATCAACTTACCTTAACATTTTTGTATTAACAGCATATAAGATTTCAATAGGACATTCATTCAATTAAGGTCAAACAAAATAACTTCTCATCCTAATTTCACATATCCGGCATACTCAATTTCTTTCATCTCAATTGCATTCAACTAACCCATGCTTTAATATCAAGTGTATTCGGCAAGGTCATTCACAAGCTTAACTTCCAAACATTATTTTCTAAACTCTAATATACGGCTTTCCCTAAATTACCCCATAGCCGAACACCTTCTAAGATTACCAAAAGCACAACCTTTGCTCAAATCATCATTTAATTTCACATTCGGCAACACATAAAATTTCTAGAAAATTAAACTTTCATTTCTAGCATTTAGCAAAACTCCACTCGGTACTACTCTAGCTAATTACTATTAACCATCTAAGCCACATATATATATGGATTTAGCTAGCTCAAAATTCACCTTTCTACCATTTCTATCCAAAAACATCAAAACACCATCCCTTAGCAAGTATCAACCATGGCCGAATGAATAGTTTGTCACCAACTTAAAAATTAACAAATGGGTTATGATAAGAACTTAGCTACTAACTCAATTTCACAAAATTTTGAAGAGATAACATGAAATCCTACCTTAATTAGTCTTCAAAATGACCGAATGCCTTTGTTCTTTTCCCTTTCTTCTTTCACTTGTATTTTCAGCAAAAAAGGGAGGAAATGAACATGACAACTTTGTTTTTATCACCTCAATTTATTATAATATAAACATATTTCATATTATAACATAATTTTAACTTAAAAATTATTATTATAAAAAACATATAATGCCTTAAGCCTACTCCCACTACTGTATACTTTAATAAAATGGTTTAATAACCATGCTAATCCTCCATATTGGTGATCCACAATATTCGGTCACTTTGAAATCTACCAATCACATTTTCATGATTTATCAAATGAGTCCCTTTTAGTAATTCCACATCTAAATGACGAAATTAAAACATAATAATTTCACACAAGAAACTTCACATATAAAAAACATAGAAATTAACATTTTAAAATTTTTCTGACTCGATTTAGTGGTTTCGAAACCATTTTTCCGATTAGGGCCTAAATAGGGCTGTCACAACTCTCCCCCCTTAGGGATTTTCGTCCCCGAAAATCTTACCGGTGAATAAATTAGGATAACATTCTTTCATTGAGTCTTCTAACTCCCAAGTCGCTTCTTCAACCCCGTGTTTGAGCCATAATACTTTTACTAACAAAATTTTCTTATTCCGCAATTCTTTCACTTCGTGAGCCAAAATGCAAATCGGTTCTTCCTCGTAACTCAAATCGGACTGAATTTCAATCTCTAACGGACTAATCACATGTGATGGATCGGATCTATACCGTCTAAGCATCGAAACATGAGAAACATTATGAATCTTTTCAAGTTCGGGTTGCAAATTTAATCTATAAGCAACCGGCCCAATTCATTCTGAAATCTCATACTGTCCGATAAACCTCGAACTCAATTTGCCTTTATGGCCAAATCGGAGCACCTTTTTCCACGGTGAACCTATCTCCGACTTGATACTTAATGTCTTTCCGTTTCAAATCTGCATACAATTTCTGATGATCTGATGCCGATTTTAGACTATCACGGATCACTTTTACTTTCTGTTCAGCCTCTTTAATCAAGTCGACTTTGAAAATCTTATTCTTAGTAAGCTCGGTCCAAAATAACGGTGTACGACATTTGTGACCGTATAAAGCCTCGTAAGGTGCCATCTTGATACTCGATTGAAAACTATTATTGTATGCAAATTCAACCAAAGGCAAGTATCATTCCCACGAGCCAATAAACTCAAGGATGCAACATCTCAACATATCCTCGAGTACCTGAATAATTCATTCGGATTGACCATCAGTCTGCGGATGAAAAGCGGCGCTAAAATGCAGCTTGGTATCCAAAGCTTCTTGCAATTTCTTCCAAAACCGCGATGTAAATATTGGATCTCTATCAGACACGATAGAAGTGGGCACCCCGTGCAATCTCATAATCTGAGAAATGTACATTTCAGCTAGCTTATCAAGCGAATAATCGGTACGAACAGGGATAAAATGATCCGACTTTGTCAATCTATCAACAATAACCCAGATTGCATCTTTCTTTCTCGGCGTCAACGGTAAACCAGATATAAAATCCATTGTAACACGATCCCATTTCCATTCAAGTATCATAATCGGCTGAAGTAATCCCGAAGGCACTTGATGTTCCGCTTTCATTTGTTGGCATATCAAACATTTCGAAACAAAGTTAGAAATGTCTCGTTTCATACCGTGCCACCAATATAGATGTTCTAGATCATTATACATTTTCGTGCTACCCGGATGAACTGACTTTCGGCTACTATGAGCTTCGTTCAGAATCATCAAAATAATCTTTGAATTTTTCGGAACACACAGCTGATTTCTGAACCTCAAGCAATCATTGTCGTCAATCCAAAACTCTGAATCCACATTCGTATCACACTGAGCCCATTTGGCAACCAAATCATCATCGATTTTCTGAGCTTCACTGATTTGCCGAAATAACACTGGTTTTGCTTTTAATTTCGGTACCAACACATCATTAGCAGACATAGATAGATGAACATTCATTGCTCGGAGGGTAAATAGGGATTTTCGACTAAGGGCATCAGCAACTACATTAGCCTTTCCCGGATGATAATCAATGACAAGTTCATAGTCTTTCAATAATTCTAACCATCATCGTTGTCTCAAATTCAAGTCTTTCTGAGTCATCAAGTATTTGAGGCTTTTATGATCGGAATAAACATGGCATTTCTCTCCGAATAAGTAGTGTTGCCAAATTTTCAAAGCGAAAATGATGGCAGCTAACTAGAGATCATGTGTCAGATAGTTTTTTCTCGTGAGGCTTTAACTGTCTTGAGGCATAAGCAACAACTCTACCTTCTTGCATCAAAACACAGCCCAAACCATTCAAAGAGGCATCACTATATATCACAAATTCCTTACCGGATTCCAGTTGAACTAACACTGGAGCTTCGATTAAAAGAGTCTTCAGCTGATCAAAACTTTTCTAACACTTTTCTGTCCACTCAAACTTAACATCTTTCTGAAGCAACTTTGTCAACGGTGTTGCTATCATCGAAAAGCCTTTCACAAACCATCTATAATACCCAGAAAGTCCCAAAAAGCTCTGAACTTTCGAAACATTCCTCGGTAGCTTCCAATCAAGTATAGCTAAAATTTTTACTTGGATGCCCGATGCGAATACAACATGCCCCAAAAAGCTGACCTCACGTAACCAGAATTCGCATTTACTAAACTTGGCATATAGTTGTTTGTCTCGTAAATTTTGCAACACCAATCTCAAGTGCTCAGCATGCTCAGTTTCATTACGTGAATAAATCCGAATGTCATCAATAAACACAACTACGAACCGATCTAAATATTGTCAAAAAATCTGATTCATTAAATCCATAAAAATCACAGGGGCATTAGTGAGTCCAAACGGCATCACCAAGAATTCATAGTGTCCGTACCTCGTTCTGAAAGCAGTTTTAGGCACATCGGAGTCTCTAACTCACAATTGATAATAGCCCGACCTCAAGTCTATCTTCGAAAATACTGAAGCTCCCTTTGGCTGATCAAATAAATCGTCAATTCGTGGCAACAGATATTTATTCTTTATTGTGACTTTATTAAGCTGACGATAATCAATGCACATTCGCATAGTTCCGTCTTTCTTTTTCACGAACAGTACTGGTGTACCCTAGTGAGAGAAACTCGGTCGAGCGAAACCTCTATCTATCAATTCTTGTAACTGAGATTTCAATTCTTTTAATTCGGTCGGTGCCATATGATACGAAGCTATCGAAATCGGAGTCGTTCCAGGTACTAACTCTATACCAAACTCTACTTCTCGAACAGGTGGCAAACCAGGTAACTCTTCGGGAATACATCCAGATATTCACAAACCACAGGTACAGTTTCGAGCTTTCTTCCTGACACTTTACTATCCAGTACATAAGCGAGATAGGCTTCACACCCCTTTTTCACTTATTTCCGAGCCAACATTGAAGATATCACTGCCGGTAACCCGTTCAAATCAGTGGACTCAACTTGAATTATTTCACCACTCGAACATCGCAAGTCAATTGATTTTCTTTTACAATTCACCACAACATTGTGCACAGTTAACCAATCTATACCGAGGATAATATCGAACTCGTCAAATGGAAATAGCATCAAATTAGCCCGGAAACAAGAATTTCAAATCATTAGGAGACAGTTCTTGCATACTTTATCAACTAACACACACTAGCCCAAAGGGTTTGACACTCGAATCACAAATTCAGTAGACTCAACAGGTAGAGTCTTACTGGATGCCAAAATTTCATATACATAGAAATGAGTTGACCCGGGATCAATCAAAGCAATAACATCAGTATCGAAAAGAATGAAAGTACCGATAATAACATCTGGAGAAGAAGCCTCTTCAAGAGCGCGGATGGCATAAGCTCTGGCAAGTGCACGAGCCTCAGATCGAACAGTAGTGTCTTTAGTCCCTCTCTGACTGCCGCTAACATTACCTGTATGTCTAGGTGGTCTACCTCGTGCTGCAGTGTTACTTGGTCTCTCACTCGGATCAATATTTCGCTCAGCTAGTTTCGGACAGTCTCGGATAAAATGGTCAGCTGACCCACACTTAAAACAGTAGCGATCATGCAATCTGTAGCTCCCCGAATGCCATTTACTACAATGCTTGCACTCGACTCTATTCTGATGGTCATTGCCAACACTAGCAACAGAGCTAGCTCGGGTACTTAGAGGAGATCGATCTCGATCTCATCTAGAAAATCATAAAGTAGTCTTGGATCAGCCCGATTCATCTCAAAATTTCTTCGAGGACTGCTGAATGTTTTTCCCCGAAGATCTTTTACGAAACTCTCTAGCTCTAGCTTCAACTTTTCTTTTCTCAATTCCGAGCTCTTTGGCTTTACAAGCTCTCTCGACAAGTACTACAAACGTTTTAATTTCCAGAATGCCTAATAACAGTTTGATGTCTTCATTCAACCCATCCTCAAAGCGTTTACACATGATAGTCTCGGAAGAGATACACTCACGAGTATATCTGTTGAGTCTCACAAATTCCCATTCATATTCAGTAACAGTCATTTGGCCCTGCTTAAGCTCAAAAAACTCTTTACGCTTTTCGTCGATGAATCTTTGGCTGATATACTTTTTACGGAACTCTGTCAGAAAGACTTCCCAGGTAACTCGTTCCCTCGAAACAACCGAAACTAAAGTATTCCACCACTGATAAGCAGCATCCCAAAGCAAAGACAAAGCACATTTCAAACACTCGTCAGGTGTACATGATAATTCATCAAACACACGAATCGTATTATCGAGCCAAAACTCGGCCCGCTCAGCGCCATCGCTAATTGTAGCTCGAAACTCTTCAGCCCCATATTTTCTAATTTTGTCGACTGGGGCCTTACTCGATCTCAACGGATCAGTCACAGGAGGCACTAGAGGTGTCGGAAGCAGAATATTCGGGGGCTAGGGTTGTGGAACAGCCGGATTAGTTCAAATAAATTGAGTGAACCAATCACTCATCATAGCATAGAAGGCTTGTCTCGCCTCCTTATCTCGGTTACTCCCATTTGGCTAAGAGTCACTCGGAGCTATCCCTTGAGCGGGAGCAAACATTACACTCCCAACATCATCGGCCACAGCTCGATCGAGATCAGGATCGGGATCCATTTACTATATGGAAAACACATTTCAATTGTCAAAAGTCACCACACTATCGTATTAACACAAAATGGCATGTATAGCTACACTCACACACGCTATGTTAGTCCTAGAATCGACTAAACCGTAGCTCTGATACAAATAAAATGTAACACCCCTAACCCGTATCCATCACCGGTACAGGGCTACATGGTATTACTCATCAACCATAACTTCCAGACATTCAAGAGCAAACATATAATGTAGGTACCTTATTCACTAAGTATTAATGAATGTCAAAGAAATTTAAAGCATATAGACCATATCCGAAATCACTACAGGCAATCACGAATCATCAACAATTGATCGAACATAAACATGTACATGTTACAGCTAATAGCTTAATATTTACATCAAGTATACATGCCAACTTATTAAATTATGAATTTAAAATTTATTTAATCGAATATGCTAAAAGCCGATTGTACCTCATGCAAGAATTTATACTATTCTTTTGGTAAGATATTAAAACTATAGCCGAATATATATAGTCATCCTATACTATTGAATTTAATTGTTAATACTTGTAATAAATATCAAATTATCAATAGTGTGTGTTTACCAAATGAACAGCCACGAAATTTCATCAACCATACATTCATACTTAGCAATTAGGCAAGCCATCTTCGCATGGCTATACATATATACAAATTTCAAAATGTCATTCGATTCAAAAGGAAATTAAGCCTATACATGCCATTTCTCAAAATATAAACTTTCAAAATGTACCAAAATAGTGACGATAGTGTGGGTAACTTGAGCTTGAATCCCTGAGCCTGTAGCTTTCAAATGAGATCTATAAAACAGAGTAACAAAGACACTCGAAGTAAGCTAATTAGCTTAGGAAGTCTTAAGTAATTAAACAACCTCATTAACAAATCATATAAATCTTTATGGATCAAAATAAACCGTTACAAACACTTTGTCTATCATAGCCTATTTAAGTCGAATATTCAAGGTCAAACACTTCACCACACTTACACGATTTTCACATTAAACAAACCTCTCTTGTGACCGAATATACATTTTCAAAACAATCTCACATATCATGCCACATTTACTCACATGTATACAGTTTCAAAATAAACTTACATTTGAACGAATACTTTAATACCATTTAACTTGTATATTCACTCATGCATTATTTGACCGAAAGTTGCCTCACAATTATATATGCATCCATTCATAATTAAATTTCACGAAATCCATTTTGCTTGATCACATTCGAATAAGCAACTATAATTCAATCACATTTTATCATGATACAAAGTCTCATGGTAAAAGAATCATATACGTACCTTATTACGAGCTAACAAAATTATAGCTTATATTTAGCTTTTCCACTTGTATTAACTTAGGTAAGAGCACATAAATTCAAAGTCTCGAGTAAATCACTCAGCATATTATTCACTAAGTACCACATTGATTTGACTTTCACCGGCACAACGCCTGCTAGGCTTCAAGCCTGAAATTCATCACCGGCACAAGGCCTGCTGGACTTTGAGTCCAATTTCTATTCACCAGCATTACGCCTGCCAGGCTAGAAGCCCAAAAATAAACACCAGCTTAAAGCTTGCTGAGCCAAAGGCCCGAAAATAATTCGAATATCAATTTAACAAATTCATCAACCAAATCACATCATGTACTTACTTAATTTAGCATAGAATAACCACAAAGGTAAATTTGACCTTGTTCGAATATAAACACACAATATGTCTATCATCTTATTGTTTCATATCTTAACATTCGATGATATGCCATAATATCCATTACCTTTCTATTTCAAAAGCATGACAAAATTTTACCTTCATTTTCTAATTGCCATTCGGCCATGAAAACATAATACAAATTCATCACCATCTCTTCCATGCCATTCGGCCATGTATATATATTACATAAATTACTTAATCAACACCTCATATCATATTATAATCGAATGTACTCAACCTTTAATCACTTAAAACTTATATCGATGGCTAGTGTACATTAACTTCAACTATTCAATCAATTTCCTTTTCCACAATCCGAATCTATTCCTTTGAGTTCTTGAGCTAAATTAGACAAATTTAAACTTATCACATCTCTATTATTTAAGCTACATTCGACATTTAAATCTATAATATCAAATTACATTAAAGTCTTATATTCATGAACCACCAACCGAATACACATTCATCATAAGAGTATTTAGGCCGAATGTACTTATAACACCTTACCAAAATGAATTTTATCAATTCGACGCTACCACTATTAACAAATAATTATTCAACATGTAGTCGAGTATAATAAGAAAATCAAATACACCTTCTAGTCACACTTAGCGCAATTGTACTACAATCCTACTTATCAATTCCCCATAATCTAAATTCTATTAATAACTCAACTCATCTTACGGCTATTTCTAACGCACAACATTAAAACACTATTAAATTATGCATACATACTATGACGATATGTACATAGCTCTTAAGCTCAATCAACTTACCTTAACATTTTTGTATTAACAGCATATAAGATTTCAATAGGACATTCATTCAATTAAAGTTAAACAAAATAACTTCTCATCCTAATTTCACATATCCGGCATACTCAATTTCTTTCATCTCAATTGCATTCAACTAACCCATGCTTTAATATCAAGTGTATTCGGCAAGGTCATTCACAAGCTTAACTTCCAAACATTATTTTCTAAACTCTAATATACTTTTTT
This sequence comes from Gossypium stocksii, assembly GCA_020496765.1. NCBI lineage: Eukaryota > Viridiplantae > Streptophyta > Magnoliopsida > Malvales > Malvaceae > Gossypium > Gossypium stocksii. Next base: position 67,333,419 of record CM035622.1, read on the forward strand.
CCCTAAATTACCCCATAGTCGAACACCTTCTAAGATTACCAAAAGCAAAACCTTTGCTCAAATCATCATTTAATTTCACATTCAGCAACACATAAAATTTTTAGAAAATTAAACATTCATTTCTAGCATTTAGCAAAACTCCACTCAGTACTACTCTAGCTAATTACTATTAACCATCTAAGCCACATATATATATAGATTTAGCTAGCTCAAAATTCACCTTTCTACCTTTGCTATCCAAAAACATCAAAACACCATCCCTTAGCAAGTATCAACCATGGCCGAATGTATAGTTTGTCACCAACTTAAAAATTAACAAATGGGTTATGATAAGAACTTAGCTACTGACTCAATTTCACAAAATTTTGAAGAGATAACATGAAATCCTACTTAATTAGTCTTCAATATGATCGAATGCCTTTGTTCTTTTCCCTTTTTTCTTTCACTTGTATTTTCGGCAAAAAGGGAGGAGCTGAACATGACAACTTTGTTTTTATCACCTCAATTTATTATAATATAAACATATTTCATATTATAACATAATTTTACTTAAAAATTATTATTATAAAAAACATATAATGCCTTAAGCCTACTCCCACTACTGTATACTTTAATAAAATGGTTTAATAACCTTGCAAATCCTCCACATTGGTGATCCATAATATTCGATCACTTTGAAATCTACCTATCACATTTTCATGATTTATCAAATGAATCCCTTTTAGTAATTCCACATCTAAATGACGAAATTAAAACACAATAATTTCACACATGAAACTTCACATATAAAAAACATAAAAATTAACATTTTAAAATTTTTCTGACTCGATTTAGTGGTTTCAAAACCATTTTTCTGATTACGGCCTAAATAGGGCTGTCACAACTCTCCCCCTAGGGATTTTCGTCCCCGAAAATCTTACCGACGAATAGATTAGGATAACGTTCTTTCATTGAGTCTTCTAACTCCTAAGTCGCTTCTTCAACCCTGTGTTTGAGCCACAACACTTTTACTAAAAAAATTTCTTATTCCGCAATTCTTTCACTTCGTAAGCCAAAATGTGAATCGGTTCTTCCTCCTAACTCAAATCAGACTGAATTTCAATCTCTGACGGACTAATCACATGTGATGGATCAATCTATACCATCTAAGCATCGAAACATGAAAAACATTATGAATCTTTTCAAGTTCGGGTGGCAAATTTAATCTATAAGCAACCGGCCCAATTCGTTCTGAAATCTCATATTGTCTGATAAACCTCGGACTCAATTTGCCTTTATGGCCGAATCGGAGCACCTTTTTCCACGGTGAAACTTTCAAAAACACTCTATCTCCACATTAGTGATCCACAATATTCGGTCACTTTGAAATCTACCTATCACATTTTCATGGTTTATCAAATGAGTCCCTTTTAGTAATTCCATATCTAAATGACAAAATTAAAACACAATAATTTCACACATGAAACTTCACATATAAAAAAACATAGAAATTAACATTTTAAAATTTTTCTGACTCAGTTTAGTGGTTTTGAAACCACTTTTCTGATTAGGGCCTAAATAGGGCTGTCACACACCTCGTCCTCCTCATCATCTTATTTGGTTAGTTCATTAATCAGCTTATTAATCTCATGATTTTACCTTGAAATTGGCACAGTCGATGGAGGTGTAAGGTGTAGTAATAGGTTCAGTTGGTGTAGAAATTGAGTTTGTTTCCTCTCCTTCCTAGTTAAATTCAATGTTCCCAGATTTTTTCTTCTATTCCTCTCTTTGGTCCATTCTGGTCCTTCTCCTTAGTGGCAATATAGGTGGTGGTAGGTTCAGTTGCATCAGCTTAGGCTTCATCCTCTTTCCCTTCCTCTATCTTAAATAACAGTTCATTAGGAAAGTTGGGAAACACAAGCATAAGCTTAGTAAAATTCTTTTGAAGGGATCTCTTGATAGCAGTATCTCTTTTCCTTTCATTGCCCCAAAAAATAGACATCTATTTTTGTGCTTTGCCTAAGTTTGCGGCAATCTGCACTTGTTGCTTTTCAAAAATAATGAACTACGTGTACAACTTCTCAAGGGAACTGAGCACATATTGTTCAAAGGCATTATGTGAAGTGGAAGGGGTTGTTGGGCTACAAGTGGGAGTAGGGGATGTAGATGCAGAACTAATGGGTGGAGAACATGGCATTTCCTCCCCTAAAAACCTCATAGCAAGTTACTTTGTGTTAGTCCCTTTGTTTGGAATAATATCCTTATTAGCTTGAATAGGAACATTAACACGCTCACACATTTTCGTGATAAGAGACAGAAATTTAAGGATTCCGACATTCTTCTAGGCGCAATGGTGGATTTCTATGAATATAATTTTTTTCCTACATTTATTTTCCTTCCTATCATAATGGAATGAAGTAGTAGCATCCTTTCTTTAGAAATGGTAGAGTTATGAGTCGAAGGGTTGAGGTGAGATTTAAGGAAATGATACCATACTTGACATTTGGAGTTCAACGAGGTTCTTTCCATGATGTAGCAGTCTTGCCATGACACAATCTTTTTGGCCCCTTCAATATAGAGTTCTTGTAAAACTTGAGGTAGACCAGCTGTGGTGATTGTAGCGGCAAACTAGGTGTGTTCATCTTGTTCGTCAGGCAGGGCATATTGGGCATTAATGGAGTATTCATCAACAAGCACTAAAGCTCCCCTTACATAGATAAAAACATTGTCGGGAGACGTCAAATGGGCATAAAACTCCCTGACAACCTTTGTCAAAACGTCACCAAGATGGACACAAAAAGCCTGCCTTCCAGGCTTTTCAATGTTGGACGATATAGACTCATCATACCCCACAAAAGGTTCATCTTTAAAAATAAATCCTTTTTCAAAACTGAATGATTGCTTAGAGATATTATGGGTACATTTTTCTTTTACTTCTTGGTTGAAAAAGGTTCTTGGTGGTGCAATAGCCCGTGGAAGAGGAGCATATCGAGCTATTCAAAATAAGGTAGAGTAACTGTAAAAAGAAAAAGGTAAGAACTTTGTAGTTATGGAATAAACAAAAAAGATGTTGAAGAAAACAAAACTAATAGTTACAATGAAAGAAGAAAAATCGATTAAGGTAAAAGAAAGAGAAAAGTCAAACCTGAACGTGGGTGATAAGAAGGCTAAAATTATGGTCTGACATGGTAAAAGAAAGTTTAGGCAAGAAGATAAAAATTTTATCAGGGGGTAAATAAAGTAAAACTAGTAAGTATTTCTAATAGGCTAATTACTAATCTACCAAGCCCAATCCTTAGCATACCTACAAAGGAAAAAATAAAAATTTAATTATCCTAATCAAATAAAGAACAACAAATTAAGAAAAAACGAATAAAACAAAGAAACTAATGCAGAGGTGGGAACTTAAGCATTTTAAAGAGCAATAGAATGTTTATCTTGAGTTATAGAGGCACCCCAAGAATGCTTCAGCCATTGTCCATCGCCTTTGAATGTAAGTTTGGTCTTCACATCTTTAACCTCCACAGCTCCATGAGGGTAGACATGAGCTATTTCAAAGGGTCCTGACCAACAATACTTTAATTTTCCAGGAAACAATTTTAGCCTAGAATAGAATAATAGCGCATGTTTTCCAAGTTCAAATTGTTGTGAAAAATCTTCTTATCATGCATCGCTTTGTCCTTTCTTTGTATAGTTTGGCATTCTCATAAGCTTGCACCCTGAATTCCTCTATCTCATTCAGCTCTAGTAGTCAATTATTGCCAACATTAATCCAGTCCATGCTCAATTTCTTAATTGCCCAGAATATCTTATGTTCAAGTTCAACAGGCAAATGGCAAGGTTTTCCATATACAAGCTTGAAAGGTGACATTCTTAATGGTGTCTTGAAGGCAGTACGATATGCCCACAAAGCTTCATCCAATCTAGATGACCAATCTTTACTGTTGGGATTGACCACTTTCTCCAAAAATTATTTAATTTCTTTATTAGAGACTTCAGCTTGTCTATTTGTCTGGGGGTGATATGTCGTGGCAATTTTATGTCTAACTGTAACGCCCCAAATTTTAGGATTATGTGATTTTTTTGCTTAATTTATTAATTACATGGTGGACTGTGTTAAATTGTGGGTTTAAGTGTGTTTGGAGGGCCTCAGGAATGCCTGAGTTTGGGCCAAGACCTTAGCAAAATTTTGATTCTGGACTTAGAGGAGTGTGAGTATTGGTTCGTAGGGATTATGTGCAGTGGTTGAAGTGTTATGTCACAAAAGAGCTAGTGGCAAGGTGGCAAATGGCGCCACTTGTGGGGTCAAGAGGTGGCATGAGTTAGCAGATGGAAAGCCAAGGTTCGAATCGCATTATCAGCTAAAGGTTGTTATTTTTGCTTCATGGACCTGGTAAGTGGTGGAGTTGGATTCAAAGACTAGAGTTTAGGGAAAACTTGGTAAAAGATGAATTGATCATAGAATTCAATTTGAATTTGAATAAGAGGTTGGAGTAAATCAAGGAGGAAATTTAGGGAGGTGGGTGTGAGGATAAAGTTGGCCGAATGTGGGGTGCTTAGGAGAGTAAATCGGCTAGTGAGCATTGGAGTTAGTTTTTCAGCAATTGGGGATTTAGGGTGAAAGCCAATTGCTACTTTGGGGTTGTTGGGGTCATTTTTGGTTGCTATGTTTCGGCATTTGGTGTAGTAGGGTACCGATTTCTCCCTTAGGTTTTTGGGATTTCTTTTCTTTTGGGATTAACTTGTGACCATTCGGGACTTAGTGTATGTTGTTGGTGCCGAAACCTACTATTTCACTCTTTTCCCCTTGGTAGTCAAAACCTACTCTTTTCTTCTTCTTTCTCTTTTTTTCTTCCTCTTCTTCTTCTACTTTGCCTCTTTTCTTCTTTCTCTTGGAAATCGACTCCCTTAGAACCTTTTGGCCGACTCCTTCTAAACTGAAAAACTCTTAACCCCTTGTCGTGCTCGTGCGATAGCCGTCTCTTCTCTTGGATTCTCTATTTACTTCTTTTGTTGTTACACCTTATTTAGGCCGAACCTAAACTCTCCCTACTTGTTTCTATTCTAGCCAGATACTAGCTTATACTGTTAAATGAATCCCTTAATCGAATACCTTTCTTCAAGAATTCACCCTTTATGTTGTTACTTTAGCTGAATCTCTGCTCCATTGATAAACCTCGATTGGATCTCCAAGTGTGCTAAGTTTAGGCTAGTGGGTAACTACTTTTAGATTTCAACAGAGCAGTCAATGTTTTGAGTAAGTATTTCTCCCTCTAGATTCGGTTATTGTTATTGCGGCTCATCTCATTTTATAAGGTTCAATTTGTGGTGGGTTAACACTCCTGTAATCCCTTTTTGTTGTTGAATCTACCCTCAACCATAGGTGCTTAGATATATCGGCTTTTGATCAGTGCGAAAGATACTCGATAATCGTAAGTGACAGTAGATAAGCAAGGTGGTGGTAAGTAACTGTGGAACAAACTTTTGAGTGTGGATGCATTAAATGTTGGTTAAGTTACTGATGACTGTTGTTATGGTAATAGGTTGAGCGCGTGCTGATTGTCTGAATCATGAAATCAGGTGTGTGACTACACCCTCCGTAGTGTAGATCGGCAAAAGCCGAAAAGCTAAAATATCAGAACGCCGGTATTTCAAGGCCCCATTGGCGTACGAATGCTTATGGACCGATCTGAACCCACAGTGATGCGTTTTGGACTGAGGAGATCAAATTGTGCTATTTCGCGCAGTCAGACCACTTGGGGCTTTGGTGGGCCAAAATGGGCCCAATGGGCCTACGAGCCCGTTTGGGGTAAATTTTTGGAAAGTAAATAGTAACACGCTAGATGGCAAAATCTGTAACTCTGGACATAAAACTAGGCTTAATGGGCCATATGGACGATTGGGGCTATACTGGCCCAATAAGGGTTTTGGGCCCATAATCACTTGTGACCTTATCAATGAATCCGAGTTGCTAGAAGTCACGTAAGACCTGCTGAAGGGTAAAATCGATAAATAAGGCATTAGATTCAGGTAAAAAGACAGAAATACCCTTAGTGGATAAATTACCATTTTACCCCCAGTTCATAAAGGACTGTAATACCCCTAGAGCTTAGATTAAGGGTTTTGCATGACAAATTTTGTACCTGTTAATCTGAATGCATGATATTATCTGTTCTGTGAGTCTGCATGGGGTGGGATTATTATGGAGGAAGTTCTGTTAAAGTGGCTCTACCACATAATTCTATTAATCGTGGTTTTACCACGTATTCTGATTCTGGTGGCTCTGCCATAATTTTCTGTTATTAGCAGCATGGCTGCATATTGGTGTGTGGGCTGGATGGGTTGAGTTATTCCCCACATGGTGTGATGGCTGGTACGGGTGGTGTGATGGCTGGCTTGGGTAGGATTTGCATATTATATATATTCTGTATCTGTTATGGGCTTAGGCCCGATCTGTTTCTGTTTTGGGCTTGGCCCATTTTGTTCTGTTGGGAAGTTGCACATTGAGTTTTCTCAAACTCACTCCTTTAATCTGTAACATGTGCATGTAACCCTCAGGCTTAGTGGATTTGGCGCCGTGACGGACTCGAGGTGGCCACATGATTCTCACTCATTTTATGCACCAGCTAAACTTCTATTATTTGCGTTTTTATTTTTGTTTTCTATTTTGGTTTAAGTGATGTAATAAGGCCATTATGGGGCTTTTAACTTTTATTTAGTTACTTACTTAACTCGAACGGATATCACAAGAAATCCAATAATTAAGCAAAACTAGACTATATAAAAGTTGATAACGAAAGTTTTGCTAGAAAACCACGCCCTTAGTTATTTACCCAATTACAGCAACTTTAAGCATAACCAAAACCCAATGCGGTAACTTAACCTAGTAACGTGTTTCAAATTAAAGCAACGGTTTTCAGCTAAACCTAACTATGGTTTTCAAACTAAACAAACTCATTTTAATCAAGGATCAAACTTTTCTTAAATTACCTAGACGCTTTTCAAAGACATCGCTGTGTAACTCTCTAGATCCGGGCGTAACGTCTGGTCCGGGTTTAGAGTGTTACATTTAGTGGTATCAGAGCCAGGTTACAACAACTTGGCTGTGGTATGGGTTTCAAAAATAATAATAATATATACTTTTAAATATTTTGAGAACATGTTCTTCAAAATTTTCCCTAAAAATACAAAAGATTCTTTTACTGAAAGGTTGATTTCTGAGGTGTGGCACATCGAGTCTCCAGCCCAAATCTATAAGTTTAGCTGATTTATTCTATTGTATTTTTATAATTAAACTGAAATATTTTTGTAGATAGTACTAAGCTTCTGTAGGTAATACTGAGACTCTATAGTTAGGGCAATTGAGACTATAGGAAACTGGTACAGGTTAGAACTTGGACACTGTAGGTAGATCTGGATGTGCGAGAACAAAGCTCTAAAATCTCTAACTCTGCATGAAACATCTATAATGATAACTAAAATTTTGACTGATGCATAAAACTCATAATCAGATAATTCGATATGAGTACGAGAGCTGCACGTGGTAGGGGCCGTGGTAGAGGCCAAGGTAGTTTCAGGCTAGATCTTCAGCATCAGGACCTGCACCTGCAGTGGATGCACTAGTGCCGCTAGTGACTGAGACTGGGTCCTATGATCGGGTAGTCGAGGATGATGCACTATCCCAGGCAATGCTTCGTGTCTTGGAAAGGGTTGCGGGAGCAAGTACTTGAACGGTGAATCGCGGGTCGATTTCTAAACGACTTCGAGGAAATAGAGCGAAAATTTTCAAGGGTGTATCTGGTGTAGCCCCGAACGTGGTCGAATACTGGTTGGAGGCCACTGAGCAAATCATAGATGACCTGGACTGTTCAGTGGAGCAGAAATTAAAAGGAACAGTGTCTCTACTGTGGGATGAGGCCTATCAGTGGTGGCTCACTGTGAAAGAAGGTACATTAGCTGAACGGATAACGTGGGATTTCTTTAAGACGACCTTTCTGGGAAAATATGTCGAGGCAAGTTATATGGATGCCCGAAGGAAGGAATTCTTAAACCTGACTCAAGGAAACAAGTCTGTAGCGGAATATGAGGCAGAATTCCTGAGGTTAAGTGTGACAGCCTTAAAATGACCCTAGACGGAATGTGGTTTCGGGACCACAAAACCGTATTTTTAATATTCATTTTGATGCCTATTGTATGTGTAAATTCATGTGTGATATTTTGGGTGCTTTAATTTAGTTTTATAATTGTGAATTGCACCTAAAAGGGCTTAATTGTGAACTTTGAAAATGAGCTAGGTAATTATGTGATGACTAGTAAGTGCATACAATAGAATTCATGTCCTTGCATGTCAAATTCCCTTTTTTTTTTTTCTCATAATGGCCGGCCAACCTACTAACATGATGAAATTTTGTTTGTTTTTGCTTTGTAACTTAGTGATATATATTATATGTGTTAAAATAAAAGGGAAATAATAATGAATTAGATTTAAATTAATTTGTTGTCATAAAATAGAAATAATAAAGAATAAACAAAATTAGAAAGGGGTGTGAAAAAAAAAAAAAAAAAAGGCTTCATATCTCTTTGTTCATAGCCGAAACTAAAGAAAACTTTGAGAAGGTGAGCTTTGGGCAATCGGTCACTTGAGAGGCAAAAATTCAAGGTAAATCTTTGATATTTTGTGTTGAATTTGGAAATGTGAGCTCCTTGTCTTGTTTTCCCTTAAACCCAAGTTAAATTTTGATTTTTGGTAGAGATAGGAGCATACGGTCTTGTTCAAATTGGTGAGAAATGGTTGTTGTTTCATGCATTTAGAAGTAATGGTGGTTAAGAGAAATGGAACTAAACAAATATACTTATATGTGTAGTAATTTGCTAGAGAGGATTCGGCTTGCATGCTTGGGTTGTATGATTTCTAAATGTTGCTTTTAATTTGAATTGTGAGTAAAGAGTGGTGTATAGAGATGTTGATTCGGTTGGATAATTGATTCTATTTGAGTATGAACAAAGTAGGTGTGGTTGATGGCTCATATGAGCTTGAAAAGTTGGCCAATGTTGTTTAAAGTCATGAACTAGGGCATAAGTGTTTTCGGCCAACTAGGATAAATTGTAGAAATTTTCTTAGCATTAGTAGCATGTGCTTAATTGGTGAATTGAATTTTGAGTAAATGAAATTTTGTGTTTGGGGCTTAGTGGAGTATTCGGCCATATGAGCTAGGATGGGTAAATTGTGCTTTCTTTAATGCTTGTGTTAAATAATGAAATTTGGGTGTTGTTTGAGCTAGTTTAGGGGTCCTCCCCCTTGCCCATTATGGAATTCTTTGAGCTTGAAGAATGTAGGCATTCGGCTATGTCAAATTAGGCTAAGGAATTGTTAAATTGAAGTCATGAACTTACTAAAGCTTGCCAATGAACCTTATGGTGTTATATGATGGAATTATGTGTTACGTATAAAAATTGAAATGCTATAAAATGTTAGTTGTTTAGTAGGGTAAGTTATTTGGGGTGTTATGTATGATATGGATTTGAATAAAGTCCATGCTGGACATATGGCCGAATGGCCTTAGTGAGTATACATTAGAAATGGTAATTAAACCAATTGATCAATTTATGCTTGTGGGAGCTTCTTGGTTAAAGAAATGACCTATTCGGCCATGTGCATAAAATCTTTGATGTTTGTGTTGATAATTGGTGTCTTAAGAGTGGTATAATGATTAAAATGAATATGGAATATGTACATTGTGTTAAGAGCAATGACTACTCTAAATGGTGCCTTAGGAAATGCTATGTTTTAAGTATGTGCATAAGAACACTAAAGAGTGAACTTGGTATAAAAATCTGCTTGGTACAGCAGCAGTAACGTGTTTTGGAAAAATCACCATAAATTGTACGAGTTGAATTAGAGGCTGAATAAATTGTGTAATTGAAGCTTAATGAGTCTAGTTTCTTATAAAAGAAACTTTGCAAGAAAAGGAATTTCTGATAAATAGATTTTTAGAGTAGAGTGAGACAGTGTCAGATTGACTTCGAAGTCCCCTGCTCTGTTTTTGGAAAATCACTATAAATTGTATAAAAATTTTTATGAGACAAAATTTATATGCTTAGACTCCTTAATGAGTCTAGTTTCGAATGGAATAGGTGAGGCCATATTTGGAATTCTGTACAAGGAGAAATTCGGTTCGTAGTATAGAGTGGTCAGTTTACTCAAACAGTGAAATAGGGAAACTTTGAGAAAATTCTGGTATTGATTGGTCAAACCAAAAATTATGAAAATTTTATGGATGGAAGATAAATGAGTCTATTTTCATACAAAATTAACGGCACCTCATTTGGAGTTTTGTAGCTCCAGTTATGAGTAAATTATTGAATGCTGCTCAGAAAATCAGCTTGCTGTGATTTATGATATGTATGTGAAATGCTCCTATGTGCATGAGTGTTTGCAATGAGAAGAATATGCATGTATGAATTGTCTATGAGTGAAAATGATTCATTGAGGTGCTTGAATAAGGATTAATAGAATTAAATGTTTTATTTAGCTCAAGAGCATAGAGGGACGAGTTCGGATAAAGGGAAGGCTAAAGTGGTCGAATAGCCAACTCGTAATTTCTCGTGAAAGTTCAAGGTAAGTTTTGAGTAATCGAATTTGGTATTTAAGTTAAAATGCCATGACATACATGCTGATATTTGAAGATGTACCATTGAAAAAGAAACCTTATTCATGTTGCTATATAGCCGAATGGCTCATAGAGAAAAAGGACCAAAAATTGAAATTTGAAATGCGTTGCTTATGTATGTTTGATCAGTGGGCCGAAAGCCTAGAAAAGAAGAGCATATGTGTATAAGTCTGGAATTATGTGTACATTGGTGATATAAAGTCGAGAAGCATGTTATATGTTTGTATACACATGAATGGATTGAATTGCAAGTGAAATCTTGCTATGTGAAATTTGGTTACATGTGAATATATATATATGTGTATGAGAATTTGTGATGTGAATCCGGGATTAAAGTCCCGATGACTATATGTGGAGACTATGTCCGGGTTAAGACCCGAAGGCTATATGCAGAGATGATGTCCGGGTTAAGACCCGAAGGCTATATGCGGAGATTATATCCGGGGTAGAGACCCGATGACTATGTATAGAGTTTACCCGAGCTAAAGATCTCGATGACGATGCGAGTAAAGCCTAAGACTAATGGTCTTCAAGGTAACGATTGCTAATGAATTGCGCTAGAAGTGTTAAGTTATACAGGTATGTACCCTTAGCTTATATGCAAGCTGGATTTTTGGACCGAATACTAAGGTCATCATGTGATTTCATATGTGTGCATGAAATGAGATTATTAGTATGGTCAAAGTACATTTGGCCTATGTGAAATGTTATGTGAATTTTGTGACATGTATATGTTTACGTGAATTTACTATAAGTGAAAGCTATCCACTTTCGTATATGATGTGAATGTATATGTTTGGAAAAAAGGTGACTTACCTAAAAGAAGAGGGAAACAAAAATATGAACAACTATGCTATAATTTGATGCTTTATCTGTTGTCATTGCTTAAAACTTACTAAGCATTGTAATGCTTACTCCGTTTCCCTTGTTTCCTCTGTTTTATAGATCTCATTTTGGAAGCTACGGACTCGGGGATTGAAGCCTTAATCACCTACACTATCGCTGTTATTTTGGTACATTTGATGGTTATTTTGGGTCAATGGCATGTATAGGCTATTTTCCTTCGGTTAAATCAAACTTCATTTTGAGTTGTAAATATTTCTAGCCATGCAAAAATGGCTTGCTTAGTCTTCGAGTTTGATTATATGTGTTGAAATGATTCTCATACGATTCGATGTTGTGGCATGATATTTAGTTAGTACCCAATATGCAATGACTTTTCTAATATGATGTTTGGTTATTAAATCGTTCGATTTAGCCATATTGTTAGTAGCCACAAGGTAGAGATTTGCTAGCATGCTTATAGAATGTTTTTAATGAGATATAATGTTCTGACCAAATCGACCTATAAGTGCCATATTCAACTATAGAACTCAATGAGTTCACGTCTAGCTTTGTACCTATGAACCTCGGTAGGATGTATCTAGTTATGCAATGCCTTAATACCCTATTCCGGCGACGGACGGGGGTGTAGGGTGTTACATTAAGTCATTACACACATGGAATTGTTGCTACTGAATACAAGCGCAGTGTGCATTTTGAAGATGGGCTAAGAGATGAGCTTAGGGTACTAATTGCTCCACAGAGGGAGCTCGACTTTGCTGTATTGGTGGAGAAAGCCAAGATAGCTAAGGATGTCAAGCACTCAAAACATCAGAACTGTGAAAAGGAAAGGAACAAATTTAAGAGAGATGCGGGGCCGTCAGGTTTTTTTGGGAGGTCTGTTAAGAGGGCCAGGGTTACTTGGCAGGTGAGAGCAGTTTCGACTTATGTCAGTGGGTCTCGGATCTGTGCTAAGTGTGGGAAATCACATCTAGGTGAGTGTAGAATGAGCATGGGTGCATGTTCTCAATGCGGGTCTATGGAACATCAAGTGAAAGATTGCCCTCAGCGGCCGGTCCAAGTGCAAACTGCAAAGCAGAGAGGCGCGCAACCAGTGAGAGGTGGGCTGGCACCTAGGGGTCGTGGTCAGGGCTGAGGCGGTAATGGTAATGGACGGGGTCATGGAACACTAGGCAGGGGTGCAGGAAATGTTGAGGCTCGACAGCCAGCTTTGGTATATGCTGCTCGTCATCGTAAGGAGGGTGATGCACCTGATGTTATTACTGGTATGTTTCTGATTCATAGCATGCCTTATGTTGCTTTGATTGATATTGGTTCCACACACTCTTATGTAGCATGTGGTGTGTCTGGGAAGTTGGGTATGTAATCTGAGATATCTGTAGTTAGTCTACTGGGTAACTGGGTAACAGTGGCAACCAGCAATTGCTCATTTGGAAAATCCTCTTTAATGAGTTGAATACTGTCATCTTCATTGCCTGTTCAAGTCTTGACAAGTGATCAGCCACTTAATTCTCGATTCCCTTCCTATCTCGAATTTCATGATCAAATTCCTGCAACTATAAGATCCACCAAATTAACCTTGGCTTGGCATCTTTCTTAGTCACCAAATACTTAGTCGTAGAATGGCTCGTATAAACTGTAACTTTGGTACAAACTAAATAAGATCTAAATTTGTCAAATGCAAATACCAGAACCAAAAGCTCATTTTCTGTAATTGTGTAATTCAGCCAGACATCTGTCATGGTTTTACTTGCATTGTAAACGGAATGAAACACTTTATCCTTTATTTGCCCAAACGCTACTCCTACGGTAAAATCACTGGCATCGTGCATAAGTTCAAAAGGTAGTGTCCAATTTGATGGTATGACAATCGGTGCTGTCACCAGTTGTTTCTTTAATTCTTCAAATGCTTTCAGGCAAAGTTCATCAAAATTGAATGCTTTTTTGTGTTCTAGCAAAGCACATAGGGGTTTGGATATCTTTGAAAAATCCTTAATAAATCTTTGATAAAATCCGGCATGGCCAAGGAAACTTCAAATACCTTTAACCATAGTAGGTGGTGGCAATTTCTCAATAACCTCAATCATTTCTTTACCTACAGCAATCCCTTACTATGAAATTTGGTGACCTAGAAAAAAGCCTTAATTAACTATGAAATGACATTTCTCTCAATTCAAAACAAGGTTAGTTTCTTTAGAGTGACAAAGAACTAGCTCTAAATTCTTCAAATAGCTCTCAAAAGTATCACCAAACATAGAGAAGCCATCCATGAAAATTTCTAATAACTTCTCCACCATATCCGAAAATATTGCCATCATGCAGCACTGAAATGTTGCTAGGGCATTGTACAACCCAAATGGCATTCATCTAAAAGCAACGGTTCCATACGGACATGTGGAAATGCTCTTTTCTTGATCAGTAGGAGCTATAGTAATCTAGTTATACCTCGAATAACCATCCAAAAAGTAATAAAAGACTTCTCTTACTAATGTATCTAACATTTGATCGATGAACAATAAAGGAAAATGGTCCTTCTGAGTTGCTTTGTTAAGTTTATGATAGTCCATGCATACTCTCTATCCCATGATAGTATGATTTGGGATGAGGTCGCTGTTGTCATTGCTAACTATAGTGACACCCCCTTTCTTAGGTACACATTGAACTTGGCTCACCACCAAACTATCGAAAATAAGGTATATTATTCTAGCATCAAGCCATTTAATAATCTCCTTCTTAATGAATTCCTTCATAATGGGGTTCACTCTTCTCTATTGCTCAATAGAATTGCCATGGGAATCCTCCAATAAAATCTTATTCATGTAGATAGTAAGATTGATTCCCTTGATATCAATAATTGTCCACCTCATTGTTTTCTTAAATTTCTTCAAAACTTCTAATCACTTCTTCTCCTGGTTAGGTATCAATTCTGTAGATATGACTACTAAAAAAGTGTTGTTGTCTCTCAAGTAGGCATACTTTAAGTGTAATGGCAAAGGCTTCAACTCCAAAGTAGAAGGGTCATCTATAGAAGGTCTAAGAGGCTTAAAAGAATGATTTCACAAATCTAAAGATTTAAAACTCCTCCATTTTTTATACTCAAATTGCTTGGTTCCTATATGTTCACCAAGTTCACCTATCGTTTCTGCTTCAATCAGTTTAAATAGAGCTCCATCATCATTAGAATTACTGTGAAAAAACTTGGCAAACTCTTCCTCTACTGCTGAGTTAAGAAATCCAATAGCATAACATTCTTCATTTTCATCTACATACTTCATGGCATCAAAAACATTAAAAGTTATTTTCTTTTCATTAACCCTCATTATCAACTCACCTTTTCGCACATCAATTAACGTTCTACCTATTTCTAGAAAAGGTCTCCCAAGAATAATTGACACTTCTTTATCAGTTTCACATTCTAGAATAATAAACTCTGCTAGAAAAGTAAATTTATCAACAATTACCAGCATATCTTCAATCTTACCTTCTGGATGTAGATAGGAGCGATCTACTAGCTGCAGCGTGGTTATGGTAGGCCTTACCTTACCAGTTCCTAACTTTTTAAAAAAACGTAGAAATTAAATTTATACTTGCTTCTAAATCACATAATGCCTTGCCAACATAATAATTTCCAACTAAACAAGGGATAGTAAAACTCCCTGGGTCTTTCAGTTTTGGTGGCAATATTTTCATCAACATTGTTGTGCACCTTTCAATGAGACCAACAGTTTCAAATTCCCCTGATCGCCACTTCTTTGACAAGACATCCTTCATGAACTTAACGTAATTCAACATTTGCTCTAATGCTTCCACCAACAGTATGTTGATATGAAGTTACTTCAAGAGATCCAACAATTTTTTGAATTGAAAATCTTGCTAAGGCTTCTGGAATTGTTGAGGAAAAGGTGGCATGGCCTTCCTTCAACTTGTTGAGGTTCCTTTTTCTTGGCATTCTTATTGGCAACATGAGTTGATTCTATTTTAACTTTTTTTTGTTTGATTTTCTTAGTTGTAGAATGCTCTACAAATGGTTCTAGATTCATTCCATGTGTAAAATCTGAACTGCCCTCTTCAGCAACGACATCATTAACAACTCCAAGTAGCTGAGTGCCAATTTTGAGCATAATGGCCTTGTAATGCTCCTTCCATTGAGATCTTGAATTTTTAGTATCACTTTTCAATGCTCATTGGGGTCTCAAACTTAATGCATTGGCAATCTACCCCATTTGATTTTCTAAAGCCCTTAAAAATGCAAATTGACTCTGTATTACAGTATCATTCTTGGCCATGTATTCCTTTAATAGAGCTTCTATAGATGAAGAAGATGATGTCAAACTTTTTTGGACATTTTACCGTGGCATAGGTTGATTATATCTAGGTGGTGCACTTGTGACATTCTATTGAGCAACATTATTGGAATTTCCTAATCCTTGATTACTCTAGTTGAAGTTGGGTTGTTGTTTCCATCCTGGATTATACGTATTAGAATATGGATTATTTTTCTAATTAAAATTTCCCATGTAATATATTGAGGCTAGGTTCGATAGGTATTCATCAAAAATAGGATCTTCCCTATAGCAAACACATGTTAGCTCAGCTACTTTCATTTCCTACACTACAACTGGTCTCTTCAATGTTTTAATCATATTAGCTAGGGATGATACCTGAGCTGTTAATGAGGTGATTGCATCAAGCTCTATTACTTCGACAACTCTTCTGCCTATCTTCACTCTTGTAGTCGGATATTGATAATCATTCTTAGCTATCCTTTTTAGAATCTCATACACCTCATTATATGATTTATGTAACCATGTGCCATTGGCATATGCATCAACTACTATCCTTGTATATGCGTTTAACCTATTGTAAAACATTTCCATTTGTGTCCAATGTTGGAAACTATTCATCAGGCATTTTCTAAGTAATTCTTTGAATCTCTCCCAAGCTTCATACAATGTCTCATCCAAGCTTCATACAATGTCTCATACTTGGATTGCTGAAAATATGTAATATCACTATTTAACTTGGCATTCATATTAGGATGATTATATCGCAACAAAAATCTTTGACAATGATCAGTCTAAGATGCCATCTTTCTTGACAAAAAAGCATTTAACCATGCTTTGGCACAATCTTGCAATGAATAAGGAAATAACTTGAGTTTCAAGGCATCTTCAAGAAAACATTGTTGCCTAAATGAAACACAGACATCCAAAAAGAGTCTTAAATGTAGTCATGGATCTTTAGTAGGTAATCCATTATCTTACTATTTGTAGCATTTGAAACATCACTGGTTTTAACTCGAAATGCTGAGCTTGAATCTGTTGCCTAAAAATCATTAGATTCAAATCATCTAAAGTAGACACTACATGTTCTCCAATGGGTTTATCTCTATCATCTATCACGTGAGGAATATCAGCATCCCTACTATTTAGACGTAACGGATCTACTTTGTCTAGATCATTTCCAATCCTTGTCATCTCTCGCAATTCCTTTCTCCTTCTCCCCAAGGTTCTCTCAATTTCAGGATCAAAACAATACTCTTCGTTTTGGGGAATACCTCTACTCATAAACTAGCAACAAACTTGAAAAAGAATAAAAAAAACAATTAAGTTAAAACTAACAAAATTAAATCGATAATAACAAACCAATAAACACCAATTTGTCAATCCCCGACAACGACACCAAAAACTTGTCGCGTGTGAAATGAGATGCGAATGTGCAAGTGTATACGTCAAATCAAGTAATAAAGTAGTGAGTAATATCATCCCCATAGGGATCAATTAGGATTAATTTGGTTAAGTCATCACTATGAACTATAAGTATCAGGCTCTAGCAAAAATAGAGTAACAAATTTGTAAAGAATAATCACGTACGCAATATTAAAATTAGATAAATAACTTAAAATGTTGTGGCAATTTAACGAAACAAAGTTGAAAGAAACTACGCAGTTGAATGAGAAGATCGAAATTACTCAGATGACATCCTTATAAAACAATAATGCCATGGCAAAGTTTATACTAGTCTACTATTCAAATTCTAGCTACAGTAGTCTGCTTCTTTCGAGAGTCAATCTTCAAGCTACCATTCCTTATGCTTTTTATGTCTACAAGCTTCAAGGATGATACCCAATATTGTTTCTTCCTTAGTCTGGACAAAGCGCGGCTCTATGTCAAGAGTGCTACGAATATTCATCCGAGCACTCACTTGTATCATTCAATCATAATCGAACTCATCTAACATTTTTAGAATTAAATCAAGTTTGTCAACATACCATACATCCACCTATGTCTAGAGATTTCATGCATGCATTAAAATAACTCAAATCAAATGAAACAATAAATCTAAAAATGATAATGTCTGGTCATTAATGGAAATAAGGATTCATCAAGTAACTCCAACCCGATGAGATTAGCTCATGGGTTGGAAATTAACATAAAAAATAAAGGCATCATTCAACAACATCATTTAACAATTAAAATTCATAGAAATTAATCAAGATAATGAAGGAAGAACTTCAGAAAGCTTTCACCAAATCAGTTTCCAATTTTAGTGCTGCAATATTGTGCAAGACCTAGGGTTGGATGCTTCGGCCCCTTCATTGCATCTCTGCCCTATGCTTTAGCTACTACCCTCTCTTATTTTCTCTAGATTTTTCACAAGAGTTTTTTATAGAAGAAAAATCACTCTTAAATTCTCGTGTAAAATCCCACGTATAGAATTCTCTTTTCTTTCCTATTTTGTAGGGGAGGTCCCCTATCTCAGCACATAATTTTCTCCCCCTTTTTCCGGTGGATTTATCTAGTACACGTCCAACTAGCTGAGAGTGACGAAGACTGAATCCTGCGTCAGTATCTTCCTGGAATTGCCATGGCATTTATGCTAGCAATCTATTCAAACTTTTTCCTTGACAATACTTCACTCCATTTCTCTTTTTCCTTCTTACCCTTGCTACAAACACAAACAATTCTTTTCCTTCCACCAAAAAAAGTAACATATAGTAACATTGAAAGCACATTCTAAGCTTCATGATGCAATGTTATAAAAAATCCTAAAACTATAAATATATCCACTTAAGTATAGACAACTAATCAAGTTTAGAAGCATGCAATATAACTCTTTTCCAGAGTTATCACCTATAAACTAATTTAATTCTAAAAAGGTTGGATTAGTTAGACTGAAATTGAATGATATGAGAAGTACTCGATAGATACTTGCAGTAGACTCTAGACATAGAGTAGCATTTGTAACGCCCCAAAGTTTTAATTTTTGGTTTGTTAAATTCTGTCATTAATCAGTGCCTGCTTTAGTGGTTAAACATCTATTTACCCCGAATCTTGAGTTCAAATCCTTGCATGGGCGAAACTGAATTTTTTTTTTTTTGTGTGTATGTGTGTGTTAGCCTTTAGTGTGCTGTCCAAGTTAAGGGGCGGTTGAATTGTATTTAAACTATTGCAAAAAAAAAAAGGATAGGTTTCCAAGAAGTTTTTTGGTTAGGAGTTGGTTTTATTTTAAAATGCTAATAATATTTTATCTTTTAAAGATTTTATTTTATTATTTTTTATTGTAATCTTTTCCCTATGAATCTGCCACTTTCTTCACTTTTCTATTATTTTTTCTTTTTCTCTCTTTGTTGTTTGTTCTATTCATTCTTTTTGTTACTTTTCATTTGTTCGCTACCAAAGATTTAAGTTATGTCTTGGTTCTTGTTCTACCGATTGTCAATTCAGTTCTGCTTGTAACTCTTTTTTTTTCCGGTTTAATTTTATTCTTCTATTTCGGTAAGTACTAAGGGTTGGTAAAGATTTTATTTTTGTGTTAGTGAACGTGGAGGTTAGGGTTTCTTTTTTCTTCAACAAGAAAAGTTTATTAATTATGCTTATTTGCTGTTAATGTCGATTAGGGGGAGAATCGTGAGGCAGTTAGTGTTTCCCCAACGACTTTATTGTTGGGGGTAGCTATTCCAAAGGGTAAGTGATTGAATTTGTTGTTGTTGATTTGAATTTTTTGTATCGAAGATTAAGTGTCGTGTTGGATTGTGTTTTAGCACTTGGAATTTTATGAAATTTAGTTAATTAATGTGTATGATGGATTGTTTAAAGTATTAGAGTGTTCATCCTTAGATTCACATCGAAATCAGACTTGGTGTGTAATGAGAAACTTGAAAGTCAGCGAATGGTGAAAGCCAAAAAAACAACACTATCACCACCACATGGTAGTGTGCCAGGTAGTGTTGTAGGCCGTGTGTTGTAGGCCGTGTGTGACACACAACCATGTGTTG
This sequence comes from Gossypium stocksii, assembly GCA_020496765.1. Lineage (NCBI taxonomy): Eukaryota > Viridiplantae > Streptophyta > Magnoliopsida > Malvales > Malvaceae > Gossypium > Gossypium stocksii. The sequence continues at coordinate 67,353,189 of CM035622.1, forward strand.
GATCATATGTGACATATGGTCTAGGCCTTTTGGACCGTGTGGATCACACGGACATGTAGGCCACACGGATATGTGTAAGGCTATGTAGGCCACATAGGCTAGCCCTTTGGGCATTGTAGGGCACACAGGCATATGGGGCCAAAATTTAAAACTTTTCCCTAGGGTCATCTATGTTGTCCCCGTCGACTGTGGACCTTCTATAGAGTCGATATGTGATTAAATATACTATAAAACATGAAATTTGGTCATCTATTAGAATAATTTTTGTTATCTGCAATTGTATTTAGGGATGTCATATTATAAATAAAACTAAGAACAATGTTATATATGTGTTTTGTATCTAATATGTTATGTATGATTTCTGTGTTGATTATATCTGATTCTGGGATGGGATATATATTATGTGGAGGAAGTGTTTCTGGGAGAGGCAATATCTCACCCACTATACTGGCAGTACAGCTGCAAATATCCTGTAAGTGTCTTAACAACACTAAGTGGTGTGTAGGGTTGGATAGGTGTTTCAAACCCCATATGGTGTGTTGAGATAGTTGAAGATGATGTGTAGCGGTTGGGGGCGGGAAATATATATATTTGTATCTGAACTACTCTATTAAGATTTTATACTGTTAAATTGTCTATTAATAATGATATGTTTGAGTTGTTTGTGACACTCTGAGTTTTGAAAACTCATATTATATTTGATTGTTATTTTCAGGTAATCCTCAGACTTAGACAGATAAGTGCAATCGGGATCTCGGTTAATACCGTATTTTTCTTAAATTTGACTTATTGAAAATTTTAGTTTGAGAGTTTTCTAAATTTTGGACTCTCTGGACATTTAGGACTATTTTGGATTTTGAACTTTATTTTTCGTTTCCGTATAATATTGTTCAAACGTTTTATCGATAAAGATTATTTTCTACAAAAACAACGGGGTTTCAGTTAACAAACTGTGTTTTCAAAAATACATCTTTCTAAGGGTTTCAGCTGCAAAACCATTTCAAAAAATATAATCAAACATCACTTTCAAATAAACAGTTAAATAAAAATATGTTTTTAATCTGAGATTTTAAGAGTTTGGGAAGAGTTTCAAGATACATGAAAATCAAATTTTTAATCATTTAACGTAACAACTCTAGATTTGGCCATAACGTCTAGGCCAGGTTTGGGGTGTTACAGCATTCATACAGAAGGAAAACATTATAGGGTACCATATTAAGGCCTATAGAAATGAGAAAGGTAACTTGAGGTTTTTGCCCTTGAAAGAACCAGACCATTTTAGAACTCTTCTGAGCAGTAAACTAAATATGATTTTGTTGAGACATTATTGACAGTAAGGGTAGATTCTTAGTAATCTCGTCCTTGCCAATCAATATCATATATCCCTGAATTATTTCCTTAGTATCTTTGTCATTTCATTCTTAGTTATTTACTTGATCGTTTACATAATATTCCCGTCGTAACTCTCATAATTGCCATTACATCTCTACTCTCATTTTGCCATAGCATTTCCAGTTATTCATTAATTCCACGTATTGCTTACTTCATTACTCCACTAACTACCACTGCATATTTATCATTGACTTTTTCATAGCATTAATCACATTTTATTATAATAACTTGACCACTTTTGTTCCTCAATCCAATCCTCATGGGAACAATACTCACTCATCACTTTATTACTTGAATCAACGTGTATACTTGCACAAATAGCATACCATTTCACATGTGATAGTGGCCAATGGATTTGATAACAATTATACACTTGAAGTGTTAATTTACTTGTGACGTAATTTAAATTGTCACAATTACTTCATTTCAAAAAGTAAATGTTATACTGACAAAAAATTATTGTCACAAAAATGATTAATGATAGTGACTACTAGATATATAACCACTATAATATCATTTCTTGGAAAAAAAAATAACTTGACATCAATTTTTAACATTTCAACAGTGATGAATTGGTGGTGACCAATAGATTTGGTAACAATTACACACTTATAATGACGATTTACTTGTGATGTAATATAAATCGTCACAACTATTGTCATAATGGCAAAATGTTAGTAAATCACAATTACTTATTTTACTAGTGTCAAATACAAAATTCATCATCACAAATAATTGACTATTTATAACAGAATTCTTTACTATCACGATTACATTGTCACTGCAAATCTTAATTGTTGTAATGGTGAGGCGTGACTCATGAGGTTAGACCATATAAGTAGGATGCCCCACGACCCTACCGATGATCTAAAGTGTAGCTTGGGATCATGCAATGGTGGTATGGAGGGAGGAGTTGGTGGGGGACAAATTGAGCTTTGGGAGCGTCTATTGTTGCTATAGTTGTCCAACTAGTGTTCTAGGCATGACAGAAGTGGACCTGTGCTTCCCTTATAAGGACCCCAAGTGTTTTAGGCATGAAAGAAGTTGGATTCAGCTGGAAATTTTGATAACTCTATTTATATTTGTAAATAATTAAGATAATTTTATTGAGGCATAAGGATATTATATTTTGGTTTTTTAACACATGTTTTTATTTATTATTTAATAAATTTATATTTTATCAAATCTTTAAACATAAACAACTTTAATTTAACATTTTTTAGAATTAATTTAACATTTTTTTTATGTTACACGTATTTCACGTGAATATACACATTTAACTATTATTATTTTTAATAAAATAATTTAATTTTATATAATTAATGTAAATAAAAAATTATTAAAAAAAGATTTTGTTGAGGATGAGGATATTTTATTTGTATAATGTTTAAAACATTAACATATGGGAGATCCATACTTTAATCTTTATTATTTTGATAAATGAAAAATTATGTAAATAAATTATTTATATTATAAATAAAGTTAAAAGTGCTAAGTAACTTTTTTATTTTGTTATTTTATGTGATTTAATAATGTTTTTGCTTTTGTAGAATTATATCTGAAGTAACTTTTTAATATGCTATTTTAATTAATATTACTAATAAAATAATTATAATTATTTTTAGTTTAAACATTATATTAATCATATTTATAACGCTTTTTAGTTTTTTTATTTTAAAAATTATATTGATAGTAATCTATCATATTTACTGAAAAAGAAGTGTGAAAGTAGAAAAAGTTCTATTAAAAAACTAATATCACATAAATATGACATTTTCTAGAGAAAAAAAATTGAGATTAAATTTTTACTATTTTTGAAATTTATCGAATTATACTTATGGTATCTTTGATGTTAAATATATTTAATAATGTTTTGTTTTTACACTTTTAATAACTAAAGACATAATAATAAGTATTTTAATCAGATATATAATTTATAGGATAAAGATTTAACTGTGATTTTGCCACTTATAGCTTTTATTATAAAAATTAATTACTATATTATATTTTGAATTATTCAATACATTGTACTGCAAAAAAAATGATAAAAACTATTAATTTTTAAATATAATATCAAAACATTATTGTTTAATTAAATTTAAATAATTATCGGTAAATGATAGGTGTCGAAACCATCAAATATAAATTCTTACAATAAAATAATAGTAAATAACAGTATAGAGCAGTAGGGTTGAATCAACAAGGACTGACTATCTAATTTTGCCTTTTTCTGTGACCAGAATCGTTGTCGCGGTCACAGTAGTGCCCACGACCTGTGCGTAGCAATGTTGAAAAATAAAAATGGGGAGGGGATTTAAATTGATAAAGATAATAAAATAAAGAAATACGAAGTGTAATAAAATAAAATAAAAAAACAGACTCAAAATTACAAAAAAAATATAAATTTAAGAATATAAAATAAATGAGTACATAAAATATTTTTAAGCTTAGTCTCAGTCTCGGTATACTCCAATCTTGAATTGATCATTGAAATAGATTTTTCCTTCCAAGCAATAAGCTGGTTATAGCGACCAAGAACATCCTGACCGCCAACTTTACCTTATGTAGTCAATCTTGGTACGACCTGTAAATCAACCTTTGCCATATTTCTAATTGCAATACACATGTTTGCAATTTAAGATTTCGACAACTTTGCGATTTAAAAAGCCCAACTCAAATCAACGACCTCAACCGCGCGGGTCGTTTAAATCTGATCCCTATCTCCCTTGATGAAATCTAATTGGCTTTTTCCACCTAGACATGCCAATTTGTTCGTGGGAACTCAAACACAGCATGACCGATCTGACTTCCCAATTGTATTCCAAACAACTCCAACCCAACATGTACTTTCAATCGAAGCTAAATCAACTTTGAAGGACAAATTTGTACTATCCCATATACCGAAGAGATAAAAAATACTGCGTTAGAGGTTTTTTTAAGCATGTTCATATCTCACGATTGTTTTGTTGGAGCAATTTCTGGCTTAAAACTAAAAAGGGTTTAGTTAATCATGGAGAAAATCATGCTTTGAAAATGGAATTGTAGAATTATTGAAGATGCAAAGGGGAAGGATCTTGGAAACTAATTAAACCAGGAGAAGGTTGAAAGTAAAAAAAAAAATGAATCGCAGGATGATAATGACGTAGGAAAGGGAAGAAAATAAAGGAATTTTTTATTTCCAAATAAGTGTGTGTTTAATTGATTGTAGTCACTAGGTATTTATATACATTTTTAATGCTAAAATTTAGCTAATTTTTTTCTAAATATTATCACTAAATAATCCTAAATATTATCACTAAATAATTTAAAATTTAAAAACCAAATTTAAACTAGAGATTAAATTTAAGCTAATTACAGAATTGTAACAATATTAAAAATCATTCAATCTTTATCTAGCCACTTTTTAAAAAAATCTTCAACTCTTCAATCTTTATTCAGTTATCTTTGTATTTTCAATCTTTCAATCAAGCCCTCCTCTTTACTTTTTGTTCCAATTTAGCCTGTTTTTGAAAGAATTTGAATTTAACACACCAACTTCATTCCTGATAAGAAAAATCTAAATTTAATAGCATTTTATTCGATAATTAGCCAAGAATAAATAAATTAAAATATGAATTTATCTTGCTATCAAATTCCTCCCTACTTAGCCGATGCTTGTCCTCAAGCATGATATCCACTAAAAATAATTTGTCAATCCTTTTCGAAATCAAAACCCCCTTTCCTAGTCAAGCATACTTCAAACAATTAGGTGAATAAAAAATAAACAATTGCTAAACTCAATCAATAAGCAATTTATAAAATCTCGAATAGTATGTCAAATTCAACTATTTCACTAAATTTAGACTTAATCAAACATGCGAAACAATCATACCCAACATATACTTTTATCTATATTTTTTATTTTATTTTTTTTTCAAATGTAGTCAAGTCCTTTGACGCGAAGTGAGATGATAACCCAAGCTCTTCACCCTGGTTACTCAATCCTATACATTCTCCTTATTTATTTATGTCTTTCTAATGAATTCGAGACATAATCAAACCTTTTGACGTGAAACGAGATGACAACCCAAGTACCTCCACCCGATTACTCAATTTCACATGTACCTAATTAATTTATTTCCCCTTTCTTAAGGCAACTCGGTTAGCGGAGTGTTACAAAATTTAGCTCGTCACCGAACCTTTTGATGCGAAATGAGATGACAATCCAAGCACCTCACCCTAGTTACACAACTTGGTCACATTTCTAAATCTTCACTCTTAAACAAGCTATTAGCAAATTTATTTATTTATTTAAACGAGTACTTTCACTAGGCAAGTCCAAAAGAGCCAACAATTCTCATGAAATATTGACTAGAGCATAACATTTTCAATTCTACAAAATATTCATTGATCAAGCAAGCAATAGTTATTCATGCTTCACCCATTTATTTAATGAACTAAACATAAGAATTAGAGTTTTACTTCTAAAATGAATTAAGAAATTATTCTTAGCAAAGCACATGCAAATAAGAAAGTATGGCATGATCCCCCCTCCACTTAGCCTACATTGCCCACAATATGCAAAAAGAATAATAAAAGTTGGGGCAAAGTGTACTCCTCTTATATATTCAATGGGTCAAAGGACGGTGAGAGGGACCGCTTTGTAATATGTTGAGGATGCTTAAGATGTTGGCTTCTATTGTTTCAAGGTGAGCTTCAATGCGATGAAGTCATTCATATGCAATAGAAGGTGGTTGCTCCTCTTGTTCTATAGTAGTCGGGTCTCGTCCTCGTCAAAAGACTTTATTGCTTCAAGTGGTTTGTGTACTTGAAATATAACGCGAGAAAATAGATTAAATAATATTTTATTTAATTCTAAAATTAAACTAGAATTCAAAATTAAATTAAATAAATAAAGATAAATATGGGTTGCCTCTCATAAAGCATTTTTGTTCAACGTTGTTAGCTCGACAACCTGAATATTATTCGTTTGGTTGCTTGAGAATTAATTCTTCCATTACGTGCACTCCAAAATTTCTCGTAGAAAGGTTTCAACCTTTTCCTATTTTCCTTAAAGCACTTCCTGGATTCCTCCATCATCGGTGGATTGAGGCACCTTTGAGTTTCTCCGTTTGGATTTGCCTTTTCATCTATCAAAACCTTAAATCTTCTAGTAAGGGTTTGAGTTCCAGTTCTGAAGCCTACAAAATAGAATGCAAGATTTTAGTTTTAGAAGAAGAAAGTTAAAAATATTTACCTTGACTCCTAGGAAATTGTAGAGTCTCTAATAGAATAATGGTTTCATGAATCGATTCTTTGAACGTCATTAAATCCTCGAATTTATACATTGTATCGAGGTCTAAACTCTTACAAATTACATTTTGTAACCCATCCTCTTCATGGTATTCAAAATGAAATTTTGTTAGTGGTTTAATAATATCAATACTAGAAATATTCGACATTATACTGGGTTGGCCCACTGCCTCATAAACATTAAATTTTACCACATCATTGTTGAATTCCATAGTGAGGGTTCCACTTCGAACATCAATTTTTGTACATGTGGTACTTAGGACTGGTCTCCCGAGTAAAATATCAGAAGCATTTCTTGAGTGGTCGTCCTCCATATCGATGATGTAAAAGTCTGCAGGAAAAATTAATTCATTTACCTTAACGAAGACATCTTATAGCACCCCTTCTAGATATACACATGACATGTCTGCCAATTGAATAATTACCCCTGTTTCTTTCAAAGGACCCGTGTTTAGCAATTTAAAAATAGATAAAGGCATTACATCAATAGATGCTCCCAAATCACACATGGTTTTATTTATGCCAACATTACATATTCTGCAGGATATAGAAAACGTACCTTGGTCCTTATACTTAGGTGGAATTTTTCTTTGTAGCACTACAAATATGTTTTCCCCCACATTTACCCATTCGTTTCCTTGGAGATTCTTTTTGCCAATACACAGTTCTTTCAAAAATTTTGCATAGTGTGGAACATTTTTAATTGCGCCAAGTAAAGGAATATTAATTTCTACCTTCTAGAATGTCTCAAGGATTTCTTTTTCCTCTCATTCCTTTTTAACTTGGCCAAGCCTTCTAGGGTATGGGAGAGGTACAATGAATGGTTTATGAGGTTTCGACTTAGTAGAAGCTACTGGTTCGACTTCTTGTTCAACGTCGTGGTCACAACTCGTGCCAGGCACTAGTTTTGACTCTGTTCCATCTTTTACGGTCACAACACTCACATTTTGATGTGGGTTCAGCTCAGTTTGAGATGATCATTTTCTTTGGTTCTCCAAACGACTAACCGTAAATGCTAACTTACTTATTTGCTGATCAATTTCTTGGAAATACGCCTCAAACTTTTGTTAGAGCTTTTCGGTGCTAATGGCCAACCTTTCTACTATGGCTTCAAGAGATGACTTTGGAGGTTGTTACTATTAAGGCAAAGGTAGTCTTGGTTGATATAGTTGATTATATCGAGGATTCGATCCATAGCTTAGGTTTGGGTGATCCCTCCACCCTGTATTGTACGTGTTTGAATATGGATCGTAACTCCTTTAATGTGGCTCTAGGAAGTTCCCAACGGCATCTACTTATGCAGTTGTGTCCTCAAGTAAAATCGAGCACGAGTCGATAGGATAATCAGGCTTAACACAAATCCCACACAACCGAGCTAGGCTCGTTTTTCCTGCAAGCATATTTCCTTTATGTAATATGTTTCCTTTGTGACTTGGTAAATGTATGATATTAGTCATGTTTCATGCTAGAATAAGTGACGATGCATGCTTATATGTTTTGGCATGTGGACTGTTATAAAATGAGGTATAAAAGGTAGCTAAATTAACGAATGGTTGGAATTGACATATTTGAAAGTGATGCTTGGAAGTATGTTTTTTTTGGTTCAAGATAAGGTCATATAGGTTCTGCAACGATTTGTAACGTGTTTACGCAAGTGTACTAGTCATTCAAGTAATAAGTAAGTAAAAAGGAGTTATTGTCTCCATAGAGACTGTATAAGCTTAAACAATTGATTGCAAAGTTATAATTATAAATCTGATGTAAAAAACTCAATAAATTGAAATAGTGATGATTAGATTAATTAAATGCAAGAGTGATCCCTAATACAATTTTTGATCTAAATGCAATTTACCTAAATGTATGACTAAAGGCTTTAGCAACAAAAGCAATCAACTTTAAATGGGCTAGGATAATTATATTATTCAAATCAATTTACTTTTATCATGCTAATATGTTTGGAATTATTTCCATGGCAACTCAATCTCTTATGGGTTTGGAAACCAAATTAAGTCCTCTCGGATCTTTTACTTAGTTAAATATGCATGTTACTGATCATATTAGACCAAGGGTTTCTTAGCATTTATCAAGGTCACAAGGACATTTACGTTTGCAACGTTTAATTACATAAATCTAAAAACCATGCAAGATAATAGAGCTAACTAAAGATATTATGAACCTTAACTTAGTCAGTTTTAATGACCTAAATTAAGCAGTGCACTTTTTAGTTATACGTCTACTAGCTGTTGTTTTGTTAAGATCACTCAGCTAATCTGAGTGCACCCAATCACGTATGAATGAAATGCATCATGTTATTAATTAAAAACATAATTGATTGAGGCACGAAACATGTTAACATGAATTAAATAAATCTCATCAGCTTAATATAATCATCCTAGCAAATAGGATTTAAAACTTCATAGTTGATGTCCAAAACCATAAAACTCAAAGAAAACATGTTAAAATAAATAATAAAGGGGAAATAGTAGACTCAGTTCAGCAACCTTTCAGATCTATTCTGACTGATATGCTCAACTTTGCTTAGTTCAGTAGCCTTTCTGATCTACTCTGACTGAAGCATTCCTCTATTCTGATTGAAGCTTCTTTTGCTAAGGGTTTAGAGGGAAGACGACTAAAGAGTGGTTTTGACAAATCTTTGAGGCTAAATATTGGTAAGGGAAAAAAGGAAAAGGGATTGAGAGAAAACTAAAGTGAGTGAGAGAGGAATGTTGAGTTATAAGGGATGAGGGATAAGTGAGGGATGGCAAGGTATTTATAGATGAAGGTGAGGGTTTGAGTTTACTAAAAATAGGTTTAAATCTCCTTCCTTCCCTCTCTTACGTGGCCAACCATGCTTCAAGGAAAATGGATAACCAAGTCTTCTCAATTTGAGTTTGAATTTCAAGCTAAAGATAGCTATAGAGTGGACAGTTTTAACAGGGAAGTTGTTGAGCTAAATTCTGATTATTTTCCAACCAGAGGGACCTTCAATTAAATATCCCAAAATGCATTCTTGGGCAGCCACATCAAGTGCTAAAATTGGGTTTTTAATTCCCCTTGTTGGATTGTTTTTTAGTCCAAAACTTAGCAGACATTTCTATTAATTAGCACCTTTCTTACTTGGTCAAGTAGTCAACCCCGTGACCAAAATTGCATGGATAATTTGTGCATGGCCATCTTTTATTTATTTAAATCATCTCTCCAATAGCCTACCTACATAGTGAAAAATACATACATTAATAAATTAACTTGAATTCATATAAAATATGCATGAAAATCATGTAATTAAGCATAGTTTCACATACATTCTAAATTCATGTCCAAAATTACTAATTAAATAAAATTCTCCCATTTTAATAATAATTACTCAAGATGAACACAATAATTAAGTAAAAAGGTGGTAAAAATATATAGAAAACCTATATAATTTTGAGTTTACAGGTTCATAGCTTACAAAATGAAATAGATAGGTTAGTTTGTGGAAGTTGAATGGCATGCCTTATTATATTTGAATGAATGTAATGAAACAAATTGATTTGAATAGTTTGAGCTCATGTTTGACTTGGTTTTAGTTGTAATGGTTAGGCGATTTATTTAGCATGAAATGATATGAATTTAAGTTGTTTTTAACAGTGCAAAATTGTATGAATCATATAGGTAATTTTGCACATATTGAATGGGAATCAAAATGGCATCTTTTTTACCAAAAATAGGGTCTTTGTCACAACCTCTAACTTTTAATGTCACAAAATGGTGCCAAAACAGGATGTCATCACGACGTCGATGTGTATGAAGTCCCAACGTGACATATTGGAAGGCGACATCGCAATATTAGCCCAAAAGTTTTTAAAATTTATAGTTTGGTCCTAATTCATGCTCGAGTTAATAAAAGAGCTTTCGTAAGCTTATGTGGGACCCAAAAATAATTGGGTAACATATTATGACATGAATGTTATTTATTTATGTATTTGAATGATTGTGTGTTGCATAATGGTTTGAATTTACTCAGTCAGTAGTTGTAGCATCTCAAAACTCAAACCCGACGATCGGGTCGAGTATGGAGTGCTACAACCAATGGGAGATGCCATGAAACATATACGAGTAAGAAATCTTGCATTTATTTAAGAATTAAAAGTTTAAAATATTTTTATAAATTAATTAAAATATGTTTTAGACAAGATTTAAAGTTTTAAAAAAATTAAAATCATTTAGGATTTATTTGGAGTTAATAAGAATTAATCGGAACTCAAATTGAGCTCCAGAAGGTCAAAACAACTTAAAATAGTGCAATGTTGAAAATAGGTATGTTGTCTCGACAAGGAAGATTTGATGTCGTGACATGAATGACTGAGTTAATGAGGTCGCAACATGAGAAAAGAGAAGTTGTGACATCGGGCACTGAAACTGCATTTTTCGACATCAATGTCTTTCGGGTCATTATAGTAGTCACGGATAAACTTACTAATCTTAATCCTTATTAATGTTGAGCCTGTCTTATGGATTTCATGCTAGTTTCATTCAAGTCACATTTTAGTACTATTTGTTATTTCATTTTGATTTGCCAAAGTGTAAGGACTCGACTTACACATTAACAGTCTGTTTACCAATTCATTTAATGAAAATATCTATTTAAAACTCTTAAGCAGAGTCCATAGTATCTTGACATGTTCTTTCACATTTACAATCTATAGTCGTTAACCTTTAAGTGATTCATATACATCATATTTATTTGTTTGAGCTATAGCATGCTTAATTATTCAATTTCCTTAATATCGTTTAAGGTAAGTTCACTAGGCCACAGATAATTAAAGCTCATTATCATGTGAAATTCTCTTTTGCTTACCTATTCATTTACCTTATTTTGATATCTTTTAGTTACAAGACATTTAGTTCATGACACTTACTCTTGCTTTTAGCCATCTATAGTAACATTTAAAGTTTATTAGCAACATTTAACTTATTTTTGCCCATAGTCTACTCTAGTAAAACTGACTTAGATACACAGGACTCCTCCACCACACCAATGAGCATCAAAGTGCTAAATTGAAAGATAACGAAAACATACCTCCATCACACTAAAGAGCTCATAAGATTATAAACTACACTACACAAAGATGCACTTAAATGCATGGCCCAAATGCGATATAAAGTGCAATTAAGTGCGAAAACTCTGACAAAACTCCAACAAGCTATAGCCCCTAATTGGCATGCCAACCATATTGTAACACCCCAAACCCGGCCCAGACGTTACGGCTAAGTCTGGTGTGTCACATTGAAGTGTTTTTTGAAAACCGTGTTTTCATTAAAAACCCTTCTTAATGTTTAAAAGCTTTTTCCGTTAAACGTGTATAAAACCTTAGCTTGTGCTTATTTTTCCAAAACGTGATTTATCAAAACATTGTTTAACCACTTTGTAAAACCTTATGGAAAATGGTGAAAACTCGAAAACCTTTGTAGTTGCGAAAACATGTTATCTTAAAAACAGTTAAGTATCGAAAAATCAAACCTTTTTTTTTTTTTGTTATGGCTTAAAATGAATGGATACTACGCACCAGGTAGGATTCAAGAGAAGAGGAGGTGAGTCCTTTAGACCGCTTAAGTACCTAACTCTTCCATGATCCAATCCTAGACATGCACACATCCATTGCCACACTTTAAGCTTGTTGCTTGTCCATGAATAACAAATTAAGTTTAAGTATTTATTTAAAATATTGATTTCCTTTGAAAATGTTTGCGTTGCGGAAGCTTTGCTCGGCTATCGTGATATTTTGAAAACATGTAACTTTTATAAAAACGCACCTTAGAGCTAACCGATTAAGAAACAATTTAAATAATATCATACCTAAGCTAGAAACGAAATTTAAAATAATTAAAAAGGCCTTTTACAAACCCAAATTGAAAATAAATCGATTAAATAAAATACTAAATTAATTAATTTAAAACCAGAAACGCAGTCTTCATGGCCACTCTGAATCCCTTCCAACTCTAAGTCCACAGTCTAAGGCTCACCTGAAAGGATAGAAGGAAAAGGGGTGAGTTTTGGGGAAACTCAGTAACGCCCTTTCAGAGCCCAAATCAACAAAAGCATACTGGGCATAAGCCCCAATTCAGTCTCAACATATACTGGACCGAAGCCTTTTCAAATATTGGTTACTGGGCCTTAGCCCTTTTTCATATATCAATGCACTGAGCCGAAGCCTTTTTTTGTAAACGGTATGGCCCATAGGCCTATTTTAATATCACATGTAAACATCAATGCATGTATGCAAAGCCCATTTGGGGAGACAACTCAACCCACCATCCGCTACTCTCCACCCGTACCAGCCAACACACCATGTAGGGATGCTACTCAACCCACCCCGCCGCTACTCTCCACTGGCAGCATAGCTGCTTTATTATATAACATGAGGCCTAGCCTCTTTCAGTAACTGGGGCAAAGCCCTTTTCGGTAAACTGGGGCAAAGCCCTTTAGCACTTCCTCCATTCATATAAACCCAACCCATGCATATAATGAGTATATCATGGCATATCATGTGCATATCATAGCATAACATGTGCATATCATGGCATATCGTATATAAAACAATATCTCAAGCATCATAGTCATAACAAAACCCTAGGGGTATAATGGTTATTTTCACCTAGGGGCAAAATAGTCATTTTCATGTCATAAGGGTAATTATGTAATTTTATCCATTTTTAGGGTGTTCCATGTTTATTCATCAATTCCAAGTGTTTAAACAGCAATTTTAGCCTATTTTAGTAAAATCGAGTTATTGGGCCCAAAACCCCTAATGGGCCCTACCTAGCCAACTTAGTCGTCTAAGCCCACATAATCCAAATTCTACAAGTATCTACTAATCTAACCAGTTTTAAGCCCATAGTCTATTAAGAAACACTCATTACCCATTTTTACACATAATCCAAATTCTACAAGTATCTACTAATCTAACGTGTGCGAAATCGTGCCCTTACCGATTCCGTCGATCCAATCACTGATCTTATCGCATTTGTCACATCTAAAATCATTTGTAAAATCACAAGTTCCCGAAATACTGAAAATTTGGTATTTCGGCTTTTCAGCAAATATCGATCTAAGCTACTAAAGAGGGTTTGTTACACACCTGTTTTGCGATATTCCTTGACGAGGTCTCCTACGCGATTTCTCCTATAATCAATCGCTTATAGATTAACTTACGAATCTATGAAAATCGATGTAAAAATTACCTACCACATTCGGCTATTACAAAGCCTTAATAACGACTTACCTTGTCGATCTTTGACTACTAGATCTAGATCTCGACTACTTTGAACCCGTTGATCTTAATAGCCTCCAAATAGATCTTGATCGCTAGCCTTCGATTCGCACATAGAAAACCAAATAAAAATTACTTAATTTCAATCTTGACAAAAATCGATAGTCTCCCTAAAGTATCTAGGGATTTTCAACTTATTCTCGAATTACTAAATAAATAAAATAAAATAAGATCTAAATACATACCAAGGACATTCTTGTCAAAATGTTTCCAACACTTTTGCCAAATCTTATATTCACAGTAGATCCAACTTAAAACGCGAGTAGAAAATAGATCTAGAAATTAATCCCCAAATCACGAAAAGAATCTTTGGCTTTGAAAGAGGAGACGAACGATGCAAAAGAAATTGTATAAGGAAAAGTGAAGATGATCGGCAACAATCTTGAGAAGAAAATATTATTTTAATAGGATTTTTCTTTGGAAAAAGAATAGGTAACGAGAAAAGGTTGCTTCGGCTTTGAATGAAAAAGATTCGAAGAGAAAATGAGCAAAAGAAAATATAAAGTGGGAAAAAGAAATAGAATAACACAAGAACCGACTGAAGAAAGAATAAAAATTCAATCGGCTAACCCCCAAAACTAAAGAAGAAAATAAATCATGAAAGCAAAGTAACAAAGTAATTCGGCACTCAAAATCCCCTAGCCGAATGGTGTATTTTGGCATAAAATAAAAGATTTCCTTCCTAAATCAAATACCATGCCTTGCTCCTTAATTTTTGCTACCTACCGAATTTAAATTGCATCCAAAATAAATTTAAATTGTCTTTAATTCCTTCCTTGATTTTAGCATTTCAATTGGATTTGGATGAAATCCAAATCCCCCCACCGAATCAGCAGCACTCCATGCCGCTTCAACCGCTCCATCCTGCTGCTAGGAGGAGTTTCGGTCCAACTCTACTACTCTTCCACATGCATGTAGCAAAAAGGAGGAATCCACGTGCTCAGCAGCTCGAACCTGGGCCTCCCACGCCAATAAGCACGCTACTGGCCACTGCGTCCAGCTTGTTCTTCAATATCACATTAATTCTTAAGGCTTACCTGCTGCAGTCCCATTCATTTTATAAAAATAAAATTGAAACATGCCGGCGCCTGGACTCAAACCTGTGACCCTTTGGAACTCGTAGCACACTGCTGCCACTGCGCCACAGGCACTCTTGTGGCATATTCTCATTGCAGCTTCTTTTAAACCTTATTTCAGCACAACCTGGCTTCTAAAATAAAAACAAACCTTTGCGTGTGCTGACCCTCAAACCTAGGCACTCCTACGTCCTCCTAGCGCCTCTGCCACTAGACCGAGCTTCCCTTGGTGACTTGAATTAACCCGAACAATTAATAAGGCTTACCTGCGGTAGCCATTGGTTTTTTTTAAATAAAACCCACATTTGCGCACGCAGGGAATCGAACCCCTGCTCCCTTCCTTCTGCTTAACACGCTTAACCACTGGGCCAGGCTCCTTCTTATGTTCAATTTTAGCCTAACCAATTAATAAACCTTAATGCCCAGATCCCCTAAAGAAGCAAAAATTAATTTTTTTGCTACACTCTTGGGTCGAACCCAAGACTTTCCCTGCACTAAAAATCATTCATAATTTATTTAAACACTAAATTTACACACCAAATTAACAACAATAATTTTATAAAACTTCTCAATTATTCAGGTGTTCTATTATCCGAACCCAGCCTCAAAACCAAATTCTTCTAGGCCCAATTTCAGGGTGTTACACATATCCTAACATTTCACTAAGTCTAGTAGGGAAATTTTCAATTATAATTAACAAGTATCCATCAAGGCCATTAACAATTACATGTACACATATCATATAAGGGCACCTTAAGTGCTTCTACATATTCATGTCAAAATCATATTAATAAAGGCCTTTTGAGCATGTTTATCTCCACATGTAGGCTCTTGGAAAAATCTAGTTTGAAATCAATTTTCTTGCACAACGAAAATTAAAATTTTGAAAATTGAGTTGATTTGTGGTATTTGTAGCAATAAACTTTACTCAAAATCGCACATGTGTTTTCAACTAGACGGATCCTTGTCATTCTTGAATTTTAACTGAAGACCTTATCCACTATTCTCGTACCACAAATTGATTCGAGTGTGGGCCTGAACGAATTTGAAGCAAACACAAAACCAAAAATTATTTACTTTACATTTAGTGGGAAAGCAAATCTCTCTTCAATAGAAATCAGTAGATTTGTTATTCTAAAAAATAGAATTTATATTTAGAAAATAAATTCTCACTATTTTCGAGCAGAATAATAGTATTTCAAAGTTGTAATTTTAGCCCTATCCTTGCCATCTATTTATAGAGAGAAGAAGTGAAACCCTTGTTGAATTAGGAAAAGCTTATTTCAATAGAAAAACAAAATCCTAGTCCAACTAGGAGAGAGAGGCGGCAACACTAGTTAAATATACTAGGGTTTTCTGTCCCGTGTATTAGTATGAGTGGCTTTCGAGTCTCTCCTGTACCAGGTTCAATTATAAATATTTCCTAGACTTTTAACAAAGTACTTTCTAATTCAATCCAACCCAATACATGTTTTTCTATTTTCCAAAATAAACATCATAAATTAATTTATATAAATTAATTAGTTTTCCAATTAAATAATTTTCTAAACCCAATTCTAATTCCGTTAAAATCATGGCAACTTTACCGTAGAAGAATCTATGAGACAATATATTCAATTCCTACACTCAACAAATTCACAATGACCAATTAAATCAATTCCATTTTTGAACTCCAATTAATTAATTAATTAATAATTTGAAAAATCATAAAGTAATTATCCAAGTCATTTCTATTTAGTGAGAAAATCACATTCATTTCTGAATGTTTCTCATTTCTCCAACGTTACCATTTCTATCCATTTATGTTCATTTGATTTAACATGAAATTCATTTCTGGTTTCAATAAACTAGCGGAGGGACCGATTATACATATCTAATTAGGGCCCAATGATTTATAATTAAGTTTCAGCTTTTCACCTATTAATTATAACCTTATTTAGTCATGAAGTGATTCCACTACTGTATCGCGACTGAGCTCTCTCTAATGACATACCATTATGAAAGAAACTTGATTGGTGCTCATCCAATAACCTTATCATAAGTGTGTTACCCTCATAGGTATCCTTAATCTATTTTGGATAAATCTTTTCTTCTAATATGATCCTGTTTTATCTCATGACAACCATTACATCTTGATTCATGAAAAGTCAATTACTAGAGAATATTAATCAAGTCATTCATCACAAAGATGAATGACACGTGGCCACGTTTACTTTTCATTTATCATGTAACGCCAATGAGAGGATATCATTTTCTCGTGTCTTGGGCTATGAATTCCACTATTGTGATTGATGCTACATACTGCAGAAGTTGTGTACCCAACACACCAGCTTTCGATTCCTTATCTATTTGAACTAAAGATTTTACTTACATCAAAGTATATGAGTCATGCATACATAGTCCATCATCCACTTAGGATTAAGGTATGCCACACTTTAAACATCATAAGTGAATAAATCCATAAACGAATTCAAGATATATTCTTCTTGGGTCTGTCTGATGTACTGTCAATCCAGTTAGTCACATCTATGTTTCTATCTTCTAGGAGTCATCTGCTTTAATGCCTAAGACAAGGCATCTCCCCAATTAGACTTCATAGATGACATATTAGTCTTTCAATAAGTTTTCTTATTTTTTCTTAGACTAGGGACATGTTTTGGTTCATCTACTAATATAATTTGTCTTTCCGCATTACAATACAACTACAAAATACCGCTTAGTATTAGTTTAAACATTAGACAACTAGTTGGTCATTATTTGCTTCTATTTTGTTTTGCATGCAAAAACCACATGATGACATTATACAAAGTAAATTAGAATAGTCCATGGATTATTTTATTAACCAATATATCCCATGCCATAATAATAATATAGTTTCAAATAACCAAAAATATAAAATAATTAATCTAAAATACTTTTATATAGAAATTAATATTCCAAGTTGAACCCTCTAAATGTCGAGTCTGCATCCTAACTTTCTGGGTTAACTAAAAAGAAGGAAAAAAAAAGGGGTGAGCTATGAAAGCTTAGTGTGAATTCGTTTACAATAAAACCAGTATAAATAGTTAATAGGATACATAATAAATAACATTACTCATAGTTAACATAGATAGCAATTCAATTCAAAGCACGGTTTTTCAATGCAACCAATACTTAAGCATCATAACATATAGTTACATCAATCAAATAATCAATTCTCAAATTTGCACATAAATACGACATTCATATATTCATTAATATTTATATAACCATTCATATACACGTAAATCTCGTAACGTAGCTTGTGTCAAGTATGTTCATGATATCAAAGATGTTATTCAATTTCAAGTTCATTTGGAACAAATCCTACCCTTCCATTACACTCCATATGAGTGTTCCCAAGAACTCCCTTCTCTAATCACCTCAAAATATGGATAAACCACCATTAATTTTCAATTTTCACTACCAATGCTTGTGAACACATAGCAAACTGACGCAATTTGGAATCTACTCTGGTTGTGGGTACATAGTAAAATAATGCAGATAAAACCTTCCAGTGGTCATGGAAGCATAACATACTTGTAGATAAAAGCTGTCAGAGGGTTGTGACTGCACGGTAAAATGGACGCAATTGGAATTTGCTTTTGCTATAGATACACAGTGCACAATTAAATGTAAATATATTGCCATATACTTCCTTCGATCATAATGTCTCATCACATGCAAAGTAATACTGTAACACCCCTAACTCGTATCCGTCGCCGGAGAGTTATGAGGCGTTATAAAACAAACACAAAATTCAAATAAACTCTATACGCATAAAATCCGATTTGATTACTTGTGGATAATAGTTTAAAAAGAAAGGTATTAACCTATATAAATATAAATACATATACATCTATCAATTCAAACCGATATCAACACTCATAAAAACCGAAACATATGAGCCTGCATATCGAATATAATTTAAATCCATTATACTCGTCAAATAACCAATACTATTCATGTGGTAATAGTATCAAGGCTTAGCCAAATGCATGTCCCTATCTATTAGAGCCGAATATATATGTGTATGCTTATCATCTAAAGGATACTTAATCTCATGACATTTTGAACAATGATCAGACCTGCTCCCATGCAATTTGTTCCAACTTCTTACCTAAGCCGAATGTTCACCACCATTTAACATTATCAAGCATTTCATGCATTTCTTTCTAACATATAATAAGTAATGTCAAAGGCCACCAATTAAATGTCATACTCACTTATGTATAAATGCCGATTTCACATACTTATTTGATAACTCAAATTCTAACCATCTTATCCTTATCTAGTCATTATTTGCTCTTCAACATCAACCACAATATGCATAAAACACTAAGCATTAATACACAAATATGCACAACTTTCACATTCATCCACAACCAATATTATCAAGCTCAAAACTATATATATATATATACACATAGGGTAACTTGGAAAGCCATTTTTGCATGGCTATACATATTTACAACATCAAAATGATACGTGTTTAAAATCAAAAGTCAGACCTATACATGCCATTATCGAAATTTAGTTACTAAAAGTACCTAAATAGGCTTCGATAGTGTGGATGACTTTGACTAAAGTTTCCCGAGACCGTGACTAACGAGCAAGATCTATAAAACAAAGAATTAAGGGCAACAGAGTAAGTGATATGCGTGATATAAAGTAATAAAATTTATAAAGAACTTGATCACACCAAATCTAACTAATATCACGACGTTGAGGCAAGCGCACCTGTCGAACAGTAGTATAGCTTGCTGGCAAGACCGAGTTATCATACCCAAGGGAACCAAAAGTACTAGTACTTACTTCCTTTCTATTATCTAACCTAAAAATAAAAAAGGGCTGTTTAAACTAATTCTAAAACTAACTAAGAAAGTTTAAAGAGTGAATTGGGAAAACTTTTAAAGAAAAGCTGATTGATATGGGCAATACTCAAGGGAGAATCCACCGAGACTTCACTTGTTATTATTTTCTTATACTATATGATTTCTTTACTTGACTTGATCCGTAGAGATCCCTAACTTATGCTAAACCCTCCGTCGAGGCGTAGAGCAACTAGGCCTAAGTTGTTCTTATTAATTAACTCCACAGGTTGCATTAATTCGATCTATGGCTCCCCATATTAGGTTTAACCCTAATCCGGTAGATTTATGTCGCCTTATGTCTAAGGTTGCATGCAACTCCGCTTAATTATGGTAGATCTACTCTTATCACAGGGACTTTTGCTCTTTGCTCTAAGCACATCTAATTCTTGAAGTAATGCCTAAGATTATTAAATCAAGAATGAAGAACACATAATTAAGAACAATTCAAGTATTTATCAAATAAATCAACAATAAATAACAAGATCTGTCTTAGGTTTCATCCCCCTCAAGTATTTGAGAGGTTTAGTTCATGATAAAGAAAAGAAACATCACAGAAGATATAAAATAATAAAACATAAAAGAAACCAAAAACCCCTGAAGGAATTTAGGGAGATCTTCTATGTTGCTGCGGAATTCCAACTTCTGAGATGAATCAATCAGCTTTCTCCTTTGGAGTAATCCCTTGCTTCTATTCGTATCTAAAAAGTATCTCAAAGTCGTCTCCTCATGGGGTCTTTATATAGAGCTTTTGGGGGGCCTTTCTTAGCCTCTAAGCATCCCGATTTGAGTGAAATTCCCCTTCCTCACGACTAGAACACGCCCGTGTGCCACGCCCGTGTGACTTCGACAGAGGCCGTGTGATTTTCTCGGTGGAGGCACTGCTGTGTGGCCTGGCCGTGCTTATCGGGGCTTTGACCGTGTGATCTTCATGTGGCACGCCCGTGTGGCATGGCCGTGTGGCATGTCTTGGGCCATGTTGTTTGCACATTTTGGCCCATTTTTCACCTTTTTAGACTATTTTCTGTTCTTTTCTCTTCCCTATGCTCTCCTGACTATAAGATATGAAAAAAGAAGATTAAAAGCATCGATTCGCACAAAATTGATCATAATTCATTAAAAATATAGGCTAAACATGGGGTAAAATGTGTATAATTTAACGTTTATCAAATACCCCCACACTTAGGCCTTTGCTTGTCCTCAAGCAAAATCTCAATCCCTAAAAAGAATTATTCTTCTCAACCTACAATTTTTATCAATAATGTTTCAAACTAATCTACAGGTAATCATACAATGAAACATTCAATCAGAAGAACATTAAAGATTCAATCAATCTAAGTTGAGAATTTTGTCATTGAAAACATAAGTCTCTTCTTTCCTTCTAAGTAGTTATCTCTCCATCTTAATTAATAGGAGTTGACATCCTCACTAAAGGTTCACTCTATCCACTCAAAGTGTTTAGGGTTCAAAATTTAAGCACTCTCTAGTCAACCTGAAAAATTATTACCATAAGCTTGCAAGAAAATCAAATCTCCACCACTATAATTTGATATGATACATCGATCAAAAGGTCTTTTAATGGTTGTAATGGGGCTTGGTTAAGGGTGTTGTCACAGGTTGCAAAAGAGGGTTAGAATCGAGATTGAACTGAAAAATTATCTAGCTGGAAAAATCTCTCTTACTGAAACATATTTCTAAAGCTTAATAACATCATTGTAGCCTTGAAATAGAAATATGCAAAAACTATTTGAACTATTACAAATTACAACTGATTTTAACTGTATATGCACATGGGTTTTTTTTTAAGAACAATTCACTATGATACAATACATTGAATAAAACTTTACATTCTGGAAAAGAGAACAAAGCTAGATAATAATTTCAACTCAAATCTCGATAAAAAAATAGGGATCAAAGAATAATTGAATGGAAAATTCAACAAAAACGGGCTAATGGTTAATAATTAGTGGGTAGTTCAAAAGAATGGGTTGTTAGGCTCAACGGGGTTCACTAGGGGTTAATTCATGGAGGTAGGCTTTTTGTGGAGTAAGTGGGTTAAATCCTAAGTGCCTTTATCATCTCGGTATATCAAATCAATGATGTGGTCTTGACATGTATAATCAAAGCAAGTTCTAGAATAACAAATCAGTATTGACTCACTCAAAGCAATAATAAAAGTGAGCACGAAAGGATGTATGCTTAAAAAGGCTTAAATTCTCACTAGAATTATGGCTTTTGATGTCATTCCTGTGAATTTCAAATTTCAAGATACTATTCAGAATTAGGGAAAAGAACTTATGCAAAAATTAGAGTTCTCAAAAATTTCAACTTATCATTCTTGATTCTTTAATGTTTTTAAGTTTGAATATTTAAAGTACAATCACCTATTTCTTAATTCTCAACATATCAATAAAAATTATAAATCAGTCAGAAATAATTCCTAATAGGAAATTGAAAATGATGCTATTAAGGGCAGTGCAATTAGTTAGAACAAATTCAAGGATTTTAAAGAGAGTGAAATAAAATTTTAAAGTACGCTCCCCCCCACACTTAAGATGTACATTGCCCTCAATGTACAAAGATAACATTAGCAATATAAGCACAAGATCATAAGATAGGGAAAGGTATGAAGCTCCCTGAAAGTAGGATGAAGTTGTGGGTTGGAAGAGCTGATTTGTGTGGCACCGTGTTTCTATTTCCGTAGAGATTTGAGTTGTAAGGCTCCTTTGAAACTGTGAATGGGTTTATTAGTCGTGGAAGGTTAAGATGAAGAAGGATTACTTTATTAGGAGATAGCTGAAGAAAATAAAATAAGTAAAATAAAAAATGAATATTTAAATAAAGAAAAAGCTGAAATAAAAGAAAATAAAAGTAAACCTAAAAAGGAAAATAAAGTTAGAAGAAAATGTAAAAATAAATATTAGTGTTTAAGAGTTAGAATAAAGTAAAATAGAAGATAAAAGATAAATAATAATAAAAAGAAAAATAAAAATAAAAAGAAAAATAAAAGAGGATCTAGTCCTCTGATGGATCTCGTGGCGGTGGGGTGATGCCAAGGTGCTGACATATGTGCGCTAAAGTGGCGTCGATGTAATCGAGGTGCTGCTCAAATCGGTCCAGGCACTCGTGTATGTCAGCATGTGGGGCTGCTGTCTGGGTGGGTCGTCTGGTGCATGGTGGCTCGACGAGCTCAACCTCCTCAGGTGGTGGCGGTGGGACATCATCAGTAACGTCGTCTAGGTCCTCGCCTTCCTGGACAAGGCAGAAGTGAAAGTGGCCGCCACCTGGCCGTCGCTCTACCATCCTCATATGTAGCATGCTCTGGATGCCCTGGGAGGACATCTGGCCAAGTAGGGTATAAGTGGATGTCTGGGCTGCGGTGTTGAATAGGCCGAAGTAGCGGCCTAGTCTCGTGATGTACGGGCCCATGGATATGACGCCTCTCCGGTGCCTCTCGATCTGGTGCTGCATGGCAAGTGCGATAAAGTATGCTAAGTCGATGACGTGCCCGTTAGCCATGCACCACAGGATGTAGACGTCGTGAGTGTTGACGACGCCTATGCTCTCTCGTCGACCTATAAGAGTGTGAGCAAGAAGAGCATGAATGTACCTCAGAGATGGCACGAGGGAGGTTGCCTTGCTGACGCTGGGGTTATAAGTCTGACGTCCTGGGGCTATCTCATTCCAGCATTCGATGGGTCGAATGTGGATGCGTCGAGCGAGGGTAGGGAAGTCCTCTTCCGTCATGAACTACTCAGTGTAGAGCTCAAGTGCTGCGCCGAACTCTGGCATGCTAAGGTGTCATACGAGTCCTCCCAAACGGAATTGGACCGTCCCTGGATCGTCAAATCTGGTCATTATGGTCTGGAGGTGGAATGTGGAGCAGAATTCGAGGGTGAGCTCTAGGTAAGTGGGCTCCACAATCTTGAAGAACTGGTCCCATGGGTCAGTCGCTAACAGGGCTCGGACATCGTCCACCAGGTTTACTTGTGCGAGGGTCTCCTAGTCAATACACCGGCTCATAGAGATAGTGCGTGCCCGGAGTAATTGATAGCGTTCCTCTTGGGAGTCTTGGGTGAAAGTGATGAATGGGTGGCGTGCCTCAGAGGTGGGTCGCGAAGATGAACTCCCGGGTCCCTTTCGTTTTTTGGAGGCGGGGACAGCAGCTTTTTTGGCACGTGAAGATGACATAGTATATGAAAAAAACAAAAGCATTAGTCCTAAATAAAATAAAATTGGATTTAAACTAGATAGGTAATAAAATAACATGACAATGTTCTTAAAATAACAAGTGAGGACTAACCTAAATAGTAGAATCTAATCATGTTAAAACCTTGTAAGAAAACTAAGAACTACTGGTGTATATATAGTGAAATTATGATAAAGATGGCATGCAAATATGTGTCCAAGTGGCAGAATAAAATGAAATCTAAATGGCAAGCAAAAATGCAATTAAGTGGCATGCAATCCTAATTGATTCTATTTTGTTCTAGAGTATTCATCCTATGTTTTCTAATTCCATGCTTAAATCAACAATTTAGACAAAAGTAAAATGAAATAAAAATGAAATAAAACAAAAATAAATGAGGAAAATAAGAAAATAGAACCAATTATGATGTTGCACGGTCGTGGGGGCTGTTACACGGGCATGGGAAGGATGAAATCATGTATGGTGGCGTTTGGAGGGCTGTGGCGGCGTTTGTGGTGGCTTAGGAGGAAGTTTGGGTGAGAAATGTTAGGGTTTGAGTGAAAAGGGAAAGTGAAAAATGCCTCCTATTTATACATTTTGGGTCACACGGGCATGTCACATTCCCGTATGAGTCATATTCAACCCGTGTTTTTTGAAAATCGGAGGTTTTAGCGCGCCATGTTCCGATGAGCACGCCCCTGTGGTTGATTCACACGACCGTGGGAGATCAGGTCTTCGTTACTCACATGGTCGTGTGATGGTATACATGGCCATGTGTGATCGTGTTCGTGTTTCACACGGTCGTGTGTTCTGTGTCACGGGTGTGTGAATTTTGACAGTGTCTTCCACGGGCTAAGGGCACGGGCGTGCAAATTTGTGTAAGCCCGTGTTGGTACTGCAGGGTTACCACGGCCATGTCGCACAACCGTGGCCCATTGTTGATAGCCCGTGTGGAATTCGTAAGGTTGCGACGGCCATATCGCACGGCCGTGGTAATTTATCGATGGCCCGTGTTTTGGGAAAATTTTGCTCTATTTGTACACCGTCTGAGTGCACGACCGTGTCCCTGTTTTAAGTGTGCGCACGGCCTGAGGCACACCCGTGTGCCTGGCCGTGTGGTCCTATATTTCTGCATTCAAAAAGTTAGTTTATGCATGAAAATTACTAAAAAAATTTTAAAGAAAAGAAAGTTACTAAGTTAGTGCTCGAGTTGCCTCCCGAGAAGCGCTTATTTAGAGTCTAAGCTCGACTCTACCTAGATGTGTCAAGAAGGGGTGTGGTAGAGCCGAAGCTCCTTCCTGTTTTCCGTAAAATTCTCACCTCTATAATGTTTAAGCCGATGGCCATTTACCTTGAACGTACCGTGGTTAGAGTGAGTTACCTCAATGGTGCCGTATGGAAAGACATTTAGAACAGTGAATGGACCTGACCACCTTGACTTGAGTTTTCCAAGGAATAGTTTCAGCCTTGAGTTGTAAAGTAAGACGAGATCACCTGTTTTGAACTGCTTAGGTTGTTTCAGCCTTTTGTCATGACGTCGCTTCATGGCTTCCTTGTATAGTCGTGAGTTCTCGTAAGCATTGTAGCGACATTCATCAAGTTCATTCAACTGCATTAATCTCTTCTCTCCTGCACTTTTAAAGTCAAGGTTTAAAAATTTTATAGCCCAGAATGCTTTATGTTCAAGTTCAAATAGTAGATGGCAGTTTTTTCCATAAACAAGTCTATAGGGAGATGTTCCTATGGGTGTTTTAAAAGCAGTTCTATAAGTCCATAATGCATCATCTAACTTTCTTGACCAGTCTTTCCTATTTGTTTCTATGGTTTTCTCTAGAATACGTTTTAGCTCCCTATTGGTCACTTCGACTTGACCACTGGTTTGTGGATGATAAAGGGTGGCTGTTTTATGCTGTACTCCATACCTTTTCAAGACCTTTTCAAATTGGGTATTGCAAAAATTTGTGCCCCTATCACTAATGATTATCCTAGGTGTTCCAAATCGAGAGAAAAGTTTTTTCAAAAAGCGTACTACCACTCTAGCATCATTCGTAGGTAAGGCTTGGGCTTCTACCCATTTTGACATGTAATCTACTGCTACTAATATGTATTTATTCCCAAATGAATTAGGGAATGGACCCATGAAATCGATACCCCATACATCAAATATTTCACATGAAAGTATATAGTTCTGAGGCATTTCATTATGCTGAGAGATATTACCTGTTCGTTGGCATTTATCACAAGAGGTCACATACCTATGGGCATCTCTGAAAAGTGTAGGCCAGTAAAAGCCAGATTCGAGTACCTTATGAGCAGTTCTAGTTCTGCTGTGATGTCCTCCTGTGGGTCTTGAGTGGCAGTGATTCAAAATTTGATATGCTTCTGTGTCATCAACGCATCTTCGTATAACCTGATCTGCACAAATTCGAAAAAGAAAAGGATCTTCCCAAAAGTAGTTCTTCACATTAGCAAAGAATCGCTTCTTTTGCTTATGGGTTAGCCCTTTTGAGGTTATGTGAGCTGCTAAATAATTTGCAAAATCAGCAAACCAAGGAGTTGTCGTACTTGCTAAGGCTAGGAGTTGTTCCTCAGGGAATAGATCGTTTATCTTATCGAGGTACTTGGGCTATGTGTTTTCTAGTCTTGAGAGGTTATCTGCCGCCAAGTTTTCAACTCCTTTCTTGTCCTTTATTTCCAAGTCGAATTCCTGTAATAATAGAATCTATCTTATTAATCGAGGTTTTGCATCAGTTTTAGTTAAGAGGTAGCGAAGAGCCGAATGATCAGTACAAATAATGACTTTTGACAAAATAAAGTAAGATCTAAATTTGTCAAATGCTAAAATAACAGCTAGCAATTCTTTCTCTGTAGTAGTGTAATTTTCTTGAGCGGCTGTCAAGGTCCTGCTAGCATAATAGATCGGGTGGAAGTGCTTGTCTCTTCGCTGTCCTAAAACTGCACCTACTGCAAAATCACTTGCATCGCACATTAGTTCAAAAGGTAGATTCCAATCAGGTGAGATCATAATCAGGGCATTGACTAACTTTTCCTTAAGGGTCTTGAAGGATTCTAGACATTCTTGGTCAAAGTTGAAGGGTACGTCTTTTTCTAGTAATTTAGTTAAACGCTTAGCTATTTTATAAAAGTCTTTAATGAATCTACGATAAAAACCGGCATGACCTAAAAAGCTTCTTATAGCCTTAACTGAACTAAGAGAAGGTAGTTTTTCAATAGTTTCTATCTTTGCTTTGTCTACCTCTATTCCTTTACTAGAGATTTTATGTCCTAATACAATACCTTCTTGGACCATAAAGTGACATTTTTCCCAATTAAGCACTAGATTTGTCTCTTCACATCTCATCAGAACATGCTTTAAATTGTTTAGACAGTGTTGGAAAGAATTACCAAAAATAGAGAAATCATCCAAAAATACCTCCATGATGTCTTCCACAAATTCATTGAAGATAGCTATCATGCATCGCTGAAAAGTAGCAGGAGCGTTACATAAACCAAAAGGCATTCTACGATAAGCAAACGTACCGTATGGGCATGTGAACGTCGTTTTCTCTTGATCTTCTTGAGCTATCAAGATTTGGAAGTAACCAGAGAGGCCATCTAGAAAGTAATAATACATGTGACCTGATAACATCTGATCAATAAAGGGTAAAGGAAAATAGTCTTTTCGAGTGGCGTCATTCAGTTTCCTGTAATCAATGCAAACTCTCCATCCTGTGACTGTTCTTGTAGGTATCAACTCTTCTTTGTCATTAGTCACCACGGTCAATCCACCTTTCTTAGGAACAACCTGCATAGGGCTTACCCAAGAACTGTCAGAAATAGGATAAATAATACCTGCATTTAGAAGTTTAATTACCTCGGCTTTCACAACTTCTTTCATGTTAGGATTCAACCGTCTTTGGGCTTGCACCAATGGTTTGAATTCGTCCTCCATTAAAATTTTGTGGGTGCAGAAAGAAGGATTAATTCCCTTGATATCTGAAATTTTCCAAGCTATAGCACGTCTGTGTTCTCTTAACACATTGAGTAGTTCCTCTTTCTCTGCAATGCTTAAATCGGATGCGATAATGACTGGTAAAGTTGATTCTTCCCCTAAAAAGGCATATTCTAAATGATCTGGCAGTTGTTTTAGTTCTAATTTAGGGGGTTCAGTAATAGAAGGTTTTTGTCTCAATTCATCACTCATCTTTAAATTTTCATAACTTATGTGCCTAGCGATGATTTCATTAGAATCGAATGCTTTCCTTACTTCATCGATTTTGGGGTGGTTTCATCTTTCCCCCTACCTTGAACAAGACACAGTTCCAACGCGTCTGTGAGAGAAAGTTCCTGAAAATTGTCTTGAACAAAGTGATCAATCATATCAACAAAATAACAAGAATCATCTTGTTCTTTAGAAAATTTCATGGCATCATAGATTTTAAAGACAACTTCTTCCTCGCCAACTCTAAGTACTAATTTGCCATCCCCTACATCAATAACAGCTCTAGTAGTGGCTAAAAATGGGCGTCGTAAAAGCAAGGGTACTTCAATGTCCTCATCCATCTCAAGCACAACAAAATCAACAGGGAATATGAACTTATCTACCTTTACTAACACATCTTCAATGATTCCCCTAGGATATTTAACA
This sequence comes from Gossypium stocksii, assembly GCA_020496765.1. Lineage (NCBI taxonomy): Eukaryota > Viridiplantae > Streptophyta > Magnoliopsida > Malvales > Malvaceae > Gossypium > Gossypium stocksii. The sequence goes on from CM035622.1 coordinate 67,381,988, forward strand.
GATCTATCGGCTAATTGAATACTCATCCTAGTGGGTTTAGGTTCCCCTAGACCTAGTTGCTTGAACATTTTATAAGGCATGAGATTAATGCTTGCACCTAAATCAGCTAATGCTTTATTAATAATCAGACTACCAATCAAACAAGGAATAGTAAAACTCCCTGGATCTTTTAGTTTTGCCGGCAGTTTATTTTGGAGAATAGCTGAGCATTCCTCGTTGAGTTCTATTGTGGCCAATTCTTCCAACTTCCTTTTGTTTGTCAAAAGTTCTTTAAGGAACTTTGCATACTTCGGCATCTGTGAAATCGCTTCAACAAAAGGTAAGTTAATGTGTAACTATTTAAACAGTTCAAGGAACTTACCGAATTGAGTGTCTGTATGGTCTTTCTTCAATTTTGCCAGATATGGGATGCGCGGTTTGTATTCCTTGAGTGGTGGTGGAGTGTTGTCCTTGGGTTCCTCTGTCTTTTCTTCTGAAAGTTCTGGAATAGTCTTCTTTTCTGGCTCGGCTAGGACCTTTCCATCTCTTAAACTAATCACTTTGACATGTTCTCTGGGATTTGGCTCAGTATTACTTCGTAATCCTCCTGTGGTCTTTCTGAAATTAATTTTGCAAGTTGACCAATTTGGTTTTCAAGCCCTTGAATTGATGCTTGCTGATTTTTCAGTGCCGTTTCAGTGCTTTTTAAACGGGTCTCTGATACAGCCATAAATTTGGTAAATAACTCTTCCAGATTCGGTTTCTTTTCATGTTGCGGTGGCGGCTGCTGAAATCCTGGAGGAGGCTGTTGTCTTTGATTTCCTTGTCCTCCTCATGAAAAATTTGGGTGATTTCTCCAACCTGCATTATAAGTATTACTATAAGGGTTATTTTGAGGTCTAGAATTGTTACCCATATAGTTGGCTTGTTCAGTTTCCATGCTGTGTCCATAGGATGCGAAATCTGGATTGAACGTGTTTCCTTGAGTCGCGTCGCATTGCATCACTGGTTGTGCCTGCGTAGAACTAACAAAATTATCAAACTTTTTATTTAAAAGTTCTACTTGGTTAGTAAGCATGGCGACAGCATCAATATTATAAACTCCTGCAGCTTTGGTTGGCTTTGTCCTCATGACTTGCCACTGATAATTATTCAATGACATCTCTTCAATAAATTCATAAGCTGCTTCAGGTGTTTTATTATTGATCGTCCCTCCTGCGGCTGCATCGATCGTTTGTCTGGTTGACGAGTTTAAACTGTTGTGGAAGGTTTGAACTTGAAGCCACAAAGGTAGACCATGATGAGGGCACCTTTTCAAAAGATCTTTGTATCTCTCCCATGCATCGTATAGTGTTTCTAAATCCATCTGCACAAAGGAAGAAACATCGTTTCGTAATTTGGCTGTTTTAGCTGGAGCAAAATATTTTAGTAGAAATTTTTCGGTCATCTGCTCCCATGTGGTAATTGAGCCTCATGGTAAAGAATTAACCACTGTTTGGCTTTATTTCTCAAAGAGAATGGAAATAGCCTCAATCGAATGGCATCATCAGAAACGCCATTTATTTTGAAGGTATCATATAGTTCCAAGAAATTAGCTATGTGTGAGTTTGGATCTTCGTCCTGTAAACCATCAAACTGCACCAATTGCTGTATCATCTGAATAGTGTTAGGCTTTAACTCAAAATTATTAGCAGCAATAGTAGGTCTAAGAATGCTAGTTTGGGTACCAGCCAAACTAGGTTTAGCATAATCATACATAGTGCGAGGAGCTTCTTCTTGATTTACTGGTGGCACGACTATTACGGGAGGTGGTGGAACGTTTTAATTTGCTTCCATCTCTTCTGTAGGTTCTACCTCTTGATCAGGTTCTTGTTCAGGATAATGTAGACTGCGTCTAATCTCTCTGCGATTTCTGCGAACTATCGGCTCTAGATCTTCGTCAAAAAGTAGTGGTCCTGTTGGGTTGTTTCTAGCCATAAACTAAAAATACCTGAAAAGAAAAAGCAAAGAAAAACTCAAAAATTTAAAAGAAAATAAATAAATAAAAACTAAAAATAAAAATAAAAGAAAAATAAATATATATATATATAGTAATGGCTAAAGTGATAGAAATCGAGCTTTCGTAATATTTTAGTTCCCCGGCAACGGCGCCAAAAACTTGATATGCGTGATATGAAGTAATAAAATTTATAAAGAACTTGATCACACCAAAACCAACTAATATCACGATGTTGAGGCAAGTGCACCTGTCGAACAGTAGTATAGCTTAGTGGCAAGACCGATTTATCGTACCCAAGGGAACCAAAAGTACTAGTACTTACTTCCTTTCTATTATCTAACCTAAAAATAAAAGAGGGTTGTTTAAACTAATTCTAAATCTAACTAAGAAAGTTTAAAGAGTGAATTGGGAAAACTTTTAAAGAAAAGCTGATTGATATGGGCAATACTCAAGGGAGAATCCACCTAGACTTCACTTGTTATTATTTTCTTAAACTATATGATTTCTTTACTTGACTTGATCTTTAGAGATCCCTAACTTATGCTAAACCCTCTGTCGAGGCGTAGAGCAACTAGGCCTAAGTTGTTAATTAAAGTTCCCTTATTAATTAACTCCCTAGGTTGCATTAATTCGATCTATGGCTCCCCATATTAGGTTTGACCCTAATCCAGCAGATTTATGTCGCCCTATGTCTAGGGTTGCATGCAACTCTGCTTAATTATGGTAGATCTACTCTTATCACAGGGACTTTTGCTCCTCTGCTCTAAGCACATCTAATTCTTGAAGTAATGCCTAGGATTATTAAATCAAGAATGAAGAACGCATAATTAAGAACAATTCAAGTATTTATCAAATAAATCAACAATAAATAACAAGATCTGTCTTAGGTTTCATCCCCCTCAAGTATTTGAGAGGTTTAGTTCATGATAAAGAAAAGAAACATCACATAAGATATAAAATAATAAAACATAAAAGAAACTAAAAACCCCTGAAGGAATTTAGGGAGATCCTCTATGTTGCTGCGGAATTCCAACTTCTGAGATGAATCAATCGGCTTTCTCCTTTGGAGTAATCCCTTGCTTCTATTCGTATCTAAAAAGTATCTCAAAGTGGTCTCCTCATAGGGTCTTTATATAGAGCTTTTGGGGGGCCTTTCTTAGCCTCTAAGCATCCTAATTTGAGTGAAATTCCCCTTCCTCACGACTAGAACACGCCCGTGTGCCACGCCCGTGTAACTTCGACAGAAGCCGTGTGATTTTCTCGGTGGAGGCATGACCGTATGGCCTGGCTGTGCTTATCGGGGCTTTGACCGTGTGATCTTCATATGGCACCCCCGTGTGGCACGGCCGTGTGGCATGTCTTGGGCTGTGTTGTTCACACATTTTGGCCCATTTTTCACCGTTTTTAGCCTGTTTTCCGTTCTTTTCTCTTCCCTATGCTCTCCTGAGTATAAGGTATGAAAAAGGAAGATTAAGAGCATCGATTCGCACAAAATTGATCATAATTCATCCAAAATATAGGCTAAACATGGGATAAAAATATGTATAATTTAACGTTTATCAGTAAGCATTTCTATGCTTAGTAAGTTTTAAGCAATGAAATCATTTGAATTTAAGGCATTGAAATCTTAATGCTTAACATCTTCACTTAGGCCGAATATGAACATGACTAAAAGACTGCCATTTTTCGTACATGGTATTTTCACTTCCTTTAAACATCAATTCATATCACATAGATAATTTCATTATATTCATCTAAATTAAACCCTTGGCCGAAAGCATACATTGCAATTACAATGCTAAATTTGTGCTAATACACATACTCACATATTTGTATAGCTTCACACTTTGACCAAATATGTTCATATACTTAAAATCAATCTTAACATCCATCCACTTGAGTCGAAAATTCATACATCATAAATAAGTCATAGACTTTCATGTAACCTTAAGCAATGATCAAAGCATCTTCATTCAAATGAGTATTCACAATTTATAACGGTTCTAATTTACAACGAGTAAGTGGTATATACCTGACTAAATTAGGGTAGTGAGCACATTTGTTTGGGATTATTACAACATAAATCATATAATTCTCACACGAATGCCTGCAGAATTTAACCCGGATATAACACTGGCACGAATGCCCTTCGGGACTAAGCCCGAATATAACACCGGCATGAATGCCCTTCGGGACTAAGCCCGGATATAACACCGGCATAAATGCCCTTCGGGACTAAGCCCGGATATAACACTGGCATGAATGCCTACGGACCTCAAGTCCGGATAAAATTCCAGCATAAAGCCTGCAGACCTTAATTCCGGATTTATTATCACTGAATGTCATGCATACGTATTCACAAATAAATTCAATTCTCATAAGATCACATATTCGTGATTCGTTTATTCCATTCGAATATTAGCTTAACATGGACACCATTCATATAACTTTTGGTTCAATAAGCACACATAAAGAACACATGTCCATTTCACTTTCCAAGCTTAACTTCTAATGACCATTCGGCTATAAGCCTTATACACACAATATTTATCACACAACCTTATTCAAGTAGAAACCATAGATCACACTTCAACTACTATACATATATCCAGACATTATCGATTGTATATTAAAAATTGATTACTCAAAACTTACCTCAAATATATTTGAATAGTTGCGAAATGGCTACTCAATTACTTTTTCTTTCCCCCTATCTGATTTTGATCCTCTATGCTCTTGAGCTTAATTTAAAACAAATAGATTTTTTTTAATTACTTACTCAATATTATTTTTTTAATAATCACATTTGGCAATCACATATAATTTCAATATATAATATATTTTATATAATATGCCATAATTCGATTTCATGCTTATTTGTTCTCTATCTAGTTCGCATACACAAGCAAAGATTCACATAGCTTATCAAGCTTTCTTATACATGAATTTAACCATTTAGCCGAATGTCTCTATAAACACAAGGCACATACATAAAGCATATATATAACTATCACAACTTAATCATTTAATCATATTCGGCAAGCTTTAACTCAATTATTTTAAAGTACAAACTAACTATGTTATTCATTAACATTTCACCATATTAAATCTTTGATTAACTAATTCAACATTCAATTATCAACCCTTAATGCCGTATGCACAAATACTTACATACTCTTATGCATAAAATTCATTTATGCCTAATATACAACCCATTCGGCCTTAATTACTCAAACTTATAGCAATTTAATAACAATTACCTTAGCCGAATGCATGCATAAACACATAATACATATTTCACATTTTTATTTACTTTGTCCTAATATATAATTTCATTCGGACATTACACATATATTTCAAAATTTACTAACATTTAAAACCTATAAAATCTCATGTATCACATTCATGACCGAATAACATACAACATGAGCATTTATTTTAGACCTACTATTACATCATCTAAGCTTTATTCAAAATTTTCAAACTATTTAACAATGTTTAATGGTCCAAAACCGAGTACATTATGTACCAATCTTAGTCTTAAATTCGGCAAAGACATGTACAACTCCAACAACTTCACTTTTAATTCTAAAACTTTCATATTCAATTCATATGACAACAAATTCTTCACTAAATTCTTTCAAAGTTCATTCGGCATTATACATACATACAGAGTCATTAACACCGATTTTCTTAATAGCAAATTCAATCCATTAACAAGCAACTTAACTAGCTCAACTTCCTTTTCTCATCTTTTCTTAATGAAGTTTAAACAAAACATTCAATTCCTTCAAATTTCCCAGCATGGTCGAATGTACTTAGCACTATATCCTTTGAAATTTTGACATGGGTCATGAATAGAACTCTTCAAATAACTCAAAACATACAAGAATTCCAAGGAAGAAGCATAAACATACCTTAATTTAGTCCTAAGATGATAACCAAATGATTGTTTTCCTTTCTCCTATTTCCCTTTCAAAATTTCGGCAAAAATGGTGAAAAGATGAACACATTTTTCTCTCTTTTTTTTTATACAATTTATTATTACATATTTCTAACCAAATTCCAATTTAATAATATGAGAAAACATGAATTAGTGGAATGTTTCAAATCATGGCCGGCCACTAATGATTTTTGGGCAATTTGACATGCAAAGTCATGTCTTTAAACCATACTATTAATTGGTCATCACACTTTTACCTAGCATACTTTCAAAGTTTCACAACTAAGCCCTTTTAAGTGTAACTCACATCCAATTGACTAATTCGAAGCACAAAAATTTTCACACATGGGTTAACATATAAAATGGACATAGAAATGAGCATTTAGAAAATTTTTCAACTTGGTTTTGTGATCCCGAAACCACCTTCCGACTAGGGTCAAAATAGGGCTGTCACAAATACAATCAATTTAATGCATTCATATATTGTAACATTTAATGTTCTAACACATAGAAAATCAGTAACAATCTCAAGTATATTCATACATTCGATACAACAATAATTTAAGGCATACTATTCATATGATTAAACAAATATATTAGGTAACATATACGAACATTAGTTCATGCAACTATTCATAGATACAAATAAATACGGTATTAATTTCTTCATTCATGGATTCTAGCATGTCCTATATAATCAGGGACCTAATTGCATAATTTAATTCTTTAGAAATAGTGCAAAACCTATTTAGGGACTAAACTGATCAAAACATAAAATTCTAGGTCAAAATCGTAATATTTAAGAAACAAGGACACATGGTCGTCTGGTCAGGCCATGTGGGTCACACGCCCTTATGGTCAGCGTGCGAGTCACATGGTCTTGTAGGAAGGTCCAAGCCGTGTGGTCTGGGATGGGTTTGATTTTACCTCGATTTTTTCCTAAAAACACACACTTGAATTTCAGGGTTTCGTACGATAATCCTCACATCCGAATCTAATTCATGTCACATGCACGAGCCTTTTGATTGACAAAAATATAAGAATTAATATTTACCTTTAAGATTTATCAAATTTTAGTAAGATTTTTGGGAAAACTCGAAAAAGACTCGAAATCTATTTGAAAGGTTTTCAATAACTATGTTATTCCAGAATCTTAGGGTTCTATGGAATTAGAAACAAGATTGTTTATCGATCTTGGCTCGTGTAGACATGGATTTGATGAACAGGGTTGATTTTGGTTCAGGATTCAAATATAAAATTTCCAGCAAAAGAAGATGAAGATTTATGAAAAAGAAAGGTAGGAAAATAAAACAAAGAGATGTATTTAAAGAAGAGAAAATATATTCTAAATAGGATTGAAAAAGATAATCAAAATTTTGTTATGATTAGGAAATGAGTTAAAAGGCTCAGTTATGCAATTTTTTAGGGGTTGTTTTGGCAAATAAACGCTCCTACCAAAATTTGAAACAAAAGGAAGTGATTTAATGTGATTAGATCTTGGGGCATTAGGGAGGATAGAATGATGTTTAACCATTGGGTTATTTCTTATTTCTTGGTTTTTTTTTTTTTTACAACATTTATTTCTTATACTAACTTGAATTTGTTTTTTAATTGCTAAAAAATAAAAGAGAAATGCAAAGAGTGAGGCTTGAACTTTGGTTCTCAAGAGGTTTTACTAAAATTTTAATCACTAATACTAGGGCTCAATTCTTGATGATTTTATAAATTCTAACCCCCTAATTTTTTTGGTGTTACAAAATATCGATTTATTATTCCTAATACTTTTAGTTATAGTTTAGCAGGGAAAAATGTTATTTATTTATGTTTTTAATAAAAACCGGGTTCATGCATACTAATTATTAAACGTAACTCGATATCCTAAAATCCAAAATAAATTTCATACAATATGAAAAAAAAAAAACAAATCCTAAGTCCCAAGCCATAGTTTGAAATAAAATCATAATACCAACTTTGAATAATAATAATTGAAATAAATCAAATAACGAACCTAAAATAATTTTATAAATAAAAATTGAGCCGAGACCCGCCGAATGTCGTGTCTGTGTCCTAACCTGGTGGGTTATCTGAAAAGATAGGAAAATAAAAGGGAGTGAGCTATGCAGCTCAGTGTGAGTTCTATCACAAGATTATAAGTGCAACTAATTAACATACAAAATCACATCACATATATTCATATTAATAGATTCGAAATATCATATTAACAGATCATCATCATACTCATATATACATATATATACCATCTTAGAAATCTCAGAATCGTTTGCACATACTTTTGTGAATGCAACACAGATACAAATTTAACAGGAAAGATTTTACCCCAACACTAAACACCATAATAAGAGTTCTCCAGAACTCGTTCATTCCTACACATCGGGTTGTGGATAAATCATGAAGTTGCAAGTTAATACGCTACCAGATGGTTGTGAATACCTAACATAAATGTAGATGAGAGCTTCTAGATAATGAGTGGGTGAACCACCAGTGTTATAGGTTAATACTCTTCTAGATGGTTGTTAATACACAACTTAATTGTAGATAAAAGCTACCATATAATATGTGAATGAACCACCAGAATTGCAGATTAATATTCTGCCAGAACTTCCCCCTTCCAAAACATCTCATCCCATGCAATAAAATATGGCATGTTTATAACAGAATAAAGCAGAAACAGATAACATGCTTGTAACAAATTGAGAATGGTAGTAATAAATATACTCTCAACTAATTAATACAACAGCTAAAACATGTACTTTTCAAAGGTTCAATTTAAAGGTATCATAAGCTATGTTTTACAAACAATTCAAAAATATAGATACAATGACATGCTTAACCATAATTCATGCAATCATATCAATACAATATTAATTCAGACAATTAGATCATGGATTTTAGCATTACCCTTATTATTAGGGACTCAATTGATTAAAATAAAACACTAAAAATAGTTCAGGAAACATTTAGGGACTAATATGTACAAAACATAAAATTCTAGGCAAAACTGTAATTTTAAAAAATAGAGGCCACACAATCGTGTGACTAGACTGTATGGAAAGCCCTGGACTGTGTGGAGGGGTTAAACGGCCATGTGGCTAGGCTATGTAACAGGCTGAGGCTGTGTGGAAATTGCAAAATCAATGTGCAGGGAAGACACTATCGTGTGGCAGGCCGTGTGGAGGGTCTTAGGCCATGTAAGAATCAAATTTCTAGGGTTTTAAGGGGAACATAGTCGTGTGAGGGGGCCGTGTGGCCCTCACGCCCATATGGCTCTATCCAGAGGCACAGTTTGCCTCGATTCACTTGTAAAGAAACACACACTTGTTACTGGGAGACCGCACGATGTCCCTCTCATTCAAACCTTATCTGGAGTACCTAAACTAGGTCTTTCAAATGATAATTATGCAAGAATTAGTATCGAACCTCAAGACAAATCAAGATTTCGAGAGATTTTTTGCAAGATTCTTAAAATATCGTTTAATTTTTCTCAAAGTTAATGTGGATGGAAATTTTATAGGAATTTAAGATTTAAACATAAAGTTTGAAATGTTCTTACCAATTTTTGGCGAGATTAGAGATGAATTTGACGACAATTTGCTAAATCGATAACAACACAACGAAATAAGAGATAGTTGATTTCGGGAAACAATAATATTTCACAGCAATGGAGAGAAAAATGTTTGCAATTAAGAGAATGAAAAAGAATAAAAAAAGGAAGAAAAATAGAGGGAAAATAAATAAAATTTTGTTTTGGTTTGGAAAAAGAAAAAGAATACAAATATTATTAGGAAAAGGCTACTACCTAGGGTTTTCAAATTTTAAGGGGCTAGATATCAATTTACTCCTTGTTTTCAAAAATAGAAAGGAAATGAAAGAGTTAGCATGAATTGAATTTGGGATTTCAAAAAAGTAAGAAGAATACTTAACTATTGGGCTACTATCCACACTTGTTAAGCTTTCACTCTAAATATTTTTTATTTTGGTATGGTTTTTGTTATGGTTTGCTGAAATTAAAAAGATAAAATAAAATGGAAAATGTGTGAATGGAACCTAAGACCTTTAAGAAAAAAGAGTAGTAACTAACCATCAAACCTAATCATTTTCTTAATTATTAATTTCATTTAATCTTATATAATTTGAGGTGTGACACATTAAAGTTGGAAGGATAAATGAAGTTAATCATGATTTAAACAAATACTCGTATCTATATAATTAAAATATTCATATTTTATATTAGGTTAAAATATGTCATAAATCTTTGTACTCTTTGTAAATTTGGAATTTAGCCCGTGTACTTTTATTTTTGGGAATTTAATCATACTATTTAGATTTCAAAATTCAGGTCCAACTATTAACACTATTAAAATGATTTTGTTAAATCTAGGTTCGTTATAACGTCACTTTTTAAGTTACATGGCTATCAAATGAGTATTTTTATTTAAAAATGTCACATTGGTAAAATTAACAAAAAAAAAAAATGATTGTGTTAATAATTGCACTTGAATTTTGAAATCTGAAAAGTACAGGGACTAAATTTCAAGTTTATATAGAGTAATGAACTTATGGCATAATTTAACCTTTATACTCTAAAATATTTATTATTAATATATTTATAATTATAATATATATTTATTATTAAAATATTAATATATATTTCAGTAATATATGAAGAATATTATTTAAAATTTAAAATTATTATTTTTAAAATTTATTATAAAAATAAAATCTTAATATTAAATAATTTATTTAAATAATAAGTTATTTTAATAATTAAATATGTATGTTTAATAACATTTAAAATATATATATAATCTATGTTTTTAATATTTCAAATGTAAACTCCCAAACCTAGCCTATACGTTATGGCTAGATTGAGAAGGCTACATTAGCCACCAAAATGACTAAGCTAACTTTAGTTACTTTTGAAGACCTAAAATAAACTCATTTTAAAGAAAACCACAATTGTACTTTGAGTTAGCTTAAAAGCATTCATTCATTAGGTAATGTATACTCAAGATTCATTTTATTATTGATAATGTTGTTTTAGAAAAACCGTTTGCTTGTCACTCTTATTTAAGAAAAAAAAACTCAATGTTAAACTAATGCAACGGAAAAATCATTTTTCAAGTCCTTTTGGAAACTTAGTTACCTTATCGATTTGTTTTTCAAAAATAGTTCATTTGCAATACAGTGAAAACTAGGGAACAATATCAAATTTTACTTAAGCCCAATATCATGCATTATTCGGTTATTATGCTTGAGTAATCCATGCATGCAAAAACCCCAAAACAAAAGTTACCAAGCCACAAACTAGAAATAATTAAAAATTGCAAACCAAAACCAATAAAGACTTAATAATACTTATTAAGAGTCTAAGGTCCAAGGAGATTCTCTGTATGCCGAGTTTAGTCCTAGTTTTGAGGTTTACCTAAAAAGTTAAACACTATTGGGTGTGAGCTTTTGAAAAGCTGTTAAACAGAAAAGAGCATAAATATCGAATACAGTGAAACATATTAGCATTAACAAAAAAAAAAATAGAACTATCATAGGAATTTCAAATCATTACATAGCCATTATCAATATCAATGTCAAATGGTGTATGAGCGTGGGACATCATTCATCGAGTAACAATCATTAATTTTGATATCATTCAATACAAAAAAATATAATACGTAGCATAAGTCAATAACATCCGAATATGTCATGAACATGATGCAATGCAAAAAGGTTCCTACCTATACCATCCGCTACACACCACGAATTTACCAAAACCCGTCATCCAAACTCCAAAACATTTATGGGCTTAAGCCTATTGTGGTTAAAACCACCAATAATAATATGCAGAAAATTCTGTTAATAAAAATGCAGACAAGCTGCTTGTAAAAATGAGATAAATCGCCATTCCCCTCAGTACTCCAGGTGCAGTGCACTGACTACAAATAATGCGAACTTAATATGCCGCTGGTACTCCACGTAACTCCTTCGTTAACCACAAAATCCCAACCCAATGCATATGCAATATGTCACACAATCTCATACATAATCATATCTCAATACTTTTCACATTCTTTCGACATGCTCAACATGTCCTCAATAATCACATACTTTCAGTAAATGGAAATAGCGTTCCAATCTTTCAAATTACCATTATGTTGGTATCAATCAATATCGTTCAATTTTACATACTTTACGGATTTTCATTGTGCATAAATAGCACATTTTTCAGTACACAATATAACAAATATCTCATGCGTTTAAATCATACATAAGTTTAATATCTCAAACATTATATCATTCAGTCAAACATTCTCATATCTTATAACTCAAATATGCAATTACAAACTCAATCAAACATTCATACTATCAAACTTGCAATTTTGCCAACATATCAATCTTTTAAGGCTCAAAATATACTTGGTTCGACCACTCACAAAATCAATACTTTGGCTACTAATTCAATCTGATCAGCAAGCTAATTTATCAAATATAACATGATATTTAACATTTTCAAACAATTTTATGAGTTTAGGATCCGCACCTTATTTTTCGTTTCCTTGCAGCACACTAGTGAATCTTCCAATTTTCCTTAATAATTCCTTAAATGAACCAAAACCAAAATTTTGTGTAAATTTAATCAATTTACCATTGATCCAGCCCCAGATACCCACTTATAAGTTTAAACCAATCGTTAAAATTATTGCTATTTTATGAATCTAAACTAGTTAGATTCCTTATACTGTATTAATGCGAACCATACGTACAATCGTTATTCGCCTTTACGGATAATTTAAGATGTTTGGGTCAGCACCTAATTTAATAATGTACTAAAAAATTAGTAGCTAATTAATGATTAAATTCCTTCATTTAATCAATTCACAACCTTTACCCAATAACTATGTCGAAATGACAAACTAGTTACCCTTAATTGCACTTACACTTCACGATTTGTGGGTTTTGAATGGTCAATCGATCAAGAACATTTTACCCTAATTGAAATGGGTTTAAAAGCTTATTAGGAGGGTTCAAGAGCTCAAATTAAGGTTGGAAAATTATAAGCAAGAACCAAGAAACAAAACAGCCCCCTTTCTTGCACATAGGCGCACGCACCACCACTCATGGTGGCCAAAATTGGGGCTGAATTTTAATGAGATCTCATTAAAATCTAGAAAAAAAAAATACCTTTGAAATAATTTAAAATCCCCCAAATTCCAGATCTGGAAATTTTGGTTTTTAATTGAAAAAATTAATCAAGAAATTGAAGAGAAAAGAGTCCTTACCCAAGCTAATCGAGAGAAATGGCAATGGCACTTTCTTGGCAATATTCAGGATCTGTAACAGCCCATTTTTCAGTGAAATCGAAACAGTGGTTTCAAGACCACAAATCCGAGCCGAAAATAAAATTTATTTTTATTTTATTACATGGTCCGTAATATGATATAAATGTCATGTGTAAATTTTGATAAGAAAATTTTACTGATTTTGTGCTTAATTACGAGAAGGACTAAATTGCATAAAATGCGAAAGTTGAATTCTAGTAGCTATAAGGATTAAATAGGAAAGTATGTAGATTTTTGGTGACTCATCCATGGAAATTTAGAAAAAGGGTAAGGACTAAATTGGAAAGTGAAATTATTTAATTAATTAAAAGATGATAAAAAGAAATATCATCTTATTTTCTCATATTCTTCCCCAAAAATACATGGAAACCCTAGGAGAGAGAAGAAACTTTCATGGCCAAATTGGGTAAGTTTCCTTGGTCCGTTTTTAGTAATTTTGATATTTTTGAAACCGGGATAGCTTAATCTATTTATTTGGGTGATCAATTGAGAAGTTATCAAAGCATAGAAAATGGGTCATGGATGTATATGCTGAAAATTATAAATTTATGGTAGAAAATGAAAGGTTTTTTTTATATATAAACAACTTTTACAAAGTGATTTTTATGAAAACATGATTTAGGGACTAAAATGTAAAGTTGTGAAATTGAAGAAAAATGCTGAATTTTTATAAATTCATGTGCTATAAATTTTGTAATGCAATTTTGGTTAGGCTTGGAATAGGAAGTAAATTGCACAAATTTTATTTTCTGAGCCTAGGGACGAAATGGGAATTTATGAAAAAGTTAGGGGCAAAATGGTAATTTTACGTATAATGTAAATTGAGTCCAAATGAGTATGAAATATGAGAAATTGATGTAAATTTTACTCGTATAGATTCAAATAGACCAAATTCGGAGCTAGAACGAGGAAAGAGAAAAATGTCAGATTAGCAGATTTTACGTACACAAACATTGTCGAGATAAGTTCATGTAACTAAATTGTGTTTATTTACATGCTTGCATTGATTGTGTTTATGCAAATTTTATAAATGTCATAAATATGTGAAATGATTACATTTCTGATCAAGCCCAATAAATAAAAATGATTAAATTAAATGATAAGGCCTGATAGATGATAAAGGATAAACGATGAGCATATTACTTATATGCTTGAAATGAATGTGGGATATGTTTATTTGAATTATACAAATGTTCTAGATGTATGAAATAGTCACATGCTCGATAATGCTTGAGAAAAATGTTTAAATCTCGGTTAAATAAAATGGAAAATCGATGGATATGTGATTTCCCGAAATGAATGAGGTCCTGCATTTCTTGCTGACGGGATTAAGCTTGGACGAGTAATTCTATTGACCTTATTACAGAAAGGATTTAGCCCAGACAGGTAATCCTGAAATAAGTCCTCTCGAGCATATGTTATGGATTGGATTTAGCCTAAACGGGTAATCCAAATCAAGCTCTTTAGAGCATATGTCATGAAAAGGATTTAGCTTGGACTGGTTATAACACCCCAAACCTGGCCTAGACATTATGGTCGAATCTGGCAGTGTCACATGGGAGTGTTTTCAAAGACCGTCTCGATACATAAAACCCATTCAAATTATTATCTTGTACTCAGTCATCAGAAAAACACATAGTGATTAACTTGTTTTAAAAAAAACATTTCTTTTTACGCGGAAGCTATACTAACCGAATAACTCTAGGTACCATTTTTACTTATGAAAACCTTAGTTAACTTTTAAAAAAAAATGATGCTTTGTAGCGTTGTAGTTATAAAATCGTCAACAACAATCCAATGACCCAAATTAAACCAAAACAATCCTAAAGTCCAGAAAATTACATAAAATTCCCCAATATAACCTTTTAAACAATAAAACCATAAAGTCCAAAGTATGTGGCAGTGGTCACCGTCGAGCCCTCCGCTGCCCAATCCATCTACTGTTGGGGATTACCTGACAGATAAAACAAATAAATGGGTGAGTTTTCTCAAACTCAATGTGCAATTCCCCGCAGACAACATGCATATTAACAAACAACAAGATACAGTCATAATTCGAGCCTGAACCCTTTACAGAATCGATGTGGGCCTTAGCCCACTCAGAAACAGAATCAGAAACAGACTTAGGGCCTTAGCCCATCATAGGTATCACATGCATATCAGATCAGAATAACACAATCATGCCCTCCAACCCTGCACACCAACTCCGTCTAACCCTACACACCATGTGGGGATAAAATCGACCCACCCAGCCCAGCATACAAAATATGGGGATAAAATCAACCCATCCAACCTTACACACCAAATGGTACTGTAATACGGCACATGTTATAAATATGCAGCTTAGCTGCCAGATATCATGTAACACCCCAAACCCGGCCCAGACGTTATGGCCAGATCTGATGTGTACGTGAAAAACCTTCTTTGAAAAAAAACCATGTTTTTTATCTTAAACTTTTCTCTTTAAAGATTTATAAAGTTAATTTCAAAAGCTTGCTTCTAAAGTGAATGGAAGCTGTGCACCAGGCAGGTATCCGAAACAGAGGAGGTGAGCCATGAAGGCTGCTTAAGTACCAAGCTCTTGATTGGATCCAATCCTCGACATGCCCACAACCATTGCCACACTTTAGGTTGTTGAAAACGATTTGTGTTGGTGCTCGTTAAGTGATAATTTAGAAAAACATTTTTGTTTCATCAAGATATACTTAAATCAAGAATTAATTTCTTAATTCGGAAACGTAGCCCAGGTCTAACCCAGTTTTAGATCATAATTAGCAGCACAAAATATAAGGTTTTAAAAAAAACCAAGCAATCCCAAAAGAAATTAGTTAAATGGCCTTATTACAACCCAATCAAAATTATAAATAAAAACCTATTTAAATGCAGTAGATTTTAAAAGAAAACTGAATAAACACCATGGCCACTCTGAATTCCCCTCGGCTCCAAGCCTCCATATCAAGGCTCACCTGCAAGGTTTAGAAAGAGGGGGGGTGAGTTTGGAAAACTCAGTGTATAACAAGCCCTTTCAAAGCCCAAATCCATACATGCACAGATTCATTTTTAACATATCATTAACGATTACTGGGCCGAAGCCTTTCATAACACATATCACTGGGCTGAAGCCTTTTTCTGTAAACGGTAAGGCCCCTTAGGCCCATTTCATTATCACATATATCAAATCAATCATGTATGCAGAAACCCGTTTGGGGAGACTACTCAACCCACTAACCGCTACTCTCCACCCGTACCATCCAACACACCATGTGGGGAATAACTCAACCCACCCAGCCAACACACCACTGGCAGCATAGCTGCTTTATCATATAACTGGAGGCCTAGCCTCTTTTATAACTGGGGCAAAAGCCCTTTTCGGTAAACTGGGGCAAAAGCCCTTTAACACTTCCTCCATCAAACAAACCCAACCCATGTATGTAATGAGTAAAACATAGCATATGTGTCATAGCATATCATGTCATGGCATGTAAATTAACATTACTACAACCATCTTTTTCAGAATGAAACTTTAAGGGTATAATAGACATTTTCCTATAAGGGCAAAATAGTCATTTTCATGCTTAGGGGTAATTTCATAATTTTACCAACTATTATGGTTTTCCATGTTTATTCATCGAATCTAAGTACTTATACGACCGTTTTTAGCCCATTAAAAAGCATCCAAGTTATTGGGCCCAAAACCCCTAATGGGCCCTACGTAGCCGATTTAGTCATTAGGCCCTTTTTAGCCCAAGTTACGCAACGGTAATAATAGTTTAACATGCAATCCAATCAGATTCCATTTTTGCCAAATTTTTCCCAAATGGGCCCAAAAGCCCATTGGGCCCTATTTTAGCCCAACGAGGCCCACTTACCAACTTTGCTCGAAACCGGGTTCTTACCTGTTCCATCAACTTCGTTATTTGCGTCCATCGTACTCATACTAATCCACATACCATCACGTCTTTACGCATTACAAAGGTACCGAAATTCGATATTTCGGCTTTTTAACAAGTATGAATCTAAGCTATTACGGGGTATGTTACACACTTGTTTAAAGATGATCAATTTCTCAAAGTCTACCACGCGCTTGCCCTACATACATTTATTCGACACATCAGGTTCCAAAATCCAAGTGAGCATTAATACGCTCCTATTGATACCATTCGGCTACTACCCCTAATACATTAAACCGCTTACCTTTGCCGGATTCGCCGATTTGAACTTAGTCTATTCAGCACCGATTCTCCAAACCTTGATGCTCCTCCAAAGTTGTCCCCCTTTTCTACACGAGATCATAAATCTGAATGAAAAGAGACCATTAAGGCTCTAAGCCCAAAACGACAACCTCTCCAGGGAACTAGAGGTTTTCGGCTTTTACAATCCATAAGATATGAATGGAACTACGAACACTTACCGAATGGTCTATTGTTGCGAACGTTCTCAGGAAATTCCTTGCTTAGAACCGCCCCCTAACATGAGCTACAAATGAACCCAAAAATCTAATGATATTCGGCTATCAACTACTTATTAAGGGTGATCTTCGGCCTTTAATGAAAGTAGAAGGAAGGTAGGACTTTGTGAGAAGAGAATGAAGGATTCGGCTATGACAAGAGAAGAAGATGGAAGGAGGTTTTCGTTTAGATGAGAATGGCAAAAGTAGTTTCAGGGACTTGGCTTATTTGGTGTATTCGGCCACAAGAGAGGTAAGGAGGGAATATAGTTCGGTTGCTAAGGATTTGAGTGGTGAGAAAAATAAAGAGAATGAGAGTTCGGTTTTGGCAATTGAAGGGAAAGAGATGGAGAAGAAAAGTAGTGATTTCGGCTAGAGAAAAGAAGAGGAAAAACTTTAATCCTAGGGTGTTCTAAAAAAAGAAATCGGCACCACTAAAGTCCCTAATGCTGAATTACTAACACAACCACCCTTAGCCGATTTGACCTCCTACACTCCCCCACTCAACCAACTTCTTAGCTCTCATTCAAATCCCAAATATCTCTCCCCTTATCACTCCTAAGATTTAGCTTATGACCAATTCAAATCTTAACCCAATAGAGTTCCATTCAACTTCAAACTCTTGCGTACACAAGCCATAAAAATAAACGCCATAGATTCCTGCTCTATGACTCGAACCTTGGCCTTCTCCCCTCACTGACACGCCACATTTGTAGGAGACTAGTGGCGTCAATTAGCCACTCTGCCAAGGCTCCTTTTGTGCCACATTCTCCCCACATATTCTCATAAATCCTCCTAACCAGAGCCCCTAATTCTTAAGTCCAAAATTCAAAAATTCAACCGGGTTTTGGCTAACTCATGGGCCTTCCATAGGCCCATTTATACACTCTAAACATGAATTCCACAACCACATCTCAACATTTTAAAATTTTACAAAACATCACACAAAATTACTAAGCCCCAAAAATTAGGATGTTACATATCAGGCTTAGAAGCCTTTTATATACTTCATTCACTTCATTAATCCTACCCCAATGCAATGCGTCATACAGATATGGCATGCTATAATGCAAATAAACAGATCATACGTTAATATTCAGAACAGTACAGATTACACATGCTAGAGATAACATGTTAACACATACATCACAATATCATATCACAGAATAGGGGTCTAAGTAATGCTTACCGACCCTACAATAGGTCACAGTCAACTTGGGCGACTGGTGTAACCTTACGGTACATTTCAAAAAAATTGGCTCACACGGCCAGATGGCCTACCTGTGTGGCCCACACGGCTCAAATTAGCTTTGGCCATGTGGATCATATGGCCTGGCCCAAATTCCTATACGCCTGTGTGGCTCCTCCGTGGGGGCCCACACGCCCATGTGGCTTACCTAGCTTAACTGGCTGAGCCCGTGTCTCGTACACAGCCTCTCGGCCATTACACGGTCGTGTCGTGTGCCTCTGTCATGCGCGCATGGCCTGGTTCGTCGATCACACGATTGTGTTTTGCCACACGGCCTCCACACAGGCAATTTTCATGCCCATGTGGCATTGACAGAATACTTTTCTGCTTTCAAACGAAACCACCACAAGAAACATAGACTTACCGGTAATGAACAGAATTCTTAACCTTTAGAACTCCGTAAACTATTATTGGATTCCTGGTCTACACCTAACCCGAGGGTAAAATAGATCCCTTGTCAATTACTTAGTCATAGATTTGCTAAGACAAACAAAAATCACACTTACCGATAGATCAGGATTTCACGTAGCACAAAATAAAAAAGATGATTTATGCAAAAAACCATGAAAAAAGAGTGGATTTTAGTGAGAATTTGGCAAAAAGAGGGAGTAAGGAGAGAGAGAAGGGGTTGCACCACTAGACCAAAAGCACATGAATTTGGGAAAACTATCAAACACAATCCCATTCAACCTCACTTCCCTAATACTCTCCTAAAATTTCTCTGCCAACTTCTTTTCTATTCTCCACTACCCAAAATCCAAACTAATTCAAACTCTTACCCAACTAAAGGCAAAAATAATGTCCCTTGTCAACGTAAAGAATCGAACTCAGGACCTCATGCATAACAATCCTCCCCTTTACCACCAGACCAACAGGCCCATTCTGTTATGCTTTTACAACTAAATACTTATAAGCCTAATTACCAAAGACAAGGCTTTATTCAAATAAAAGCAAAATTTACCCAAGGAATGGCTTGAACCTAAGGCCTCCCACACACCCAGAATACTTAACCACTAAAGCAGACAGATATTTGTGTCATAAATTCATGAAATCAGATACTCAAATTTTTGGGGTGTTACATTGGTAATCTTGTTGTTTATATATATGTGGCTCGAGAGTGTACTCTTTAAAAAAGTACCTTATGGATAGTATTGAATATGAATTGACGAATACTGATTTGTACACCATGAGTGTACTACTTGTGTATCCATCGATATTTCAGATAAATTCAACAGGTAAAAGTTCTTGGTATGAGAAGATATGAATAAGAAATGAGTTATTATACATATCAGCCTGAAATACATGAAAATGATGTCCTTCATCTTTACAAACAGAACTAGTGCGCCCCATAGAGACACACTGGGACGAATGAATCTACGATCTAATAGTTTTTGTATCTGAGCCTTAAGCTCTGTAAGCTCTTTCAATGCCATTTGGTAAGGAGCGATAGACACTGAAGCTGTACCAAGTATCAGTCTAAAAAAACATTTGAAAAGTCCCTCCTGGTTCTGATGTCCTTAACCGAAGAGTCCACAAAATCCAAAACACTGATGTAGGCAAAAAATGTCTCACATCCCTTCCTTACTAACGTTTCTGTCACCAATGCAGATATCATATTAGTCAAATAATCTCGTCGTTCCCTAATCACGACTACCTAATTGTCCTCCTCGGTCCTCAGAACAACCCTTTTCGTAGCACAATCCAGACTCACTCGATGTTTGACCAACCAGTCCATGCCCAAAATCAAATCAAACTCTCCAAACGGAAGCTCCATTAAATCAGCCAGAAATACAGTTCCTTGGACCTCTAACGGAATGTCTCTAAATAATTTATTCACTCAGATAGACTACCCCAACAAACTCACCACAGTTAACTCACTATCAGTAATCTCAACCGGAATTCCAAAGGTCTCAGACACAGTACTAGCTATATACGAGTGTGTAAAACCTATGTCTATCAGTGCAAAGTAAGGTACATTAAATATGATAAATATACCTGTGATGACGTCTAGAGCATCTTGATCCTCATGACGACAAGTAGCATACACTAGTACTGGCTGCCTCGCTTCAGTCGGTCAGCACCCCTACCTGGTGCTCTCTGCCCTCGGCCCACGCCATTACCACCCCTGGCCTAACCTCGGCCCCTAGGTGGCTGCGGAACTACCCTCGATAGCTGTACAGTCTTATTAACCAGAGCTTGCATCTGATTAACTCTCAACGGACAATCCTTAACTCGATGCTCAGTAGACCCATATCTAAGATAAGCCCCAGTAGCCCTCTAACACTCGCCTGAATGGTGTCTATTACAAAGCGTGAAATAGTGGGCCCAACTCTCACTGGCCCATCAGACCTGGCCTTTTTCGTAGGCCTCATCCTAGTATTCGAAGCCTTTGAATCCCTCTTAGCCTTCCCCCTGTCTCAGTTTTGACGCTCAGTGCGCTTTACCTCTTCGGTGATCTTCGCCTTTTCTACCAGTACAGAGAAATCCCGCTCCCTTTGGAGAGCTACCAGAACCCGTAAACTATCCCAGAGACCATCCTCAAACTGGACATAGCGCTTATACTCGGTCACCACTCACGCATAACGGCTCAGTTTCAAGAACTTAGCCTCATACCCAACTACTGTACAATCACCTTGGGTAAAATTTAGGAACTCACGTTGCCTCGCATCAACATAGCTGGCTCCTACATACTTACTCTAGAAAGTCGTCCTAAACAGATCCCATGTCAGTTGATCGGACTGAGTGCCCTCCTTAACCGTCAACCACCACTGATACGCCTCATCTCGAAGTAGTGAAACCACCACCTTGAGCTTCTGCTTAGCAGTGAAATCTAGGTCATCTATTATGCGTTCTGTGGCCTCCATCCAGTACTCGGCCACATTAGGAGCAACTCTAGCGATGCCGTTAAATATCTCAGCCCCATTAGACTGGAGTCATTCTGTAACTGACCCACGACCTCTAGAACCAGAGTTGGGCCCAACGACCCTTTCCAAAATTCGTAGCATGGCTTGGGACAGTGCATCCTCCCCAGCCGCTCGATCGTGAGACCCAGACCCAGTCTCAATAAAAGGCGACACCGGCATCTCACTAGTGTCTAGATTTGGAATAGTATCTGATGCGAATGACTCAGCTCAAACCCCTCTACAGTCTCTACCTTGGCCTCTAGTACCCCGTCCACAAGTATCGCGTGTGCTTATCATAAAATTTTGAATTAATCTGTATTAATAGTTTTATGCAAATCAGTTTTATAGTTTCGATATGTTATTAACAGATATTTTATGGAGTATTATCAAAGTTGGTTATCGCAAATCGCAGTTTACTACAGTTCTCAATTTACACTACCTAGAGTGTTTCAGTAGAATATACTACCTACAGTAGTTTCATAGCATACTAGCAGTATTTTTCATACAGATCTAAATAGAATTTCAGTATATTCTAAGGATGCTTTCAAACAATACTCATCAGAGTTTTAGAAACTTACAAGATCAGCGTCAGAGACTCGGTGTACCACATATTCCAAAAATGTTTCAAATCATTTACAACCCATTTCTTTAAATCCAATCTTTAAAACTTAAATCCACAGTCGAGTTTTGTAACCTGGCTCTGATACCACTAAATGTAACACCCCAAACCAAAACTAGACATTATGGTCGAATCTGGCAGTGTCATATGAGAGTGTTTTCAAAGATCGTTTCGATACATAAAACCTATTCAAATTATTATATTGTACTTAGTCATTAGAAAAACATGTAGTGATTAACTTGTTTTAAAAAAAATTTTCTTTTTACGCGGAAGCTATACTAACCGAATAACTCTAGGTACCATTTTTACTTATGAAAACCTTAATTAACTTTTTTTAAAAAACGATGCTTTGTAGTGTTGCAGTTATAAAATCGTCAATAACAATCCAATGACCCAAATTAAACCAAAATAGTCCCAAAGTCCAGAAAATTACATAAAATTCTCCAATATAACCTTTTAAGAAATAAAACCATAAAGTCTAAAATATGTGGCAGTGGTCACCGTCGAGCCCTCTGCTACTAAATCCATCTACTGCTAGGGATTACCTGACAGTAAAACAAATAAAAGGGTGAGTTTTCGCAAACTCAGTGTGTAATTCCCCGCAGACAATATGCATACCGAAAAACAACAGGATACAGTCATAATTCAGGCCTGAGCCCTTTACAAAATCAGTGTGGGCCTTAGCCCACTCAGAAACAGAATCAGATACAGACTTAGGGCCTTAGCCCATCATAGGTATCACATGCATATCAGATCAGAATAACACAATCATGCCTACCAACCCTGCACACTAACTTCGTCCAACCCTACACACTATGTGGGGATAAAATCAACGCATCCAGCCCAACACACTAAATATGGGGATAAAATCGACCCATCCATCCCTACACACCAAATGGTACCGTAATGCGGCAAATGTTACAGATATATGTAGCTTAGCTGCTAGATATCAGCCTTAAAAGCCTTTCAGATACTTCCTTCACTTCATCAATCCCACCCTAATGTAATGCATCATACAGATATGGCATGCTATAATGCAGATAAACAAATCACACGTCAATATTCAGAATAGTACAGATTACACATGCTAGAGATAACATGTTCACATACATCACAATATCATATCACAGAACAGGAGTCTAAGTAATGCTTACCGACCCTACGACAGGTCACAGTTGACTTGGGCGACCCGTGCAACCTTACAATACATTTTAGAAAAATGGGCTCACACGGCCATGTGGCTTGCCCGTGTGGCCCGCACGGCCCAAACTAGCCTTTTCCGTATAGATCACACAGCTTGGCCTAAATTTCCACATGTCGGTGTGGTTCCCCCATGGGGGCCACACACGACCCAATTAGCCGAGCCTGTGTCTCGCACACGGCCTCGTCGGCCATCACAAGGTCGTGTCGTGCGCCCATGTCATGCGCACACGGCCTGGTTCGTCGATCGCAAGGCCGTGTTTCTCAACACGGCCTCTACACGGGCAATTTACACGCTCGTGTGGCATCGACAGAATACTTTTCAGCTTTCACCAAATCTCATTTTCTGTGCAATCGGAGTACACACCTAGTTCGTTTTCACTCTTAATGCACTCCCGTGATTCCAGATCCTAATATTGATCAATAATACTCAATTTAATCGCTTAAGTGATATTCAAACGAAACCACCACGAAAAACGTAGACTTACCGGTAACGAACAGAATTCCTAACCTTTAGAACCCCGTAGACTATCGTCGGATTCCTAGTCTACACCTAACTCGAGGGTAAAGCATATCCCTTGTTAATTACTCAATCATAGATTTGCTAAGACAAACAAAAATCGCACTCCGATAATTAGGATTTCGCGCAGCACAAAACAAAAGAGATGATTTATGCGAAAAACCATAAAAAGAAATATATGGATTTTAGTGAGAATTCGGTAAAAAGGGGGAGTAAGAAGAGAGAGAAGGGGCTGCACCGCTAGACCAAAAGAACATGAATTTGGGAAAATTATTAAACACAATCCCATTCACCCCTACTTCCCTAATACTCTTCTAAAATTTTTCTGTCAGCTTCCGCTCTATTCTCCACTACCTAGAATCCAAACTAATTCAAACTCTTACCTAACTAAAGGCAATAACGTCCCTTGTCAACGTAAAGAATTGAACTCAGGACCTCATGCATAACAATCCTCCCCTTAACCACCAGACCAGCAGGCCCATTCTGTTAAGCTTTTACAACTAAATACTTATAAGCCTAATTACCAAAGACAATGCTTTATTCAAATAAAATCAAAATTTACCCAAGAAATGGCTTGAACCTAGGACCTCCCACACATACCAAGAACACTTAACCATTGAAGCAGACAAATATTTGTGTCATAAATTCACGAAATCAAATACTCAAATTTTTGCGGCGTTACACTAGTAATCCTGTTGTTTATATATATGTGGCTGAAGAGTGTACTCTCTGAAATAGTACCCTATGGGTAACATTAAATATGAATTGACGAATCCTGATTTGTACACCACGAGTGTACTATTTGTGTATCCATTGATATTTCAGATAAATTCAACGGGTAAAAGTTCTTGACATGAGAAGATATGAATAAGAAATGAGTTATTACACATATCGGCCTGAAATACATGAAAATGATGATACATGACAAATGAAATATGAAAACACGAGAAGATGATATTTGTACATGGACTTTATTTGATGAATATATGTTCATTCTTGATTATATACTTGTACACCTTGACTGTACTAATTGTGACCTTGATATTCCGAGTAATATAAGTAAAGTTCTGATATGAAATTATCTGAACTCGAAATGAACTATTATGAAATTTTAGATGTAATAATGAGATGAATTATGCATGTTGAGTGAATACATGTTGTGGAAAGCATATGTGCTTGGAAACTTGATTGTTGTTGAGCCCATATATGTTTTGATGTTAATATGAAATATATGACTAACAAGGGCAATGAGGATGTGTGTAGGGCTTGAGGTCAAATTGATTAAATATACCTTACATAGTTACGTCAAAATAGAATGAATGGCACGTTAAGTACCATGTTATACTTACTTAGTTGTATTTCCCTATTTTATAGTAAATTGGAAGCTCGTTGGATTGGAAGCGTGGTGGAGATCACTCACACTATCCATTAGTCCATGTCGGTACAATATGGTAAATAAATTATGGTTGTAATGGCATGTATAGGATATATTGGCCATATTGGCATGTAAATGCAAATGATGCTTGTAATCTAGCCATTGGAATGGCTAGTAATGATTTGTTCTAATATACTTGTAATGTCAAACTATGGTGGCTACATGTATGTTAAGCAGTTGATCAAACTATGTCTAACTCGAGGTCTTAACCAAAGTGAGATTATAGACATGTATGCATGAAATGATATGCCATGATGAATGATGGAATTTGCTTGATTTGAATGCTTGAAATGGTTGGAATATGTCTAGTATGTTTTAGTGCAGGAAAATGGTAAATTTGGGTGACAAATGAGGCTAGGAAATGGCTTTATTTTGTCCACAATGGCAGACATACGTGCGTGTGTCTAGACCATGTGTGACACACGGCCAAGTACATGGGCGTATAGTTAGGCCGTGCGTCCCCTACACCTTAATTTTGAGAAACAGAATGCTTAGAATTGGGCACACTGGCAGAGACATGGGCGTGTGTCTCAGTCATGTGAGGCACACGGCCTAGAACACGGGCGTGTCTCTTGGCCGTGTGAATCTTGCAACTATTTTTTAAAAATTCGAATTAACCACACGGCCAAGCACACGAGCATATGACTTAGCCGTGTGACATCAATTTGTTCATGAGTTGCAAGTCAGAAAGTTACACGGGTTAGGGGACGGGCGTGTGAACCCACATGGCCTGACCACACGGGCATGTCCCATATCACACGGGCATGTGACTCTTAATAGTGAGAAAAATTTTGAAATTTCGCCAAAAGTTCTCTAAGTTCCCGATTTAGTCCCGATTTGATTCCAACACTTGTTTTGGGCCTTGAGGGTCCATATAAGGGACGTTTTAAATGATTACGGTAAATAAATAGTAATTTACATGAATTATCTGAAAATATTCTAAAAGTTTCGGTAATGCTCTGAAACCCTGTTTCGGCGACAGATACGAATTAGGAGTGTTATAGGATCGATCTTGGAGTTCAAGATTTTAGATTTGGGGCTGATTTTAATGAGAAAAATGACAATAATATGGTGGAGAATATGTTAACAAATATTGTGGCAAAAAGAAAAAGAAAAAAAGAGATGGTAAAACTAGGTGTAGGCGATAACAACAATGGAGGAAATGAAAAAAAAATTAAAATAAAAAAGAAGGAGAGGAGGAGAGGAACGGCTAGGGCAATGAGGAGGAAGATTAAAGGCTGATTATTAGTGAAAAATTAATATTTATACCTAGGTTAACTACGCTTGGATGGCCTCTACGTTAAAACAAGGGGTTTTTGTCAAATAATTAAATTATTTACATGGGAATAGAATTGAAGTTGAGACCTCAAAGATAAATTCACTAATGTTTAACCATCAAGCCAATAACTCATTCTTAATATAATTTTGAAATATTTATTTTAAAAAATAAGACATGTCACAAACTAGGGTTTAAGGTAAAATTTGCAAAATAATAAAAATGGTCAGAAAGAAGGGATTTGAACTTGAGTTTCAAGGAACATTTCACTAACATTTAACCAACAAACCAATACCTTATTTATTTTTTTAAAAATGCATAGGTAATTTCAAAAATTAAGGCATGATTACTCTCTCTCGATTCACAAACTCAATTTTACTAACCTAAATTTTAGGATGTTACATTAAATATTTTTAAAATTAAAATTTAAAATTTATTAATATAATAATATTAGGTTTGATTTAAGTTAATTTTTATATAAAAATAAAATTACTTATCAGGGATTTCTTTTTTCCAAAAAATGACTTTCGCTTTTTAAAAAGATAAGTCATTTTACACCAAAAAAAGCTTATTTTTTGTTGAGCTGTAAGTCATATTTCGATAACCAAACCGTTTTCCATAAAACAAACACATGAAACTGCAAAAAACATTTTAGGTAAGTCATTTTTTATGAAACAAACGCACCCGAAGTTCCAACCATAAAAAGATAGTGATGTCCCAACCCTCTTATGAATGACTTAAACATTGGCAAAAAGAATAGGCATAATAATTTATTTAACTCTCCAACTTTATAAACAACGCCATTTTAATCTTTCATTTACTTTTTCATCTCTTTTAGTTCCTAAACTTGCATTTTTTGTCAAATCACTCAAAAATGAATGAAAAAGTAAACATTTGCTAACTTTGCTAAACATTTGCTAACTTTGCTAATGTGGCAATCCACGACATTAACAATAATTTTTTAAAATTTAAAAATATTAAAATATTTATACTTTTTAATAACTTTAATTTTTTTGAATTTTAAAAATTTAAAAATTAATTAATTATTGATGTGGCATCAATGTGTATGCCACATCAGTAAAAGTTAACATAACTTTTCCATCAGTTTTGGGTAATATAATTTAATAGCTAAAAGAGACGAAGAATTAAATGAATAACTATGTTAATTTTTTTTTTTTTTTTTGTAAAAGGGCCAAATAAATTATTGTGCCAAAAAATATTCCACGTGAAATTGGTTCTTGTATTTTTAATATAGTACATATTTAAATTCTTAATTTTTAATATATATATTTGACTCATTTTCTGTTTAACTGTTTTCATATTTTATAGTATATTAATATAAAATCAATATCATAAATTACGTGAAAAATAGATTTAAGTTTATTTCTTTTATAATTTAAATTACTTTAATTATTATCTTATTCATGTGTCAATTATTTTAAATTTTAATAATTATTTTAAATTAAATTATATAATTATATGTGAATTTAATAATATGATAGAAAAAAATATTTTTCTCAATTTAAAAGTTTCAGTTTCTTCAAACTCGTATAGATATTATAGATTTAATTTTAATATAATTTTATATAAAAATCATATATTATAAAATTAAAAAATAGGTTAGATTAGGTTTAACTCCAGGTTGAAATCCAACTCAGAAATTTTAAATTAAATCCTCCTAAATATTATACGAAATTTCGTACTTCAACAAATAATTACTCAAATATAACGAAATATGGAAGCGTGCCTTAAGAGATCATGAGTCCTGCCCAAGCAATGAGTGAATTGCACTACGGCGTCGTTTCATCTGAATGCTTGGCTTGATTTTCACTTTGTGTTGAAATGTTTAATTCGAGCAATAACTTTTATAAATAAACAAAATATTGGAAAAACAAAATTAAAATTTTAAAAATAATATCTACATTAATGTATACTGTATGTTTTGAGAAAAATCATTTTAAAGTTAAAATTGATGTAAAATATTGTATACTAGTCCTTTAAACAATGATTTCTATTTCTCAATTAAAGGTTGGCCGGCCCGGCCGTCATTGAATTGACTAAATTTTCTAAAATTCCCTTCACCCCACGTGCATGGCAATGTATGCCCGTTGGATCCACAAGCGTAGAGTACCATTGTTATATTATTATTAGATAGATAGATTTGTTCACTTAATATTTATATATACTTATAATTAAATTTAAGGTCTGAACAGAGCTAAATTAAAATAAAAATATCATCCATGGGTACCTGTAAAAAAAAAAACAGCTTTCCTATTAATTTTGAATCTTTGATGCCTTTATATTGTATTGCGGAGCAAATTAAATGTTGAATTAACAAGATTCAATTGAATTGCTTTTTGAACCCCAAGCAATATTTATCATATTTGTGGATACAAGTTTTGGTTGCATTGGTGTATTACTTGCAAATTTTGCCATAAAAACATTGAAATAATGCGGTTTTTACCTAATATAAATATTAAAACAAAGCATGCAGTTATGTAAAATTCATGAATGGAAGCTTGCTAAGCAGTGTAGCAGAAACAAGAGCTTGTAGCTTACATTATATAGGTCATAGGCTAATACGTAGGGTACTGTTTTCCCTGCAAAACCCACCAAAAGAAGAGAGAGCCGAGGGTACAAAAATGGAGAAAAAGAAAGAACAAAAGCTCCTACTTTCTTTTACCGAACCAGATGTTTTTCCTGGAACCACTTGGAGATTGAGTGCTAGATTCTTTTGTCTTCAACCTCCTCATATCTTCCTTGTCTTGTTTCTTTTTCGTTTCAGGCTTTTGTTTGCTGCCCACTGGTGATTTCCTTGCTTTCTTGTCTAAATAACAATGGCGGCCCTCTTCCTCACCCTCCACCTCCTGCTCCAAACGATGGCTTGGACCCGAAGAAGCATCGGAGGCCATAGAGTCGTCAGTTTCGGCTTCATGATTGGCATCTGTTTGGCTTTCGTCAGCACCGTCGAAACGATCACCATCATCGTCGTCGTCGTCGTCGTCAGCATCAGTGCCTGCGTCGCCGTCATCGTCGGCTGCGGCGTCACCAATGTACATTGTCCACCCTGATTCACTGCTGTGGCATTCTTCGGCGCCTCCGAAGATATTGGAAGGCTCCATATGATATGAGTACAGAATAAAGATGGAGTAGAAACAAGAATCAAGCAAATGTTGAAAGGTTTTGAGTTGTTAAATATAGGAAAGCAGCTTTGAAGATAAAAACAACAGAACCCATCTCACTCAAACTATATTAATTGCCTTAGGATATACTGGATAATTCCAACACCTGGAAGCCAGGTTAAATACCATTGTTAATGCAATGTTACTGTTGTTATGTCCTCATTTTGCTTTTATTTCTTAATCATATTTATTATCTGTATTCGTCATCATATATAGCATTTATTATCATAATAGTCCAGAAACAAAGAATTAAAATTTATTTAAATTATACCTTTTCTTTTTCTAAATACAAAATCCTACTTCTCGCAGCTTAATCAAATTTTAGCTTTGGTTTTGACTTTTGACTGATAATTAGGTATAAAATGGGTTGGAATTGTATTAGATGCGTTATTGTTAGAATTTTTTTTTTGTAATTTAAGAAAAAATTAATTTTGATTTGTTTATGTATTATTATTATTAAATAGAGTAAAAGAACTTAGTAAGTGAAATTATGATGAACTCTGTTGTTTTTAAAGATGAAATAGAAAACATAATAAAATAATTAAAAGGAATATTTGATATCATCTTAAATAAAAAAAATTTTACTTCTCTGACAGTAAAGAGAATAATTGCTCTTTATAATATAAACATATTTTTTAAAATTAGTGAAAAAGACTTCATAAAAACTAATATTTTTATTAAAATATTCAAAAAAAAATAAATTGTTTCATACCAATAAAATTTTTTATCTGACCTATTCGAATTTTTTAAAAATAAGCTATCAATGAGGTGATTATAAAATAATTTATAAAATTACATATACTCAGTCGATCAAATGTTAACTCTCCATTAATAATGGGTAAATTATGGCCAAAATATTTTTTTATATTTGGTCAGGAAATTGATAAAATTCAACATTTCACTATACAAAATATTTATATGAAGAAATTTGTAGGTGATCAAAATAAAAACAATCCTTATTTAAAGTGATTGACGAGTAATTTATCTTAATTTTAAAGTGACTAAGGTAGAAATACACTATTTGTCTTCAGTTATCATTTAATGGTGGAGTGATTAACCAAATCAATAAAAAAATTGAATGACCAAAATAGAAATGACCCATTTTAAAATGATTAACAAGATAGTTTACCCACTAATAATTTCTATGCACTCTATTAAACTAGATGATGACAAATTATTCAAATTTTTTAAAAATAAATTCATTTAACTTACATTTGGATAATCTTAAAAATTAAGGTTTTTAGGCACCGATAAAATTTTACCACATCATCAAATTTTAAAGACATGAAATTATTATACATTCATCCTTAGAGAAACTATTTTATGGAACCTTCCCACCAACCACATTATTCATGGTACATTTTTAATTATCTAATGACATTTCAACAATTTTTTATGTCATTGATACATAATTTTGATAAATTTTTTTATCTTTAATCCCAAATTCCAAACATTGAACCTGAATCTAGAATTCTAAATCCTAAATTCTAAACTCGAACACCAAATTTGTAACCCCGAACCCTTAAACCATGAACTTCTAACTTGTAAGCCATAACTCCAAACACTTGAACTTGAACTTGAACCTTGAATCCCAAACTCAAATCTTAGACACCGAACCCAAAACCAAATCGAATCCTGAACCTGAGGATTTGGGGTTCAAGGTTTGAGTTTAAGGTTCGGGGTTTAAGGCAAAACAATTATCAAAATTATGTATCAATGACATGGAAAAATTGCACAAATTACTAATTTTTTTTTAAATCGGTTGCACAAAAATAAAAAATATTAACTTATGAAAAAAAACAAAATGATTAAAATTTGTAAAAGAAAAAGAAAAATGTTTGTTTATAATTTAAAAAAATTAATTATTTTAAGTAATTTAATTAAAACTAAATTAAGTTGGAGAATATATTAAATATATATAAATATATAATAATACTTTATTATCTTTAAAATTCAATGACGAGATATTATTTTATTAAAACTTAAAAATTATATTTTTTTTAAGAGGAAACTAATAATTTATTCCTTGTGAATAAAGATATATTATAGTCTAATTAACTAACAATAAATAAAATTATATTTCATCAAATATTAACCCTTATTTTATTCTTAAAAACAAAATATTACTGGTTAATAATATTTTACAAAAAAACGAATACATCTATAAGAAAACTATAACAATAAAGACGATGTTACTCGGTGCCTGGAAATCAACAGACCCAGTAATTCTCTGACTTTGAATCAGCAGAGGACAGCTAGAAACTGCAAAAAGAAAGTGAAATTCATCTTGTAAAAAGCATAAATAAAAAAAGAAGTGTTCTTATTTTTTTGAAAATTTGGTTCTTGAATTTGAAAGGACAAGGGTTGTTGAGGTTATGTAGTTTTTAATACACAAAATCTTCTTTACTTCTTCTCTCTGCAATTGCCATTAATTCAAAGGGTTATGCTTTAAATGCAAAAGACAGTTTGGTCACAGTGTAATAAAACTAAGAAGAAGAACATAAGACTTTTTGTTTGTATTTTAAATAAAGGCTAGAGAAGTTGAATAACATCATCTCTTCATTGCCCCAATTTAGCCTGCCTTTCACACTTTTCGTAGTTTCATTTCTCTTTTATCCTCTCATTAATACTTCAGCAGGCTTTTTACTAGGGTTCTATATAGAGAGAGAGAGGAAGCCAACTGGAGTTTAGGTTTTAATTATGAGTGAGACCATTTGAGACTGAGATGTCCTAATATCTTTCTCTGCTTCTGCTCCTGTCCTCTAATTTGATTGTGCCTGTCCTCTCAACATGTAGCATTATATGTCTATATCTATATCATTTCATTGTGTTATTCAACCTTTTTTATCAAAAATATTATACGAAATATAAATTTACTTAAATTAAAAACAAAAAAACAAAATATCTAAAATTAAACTCCAACCTAAAAAAAATTATTCTTAATTACTTTACGAGGTTATGACTTAATTTTTTTATAAATATAATTTAATATTAAGTTTTCTTTTCAATTCAGTGTAACAACATTTAATATTATTTAAATTTGATTAAGATGGTATCATGAGTCAATTGATAATGATTTAAATGAAAAATGACTAAAATATTTCCTATATACAAATTAAGTTATATTATTATGATGGTATTTTTTTATATATAAAAATTAAAATAAAATTAATAAAAATTTAGATACGATAAGATTTGAACATGATACACAATAATTGTGTCAATATTTTAATATATATGAATAATTATTTGATATATAAAATATTTTTAATTTCATAAGTGTGTCAAGAAATCATCTAATATTTTCAATTTATATTAAAAGAAATGAAAAATAAATAAATGTGATATATGACATTTTTTTAATTTTACTTGTGAAGCTAAAAAACTTCATTACTAATGCTTCAAATGATATATATATATATATATAAATTAGTAAGAGTGGTTGAATTAAAATAAATTACAAGATGCTGAATGAGCTCTAATTAAGTTGATATCATTACTAATGCAAGAATTAAGAAAATTTGGATTTGAATATCCTTAAATATATTTTTCTTCCGAAGTTGGGAACGGAGCTACAAGTATCTATACAAAAAATAAGTTTTATTACTATTATTATTATATTTTTTTTGTAAATTTGAGATTTGAAGTATCAAAGTGTATTCTGAGAAATAAATTGTATTTGTTTGGCAACTTCTTTATGATAATATATAGAACTTCATTTGGTTCAACTTCAGCAAAGCTTCCTATTCTTAATTATATATAATTGGTATGTTATGGAGGAGGACTCAACTTGGGTATTCGTGAATATAAACTAGATGTTTATTTTGTTTGAAATGAATAAACCCTCAAATGCTATACTTTCAACAGATAAAGTTGGTGCTGATTAAACAAGTTGTATCAATGAACTAGATGGATGGATGAATTGGCAGGATACCATAACTTTTAAGTACTGGGTGAAATTAGTGTGATCAGACAGTTAACTAATTCCCAGAATTTACTCCATGCATTCACTATTGAAATGACCCTTTAATTATTTCCTTTTTATTTTCAGATGGTTGTCATGGTGGTGCTGCTTTCAGCTTTCATCTCAAACTTCAATTACATGTAATTTTCTCTCATCACAAATTCAACACTAATTATATTATATATCTTCTCAACTTCTGGTAATGCAATTTTTCCCACTGATTTAAACATTAAGTTACTGTATAACTCCACTCTTAAACAAAAATTTTGAAGTTCCATTGGCAAGAATAACCATGAATCGTCCATTCCCGTTTGCTAGTACGACTTCAAGTTAATAGAAAATTAAATAATTTTATATATCAATAAATGTTACACATACTATGAATATTTATGTGGATGCCATTATCACCCCCATAAGTTATGAGACTCTTCTTATACCCCATAAATTATGAGACTTTTCCTATACCCTATTAATATGGGAGATAAAAGGTCATGACCCTTTACATGCCCTATATTAATTAGAGAGTTACTTTTAATCCCTATATATATGGGACTCATGTCTCATGAAAATATATAATAAGAAAAGAAGATACACTCTCTCTTTTACATTCTCTCTACACCTTCTTCTATCATATTTAGTTTGTTCTTTCTTTATTATTTCATAACACGTTATCAGCACGAGTCTCTAATACAAAAATCAAGGCCAACAAACTTTTCCTTAAAGATTGCCGAAGGACGCTTAGGTGAAGTAAGGGTAACAAGTTGATCTACTTCATTTGCATATGTGTTATTTCATTTGCATATTAACATGCTTTATTTTACATTATTGACTTGTATATTTTGTCTTATAGTTTTATAATGTCAAATCTTACAAAACTCGAATTTGTGGCTCTGGACATCACTGGAAATAACTATTTATCATGGGTACTAGATGCTGAAATTCACTTAGATGCAAAGGGTCTTGGTGAGATTATTAAGGAGGGAAATGAAGAAAGTACACAAGATAAGGCCAAGGCCATGATTTTCCTTCGCCATCACCTCCATGAAGGTCTAAAGACCGAATATTTGATTGTTAAGGACCCCCAAATTCTTTAGGCCAATTTAAAGGAAAGGTATGACCACCAGAAAACTGTGATTTTGCCTAAAGCTCGTTATGAGTGGCTAAATTTAAGATTGTAAGACTTTAAGTCTGTTAGTGATTACAACTCGGCCATGTTTAGAATCACTTCGCAATTGAATTTATGTGGAGAGAAGATTACTGATGCAGAAATGTTAGAGAAAACATACTCAACTTTCCATACAAATAATGTTGTCCTGCAGACACAATATCATGAAAAAGGATTCACGAAATATTCTGAATTAATTTCTTGTCTCCTAGTGGCAGAGCAAAACAACGAGCTACTAATGAAAAACCATGAATCACGCCCAACAGGATCTGCTCCATTCCCTAAAGCGAATGTGAGTTTACATAATGGGCAAGAATTAAAAGAAACACACCATGCAAATAGGAGTGTGCGTGGCCGTGGCCGTGGCCGTGGCCGAGGGCGTGGCTGCGGCCGTGGATATGGATATGGTCGAGGTGGTCGTTTTAAAAATTCACATTCCTACCAGAAGTGGGATCGAAAAAATGGTAACAGGGAAGAAAAAGAAAGAGGTGAAAATGTGACTAATGTATGCTATCGTTGTGGAGGAAAAGGACATTGGTCACGTGTATGTCGCACACAAAAGCATCTAGTTGATCTTTATCAGCAGTCCCTAAAACAGAAGGGAAAGAAAATAGAAACCAATCTTGTGTATAAAGATGGCGAAGGTGATTTTGATGATGGCAATGCAACCCACTTAGAAGTGGCTGATTTTCTATCTACCCCTTGAAGGAAATTATTAAGCCCACAAATTTCGATAAATAATAAATTAAATTTCTACTACTCTATGTTTCATTTAGCAACTTTAATAATGATGTTATGACTATGTTTTATGTGATATTTTTGTTTTATAGACCTTTTAGTAATTTGAACTTTGAATACCTATTTTCACCATTATGTATAACATTTGATAAGCGTTAATTTATACATATTTTTACCTCATGTTTAGCCTATATTTTGGATGAATTAGTATCAAATTAGTGAGAATTGGTGCTCTTAACCATTCTTTTTCATATCTTATACTCAGGAGAGCCTAGGGAAGATAAAAGAATAGAAAACGGGCCCAAAACGGTGAAAAATGAACCAAAATGCACGAATCACACGGGCCAAGAGGTGCCACACGGCCGTGCCACACGGGCGTGCCTCACAAAGCTCACACGGACAAAGTCCCGACAAGCACGGCCAATATACACGGGCGTGCTAAATCACACGGCCTCTGTCGAAACCCACACGGGCGTGGCATACGGGCATGTTCTAGTCGTGGGAAAGACGAATTTCACTCGAATTGGGATGCTTAGGGGCTAAGAAAGAGTCCCCAAAACTTCTCTATATAAAGATCCCATGAGGCAACATAGAGGGGGCCTTCTTCCCACTTTTACACACCCTCTATACTAGTTTCCTCTCGTCTTTCTGCCACACCACAGGTAGAAGCAATGGACTACTCGAAGGGAGAAGCCAATTGATTCATCTCAGAAGCCGAAATTCTGCATCAACATAGAGGATTCTCCTAAATTCCTTCAGGGGTTTTTGGTTTCTTTTATGATTTGTTATTTGATAACTTCTAAGATGTTTTCTTTTATCATTATGAACTAAACCCCTCAAATACTTGAGGGGGATGAAACCTAAGACAGATCTGGTTATTTATTCTTGATTTATATGATAATTATTTGAATTGTTCTTAATTATGTATTTTAATCCTTGAATTAATAATCCTAGGTATTAATTCAGGAATTGGATGTGCTTAGAGCAGAGGAGCAAAAGTCCCTGTGATAAGAGTAGATCTACCATAATTAAGCGGAGTTGCATGCAACCCTAGACATAGGGCGACATAAATCTGCCGGATTAGGGTCAAACCTAATATGGGGAACCATAGATCGAATTAATTCAACCTAGGGAGTTAATTAATAAAGGAACTTTAATTAACAACTTAGGCCTAGTTGCTCTTCACCTCGACGGAGGGTTTAGCATAGATTAGGGATCTCTACGGATCAAGTCAAGTAAATAACTCGTATAATTCAAAAAGATAATAACAAGTGAAGTCTAGGTGGATTCTCCCTTGAGTATTAATCATATCAATTAACTTTCCCTAAAAAGTCTTCCCAATTTACTTTTTCTTTTGTTTTATTCTTAGTTTAGATTTTAGAATTTAGTTTTAAACAAATCCCCATTTAATTTCTAGGTTAAATAATAGAAAGGAAGTGAGTAATAGTACTTTCGGTTCCCTTGGGTACGATACTCGATCTTATCACTAGACTATACTGTTATCGATAGGTGCGTTTGCCTTTAAACATCGTGATATTAGTTAGTTTGGGTTTGATCAAGTTCTTTATAAATTTTGTTACTTCTTATCACGAGGATATCAAGTTTTTGGCGCCGTTGCCGGGGATCGAACAGAAATATTACGAAAGCTCGATTTCTATTACTTTAGCCATTATTTATTTATTTATTTATTTTTACTTTTATTATTATTTTTTATTATTTATTTATTTTCCTTTTAATTATTTTATTTTATTTTCTTTTCTTTTTAGGATTTTTCTAGTTTATGACTAGAAACAACCTGACAAGACCACTACTTTTTGACGAAGATTTGGAAGCCACAGTCTGCAGAAATCGTAGGGAACTTAGACGAAGTCTACATTATCCAGAGCAGGAACTTGAGCAAGAGCCAGAACTTACTGAAGAGATGGCCGCAAATCAACATGTTTATCAACCTCCAGCACTACCAGCTGAACCAGAAGCAGCTCCTCGAACTATGTACGATTATGCTAAACCTAGTTTGATTGGTACTCAAACTAGCATTGTTAGACCTGCTATTGTTGCTAATAATTTTGAACTAAAACCTAACACTATTCAGATGATTCAACAGTTTGTGCAATTTGATGGTCTACAGGATAAAGATCCCAACGCCCATTTAGCAAACTTTTTGGAGCTATGTGATACTTTTAAAATCAATGGCGTTACTGATGACGCCATTCGTCTAAGGCTATTTCCTTTTTCTTTGAGAAATAAGGCAAAACAATGGTTAAATTCTTTACCACGAGGCTCCATTACCACATGGGACCAAATGACTGATAAATTTTTGCTTAAATATTTTCCCCCTGCTAAAACTGCTACATTACGAAACGATATTTCTTCCTTTGTGCAGATGGATTTAGAAACACTTTATGATGCCTGGGAAAGGTACAAAGATCTTTTAAGAAGATGCCCTCACCACGGATTACCCTTGTGGCTACAGGTTCAAACTTTCCATAATGGGTTAAACCCATCAACTAGGCAGATGATCGATGCAGCCGCAGGCGGAACCATCAATAATAAAACACCGGACGCAGCTTACGAATTTATTGAGGAAATGTCATTGAATAACTATCAATGGCAAGTCATGAGGACAAAGCCGACGAAAGCCGCAGGAGTTTATAATATTGATGCTGTTACTATGCTCACTAACCAAGTAGAACTATTGAATAAAAAATTTGATAATTTTGTTGGTTCTACGTAGGTTCAACCAGTGATGCAATGTGATGCAGCCCTAGGAAATACGTTTAATTCAGACCATCTACACCACATGGACGCCGAACAAGCCAATTACATGGGTAATAACTCTCGACCTCAAAATAATCCTTATAGTAACACTTATAATGCAAGTTGGAGAAATCACCCAAATTTTTCATGGGGAGGACAAGGAAATCAAAGACAACAGCCTCCGGTATTTCAGCAGCCACCACCTCAACAGGAAAAGAAGCCGAATCTTGAAGATATGTTCACCAAATTCATGGCCGCTTCAGAAACTCGCTTCCAAAACACTGAAACAGCATTAAAGAATCAACAGGCCTCTATCCAAGGACTCGAAAACCAAATTGGTCAGCT
Organism: Gossypium stocksii; assembly: GCA_020496765.1. Classification (NCBI taxonomy): domain Eukaryota; kingdom Viridiplantae; phylum Streptophyta; class Magnoliopsida; order Malvales; family Malvaceae; genus Gossypium; species Gossypium stocksii. The sequence goes on from CM035622.1 coordinate 67,421,061, forward strand.
TGCAAAGTTAATCTCGAAAAGACCTCAGGGTAGGCTTCCAAGCAACACTGAACCAAATCCCAAAGAACATGTGAAAGCAATCACCCTAAGAGATGGTAAAATGCTAGCAGAACCAGAAAAGAAGCATGCCCACGAACTGCCAAAAGATAAAATAGAGGAATCTAAGAATGACGCTATTCCAACACTCAAAGAATACAAACCGCGCATCCCATACCCAGCAAGATTAAAGAAGGACCAAACAGACGCCCAATTCGGTAAGTTTCTTGAACTTTTCAAACAATTACATATTAACTTACCCTTTGTTGAAGCAATTTCACAGATGCCGAAATACGCGAAATTCCTAAAAGAACTCCTGACGAACAAAAGGAAGCTGGAAGAGTTAGCCACAGTGGAACTCAACGAAGAGTGTTCAGCCATTCTCCAAAATAAACTGCCAACAAAGCTAAAGGATCCAGGGAGTTTTACTATCCCTTGTTTAATTGGTAGCTTAATTATCAATAAAGCATTGGCTGATTTAGGTGCAAGTATTAATCTCATGCCTTATAAAATGTTCAAACAACTAGGTCTAGGGGAACCTAAACCCACTAGGATGAGCATTCAATTAGCCGATAGATCTGTTAAGTATCCTAGGGGAATCATTGAGGATGTGCTAGTAAAAGTCGATAAATTTATATTCCCTGTAGATTTTGTTGTGCTTGACATGGACGAAGACATTGACGTACCTTTAATTTTAGGACGCCCATTTTTAGCCACTGCTAGAGCTATTATTGATGTTGGAGATGGTAAATTAGTTCTTAGAGTTAGGGAAGAGGAAGTGATTTTCAAAATCTATGATGCTATGAAATTTTCTAGAGAGCAAGATGATTCATGTTATTTTGTCGATATAATTGATCGCTATGTTCAAGATAATTTGCAGGAAATCTCTATACCTACACTCTGGAACTGTGTCTCATTCAGGGGGAGGGTGAAACCTCCTTAGAAGCAGAGAAGGTAAGAAAAGAGTTAGACTCTAGCGAAACTATCACCAGACATATAAGCTATGAAAATTTAAAGATGCATGATAAGCTAAGGCAGAAACCTTCCATTGAGGAACCCCCTAAGTTAGAGTTAAAACAACTGCCAGAACACTTAGAATATGCCTTTTTAGGGGAGAACTCAACTTTACAGGTCATTATTGCATCAAATTTAGGATCTAGAGAAAAGGAAGAACTGCTCCAGGTTTTAAGAAAACATAGGCAAGCCATAGCCTGGAAAATTTCGGATATCAAAGGAATTAATCCTTCTTTCTGTACCCACAAGATTTTAATGAAAGATGAATATAAACCAGCAGTGCAAGCTTAGAGACGTTTAAATCCTAACATGAAGGAGGTCGTAAAAGCCGAGGTAATTAAACTTCTTGATTCAAGTATCATTTATCCTATTTCTGATAGTTCTTAGGTAAGCCCCGTGCAGGTTGTTCCTAAAAAAAGTGGGCTAACCGTGGTGTCCAATGACAAAGAAGAACTCGTGCCAACACGAACAGTCACAGGATGGAGAGTATGCATAGATTACCGAAAGCTAAATGACGCCACACAAAAAGATCATTTTCCTCTGCCCTTTATCGATCAAATGTTAGAAAGATTAGCCGGTCACATGTTTTACTGCTTCCTAGATGGCCTCTCCGGTTACTTCCAAATTCCGATAGCTCCAGAAGATCAGGAAAAAACGACGTTCACATGCCCATACGGTACGTTTGCATATCGTAGAATGCCTTTTGGTTTATGTAACGCTCCTGCTACTTTTCAGCGATGCATGCTAGCTATCTTTAACGAATTTGTGGAAGATATCATGGAGGTATTCATGGATGATTTCTCCGTTTTCGGTAACTCTTTCCAACACAGTCTAAATAATTTAAAGCTTGTTTTGATGAGATGTGAATAGACAAATCTAGTGCTAAATTGGGAAAAATGTCATTTCATGGTTCAGGAAGGTATTGTGCTAGGACATAAAATCTCTAATAGAGGAATAGAGGTAGACAAAGCTAAAGTTGAAACTATTGAGAAACTACCCCCTTCCAGTTCAGTTAAGGCTATAAGAAGTTTTTTAGGACATGCCGGTTTTTATCGTAGATTCATTAAGGACTTTTCTAAAATAGCTAAGCCTTTAACTAAATTGCTAGAAAAAGACATACCTTTTAACTTCGACCAAGAATGCTTAGAGTCTTTTGGCACCCTTAAAGACAAGTTAGTCAATGCACCAATTATGATTTCACCTGATTGGAATTTGCCTTTTGAACTGATGTACGATGCAAGTGATTTTGCCGTAAGTACAGTTCTTGGACAGCGAAGAGACAAGCATTTCCAACCGATTTACTATGCTAGCAGAACATTGACAGCCGCTCAAGCCAACTACACCACCACGGAAAAAGAACTGCTAGCCGTTATTTTTGCTTTTGATAAATTCTGATCTTATTTAATCTTGTCTAAAGTCATCGTTTTTACTGACCATTCAGCTCTTTGATATCTCTTAGCCAAACCTGACGCAAAACCTCGTTTAATAAGATGGATTTTACTCTTACAGGAATTCGACTTAGAAATTAAAGACAAGAAAAGAGCTGAAAACTTAGCGGCAGATCACCTTTCAAGAGTAGAAAATACACAGCCCAGGTACCTTGAGAATATAAACGATATGTTCCCTGAGGAACAACTCCTAAATTTAACAGGTACGACACTTCCTTGGTTTGCCGATTTTGCAAATTATTTAGCAGCCAATATAACCCCAAAAGGGCTAACCCATCAGCAAAAGAAGCGATTCTTTGCTAATTTGAAAAACTACTTTTGGGAAGATCCTTTTCTTTTTCAAATTTGCACAGACCAGGTTATACGAAAATGCGTGGATGACATAGAGGCATATCAAATTTTGGAACACTGCCACTCAGGACCCACAGGAGGACATCACAGTGGAAACAGAACCGCTCACAAAGTACTCGAATCAGGTTTTTACTGGCCTACTCTTTTCAGAGACGCCAACAGGTATGTGACCTCTTGTGATAAATGCTAACGAACAGGTAATATCTCCCAACTTAATGAAATGCCTCAAAATTATATGCTTTCATGTGAAATATTCGATGTATGGGGTATAGATTTCATGGGACCCTTTCCTAATTCATTCGGAAATAAGTACATACTAGTAGCAGTAGATTACATGTCAAAATGGGTAGAAGCTCAAGCCTTACCCACAAATGATGCTAGAATGGTAATACGATTTCTAAAGAAATTTTTTTCTCGATTTGGAACACCTAGGATAATCATAAGTGATAGGGGCACACATTTTTGCAATACCCAATTTGAAAAAACCCTAAGAAAATATGGAGTACACCACAGAACAGCCACCCCCTACCACCCACAAACTAGCGGTTAAGTCGAAATAAAGAACAGAGAACTAAAACGCATCTTAGAAAAGACAATAGAATCAAATAGGAAGGACTGGTCTAGGAAATTAGATGATGCATTATAGGCTTACAGAACTGCATTTAAAACACCCATAGGAACATCTCCTTATAAACTCGTTTATGGAAAAAATTGCCATCTACCATTTGAACTCGAGCATAAAGCATTCTGGGCTATAAAATTTCTAAACCTTGATCTTAAAAGTGCAGGTGAAAAGAGACTTCTGCAGCTAAACGAGCTAGATGAATGGCGCTACAACGCGTACGAGAACTCACGATTATATAAGGAAGCCGTAAAGCGACGTCATGACAAAAGGCTAAAACGACCCAAGCAATTCAAAACAGGTAATCTTGTCCTACTCTACAACTCAAGGTTGAAACTATTCCCTGGAAAACTCAAATCAAGGTGGTCAGGTCCGTTTACCATTCTCAAAGTCTTTCCATACGGCACTGTCGAGGTAACTCACCCCAACCACGGTACTTTCAAGGTAAATGGCCATAGGCTAAAACATTATATAGGTGAGAACTTTACAGAAAATAAGGAGGAGCTTAGGCTCCATCCTGTTTCTTCTTGACACCTCTAGGAAGAGTCGAGCTTAGACTCTAAATAAGCACTTCTCGGGAGGCAACCCGAGCACTAACGTAGTAAGTTTTTTTTTAAATTTTCATAATTTTATTGCATAAACTAATGTTTTTCCTGCAGAAAATATGGACCACACGGCCAGGCACACGGGCGTGCCTAAGGCCGTGTGTATACTAAAAAGCAGAGACACGGTCGTGGGGGCAGACCGTGTGCAAACAGAGCACCGTTTCCCCAAAACACGGGCTTCCGATAAACTCCCACGGCCGTGCGATATGGCCGTGGCAACCCTGTACCTTCCACACGGGCAAACATAGCAACACACGCCCGTGCCATAAGCCCGTGGAAGCTACTGTCAATTAAGACACGCCCGTGCACCTTATTACACGCCCGTGCACTTAGCGAACTATCAATCTCCACGGCCGTGTGAACATCACCACGCCCGTACGTTTAACGAATGACCAATCTCTACGGCCGTGCTCAAACTATACACGGGCGTGCTCATTGAGCGTGGCAAGCCAAAACATCCGATTTTCGAAAAACACGGGCTAAATACGACTCACACGGGCGTGCGACATGCCCGTGCGACCCAAAATGTATATATACAGGGCCATTTCTACCCTCCCATTTCACCCAAACCCTAAGATTTTCTCCCCAAACCTTCCCCAAACCTCCACAAACACCATCCCAGCCCTCCTACCGCCACCATACTAGATTTCCACGATCCACACGCCCGTGCAACAGTACCCACGACCGTGTGACACCAATTTTGGTTCTATTTTTCTTCCTTTTTCTCATTTATTTATTTTTACTGCATTTTTTGGTTTTTACATTACATTCTTTTATTATTTTATTTATTTATTAGTACTATTGATTTAGGCTATTAGAGAATTAGGAAATAGAGAATAATCTAGAATAGTTTAGAATTCTAATTTTGCTTGCCATTTTAGATTCCATTTCACAATTTCCTGCCATTTAACATCATAGTTAGTTGCCACTTAATATACCTTGTAAATAGGCCACTTAAACGCACATAATTATGCCATTTGTTATTTAGTTTAGTATATATACATCCATTCATAGAAGATTTTTTTTATTTTTATCCCCAACTTCAAAAATGATTAGATTTTACTACCAATGTAAATTTTCATATTAGGAACATGTTCATTTTATTCCTCAGCCTCTTTATTTTAAATATTTACATTTCTTTTATATTATTTGTCTTTTCCTAATAAATTTTTGTAGATACCATGTCATCTTCTCGAGCCAAGAAAGCTGCCGTCCCCGTATCTAAGAAAGGAAAAGGACCAGGGAGCTCTTCAACTAGGCCCACTTCCGAGATGCGCCACCCATTTCTTCAATTTCCACAAGACTCTCAGGAAGAGCGCTACCAGTTGCTGCGCGCACGCAATATCACGATGGGCCGATGCATCGACTGGAGTGCCTTCGCAGAAGTACGCTTGGTAGATGATGTCCGGGCCCTACTCGCCACCAACCCTTGGGACCAGTTCTTTCGGATCGTAGAGCCCACATACCTTGAACTCATTCTCGAGTTCTGTGCTACATTCCACCTTCAGACGGTGATGACACGGTTCGACGATCCTAGGACGGTCCAGTTTCGTTTGGGAGGACTCGTTCGACAGCTCAGCGTCCCAGAGTTCGGTGTGGCACTCGGGCTTTACACCGCGCAGTTTATGGCTGAGGAGAGCTTTCCCACCCTCTCTAGGCGCATCCAAATCCGACCCTTTGACTGCTGGAAAGAGATTGCCCCAGGAAGACAACTATACAACCCCAGTGTCAGCAAAGCCTCCGCTCTCCCTCCCTCTCTCAGCTATATTCATGCACTTCTTGCTCATACTATTATAGGCCGCCGAGAGAGCACAGGCGTCGTCAACACACACGACGTCTACTTTTTATGGTGCATGGCTAATGGCCGCCCCATCGACCTTGCATATTTCATCGCCCTCGCCATGCAGCATCAGACCGAGAGGCACCGAAAGGGAGTCGTATCATGGGCCCGTATATCACTTGACTAGGCCGTTACTTCGGCCTATTTAACACCACAGCCCAGACCTCCTCCTACACATTACTTGGCCAGATGTCCTCCCAGGGCATCCAGAGCATGCTTTCGATGAGGATGGTCGAGAGACGACTCGGTGGCGACCACTTTCACTTCCGCCTTGTCCAAGAAGGCGAGGATCCAGAGGATATTCCTGATGATGTCCCATCGCCACCACCAGCCGAGGATGCGCCAGCTGAGCCACCACGCCCTACACGATCACACCAGACGGCAGCTTCCAATGTTGACATATCCGAGCGCCTGGACCACTTTGAACAGCGCATCGATTACATCGACGCCACCTTTGCGCACATATGTCATCACCTTGGCATCGTCCCACCACCACGACACCCACCAGAGGATTAGATCCTCTTTTATTTTATTTTAGTCTTACTTTTTATCTTATTTTATTTTATTTTATCTTTTGTTTTTCTTTATTTTCTTTACTTAGTATACACTAATCTTAACCTTTAATATTAGTCTTTCTTTTTCCTTTTGCAGCTTTTGAATTTTCTTATATCTTTCTTTATTTTGAATTTTCATAAATTTTCTATTTTATTATCATAACGGCTATCTCCTAACGAAGTAATCCCTCTTCATCTTAACCTCCCACGACTAATAAACCCCTTCGCAGTTTCAAAGGAGCTCTACAGCTCAAATCTCTACGAAAAAGGGAATACAGTGCCAAACCTACCAGCTCTTCCACTAATCCATCCAAAGCAGAGAGTTTTATACCCTCCCCTATCTTATGATTTTATGCTTTTATTGTTGTTAATATTTTCCTTGTACATTGGGGGCAATGTACATCTTAAGTGTGGGGGGGTAACATACTTTCACTTTTTATACTATTTTTGAAACCCCTGAACTTTTCCTAATAGCAATATCTTCAGTCTCCTATTAGGAATTTATCCTGATTAGTTTATGATTTCTATTGATATATTGAGAATTAAGATATAGGTGCTTGTACTTTGACTATTCAAACTTTAAAACATTAGAGAATCAAGCATGATAAGTTGAAATTTTTTGAGAATCCCCAATTTTTGCATAAGTTATTTTCCCTAATTTTAAGTATTATCTTGAGATTTGAAATTCGCAGGATTGACATCAAAAGCCGTAATTCTGGTGAGATTTTGAGCCTATTGAGCATACATTTTCTTCGTGCTCACTTTTATTATTGCTTTGAGTGAGTCAATATTGAATTGTTATTCTAGAACTTGCTTCGATTATACATGTCGAGACCACATCATTGATTTGATATACTGAAATGATAAAGGCACCTAGGATGTAACCCACTTACTCCACAGAAAAAGCCTTCCTACATAAATCTAACCCCTAGTGAACCCCGTTGAGCCTAACAACCTTTTCCTTGACTCACCCTCTAATTATTAACCAATAACCCATTTTTGTCGAATTTCATTCAATTATTTTGATCCCTATTTTTGTCGAGATTTGAGTTGAATTTTTCATCTAGCTTTATTCTCTCTGCCAGATTGTAAAGTTTTGTTCAATTTATTGTAATTATTTGGATTGTTCCTAAAAAAAAAAAGAAAAAAAAGTACATACAGTGAAATTCGATTGTAAATAGTTCGTCAAAGTTTTTGCATGTTTCTATTTTAAGGCTACCAAGGCGGAAATGATAATATCACAAGAATTGGCTGAGAAATATGTTCCAGAGATAGAGATTTTTCTAGCTAGATAATTTTTCAAGTTCAATCTCGATTCTAACTTTTTTTTGCAGCCTGTGACAACACCCCTAACCAAGCCCCGTTACAACCATGAAAAGACCTTTTGATCAATGTATCATATCAAACTATAGTGGTGGAGATGTGATTTTCTTGCAAGCCTATGGTAATAACTTTTCAGGTTGACTAAGGAGTGTCTTAAATTTGAACCCTAAACACTTCGAGTGAATAGAGTGAACCTTTAGTGAGGATGTCAACTCTTGTTAATTAAGATGGAGAGATGACTACTTAGAAGGAAGGAAGGGACTTATGTTTTCAATGATAAAATTCTCAACTTAGAGTGATTGAGTCCTAAATGTTCTTTAGATTGAATTTTCATTGTATGACTACCTGTGGATTAATTTGAAATATTATTGATAAGGGTTGTAGATTAAGAAGAATGGTTTCCTTTAGGGATTGAGATTTTGCTTGAGGACAAGCAAAGGCTTAAATGTGGGGGTATTTGATAAGCGTTAATTTATACATATTTTTACCTCATGTTTAGCCTATATTTTGGATGAATTAGTATCAAATTAGTGAGAATTGGTGCTCTTAACCATTCTTTTTCATATCTTATACTCAGGAGAGCCTAGGGAAGATAAAAGAATAGAAAACGGGTCCAAAACGGTGAAAAATAAACCAAAATGCACGAATCACACGGGCCAAGAGGTGCCACACGGCCGTACCTCAGAAAGCTCACACGGATAAAATCTCGACAAGCACGGCCAATATACACGGGCGTGCTAAATCACACGGCCTCTGTCGAAACCCACACGGGCATGGCACACGGGCGTGTTGTAGTCGTAGGAAAGACGAATTTCACTCGAATTGGGATGCTTAGGGGCTAAGAAAGAGTCCCCAAAACTTCTCTATATAAAGATCCCATGAGGCAACATAGAGGGGGCCTTCTTCCCACTTTTACACACCCTCTATACTCGTTTCCTCTCGTCTTTCTGCCACACCACAGGTAGAAGCAAGGGATTACTCGAAGGGAGAAGCCAATTGATTCATCTCAGAAGCCGAAATTCTGCATCAACATAGAGGATTCTCCTAAATTCCTTCACGGGTTTTTGGTTTCTTTTATGATTTGTTATTTGATAACTTCTGAGATGTTTTCTTTTATCATTATGAACTAAACCCCTCAAATACTTGAGGAGGATGAAACCTAAGACAGATCTGGTTATTTATTCTTGATTTATATGATAATTATTTGAATTGTTCTTAATTATGTGTTTTAATCCTTGAAATAATAATCCTAGGTATTAATTCAGGAATTGGATGTGCTTAGAGCAGAGGAGCAAAAGTCCCTATGATAAGAGTAGATCTACCATAATTAAGCGGAGTTGCATGCAACCCTAGACATAGGGCGACATAAATCTGCCGGATTAGGGTCAAACCTAATATAGGGAACCATAGATCGAATTAATGCAACCTAGGGAGTTAATTAATAAAGGAACTTTAATTAACAACTAAGGCCTAGTTGCTCTTCACCTCGACAGAGGGTTTAGCACAGATTAGGGATCTCTACGGATCAAGTCAAGTAAATAACTCGTATAATTCAAGAAGATAATAACAAGTGAAGTCTAGGTGGATTCTCCCTTGAGTATTAATCATATCAATTAGCTTTCCCTAAAAAGTCTTCCCAATTTACTTTTTTTTTGTTTTATTCTTAGTTTAGATTTTAGAATTTAGTTTTAAACAAATCCCCATTTAATTTCTAGGTTAAATAATAGAAAGGAAGTGAGTAATAGTACTTTCAGTTCCCTTGGGTACGATACTCGATCTTATCACTAGACTATACTGCTATCGATAGGTGCGCTTGCCTTTAAACGTCGTGATATTAGTTAGTTTGGGTTTGATCAAGTTCTTTATAAATTTTATTACTTCTTATCACGAGGATATCAACATTTTATGGTTATTATTTTGTTTCTTTAAAGAATATTATCTCGTAAAGGCAATCAGCTATGAATGGTGAAGATATATGCCTAGCAGATAGTGCAACTACTCACACCATATTGAAAGACAAGAGATATTTTTCTCACTTAATAATAAAAGAAGGAAGTGTGAGCACTATATCTGGTAGTACAACCATTATAGAAGGCTCCGGAAAAGTAATTATTTTATTGCCAAGGGGAACAAAATTTGAAATTATTAATGCATTATACTCCCCTAAGTCTCAAAGAAATTTATTGAGTTTTAAAGATATTCGCCAAAATGGATATCATATTGAGACTTTAAACGAAGGAAATTATGAATTTCTTCAAATTACGAGTATTGCTCAAGGCAATAAACAAATTGTTGAGAAATTGTCTGCATTCTCTACTGGTTTGTACTACACAAAGATCAGTTCTATAAAAACACATGCTATAGTAAACCAGAAGTTTACTAATGACTTTGTTCTTTGGCATGACCGGTTAGGCCATCTCGGTTCAATAATGATGCGAAAAATAATTGAAAATTCATGTGGACATTCATTAAAGAGCCAGCAGATTCTTCAAAATATTACATGTACTGCATGCTCACTGGGAAAATTAATAATCTGACCATCACCAGTTAAGATAAATAACGAATCACTTACTTTTCTTGAGCGAATTCAAGGGGATATATGTGGGCCTATACATCCCTCATGTGGACCATTTAGGTACTTTATGGTTTTAATTGATGCATCAAGTAGATGGTCCCATGTATCTTTGTTATCAACTCGCAACCTGGCGTTTGCGAGATTGCTTGCTCAATTGATTCGATTACGAGCCCATTTCTCATATTTTCCTATTAAGACCATCCGTCTTGATAATGCTGGTGAATTTACTTCTCAGTCTTTTAATAACTATTGCATGTCCATTGGAATAAGTGTGGAACATCCTATAGCTCATGTTCACACACAAAATGGTCTAGCAGAATCTTTAATAAAACGACTTCAATTGATAACAAGGCCATTACTTATGAAGTCAAAACTCCCAATCACTGCCTGGGGGCATGCAATTTTATATGCAGCTGCATTAATTCGCATCAGGCCAACAAGTTATCATAAAGTTTCCCCCTTACAAATAGTTCATGGTCAGGAACCAAATATTTCCCATCTAAGAACATTTGGATGTGTCGTATATGTTCCAATTGCTCCATCACATAGAACTAAGATGGGACCTCAAATAAGGTTGGGTATATATGTTGGATTTGAATCCCTGTCAATAATTAAATATCTAGAACCTTCTACAAGGAATTTATTTACGGCTCGTTTTGCAGATTGTTATTTTGACGAGTCAGTTTTTCCAACATTAGGGGGAGAAATCAAACAGCTGGATAAAGAAATTAGTTGGAAAGAGTTGTCATTAGCTCATCTTGATCCTTGAACTAAGCAATGTGATTTAGAAGTTCAAAAGATTATTCATTTACAAAGTTTAGCTAATGAATTGCCAGACGCATTTTCTGATCCAAAGAAAGTGACTAAGTCACATATACCAGCTGTGAATGCTCCAATAAAACTTGATGTCCCAGAAGGACAAAATCTAGTTGCTACTGAGTCTAATACACGCCTGAAGCGTGGTAGACCAATTGGTTCCAAAGATAAGAATCCTCGGAAAAGGAAAGGAGCAAAGATTAATGATGGCAAAATCAAGGAAAAAATGATTATACCGGGATCTCCTGAAGAGACTATAGACATAACTGGAAAAATAGTTTCAGAAGAAAATCAGGTACTTGACAATGAAGAGATCTCTATTGACTATGTCATGTCCGGTATAAAATGGAACCGAAATCAAATTGACGTCGATGATATTTTTGTATGCAATGTAGCACTAGATGTTATAAATAATAAAGAGGATTATGAACCAAAATCGATTGAAGAATGTAAACAAAGAGATGATTGGCCAAAATGGAAAGAAGCAATTGAAATTGAATTGAAATCGCTAGCGAAAAGAGAAGTGTTTGGACCTGTAGTCCGTATACCTACAGGTGTGAAACCAGTGGGATACAGATGGGTCTTTATGCGTAAAAGAAATGAAAAGAATAAAATTGTGAGGTATAAAGCACGTTTAGTTGCACAAGGATTCTCACAAAGACCTGAAATTGATTATGAGGAGACATATTCTCCTGTGGTGGATGCAACTACATTTAGATTTTTGATAAGTCTGGCTATAAGAGAAGGGCTTGATTTACGCCTAATGGATGTAGTAACAGCTTATTTGTATGGCCCACCGGATACTCACATTTATATGAAACTCCTTGAAGGATTTAAACTGCCTGAAGCAGTAAGTTCAAGTTCTAGAGAACATTTTTCGATCAAATTGAATAAATCCCTTTATGGATTGAAACAATCCGGACGCATGTGGTATAATCACCTAAGTGAGTATTTGTTGAAAGAATGATACAAGAATGATCCAATTTGCCCATGCATTTTCATTAAGAAGTTTGGATCTGGATATGTCATCATTGCAGTATATGTTGATGATTTGAATATCATTGGAACTCCTGAAGAAATCCAAAAGACTGTTAAGCGCTTGAAAAAAGAATTTGAAATGAAAGACCTTAGAAGAACGAAATTTTAATTGGGTTACAAATTGAGCACCTAAAAGAAGGAATCCTTGTGCATCAATCAACGTATATTGAAAAGGTGCTAAAATGATTTTATATAGATAAGGCACATCCAACTTTTGGTTACCTTAGTGCAATTGGGGCATTAATGTATCTTGCTAGCCATACCCGACCTGATATATCTTTTTCTGTAAATTTGCTAGCAAGATTTAGCTCATACCCAACTTGGAGACATTGGACTAGAGTTAAACAGATATTTCGTTATCTCCAAGGCACAAAGGATATGGGTCTATTTTTCCCTAACAAATCCAAGATAGAATTGATTGGTTTTGCAGATGCAGGATTTATGTCTAACCCTCATAATGGAAAATCACAAACTGGATATGTTTTCACATATGGAGGTACTGCAATCTCTTGGCGCTTAATGAAGCAAACAATTGCAGCAACATCGTCTAATCATGCAGAAATCTTAGCAATCCATGAAGCAAGTCGTGAATATGTATGGCTAAGATCTATGATTCAGCATATAAGGAATAATTGTGGTTTATCATCTGGAAAGGAAGCTACAACTGTCTTGTTTGAAGACAACACAGCATGCATTGATCAGCTCGATAGTGGATATATCAAAGGTGACAGAACAAAACACATTGCACCAAAATTCTTCTTCACTCATGACCTCCAGAAGTTTAAGGAAATAAAAGTTAATCAGATCAGTTCAAGTGAGAATTTAGCAGATTTATTCACTAAGGCGCTTCCTACATCAGTGTTTCAGAAGCTAGTTTACTACATTGGAATGCGTCACCTTCAATATCTCAAGTGATGTAGCCATTAGGGGGAGTAAATACGCGCTGTACTCTTTTTCCCTTAACCTTGGTTTTATCCCACTGGGTTTTCCAGGTAAGGTTTTTAATGAGGCAGCATATCAAGCGTATAATTATGTACTATTTTTCCTTCACTAAGTTTTTGTCCCACTGGGTTTTTCTTAATAAGGTTTTAACGAGGCATAATTAGATAATGGACATCTAAGGGGGAGTGTTATGAATATTTATGTGGATGCCATTATCACCCCCATAAGTTATGAGACTCTTCCTATACCCCATAAATTATGAGACTTTTCCTATACCCTATTAATATGGGAGATAAAAGGTCATGACCCTTTACATGCCCTATATTAATTAGAGAGTTACTTTTAATCCCTATATATATGGGACTCATGTACTCATGAAAATATATAATAAGAAAAGAAGATACACTATCTCTTCTACATTCTCTCTACACCTTCTTCTATCATATTTAGTTTGTTCTTTCTTTATTATTTCATAACAACACATATTATATTGTTAAAAAGAGATGTAAGTTTATACATTAGAGACGGTATTGTAAAAAGCAATAATAAGGTACATTACATTTTAAAAAAAAATATAATTTCAAATCTTAAAAATAATATTGTTGAAAGAGATAATCACAAATACCGAACATTAACCGTAAAATGGATATATTAATTTTTTTTCGTAGGATGCATGATTCATTTATGTGTATTAATTATTTCTTTTTAAAAAATTGTGATAATCCGGAAACATTTTTCTTTTCTAATTGCATTATAACGAAAATTTTAAATTTGATAAATTTGTGATCATATTTAAATAAACTTAAAAGGTCAAAAAGCCCATAGTAGAAAATAAAAAAAATTCAATAGAATTTTTTTTTTAAAAAAAGTGAACTCTATTTAATTTTTAATGATAAAAAGTTGATCAATTAAATCCTCCCGTTAATGGAAATCACTAGTTAGCATGTCATGGTAACCAAAAAATAATATTTTTTAATATATATATTTTAAAATAATATAAAAAAATTAAAAATAATTAATAAAAATTACATTGAAATGAACCTAATCATATGATTATCCAGATTCATTTAAATCTAGACAATCATTTGTCTAAATTTGCTCTAGATGACTTCAAAAGTTTAGAAATTATAAAAAAATTTCTAATAATTATAAAAAATTGAAAAAAATATCAATATTTAATATTTATTAAATATATATATATATATTCAATTTTTAAAAAGTTCAAATTTCAAATTGAATTAATAATTATTATACTTAGAATTTTGTATATATAAATTATTACTAATAAAAATTATATAATGTAACGCCCCAAAATTCATACTTTTATTTTTGTGCAAATGTAACACAATTGTGTATTTGCTTCAGTGGTTAAGTGCTTTAAATGTGTGTATGAGGTCTCAAGTTCAAGCCTTAACTTAGGTAGATTTTGGTATTTTTATGAATTAAACTATAGCTCTAATCAGTAGGCTTTTAATTAAAAGTTAGTAAATTTATATCAAAATGGGTTTGCTAGTTTGGTGGTTAAGTGGAATGTAAGTTTGTTTGAGGTCTTATGTTCAATTCTTTGCAAGGGAGTTTATTTTTGCTTGATTGATGGTTAGAGTTTTGGTGGTTTTCAAATATTGAAGTGGTTGAGATTGAGTAGTAGTGGGGAGTTGGAAAAAAATCTGATAGAGTTTTATTTTGATTTCTTTTTGCCAAAATTTGGGTTTCTCTCCTCTCCACTATTTTGACTTTTTTCCTCCCTTATCTGCTGAATTTTTGTTTCTTGCCCTCCCTCTCTTTTCGTTTTCCATTAGTCTCATTCTCATTCTATGTTATCGCGCTTGTTCGGTAAGTGGTATTTCCATAGTTCCATCGTTATTTTGGATTAAGGGTTTAACAGGGAGTTCGATTTATTCTTGTTTAGGGGCTGCTCGAAGGGTTTAAAGAGTATTGTAGTGTGTGGTGACTGCTGGATACCGTATTCGTCTTGGTAAGTTTTTAAATCGTCATTTGGTCTAGTTCTCGAATTATGCATTTGGGGGTCTTAATTGTGTGACGAATCAAGTGATTGATTAAGTGTTAAATTGGTTAAATATAGGTTTTTGAAGGCTCGGGTCACTTTTCATAGTGAATCGATACTAGGTGTGTACTCGAAATGCAGAAAAGGAGGCTCGGCAAAAAGTCAAAAAACGGGCGTGTGGTTATCCGTGTGGTAGGCTGTGTGCTGGGACACGGCCGTGTGATCGATAAAGCCAGGCCGTACACAAAAGACAAGGCCGTGTGATGGCCAGACAAGCCATGTGCGACACACAGGCTGGATTGAATTGGGCCGTGTGGGCCACACGGGCATCTGAGTCCACACAGGTGAGCCACACGGGTGTGTGGAATTTTGGGCTAGGCCGTGTGATCTACACGGCCAAGGCCAATTTGGGCCATGTGGGCCACACGGGCAGACCACATGGGCGTGTGAGCCCATTTTTATTGGAATGTTTGTTAAGGTTGCACGAGCCGCCCAAGTCGACTGCGGTAAGCACTACTTAGACCCCTAACTGAATGATATTGATTATGTGAAATTTGTACTGATCATGTTATATACCAGCATGTATACTGAACTATATGTGTATATGATAGACTTGTGATATCATGACATATCATTGTATGTTGCATGGCATTGGGTTAGGATTGATATTATTCGGAGGAAGTGTACTGAAAGGCTGTTAAGCCTAATATACTGACAGCTCAGCTGCAAATTACTGTATTGTACTGCATTCGGTACTACCTGGAGTGTAGGGATGGGTGGGTTGATTTAATCCCCACATGGAGTGTAGGGTTGGACGGAGATGGTGTGTAGAGGCTAGTTGGGTAGGACTTTGCTACTAAATATTGATTGACTGATATTGATACTGTGATGGGCTAAGGCCCTAATGCATACTTGATACTGATACTGAATTGGGCTAAGGCCAAACTGCTACTGATATTGACAGGGCTTAGGCCCATACTGTTTTTGACTGTGCACTATGTTTACTGTATGTTTCTTTTCTGCGGGATTACACACTAAGTTTATGTAAACTCACCCCTCTTTGTTTAATGTGCACATGTAATCTCCAGACCTAGACGGATCGATGCGATGGAAGACTCGACGGTGACCACAGTCCCTAGACTTCATGGTTTTAATTTATTTCTTTTGGTTTGGTTTTACTATTGGTTTATTTTGATGTAATATGCACACTATTTGGGACTCTTGCTTAAACTTGGTTTATATTTGTTTTTGTGGATTTATAAACTGCTAGTCATAAGAAATTCGGTTTTCAAAAAGTTAAAGTATATTCTAAAATCACGATCACATAAGCTGTTTTTAGAAAAGCTTCCACAACGAGTAATGTTTTAAAGCAAATGATTTAAATAAGTAAAACGATTTCTATTAGAACTAATAAGAGATAAAGAAAGGTAATAACGTGGAAACGATTTTTATTGTAATAACTTAGTTTTCAAACACACTATCACGTGATATCGCCAGATTCGACCATAACATCTAGGCCGGGTTTGAGGTGTTACATATACAAAATTAGAATCTAATCTTCCCAAGCAAATTAAAATACTATTATTAAAAATTTTAAAAAGTTCTCAAATTTCGAGATTAATGTGGACCACAAAAAGTTCAAAGACTAAGTTGAAAAAAATTATCAAATTCAAGAACTAAATGTTACTTTATCCCTATTGTTAAACTTTGTCGTTGAATAATTGACATGAAAATTAATAATTCGACAATTTATATGCAATCATCAATTCAACAATTTACATACAATAAATTAGTAAAACTTATTAATTCAATTTCATGTATTTATCAACAATTTGAATATTTTTTCTTTTTTCGTAAAATACGAAAATCAAATTTATTCAAACATCACAATTAAGGGAATGAAAAAAAATATTTTTCACAATTTCAAACCCGATACATGAATAAGTTTAAACAAATATTAAAGAAAGGAAAGCTATCAATTTATTTTAAGCGAAATAATGAATAAAAGATTGAAAAGAAAATCTAAGAAAAAAGAGGGGGATAAAAGAGCATACCAAGCTTGGTGAAATCGGTAGAAGTAGAAGCTGCGAGCTCGGAGTGCTTTTCACTGTAATTTTGAGGGAAAATAGCACGGCCCAGCTCCTTCAACAACATCATATTCTTATTCGTAACTGCATTCAGTGATATTGCTACTTGTCTACCGTAATAATTCTTTAAAATATTTATTAAATTTTCTAAAAAAATAAAATTTTTTTACTAAAATGGCATGCTATGTGTCATTTTTTGGTGATTGTCGTTAATCACATCAACGCATTAACGGTTAATCAAAAGGGGCTTAGTTAATTTTTTTTTTTGTCATTAAAGACTAAAAAAGATGCAATTTTTTTAAAGGTTTAATTGATTTTTTAAAATTTTTAACGACTTTTTTTTACCTTTAATCCTATTTAGATATATAAATAGTGATATAAAAAATGTTATATTCTACCTTAATTTATAGATTACCATTCTAATTTTTTTATTATATAGTAAATGATATATTTAAGAGTTAATCGCATACAAAAATCCTCAAATTATGGCCTTCATTTTAAATTAGATTTTAAACTTCAAAATGTTTTAATTATATTCCAAAATTATCGATGTTATATCAATTAGGTCCTTCTATTATTGAAATCGTTAATTTAACCATTATATGACATAAAAAATCTTATGTGACATAATTTAAAATGAAAATAGTAAAGAAGAGTAAAATGTTACTGCATAACTTTTAAAATTAAAAAAAATAAAGTTGAAGTAAAAAAAAAAAAAGAGTGTGAAAGACAGTTTCTGTACAAGCTTCGAGAACCTCAAAATTTTACAACATTCATTTTTCTTTAAAAATTTTCATATTAAATTATGTCGCATAAGATTTGATGTCTTATTTAACCATTCAATTAACATTTTAGTAACAGAAGAACCTTATTAGTATAACATCAATAGTTTGAGAATGTAATTAGTATGTTTTAAAGTTTGAGGACCTCTAATTTAGGGATGTTTGGTACAATTAACTTAGTGCATAACACCAAGGGTGTCACGAAGGGTGTGGCTAGTATAGTCCCTATCCCCGCCCTTCCTCCTTCAATGAAAAATTGCATGTTTGGCTTTTTAAACTTTAGGGTTAATATGTATTTTGCCCCTTGAACTTGGCCACTCGTGCCTAATTGGTACCTAAACTTCAATTTAGTCACACATTTTTGGTACCTCATAAGTAACATCGTTAAAATTAGTTGGCGTGACACTGACAACCATAGCATGGTGATATGTGATAGCCTCACATCTTGACTCGCGCTAGATGCATTTAAACCTACACATCTTTTGCCCGCATTCATTTCATACATGTTTCAATACTTTTATATATTTTTATTTTTTCATAAAATATTATACTTTCTGTTAGAGTTGTGTGACCTGAATCCTTGTTAAAGAAATAGTATAGTTGTGTGACCTGAAGGCCCATGGCTGTAGCCCAATAGATCCCCGACCGTTCGGCCCCCGCAGCACGGACCATGTAGCACAAGTAAAATCCGTATAGAACTACTCTTCTTCTATTTGAAATTGATTAGAATAAGATTTTTCAACCTTCAAATAGATGTAGTTGAAACTCCTCTTGTATCATTCAGTTTTCAACATTAGTGAATTTTTTCTCCTTTGACCATGGTTTTTTCTTGAAAGGATTTCCACGTAAAATCTGTGTTTTTTTCTTTTCTTATTGTTTTGCGATCGTTCTACATTGCCATTATTGACGTTCAGTTTAACATTTTTATTTTACTAATATGAAATAAAAAATATATTAAATTTAATATTTATAGAATATATTATTTCACATCTCAAACTTTATAAAATATATTTGTCCAAATATATAAAATATATAAAACATCATTTTTTAAAATATATCAATTTTTTTATTTTAATGTAATAATAATAATATAAAAATATTATAATTTATGAAAATTTGAAAATATATAAATTTACTAAAAAGCATGTCTAAAATGAATATAGACAAATGGTTGTTTAGGCTCAAATGTATTTGGACACTATATGTCCATGTTCATTCTAGTGACAAATAATATTTTTAATATTTTTAATATTTTTATGAATTTATAAATTTTTATTTTTTAGATTTTATATATTTTGAATGTACTGTAAGGACAAAGACCATAGCTTGAGAAGGTTTCATCCTGGAAATGAATATTGATGAGAAGGGATTTTATGATAATGAATATTGGGTATGTTAAACCCTTTGTGAAAAATGTTATGTTGGAATTTTATGCAAATTTGCAGAAAAGCATCAAGGATTTTGCAAGTGCTAATCACATGAGTTCATATGTTTGTGGACATCTCTTTACTTTTAGTCCTGGGAAGATCAGATATTTCTTTAGCTACCAAATAGTTAAAGAAATACAATGACAAAAAAGATGGTTATCTTATTGTGCAAGGTCGTAACCTTCACTAAATTCAACCTGGGGAAGATTTTTAATGAGATAGTCAAGCATGCCCAATTCAATAATCCTAAGTTGTCACTATCATTTCCTTTCTTGATCTTTTAGATATTCATCTTGTAGAATCCTACGATTGTTGATGTTAATGAAGTGTATGAGCATTTGAAGTACTCTCCATATTGGAGTTAAGGAAAGCATGCTAATGAAGATGTAGAAGACGTTATAAATGAATATGAGAAGGAAGAAGAAGATGATTGACGGCTTAGATGGTAGACCGAGCTAGAGAGATCACATTCGCCACCGTGGTGGCTCAATCTTTTTACAAATTAATTTTCAATGCTAAACCTATTTTATGCAAGTGAATATCTCATTTTATAAATTTAAGACTAACGTAAAATTTTAGCAGCGAAAAATAAATCAATAATCTTTATATAATAATTAACTTGTTTAAATCACTTAATAAATAGCATCCTAATTAATTAACACTAATATTAATATAATCTAAAATCATTAACGACAACAAATAACATTAATAAATAACATGCATCCTAAGTGATGTAATTAAAAGTAATTATCCCATACCACGATTCTTAATAAAATTAAACGATAATAATAACATGTAATAATAAATTGTTGGTGAGAACAAGCGAAGACCATTCGCATGTCAAGTTTGCGTCCTAGTCCGTGAAATTATCTGAAAAGATGAAAATAAGGGGAGTGAGCTATAGAAGCTCAGTGTGACTCCCTTTTACAATAAACCAAATTAATATTCAAATAAGCATGTCAAACATAATTATCAATTTCACATAATAATTTGATCAATACGATCATTTAGTTTTTGTCACTTTAGACAAGCAAAGCATTAACATTAAGTCGAATTCAATTAAACAATTTAACTAGCGAGTCATAATATCAATCACATCAGATTTATGCACATTTATTAGTTTGATCGTTTCAACATATACTTTACAATGAGTATGCATAGTATGTCATACAACATTCTTTTAATGTTTCATTTAACATTCGTTAATCCTACCCTTAACCACTAGCTCTCCAAATAGAGAGTTCCCCAGAACCCCCTCTACCTTTTCACTCTACCTTTTTGTTTAAGTGCAAACAAGTTGCCGTTTGGTTGAGGATCAACAATTCCTCGCAAATAAAAGTTGTCAGAGAAAATAGTGGATGCTCGTTTGTCTAGTCGTAGTCGGAATCTACTAAACTATGAATACACAACGTACATATAACATATATGCAATATAAACTATCGTTTCGATCATAAATGCAGCATAAACTGCCGTTCGTTTCTTCCACCTTACATACTTTCCCCTATGCATATCCCATGCAATCATTCATAATGGAATTATTCAATATGTAACACCATAAACTCGGGGTAGACGCTATGACCGAATTTGACGATGTTACATTAAAGTGTTTCTTGTAAACTATGTTGTCATTAAAACTCCTTCTATTTAGCCTATTTATTTCCTAATTTTGATTCTAAGTCGTGATGTTTCATTTCAAAACTTGCGTCATTATAAAAAGTCATTTACTTTAAAAACGTTATTAATTTCAAAATATCATTTTATAGCGGAAGCTTTTTAAAACAGTTGCATTCTTGTGTTTACTTTGTAAAAACCTTTGATTCATTTTGAAAACCTTGATTATTCTTACTACTAACAGTTGTAACTAAAACAGAAAAAATCCCAAATTAAGAATGGAAATTTAAAGAGGCCCTTATACAAAAAAATAACCCAAAATAAAATTCATAATCAAAATAAAATACTAAATCGAATGGACTAGGTTGTGTGGCCACTGTTGAGTCCTCCGTTGCATCGATCCTCCTATGTCTGAGGATTACCTGGACAGTTAAACAAAAAGGGGGTGAGTTTACGAAAACTCAGTATGTAATCCCCAAAGCAATTGAACAGACAATATGCATACAAACAACAATCTGGGCTGAGCCCTTTTCAGTAACAGTAATCAGTTAGGCCTTAGCCCATTACAGTAGTAATACCAGTAACAGTAGCAGTAGAGCCTTAGCCCATTTCAGTACAGTATAGTGACAGTTGCAGTGGCATTAGTAGTATCAGAAATCAGTATGCAGCATATAGTATGCATGTTTACCCAACCAACCCCTATACACCATCTCCTGTCCAGCCCTGCACTCCTGTAGGGAATAAATCACCCACCCATCCCTACACTTACAAATTAGCACCGGTTGCGGCACTAAACAGTATTTGTAGCAGAGCTGCCAGTAAATATAATCGGCTTAAAGCCATCAGTGAGGTTAGTAGAGTTGCCAGAACAGTACACTTCCTCCAATCATAATATACCCATCCCCATGCAATGTATCATGCAAACATGTCATGTCATACTATATTATTATACATGTATGCCAAAAAGTTAAAAATAGCATCCTAAACTATAGTCATACATGGATATACATATATACATCACATAGGGGCATAACCGTCATTCAATCAATTAAGGGTCTAGGTAAGCTTACCGACCTTACAAAAGGTCCACAGTCGTCTCGGGCGACTCGTGCAACCTTAACAGTCAAATAGTGAAAATGGGCCTATAGCCCATATTACAGGCCCATGTGGGCACACACGCTTGTGTGGCCCATATGGCTCAAAATGGCTTTGGCCGTGTGGACTACATAGCCTGACCCAATAATTTCCACACACCCGTGTGGTTCACACGTGTAGGGCCCACAAGTCCATGGGCCACACGACCCACTTCGGTTCAGTATGGCCCATACGGCTCAGCCCAAGAAATCGCTCATGACCAGCCTCATCGATCACACGCTTATGTTTAGTCACGTGCACGTGGCCTACCTACACGAGCGCGGCCACACCTGTGTGGCATCGACATTCGCTTATTTCGACTTTTTACCGATTACTAAAAACGACGTCATGGTTACACACATTATTTGCGAAAAAGCATACACGGTCTTTTGAGCACTCCAAATCTGAGTTCGTTCACAATTGTTCGATTAATTGCAAGTCAACAGAAATTAAAACAATCTCAATCGAAAAACTCAGTCACTTAAACCACAAACTCTTACCTTCCTTGAACCACCGAGGCCCTACACGTCCTAACCGTTAAACAGAACAACCACCAATCCCACGGTTACTACCTGCATACCAGCCGAACCCTTATTAACCATTATTCATAAAACCAATTGAACCAAACTGAAAAAGGGTGAGCATAAAGCCAATAACAACCCAATAACTCTATACTAACACACTTACCAACTACGCGAGAAGGGGACCAACAATGAAGTGTAAGAATTTTACAGCAAAACTTGAATGCTTACCAAAAATAGAGAAAGGAACACAATCGGTCCCCAAGAGAAAAAGTAGATTCGGCAATGAAGAAAAATTGTGAGGAACGCTTGTCTACAACACAACAAGGGTCAAAGAACCCAACCTAGCAATCGACCCAGAAAGAGAAAAAATATGTCCAACAATTCAATGAGAACAACAAACGTTCGGCCACAAGGGGAAAATAAAAAGAAATAAGAGGAGAAGCAATCAGTACCTATGGATGAAAATAGTCGACAGGGGGAAAAGAAAGAGTCAATGGTCTCAAGTCAAAATTGAGAAGAATGCAACTTAAAATTCGACTAGGGAGAACAGATGCAAAATCAATTGCCCAACCGATAGCAAAAGAAGGCTTGAAAAGAAAGAAAAAGAAAGAAAATGAGAAGGGGAAAAGAAGTAGAGAGAATTGGACAAAAGGAAAAAAATGACCAAATGCTCAAGGAAACTAGATTAAACCGATTTTTTTGAGACACCAAAGTCCAAATTCAGCACAAAAACTCCCATAACCTCAAATTCCCTTATTTTCCTCCCCTAAACACTCCCCTAAATCCACCAACAATCGAGATTTCCTCCAACACCCTCCTAAAAGTTGGCCACAACTCCCCACACTCCTCAAAGACTCTAGTTTCTGTCAAACTAAAACACTTCCAAGGCCTTGCAATAAAAATTAAATTATGAGCTTGGGTCAGCACTCGAACTCCAGACCTCCTGCTCATTAATACTACTTTTATCCACCAGACCAGCAGGCCCATTCTGACATATTTTACCAACAATTAATTATAAGCCTACTGGCTAAGGATAGGGGTTTTATTAAATTAAAAGTAAAAATGTAACACCTCAAACTCGGCTTAGACATTATGGCAGAATTTGGTGATGTCACATGAGAGTGTTTTTGAAAAACGTATTTTCCATAAAATCGTTCTAGATTATTATCATTACTTAGTCCGGGAAAACATATACAGTTTGTTTCGCTTAAAAACATTTATCTTTTTCGTGGAAACTTTTGAAAACATTCAATTTTTGAAAACCATATTGGCTTACGAAAATCTTAATTTATTTTAGAAAAATCCTTGCTAAGTTGTGTTGCAGTAAATAAACTCAAGCTTAACAGTTCAAAACCTAAATTAAAGTTTGAAACAGTCCAAAGTCCAAATTTACATCAAACAAAAATAGTAAAAGCATAGAACACCGTAATACTGAAGTAAGTATAGCAGTGGTCACCATCGAGCTCTCCGCTGCACCAATCTATCTACTACTGGGGATTACTTGACAGATAAAACAAATGAAAGGGGTGAGTTTTCAAAACTCAGTGTGTACATCTCCACAGTACAACATGCATACATTCAGATAACAAATAACATATAACAGACATAATTTGGGCCTGAGCCCTTTACAGAATCGGTGTGGGTCTGAGCCCACTCAGTACAAAATCAGATACAAACGAGCTTTAGCCCTTACAAATATCGCATACATAACAGATCAGATAATCAGATATCATGCCCACCAACCGTGCACACCATCTCCGTCTAACCCTACACACCATGTGGGGATAAAATCGACCCACCTAGCCCTACACACCAAGTATGGGGATAAAATCAACCCATCCAACCCTACACACCATAAGGTCCCGTAAAATGGCACAAAACAAAAATATGCAGCATAGTTGCCAAATAATAGGCTTAAAGCCTTCCAGAACCTTCCTTCACTTTATCAACAATCCCACTCCAATGCAATGCAACATAAATAAATGGCATGCTATAATGCAGATAAATAATCATATATTAAGATCCAGAACAGTACAGTACACATGCTTAAATCATGCATCATAATATCATATCACTGAAAAGAGGTCTAAGATATCCTTACCGACCCTACCATAGGTCACAGTCAACTTGGGAAACTCATGCAACCTTTTAGAACATTTCAGAAAAATGGGCTCACATGCCCATGTGGCCTGCCCGTGTGGGCCCAAATGCTCGTGTGGCCCACAAGGCCCAAATTGGGCTTGGCGGTGTGGATCACACGGCTTGACCCAAATCCTACACACCCGTGTGGCCCACACAGCCCAATTGGTCAAGCCCATGTCTAGCACACGGCCTTGCTAGCCTCACACGGCCATGTCTATCACGTCAGTGTCGAGCGCACACGGCCTAGTTCGTCAATCACACGGTTGTTTCTCGCCACACAGCCTCCACACGGGCAGTCCACATGCCCGTGTGGTGTCAACAATAAGCTTTTTGGCTTTCGTCAAAATTCAATTTCTGTGCAATCGGAGTATACACTTGGTTCGTTTTTGACATATAATCACTCTCGAGCCCTCTAGTACCTAAAATCAGTGTACCTCATCATCAATTTAACAAGTTAATAAGGATTTTGACGATTAAAGACATATAGGGACTCAACTTACCTTTGGTGAGAACCTTTCATTAGAGTTGCTAACACTAGGGAATACAAATATCACTGTTCAAGGCCTTATCCTACGCAAAATTTAACAGCAGAACCAGATTACCAATCGATTGCTATAACCTCACATCAAGAAAAATAAGAGAAAACTTACTAAATCAAAACGAGCACCAACTATGACGTAAACCATGAGGATGGAATGGATTAAAGGTAAAATAGTGAGGATTTTGGTAGTAAAGGTGGAAAAGAAAATGGAAAACGATAGCCAAAAGAAGTAAAAGGGGAGGAACGGTAAAAAGTTTTGGGTATATGGGAGGAAGAGTGTGATTTTGGGCATTCTGAACAACTAACTAGATAACTTTTGATTCACTCCACCACTCCACTACTCAGTATCATACTAAAACTCAAACTCCTTCACGCCATTAGCAGCAAAAATTAACCCTCTTAATGCGCATGCAAGGATTTAAATTCCAACCTTTAAGTAACACTAACACTTCATTTATCCACCAGACCAGTAGGCCCATTCTAATAAGCTTTTATAAACAAATTCTTATAAGCCTATTATCCAAAGATCAAGCTTTATTTAACTAAAAACCAAAATTTAGCCCAAATCTTAACTTGAACTTGGGACCTCCTCAATACACACAGAGCACCTAACCACTAAAGCAGACAGATAGTTGTATCAAAATAATGCGAAAACATATAGAGACATTTTTTCATGCCACCAATTCACAAAAGCTAGAATTAAGGGGAATTTGGGGCGTTACAACTCTACCCCTCTAAAAGAAAATTTCATCTTTGAAATTTTACCTGATTAGAAGAGGTAAGGGTACCCCTATCGCATCGAATCCTCTAGCTCCCCAAGTAGCCTCCTCAGTGTTATGATTTTGCCACAGCACCTTCACTAGTGGGATAGACTTCCTTTATAGAATCTTAACGTCGTGATCTAGAATCTGAATTGGCTTCTCCTCGAACGTTAGATCTGGTCTAATCTCAATCTCCTCTACAGGCACAATGTGTGTGGGATCAAAGCAGTAACATCTCAGCATCGAGACATGAAACACATCATGTATACGATCTAATTCTGGAGGTAGCTCAAACTAATATGTGATTGGCCCCACTCGCTTCAGAATTCGGTATGGCCCAATAAATTGAGGACTCAGCTTGCCCTTACGACCGAACCTCAGAACCTTCTTTCACAGTAAGGTTTTAAGGAAAACTAAGTCCCCCATAGAATATTCAATGTCCTTCCTCTTCGAATTAGCATAAGACTTTTGTCTATCAAAAGTAGCTTTCAAATGCTCTCGAATCAATTGGACATTGTCCTCAGTCTCTGATACCAATTCTAGACCCAGAACACGTCGCTCCCTTACTCAGTCCAGCATAAGGGAGTGCAACACTTACGACCATATAGTGCCTCGTAATGTGCCATCTATATACTAGACTGGTAGCTGTTGTTGTAGACGAACTCTGCTAAAGGCAAGTGCTTCTCCCAACTACCTCGAAAATCAATCACACAGCTCATCGACATGTTCTCCAATATCTGAATCACCCTCTCCGACTGACCGTCTGTCTGAGGATGAAAAGCAGTACTGAAGTCAAGCCTCGAACCTAGAGCCTCATGAAGCTTCTGTTAGAACCGAAATGTAAAACGAGGATCCTTATCGGAGATGATCGAAACAAGAACCCCATGTAGCCTCACTATCTCAAAAATGTAAAGTTTGGCCAACTTTGGTAGGGAAAAGTCTGTCTAACAGGATTGAAACGAGTTGAATTAGTCAATTGATCCACGATGACCCATACAGAATCCTTTTTAGTGGGTGTTAGAGGCAACCCACTAATGAAGTCTATCATTACTCCCTCCCATTTCCACATCGGTATCTTTACAAGCTGTAGCAACCTCAAAGGCAACTGATGCTCAGCCTTAACCTGCTGATAAGTTAGACAGCGAGCCATGAAATCGGTCACCTCATGCTTCAACCCTGGCCACCAGTACAACTCTCGAAGATCTCTATACATTTTGTTCCCACTAGTATGCATAGCATAAGGACTACTATGCGCCTCCCTCAAAATCGACTGTCTTGAGTCCTCATCATTAGGTACACAAATTTGGCCTCGGAAGCACAAAACCTGATCATCATTCAACCCAAAATCCAAAGTAGTCCCAGTCTCAACCTGACAAAACCGTAACTCAAGAGACTTATCCCCCTTCTATTTATCCCTGATCTGATCAATCCACGTCAGTTTCACTTGAAGTTCTACCAATAAACTCCCATTGTCATATAGACTCAGTCGAGAGAAACAATACTCTCAGATCGGTCACAACCCTACAGCTTAATGCATCGGCCACCACATTGGCCTTGCCAGGATGATACTCGATGCTATAGCCATAATCTTTAAGCAGCTCAACCCATCGACACTGCCTAAGATTTAACTCTTTCTGAGTGAGAAGATACTTGAGGCCCTTATGATCAGTATAGATAGTACACTTCTTACCATACAGGTAATGCCTCTAAATATTTAGAGCAAAGAATACTGTAGCTAACTCCAAGTCGTACGTCAGATAATTAACCTCATGAGTTTTGAGCTGTTGAGACATATAAGCCACCATTTTACTATCTTGCATTAGAACACAACCCAGACCCACATGTGACGTATTACTATAAACGATGAAGTCCCTTCTAGGCTTAGGCTATATCAAAACAGGAGCCTAAGTCAAAGCCGTCTTGAGTTTTTCAAAGCTCTCCTGCTGTGCATCAGTCCAAACGAAAGGAACTCCCTTATGTAGCAGTTTAGTCAACGGAGCTACGATCAAAGAGAACCCTTCTATGAATCATTTATAATATCCTGTCAACCCCAGAAAGCTCCAAATCTCAGACACGTTCTTTGGCTGTTTCCAGTCCAACACAACCTCAATCTTACGAGGATCACACGTATCCCCTCAGTAGTTACTACATAGCCCAAAAAGGTAACCTCTTGAAACTAAAACTCACACTTAGAGAACTTCGTATACAACTATTTTTCTCGTAGAGTCTGTAGAACGACCCTGAGATGCTCATCATGTTCATCCACTGACTTAGAATATACCAAAATATCATCGATGAACACTACCATGAATTGATCCAAGTAAGGCTGAAATACACGATTCACCAAGTCCATAAACGGCCACTGGTGCATTAGTCAAACCAAAGGCATAACTAGGAACTCATAATGTCCATAACGAGTCCCAAATGTCGTATTATGCACATCGGCCTCCTTTACTCTCAACTGATGATACCCTAATCGTAGATCAATCTTGGAGAATACAGAAGCCCCTCTGAATTGGTCGAACAAGTCATATATCCTCGGAAGTGGGTATTTATTCTTAATCGTCAACTTATTCAACTGGCGGTAGTCGATGCACATCCTCATCGTACTGTCTTTTTTTTTCACGAACAGAACAAGTGCTCCCCATGGAGACACACCAGGATAAATAAACCCACGATCCAGCAGCTCCTGAATCTGAGCCTTAAGCTAAGTAAGCTCTTTTGGTGCCATTCGGTAAGGGGTAATAGACACCGGAGCCGTACCAGGAACCAAATCAATCTCAAATTCCACCTCTCGACTCGGAGGTAAACTCGGTAGTTCCTTTGGAAACACATCTAGAAAATCCCTCACAGTTCGGATGTTCTTAACCGAAGAGTCCCTAGAATTTAAGACGTTGATGTAGGCCAAGAACGCCTCACATCCCTTTCTTACCAACTTTTCTGCCAACAATGCAGATATCACATTAGTCAGATAATTCTGTAGTTCCCCGATCACGACTATCTCATTACCCTCCTCAATTCTCAAAACAACTGTCTTTTTAGCATAATCCAAACTCACGCGATGTTTCACCAACCAGTCCATGCCCATAATTAAATCAAACTCCCTAAACGGGAGCTGCATCAAATTAGCCAAAAATACAGTCTATTAGACCTCCAACAGAACGTCTCTAAATAGTTTACTGATCCCAATGGACTGCCTTAACGGGATCACCATTTTTATATCACTAGAAGTGCTTTTATATGGAATCCCCAAAGTCTCAGACACAATGCTAGCTACGTAAGAGTGTGTAGAGCCTATGTCTATCAATGCAACGTAAAGTATATTAAAAATTAGAAATGTACTCGTGATGACATGTAGAGCATCTCTATCCTCACGGCGACGTGCAGCATAAACCAGTGTAGGCTGCCTCGCCTCAATCGGTCCAACACCTCTACCCGGTGCTCTCTGCCCTCGGCCCATACCATTACCACCCCTAGCCTGTCCTTGGCCTCTAGGTGTCTACTAAACTACCCTCGGCAGCTGTGTAGTCTCATTAACCAAAACTTACATCTAATTAGTCCTCAATGGATAATTCTTAACATGGTGCTCAGTAGACCCACACGCTCCAGTAGCCCTCCAACACTTGCACGGATAATGTCTATTATAGTGTCCACATAGAGTAACCCCAGCAGGTGCAACAGTAGGCCCAACTCTCACGACCCATTAGTCTTGGCCTTCTTCTTAGGCCTCATCCCAACATTAGAAGGCTCATCCTTTTTAGCCTTCCCTTTCTCTCAGTTCTGTCACTCTGAGCACTTCATCTCTTCGGCGATCTTCACCTTTTTGACTAATACAGAGAAATCTCTCTCCCTCTGAGGAGCTATCAAAACCCGCAAACTGTCTTAGAGACTATCCTCAAACCAAACAAAGTGCTCATACTCTATCGCCACCGTCCTCTCGCATAATGGCTTAATCTTAGAAATTTAGCCTCATAATCAGCCACAGAATGATCCCCCTGATTGAGATTCAGGAACTCACGTCGTCTCGCATCAGTATAGTTGGCTCCCATATACTTACTCTGGAAAGCTGATAAACTATAAATTATACATTTAACATATTTAACACATTTAGGGATGAATTATCATTGAATTTGTGGAATCTGATGCTCCTAATCCTTTAAATTCATGTTTTATACTTAGTTGAGCATAGAAAAGTGAAAAGAACGAGAAAAGGCTAAAAACGGAGAAAATGTGCCAAAGTGGGAGATCAACACACCTAGAGTTCCTCACACGGGTGAACCACACGCCCGTGCCACATTAATAGGCTTGAACATGACCTGAGCTTAATTCACATGGGCATGCCACACGGGCGTGTCCCTATCATAAGGAGTTTCAATTTCACGCAGAAAAAGCTACTTGGGGGGCTAAGAAAGACACTCTAAACTCTCTATAAAGACCCTAGGATGTGACATAAGGGTGTATAGTGTCCCCGCCAAGACTCAGGATAGAGGATAGGGAATTACTCGAAGAAAGCTGATTGATCCATCTCAGAAGCAAGAACCTACATCGAGACTGAGGATTTCCCTTCAATCCTTTTAGGGGTTTTGGGTTTTCTTTATGTTTTGCTATTTTCTTTACTGTGAGATGTATTCTTTTATAAACATGAACTAAATCCTTAAATACCTGAGGGGGATGAAACCTAAGACTAATCTTGTTATTGTTATCTGAACTATATGATAAATATTCGATTTGTTCTTAATTGTGTTTTTAATTCTTGAGTTAATATTTTAGGAAATTAATTCAAGTCGAAAGTGCTTATTCAGAGGAGAAAAAGTCTCTGTTTAAGAGTAGATCCAACACAATTAAGCAGAGTTGATCGTAATCCTAGACATATGATGATGAAAATCTACCAGATCAGAGTCAAATCTAATATGGGGATCCATAGATCGAGTTAATGCAAAACTAGGGGTTTTAATTAGAAAGAGATTTCAATTAATCAACCTAGGGTTAGTTGTTCTTATTCTCGATAGATATATTAACATAATTTAGGGATCTCGACGGATCAAGTCGAATGAAGAAATCGTCTAGTTCAGAGTTAAATAACAAATAAAGTCTAGGTGGATTCTTCATTGGGTATTGCCTTTATCATTCAGTTTTCCCAAAGTAATTTCCCACTTTACTCTTTGTCGTGTCTTTAATTAGCTAGAATTTTAGTTTACCAACAAATCCCTCTTTATTTTTAGGCTAGATAATAGGAAGAAAGTCATTACTAGTACTTTTAGTTCCTTAGATTCGATATTCCGGTCTTACCACTAGCTATACTACTACTCGATAGGTGCGTTTACCTTTTATCATGATAATAGTTTGTTTCTAGGTACGATCATTATTATTGCTTCATCAAAATCATGATCAAAAGCCGTCTCAAACAAATCCCACGACAGACAATTGGGCTAAGTGCCCTCCTTAGCCGTGAGCCACCACGGATATGCCTCGTTGCAAAGTAGTGACACAGCCCCTTTGAGCTTTTGCTCATCAGTGAAATCCAAGTCGTCCATTATTCTCTCCGTGGCCTCCATCCAATACTCGGCCACATTAGGAGCAACTCCACTGATGCCCCTGAATAACTCAGCCTCATTGGATCAGAGTCATTCCGTAACTGACCCACGGCCCCAAATCTAGTGTTGGGCCCAGTGACCCTCTCCAAAATTGATAACATGGCTCGGGACAGTGCATCGTCCCTAGCTGCACGATCATATAACCCTGACCCAGTATCCGTAACAGGTGACACTAGCGTCTCGCTAGTGTCCAGATTCAGAATCGTGTCTGATGAGAAGGACTCAGCTCGGGCCCCTCTACGGCCTTAGCCTCAGCCTCTAGTATCCCGTCCACGGGTACCTCTAGCGCTCATCGTAGATATCAAATTAATTTATATTAACAGTTTTATGCAAATAAGTTTACAGTTACGGTAATTATTAACAAATATTTTATGCAATACAGTATCAGGGTTTAAAGTCTGTTATCACGAGTTTTAGTCTCACTAAAGTTTTCAGTCTACTCTGTCTAAAGTGTCTTAGTAAAATATACTATCTACAGTGGTTTCATAGCATACAAACAGTATTTTCTGACAAGCTAAATAGAATTTCAGAATAACTAAGCATGCTTGCAATCAGTGCATATCAGAGTTTCAAAAACTTACAGGATTGGCGCCAGAGACTCAGCGTACCACATACTTATTCCAAATCATATTTCAAATCATTTCCCAAAACCAAATTTAAAACCACAACTGAGTTGTGCAACCTGGCTCTGATACCACTAAATGTAACACCCCAAACTCGGCCTAGACGTAATGGCCGAATCAGTGATGTCACTGAGAGTGTTTTTGGAAAATGTATTGTCCATAAAATCATTCCAAATTATTATCTTTACTTAGTCCGGGAAAAGGTATACCGTTTGTTTCGCATAAAAATATTATCTCTTTCGCGGAAGCTTTTGAAAACATTCAATTTTCGAAAATCGTATTGGTTTACGAAAATCTTAATTTATTTCAGAAAAATCCCTGCTAAGTTGTGTTGTAGTAAATAAGCTCAAGTTTAACAGTTTAAAACCCAAATTAAAATTTGAAATAGTCTAAAGTCCAAATTTACATCAAACACTCCCAAATATAAAAATAGTAAAAGCATAGAAAACTGTAATACTGAAGTAAGTATAGCAATGGTCACCGTCGAGCTCTCTGCTGCACCAGTCCATCTATTGCTGGGGATTACCTAACAGATAAAACAAATAAAAGGGGTGAGTTTTCAAAACTCAGTGTGTACATCCCCATAGTATAGCATACATACAGTCACATAACAGATAACATACATAATTCAATCCTGAGCCCTTTATAAAATTGATGTGGGCCTTAGCCCACTCAGTATAGAATCAGATACAAACGGGCCTTAGCCCTTACAGATATCGCATACATAAACAGATCAGATAATCAGATATCATGCCCACTAACCGTGCACACCATCTTCATCCAACCTTACACACCATATGGGGATAAAGTTGACCCACCCAGCCCTACACACTAAGTATGGGGATAAAATCAACCCATTCAACCCTACACACCATAAGGTACCGTAAAATGACACAGAAAAGAAATATGCAGCATAGTTGCTAGATAACAGGCTTAAAAGCCTTTCAAAATCTTCCTTCACTTCATCAACAATCCCACCCCAATGCAATGTAACATAAATAAATGGCATGCTATAATGCAGATAAACAGTCATATATTAAGATCCAGAAGAGTACAGTACACATACTTAAATCATGCATCATAATATTAGATCATAGAAAAGGGGTCTAAGATATCCTTACCGACCCTACCACAGGTCACAGTAGACTTGGGTGATCCGTACAACCTTTTAGAACATATAAAAAAAAGGGCTCACACGCCTATGTGGCTCACCTGTGTGGGCCCACACGCCCATGTGGTCCACACGGCCCAAATTAGCCTTGGCCATATGTATTACACGGCCTGGCCTGAAATCCCACACGCCTATATGGTTCACCTGTGTAGACCCATACGCCCGTGTGGCCCACACGGCCCAATTAGCCGAGCCCGTGTCTCGTACACGACGTCGCCAGCCTCACACGGTCGTGTCCGTCGTGCCAGTTTTAAGCACATACGGCCTGGTTCGTCGATCACATAGTCATGTCTCGCCACACGGCCTCTACACGGGCAGTCCACATGCCCGTGTGGTGTCAACAACAAGCTTTTCGGCTTTCGTCCAAATTCGATTTCTGTGTAATCAGAGTACACACCTGGTTCATTTTTGATGTATAATCTCTCCCGAGCCCTCTAGTACCTAAAATCAGTGTACCCAATAATCGATTTAGCAAGTTAATAATGACTTTGACGATTAGGAACTTATGAGGACACAATTTACCATCGATGGGAACCCTTCGTTAGAGTTGCTAACACTAGGGAATACAAATATCACTGTTCAAGGCCTCCTCCTACACAAAATTTAACAGCAGAACCAGAATACAATCGATTGCTATAGCCTCACATCAAGAAAAATAAGAGAAAACTTACTAAATCAAAACGAACACCAACTATAACTTAAACCACGAGGATGGATCGCATTAAAGGTAAAATAGTAAGGATTTCGGCAGTAATGGTGGGAAAGAAAATGGAAAACGGTAGCCAAAGAAGTGAAAGGGGAGTAACGGTAAAAAGTTTTAGGTATATGGAGGAAGAGTGTGATTTTGGGCATTCTGAACAACTAACTAGATAACCCTTGATTCACTCCACCACTCCACTACTCAGTATCATACTAAAACTCAAACTCCTTCACGCCATTAGCAGCAAAAATTAACCCCCTTAATGTGCATGCAAGGATTTGAACCCCAATCCTCAAGTAACACTAACACTTCACTTATCCACCAGAACAAGAGGCCCATTTTGATAAGTTGTTAAAAACAAATTCTTATAAGCCTATTGTCCAAAGATCAAGCTTTATTTAACTAAAAACCAAAATTTAGCCCAAGTCTTAACTTGAACTTGGGACCTCTCCAACACACCTAGAGCACCTAACCACTAAAGTAGACAGATAGTTGTATCAAAATAATGCAAAAACATATACAGATATTTTCCATGCTACCAATTCATAAAAGCCAGAAAGGGAATTTGGGGCGTTACAAAAAATTGGCCCAGGCTAAGGGTTGAACCTAGAATCTCCCAAACTCTTTCCAGAACACTACCATTAAAGCAAACAAATATTTGTGTGACAAACATACAAAAATAAATATTAAGGATTATTGGGGTGTTACACAATATCATTGTCAACATTCTATTTCCATTGCAAGAATTGATAATTCATAAATCAATCATTATAACATATGAGACATTTATTCAACATGTATATCATTAATGAATATTTATAATCATTCACGAATTAAAACAAAAAATTATGAACAATTATATCATATTAGCAACCATAAAATCATTCACGGATTTATGCCATAAATTATAAGCAATTAAATCATAAATACATGTATTCACTCATTTTATTCCTTGTCCAGGACCTAATTGCATAATCTAATTCTGTAGATACCATTAAAAAACCTAATCAGGGGCTGATTTGAGTAAACTAATAAAGGTTATAGTAAAACTACAATTTTTTAAAGAATAGAAGAAAAACTATAAAATCTAGAAAACCAGTGGCAAAATTGTAAAATATGGAAAAATAGTTGCAAAACTGTAAAATCTGGAAAACCAGTGCAAAATTGTAAAATCTGGAAAAATAGTAGCAGGATAGTAAATTTGTAAATGGCGGTGCGTTGTCATGTGGGCCTAAACCTAGACACCATTTGACTTGGTTTTCATAAAAGAACACACACCTGACTTTTTCCGAGGTCTCAGGCGATTACCTTTCATTCAAGCTCGATCGAAACGCCTACAAGGGTTGATCTTGATAGAAATTTATTGATCTATTGACTCGAATTTCAACAATTTGGAGAAGACAATTAATGAGGACTTGATTCAATTTTCAAAAGCTTTAAGGACATTTTCTAGTAAAAAGTAAGGATTTTAAAAGAGTTTTGAGACAGAATAATGAGAGAAAACTAAGATATATATAAAGAGAGTTTAGGGTTTTAATATGATAAAACAAAAAATTGGGAATGATAAATAATGATTAGAAATAAGAAAGATAAATTCTATTAGAATTTGACAAGGAGTAATTTGAGTTCTAATTAGAATTTTAAAAGAATTAATTTGAATTTCAAATTAAGATAAGTAGATTAAAAATAATGGAATTCTAATTCTGATTGAATGTTAAAAAAAAAAAAAGATAGGATATTATTTCAAATTAGGATAAGAAGATAAAAAATATAAAGTTTTAATTTTATAAAAATGGTTTGAATAAAAGATAAGATTTTTTACTTTATTTTATTTTGGGTTATTAAAAATTTTAACCCCTCATTTTTGGGTTATTAAAAAAAATAAAAATTTCATCCTCGAAATTTTTCCTACTGAATACTAAGCATTTAGTGATAAGCTATAAAAGTAACATATTTTAATCTCATTCTTAATGCGATTTTGGATGATTAATTATGCAAATTAGTGAATTTGATGTTCCTAATCCTTTAAATTCATGTTTCTATTCTTAGGAGAGCATTTGGGAGCGAAAGGAGCAAAAAATGAGCCAAAATTGGACAAATAGAGCTATTTTCAATAGCTACGCTGCCTGGGCATTTCCACACGGGCAAGACAGATGCCCATGTGTGCCACACGGGTTAGACACATGCCCATGTGTCAGCCCGTTTTGATTTCGCACCCTGCTTCCCAAATATGCGGAAAAACACAATTTTTAGGTTTTTTGAGCTTTCTAAAATCTATAAATACCGATTAGAAGAAGACATAAGGGAGCTATTAGAGAAGATAGAAAAAAACACTCGAAGAACACCATCGGAATCAACTCGGAAGCTAATCTCCATCAACATTAGAGATTTCCTTTTAATTTCTTTTGAAGTTTTTATGAGTTTCTTTTTGTCTTGTTATTATTTTGACTTTTAGATGTTTTCATTTAAGATTATGAATTATTGCCCTAGATACAATGGGAGGACGAAGCCTATGATGAATCCCTTTATTTAATGTTTGTTTTTTACGCTATAAATCCTTGATTCTTGATCTCAATTATGTATGCTTATGTCTTGTTTTAATATTTTTGGGATATTAATTCATGTTTAATGTGCTTAATTTAGTAGAGCAAAAGTCCCTTTTTAAGAGTAGATATAACATAATTGAGTGGAGTTGCATGCAATCCTAGAAATAGCACGATATAATCTACTGGATTAGAGTCAAATCTAATAGGGGAATCCATAGATCGAGTTAATGCGATGATAGGGGTTTTAATTAGAAAGAGATTTCAATTAATCAACCTAGAGTCAGTTGTTCTTACTCTTGAAAGAGATATTAACATAATTTAGGGATTTCTACGAGTCAAGACACAAGTGAATAAATCGTTTAATTCAACTTCATAATAATAGGTGAAGTCTAGGTAGATTCTTTCCTAGGTATTGTCTATCTCATCGGTTAATATTTGATTGTTTACTTGAATCATTTTCTATTGGATTCTGAACTAAATTAGTTTAGTAAATTTAGATTAAAACACAACACTCCAAATTGTCGGCTACATAATAGAAAAACGATAATTACTAATACTTTTAGTCCTCGTGGATACAATATTCTCTACTCACTATAGCTAAACTACTGTTCGATAGGTGCGCTTGCCTTTATCGTATTTATAGTTAGTTTAGTGACCATCAAGTTTTTGGCGTCGTTGTTGGGGACTAAAATATTAGGAACACTTGATTTTTATTAATTTAGCCATTTTTATTTTATTTTTATATTTTTTAGTATAATTTTTACATTCTAATTTTTTTGTTTCTTTTTGGTAGGTTCCTTTAGTTTATGGCTAGAAGAAACCTATTGGGACCGTTGATTTTTTACAGTGAAATTGAAAGTACTACTCGTAGAAACCGTAGAGAAGCAAGGCAGAATCGACAGAATATAGTAGACGAACAAGAGGACATTATTATTACTAAGGAGATGGGTGATAATCAGAATAATCAGCTACCTCTTGCAGTTACTGCAGATCCAAATCCTATTCCTCGTACTATGTACGATTATGCTAAGCCTACTCTGACTGGGGCTGAATCGAGTATTGTGAGACCCACTATTGCTACAAATAATTTTGAACTGAAGCTGAGCACTATTCAAATGGTATAATTGTTTGTTCAGTTTGATGGTTTGCAAGATGAAGATCCAAATACTCATTTGGCCAATTTCCCAGAAATTTGCGATACTTTCAAAATTAATGGCACCACTGATGACGCCATTCGCTTATAGTTATTCCTTTTTTTGTTGATGAACAAAGCAAAACAGTGGTTGAACTTCTTT
Source organism: Gossypium stocksii (assembly GCA_020496765.1). Taxonomy (NCBI): domain Eukaryota; kingdom Viridiplantae; phylum Streptophyta; class Magnoliopsida; order Malvales; family Malvaceae; genus Gossypium; species Gossypium stocksii. Next base: position 67,459,169 of record CM035622.1, read on the forward strand.
ACCACGAGGTTCCATCACTACATGGGCTCAAATGATCGAGAAGTTCCTTTTGAAGTACTTCTTACCAACTAAGATAGCCAAGTTGAGGAATGATATCTCTTCCTAAGTTGAGGAATGATATCTCTTCCTTTGTTCAGATCGATTTAAAGACTCTATATGATGTAAGGGAGAGGTACAAAGATTTATTAAGAACGTGCCCTTACTATGGGTTACCCTTATGGTTACAGGTTTAAACCTTCTACAACGGTTTGAATCTCTCAACTAGATAGTTGATCAATGTAGCAGCCGGTGGAACACTTAACAATAGAACACTCGAAGCGGCTTATGAGTTTATAGAAGAGATTGCACTGAATAATTATCAGTGGCAAGTCATGAGGAAGAAGCTGATAAAAGCAACCGATGTTTTCATCTTAGATGTAGTCACCATGTTATCAAATTAGGTAGAACTTTTAAATAAGAGAATTGATGGTTTATATGTTTCTACACATGTACATCCGGTGATGCAACGTGATACAAAGGGAGGAGGAATTAATAATCTAGAATGTTTACCCTTCACTCCTAGTGTAGAAAACAGACAAATCAATTATATGGGTAATAATTCTTGGCCTCAAAATAACCCTTATAGTAATAACTATAATGCAGGTTAGAGAAACCATCCCAATTTCTCTTGGGGTGGTCAAGGAAATTAGAGAGCACAACCCCCTCCAGGCTTCCAACAATAACCTTATCAGCAAGAGAAAAAGCCGAACCTCGAGGAGATGTTGACGAAGTTTATCTCGGTGTCAAAAACCCATTTTCAAAACACTGAAGCAACACATAAAAATCAACGAGCATCGATTCAAGGTCTTGAGAACCAAATAGGTTAGCTTGCTAAGCTAATCTCGGAAAGACCACAAGGTAGTTTGCCTAGTAATATCGAAACTAATCCAATGGAGCAACTTTATGCAATTACTGTTTGGGATAAAGAAGGGTTAGTTGAATCTCAACAAGAATCGAGGCAAGAAATTGTGGTGAATAATGATAAGGTTGAGGTAAGCCAGAAAGAGCAAAAGCCGGTTGCAAAAGAATATAAACCTCAAGTTCTATATCTAACGCGACGAAGAGACCACATGAACAAACAATTTGGTAAATTTCTTGAACTCCTAAAAAACTTACATATTAACTTACCATTTGTTGAAGCTCTTTCACAGATTCCCAATTATGTCAAATTTTTAAAGGAGCTGTTGGCAAACAAACGAAAGTTAGACGATTCATCGACTGTGGAACTCAATGCAGTTTGCTCAGCCATCTTACAAAATAAACTACCTAACAAACTGAAAGGTCTAGGTAGTTTTACTATTCCTTGTTTTATTGATAGTTTAAATATTGATAATACTTTGGCCAATTTAGGGGCTAGTATCAATGTAATGCCATATAAAATGTTTAAACAACTAGGTCTTGGGAAACCTAAACAAACTAGGATGAATATTCAATTAGCAGTTAGAACCATTAGATGTCTTAGAGGTGTTATTGAAGATATGCTTATTAAAATCGATAAATTTATATTTCCTGTTGACTTTGTTGTGTTAGACATAGATGAGGGTAGTGAGGTACCTTTAATTTTAGGTCGTCCCTTTTTAGCAGCTGCTAGAACTATAATTGATGTTGGTACATGTGAAATAGTACTTCGTGTAGGTAACGAAATGATTACTCTCCAAGCTTATGATTCTATGAGAACATATAGTGATCGAGATGATTTTAAATCTTTTGTTAATGTTAGTGACCATGTGGCTTAACCTTCTCTGTAGGAAACCCCTTAAAAAAATGTAATGGAGCCATGTTCCAATCAATGCGATAGAAATAGAACAACTTATGAAGAACGAATGTTACAAATCAATGAACTAGATGAATGACGAACATATGTCAAGGAAACATCGAGAAAGCACAATGAAGAGCCAAAGCGACATCATGATGAGCACGTGATGAGAACAAACCAATTTAACATTGGAGACAAAGTACTACTAGAAAAAACAGATCCACAAATCTCTTCTTCAGAGCTCAAGTCAAACGGATCAACCCTATATACGGTACCAAATGTCTTTCCATACAGTAAAGTCGAGGTAACTCACTCTGAATTCGGCACGTTTAAGGTAAACAGTACTTGACTTAAACCTTATTTTGGTAATAACATGGTTAACGAGAAAGAGGAACCTCAGCTCCGTGGATCACCGTAATCGTGCACATATGAGGTAAATTGAGCTTAGACTCTAAATAAGTGCTTCTCGGGAGGCAACCTGAGTATTAACACTCTACTAATCCTATTAATTTTATTTCATGTGATTTTTAAAATTAAAGAAATTAAAATTTTAAGATAAAAAAATTAACCCACACAGCCTGGACACACCTGTGTACAATGGGGCATTCGACAGTGAATTACATAGCCTAAAAACATGACCATGTGACCCACACGGCTTAGACACACAGGCTGTCTTTGCCTGTGTGGATACTAGGGCTTAAATTTTCAAAAATTTGAAGGTTACAAGGCCTAAAATAGTCCACACAGCCTGGACACACGGGTGTCCTAGGACGTGTGAACCCTGGAGCTGATTTTTTCAATTTTAAATCAAGTCAGAGAGTTACACAGGCAAGGCACACGGCTGTGTGAGAGACAGGTTTGGCCACAGGAGCGTGTGTGAGACCGTTTGACCAACACGGCCTTTTACACGAGTATGAGAGAAGCGAAAGAGATCACACATGGCCTGGCATATGGCTTGGACTCATGGGTGTGTCCGAGGCTGTGTGAAGTCTGGGTTGGAATTTTTTATCGTACACAGGTTGGTAAAGTCCTACAAGGGCTTGTGACACGGCCGTGTGGCCCAACACAGGCCCTTACACGACTGTGTCCCCCTTTTCACCCCTAAACCTTAAATCTTTTCTTTTTTACTTTGTCTTTTTCCTCCCACACAAAACCAAGCCACTGTTTACACTACCTCAACCTTTCCAGCCACCGTCGTTGTAACAACCCATTTTCAGTAAAAATTAGAATAGTGGTTTAGGACCACAAATTCGATTTCAGAAAGAAAATTTATTTTATTATTATTTTATGGTCTATGGTATGGTATAAAGGTTATGTGAAAATTTCGTAAAGAAATTTTATCGATTACATGTTTAATCGATAAAAGGATCGGATTGCATAAAATATAAAAGTTGAATTCTAGAAGCTAAATGGATTAAATAGCTATAAAATTCAAAATTAGTGGTCCTTATTTGATAAATAGACCATTAAAGAAAAGTTAGTAGATATTTTTGATGAATCATCCATGAAAAATTAGAAAAAGAAAAAGATGAAATTAAAAAGTGGAAAAATTAATGGACGATAAATTCATTAATTGAAATATCATCATTTTATATCATCTTCATCCCCATAAACTCCATGGAAACCCTAGGAAAGAGAAATCAAGCTTTCATGGCTAAATTGGGTAAGTAATCAAGTCCCATTTTTAGTAATTTTTATATTTTTGAGATCTGGGTAACTTAATCTATTTATTTTGGGGATCAATTAGAAAAGATAGTAAAATATAGAATTTTTACCATGATTGAATATGCTGAAATTATGAAATTTATTGTAACGCCCTAATTTTCGGGTTTTTCTTAGATTTATCTTTATCTGATAAAATGTGTAAATGCTAGTAATTAGGTGTGTAATGCATGTTTGGGATGTGTTAATGGGCCTATGGAAGGCCCATGAGTTGGTTGGAAGCTCGGCAAAATTTTGTATTTTTGACTTGGGAGATAGGGGATCAGTGAAAATAAGGGTCTTAAGGAATTGTGTGCGAAATGTAGCACAATTGAACCAGTGGTAAAGTGGCAAGGGAGACGCCACTAGGCTCCTTAAAAGGTGGCGCCTAAGTGAGCTTAGAGGTCAGGGGTTCAAGCGCCAGAGGTTGCAAGGTAGTGTTTTATTTTTGAGCTTGAGCAGGTAAGAGTTTGACGCCGAATTGAACTCTGCTTGGAAGGGATTTGAATCGGTCAAGGGGAGCAAATCGTGGAGGAGGTTGAGGAGCAAATCTAGGAATTTCGAATTTTGAAAGGAGGTAGCCGATTGTGGGACTTTGCAAGTGCAATTCGGCTAGGGGGGATAGAGTGTGAGCATTTCGGCAAATAGGTGTTGAGGGTGCCGAATTCTTCTTTAGTTTGTATGATTTTGGTGCCGATTTTTCTTAAGTAAGAAAAGCTTCCCTTTTTCTGTCAAATTTTGCATAGTGTATTAGGTACCTTTCTTTTGCCATTTTATTCTTCTCATCAACCTAATAGCCGAACCCTTAACCCACTATTGAGCCGAATCTTCATTCGACTAAACACCTCTCTTGTTCTCTCTTCTACTCTCATCTTCTTCTCATCCTGCTTTCTCAAAACCGAAACCTATCTTGTTACCTCCTTTCTGGCCAAAGCGAATAAGCTTTCTCCTACTTCTTTTCTTCAAGCCCTAAACCGAGTGCTCATTTGATCAAAATCCCCATGGCCGAATACCTTCTATGACCGAAACCACACTTCCTTTGTTACCGATTGATCGAAATCTTCTTCTTCTTCTTCTTGATTCTTTAGCAAGCCGAACCCTATTCTTCTATCTCTTCTAGTTGCTGATTTACCCCACCTGCTTTGTTGATTAAAACAGCTAGAGCCCCATATCACTTCCTCAAAAGCCGAAAGCACCTCTTTCTAACCCTTCTAAAGCCAAATACCTCTAGAGATATTCTTGTGATGTTAGCGTTAGATCTGTGGTGGATTTAGATTAGACCAGAGATAGTAAAAGCGTGGAAGCGATACTCTGCAAATGGTGGTATTGGTAAGTGATCTAACCACTACGTATCTTTGTCTATTAAATATCTTAAAGGGAGACCGAAACCTATAGAGGGCATGTCGGCATTTCGTGTAAGATTCTAATTCATGGGTTATTTCTTTAGCGCATGGTATAGCAAGGAGAGGTGATCAAGCGTGGAGTTTTAGAGACTAACATCGAGATTTAGTCTCTAATCGACAAAAAGGGGTAAGACTTCGATGCTTAGGCCATGTAGGCCGATTTTGGTAAGGGGTTTATAACTCTTTGATTATCGATTATTAGGCTAATAGTTAGCGTTCGATTGTAGGTTTTGCATACGTGGATTTCGTCAACGTTTCATCAGTAACAGGTGTGTAACGTATCTCCATCATAGACTAGGATGGCTAAAAGCCGAAATAATCGAAACTGTGCTAAGTGACCGATCAAAAGTGACCGGAAAATCAGCCTTGGAAAGAAATAAGAGTGACCGAATACTCTGTTGTGGTCACATTGGGAATTGGTGATGGCGAAATTGCAGAAGGTGCAATTTCGAGCGTTTTGGTAAGTTAGGCCTCAATGGGCCAAGGTGGGCCCAATGGGCTTCCGAGCCCAAATTTGAATATGTTCATAAAAGACTTTCTGGTAACTCGAATAATAAAAACTTAGTAAAGTCGATAAACTAAAACCTAAAATTGGGCTTAACGGACTTATCGACGATGTTGGACATAGTAAGGCCCATTAGGGTTTTTAGGCTAAAAAGGGCAAAATTGGAAATTTGGCTTAAGTGGACTTCCGTGGCTATTTAGGGACTGTTAATTTATCAGACTTGCATAAAGTCACTGAAAATATGAAAAAGGACTAAAATACCCTTAAATATGGAAAATTACCAAAATACCCCTAGGTGTAAAAAGACTATTATACCCCTAGGGTCAATTCTGTATGAAATGTATGATGTTATGGATCTGCATGAGTTAATTATTAATATGAATATATCTGATGCATGAGATGCTATATATTGCATGCTAGTATGATTATCTGTTGCATGGGGTATGGGTTTATGATGGAGGAAGCGTTCTGGCAGCCTCACTGCAATCTGGTGGCCTCGCCACATATTTTCTGGCAGCCTCGCTGCAATCTGGTGGCCTCGCCACAATATTTATATCTGGTGACCTCGTCACAATATCTGGCAGCCTCGCTGCAAATATATCTGGCAGCCTCGCTGCAAATGTTATCTGGCAGTCTCACTGCAAATTATATCTGGCAGCCTCGCTGCAAATATCTGTGGTGTGTAGCGGTTGGGTGGGTCGAGTAGTCTCCCCACATGGTGTAAGGCTGGTACGGGGGTGTTAAGGATGGATCTGGGTTGGGTTTCTGTTTGCATAATGCTTATATCTGATCCGTTTCTGTTATGGGCCTTTTGGGCTTAACCTGATTCCTGTAATGGGCCAAGGCCCAATTAAATCTGTTTCTGAGGCTTGATCTGTTTTGGCCTATGGTTGAGATAATGTTGCACACTGAGTTTTCAAACTCACCCTTTTAATTAATCTCTGCAGGTAACCCTCAACCATAGTGGGCTTGGAGCTGCGAGAGATTCGGAGTGGCCACAGCGACTGCAATAAAACTAGTTTTCATTTATGTTTTAGTATTTTAATTTTTATGTTAATTGTTGGGTTTTTATGTGTAATAAGGCCGCTATTAAATTTTCTTTTTTTTTTGGGGTTTTAACTTTCTAAAGGATTTGGTTCGTACTTTATCGAAACTGCTAGATATAGGCTGCGCGGGTTTCCAAAACCTTAATAACATTTTCAAAATAACGTTTATAAAATTTAAACAATCTTGAATAATGACAACTTAAAGTAGTTTTAACAAGAACTTTTCTCACCTTGCTAGTTTTACAAAATATCACCTATGTCTCAACATGTTCTAAAAGGTTATAAGCGTAGTTTAGGATCATGTGACGCACCAGATCTGGTCATAACGTCCAGTCCGGGTTTGGGGTGTTACATTTAGTGGTATCAGAGCCAAGTTGCAACAACTCGGCTGTGGAACGGGTCTAGAAATGAAGGTTTTCAAACAATCAAAATGAAGATTTTCAAAAGATCATGATTTTTTTTCAAAAATTATTTGGAACTAGTTTTGATGAACTTCTTTTCAAGCATAGATGATTTATTTTCAAAGAAAACAAAAATTTATTAAGTTTTTCTATGAAATCTTTCGAAAGAGTGACACACCGAATCTCTGGCCCAAGCCTGTAAGTTCTCTAAACTTTTCTGAGTATTTCTGAAAACTCTGATTGCATGCCTGACTAAAGACTTTATTATGATACTTTAGCTAGGGTATTACTGAAACTGTAGAGACTCTGATAGGTAGACTGAGACTGTAGCTAGGCTACCGCGAAAGAAGATAAACTCTGAAACTCTATTTATTCATAAGACATCTGTAATAAACACTGAAATATTAATCTGACTCATAAAATTTCTAAACAGAAAGTACGAAATGAGTACACGAGCAGCTCGTGGTAGGGGCCGTGGACGTGGCCGAGGTAGTGCACGAGCTGAGACTTCATCTTCGGGTCATGCGCCAGCAGCTGGTATGCCGATACCACCGGCAATAGAGGTGGAATCTCATGATAGGGGTGTAGGGGACGATGCCCTATCACAAGCGATGCTTCGAGTTCTGGAAAGGGTTGCTGGGGCAAGTACCGGTAATGGATTTCGGGGATCCATTTCTGAGCGACTCCGAGCTAATGGGGCAGAGTTCTTTATGGGTGTGTCTGGTGTAGCCCCAAATGTGGCTGAATATTGGCTAGAGGCCACAGAGCGAATCATGGACGATCTGGATTGCTCTATGGAGCAGAAGCTGAAAGGAGCCGTGTCGTTGCTTAGAGATGAAGCTTATCAGTGGTGGCTCACAGTAAGAGATGGAACTTCAGATGGTGAGGTAACATGGGAGCTGTTTAAGAAAGCCTTTAAAGGAAAATATGTTGAGGCTAGCTATGTGGACGCCCGTAGGAAGGAGTTCTTAAATTTGGTTCAGGGGAGTAGGACAGTATCTGAGTACGAGGCTGAATTTCTGAGGCTGAGTCGATATGCTTTTGGGATAGTTGCTACCGAATATGAGCGTAGCGTACGTTTCGAGGATGGTCTGAGGGATGAGCTAAGGGTACTGATCGCTCCACAGAGGGAGCGTAACTTTGCTGCTTTGGTTGAGAAAGCTAAGATAGCTGAGGAAGTAAAGCGTACCGAGAGACAGAATCGCGAAAAGGATAGAAACCGCTTTCGGAGGGACTCTGGACCATCAGATGGGGCTAATAGGAATGTTAAGAGGGCAACAGTGGCAGAACCAGTGCGAGCGGTGCCAATGAATGCTGTCAGACCGCAGGGTTGTAGGAGTTGCGGTAAGATACATTTGGGCGAGTGTTGGAAACGTTCTGGAGCCTGTTTTCGATGTGGGTCGATGGAGCATAGGATTAAGGACTGTCCCGAAGAACCGGACCAAGGACAGGTTATGGCTCAGAGGGTTGCTCAACCAGTGAGGGGTGGACCACCAGCTCCGAGGGGTCGTGGGCAAGGTAGAGGCGGAAATGGTAATGGTCGAGGACGAGGAGCACCTGGCAGGGGTGCTGGTTTCGCTGAGGCTCGTCAGCCAGCACTAGTTTATGCAGCTCGTCGCCGAAAGGAGGGTGATGCTCCTGACGTCATAACTGGTACATTCTTGATTTCTCGTATGCCATTCACTGCGTTAATAGATGTTGGATCTACCCATTCTTATGTCGCATGTGCCATATCTGGGTCACTGGGAGTGCGTTCTGAGGAGACAGTGAGTGGGGTAACTGTACTAAGTCCTTTGGGTCACTCGGTTAGGGTAGACAAACTGTATAGAGATGTACCTATAGAGACTCAAGGAAAAATCTTTTCTGGAGACTTGATGGAGCTACCTTTCGGAGAATTTGATCTCATCTTGGGAATGGATTGGCTTGTAAAGCATAGGGCTACCTTGGATTGTGCTGCGAAACGAATGAGGCTAAAGACTGCAGAGGATGAGGAAGTTTTGGTGATAGGTGAATGTAGAGATTATTTGTCCAGTGTGGTGTCAGCATTAAGAGCTGAGAAGTGGATTCGTAAAGGATGTGCGGCTTATTTGGCATTCGTGGGTCAAGTAGGAACTGAGGAACTAACTGTGGATCAAGTTAGAACTGTTAAAGATTTTCAAGATGTTTTTCCAGAGGAGCTTCCAGGTTTACCTCCGAATCGAGAGGTTGAGTTTGGGATCGATTTGTTGCCTGGTACGGCACCGGTGTCCATTGCACCGTACAGGATGGCACCAAAGGAGTTGGTGGAGTTAAAAGCGCAGATTCAAGAACTGTTGGATAGAGGTTTCATTAGGCCAAGTGTGTCTCCGTGGGGAGCACCAGTGCTTTTCGTTAAAAAGAAAGATGGGTCAATGCGGATGTGCATTGATTATCGGCAGTTGAACAAGCTGACGATCAAGAATAAGTACCCGTTGCCTAGAATCGATGATCTGTTCGATCAGCTTAGAGGAGCTTCAGTATTTTCCAAGATTGACCTTCGATCTGGGTACCATCAATTAAGGGTGAAGGAGGTGGATATTCACAAGACGGCATTCAGAACTCGTTATGGTCACTATGAGTTCTTGGTTATGCCATTTGGGCTGACCAATGCACCTGTAGCTTTCATGGATCTGATGAATCGAGTGTTCCAGCCATACTTGGATCGATTCGTGGTCGTCTTTATCGATGATATTTTGGTCTATTCTGAATCTGAAGAGAAACATGATGAGCATCTCCGTGTTGTGCTGCAAGTGTTAAGGGAAAAGGAGCTTTATGCGAAATTTAGTAAGTGTGAGTTCTGGTTGAGGGAAGTGACGTTCTTGGGGCATGTTGTTTCTGCTGAGGGTATTAAGGTGGACCCTCGAAAGATTGAAGCGATTCTGGAATGGAAACCACCGAGGTCTGTGGCCGAAATTCAGAGTTTTCTGGGGTTAGCTGGATACTACAGAAGGTTTGTAGAAGGATTTTCTGTGATGGCAGCACCGTTAACGAAACTCATAAGGAAAGGCGTACCATTTGTCTGGACCCAGCAGCAGCAAGAAGCTTTTGAGAAGCTAAAGAAGGTTCTGACCGAGGCACCTGTGCTGATTCAACCAGAGTCTGGAAAAGATTTTACCGTGTACAGTGATGCATCGCATGTTGGGTTGGGCTGCGTGTTGATGCAAGAGGGTAAAGTGGTTGCTTATGCATCGCGACAGCTTAAACCTCATGAAGTGAACTATCCTACCCATGATCTGGAGTTGGCAGCAGTAATCTTCGCACTTAAAATCTGGCGACATTATCTGTATGGAGAAAGGTGTATTATATACACAGACCATAAAAGTCTTAAGTACTTGTTGACTCAGAAGGAGCTGAATCTTAAGCAACGGAGATGGATCGAGTTGCTTAAGGATTATGATTGTGCGATTGAGTATCATCCAGGCAAAGCTAATGTGGTGGCTGATGCCCTAAGTCGTAGAACTGTATCTGATCTGAGAGCTATGTTTGCTCGTTTGAGTCTGTATGATGATGGTAGTTTGTTAGTAGAATTGCAAGTAAGACCGACCTGGGTGGATGAGATTAAGGAAAAGCAGTTGAGGGATGAGTCTCTGGTTTCTCCATTTCAGCAGGTTAAAGATGGGAATACTTCTGAGTTTGGACTTAACAGTGAAGGAATTCTATGTTTTCGCGGTAGAATCTGTGTTCTGAAGGATTTTCAGCTGAGGCAAGCAATTCTGAAGGAAGCTCATAAAGGGTTGTGTGCTATGCACCCTGGAGGTAATAAGATGTATCATGACCTAAAGAAGTTGTATTGGTGGCCTGGACTAAAGCGAGAAGTAACAGAATTTATGGGGAAATGTCTGACTTGTCAGCAAGTGAAAGCTGAGCATCAGTTACCTTCTGGACTTCTGCAACCAGTGAAGGTACCACTCTGGAAGTGGGAAAGGGTGACCATGGATTTCGTAAGTGGATTGCCCTTAACGCCATCAAAGAAGGACTCGATTTGGGTGATTGTAGACAGGTTAACTAAATCTGCTCATTTCATCCCTGTACGTACTGATTATTCGCTTCAGAAGTTAGCCAAGTTGTATGTGGCAGAGATTGTGCGACTGCATGGGGTGCCAGTGTCTATCATTTCTGATCGAGATCCTAGATTCACATCTCGGTTCTAGCAAAAGTTGCATGAGGCATTGGGAACGCGATTGAACTTTAGCACGGCTTTTCATCCTCAGACTGATGGTCAGTCTGAAAGGGTTATTCAGATTCTGGAAGATATGTTGAGGGGTTGTGTTATCGATTTTCGAGGCAGTTGGGAGGATTATTTACCGTTGGCAGAGTTTGCGTACAATAACAGCTATCAGGCTAGTATCCGTATGGCACCTTATGAGGCACTGTATGGGCGTAAGTGTCGTTCACCCAGTTGTTGGACCGAATTGGGCGAGCGGCAAGTCCTTGGACCTGAATTGGTAGCAGAGACTGAAGAGAAGGTCAAGGTGATAAGGGACCGTTTGAAAGAGGCATCTGATCGACAAAAGTCTTATGCAGATTTGAAGCGTAAAGAAATTGAGTATTCAGTAGGTGATATGGTTTTTCTGAAAGTTTCGCCTTGGAAGAAGATATTGAGATTTGGTAAGAAAGGCAAGCTGAGTCCGAGGTTTATTGGGCCTTATCGGGTTCTTAAGCGAGTGGGCCCGGTGGCGTATCAGTTAGAATTACCGCCAGAGTTAAATAGAATTCATGATGTGTTTCACGTATCCATGCTGAGATGATATCGTTCTGACCCTGCCCATATTCTACCAGTTGCAGAAGTGGAAGTTCAGCCTGACCTAACTTTCGAGGAAGAGCCTGTGCAGATTCTGGATCGAGAAGTGAAGGTTTTAAGAAGGAAATCAGTCCCATTGGTAAAGGTACTATGGCGTAATCATGGCAGAGAGGAAGCTACTTGGGAACCAGAGGAGGCAATGCGTCAGCAATATCCTCATTTGTTTGGGTAAGGTAAATTTCGAGGACGAAATTTCTGTAAGGAGGGTAGAGTTGTAACGCCCTAATTTTCGGGTTTTTCTTAGATTTATCTTTATCTGATAAAATGTGTAAATGCTAGTAATTAGGTGTGTAATGCATGTTTGGGATGTGTTAATGGGCCTATGGAAGGCCCATGAGTTGGTTGGAAGCTCGGCAAAATTTTGTATTTTTGACTTGGGAGATAGGGGATCAGTGAAAATAAGGGTATTAAGGAATTGTGTGCGAAATGTAGCACAATTGAATCAGTGGTAAAGTGGCAAGGGAGACGCCACTAGGCTCCTTAAAAGGTGGCGCCTAAGTGAGCTTAGAGGTCAGGGGTTCAAGCGCCAGAGGTTGCAAGGTAGTGTTTTATTTTTGAGCTTGAGCAGGTAAGAGTTTGACGCCGAATTGAACTCTGCTTGGAAGGGATTTGAATCGGTCAAGGGGAGCAAATCGTGGAGGAGGTTGAGGAGCAAATCTAGGAATTTCGAATCTTGAAAGGAGGTAGCCGATTGTGGGACTTTGCAAGTGCAATTCGGCTAGGGGGAATAGAGTGTGAGCATTTCGGCAAATAGGTGTTGAGGGTGCCGAATTCTTCTTTAGTTTGTATGATTTTGGTGCCGATTTTTCTTAAGTAAGAAAAGCTTCCCTTTTTCTGTCAAATTTTGCATAGTGTATTAGGTACCTTTCTTTTGCCATTTTATTCTTCTCATCAACCTAATAGTCGAACCCTTAACCCACTCTTGAGCCGAATCTTCATTCGACTAAACACCTCTCTTGTTCTCTCTTCTACTCTCATCTTCTCCTCGTCCTGCTTTCTCAAAACCGAAACCTATCTTGTTACCTCCTTTCTGGCTGAAACGAATAAGCTTTCTCCTACTTCTTTTCTTCAAGCCCTAAACTGAGTGCTCATTTGATCAAAATCCCCATGGCCGAATACCTTCTATGATCGAAACCACACTTCCTTTGTTACCGATTGATCGAAATCTTCTTCTTCTTCTTGATTCTTTAGCAAGCCGAACCCTATTCTTCTATCTCTTCTAGTTGCCGATTTACCCCACCTGCTTTGTTGATTAAAACAGCTAGAGCCCCATATCACTTCCTCAAAAGCCGAAAGCACCTCTTTCTAACCCTTCTAAAGCCGAATACCTCTAGAGATATTCTTGTGATGTTAGCGTTAGATCTGTGGTGGATTTAGATTAGACCAGAGATAGTAAAAGCGTGGAAGCGATACTCTGCAAGTGGTGGTATTGGTAAGTGATCTAACCACTACGTATCTTTGTCTATTAAATATCTTAAAGGGAGACCGAAACCTATAGAGGGCATGTCGGCATTTCGTGTAAGATTCTAATTCATGGGTTGTTTCTTTAGTGCATGGTATAGCAAGGAGAGGTGATCAAGCAAGGAGTTTTAGAGACTAACATCGAGATTTAGTCTCTAATCGACAAAAAGGGGTAAGACTTCGATGCTTAGGCCATGTAGGCCGATTTTGGTAAGGGGTTTATAACTCTTTGATTATCGATTATTAGGCTAATAGTTAGCGTTCGATTGTAGGTTTTGCATACGTGGATTTCGTCAACGTTTCATCAGTAACAGGTGTGTAACGTATCTCCATCATAGACTAGGATGGCTAAAAGCCGAAATAATCGAAACTGTGCTAAGTGACCGATCAAAAGTGACCGGAAAATCAGCCTTGGAAAGAAATAAGAGTGACCGAATACTCTATTGTGGTCACATTGGGAATTGGCGATGGCGAAATTGCAGAAGGTGCAATTTCGAATGTTTTGGTAAGTTAGGCCTCAATGGGCCAAGGTGGGCCCAATGGGCTTCCGAGCCCAAATTTGAATATGTTCATAAAAGACTTTCTGGTAACTCAAATAATAAAAACTTAGTAAAGTCGATAAACTAAAACCTAAAATTGGGCTTAACGGACTTATCGACGATGTTAGACATAGTAAGGCCCATTAGGGGTTTTAGGCTAAAAAGGGCAAAATTGGAAATTTGGCTTAAGTGGACTTCCGTGGCTATTTAGGGACTGTTAATTTATCAGACTTGCATAAAGTCACTGAAAATATGAAAAAGGGCTAAAATACCCTTAAATATGGAAAATTACCAAAATACCCCTAGGTGTAAAAAGACTATTATACCCCTAGGGTCAATTCTGTATGAAATGTATGATGTTATGGATCTGCATGAGTTAATTATTAATATGAATATATCTGATGCATGAGATGCTATATATTGCATGCTAGTATGATTATCTGTTGCATGGGGTATGGGTTTATGATGGAGGAAGCGTTCTGGCAGCCTCGCTGCAATCTGGTGGCCTCGTCACATATTTTCTGGCAGCCTCGCTGCAATCTGGTGGCCTCGCCACAATATTTATATCTGGTGACCTCGTCACAATATCTGGCAGCCTTGCTGCAAATATATCTGGCAGCCTCGCTGCAAATGTTATCTGGCAGTCTCACTGCAAATTATATCTGGCAGCCTCGCTGCAAATATCTGTGGTGTGTAGCGGTTGGGTGGGTCGAGTAGTCTCCCCACATGGTGTAAGGCTGGTACGGGGGTGTTAAGGATGGATCTGGGTTGGGTTTCTGTTTGCATAATGCTTATATCTGATCTGTTTCTGTTATGGGCCTTTTGGGCTTAACCTGATTCCTGTAATGGGCCAAGGCCCAATTAAATCTGTTTCTGAGGCTTGATCTGTTTTGGCCTATGGTTGAGATAATGTTGCACACTGAGTTGTCAAACTCACCCTTTTAATTAATCTCTGCAGGTAACCCTCAACCATAGTGGGCTTGGAGCTGCGAGAGATTCGGAGTGGCCACAGCGACTGCAATAAAACTGGTTTTCATTTATGTTTTAGTATTTTAATTTTTATGTTAATTTTTGGGTTTTTATGTGTAATAAGGCCGCTATTAAATTTTCTTTTTTTTTTTTGGGTTTTAACTTTCTAAAGGATTTGGTTCGTACTTTATCGAAACTGCTAGATATAGGCTGCGCAGGTTTCCAAAACCTTAATAACGTTTTCAAAATAACGTTTATAAAATTTAAACAATCTTGAATAATGACAACTTAAAGTAGTTTTAACAAGAACTTTTCTCACCTTGCTAGTTTTACAAAATATCACCTATGTCTCAACATGTTCTAAAAGGTTATAAGCGTAGTTTAGGATCATGTGACGCACCAGATCTGGTCATAACGTCCAGTCCGGGTTTGGGGTGTTACATTTATGGTAGAAAAAGAAAGGTTGTTGATAGATAAACAACTGTTACAAAGAGAATTTTGATGAGAACTTGATTTAGGGACTAAATTGTAAAAATGAGAAATTCATGGAAAAATTCAATTTTTTTATGAAATACATGGGCTGTAAATGTTGCATGTAAAAATCGGCTAGGCTTGGAACAAGGATTTAATTGCATGAATTTTATTTTCCGAGCCTAGGGACAAAATCATTATTAATTAAAAGTTTAAGGGCAAAATGGTAATTTTTCCTAGAATGTAAATTGACTGAATTGAGCTTAAATAGTATTAAATTGATATAAAATTTACTCATATAGATTTGGATAGACCAAATTCAGAGTCAAAACGAGGAAAATAGGAAAATGTGAAATTAGTAAATTTTACATATATGAACATTTGTCGAGGTAAGTTCATATAACTAAATTATATATGTTTATATGCTTGAATTGAATGTTGTGTATGTAAATTGTATAAATGATATAAATATGTGAAATGATCACATATTCATTAAAGCCCTATAAATGAAAGTGCCAGAAATAGAGGATAATGCCCGATAAGTGATAGATGACAAAAATAATTTTTTTTATGCTTGAGTTGAATGTGAACATTTTGGACTGCATAAATGCATGGACATATGAGATTGATCACATACCAAAAAATTGGCTGATAAAATGTTTGATATTACTAAGAAAAGGAGAAAGTCCCGGTTGAATAAAAGGGGAATTTGATGGATCAAAGGAAAAAAAGGGATATTGCATGTGTTGTAGAAGGGATTTAGCCCGGACGGGTAATCTTGATATAAGCCCTCCCGATGTATATGTTATATAATGGATTTAGCCTGGATGGGTAATCCTAATTGAGACCAAGTCTGGATTTAGCCTGGACTGATAATCCAAATCAAGCTCTATAGAGTATTTTTCACTGAAAGGATTTAGCCTGGACTGGTAATCCTGACAAAACTCTTTGAGTATATGTCACAGAGGATTTAGCCTAGACTGGTAATCTTGCTGTGTGAGATGAGGCTTGGGAGTGTGCTATCTGATAAATGTGAATATGAATTGACGGATTATAAATTTGCACACTTTAAGTGTACTACAGGGTATCCATCGAAATTTCGGTAAATTCAACGGGTAAATATTTAGAACTGGATAGTGAATCTTAGAATAATTTATTCTTGAAAAGGTACATTTGACATGTGGCCTGAGAGAGTGTGCTTTCTAATTATGTGCTCTAATTGGTACCCCTGAACATGAATTGACGGTTTTATTGATTTGTACATTTTGTGTGTACTACCTGAGTATCCATCAATATTTTCAATCATTCAATGGATAAAATCCTAACATGAAACAGAATGGGTTTTTACATGTACTAGCTTGAAGTACATGCAAATGATATTGTATGAAATATGAAAGTGTGAATTTATGATATTTGAACATGGAAATTGATTGATGAAATATTCATCTATGAGAATAGAATTGTATACCTCGAGTGTACTACTTGTGTATCCATGGATATTTTAATCAAATTAAATGGGTAAAAGCCCAAAAATGAGAAGATATGAATAATGGAATGGATTATTAAAAGTATCTACGGGAAGTACATGTAAATGATGATATATGATATATGGAAATGTGAAATGATGTTACATAAACATAGAATTTGATTAATGAATATGTTCATTTGTGATTATAGAATTGTACACCTTAAGTGTACTATCCATGTGACATTGATGTTTCAAATGATTAAATGAGCAAAGTTCCAACATGAAACAATATGAACTCGATATGAATTGTTATGACAATGTACTTGAAAATACATGAATATGATTTTGTATACGAGTTATATCTATACATGGTGTGGAAAGCATATGACCATGGGAAATCTTGTTATTGTTGAGCTCATGTATGTTTTTTGGTGATATTATGGAATATATTACTAACAAAGGCAGTGAGGATATGTGTAGGGCTTGAGATCAAATTGATTTAACATGCCTTACATGTTTACCTTGAAATAGAATAAATGGTAAGTTAAGTACCATGCTATACGAACTTACTAAGCATTATATGCATATTTTGTTTTATTTTTCCCTATTCATTAGTGATTCAGAAGCTCGTTGGATTGGAAGCTTGACGGAGGTCACTCACACTATCCACTGGTCTGTTTTGATATATATGGTAAATTAATTAAGGTTATAATGGCATGTATAGGTTAGTAAGTTTAATATATATATTGAAATGGATGAATGTAACCTAGCCATTAGAATGGCTATTAATGACTTAATTTTTGGTATGTTATAAAGTAAATTAGAGTTTTTATGTATGCTTGATAATGATTGAATTGTTGAGATTAAACATACAAGTTTAAAGAGATAAGATTTGTACTAAGTGTGCATGTGAAAATATGACATATTGAATGATGAAATTGGTTGAAAATCATGCTTGAATTGGTTGGTTGCTATTGGAAATGTTTGGTGCAGGTGTTGGATGAAAATGGGTAAGAAATAGGGCTTGGAAAATACCCTTATTTTGTCCACACGAGTAGACACACGAGCATGCGTCTAGGCCGTGTGTGACACATGAGCTGATACATGGGTGTGTGTCAACACCATGTGTCCCCTGCATCTTGAAATTTGAGAAATAGAATGCCCTGTATTGAGCACAAAGGCTCATCACAGACGTGTATATAACACCAACCTGGCTTGTAATGCCCCAAAAATCCCGAACTTTCGTTTTTCAGTTTTGATGTGGAGTATGTGTTTGATATTTTTAGTTAAGTATTAATGTGTCAATAGGCCATTGGTTAAGTTCTGAGTTCAAGCTGGAAAGTGGGAAAATTTTAGTTTAATATTAAAGGAACCCTGATCTTGAATAACTAGGTTGTTAAATAAATGGAGAAGAAATAGGACAGAAGTTACCTTATGGTCTGGTGGCAAGGTGGCGCCACATAGGGAGCATGGGATAGCATCACAGGCATGGCAAGGAGGACTGGGGTTCAAATCCCTCCTTGCTCAAAAGAAGGATTTAATTTTTGGTCCTTGGATTGCCAGTGGTGGCATTGAATCTGAACTCTGAAGGGAGTGATCAGAAGAGAATTTTAAGGAAGGGATTAAGGAGTTACCATGGAGGAAAATTAGGAGATTGGTGTGGGGAAGAAGTAGAGCCGATTGGGACTTTGAGAGTATGCAAGTTTCAGTTTTGGGCATAAATAGGGGGTGCCGAATTCCCGTTGTGCTTATTCGTGAAAAAGGTTCTCTTTGTTGCTATTGCTGAACCTTCTCCACCCAAATTCTTTTTGGTTCATCATTCTTTTCTCTCTAAGTACTCAGAAATCGAAAACCTCTTATTCTTTCCTCAGTGAGTATCGACTTCTCCTTCTCATCAAAACCATTCTTCTTTCTCTACTTCTAGTTGTTTCCCTTGTGCCGAATATACTCTTTTTTGGTTACATCACTTTAAACTTTAAGCCGAATACCCTGTTGGCCGAACCTCTTCTGTACCGCCACTACTCCTCTTTCTTGGGCCGATTGCTTCTTGGGTAAGAACCTTACTCTTTCAATCGATTTTTGCTAAAAACTGACTTCTCCTATTCCTCATTCTCTCTTAGTCAATTTGTAGGGAATTGAAATCGAATCTCTGATCTCCAGACCCTCTGCTGATTCTACCAGGTGTGTACATACACTACACACACAATAGATCGGTAAATCTCGAAATGCCGAAAAGTCGAAATGCCAAAAAGCTGAAAGTTTGGCTACGGTAGTCATGCGAGTGCGCAAACACTCATATGAGGGTAATCTATACGTTATCAGAGGCTCCATGAGCGATCTCATGGACTTGGGTCACGTTTTGGCCAACCGGGCCAGAATGGGCCAAATGGGCCAACAGGCTCATGGACCCAAATCAACAAAAATTGATAAGTTGATAGTAAGTGACGAGTTGATAAAGTTTGTTGAATGGTTTGGAATAGATGGGCCGTATAATTGTGATTAGGCCAAATGGGCCATATAATTGTGATTGGGCCTGATGGGCTATATAAATGTATGAAAGCATGTGTACTTGCAAGGGTTTTATAATGGACTTTTAGGCCTAGTTTCTAATGAATCCTTAAGCGAGCATAAAACTTAATTAATTTATCAAGTGCATCTGTGGACAAGTCATGAGGTTAGAGTGTGGCAATGGGCATATGCATGTCTAGGATTAGATCTAGGGAGAGCTTGGTACTTAAGCTGTCTTAATGACCTACCTCCTCTTCTCTGGAATCCTACCTGGTGCATAGTGTCTGTTCACTTTAGCCAACGAGGATTTGTTCACGTGCCAAAGTTCATAATTAAGACCCATACTGTTAAGAAATTACCAAAATACCTCTATAGGGCAGGAATTACCCAAAACACCCTTGTAGGTTAAAATGACTAAGCTACCCCTACGTGAAAGATGAAAAATTTAAGCATTACCCGTGGATATCTGTTGCATTCATATAATTTTATGTTGCATGTAGGTGGGAATTATGGAACGGAGGAAGAATTGAGGATCGCATGGTTGCTTGATGACCATGGATCCACCAATGGCTTTTTAAGCCCAATATATGATTAGCAGCTTCACTGCAACGTTAGGTAGTACCGTAACCGGCGCTACCCTTGGAGTGTATCAGATGGGTGGGTCGATATGGTTATCCCCACATGGTGTGTTTCAGTTGGACGGAGATATTGTGTAGATGATGGATGGGTAGGATTTTTGCATATCTGATTGCTCTAATTTTGTGCTATTATTGTATTGGGCTCAGGCCCAAGATGACTTGTGTTGCATGATATATATTGTTGCTTAGGGTTGTACACACTGAGTTTTCGAAAACTCACCTCCTCTTTTATTTTATTTTTCTTAGGTGAACCTCAGTAGGCAGTTCGATGGATGGAATGACTCAGAGGTGGCCAACTAGCAAGACGATTTAGACTTGTTGTTTTTTTTTAAATCTCTAAGTATTTTGATTATCTTAGACCGGATTGTAATAAGGCCTTCCCTCTGGTTATTGTTCATTATTGGCTACTAAGCTTTATATACATTTGAAATGGAACATGGATTTAGTTGTTTCAAACACCTTTCAAGTTTTTCTTAAATCAATTATTGTTTTTTTAAATTAATCTTCCGTAGTTAAATAGTATTTTTCCAAAGTAACTATTAACACGTAACTAAGAAATAGCTTTTGAATGCACCTCGTTCTAGAAACAAATACAAACTAGGATTTTACTTGAAATTTCTTTTAGAAGAGTTTTCAATGAAAATAAGGTTTTCAATAAAACACTTCAATGTGACATGCTAGATTCGGCCCTAATGTCCGGGCGGGGTTCGGGGTGTTACATGGCCTAGACGTTATGGCCGAATTTGGCGATGCCACATGGTACTGCTTTCGAAAACTAAGTCATCGCAAAAGCCCATTTCTTTGTTTTGGAAACTAATCGTTTGCTTATGTTGGTTAGAAAATGTTATCCATTTTCATGACGTTGTTAATTATAATTAGTTTCAAAATGTTTTACTTTGCGGAAGCTTCGATATAAAATACGATTGCGTAGGTTTGATAAAATGGTTGTTGTAATAGCCCGATTTAGACCATATCCAGAACGGTGGTTTCGGGACCACGAATCAGAGTCAGAAAATTTTTTAAATATTATTTTTTGTGTTTATTATGTGTGAATTTATATTTGTAAAATTTTCGTGTTTTAATTTAGTCGTTTGGGTGCCCGATTAAATAAAAGGGCTTAATCACATAAAATGAAATTTTGATGTTTTAGTGTGTAAGGGCCAAATTTAATGTGTCTTTATAATTTGGAGTATTTATAATGCAATTTGACCATGAGAACATGTGATGGACGATTATGACATTATATTATATTAGTTTTATATTTTATTATAAAGGTTATATATGTAAAATGATTAGTAAGTTATAATATTATAAAACATATAATAAAACAAAGTGCATTCATCTTTCTTTCCATTACAACCGATTGTTAAAAGAGAGAAAAGGATAAATCTTAGGTTATTCGTCCATTGTTGAAGCTTAATCAAGGTATGTAACTAGCTCGGTTTTTGATAATTTATACATTTTTGAGATCGTTGCAGTGTAATGTACAAAGCCCATGCTTGAATTTCTAATTTTGATGAATATTTTGAGTTATGCCATTGATGAATAATGGAGCTTTGTGATGTTAGTTGATGAATTATGAAAGATATGTTTTGGATTAATATGTTTTGTATTAGAATTTTTGATGAATTTGAGTAATTAGGGCTAAATTGCAAAAATAATAAATTAAAGGACTAAAATGTGAAATAAATGAAATGTGGGGACTGGTATGAGCATGGGTAATATTCGGCCTAAGCATGGTGTGTGCAAATTTTGCATGTTTTGTGTTTTGTGCAATTTGGATTAAATTGTTAAAAGTGTGAAATATCAGGGGTAAAATGGTAATTTGCCTATTTATGTGTTTTGGGATTAAATTGAATGAAATTGTGGTTGAATAAGTTTAATTTTAATATGTTTAGATCAAGAACCACAGAAATGGGATTTGGATCGGGAAAAAACAAAAGTTGTCGAATAGTCGTCTTGAATTGTCAGTTTTTATCGAGGTAAGTTTATAAGCAAATAGATGTTAAATTTCAATATATGTAAACTTTAAATGCTGAATAGAAATTATAATTATATAAATGTGATTGCTGAATGGTTATAAGCTTGAAGGAATTATTTATAAATTCGATTTGATCCATATATGATTTTGGTATGTGATGTGCGAAGTAAGTTCGTATGTAATATGTATTATTTTAGCAAATTTTATATTTTATGAAATGAGTTAAAATGTGAATGTGAAGTAAAAATAAGCTCAACAATGATTCAGTAATTTGTGGTACTCAGTGTATAAGAGCAAATAGCTACAACTAAACAATTGGCACTAAGTCTGCGAGACTGAGGCAACTTCGATTAAAAGTGACGGCACTAAGTGTGCGATATATTTATAGCTTCGACTATTCATTTGGCACTAAGTGTGTGATATATTTATAGCTTCAACTATTCATTTGGCACTAAGTGTGCGATATCTATACATAGCTTTGGCTATTCATTTGGCACTAAGTGTGCGATATCTATATATAGCTTCGGTTATCCATTTAGAACTAAGTGTGTGAGTTCATTGAATGTAAAAGATTATCATATGATATAACATATTGATCAATAAGATGACGTGAGAAATGTAATAGATAAGTACGAGGAGGTATAGGTACGTACGAAACCTATGTTGCTGTTGACCTTGGTGTATGAGTTTGAAAAGTGGTAGGAAAAATGAGTAGTGATTCATGAGTAAGAATTGAATAGTAAGGCTTATTGATATTGATTTGAAATAATGTGCTTTTGATGATGTTTAAGTGATTCAACGAGCTATGTGAAATTAAGACCGAATGTGAAAACGAAATAAAAGGGTCCAGGTATGTGTTAGTTAAATGCTATTATGAATTAAGGTAAGTTAGTTGTTTGAAGTATGGAATAAGTTATGAATGAAATAGATGAAATAATATATGTATATATGTGAAAGACTACATTCGACGTAATTTTATATGAATGATCAATTGAGGTGTGAAAATTTATGTTTGTACCAAAGGCTTTATGTGCAATCGGTTATATGACATTTGAAAGTGAAAAAAGGTGCAATGAAGTGTGATCTATAAGCATGCATATGTGATAATACTTATTTGGTTAAATAAGGTATTTGTGATGTTGAATATGAAAGTTAAATCATGATAATGAATCAATGTGTATTCAACAATAATATAATTTATGTATAGTTATATGTTTGATATAATTTTTGTAAGATTGAAAATGTATTTATGAATATGATATTGGTTTTATTTTATTGAACTATTGATGCCATTAGATTGGTTATTTGCTTATGACTTACTAAGCGATAATTGCTTACTGTGTGTGAATGTTTGTTGGTTGTCTTATAGATTTTGGAAACTAAGTTATGGGCTTGGGGATCGTCAGTGAAGTCAATCACACTATCGTCTGTTTATCGATACTTTTATAAGCTGAATTTTTAATCTATGACATGTATAGGCTAATTTATATTTGGTTAAGTTTGAAATTGTGTATATAAAAGCCATGCGACAATGGCTTGTTTATTTTACTAAGTATGGTTCATATGCTTTGCCTAAATGATGATTATATGTGGTTTGGTTGAATTGGCTATGGTATATAATTAAGTACGAGTTATGCTTAAAATGTTGGCTTATGGTTTTGATGATTTAGTCATGACTTATACAAGATATGTGTTTGGTATGTTTCGATGACCTTTGAGAGCATTTTTAGTTGATTTAGTTGATAATCTTATTGGTGAAAATGCTATAGATAAATGTGGTTGTGTATAATTCGGCTTTGAGTTATATATTACATGAGATTAATGGTATGCTTAATGTGAGGTAAATTTTATGATTTTGTTTTGGCATTGAATTAAAGGTTGAATATATTTGTTTACCTTTGGTATGTGATAATTGGTTTAGTATTATTAATATTTGGTTAATATGTATGACTAGAGTAGTCTTGGAAATGGATATGATGTTTACTCATGATTAAAGTTATTTTGGTAATTACTAAAGGATACATGTGAATGTTATGCTTATTTTTGAACATGGTGTATATACTTAAGGTATTTTAGCATAATTTGGCTTGTTGGAAATTGAGGCTATATGTATTTTTGATTTTCTGTATTTGTTAACTTGTTTAGTAATATGATTATAATATAGCTAAAAGATGAATACTAAGTACGGCTAAGTGGGTAAGAAGTAATAAATGTTTATTACTTAGTTGGATTAATGTAAAAGTCTTAATGAAAATATGTTTGATGATGTGATTAAAAATATGAAAGTTGACATTTATTAATGCTATAGAATTTAGCAAGATTATAATCGGTCATTGTATTTGGTTTCACCATTTGAATAGTAACTTGTGTTTTAATAAATTAAGAAGTTTATATATTCGCATTAAGTAAATTTGGTTTGGTTATCTGTGTTTTGATAATTAAGTAGTTTATGGATGTTTAATAATGTTCATATTAAATTTGATCAAGTTTTGGTAGATTGAATGAAAGTGCATTATGTGCAGTTTGAAAAAGTCAAAATGATACATATGCTAAGTGACAAAAGAGTATTAGACTATATTTTTATTTAAGGTCAATGTCGTATACGCTATGTTTGGTTATTATATTTTTATTTAAGGTCAATGTCGTATACGCTATGTTTGGTTCTTTAATATATGTATATCATTGAGATAATAAATGCTGAAATTTTATGAGGTATTTGGTTTACCTATGAGATGTTACATGAATATTTGTATGCATATAAAAAGCATATTATACATGACTTTGAGTTTTCATTGTTATTTGTATTAAGATTTAAATTGTTTGAATAATGTTTCTAATAGATTTATACTTTTTAAACAAATAATAAAATGTGAATATAGCATTTTTGCGTCTATGAATGTCTGGAAGTTGTGTCTCGTCTGGTAATACCTCGTAACCCCATTCCAACGAGGAATACGGGTTAGGGGTGTTACAGTTGTTTCTTTTGAAAACTAGCAATTTCCTATCACTAGCAGGTATAACTCAAATCAACGAAAAGTAAATTCCAAATAAAGCAAAAGAAAAATCCATAATGGTCGTATTATAATAAAAATACCCAAATAATAATAATGATAAGAAAACGAAGTTTAGTACGGTAATAAATGCGGTTGTGTGGCCACCACAGAGTCCCTCGCTACACCGATCCACCTAAGACTAGGGATTATCTGTACAGTTAAAACAAAGGGGTCAGTTCATGAAAACTCAGTGTGTAATCCCCATGCAGTCATGCAAACAGAATGCAAACAAGAACAGACTGGGCCTAAGCCCCTCTCAGTAATAGTATCAGTTTGGGCCTTAGCCCATTTCAGTGCAGTAAGCAGTAGGGCCTTAGCCCTTTACAGTTCAGTAACGGTGATAGTAACAATAGCAGCATCAGTAGGGCGTTAGCCCACAACAGTATCAGAAATCAGTAATGCAGTGTACAATATGCAAGTCTTACCCAACCATCCACTATACACCATCTCCTGTCTAACCCTACACTTCTGTGGGGAAAAAAATCACCCACCCATCCCTACACTTACAAAGTAGCACTGGTTGCGGCACTAAATAGTATTTGCAGCAGAGCTGCCAGTATAACAGTAAGCTTAAAGCCATTAGTGATTTGCAGTAGAGATGCCAGTATAGTACACTTCCTCCAATCATATTATCCCAACCCCATGCAATGCATCACACAATTATACATGCCATGTCATGATATCAGTACATACAGTAGCAGTTTAATGCAATTAAATCATGCTCAATATCACCTATCAGTCATGTAGTCATTCCATACAATTAGGTGTCTAAGTGTGGCTTACCGAGCCTACAGTAGGTCCACAGTCGTCTCGGGCGACCTGTGCAACCTTTTCAAACAAATCAGTAAAATAGGCTCACACGCTCGTGTTAGGCTGCCCGTGTGGGCCAACACGCTTGTGTACCCCACACGGCCCAATTCGGCACCTGGCCCAAAATTCCATACGGCCGTGTGGCCCACACAGCCCATTTGGTTGAGCCTTGTCTCGCACACGACCTTGCTAGCCATCACACAGTCGTGCCCCGTGCCCGTGTCTAATGCGCATGGCCTCGTTCGTTGACTACACGGCCATGTATTGCCACATAGCCTCCACATGGACAATGCACACGCTCGTGTGGTGTCAACAAACTACTTTTTGGCTTTCGCTGAATCTCATTTTCTGTGCAATCGGAGTACACATCTGGTTTGAATTTGATGCGTAAACACACCTAAATGCTCCGGTACCTATATTTGACAATCCCAAGTCCAAAAATCAATCACTTAATTCGAATAGTTATGAACAGATAATTCTCGAAATTTGATGACAACCTTACCTTCACGAATCGAGGACGATTCCTTACTGTTAAAAAGCCGATTAACAGCCCCTTGTCCTTGATCGACTCCTAAACAGTAATAGAGTTCTTAATAAACCATCGGCAAAAATAAATACAACCAATTGACGAACGACAGAACGATTGAAAGGAAAAGCCAAACAAACGAATAGAAAAGGAAAGAAAACAACTTAATTTTTGGTAGTAGAAGAAGGGTGGAAACGACAGCAACAAAGAGGAAAAAGAAGTAGGAAACGAGAGGGAGAGAAGTGAGGGTTTTTCTTAAACTCCCAAAATCTAATAGAATAGTAACCACCCTTGATTCACTCCACTGCCCCACTACTCAAATTTTGATTGAAACTCAAACACTCACACGACTTCCAGCAAAAATAATCCCATGCTTGTGCAAGTACTCAAACCCCAAACCTCCATATCATTTGCACTCCCCTTAGCCACTAGATCAACAGGCCCATTCTGACATTAACTTGTAAGCTAATAAACTTAAGCCTTCTAAACAAGAGTTAGGCTTCATTCATTAAAAACAAAAATTTTGCCCACCGCAAGGCTTGAACCCAAGACTCCTCAGACACTCCCAGAACACTTAACCACTGAAGTAGACAGACCGTTGTGTCATAAATACACAAAATCAAATACAATAATTTTAGGGTGTTATAGTGTACCTCAGCCGGATGAGGTACACAGCCTGAAAGCACGGGCGTGTGATACGGCCGTGTGAAACCTGCACTTAATTTTGAAAATTAAATTAACCACACGGCCTAGTTACACGGGCGTGTGCCTTGACCGTGTGACCGTACTTTCTTCATGGGTTGCAAGTCAAAGAGTTACACGAGTTAGGGACATAGGCGTGTGAACCCACATGGCATGACCACACGGGCGTATCCCATACCACATGGGCATGTGACTCTTAATAGTGAGAAAAATTTTTGGGATTTTGTGAAAAATTCCCTGAGATCTCGATTTAGTCCCTAATTGTTTTGGGCCTCGAGGGTCCATTTTAAGGGAAATATGATTAATCTTGGAAAGTGAATAGTAATTGACTTGATTTATTTGAAATGGTTCTATAAACTTCGGTAATGCCTCGTGACCCTATTCTGGCGAAGGATACAGGTTAGGGGTGTTACAGTTGTCGTGCACCCTCCGTGCCAAACCCCGTCATTGACACCCTTTTCCTTCCTTCCTTCTTCCTCACTCTCCCTTTCATCCCAAGCTGCCCCCACCTTCCTCTTTTTCTTTTTCCCCACTTCGTCACCCCCTTACCACACCACCACCCAAGCCTTAGCAACCTCCCCTTTCTCTTCCATTCCATCACACCCCTCTCCTCTTCTGCGCTGAACCCCCCACGCCCACTTCCTCACTGCGCCCACCGCCGTATCTCCGGTCACTACCAACAACCTCCGTCGGTCTTTTGCCCTATTTTCCCTATTTTATTTATTTATTATTTTATTATTTTCTTTTATTTCTTTATCAATTTCTTTTGCTTAATTTTATTTTATTTTATTTATTCTGTTTAGTACATTTAATTTTATTATTTTATTACTATTTTACATGCTACCTTAATTTTATTATTTCTGTTATTATTCTTATTCTTATTATTATTGGTTGGTTCATTTTTTAGTTTATTATCATCATATGATTTTTTTATTCTTTTGATTATTTTTGTTTTTAGTTGTTTTATTTTTAATTTATTTTCTTAGACTTCTTTCATTTATTATCTTTTGGATTATATTTTTATTTTTATGGTTGTTTTTAATTGAGTTGCACCCTCTTAATCTTCTTCACTATTTGTGTTTATTTTCTTATTAGTTTGTTTAGAATCATGCACTACATTTAGATTTTTCTACAATTCCACTTTTAACTATTTTGGCTATTTCATCCAATATTCAGGACAGTTTCAGTTTTCTCCATCTCTTATAATATTCTGTTTATACTGTGATTACATTTGTTTGTACAATTAGGATAATGTACATCTTAAGTGTGGGGAGGTTATTTATATAATTATTAGAAAGTCCCTAAATTGTCTTGTATTTAAGTAATTTTCTCATACTTCCATTAGAATGAATTTTTGTCGATTTGGAATTTCTGTTAATATGTTTTGGATCAATTTGTAAATATTTGTGTGTTTGTTAATATAAACTCTAAGACATGAGGGAATCAAGCATGATAAGTTATTTTTCAGAAATTAAAAATTTTAGGTTATTTCCCTGAATTGAGGTATTATCTTAAAGTTTGAGATTTGCAAGTTTGACATAAAAAAACCATGATTTTTTGTGAGATTTTGAGCCTTTAGAGCATACATTTTTCTTACTCATTTTATTATTGGCTATAAGTGTGTCAATTTGATTTGCTAATCTAGAACTTGCTTCGATTATGCATGTCAAGACCATACCTTTGATTTGATATACTGAGATGATAAAGGCAATTAGGTTTTAACCCACTTATCCATAAAAAGCTTACCTTTTTTATTAACCTTTAGTGAACTCCGTTGAGCCTAACACATTGTTTCTTAATTTACCCATTAATGTTAACTCATAACTCATTTTTCGTTGAGACTGTTTCCCATTTTATTGACCCCCTTTTTTGTCAAGATTTGACTGGGTTAGTTGCCTAGCTCTGCTCTTCTAGTTGATCTGCTAAATTATTTCTTATTGTTCTTATAAAAAAAAGACCAAAAAAAAATATATTGATTACTATTTTGTTCTATGTTGATTGAGCTTGAACAGTTGAATTCATGTTTTGAGAAGAAGCTCTTTTTAATTCTTGAATAGCTCTTGATTTATGCACTTGTTTTTAATTCAACATTTGTTTATTTTCTAGTTTGGTAATTTATCAATTTGATCTCAATTATAACCAACTTTTTTGGCCTTTCTTCATACCTTTAACCTAAGCCCTGTTACAACCTTTTAGAGACCTTTTAATTTGTATATCATCTCATTTTATAGTAGTGGAGATTTGATTTTCATGCAAGCCTATGGTAATGACATTTCTTGTTCGACTATTGAGTGCATATTATTGAGCCTTAAACACTTTGAGTGTTTGAGTGAATCTAGTGAGGATGTCAATTCTTGTTGATTTTGAATTAAAGGTAACTACTTAAATAAGGAGAGACACCTATGTTTTCTTGTTCAAAAATGTTAGCTTGGATTGTTTGAGACTTTAGTTCTCTCTTAGTTGAATTGCTAATGCATGATTATTTGTGAATTATTTTGAGACATTATTGATGGGAATTACAAGTTGAGAAAGATTAATTTTAATGTGAGTTAAGGATTTTGCAAATGCTTAAGTGTGGGGATATTTGATAAGCTATAAAAGTAACATATTTTAATCTCATTCTTAATGCAATTTTGGATGATTAATTATGCAAATTAGTGAATTTGATGCTCCTAATCCTTTAAATTAATGTTTCTATACTTAAAAGAGCATTTGGGAGTGAAAGAAGCAAAAATTGAGACAAAATGGGACAAATAGAACTGTTTTCAAGAGCCACACGGTATGGGCATTTCAAGACGGGCAGGACACACGCCCATGTGTGCCATATAGGTTGGATACACGCCCATGTGCCAACCCATGTTAATTTTGCACCCTGCTTCCCAAATACGTGAAAAAAACACAATTTTTAGGTTTTCTGAGCATTCTAAAGTCTATAAATACTAATTAGAAGAAGACATAAGGGAGCTATCAGAGAAGATAGAAGAAAACACTCGAAGAAAACTATCAGAATCAACTTGGAATCAAATCTCCATTAACATCGAAGAACTTCTTTTAATTTCTTTCAAAGTTTTTTCTTTATATCTTGTGGTTATTCTAACTTTGAGATGTTTTCATTCAAGATTATGAACTAATTCCCTGGATACTTAGGGAGGATGAAACCTATGATGAATCCTTTTATTTAGTGTTTGTTTTTACGCGATAAATACTTAACTCTTGTTTTCAATTATGTATGCTTATTTCTTATTTTAATATTTCTCGGATATTAATTCATGTTTAATGTGCTTAATTCAGTGGAGCAAAAGTCCCTTTTTAAGAGTAGATATAGCATAATTGATGGAGTTACATGCAATCCTAGAAATAGCACGACAGAAATCTACCGGATTAGAGTCAAATCTAATAGGGGAATCCATATATCAAGTTAATACGACGATAAGGGTTTTAATTAGAAAAATATTTCAATTAATCAACCTATAGTTAGTTGTTCTTACTCTCGAAAGAGATATTAACATAATTTAGGGATTTCTACGGATCAAGACACGAGTGAATAAATCGTTTAATTTAGATTCATAATAATAGGTGAAGTCTAGGTGGATTCTTTCCTGGGTATTGTCTATCTGATTAGTTAATATAAAATTATTTGCTTGAATCATTCTCTATTGCATTCTTAGTTAAATTAGTTTAGTAAATTTAGATTAAAACACATCACTTCAAAGTGTCTACTAAATAATAGAAAAATGATAATTACTAATACTTTTAATCCTCGTGGATACGATATTCTCTACTCACCATAGCTATACTATTGTTCGATAAGTGAGCTTGCCTTTGTCGTATTTATAGTTAGTTTAGTAACCATCATTAGCTACAAAATTCATTATTCACACACCACACTTTTGTTGCACTACTCTAATTCTTTATTTACTAACACAGATTGTCCTTTGGTAATCTTGAATTCTTATTTTAACAAAAACACTATCATTCGTTTTTTCTAAGGTTATAGTTTTACTACAATGTAAAAGAAAAATCAAATATTAGTCATTTTCCTAAGTGTTCATAATCTAGAATCTAAAACTTTGAAGCAAAAATTCAAAAAAAATTAGCTAGAGCATATCTATAGTTTAGAAATTTCAATTCATTCACATACTATAAACAATCAAGAATTTCAATTAATTCATAATCATAAACAATCAAGTAAAACACCGCTGGATTGAGACCGGAGTCTCAAGCTTGTTTTCTTGCAAAGAAGTTAGTTTAAAAGATTTCTGTGACATGGTTTTTCCAAAAATACTTTTGTAATACATATGCATGCATCTTTTCTATATTTTTACGGTCCGAGTTGTAGAAAACCTAGACTCTGATACCATTAAATGTAACCTCCCCAGCACGGCCTACACAGTAGACCGAACTAGAGAGATCACATTCACCACTGGGGTGGCTCAGTCTTTTTACAAATCAATTTTTAATACTAAACCTATTTTATGCAAGTGAATATCTCACTTTATCAATTTAAAACTAACGTAAAATGAAAACGTAAAATGGCTTAAAGTGAATGGGTACTATGCACCAAGTAGGATACCAGAAAAGAGGAGGTGAGTCATTTAGACTACTTAAGTACCAAGCTCTCCCTAGATCCAATCCTAGACATACACACACCCATTGCTACACTT
Source organism: Gossypium stocksii (assembly GCA_020496765.1). Classification (NCBI taxonomy): domain Eukaryota; kingdom Viridiplantae; phylum Streptophyta; class Magnoliopsida; order Malvales; family Malvaceae; genus Gossypium; species Gossypium stocksii. The sequence goes on from CM035622.1 coordinate 67,490,629, forward strand.
TAACCTTATTACTTGTCCACGAACAACAAATTAGGTTTAAGTCTATTTAGAAGATTTATTTATGAAAACGTTTACGTTGCGGAAGCTTTGCCCTGTTATCGTGATATTTTGAAATCAAGTAACTTTTATAAAACGCGCCTTAGAGCTAACCAATTTCAAAACGATTTAAACCATATCATACTTAAGTTAAAAACAAATTAAATAATGAGAGCGGCCTTATTACAAACCCAAATTAAAAATAAAAATGATTAAAATAAATAATTAAAAATATATTGAAATAAATAACTTGATAAAAACCAACAGTTCAGTCCATGTGGCCATTTTGAATCCCTCCCAGCTCCTAGTCTAGGGCTCACCTGCGAGGATGGAAGAAGAAGGGGTGAGTTTGGAAACTCAGTGTGTATAGAAGCCCATCCAGAGCCCAAATCAGCTCAAGCCCACTGGGCTTAAGCCTTATCCAGTCTCAGTAATAACTGGGCCGAAGCCCTATTTTTAGATACACTAGACTGGGCCTTAGCCCTTCTCAGTCAACAGTAAGGCCCATAGGCCCATTTCAGTAACAAATCAATAAATATGCATGTATAAATGCAAACCCAAAACCCAGCCTATATCCATCCGCTACACTCCACCCGTACCAGCCCTACACTCCATGTGGGGAAACAACTCGACCCACCCAGCCGCTACACTCCACAGTTGCAGCATCACTGCTCAGATAATGTGGCCACTAACAGTTATACGAGGCAAGGCCTCTTTCAAAAAATAGAATGGGCAAAAGCCCTTTTCAGATATTAGTACAAGGCAAAGCCTCTTTCAGAAAATAGAAATCGTGGCGATGCCACTTGCACTTCCTCCATCAACAATCCCAAAACCCATGCAACAGATAATCATGATATGGCATACAGTAAACAGAAATAGTAAATCATGCATTTCAGTCAAATTTAGCCTTAGGCGTATAACGGTCATTTAGCACGTAGGGGTAAAATAGTCATTTCACACCTATAACACCCTGAATTTGGGCCTAGAAGTATTGGGCCTTGAATCTGGGTTCGGATAAAAGAAAACCTAAATAATTTAGAAGTTTTAAATATTATTGTTATAAAAAAAAACTTAGCACCAGTTACGTGTAATGCACTGATTTTCGAGATTTTTCGGGTTTTGTGATTTTTTGTGAAATTTTGGAATTTTGGTGTTCTAATTATTGAAATTATGTTTAAGTGTGTTAGTAGGGCTTTAGAAGGCCCAAGCCTAAGTTAAAACTTGACAGAAATATCTATTTGGATTTTAAGTGAAAGGGACTTGGTTAAATGAGCCTTTAAGAAAAAGTTAGTAAATAAAGACAGAAAGAGGGCCTTGGTAAAGTGGCAAGGTGGCACCACTAAGTTCCTAAAAAAGTGGCGTGTGGACTGAGTTTAAGGGCCAGGGTTCAAGTCACAAGGTAAGCAGATGATGCTTTTATTTTTATGCATGTGCCAGGCATGTGATAGAACTTAAGTAGCATTCGGCTAGGGCCTTAGGGAGTTTGGGCCGTTGGTTTGAATGGACATTAGGGCAAGTCTATATTCTTTTCTATCTTTTCAAATTAGGGTTAGCCACCTAGAGGTTTCACTTTTGTTCTATTCTCCCCTTAGTGTGCCAAAAGCCGAAAACGCAAGTAAGCTTCCCCTTGTGCCGAAGTCTCTCTTCTCTTCTCCTCTCTTCCATTCTTTTCTTCTTCTTTTCTTCTCTAGCCGAAACCACCTCTCCTCTTCACTCATCTTTTCTTTTCTTTGCTTCAAAAATCGAAACTTCCATTCTTTTCTTCTCAAACCCATCAACTACTAAAAGCCGAAATCCCAAAAGGCTTGCTTCCTGTGCCGATTTGCCTATAGCCGAACCCCCTTTGTTTTTCCTCACTTGTAGCCGAATTTCATACTCTCCAAACCCTTAGGCTCTGTCGACGAACAATAGCCTCAATCATATATTCTTTCACCACTTAAAAAGCCGGAAACACCATAGTTTTCAGGGATATATAGCTAAATCCTTAGATCTCTAAGATTTGAATTCTGCTAGTGTTTAGGGGCGAGATATACATCAGATCTGAGTAGAAGAATCCCTTTGATTAAGGAAAACCTGTGGTAAGTACTCGACATCTCAAATTTGTTCATTATCTTTGGATTTAAGAAAAGCCAAAATCCCTAAACTCTTTAGGGAGGCTGTTGAATGTGGTGATAGGTAAAGATAGTTCTTTTAATTGGTTTTATGTGTACTTGTTGTGGAAGGGGTGATCTAGCAAGGAGCATAAGAGGCTTGGACCTTTGGAATGACTAGATCTAGATCTAGTCACTAGTTTCGGCAAAGGTAAGATCTCAAGGGCCTTAGGTGGTGATGGCCGATTATGGCAAGTAGAATTATGGAGATTGCCATTATATTTTAGATCTGATGTGTCTAGTAATCGATTGTAGGATATCGTGGGAGATCTCGTTAGCAATCGTCGTAAATCAGTGTGTATCGAACACCTTTCTTTAGTATAAATTGGCAAAAGCCGAAAAGTCAAAATGCTGAAATTCTGGCATTTTTTGGGCTTGTGCGCGTACGAAAGGTCATGAGTCGGTTGGAAATCATTGGATCTGTAATTGCAAGTGGTAAGGTGGTGGAGTGCGCAATTTCGTGCACTTCGATAAATTTGGGCTTCGATGCACTGAAGTGGGCCCAATGGGCTTACGGGCCCATATGGGTAAAAATAGGCAATAAATGTGTACTGATAGACTGTAGGTCCAAAATTGTAAAAACTGGTAAACCGATCATTGAACTTGGACTAAATGGGCTTAATTAGATTATAGACATTGTAGGTCCCATTAGGGATTTTAGGGCCCAGTAACTAAAAACTGTTAAAATGAGATAATTAGACTACTGAGACGGAAATTGGATTATTAGTGACTGAAATATGTATGAAACCCTAAAAGCGGGCTTAATTACTGAAATACCCCTTAAGGGTGAGAAATTACTATTTTACCCCTAGGTGCTAAATGATTATTATACCCTTAGGGCTAAATTTGACTGAAATGCATGATTTACTGTTTCTGTTTACTGTATGCCATATCATGAATATCTGTTGTATGGGGCTGGGTTATTGATGGAGGCAGTTCTGAAAGTGGCTTGACCACGTACTGGAGGCTTTGCCTCATCTATCTGTTATCTGAGCAGCTATGCTGCAACTGTGGAGTGTAGGGCTGGGTGGGTTGAGTTATTCCCCACATGGAGTGTAGGGCTGGTACGGGTGGAGTGTAACGGTTGGGTGGGTTGAGTAGTCTCCCCACATGTAATGGGCTTGCATTCATAATTAATATCTGTTCTGCTACTGAAATGGGCCTATGGGCAGTACTGTTATCTGAAAAGGGCTAAGGCCCAGTTTACTGTACCTGAATAGGGCTTCGACCCAGCTATTATTGAGACTGGATAGAGCTTAGGCCCAGTGGGTTTGAGCTGATTTGGGCTCTGGATGGGCTTCTATACACACTGAGTTTCCAAACTCACCCCTTTTTCTTCCATCCTTGCAGGTGAGCCCTAGACTGTGGACTTGGAGCTGGGAGGGATTCGGAGTGGCCACGAAGACTGCATTTCTGGTTTAAAATTTATTATTTCACTATTTTAATTAATCGTCTTATTTTTAATTTGGGTTTGTAATAAGGCCGCTCTAATTATTTTAATTTGTTTTTAGCTTAAGTCTGATATTGTTTAAATCGTTTCGCAATCGGAAAGCTCTAAGGCGCACTTTTATAAAAGTTACTTGTTTTCAAAATATCACGATAACAGAGCAAAGCTTCCGCAACATAAACATTTTCATAAATAAATATTTTAAATAGACTTAAACCTAATTTGTTGTTCGTGGACAAGTCATAAGGTTAAAGTGTGGCAATGGGTGTGTGCATGTCTAGAAGTGGATCTAGGGAGAGCTTGGTACTTAAGCAGTCTAATTGACTCACCTCTTCTTTTCTGGAATCCTACCTGGTGCATAGTACCCATTCACTTTAAGCCATAACGAAGAAGGTTTGATTTCCGATACTTGAACTGTTTTAAAAATAACATGTTTCCGCAAACTACAAAGGTTTACAAGCTTTCACAATTTTACACAAAATTTTACAAAGTTGTTAACAATGTTTGAAAAGGGAATGATTATTTCAATGAACCACATTTTGAAAAAAATAAACAAACACAAGCTGAGGTTTTATACGAGTTTAATGGTAGAAGTTTTCAATGAAAACATGGTTATCAAAAAACACTTCAATGTGACACACCAAACTTGGCCATAACGTCTAGGCTGGGTTTGCGGTGTTATAGCACCTATAAGGATATTTCTGTAATTATACCAGTTTTTAGGGTTTTCACGCACATTTTAATCAGTAATAGACTAACTTTTACCTCGGTAGCTTATTTAGCCCATTACAGCAGATTACAGTCATTGGGCCCTAAAACCCCTAATGGGCCCTATAGTGCCAATTAGCTAATTTAGTCCATCTAGTCTAAATTTTACGATCAATTTACCAGTTTTAGCAGTTTTATACCTACAGTCTACCATTACGCATTTATTGCCTATTTTTACCCATATGGGCCCGTAAGCCCATTGGGCCTTATTTTAGCCCATTAAGGCCTACTTACCGAAGTGCACGAAATTACACATTCAACTAACTTACCACTCACGATTACGGATCCAATGATTCCCAAATGACTTGTGAGCGTTCACACACTCAGAAGCCCACGAAATGCCAGAATTTCGGTAATTCGACTTTTCGGCTTTTACCGATTTAGAGTATAGAAGGGTCTTCGTTTACACACCTGATTTGTGATGATGCTAACGAGATCTCCCATGATATCCTACAATCGATTACTAGACACATTAGATCCAAAAATACAATGACAATCTCCATAATTCTACTTACCATTATCAAACATCACCACCTAAGGCCCTTGAGATCTTACCTTTGCCGAAACTAGTGACTAGATCTTGATCTAGTCGTTCCAAAGGTCCAAGCCTTTTATGCTCCTTGCTAGATCGCCCCTTCCATAAAAAGTACACATAAAACCAATTAAAAGAATTGTCTTTACCTATCATCACATTTGACAGCCTCCCTAAAGAGTTTAGGGATTTCAGCTTTTCTTAAATTCAAAGGTAACGAGTAAATCTGAGATGTCGAGTACTTACCACAGGTTTTCCTTAATCAAAGCGATTCTTCTACTCAGATCTGATGCAGATCTAGCCCCTAAACACTAGCAGAATTTGAATCTTGGAGATCTAAGGATTTGGCTATATATCCCTAAAAACTATGGTGTTTTTGGCTTTTTAAGTGGTGAAAGAAGATATGCTTCGAGGATATGGTTGAAAGGGTGTTTGTCGACAGAACCTAAGGGTTTGGAGAGTATGAAATTTGGCTACAAGTGAGGAAAAACAAAGGGGGTTCGGCTATAGGTAAATCGGCAAAGGAAGCAAGCCTTTTGGGATTTCGGCTTTTAGTAGTTGATGAGTTTGAGAAGAAAAGAGTGGCAATTTCGGTTTCTAAAGAGAAGAAAATGAAAGATGAGGGAGGAGGAGAGGTGATTTCAACTAGAGAGGAAAAGAAAAAGAAAGAATGGAAGAGAGGAGAAGAGGAGGAAGAATTCGACACTTAGGAGTTCTAACTTTACGTTTTTGGCTTTTTGCAACACTGAAAAGAGAATAGAATGAAAGTGAAGGCTCTAGGTGGCTAACCCTAATTCGGTAAGAAAAAAAGAAGATAAAGCTTACCCTAATGGCCATTCAAACCAACGGCCCAATCCCCCTAAGGCCTTAGCTGAATGCTACTTAAGCTCTATCACATGCCCGGCAGATGTACAAAAATAAAAATACAATCTGCTTACCTTACGACTTGAACTCTGGCCCTTAAACTTAGTCCACGCACCACTTTTTTAGGAACTCAGTGGCGCCACCTTGCCACTTTACCAATGCCTTCTTTGTGTCTCAACTTACCAACTTTTTCTTAAAGGCCCACTTAACCAAGCCCTTTTCACTTGAAAGCCAAAATTGATATTTCTGCCGGGTTTTAACTTAGGCTTGGGCCACCTAAAGACCCACTAACACATTTAAACATAATTTCAGTATCCAGAACACCAAAATTTCAAAATTTCACCAAAACTCACAAAACCTGAAAAATCCCAAAAATCAGGGTGTTTCACGCAACTGGTGCTAAGCTTTGTTTTGTTTTATAACAATAATATTTAAAACTTCTCAATTATTTAGGTTTTCTTTTATCTGAACCTAGACTCAAGCCCCAATACTTCTAGGCCCAAATTTAGGGTGTTACAGGGAGCGGCCTATGGAAGCTCACTGTAAGTCCCTGATCATGATTTCGATGAAGTAATAATAATGATCGTACCTGGAAACTAACTATTATCATGATAAAAGGCAAGTGCACCTATCGAATAGTAGTATAGTTAGTGGCAAGACTAGAATATTGAATCCAAGGAACCAAAAGTACTAATAATGACTTTCTTCCTATTATCTAGCCTAAAAATAAAAGGGAGTTGTTTGCAAACTAAAATCTAACTAAACTAAGGACGTGACAAAGAATGAATTGGGGAAAGACTTTAGGGAAAAATCTGATTAATTAAGGCAATACCCAAGGAAGAATCCACCTAGACTTCACTTGTTATCTAACTTTGAACTAGACAATTTCTTCATTCGACTTGATCCGTAGAGATCCCTAAATTATGTTAATATCTCCGTCGAGACTAAGAACAACTAACCCTAGGTTGATTAATTAAAATTTCTTTCTAATTAAAACCCCCTAGTGTTGCATTAAATCGATCTTTGGATCCCCCTATTAGATTTAACTCTAATCCGGTAGATTTTCGTCGTCCTATGCCTAGGATTGCGATTAACCCCGCTTAATTATGTTGGATCTACTCTTAAACAGGGACTTTTGCTCCACTGAATAAGCACATTCGACTTGAGCTAATATCTCGAAAATATCAATTCAAGAATTAAAAACACAATTAAGAACAAGTCAAATATTTATCATATAGCTCAGATAACAATAACAAGATTCATCTTAGGTTTCATCCCCCTTAGGTATTTAGGGGGTTTAGTTCATATTTATAAAAGAGAACATCTCAAAAGAAAAAAAACAACAAAACATAAAGAAAACCCAAAACCCCTGGAAGAATTGAAGGGAGATCTTCAGTCTTGATGTTGATCCTTGCTTCTAAGATGGATCAATCGGCTTTCCTTCGAGTAATTCCCTATTTTTTACTCTGAATCTTGGCGAGGACCCCATGTACTTTTGTAGTCCCTTCTAGGGTCTTTATATAGAGTTTGGAATGTCTTTCTTAGCCCCTAAGCAGCCTTTTCCGCGTGAAATTGAAACTCGTCACTACAGGGACACGCCCATGTAGCACACCCATGTGAATCGTGCTTAGGTCGTGTTCGAGCCTGTTAATATGGCACGATCGTGTGGGCTACTCGTGTGATGAACTCCAGGACATGTTGATTATTGATTTGGGCCTACTTTGCTCGTTTTTGGCCTGTTTCTTGCTCTTTTTGCTTTCCTATGCTCACCTAAGTATAAAACATGAAATTAAAGGATTAGGAGCAACAAATTCCACAAATTCAATGATAATTCATCCATAAATGTGCTAAATGTGGGATAGAAATATGTATAATTTATAGTTTATCAGTCCCTTTACAATAAACCAAATCAATATTTGAATAAGCATGTCAAACATAATAATCAATTTCACATAATAATCCGATCAAAATGATCATTTAGTTTTTGTCACGTTAGACGAGCAGAGCATTAATAGTCAGTCAAATTCAATTGAACAATTTAACTATCAAGTCAAAACATCAATCACATCAGAATTATGCACATTTATCAGTTCGGTCGTTTCAACATATACTTTTCAATAAGTATGCATAGTATGTCATGCCACATTCATTTAACGATTCATTTAACATTCTTTAATCCTACCCTCGATCACTAGCTCTCAACATAGGGTGTTCCTCAAAACCCCCTCTAACTTTTCACTCCACCTTTTTCGTTTAAGTGCAAACAAGCTACTGTTTGGTTGAGGATCCATAATTCCTTACAGATAAAAGTTGTAAGAAAAAATCTTGGATGCCCCATTCGTTTAGTCGTAGTCGAAATATGCTAAACTGTGAATATACAACGCATATATAACATATATGCAGTATAAACTGTCGTTTCGATGATAAATGTAGTATAAACTATCGTTCGTTTCTTCCACCTTACATACTTCCCCCTATGCATATCCCATGCAATCATTTATAATGCAATTATTCGATATCATTGTCAACATTCTATTTTCATTGTAAGAATAGGCAATTCATAAATCAATCATTTAGACATATGAGACATTTATCCAACATGTACAACATTGATATATTTGTAATCATTCACGAATTAAACAAACAATTATGAACAATTATTTCATATTAGCAACCATAAAATCATTCACAGATTTATGTTATCAATTATAAGCAATTAAACCATAAATTCATGTATTCACTCATTCTATTCCTAGTCCAGGACTTAATTGCATAATCTAATTCTCTAGATGCCATTAAAAAAACCTAATCAAGGGCTGATTTGAGTAAAATAATAAAGGTTATAGTAAAACTATAATTTTTTTAAAGAATATTAGAAAAACTATAAAATCTGGAAAATCAGTGGCAAAATTGTAAAATATGGAAAAAATAGTGGTAAAATTGTAAAATCTGGAAAACTAGTGGCAGAATTGTAAAATGTAGAAAACGTGTGGAAAAACTGTAAAATCTGAAAAATAGTGGAAGGACTGTAAAATTATTAAAATGGTAGTGCATTGTCATGTGGGCCTAAACCTAGACACAATTTGACTCAGTTTTTCATAAAAGAACACACACCTGACTTTTCCGAGGTCTCAGGCGATTACCCTTCATTCAAGCTCGATTAAAACACCTTCAAGGTTCGATCTTGATAGAAATTTAACGATCTAATGACTCGAATTTCAACAATTTGGAGAAGAACAATTGATGAGGAGTTGATTCAATTTTCAAAAGCTTTAGGGACATTTTCCAGTAAAACATAAGGATTTTAAAAGAGTTTTGAGACAGAGAATAATGAGAGAAAACTAGGATATATATAGAGAGAGTTTAGGGTTTTAATATGATAAAATAAAAAATGGGGAATAATAAATAATATATAGAAATAAGAAAGATAAATTCTATTAGAATTTGAAAAGGAGTAATTTGAATTCTAATTAGGATTTTAAAAGGATTACTTTAAATTTTAAGTTAAGATAAGTAGTTAAAAAGATAATGAAATTCTAATTCTATTTGAATTTTGAAAAAAAAAAGATAAGATATTATTTTAAATTAGGATAAAAAGATAAAAAGATATAGAATTTTAATTTTATAAAATTGGTTTGAATAAAAGATAAGATTATTTTATTTTATTTTATTTTGGGATATTAAAAATTCTAATCCCTAATTTTTGGGATGTTACACTAATAGGTTTTTCTCACTTCGAGCTTATATGGTTGATCTATGTTTCCCAATAAGTACATCATCTGTTAAAAATGTTGCAACCCATATAATTATGTGGTGGAAAAAATTGGGTTCAAAAATTATTTTCTTGCACAACAGAAAATAAAAATTTTGAAAATCGACCCAGTTTGTGATATTTATAGCAATAAACTCTAGATCAAATTGACACATGTGTTTTAGGATAAACGAATCCTTGTTGTTTTTGGCTTTCAACCAAAAAATTTTCTCTACTATTCTCGTACCACGAACTGCTTCGAGTGTTGGCTCGAATGAATCGAATTAAACACAAAACTAGAAATAAGTTTCTTTTATTTAGTGTGAAAATAAAATTCTCTTCTCAAATAGAAACTGATTGAATCGTTGTTTTGGAAAGTATATTTAATTATTAGAGAATAAAAGTCTCTCTATTTTTAGATGAAATTACGATATCTTAAAGTTTTGTAAATAACCCTACTAGTGCTATTTATTTATAGGGAGAGAAGTAGAACACTTATTGAATTGTAGAAGTTTACTTCAACTAAAAAAATGAACTCCAAGTGAAACTAAAAGTATAGGTGGCGGCAACCCTAGTTAATATTATTAGGGTTTGCTGTCTGCCCCTTTAATGATATTAACTAGTTGCCTTAGCAATTTAAAAAAAAATGGTTCCTTTGCGATGCAACGAAAATTAGGGAACAATGTTAAATTTTACTTAATCCGATTTCATGCATTTCCAATTATTATGCTTGAGTAAACCATGCATGAAAAAATCCCCAAATGAAAAGTTACTAAGCCACAAATAAGAAATAATTAAAAATTACAAACCAAAACCAATAGAGACTGATTAATACTTATTAAATATAGTCTGGGGTCTAAGGTGATTCTCCGAATGCCAGGTCCGGTCCTAGTTTCGAGGTTTACCTAAAAAGTTAAACACTATGGAGGTGAGCTTATGAAAGCTTAGTGTGAGTCAAACAATTATTTAAACAATCATAAATACAAAATACAGTGAAACAAATTAGCATTAATAGAAGAACACAAGACCGTAAATGGATTTTCATATTATTACATAGCAATTATTAAATTGATGTCAAACAGTGTATAAGCATGAGTCATCATTCATTCAAATAACAATCATAATTTTGATACCATTAAATACAACACAATACAATACATAGCATAAATCAATAACATTTGAGTATGTCGTGAGCATGATGCAATGCAAAAAGGTTACTGCACAAACCATTCGCTACATACCACAAGTTCCCTAGAACTCATCTGCCAAACTCTAACGAATGCGAGCAAAGCTTGATGTGGTAAAACCACAAAATAATAATAATGTAGCAAAACTACCGAATAAAAAATAATGCGATATAACTGCTAATCCCCTCGGTACTCCAAATGTAGGGCACCGACTATGAATAAATGTGAACTTAATATGCCGCTGGTAATCCACGGAATTCCTCCGTCAACCACAAAATGTCCTATCCCAATTTACATGTAATATGTCATACAATCTCAAACATAGCCATAATTTAATACTTTTCACATTTAATTAACATGTTCAACATGCCCTCAATAATCAAATACTTTCAGTGAATGGAATCAATGTTCCAACTTTCAAATTACCATTAACATGGTACCTATAACAACTCTTTTTTGGTCAAATAGGAACAGTGATTTTAGAACCACAAATACGAAGTTAAAATATTTATTTTATTATTTTATTAAGGTTTAGAGCATGATAGAATAATTGTATGAAAGTTTCGTAAAGAAATTTTATTGTTTGAGTGTTTAATTCGATAAAAAGGACTAAATCCCGTAAAGCGTAAAAGTTGAATTCTATTAGCTAAAAGGGTTAAATAGCTATAGAAATTAAAGGAAAGGTCCTTATATGGAAATGAACCCATAAATGTTGATAGTGGAATTTTATGGCTTGGTATTATTGAAATTTTGGTTAAGTTTTAAGGTTAAAGTTGTAATTTGGTTATTAAAGATAAAATAAAATAAAATAAAATGCACCATCATCTCCCATTATCTAATTACTACCGAAAATTGAAGGAAGAAGAAACCATCTTAGGTTTCTTCATTTGGCCAAGCATTTTTGTCTATTTAGGTATGTGTTTTGACTCAGTTTTTAATGATTTCTACGTTTTTGAAATCGTTGCAGCTAGGTCTAGCTAGCCCAGAGGCTAAATTGAGAAACTGTTAAAGTATTTGAATGTTTCCATTGTTGAATGCTTGAGTATTTTGATGTTTAATGGTAGAAAATGCATCCTTGTTGTTAGATAAACAATATTTGTTAAGTGATTTTTAGTAAAAATACCAATTAGGGATTAAATTGAGAAATGTAGGAATTTTGTGGTCAAATGTGTGAATAAATAAAAAAATATGGGCTTCTAGGGACCTATATAGAATTTGGCTAGCATGGGTTATGGTCTAATTGTGTGAATTTGCATTTTTGTGAGATAAGGACTAAATTGCAAAGTATTCAAAAGTCTGGGGGTAAAAGTGTAATTTAGCTAAAATAGGTATTTTGGGTTAAATTGAATGGAATGGAAATTTAATATATTAACTTTGATATTATTTGGATCAAGAAAAGCAATGATTCAAATTAGATCAAGGGAAAGGCAATGTGGACAAATAGTCGGTAAATTTCATCCAAACAATACGAGGTAAGTTTGTATAATTAGAATTGAATTATAATTATATGTACTTGATTGAAATATATGTATTTGTATTGAGAAATTAAGATACTAATGTGTTAAATGCCTAATTGATATGATTTATTGAATACCGAGTCTCGTTTGAACTATAGGAATTCTTAGGATATGAGTGACATGTCACTAGAGTTACCGTTTGGTTGAGATCCTGCATTTGTTGCAGACATCGCAGTACGTATGAGCTTACCGATATCACAGCTCGTAAGAGCTTACTGTTTTCAACTCGATAGAGCTTACTGTCCATTGGCTCAGGAAGAGCTTACCGATTATAGCTCGAAAGAGTGAATATGATAAAGAATTGATGAATTACCGATTAGTACACTTAGTGTGTACCACCAATGTATTTATCGATATTCTAAGTGGTTCAACGGGCATAATACTGTTATAGGTTATATGATTAAGTACGGTTTGGCACAAGAGTTATATGAAATGCACAAAATTTGATGTTATATGTTGAATTATGGTATTGATGGAAAGATACAGGTACATGAGCTTGAATGCCAATTGAATTCTTTATTATAGGATTGATGTTATATGCATATTATGGAACTAACCTATTGATGTATTCATATGATAGGCATTTGAACCATTTGATTGGGTTATACTAGTTTATTTGCTTAAATTATAAATGATGGGTAAGTTTAATTCTATATTATACGAGCTTACTAAGCTATTTAGCTTACTCCATTTTCTTTCCTATGTTTTATAGAGATTCAGAAGCTCGCTCGATTCAAAAAATTTTGGAGAATCTCATCACACTATCCAGTTGATGATTTGGTACTTTGAAACTTTATGAAATGTGTAAATATGGCATGTATAGGCTAGAAAAAAAAAAGATGTGAATGATCATTTTGGTTTGTGAAGTTTATGTATTTTGGTATGTTAAGCTATGTGATTTGGCTTAACTTGGTGTAGGTTTTGGTTGTGTATAAGTTTTTATGATATGGTATGTTTTGGCAAGTTTGATGATGGAAAGTATTTATTTAAATAGTTATATTGATATATGATGGATATATGAAATGAAAATGTTTGGTTGTGTTTGGTATTTGGATAACTATAAGGTTGAGTTATTGGATATGTTATTAATGTATTTTATGGATAATGAAACATGTTAATTTGGCATGTGTTTGAATGAGTAAATGGTGATGATTTGAGTATTGAAATGGTTCTCATAGAATGGTATGACTTGTGCATTGAATGGTGTTGTTGGTTGCTTAGTTATGTCTGGAAATGGTACCAAATGATCTTGTGTAGGTGATTGCAAATTGGGTGGTAAAATGGCTTGGTAAATAACCTATTAATGTCCACACAGGTAGAGACATGGGCGTGTGTCTCAGCCATGTGTGACACACGGTCATTGTACACGGCTGTGTGTCCCCTAGTGATGCATTTAGAAATAAGCTAGTATGCTCCACATCGCCTTACACATGGGCTTGTGACTGGCCATGTGGCATAAGTCAGTATACCCTACAGGATTGACACAGCCTAGCATACGGCCTGGTACATGGGCATGTGTGGCCATTTCGAAAGGGCGGGCTAGGCAAACAGCCATGTGGTCAGCCAAGTGACCCAAGTCAAAGAGTTACACGGGCTGAGACACGGCCATGTGCTCCCATTTCGAATGTCCATACGGCCTGAGACACTAGCGTGTCTCTTGACCATGTGAGACACAAGGCCTTTTCACACGAGCGTGTGTCCCCTGTTTTGAGAATTTTTCTATGTTACCCCTAATTGTTCATATGTTATTGGTTTAGTCCTGAATGCGTGTTTGAAGCCTCATAGGCTTATTTTAAGGACAATATGATTGTATATGTATGATATATATTTAAATGATGAATGTATGAGATATAAATGTTTTAAATCATGTTATAAATCCGATAATGCCTCGTAACCCATTCCGGCGACAGACACGGGTTAGGGGTGTTACAGTATCATTCAACATTACAAAATTTTACATACTATTACAAATTTCAGATGTGCATGTGTAACAACCTTTCCAATATAATATAACAATTTTTTTCATGCTATTACATCATGCATAAACTCATATTTTAGCAAATCATGCCATACATACAACCAATTTCATATGAAATAACTCAATCATGCATCACAATATCATTCACATAATCACATTGTCAAACTAACAACTTTGCTAATGCATCCATCTTTTAGGGTTCGAAACATACCTGGTTCGGCTACTTACAAATTAATTATTTGGTTATTAAGCCAATCCAATCATCAATCTAAATCATCAAATATATCATTATCAAACAAGTTTATAACTTTAAGACCCACACCTTATTTTATGCTTTTTCACAGCACACTAGCGAATCTTCCAATTTCCTTAATAAACCATAAAACGAACCTAAATTAAAAATCAGTATAAATTTAATTAATTAACCTCTTAAATAGCCCCCTAAACACCCACTTATGGGTTCAAACCAATCGTCACAATTGCAACTACTTTACAAATCCAAACTAGTTAAATTTCTTACACTATTTTTATACGAATCATACGTGCAAACATCTTTTGGCTTTATGGTTGATTTGAGGCATTCGGGCCAGCACCTATGTAACACCCCAAACCCAGCCTAGACGTTATGGCCGTGTCTAGCGATGTCACATGATAGGGCGTTGAAAACTATGTTGTTGCGGTAAAACCATTTTTGTTTCATTACTGTCCTCTATCTCTTTTTTGTTCCAAAATCATTTTACTCATTTAATCGATTTTTTAAAACGTTACTTATTGTGGAAACTTTGAAAACTGTTTTAAGTAAATCGTGTGTTTTGAAAAAAAATTGCTTTCTGAAAATCGAATTTCCTACTTCTAGCAGTTATAAATTCGTGAAGTAAATCAAGTAAAAACGAAAACAAGATGAAAGTTCTTAAGTCCACATTACATCAAAAATTTAACCTATAAAAATAAAACCATAACTCATAAATTGTAAATCAAAATAATGCAAAGCCCATGGTCACCGCCGAGTCCTCCGCTGCACCAATTCTTCTAGGCCTGGGGATTACTTGTACACATTAAATAGAAGGGGTGAGTTTACGTAAACTCAGTGTGTATGTAAGACCCTAAACCCGGCCTAGACGTTAGGGCTGAATCTGACGTGTCACATTGAAGTGTTTTTCGAAAACCATGATTTCATTGAAAACCATTCTTATTATTTAAAAGATCTTGTCATTTGAAACTTGTAAAAACCCCAATTTTTGTTAGTTATTTTCAAACATGGTTCATTGAAAAGTTAATCCCTTAATAAAAACGTTGTTATCTTTGAAAACCAAAGTTGCAGAAGCTTTTGCAAGGTTTTGCAGAATCGTGGTATTTTGAAAACAGTTATCATTTTTGGAAAACCGTGTTCTACTTCTAATAGATACAGTTCGAAACAAACCATAAATCCAAATTTAAAAAGTCCGAAAATTAAGAAAGGCCTTATTACAACCCATATAAAAAATCAAAGTGCTTAAAAGTAACTAAACGTAAATGGAAGCAAAAGCAGTTGTGTGGCCTTCTCCGAGTCCCTCGTAGCACCAATCCACCTAACGCTGGGGATTACCTGAAAAGGCTAAAAACGGCATGAGTTTATGAAAACTCAATGTGTAATGCCCTTACTAAAGTAACAGTCAGTGAACAGAATTAGAGACAGACTGGGCCTAAGCCCAATAACGGAACAGTAAATTTTAGATCAGAGTAAAGGTGGCCAAAACCTGATACTAATCATTTAGGTCTTAGCCCATAACAGAACCATTTGGGCCTAGCCCGTATCAGTAATAGCGACAAAATTAGATCACATGTGGCCCTAAGCCTAATAGTATAACAGAATTAGGATACAATATGTATGATGTATGAATGATGCATGTAAACGCATCCAACCCTGCACTTGCCTCCGTCCAACCCTGCACTTGCTATGGGGATAAAATCAACCCACCCATCCAACACACCAAGCTTAGCACCGGTTGCGGCACTAAGTTAACAGAACGGCTTAAAGTCGTAAACAGAATGGCATAAAGCCATAATCAACATGGTTATTAACCATCAATAGGATGGCACAGAGCCATAATAATCTGCATGGTACAAAGCCATTGATAGAGTGGATACCACTAATCCATCGATCACGGTAACATATTCAGCACAAAGCCATCAATCACAGTAAAATATTCGGCACAAAGCCATTAATGGGCACAAAGCCCTAATTAGGTTGGCACAAAGCCATAAGCAAATTAAGTGGCTTAAAGCCATTGATAAGTCCACAGTCGTCTCGGACTACCCGTGCGACTTCACCAGATCAATACAAATATATGGCTCTAAGCCTTCGGTGGGTCAACAGTTGTCTTGCGCGACTTGTACAACCCTATTAGATCAGATCTTCCTCCCTACAATATCCCTACCCATGCAACATGTATGCAATATGTCATGACTATAATCAATCATACAATCACATTCAAATCATTCATTTCATAGACATACAATTACCGTCAAATTACACTACAAGGGTACTTCAGTAATTTTGCACTACAGAGGTATTTTGGTAATTTCCCAACCATTAAGGAGTTCTATAGTCGTCTTGAACGGCTTCGATAACATGATCGGTCATAACAGTATAAATGGGCCTGAGGCCCATTGTCGGCCCAAGTGGGCTACGTGCTTGCGTGGCCCATCTGGCCCCAAATTACCCACGGCTATACGCATGACATAACCCAATCCAAAACTTACCACATAGCAAGGATTTCATCTGTGTGGGGCTCACGAGCCCATTGAGCCCATACGACCCATTTCGGCCTTACAAGGCCAAGAACGGCTTATGCCATGTACACGACATAACAAGCCCCACTATATTCCACCTAACAGTCAAATTTACACAAATAGGCCCACGGGCCCATCGGGCCTACTCAGCCCACCTCGGTCCAAGTGGCCCATAACGGCCCAAACCCATGAAAACTTTCATGGAGGCCTTTACTGTCTAATGCCCATACTTATGGGCTCGATTCACCACATGTGTGATTGCACGCTCGTGTGGCACCAAATACCTAAGTTTTGACATTTTGCCGGTCTACTGTCGTAGTAGTGAAAACAACACATACTTTTAGCTTTTAATCGATTATCGAATACTGCAAGTAAATACACACCTAATTTCGAGATCACACGAATAATCCAAGGACACCAGAACCTACATTCAAATCAAGACATTCCATTAGCCATTAGATTAGCACAGTTATCCTCCTTAATCAAAAGTCGAAACCACACTATCACTTACCCTACTCGATCGAGCTACATTAAATCCTTACAAAATGCTAGCCACCATGAACTCCTTGTCGATATCTGCGTTACCCAAAGAACCTTATTAACAAGGATTGCAAAAGTATATGGTTTACAACCTCGCTTGATAACCTTTAACAACATCAAAGAGCATTCGACCTCAACTAACAACAAGGAGAAAAAGGGTGCAATTATGGTTGATCAGAAACCCTTACCACACCGGAAACCAAACACAAGGAGAGTAGTCGGCAAAGAAAAGACCACGATTTAGCAAAGAAACACAAGATTTGGACTAGCCAAATAAAATGGCTGAGAAACACAATAAGGAGGCTCAATTGTGGCCCAAAGCCGATTGAAGAAGAGGATAATAGAGAATAAGAGAAAAGAAGAACAATACCCAGCACAACAGAGGAATGAACTAAAATCGACAACTGTTGGAGTGAAGGGTTGAGAGTCTAGATTGAAGAAATCGGCATAAAAGTTTGAGATGAAGAAAAGAGAATGGAACGGCGCAATCAAGAAGAAAAAGAAAGACAATAGAATTAGAAAGAAGATGAGAGGACTACCAAAGGAGAAATCGGCTAATAAGTGGCCTAAATGGTAATGCAATTTTAGTTAAGAACTGAGTAAGTCTTGAAAACCAAAAAGGCAAAGGTACCAAAAGAAAACAAGTGAAAATAACCTACCAAAACTCTTCCACCAGAATTTGGCTATACCAAAAAGAAATAATGACCACAAACGGCTCCAACTCCCCTTTGTCGAATTTACATTCCCACATTTCCCAAATCGGCTCCAACTCCTTAACAAACCACATCCCCTTGATTATCTTCATAATTAGCTCCATGATCCACTCCTTAATTTCCTCACTTGACTAATTCAAACTCTCTCCTCCAGAGTTCAATTCCAACTCAACCATTGGTTGTCCAAAGATGCAATATAAATACCCCACAATGTACCATGCCAACACTCGAACCCCAGACCATATGCATACTCCTAACGCCACCTTGCCACTAGACCACAGACTCTCTTGTGTCACATTTTATCCGTAATTAACTATAAAATCTATAGGCTAGAGTCCAAGTTCATTTAAAAGAAAAACAAAAATGAACTTGCAAGAGCCAAGCCTTGAACCCAGGCTCCCTTGCAACCATAAAGACCCTACAACCACTAAGCCATAAGACTTTTTGTGTCACAATTTAACCTTAATTATTCTTAAAGCCTACATACTAACGTCTAGGGTTTTATTCACCTAAAACCAAAATTTTTGCTAGGGCTCAAGTTTAAACCCAAGACTTCTCCAACACTTCTCAAGACCCTTAACCACTGCAACAGACATTTAATTGTGTTATTCACTTGCACAACTAAATTCCAATTCCTTTGATATATGAAGCCCATTTCTTCTAGGCCCAAAATTTTGGATGTTACAGTGTAATCCCCACAAACCAAACATATAGTATGCACAGTGCACAATCAAAGTAGTCTTGGGCCTAAGCCCTTTTCAGTATCAATGGCAGTTTAGGCTTTAGCCCAATATAATATTAGTAACAGTCAAGCATAAGGGCCTTAGCCCATCACAATAATAGTAACATTAACAGATAAATAGTATACAGTACATCAATCCTACCCAACTAGGCTCTACACACCATCTCTATCCATCCCTACACTCCAACAACCACCCATCCCTACACTCCAAATTGTATCGAATGCGGCACATAATTAGTAAAATGTAGCTGAGCTGCCAGATATTAGGCATAAGAGCTTTTCAGTACACTTCCTTCAAATAATATCATCCCAACCCAATGCAATGCAACACACAACAAATGACATGCTATTATGCGATTATCAGTATATACATTCAGTCCAGTATACATGCAAAATATTAACATGCTTAGTACAGTTATCATAAAATTAGTTTCATATGTTTAGGTGTCTAAGTAGTGCTTAGACAATCATGCATTTAGGGGTCCTCAATAGTACAGTCATAATCCTTAAGCAGTTCAATCCATCTACATTGCCTAAAATTCAACTTCTTCTAAGTAAGGAGATACTTGATGCTCTTATGATCAGTGTAGATGATACACTTCTCACCATACAAATAATGCCTCAAGATTTTCAGTGCAAATAACACGGTGGCCAACTCCAAGTCATGCGTTGGATAATTCGCCTCATGTGTCTTAAGCTGATGAGACGCATATGCTACCACCTTAGCATCCTACATCAACACTCATCCCAAACCGACATGTGATACATCACTATAAATCGTGAACTGCTTTCTAGGTTCTGGCTGTATCAAAATAGGAGCCTCAGTCAGTATAGTCTTCAGCTTCTCAAAGCTCTCTTATTGCGCATCAGTCTAGTCAAATGGTACACCCTTACGTAGCAACTAAGTCAAGGGTGCATAAATCAGTGAGAAGCCCTCCACAAATCATTGATAATAACCCGCCAATCCCAAAAAACTACGGATCTTAGATATGTTCCTAGGTTGCTTCCACTCTAACACAGCCTCAACCTTTCGAAGGTAGACTCGAATCCCCTTAGCAGAAACCACATGACCCAAAAATGTCACCTAATATAACCAAAACTCGCACTTGCTAAACTTAGCATAAAGCTACTTTTCCCTGAAAGTCTGAAGAACAACTGTAAGGTGCTCGTCTTGCTCACTCTCAATGCTCGAGTAAACTAGTATGTCGTCAATGAACACCACCGCAAACCGATCCAGATAAGGCTAAAATACTTGGCTCATCAGATCCATGAAAGTTGCCAGTGCATTAGTTAGTCCAAATAGCATCACTAAGAACTCATAGTTACCATAACAAGTCCTAAACGCCGTCTTATGCATGTTAACCTCTTTAACCCTTATTTGATGTTACCCAGATCGAAGGTCAATCTTAGAGAATACCAAAGCTCCTCGAAATCGATCAAACAGGTCATCTATCCTTGGTAGTGGGTACTTATTCTTAATGGTCAACTTATTCAGCTGCCGATAGTTAATGTACATCCTTATGGATCCATCCTTCTTCTTTACGAATAGTACCGGTACCATTCGATAAGGAGCGATAGACACCGGAGCTACACCTGGAAGATGCTTATTCCCAAACTCCAATTCACAATTCGGGGGTAAACCCAGTAGCTCTTCAGGAAAAACATTCGAAAAATACTTTACTATTTTGATGTCCCTAACAGTAGAGTCCCCAGAATCAGAAACACTTACGTAGGCCAAGAATGTCTCGCAACCCTTATGAACCAACTTCTCCACCACCAATGTAGAGATCATATTAGATAAATAATTCTGGCGTTCTCCTATCATGACTACCTCATTATCATCCTCAGTTCTCAATACGACCCTCTTAGTCATACTGTAACAGCCCGAAATAGGGTCTAGTCAGAATAGTGGTTTCGTAAACACAAATCCGAAATGAAATTTTGAATTTTTGTAAATTTTTGATAAGATTTGATTTATTGATATTTGATGTGAAAGTATTGTTTGAAAAATTTTATTGATTAAGTGCTTTAGGACTAAATTGCATTAGTTGCAAAATGTGAGGTATAGAGTATAAGTACCTATTTGGAATAGGGGTTTGAATTAGAGGTCTTTATGTGGCAAATAGACCATCAAATAGTGGCATGGACATAAAAGGGCATTTCTAGAAACATTTGCTGGTTATGTCATTAAGGGCATTTTTGTATTTTATGAGAAAAAGACAAAATAAGATGATATAACATCATCTTCTCCATGGAAAAAGGACCCATGGCTGCCGATTCTTCTTCTCCTCCATGGCTAGGGTTCCTTTGCTTTCCATGCTCATTTGTAAGTGCATTCTTACCCCGTTTTTGATTATTTTCGTATTTTTAAGTTCTCTTAAGCTTGAATTTTATGATTCTACCATTATTTTCAAGAAATATTGGGGTTTAAAAATATATCTATTTGTGATATAAGTGTTTTTGGTTGGTTAATAGTAGAAAATGAAAGCTTAAGATGTTATATGCATGTTTTTGGTAATGAAATTAGGTGAAAGTGTATAAAAAAGGGCTAATTTGTAAATGGTACAAATTGTTCCTAAATGTGTTAATTATTGATAAATTTAGTGTTTTAATTTTGAAAATGGTTTAATTAAGCCCATGGAATAAAGAAAATGAGTTTTTGAGCCAAGGGACTAATTTGTAAATTAGTGAAAGTTGAGTGGTAAATTTGGAAATTTACCTAAAATATGAATTGTGTCCGTAATTGAATAAACGATTGATAATTGTATTCTATGTGTTAATTTAGACCAAGGAAGATGTGATAAAGCCCGAGTATGGTAAATAGAGAAATCTCGAGAATTAAATCGGTCGATTATCAGGTAAGTTGTATGTAAATTCTAGCATATTTGCTAAAATATAATTGTCTATTCATGACTGATTGTTTATATTGATATGTAAATTATGGAATAACTGGAAATCCGGTATACTTCCGTATTTCGAAGAATAAGGTATGTTTGGTGAACTTTCGGTTGATAATTAGATGCATTTGTAGAACTATTGATATGTGGATTATGATATGATTGGAAATATGGTATATATATATATATCTGTAAATGTGGAATTAAAGTAAGTACAGTAAATTACGATTGGTTGTTTGATGTGCTTCTGAAATTATTCGGCTAATCAGTTGTTATATCTCTGAAATTGTGATAATGATGAATTATCTGTAAAATCCCTATTGAGCAAGTAGGAATAGACATTGATATAAGTGACATGTCACTAGAGGGTTCTGATTCTATCTGATAAAGTTCCCCGGTGCTGGGTGGTCTAGCATGTGTTGCAGACACCTATCAGCTTATGTGAGCAAGCCCGAGGTAACTTCTGTTTTGATTCTGTGATGTAGCTTCGGCTACCCCTCTATTAGTATCTTCGGCTACCACTCTATGATGTAGCTTTGGCTACCCCTCTGTTAGTAGCTTCGGCTACCTCATGGCTCTGCCATGTCTGTGAGACACTTCAGTGCTAACCTCTGAATATCTGGTCATATTCCGAATCTACTCAATGGGATTAGTTTATCTGTACTATGATAAAGTGTTTCTGCAGGTGACATGAAATAGTTCTGTACATTGAGATTAGTACGGTTAAGCACACATATGATTGGTATGTGAAATGTGCCCAAAAGAGTAAGTTGAGTATGGAATGATATGTATTAATAATTGTTATGAAGAAATCGATAATTTGTAATGTTCATTGCTCTAATTTGCATACAACTTACTAAGCTATTATAGCTTATTCTGTTCTATTCTTTTTCCCCTTTCAGTGTATGAGAACAGTTGGATTGGGAGCCGAGTCTTCAGAGTAAGCTTCACACTATCAAGCTTTATTAGTACATTATGTATCTAGTGTAAGTTTATGGCATGTATAGAAGGTTATGGATATGTATAGTCAATTTGTAATCTTATAAGCATTACGCTTCTAATGTGGTATACAGAAGTAAATGTTTGTTTAAGTAAAGTATTACTTGGATTGGTTATGGATGTGCTTATTTGTGTCTTAGGAAAGCAAATGCTTGGTAGATAGCCTAACACGGCCTGCATGGCATGGTACACGGGCGTGTGCCATGGCCATGTGGGATTTGGCAAAATGCTCTAGGGGTATACGGCACGGGCGTGCCTAGGCCGTGGGAGATACACGGCCTGACCTTACAGGCATGCCACTAAACCGTGCCTTCCCTGTACCTTGATTTAAAATTTAGGTACCACACGGGTAGGAGACACGATCGTGTGTCTCAACCGTGTAGGAGCACACGGCTTTCAAACGGGCGTGTGAAGTGGCCGTGTCATTTTGGACAGTTTTATCCACAGGTGCTTGACATGGGCGTGTGAAGGCCACACGGTTTCACAACACGGCTGTGCTAAGGGTCACACGGGCGTGTGATGTTGTTTTCCTATGAAAAATTTTCTGAGTAACCGATTTGAAAGGATTCGAATCCTAATCATCCAAGATGTTTGTATCATGTCCGAAAACCCTCAATAAGAATGATTCTGAGCTGATTTGCACGAAATTCTGTATCCATTTATGATTAAGTTCTGTTAAGGTCTGGTTAAGTTCGGTAACGCTCTGTACTTGATTTCGGCGATGGTTTTAGGTATACGGGTGTTACACATACAATCCAAATTGATGCGGTACTTGATCAACCAATCCATTCCAAATATTAGGTTGAACTTCTCGAACGGAAACTCTATTAAATTAGCCAAGAAGAATTCCCCTTGAACCTTTAAAGGGACATCTCTAAATAGTTCATTAACCCAAACAGACCGCCTCAACGGACTCAGTATAGCAACCTCACTCGTAGAGCTCTAAACCAAAACTCCTAGATTTTCAGACACAGTGCAAGCTATATAGGAGTGAGTGGATCCTATATCTATCAATGCAATGTAAGGTACATCATAAATAAGAAATGTACCCGTGATGGCTTCCAGAGCATGTCCATCCTCTCGGCGGTGTGCATCATATACTAGAGCCGATAGCCTCACCTCAGTCTATCCAGCACCTCCGCCTGGTGCTCTCTGCCCACGACCTATACCATTACCACCACTAGCCTGACCATGGCCTCTTGGTGGCTGCTGTGCTATCCTCTGTGGCTGTGCAGTACCAGTACCCTAAGCTTGTATCTGATCGGCCCTCAGCGGACACTTCCTAATATGGTGATCCAAAGGCCCACATCTCAAACATGCCCCAATCCTCCTCCAACACTCTGTAACGCCCTAATTTTTCCTATTTTCAGCTTTTTTGCAAAATTGTGGTGATAAAAATATCTAAATATGTTTTTTCATGAATTTGACGCAAACATTCATTGTTTAAGTAGTTATGTGCTCTGGGGTATGTTGGGGAGGTCTCAAGTTCAAGCCCCAATTTGGGCTAAATTTTGGTTTTTATGTGAATTAAACCTTGTCCTTAGTAATAAGGCTTTTAAGAAAAAGATGGTTAAGATATAGCAGAATGGGCCTGCTGGTCTGGTGGTTAAGTAGAGTGTTAAGTGGCTGGAAGTTTGGGGTTCAAATCTCAGCAAGGGCAAGAGGTTTATTTTGCTACAATTTTTGGCTAGGGGTTTGAGTTTTACTAAAAATCTGAGTTGAGGGTTTTAACAGTTTCTGTTAGTATTGCTTCTTCTCTTTTTACCTCATTTGTTATCTCTTTTTCCTTTTTCCCTAAAAGTTGCTGCCAATTTCATCTCTTCCCATCTCTGTTGCCGAATTTCTTTATTGTTTCTCCCTATACCAATTCTTTTCTTTGTGATCGTTCTAACGTTCTACGTGGGGTTGTGTTTTCGATAAGTGATTCTTCCCACTTTTGGTACTATTACAGTTGAATATGGCATTAATGGGTATTCGATTGCTGGTTAGGGGATAATCGAGGTTCTAGGGGTCACTAACTGGCGTTCTAAACAGCGAGTAATCGTCATTAATCATTGGATGTATGTGAATCTCTCATTTTGGGATTTGTCTATTCTTAATTTTTCGATTCAAGAGACTGAAAATTGAATGTTTTATTATCAATTATAGGTTTGGGGGCGCTTAAGGGTGATTGTACGTCGAAAACGAACCAGGTGTGTACCCCTAATGCATTGAAAATGCGGTTCGACGAAAGTAAAAAATGAGACTGTCGATGCCACACGAGCGTGTGGACCGCCCGTGTGGAGGTCGTGTATGACACATGGCTATATGGTCAACGAGTGAGGCTGTACGCACGCCATACAGGCGTGACGGACAAGGGCATGTCAGGCTAGCTAGGCCATGTGGGAGGCACAAGCTAGGCCAAATGGGCCATGTAGGCCACACGAGCGTGTGGGCCAACGGGTGAAACCACACGAACATGTGGGGTTTGGGTCAGGCCGTGTGATCTACACGAGCAAGGCCAAGTTGGTCTGTGTGGGCCACACAGGTGTGGGCGCACATGGGTAAGCCACATAGGCGTGTGGGCCCAATAATCTGAACTGTTCTGAAAGGTTGCACGGGTTGCCCTAGTCGACTATGACCTGTTAAAGGGGTCGGTAAGCCTTACTTAGGCCCTGATCTATGATGTGATACTGAAATATATGCTAGCGTGTTATATTTAGGATGTGTTATAATACTGTTCTAAACTGATCTAAGCATGACACATATGATTTGTTAACTGTGTGATAGCATGCCATGTCATCATTTATGTTGCATTGCATTGGGTTGGGTTTGATATTGGAGAGAAGGAAGACTGAAAGGCTTTTAGCCGTATATCTGGTAGCTATGCTGCAATGATTTGATATGTGCCGTTTTACGATATCTTATGGTGTGTAGGGTCGGATGGGTTGATTTTATCCTCATACTTGGTGTGTAGGCCTGGGTAGGTCGATTTTATCCCCACATGGTGTGTAGGGTGGACGGAGATAGTGTGCAAGGTTGGTGGGCATTTATTGTACTGATGTGATATGCATGCGATTTCAGTATGGGTTAAGGCTCGATTATATCTGGTCTAATTCTGTACTGAATGGACTACGGTCTACACCAATTCTGTTAAGAGCTCAGGCTCAATTTATGATTGATTGACTGATATCTATTTTATGCATGCTTTACTATGGGGATGTACACACTAAGTTTGCGAAAACTTACGCCTTTCGTTTTATTTGTTTGTCAAGTAATCTCCAACAATAGATGGATTGGTGCTGCGGAGGGCTCGAGGGTGACCACTGATGGACACTTTACTGGACTCCCGGCTTTAATCACTGGTTACTCATTATTTTATTATTGTGGGAGTTTTATGTAATGTGGACCTATGAACTGTTTTGATTTTTACTTGGGTTTTCAAAATTGGACCATAATTATTATTATTGTTAACTTTTAAACTGTGACACCTCAAATGCATTTTACAACTTAATTTAAGGTTTTTGTATGAATGAATGTTTTCAAAGGTTCCGCGATAAAGAAAAGATAATAACAAGTTTTTGATATTGGAAACGGTTTACCAAAAGATTCTCATGTGTCGCCACCAGATTCGGCCATAACGTCCGGGCTGGGTTTGGGGTGTTACACACTCGCCCTGATGGCGTCTACCACAATCAACACATGGTTGTAATGTCCCAGCTCTAACTTGCCCATTAGATCTGGCCTTTTTTATGCCTTTGTACAGAACTTGAAGGCTTCAAATCCCTCTTGTTCCTACCTCTCTCTTTATCATGGTTTTGGCACTCAGCGCACTTAACTTCCTCAGCGATCTTCACCTTTTCGACCAGTGCAGAAAAATCTCACTCCCTCTACAGAGCTGTAATGTCCTGAATTTTTGGGCCTAGAAGTATTGGGTCTTGAGCATGGGAACAGTTAGGAGACTGCACATAAATATTTAGTGGAGCAAAAAAGTAACAGAAATATATTTCTGCTTTAGTGGTTAGGTGTTTTAGGAGTGTCTGAGAAGTCCTTGGTTCAAGCTGTAGTTTGGGCAAAAATTTTGTTTTTATTGAGGAAACCCCTAGCTTTGGGCCAATAGGCTTATAATTAAATATGGGTGAACCATGACACAAAAAGGTCTGTTGGCCTAGTGGTAAATGGCGTGTAGAATGTTCCTGGGGTCTAAGGTTCAAGTCGTGGTAATGCAAGAGAATGTTTATTTTGCTGCCTAAGCCATGTAGGTAGTAGAGTTGGACTGAAACACTGCTAAGTGGAGTTTGAATTGGTCATGAAGAGGTTAGGGAGTGGATCATGGGATTTGATGGGGGGTTGGAGAGATTTTAGGAAAAATTGTAGGAGATAATCATGGAAGTTGAGGTATGGAGACGTAATGTACCAAATTTGAACTCTATGCATGGAAAGAATTCGGTTTTGGGATCTTTGGTTGTGTTTTCTCCTCTTTTTCATTTTCTTTGGCAATTTTTTTTTGGGATCTGACTGCACTTTTGGGGATAGCTAAATTTTATTATTACCATTCGGGTATTTTACGTGTGGGTTCGGCTCTTAATCTGTCCCTAATGACCGATTCTTTTATTCCCATACTCAGTTCTTGTGTTAGCCAAATATACCATCTCTCATCCCTCTCTTTTCTTTTTCGGCTTTGGCTTTCTTGACC
This sequence comes from Gossypium stocksii, assembly GCA_020496765.1. Lineage (NCBI taxonomy): Eukaryota > Viridiplantae > Streptophyta > Magnoliopsida > Malvales > Malvaceae > Gossypium > Gossypium stocksii. Next base: position 67,518,197 of record CM035622.1, read on the forward strand.
GATTATTCTACTTGCTTCCCTCTCACAATCGGCTATGGTACTAAGGCCGAGCACCTTATCTACTTTTCTCTTCTCTACTTTCTTTCTCAAATCTTACTTGTTTTTCACTTGGTGTGTGTTGGTCGAATATTGATTGGTAAGCCCTGATTTGATTTCTGCACTCTCGGCTGTCTCCTCTTTTGCTCTTTTGCTAATTCTTTTCTTTTCTCTAACGTATGGTATTCTTTCGGTATTAGAACCTTTTGAGAAGCAAAGGAGTTTTGCAAGCGTTATGGTAGTGTTTGAAGTTGTTCTTCTCTCACACGATCAAAGGTAACTTGGTTCTTATTTTTTCGTATCGAACTCGGTTATGACTTCTATTAGGGGGTTGTCCGATTGCCCTATATTTTTCCTTAGCTCTGGTTTTAGGCTTTCAATGAACTAGTATGTATTGATTCAACTCATGTGTTGTACAATCATCGTTAATGGTTTTTGCTCATAATGCAACTAATCGAGAAGGATGGTGTAACCGGTCTTCGTCAGCAGTTTAAGCGGGCTAAACCACATTTTTTCGATCAAGACGAGTGTAAAATGTTATTTTGAGTTATGTGGTGGAAAGAGGGTGATTGACCTTGTCATTAAGTGGCTAATAGAATATCTTGGTTGAATGCAGGTTGGTGCTTGTGGGCTATTGTCACGTTTTCATAAACAGGTGTGTAATCACACTATTTTTATTGCAAATCGTTTAAAAGCCGGAATTATGACAAGTGACGCTATGCAAGCGTACTCTCGCTCATGTGGCAATTTGAGTAAACAAAACGTAGATGTTTGACTGTAGAGGCCACCATGGACAATTCTATGGGCTTAGGCCATTTTGGGCCTTATTGGGCTGTGTGGGCTTACAGGCTTATGGGCCCCACACGGGTAAACCACACGGATGTGTGGAAGATATTGGACCCGGCTATATCGTTCACACAACTAAGGTCATTTCTGGGCTTTGTAGGCCACACGGGCTTGTGGGCCCACATGGGTCGCACAATGGGCCTTAGGCCCATTCTTACTGTTTGCACTGTTGGGTTGGTAAGAATAACTAGACCCTAAACTAATTAAATGATTGCTATGCCCCTATAAGTTAATATGATCGGTATACCCCTATTGGGTAAAATGACTGTTATACCCCTCTCAGGTAAAATGACTACTATACCACTATAAGGTAAAATGACCGGTATACCACTATTGGGTAAAATTTATACCCCTCTTGGATAAAATGACCGCTAAACCCCTACAAGGTAAACTGACCGATATACCCTTATTAGGTAAAATGACTAATATACCCTTAGAGGGTAAAATGACGGATATACCCCTCTTGGGTAACATGACTATTATATCTCTGTAAGGTAAAATGACTGTTATGCCCCTATGTGACAAATGACTATTTTGCCCTTACTTTGTGTATGACTATATTTGAGCATGCCACGTTGTATGTATGTTGCACCTATGTATGATATTATGTTATGATCCATGATATGTTGCGTGGGGATGGGATTATTATCTTGGAGGAAGTGTACTGTACTGATAAGGTCGCACGGGTCACCCAAGACGACTGTGGACCCACTGATGGCTTTGTGTCGTTCATAGTACTGGTAAGGTTGCACGGGTCGCCCAAGACGACTGTGGACCCGCTGATGGCTTTGTGCCTTCATATTACTGGTAAGGTTGCACGGGTCACCCAAGACGACTGTGGACCTTCTGATGGCTTTTGTGCCGTACATATTACTGGCAGCTTTGCTGCAATACTGTTTAGTACCGCAACCAGTGCTAACTTTGGAGTGTCGAGATGGGTGGGTGATTTATTCCCCACAGGAGTGCAGGGTTGGATAGGAGATGGTGTGCAGGGTTATTTGGAAAAACATGCATTCGGCATACAACATATTGATTTCTGATACTGTTATGGGCTAAGGCCCAACAGATACTATTATGGGCTAAGGCCCAACTGATACTGATACTGTGAAGGGCTTAGGCCCAGTTTGTTCTACTGCATATTGGTTGTATGTTTAGGGAATTACACATTGAGTTTTTGTAAACTCACCCCTTTGTTTTAACTGTACAGGTAATCCTCAATGTTAGACGGTTCGATGCGTCGGAGGACTCAGAGGTGGCCACACTACTCAATAATAGCTTTTAACACTTTATAATATTTTTGTTTTCAAGTATTTTGGTTTTTGTTTGTAATAAGGCCTCTCTAGATTTTATTTTTAATTTAGGGATTTTAATTGGCTTTGGTTATTGCTAGTATTAGAACTTGGGTTTTAAAAAGGAATAACATTTTTACAAAACAAACACAAATACACAACTGTTTTAAAAGAAAAACTTCTGCTATAAACAAGATTTTGAAATTAATAATGTTTTAAAGGAGGTACTTTTGATAACAACGCAAGGTTTTAAATCATCTTTTAATGCACACAAAGAGGTTAAACCAAGGTTGGGTTTTTCAAATGAAATCACATTATAAAAGCGAATAACTCTTCAACGATGCACATTTTCTAAATGAACAACCTATTTTGGAGTCACCGTTTAATCACAAATTGATTAACTAATTTTGAGGTTTCCAACGGCAATGAGTTTTATGTTTCACACTTTAATGTGACACTGCCAGATTCGGCCATAACGTCTAGGCCGGGTTTGGGGTGTTACAGGAGCTATCAAAACTCTCAAATTATCTCTGAGGCCATCCTCAAAGCAGACACACGTCTCATATTTCAATGCTACCATACCTTGCGCATAGCGACTCAATCTTAGAAACTCGGCCTCATATTTGGCCACTGATCGATCCCCCTGAGTAAGATTCAGAAACTCCCTCCTATGGGCATCCACATAAATATCACCCATATATTCCCCTGGAAGGCGGTCTTAAAGAACTCCCAGGTCAAACGATCGGGCTGAGTGCCCTCTTTAATAGTAAGCCACCACTGATAAGCCTCATCCTGCAGTAGTAAGACTGCACCCTTTAATTTCTACTCAGGAGTGTAATCTAGATCATCTATGATCCTATCCGTGACCTCAATTTAGTACTTGGCCAGATTAGGGGTGACTCCAATAACACCCTGAAGAGCTCAGCTCGATTGGACTGGAATTGTTTCATAACCGACCATTGGCCCCTAGATCCAGTATTAGCCCCAGCCACCCTTTCCAACATCCTTAGCATAGCTTGGGATAATGCGTCATCCCCAGCCGTGTGATCTTGAGACCTAGTGTCAGTAACAGGCGATACTGGTGTCTCACTCGTGTCTAGATTAGGTATACTGCTAGATGACGAGGACTCAACTCGAGCTCCCCTACGGCCTTTACCTACCCCGTCTGCGGATACCTCATGTACTCATATCTAATCAAATTTATCTGCATTAAAAGTTTTATGAATCAGTTACAGTTCAATAGTTAATAACAGATGTTTTATGTAAACAGTTTCAGCAATTCACAGTTTGTTTTTGTATGTCATAGTCTTTAGCAGTCTTACTACAGTTTCAGTTTAACTACAGTTTTTAGTATATACTAACTAGAGCATTTTCATAGTATACTACCTATAGTAGTTTCAAAATATTCCATCTATAGCATTTCCAGTTTAAACATATATCACAATTTCAAAATACTTGCAGGATCGGCGCTGGAGACTCAGTGTTCCACATACTCAGTAAAAACATTTTAAATAATTGAAAATCAGTTCTTTAAAAACCAAATTTTAAAACCTATAATCCACAATTCAGTTTTGCAACTTGGCTCTGATACCACTAGATGTAACACCCCAAACCTGACCTAGACGTTATGGCCGTATCTAACGATGTCATATGATAGGGTGTTGAAAACTATGTTTTTGCGATAAAACCATTTCCATTTCATTACTCTCCTCTATCTCTTATTAGTTCCAAAATCTTTTTACTCATTTAATCAATTGTTTAAAACGTAACTTGTTGCAGAAACTTTGAAAATCGTTTTAAGTAAACCGTGTGTTTTGAAAAAAAAAATTTGCTTTTCGAAAATTGAATTTCCTACTTCTAGCAATAATAAACCCGTGAAGTAAATCAAGTAAAAACCAAAACAAAATAAAGTTCCTTAAGTCCACATTATACCAAAAATTTAACCCATAAAAATAAAGCCATAACTCATAAATTGTAAATCAAAATAGTCCAAAGCTCGTGGTCACCGTCGAGTCCTCTGCCACACCGATCCGTCTAGGCCTGGGGATTACCTGTACACATTAAATAGAAGGGGTAAGTTTACGTAAACTCACTGTGTAATCCCTACAGAAAACAAACAGTATGCATAGTGCACAGTCAAAGCAGTCTTGAGCACAAGCCCGTTTCAGTATCAGTGGCAGTTTGGGCTTTAGCCCAATTCAGTATCTGTAATAGTCAAGCATAAGGGCCCTAGCCCATCACAATAACAGTAATAGATAAATAGTATACAGTACATCAATCCTACCCAACCAGGCTCTACACACCATATTCGTCCATACCTACACTCTATGTGGGGTTTAAAATACCCACCTATCCTTAAACTCCAAATAGTACGGAATGTGGCGCATAATCAGTAAAATGCAACTGAGCTTCCAGATATTAGTCTTAAGAGCCTTTGAGTACGCTTTCTCCAAATAATATCATCCCAATCTAATGCAATGCAACACACAATAAATGACATGCTATTATGAGATTATCAGTACATACTTTCAGTCTAGTATACATGCAAAATATTAACATGCTCAGTACAGTTATCATACAATCAATTTCATATATTTAGGGGTCTAAGTAGTGCTTACCGACCCTATAGTAGGTTCACAGTTGACTTGGGCGACTCGTGCAATCTTAGAATTCGATTCAGTAAAAAATGGGCTCACACACCCATGTGGCCTACCCGTGTTGGCCCATACAACCCATATTGGACTTGATCGTGTGGATCACATGGCATGGCCCAAAATCCCACATGCCCGTGTGGACTACCTTTCTAGGCCCACACGTCCATGTGGGCTACCCTTGTGGGCCCACACGCCCGTGTGGCCACACGACCCAAGACAGTCTAGCCCGTGTCTCGTACACAGACTGCTTGGCCATCACACGGTCGTGTCTTGTGCGCATGGCCTAGCCTTGTCGATCACACACTCGTGTTAGGTTACACGGCTTACCACATGGGCGATCATACACCCGTATGGTGTCGACAATAGGGTTTTTAGCTTTCGTTGAAACCCTATTTTCTATGTTTTTGGCTACACACCTTTATCATTTTTAATGCCTAACCACTCCTGAGCACTCCAATACCTATAATTGACCAATATTTCACTCAATTAATCACCAGAGTAGCAGGCCCATTTAGATGTGAATTTACCAACAATTAATTAAAAGCCTACTAACCAGAGATAGGGATTTATTCATAAAAATACCAAAATTTTACCAAAGCAATGCTTGAACTTGGGACCTCCTAGACACAATCAGAGCACTTAACCACTAAAGCAAACAGATATGTATGTTACACATTCACAAAAACAAAAATAGAAATTTTGGGGTGTTACATCCTAACACATTTACATACTGGAAAATCATTAGCCACTATTGATTAAAATCCTTCATTTAATCAATATACAATCTTTACCTAATAACCATGTCGAAACAACAAACTAGCTTGTATTTAATCGCACTTACGCTTCCCGATTTGTGAGATCTGAATGGCCAATTGATCAAGAATGTTTTCCATAATTGATATGTAATTAAAGACAAATTAAGAGGGTTCATGAACTCAAATTAATGCTGGAAATATATGGGCCAAAATTTAGAATAAAATAGCCCTCTTTCTTGCACCTAGAGCACACACCACCACCCATGGTGGCCAAAATTGGGGCTGATTCAAGAACGATTTTGAGATCCTTTTAAAATATGGAAAAATACCTTTAACATATTTAAAATTCTCCCAAATTCAAGATATGGAAATTTAGCTTTTTAATTGACAAGATAAATCAAGAAATTGAAAGAAAACAAGAACCTACACAAGCTAGGTGAAAAATGGGTGACAATGGCACTTTTTAGGAACAATTGGCATCAATCTTGGAGACTCAAGATTTTATATTTAGATATAATTTAATTAGAGAAAAATGGAAGCAATATGATGGAGGAGATGATGCAAAATCTCATGGCAAAAAGAAATGAAAAGGATGATAAAACTAGGTATTATGGGCAGTGACGACAATAATGGAGAAAGGAAAAAAATTGAAGAGAAAAGAGGAGAGGAGAGGAGAGGGGAGGAAAGACTAGAGTGAGTATAAATAGAATAAAGCCTGATTATTTTGTGTAAAATTTAACATTTATACCTAGGGTTACAAGGGTATGGACGACACACACATTAAAAAGAAGAGATTTTGTAAAAATTAATTATTTTGCAAGGGAAAAGATTGAAACTTGGGACCTTAATCTAATTTCCATGCTTGTACACTTATCAATTAACCATTGGACTATTATCTTGTTTTTGAAATAATTTTGCAATAGTTATTTTAAAAACAAGGCGTGCCACATACTAGAGTTTAAGGCAAAATTTGCAAAATAATAAAAATACTACGATAAAAGGGATTTGATCTTAGGGTTCAAGGAACATTTCACTAATACTTAGACAACAAACCAATACGTCATTTATTTCCTAAAAGCACACAGATAATCTCAAAATTTAAGACATGAATACACATTCTCTTGATTCACAAACTTGATTCTACTAACCCCAATTTTTGGGATGTTATGATTCTCCTCTCCTTAAAGAAATTTTACCCTCGAAATTTTATTAGTCACAAAATCTGTTACCCTTTTCCTTCAAACTGGCCCACCATGCTTTTGTTGTGCAACTCTAATTCTGACACAATTCCAAACAATGTGTCTACTTAAATTCCCAACATATATCTTGAAGATCTAAATACAAAAACGTTACTAACAGATTCCTCTAGCCCCATTCTCAATTTTAATAGAAATTCTACTGGATGATGCTTACCACAATATCTACAAAATGAAACACTAACTGATCTAATAGTTTCTCCAATAATAACTACTACAACATTTCGTTAAGGTCTGGCTCCTCTAGCGCACTTTAAAAGTCACGGGTTTGGACTAGTAGAAGCAAACTCTCTCATTTTTTGAACTTTATTCTTTTCCTTTCTCTTGCACTCTAGGTGTTTACTCTCTTCCTCCATCTTAGTCCTTTCTACCATAATATTGAAAACCTTTTCTAAGACTCCCAACATTGCTTGGGACACTGCATCATCCCTAACCTCCTGGTTTTGGCCTTCAAAAGTAGGAGTAATCACGAAGTCATTCGTATCAAGATCAGGCACAATTTCTTGAGAATCAAATGGCTCAACTTGGGCAGCTTGACACTAAGACCCAATGTTCCTCATTTTGCGGTTGTTCATTATGTATCTTATGATCTTAAGTTTGATCTACAGTTTCATAAAAATTACTCACTAGCTAAATTCAATCAATTTTTGATTTCTTGTCTTATAGTTTCAAAGAAAAATTAAATACTAAATATTTTAGTTCTATGTCTACAATAATACACCTCAAATGTTTACCTATAATTTAACAGTAACTTTCTATGGCAACCAACATCAGAGTACCAGACCTATTTTTCTTTGTGGAATATCATTTTAAAAATTATCTGTGGCTTGTTTTTCCCAAATTTCCCCTTTTTTCATGTATGCATGCATGTAAACTCATTTTTGAAAATCAGAACTCAGTCTGAGATTTTGAACCTAGGCTTTGATACCACTAAATGTAACCTCTCAAACCAGGCTTAGACGTTAGAGTTAGATTGAGAAGGCTACATTAGCCACTGAAATGGCTAAAGCTAACTTACATTACTTTTGAAGACTTTAAATAAGCTCATTTTAGCGAAAAAAAAAAAACCATGGTTATACTTTTGTGTTAGTTTAAAACATTCATTTATTGGGTCAACTATACTTAAGATTCATTTTATTATAGTGTTGTTTTAGAAAAACCATTTGCTTGTCACTCATCTTTATAAAAACTTGATATTAAACTAATGTAGAGGAAAAATTATTTTTCAAGCCATTTTGGAACCTAGTTGCCTTATTGATTTGTTTTTAAAAAACGGTTCCTTTGTAATGCAAAGAAAATTAGGGAATAATGTCAAATTTTACTTAAACCTGATTTCATGCATTTTTTTTATTGTTATGATTGATTAACCCATGCATGAAAAAAATACCCAAATGAAAAGTTATCAAGTCATAAACTAGAAATAATTAAAAATTACAAACCAAAACCAATAGAGACCGATTAATTCTTATTAAAAATAGTCCAGGGTCCAAAGTGATTCTCTGAATGCTGGGTATGGTCTTAGTTTTCAGGTTTAGTTAAAAAGTTAAACACTATAGGGGTTGTGCTTATGAAAGCTTAGTGTGAGTCAAACAATTATTTAAACAATCATAAATGTCAAATATAATGAAGCATATTAGCATTAACAGAAGAACAAAGAACCATCATTGAATTTCATTTCAATACATAGAAATTATCAAATCGATGTCAAACGGTGTATGAGTATGAGTCATCATTCATTCGAGTAACAATCATTAATTTTGATACCATTTAATACAACACAATACAATACATAGCATAAATCAATAACATTCGAGTATGTCGTGAGCATGATGCAATGCAAAAAGGTTCCTACCCAAACCATCTGCTACACACCACGAGTTCGCCAGAATCTATCTGCTAAACTCCACTGAATGCGAGCAAAGCTCGATGTGGTAAAGTCACTGAATAACAATAACGCAGTAAAACTACCGAATAACAAATAATGCGATATAATCACCAATCCCCTCAGTACTCCAAATGCAGTGCACTGATTATGAATAAAAGTGTACTTAATATGCTATTGGTACTCCATGGAACTCCTCCATCAACCACAATATATCCCATCCAAATGCACATGCAATATGTCATACAATCTCATACATAGCCATAATTTAATACTTTTCACATTTAATTGACATGTTCAACATGCCCTCAATAATTGAATACTTTCAGTGAATGGAATCAATCTTCCAACTTTCAAACTACCATTAACTTGGTACCATTCAGCATTACACAATTTCACATAATTTACGAATTTCCAATATGCATGTGTAGTAACCTTTCCAATACAAGATAGTAAATTTTTTTCATGCAATTATATCATGCATAAACTCATATTTCAGCAAATCAGGCATACATACAAGTAATTTTAATCAAATAACAAAATCATGCATCACAATATCATTCACATAATCACATTATCAAACTAGTAACTTTTCTAACACATCAATCTTTTAGGGCCTAGTTCGGTCACTTACGAATTAATTATTTGGATATTAAGACAATCCAATCACCTATATAAATCATCCAAATATAACATGATAATTATCATTATCAAACGGGTTTATAAGTTTAGGACACACAGCTTATTTTACGGCTTTTCATAGTACACTAGCGAATCTTTCGATTTTCTTAATAAAACTTAAAACGAACATAAATTAAAAATCAGTGTAAATTTAATTAATTAACCTCTTAAACAACCCCTTAAACACTCACTTATGAGTTCAAATCAATCGTCCTAATTACAACTATTTTACGAATCTAAACTAGTTAGATTTCTTACACTATTTTTATGCGAATCTTACTCGCGAATGTCTTTCGGCTTTACAATTGATTTGTGGCGTTTAGGTCAGCACCTAACATATTTAAATACTGGAAAATAAATATCCAATATTGATTACAATACTTCATTCAATCAATATACAACCTTTACCCAATAATCGTGTCGAAACAACAAACTAGCTTATATTTAATCGCACCTAAGCTTCTCGATTTGTGAGATCCGAATGGCCTATTGATCAAGAATGCTTTTCCTGATTGATATGTAATTAAAGGATGATTATTAGTGTTCAAGAACTAAAATTAATGATAGAATTAGATGGGAAAGAATTTAGAAACAAAACAAGCCCCTTTCTTGCACCTAAACACACGCACCACCACCTATGGTGGCCGAAATTGGGGCTAATTCAAGAACGATTTTGAGAAACTTTTAAAAGATGAAAAAATAATTTTAAAATCTTTAAAATTCTCCCAAATTAAAGATATTAAAATTTAGGTTTTTAATTGACAATATTAATCAAGAAATTGAAAGGAAACAAGAACTTAAAGGGGCAACTATGACTCTTCTTGGAAATGATAGGCATCGATCTTGGAGACTCAAGATTTTAGATTAGGGGCTGATTTAATCAGAGAAAAATGGCAGCAATCTGATGGAGGAGATGATGCAAAATCTTGTGGCAAAAAGAAAAGAAAAAGATGATAAAACTAAGTATTATGGGTGATGACAACAATAAAGAAAGGAAAAAAATTGAAGAGAAAAGAGGAGAGGGGAGGGGAGGAACCGCTAGGGTGAATAAAACTAGAATAAAAAAATTCTAATTTTATGTAAAATTTAACATTTATGCTTAGGGTTACAAGGGTATGGACGACACACACATTAAAAACAATAGATTTTATAAAAAATAATTATTTTACTAGGGAAAAGATTCGAACTTAATACCTTTATCTATTTTCCATGCCTATACACTTATCAATTAACCATTGGGCTATTACCTTATTTTTGAAGTAATTTTTCAATATTTATTTTAAAAACAAGGCATGCCACATACTAGGGTTTGAGGCAAAATTTGCAAAATAATAAAAATTGTGTGATAGAAGGGATTTGAACTTGGGTTTCAAGGAACATTTCACTAACACTTAAGCAGTAAACCAACACCTCATTTATTTCCTAAAAATGCACAGATAATCTCAAAATTTAGGGCATGACCCTTCTCTCTCTCGATTCACAAACTCGATTTTACTAACCCTCAATTTTTGGGATGTTACAAAAAACATAAATTCATTTTTTTAGGACATTTTCATTCTCATTTTGGAGAAAACCATAATCATTTCCAAATGATTTCCTATAACAGCCCAATTTTCAATGGTGACGGAATAGTGGTTTTGGGACCACAAATTTTCATCGTGTCGACTTGTAATTATTATTTTTAGAATATTTATAGATTCATTAAAGTTGTATTAAAATTTGGTTTAGAAATATTAATGTTTAGATAGTTAATTAATGAAAAAGAACTAAACTGAAAAAGGTGTAAAAGTGAGTGATTAATTTAATTAAATGACTAAATAGCTTAATAACTACACGAGGGACCAATATAGTAATTAGCCCTTAACAGTTAGTGTTGGGCGGTTAATCCAAAAGAAAATGGAAAAATAAGGTGATTTTTAAGGGCAAAATGGTAATTAGGTTAAAATTAGTAATAAAACAAATATGAAATTTTCATCATCTTCTTTAATTTTGTCGGTGATAACCTAATGCCATGGATATTTAGCTTGGGAGAATCGGCCAAGCACAATTCTTTGCATGTGAGTGATTCTTAAACTCGTTTCTTGTAATTTTTATGTTTTTGAGATCCTTGCAACAAGGTCGAACTAGCCCGTACCTTCATTTTTTATTCTGTTAAAAATTTTTAAAGTTTCCATTGATGAAAATTGAATTTTCTTCATGAATACCATGTATTTGGAGCTTTGATTATGTTATTTGATGAATTTGTAAAGTATTTTTGTTAGATTTGATTTTAGGATTAAATTGTAAAAATGTCAAAATTTTAGGGTTGAATAGTGAATTTAGTGATTATTAGGGACTATTTAAGGGTCTAGTATATTTGGATAAAGTATTTACTTGAGAAAAATTGTTTAATTTGATGAATTTTGAGTTAGGGGACTAAATTTGTAAAAATGGTAAAAGTTTAAGGTAGTTGTGTAATTTTGAAAAATAAAAGGGTATTAATTGTGAAATGGTTTGGAAATGAAGTATGTGCTGATAAATGAAGAAATTTACATTTTAGATCAAAATACCGTAGATACTCATAGAAAAGGAAATATAGCGGAATAGTCCTTAAACTTCTGCAACGACTACAATTCAGTCTAGTTAAGTTCGTACGGTTAAAAATGGACATTTTATTAATTGGTGATTAGTATTATAAATATTCTATTGTTAGAAATGAATTATTGTTTGAATTATAATATTGAATTTGATATTCGATTTGAATTGAACGCAAGATTTGAGTACATTTGTGTTTCAGTGTATGACGGGGGTTTGTAATGGAAATGGCATTGGAGGGAGATATTGACATATTACCCAAGTAAATAGAGGTTAAGCATTTGTTGTGAACTCTCACGTTTTACTTTTTGTTTGGCGTGATTTGGGTGGATAAACTCTTATGAGCTTTTGTCCAGCTCTTTTGAGCTTCTGTTGGTGTATTAGGAGGGACCAGCTCTATGAGCTTCTATTGACGATGTATTCTTACTTGTAAGTTGTCTTTTGAATGGAAAATCTCAGTAAGGTAATTTGTTTAATGAATTTTAAAGATAAGTTATTTATTTCATATTGATCTGAATACGAATGTGTTTATCAATTGAAGTTGTGAATGACAAGGAGTTCTCTTGGATGATTATTATTGTTTGAATTATTATTTTAGTTAGTTTGGTAAGATTTATCATTTAACTCGTCGAACTTACTAAGCTTCTTTAAGCTTACTTGTGTTGTTTAATGTCATTGTAGATTCTTAGAAGGTTGGACGATCGGATCGGCACTTAAGTCACACTATCCAGCTTATCTCGATAGTTTTTAAAACATTTAATTCGGATTATATGGCTTGTATAGGCTCTTGTGAAGTTTTGGTTAATGTTAGGCTTATGTAAATGTTATGAATGATATTTTGTGCAAATAACCAACTTACATATTATATGAGAATGAGGTATAGTTGTTATGCTAGTATGTATGGTATATATATAATTGAATTGTTGTGATTGTGGCACCTTTGATGGGTATTTTGATTAAGTATTGCATGAGTGAATTGATGAATTGAATCAATGTTTATTTTGTTGTAAAATTTTATATACTTGTGGTACCAATGAGAGTACATTGGCTAGGCACTTATTAGATTGGGTTTGATGTGTTTTTGGCTCAATTAATGTCAATTTGAATTGGAATTTTAGTTGGTATTTGAGTTTTTAAAGGTCCAAGCAATTTGAAATTGTAAACTTGTGTTTTAAGGTTCATTTTGGGGTCACAAGGCTTGAGACACAGGCGTGTGTCTCATCCGTGTGTGATACATGGTCATGCGAAACGATTGTGTGTCCCTTGTGGGTTCAAGGCATACAAGTCAGGCAATTACACGGCTTGGCACACAGGTGTGTGGCCCAAGTTAGAGAGTTACATAGGCATGGACATGGGCTGGGAGATGACCGTCTATCCCTATTTTGAATGTCCACACGATCTGAGACACGGGTGTGTGTCGAAGCCGTGTGACCCCTGCAGTTCAAATTTTTCAACTTTTTCCTAAAATTTCCAAATGTGTTCGATTATCCCGAATTGTTTCTATAGTAGTTTTAAGGCCTCGAGGGCTCGATTAAGGGACATTATGAATGTATTTGAATGAAATTTGATTATATTTGTATTAATGTATGATTTGAATGGTTTACTATTCTGTTTGTTTGGTAATGCTCCGTAACCTTGTCCTAGCGACGGATACGGGTTAGGGGTGTTACATTTCCTATTTCTCCATTTTCACCATTTCTATTCATTTGATTCTATATGCAATTCATTTCTGGTTTCAACGAGCTAGCGGAAGGACTAATTGGACATATGCAACTGATGCTCAAATAATTTATAACTAAAAATTCCAGCTTGTCACCTATTAATTATAAACCCATTTAGTCACGAAGTCATTTCACTATAGTATCATGACTGAGCTCTCCCCAGCAACACACCATTATGAAAGCAACTCGATCAATGCTCGTCCATGACCTTGTCATAAATGTGTTATCTTGATAGGATATCCTTAATCTTTTTGGGATAATATCCGTTCTCCCAATATGATCTTATTTTATCTCATGACAACCATTATATCTTCCTTCATGAAAAGTCAATTACTATCAAATATTAATCAAGTAATTCATCACTAAGACTAACGACCTATGACCATGTGGACTTCTTATCAACCATGTAATGCCAATGAGAGGATATTATTTACACATGTATCGGGCTATGCATTCCACTGTTGTGAATGATGCTACATACGGAAGATGTCGTACACCCAACACACTAACTTTCGGTTCCTTATCTATTTGAACTCAGACTTTTACTTACATCAAAGTGTACAAGTCATGCATACATAGTCTATCATCCACTCAGGATTTAAGTATTCCACACTATGAAAGTCACAAGTGAAAAAAATTCCATAAACAAATTCAAAATCTATTCTTCTTGGGTCTAGTCTGATGTACTATCAATCTAGTCAGTCACATCTATGTCTCTATCTTTTGGGAGCCATTCGCTCCATTGCCCAAGATAAAACATCTCCAAAATTTGACTTGATAGATGACATATTAGTCTTTCAATCATTTTTCTCATTTTCGATTAAACTAAGGACATGTTTAGGTTCATCTACTAATATAAGTTGTCTTTCTATTGTCGAAACCTTTTTTGAACGAGTTTGAAAAATGGGGTTCGACTTTTTGAATGAAAATGGGAGTCGCCACCAACCTTTTTAGGTGTGATTGGATCACCTTATAAAAACGTTTTGGTTTACGAATTTTAGAAAACAGGTTCGGGAGTCGATTACGTACGAGGAATGATTAGCACCCTCGTAACGCCCAAAATTGGTACCAATTGATTAGTTTTCTGTCCTAATGTTAAAACTTTGAAAAGATTTAAAAGTATGATCCCTTTTTAAAATATGAGCAATTTGAATTAAAACTCGAGATTCTTTTGTTCCGAAAGAATACAAACATCACATCCAGCATGTTAGGACATGATGTTTTTAAATCCTCATAACTAAAATCATCTCGTAATTTACAAAATTTATTTAAAAGGATATTTTAGGTATTTAGACAAACAAAAAATCGCAACCCAGCATGTTAAGGTACTATTTCCCGAATTTCTAAACACAAAACATTGCCTTATTTCAAAAAAATATTTGGATAAAATATGGCAATTAAATGAAATATATTTTTTAAACAATGATTTGAGTAAAATTAAAAAAAAAAACAATTTACTAAGAGTAATACTAAAAAAATGTATTAAAAAAATGAAATAGTTTGATATGATACTAAAATTATTAAAAAAATAAAATATAAAAAATTAAAAATCAGGGAGACATGTATTAAATCAAAATAAAAAAAGGTTGAAAAACGAGAACAAAGAATAAAATAAGAACAAACCACAAAAAATAAGAACGTAAGAGGGAGAGAAATTTGAGTGAAAGCTCTCAAGAATGTTTATTGCTTCCCCAAAACTCAAGTGTCTTTTACAATGAGGGGGGGAGGCCTCTATTTATAGTTGAGCCTCCCCAAATCCAACGGTATAGATCAATTATATCAACGGCTGAGATTAAAGGGTATCTACAAATTAAATCTCTAAGATATCAAAATTATATCTTCTAAGATTGTATACCATATTTTCTAAGATTGCAGATCATATCTAAGATTTACATATCATTTCTAAGATTACGTATCCTTGAAGATTATGTTTCCATATATGTCAAGTTTGTAGATGGACCTTCAATCTTTTCAAGTAATGGGCCATTCTGATTGGGCCAAATGATATATTCTGAACTAGGCTTGGAATTTATTTATTTATTTATTTTTTATAATTTTGTGGTATGGACCCGGGCAAAAATGGGGTATTACAGCTGCTCCTCTTTGCTTATTGCTGTGTAACAGGAATAAAGCAAAGACTATCAAATGACCCATTTTGCCCGGGCTCGTTGAGTCTTGAGTTCTTCGATCTGCTCCCCGTTGAATACAGAGGCGCCAAATCATCTTGGATCTGCTTTGATGAAAGTCAGATCTTGCTATGTCTTCGATCTGTTCCCTGTAAGCACAGGGATGCCAAATCATGTTATCTTCAACCTGCTCCTTGCAAACTCAAGGACGCCATGCTGAAATCTTTAACCTGCTCCCTGCTCCTTGCAAACTCAAGGACGCCATGGTGAAATCTTTAACCTGCTCCCTGCAAACTCAGGAACGCCATGCTGATATCTTCGATCTGCTTCACTGCGAACTGAGGAAGTCAAGATCTGCTTTCTTCAACCTACTTCTTGCAAACTCAAGGACGCCATGCTGAAATCTTCAACCTGCTCCCTGCAAACTCAGGGACGCCATGCTGAAATTTTCGTTCTGCTTCACTGCAAACTCAGGAAGTCAAAATCTGCTTTCTTCAACCTGCTCCTTGCAAAGTCAAGGACGCCATGCTGAAATCTTCAACCTGCTCCCTGTAAACTCAGGAACACCATGCTGATATCTTCGATCTGCTTCACTGCGAACTCAGGAAGTTCAGATCTGCTTATTTCAACTTGCTCCTTGCAAACTCAAGGACGCCATGCTGAAATCTTCAACCTGCTCCCTGCAAACTCAGGGACGCCATGCTGAAATTTTCGATCTGCTTCACTGCAAACTCAGGAAGTCAAGATCTGCTTTCTTCAACCTGCTCCTTGCAAACTTAAGGACGCCATGCTGAAATCTTCAACCTGCTCCCTACAAACTTAGGGACACCATGCTGAAATTTTTGATCTGCTTCACTGCAAACTCAGGAAGTCAAGATCTGCTTTCTTCAACCTGCTCCTTGCAAACTCAATGATGCCATGCTTAATGATTATGCTTATGCTTATGCTTATGCTTAATGATTAGGATGCCATGATTGAAATGAGTCAAATGCTTTCCTAATTAAACATACTATGATGCAATAAATGTCATGAGAATGATTCCTATTTCAGATGTTATCACTTATTCATCTATCGAGATTTCCACTTCGTTGTTCTTGACGTATCAATCATACTCTACTTGTGTGTCTTGTATTTCTCCCATCAATTTGGTCCATTTTACCATTCCCTGAATGTTACGACCCACTGGAGATATTTGTGAAATGACCCTCTCTTAGGGTCAATACTTTGCTTAATTTGTCCCACCATTTGGGACAACCGAAGTAATCTTAATTTCTTTAAGTACCTCTGACTTCTACACACAGGAATTCTTTAAACAAATGTCACGTTTCAGTTTCTTGTATTATCTAGAAACTTCCAAAGTAATATATAAAACTTCTTTTGTGAAAATATTATCAGTCCATTAATTGATACTTCAATATAAAATGCTTGAAAAAGGTCACAATAATGGACGAGAAAGAAATTAATTAGGAGCATAGCTCGAAATAATTAATCAAAGATAGCCAAGAAACTAATTAGGGTGTATCTTGAAAAGAATAAGGTAATTAAAGTTAGCAACTTCAAAATTGGGTAAGATGAAAATTAGGTGCCCCAGATATCGCAGGCTGAGCTTTGCTGTACCAACCTCTTGAGGACCATTTTGAGTTCAATATGTGTTTAGGGGATCCGGAGTACTTTGTCAATGCCCCAAGTCGTAACATACTTCTTCTTTGTCAATTTAGGTATAGCGAGACTACCATTTGCTCCACTTTGATCGAAATTTGAGCCGCCTTTTCGGGTTTTCAACTCAAAACCCCTTTGGTCTCAAAGCGCTCTTTGCGGGTTTTCGCCTTGGCCTCTCCATTTTCTTTTTCCTTTTTTCTTTTTCCTTTTTCTTTTTCTTTTTCTCTTTTTTTTATTTTTTTCATTTTTTCTTTAAAGGTCACAAAGCGCCCTTTGTGGGTTTTCACCTTGGCCTCTCCTCTTTTGGGTATCCAAATCTGAGTTTGCAGGAATTCAAACTCAATGCTCCTCCGGGAAAAACCCTTTTTAACACATAAGGTCCTTCCTCATTTTGGCATTCTCCTTCATTTGAAATCCTTTTGAATAGAAAGGATCTTTCTCAATATCAAGTCCATCATGAATCAGCCTCGTTCGTTTCTAACTGTACATACTTTCAAGCCATTTCTTTCAATTTCATTCGACTCCTGCCTAAAAAAAAGTTTGGAGAAAAGGAATCTCAATGGGCAGAACCACCTCTATTCCATAAACTAAATGGAAAAGTGTTGCCCCAGTGAAAGTCCTAGTCATCGTAAGCATAGAGGGTAAGTGATAGCTTCTCACGCCAATCCTTGCAAGTCTAGGTCACATTCCATAATTTTTGTTATTTTCTTTCTTTTTGTGCTTTTTCTTTTTAACATCCTTTGCTGTACTGTAATATGCCATCTGATCTTTGAACAGACTGTAAATTTTGTTGTTTTACAGTTGTGAATTTATTGAACATGATCATTTTTGGCATTCTTTGAAAAATTTCTTCCTTTTTTCTTTTTCTTTTTTCCTTTTTTCTTTTTTTTTTTTTTGAAATTTGGTGACTGTTGACTTTGCAATATTGGCATAAGAAGCAACATTCACCCTTTTGATGATTTGATGTCAACTGGCCTCATAACATGCATGCCCCATATATGAAGGAAATGAAGGAGTCATGTAACCCTTGTTTCCTGTAATTCGTCCTTTATGGCATAGCTGATGCGATCCCCTTCCATGGTGAACCAGCAATGCTCAAACCTCATATTTAGCCTTACCATTGTAAACTCCTGCATGCGTCCTATGGCTCTCTTTTAAGCTTTTGACATACTCGCGTCTCGATAGCCTAAACATGTCCTTGATATGATCGTGCAAAAAGACCCTTGAATTCTCGAAAATGTCTTATTTTATTTTTGTGATGAGCTAGACTTCAATAATATCCACTGACCCTTTGTAAAGTAGGATCCATTTTCATCTTTATTCAACCATTCTTAACAAATCAGAAGATAGGTTATAATCTCTGTTATCTTTAGAGTTCTGAGATCCCCCAAAACACACATCTCACTCAAAAAGGAAATTCTGAGTCAACAGCAGCATTGCTCATATCGTTAATATCTGGGGACCCATTGTGGATTCAAAGGAATATTCCAAAGAATAAATGATTCAAAGAATGATTGTTATAGGTATGAACATAAAAAATATCTGAAAGAAAGTCTAGAGGGCAAAAGAATTTTTACATGGTAAGAATAAAAGAATATCGTATTCAAAATATGCATTTTATTGAAATAAAAATTTCAGACACAAGCCTATTTCACAAAAGGATTCTTATTGCCTCTACGCTTAAGGCAACAAGCATGTTTTGAATATTACTCAAATCAGTCCTAAAAATACAAGGATTACTTCCACAGTTTCATTATTCAAAACACTTCCTAATATGTAAAAGCTAATGCCCAATAGATTTCTTTGCTGGATCATCAATCCTCTTCATTTCATCTTCAATGGGGTTCTTATTTCTGCAATATCCCCCATTGATCCTTCTCTCAATCCTTCAATCAATTGCACTTACCCCTTTGTCTCCAAGGTTTGGTAACGGGCTCTCTGTACCAAGGGTATCATCAAAATTCACAATCCCCATCTTGATAAGTCTTTCAACTGTCTTCTTGAAAGCAGTGCAATTTTCTATTGAATGCCCCGGTACTCCCGCATGGTAATCACATTGAGCGTTTGAATCATACCATTTAGGGTATGGGGGCTGTAACGGTTCTATATAAAATGGGGAGACCACGTGCGCATTAAATAAACTTTGATATAGTTCCTTATACGACATTGGGATTGGCATAAATTGGAACTTTTTAGAGCTTTACCTTGTGCTCGATTCCTACCTTGTTGAACCCTGTTGCCCATAGTGGTTACTCTAGGTTGGCTGGTAGTAATGGCTTTTGAGTACCCTTTGTTATATGTACACGTATTATTCACTTCATTCTCTTTTCTCTTGAGAACGGGCCTCTTGGTAGCTTTCCCTTCGATTTTGCCACCTTTTATGGCATTTTCGATCATTTCACCTGCCATGACTATGTCAGCAAAGCTTTTGGTGGTGCTTCCAATCATGTGAGTAATGAATGGAGCTTTCAAAGTGTTGATGAACAACATAGTAGTCTCCTTTTCCAAGAGCGGTGGTTGAACTTGCATAGCAACCTCCCTCTATCTTTGTGCATATTGCCTAAAATTCTCATTAGGCTTCTTCTCCATGTTCTGCAGCGTGATCCTATCAGGAGTCATGTCAGTCATATGATTATATTGCTGTATAAAGGCCTGCCAAAGATCTCTCCATGAACTGATTCTGGCACAGCTTAACTGATTGTACCACCTAGCCACTACCCCAACCAAACTATCTTGGAAACAATAGATCAACAATTGATCATTATTTACATAGCCTGTCATCCTTCTATAGAACATAGTAATATGGGCCTCCGGGCAAGTAGTCCCATTATACTTCTCGAACTTCGGCATTTTAAATTTATGGGGAAGCACCAGATCTGGGACTAAGCTTAAGTCCTTAGCGTCAATCCCATGATGACTACCAGCACCCTCTAAAACCCGAAACTTTTCTTCCAACCATTTGCAGTGATCTTCCAATTGTTTCGAGGATTCCATTGCTATTCTTTCTTTTTCAACCACATCAAGGTCATGGGTGATAGGATTAGTAGAGTTATCTCCCAAATTAAGTCCCGAACTAGCTGGGAAATTCATAGGGATTCCGACATCGACTGACTTATGTTGTGGCCTTATAGTGACAGATGGCCTCCTAGGGGTACCTCAGCTTGTGCTGGCACATGGGGTGGGCTAAAACCTGGAGTGTGATCCTCGCCATCTTGTCCAGTGATAGCCATAGGGCCCTTTCCCTTATCCATTGCCCCTACCAGCAGTTTGGTCATCTGAGCCATCATATTCTTCTGTGCTTCCATCATCTGTTCTCTCATGTCGTTTTGCATCTTTGCCAACTGCTCTTGCAATTGGTCTTGCAAATCCTTCTGAAGTTGCTCAAACCTTTGATCCATATTCTTAGTCTTAGTGCGGGTACCGTAAGGATGTGTAGTTTCCAGACTTTCCTCTCCTTTTCTATAGTAATGTTAACTAATTAGGGTCTTTCTATAACTTTGAATGCATATGATGCGATGAGATGCAAATGCGATGAGATGCAAATGCATGAAAGCAAAAGATATCGATTCTGATTCAGTTTCATTCTAGAAAATGTTATTTAAGGAACAAAAATCTTTTCATAAAATGGATTACAAATACGCTTTCGCCCGTAGGCCTAAAGTCTTAACCCTATCTAGTAACAAAGCTAACTCTCGTCCCCTATTTGATACTAGCTCATATTTTACACTTAATACATTAGCTTGCACTGTCAATTCTTGTAGGTGATCAGCAACCTCTTGAATCTAAACTATGACTTTACCCATGAGGTAATCCCTACAGCCAAGGACATCTCCTCCAATGCCTGTGAAGTTGTTTTGATTATCTTGAAAGAAAGAATGACGAACAAGTAGGCATTCCTGCTTCACAGCATGCTGCCTTCAAATGATATCCAACATCCTCAATGTTTCTTGAGTGTCTTCAGATTTCTACACCTGTAGAGCATAGCTACTCTCCACTTTAAAGGTCTTTGAATGATACGGTCTTCTTTAACCTCTTCGTTCATGCCCATTTGTCCAAATCTTGTACTTCTATTATTTCTACAACATCCTAGTAAACTCAAGCTTGTCGTTTGGTAACGGTCCTATAGTAAATAACCTTTTTACCATCATAGGCAAAATTCTTTCCATCCAATTCAAATTTGTAGGTCTTATGCATTCTGTCAATCACCTTTCCTCCAATATCCTTACCATCCACGAGGCGACCATCTTTATATGAAAGGGAAATGCTGTAATGGTAGAAGTGTCCATCAATACTTTCCCGCTTCACTTTGAATTGTCCATCTATCTTCCCGTCAAGCAAATACTGCAAGTCCTCATAGCTGAACAAATGCTTGGCTTCATTATCCCAATGGGCCTAAATGTCCTTCAACTCCTTCCACTCAATCTATGTCGAACTGATACGAGTGAAGTCCCAAAACTCTGATGTATATCCCTCGATGACACTATCTCCTTTCTCTAACTAGGTTTTCTCTGACCATGCACAGACGAAAGAGTTGTCCCCCACTTTATTAAGATATTCGTCCCCCATTACAAAACTTTGTAACTTAAAAATTGAACCTTGAATCGATACCTTTTAATGATGGATGATATGCAATGACAACAAAAATAAGAAGAATATGTTAGTGCCATGTATAAAAAATATAATAAACAAATCCTTTAAAAGGGTAGGTACTAAAAGTTATCACCCTACTACCTAAGGCAAGCACTTAAAGCTCACTACATGAAGTTCGGTTCTAAAGTAAAGGGTACCCAAACCAGTAGATTCCTCGATCCTCACCCATTATAGGCTCATATGGACCAAGTTCAATTTATGGGGATTCATTTCCCTACGACCATGCGGAGATGAAAATCTCACGAAGTCTATAGGTACGATGTTTCCCGGAAGCAATCCACTAACTCATACGAAGGTGAAAACCTCACGAAAGCTTAGTTTCTTACTCCCACTTAAAGGTGTGACCAACGGTCATGCAAATGCAATATGTGCAGATAAAATAACAAACATATGCAACAAACACATGAAAAGGGATCTTTATTTTTACATCTTTTCAAATTTTAGCATTAAGACAGAAAGTAATCAATTTTCGATTTGACTCTCTTATTGGTCCCCAGTGGAGTCACCAAGCTGTCGAAACCATTTTTTGAACGAGTTTGAAAAACGGGGTTTGACTTTTTTGAATGAAAATGGGAGTCGCCACCAACCTTTTTAGGTGTGATTGGATCACCTTATAAAAAGGTTTTGGTCTATGAATTTTAGAAAACAGGTTCGGGAGTCAGTT
The DNA here is from genome assembly GCA_020496765.1 of Gossypium stocksii. Classification (NCBI taxonomy): domain Eukaryota; kingdom Viridiplantae; phylum Streptophyta; class Magnoliopsida; order Malvales; family Malvaceae; genus Gossypium; species Gossypium stocksii. Next base: position 67,540,990 of record CM035622.1, read on the forward strand.
ACGTACGAGGAAGGATTAGCACCCTCGTAACGCCCAAAATTGTTACCAATTGATTAGTTTTCTGTCCTAATGTCAAAACTTTGAAAAGATTTAAAAGTATGATCCCTTTTTAAAATATGAGCAATTTGAATTAAAACTCGAGATTCTTTTGTTCCGAAAAAATACAAACATCACATCCAGCATGTTAGGACATGATGTTTTTAAATCCTCATAACTAAAATCATCTCGTAATTTACAAAATTTATTTAAAAGGATATTTTAGGTATTTAGACAAACGAAAAATCGCAACCCAGCATGTTAGGGTACTATTTCCCGAATTTCTAAACACAAAACATTGCCTTATTTCAAAAAAACATTTGGATAAAATATGGCAATTAAATGAAATATATTTTTTAAACAATGATTTGAGTAAAATTTAAAAAAACAATTTACTAAGAGTAATACTAAAAAAATTTATTAAAAAATGAAATAGTTTGATATGATACTAAAATTATTAAAAAAATAAAATATAAAAAATTAAAAATCAGGGAGACATAGATTAAATCAAAATAAAAAAAGGTTGAAAAACGAGAACAAAGAATAAAATAAGAACAAACCATAGAAAATAAGAACGTAAGAGGGAGAGAAATTTGAGTGAAAGCTCTCAAGAATGTTTATTGCTTCCCCAAAACTCAAGTGTCTTTTACAATGGGGGGGAGGCCTCTATTTATAGTTGAGCCTCCCCAAATCCAACGGTATAGATCAATTACATCAACGGCTAAGATTAAAGGGTATCTACAAATTAAATCTCTAAGATATCAAAATCATATCTTCTAAGATTGCATACCATATCTTCTAAGATTGCATATCATATCTAAAATTTACATATCATTTCTAAGATTGCGTATCCTTGAAGATTATGTTTCCATATATGTCAAGTTTGTAGATGGACCTTCAATCTTTTCAAGTAATGGGCCATTTTGATCGGGCCAAATGATATATTCTGAACTGGGCTTGGAATTTATTTATTTATTTATTTATTATCATTTTGTGGTATGGACCCGAGCAAAAATGGGGTATTACATCTATATTACAATTCGACCACGTAATACCGCTTAGTGTTAGTTAAACATTAGGCAATCAGTAAACAACATTTGCTTCTATTTTGCCTTGTGTGTAAAAACCATATGAGGGCAATTATGCAAAGTAAATTAATGTAATCCATGATTTTGATTTATTAACCAATCTATTTGAAAAAACTTATAAGTGTACATAGAAAAAAATGGTACACTTAGGGAAACTAGATCCAACACTATGCATAAGTGGAATCTTTTGGATTCTACATAACCTTTGATGAAGTATTTGATGGACCCACATTTTTAAAGGATTTTCTACTGTCATAAGGATCATCACTAATAAATGTTAACTTGTTTCACTTTCCAACAAAGATACCAAAGTTGGGTCTTACTTTTCTACTCCCACATCATAAGATAAAGGTCAATAGCTTAAGGGAAAATATCAAGTTAATCAAATTTACTTTGAAATTTTTATGCTCTTACACAACGTGGTAGAGTCCAATCCCTCAAGGGAAACTATCAAGTCCATCAATTAGACTCCAAAAATTTCTACTCCAACTTCACATGGTAGAGCTTGATCCTTAAGGGAAGCTATCAAGTCAATCAAATTGACTCTAAAAGTTTTCTTCTCCTAAACCTTATAGTAGAGTCCAATCTCTTAAAGGAAGCTATCAGCTTACTTGAATTATCTTCAAAAAAAAATTTCTCCCATGCAAGAGCCTAATCCCTCAAGGTAAGTGTCAAGTCAATCAATTTGGATCTGAAATTTTTTCGTTCCAATTCCACAAGGTAAAGCCCAATCTTTTGGAGGAAACTATCAAGTCCATTAAATTGACTCTAAAATTTTCTACTCTTACACCATATGGTAGAGCCCAATCCTTTAGGAGAAGCTATCAAGTTAATCAGAATGACTCTAAAATTTGTCTACTCCATGCCACACGGTAGAGCTCAATCCCTCAGGAATATTACCAACCTGAGTAAAAAGATTGATTTTTTCTATATGCATAGAGAAATCGTATTTCTCCTAACAATAAAGAGAATTAAGACCCATAGATGTAAAAGCTTTTCATACACTTTTATATAGGTCTTTATTAAGCCACTTTATAACCCATTTCAAACTTAAGAGGGACATATTATATCTACCTAAAGTAGTAAGCATAAAACCCAAGGAATAAACGACTCAAAATTCCTAATGTTGATATAATTTTAGCCAAATGCTTATCACAATGCCACATTTGGCATGGCAAAAAGCCAATGCAACCTGACAAGCACTTGAACCAAGAAAGACAATAGGGTAATATGTTAGATTTTTAAAATAAATCTAAAATAAAACTTAATAAACCAGGATCTATCATGTCAAATCATCAAGAATAAATTTAGAATAAAATTAAATGCGGAAGCGTACCTGAATCCATGAATTCCTCGAAGTTTTACTGGATCTTGAGGATTTGATCTTCCAAATTAGCACACAAGAAATTCAGAGAATATCTGCTCTTTGTTTCCTAATTATGGGATATTAGAAAAGATATATCTTGTGTATAATTTGGGGACCATAACCCTAATATTTATAACCTTAGCATATTAGTTCTAATTAAATTCTAATTAGCCCATCATTAATTAGAATTTGATTAGAAGAGTATCTACACATATTTGACCCATACTTTATTTAATAATTAAAAGCCCAATAAAATTCTAACCAAATTAGATTACTTTTAATTTGAGCTAACCTGTCATGATAGTAAATAATAACATGTAATTATCCTTATTATATATGTGATGTCCAAATTTTCCAACAATTTCCCACTTGGACCACATATATACTAATCACTTTATAATTACATGTCATTATATAACCTTATGAGCTCAAAATTTTACTATCATATCCAAAACATATTCCAAACAACCTCATCCATTAATTATGTTAACATAGAACCAATGCGACTTTCGTTACATATATCGTAACTAAATCCATCCATGATCACGTATATTAACACAACCAAATGACATAGATCAAGTATGGATGTGTAGTATGGAAATTACATGCAATATGATCTAAACATGTCTATTTCCAATTGGTCCTCCTTAGTGAGATCAAACCTTACAAAAATCAGAGTGTGAATAAACCAAATAAACTTTATTTCTGTAGAAAATAAACTTATTATCTTTAAACTGAAATAACTGAAAATGTGTCTATAACATAAAAGCATTTACAAACACAAACTCCCACTAAAACCAAATATCCTTTAAATGACATTACACCCATATGAGCAGTGTGCTCTTATAAAACCTTAGGTGTAGTTCCTTAGTAAGCGGATCTACAATCATGGAATTTGTCTTAATATGCTTTATAGGCACCTAACCACTCTGAACTTTTACTTTTAACAACTAGGAACTTAAAGTCTATGTGTTTTGACGTTGATGTGCTCCTATTGCTATTGGAATAAAATACTTCAATTTGTTTTCACAATTTGCACGTTAGTGACAAAATCTTGTATCCATATTCCATCAAAATCGGAGTTTTATATACCTGATGATCTCTAACTGATTAGATCTTCGATATGTGAGCATGTAATCTTTTGTTCTCTAAAAATACTTTATAACCCTTTTGGATGCTATCCAATGGTCCAAACCAGGGTTGCTTAAAATATCTGCCTAACATCTCAATAATGTATACAATATTCCAATGTATACAAACCTGAACGTACATTAGACTTTCCACTGCTAAAATGTAAAAAAACTAATGCATTTTTGTAATTTCAAAGTCATTCTTAAGGCATTGATTGAGGCTAAACAAGCAGTATGTCATTAATATATAAAACTAGAAATATGTACTTACTCCCATTGAATTTGTGATATACACAATCATCAACAATATTCATTTCAAAACTGAACAAAATGATTATTTGATGAAACTTATGGTACCATTGACGGGAAGCTTGTTTGAGTCCATAAATGGATTTTGTCAATTTGCAAACCATATTCTTTGAGTCTTCAAACTCAAAATTTTATTATTGTACCATATAAATTGTTTCTTCAATGTTGCCATTAAGAAACATAGTCTTAACATCCATCTGATGTAACTCAAGATCAAAATGAGCAACAAGTGCCATGATTATCCTAAAGGAGTCTTTCGATGAAACTCGAGAGAAAGTCTTTATAAATTCAATACTTTCTTTTTTAGTATATCCTTTAGCTACAAGACGCGCCTTATACCTCTCCACATTACCATTTCCATCCCTCTTGGATTTAAATATCCATTTATAATCAATTGGTTTTTCACCTTTAGGTAATGGGACAAGTTCCCAAACTTTTTGTCTTCCATAGACTTATACTTATCTTTCATGGCATCAAACCACTTTTGAGAATTAGAACTTTTCATGGCCTGATGAAAGATGATTGGATCATCTTCTATCATTCCATTATAATCCCCATGTTCATAGAGAAATACAACATAATCATCTAGAATAGCATTTCTCTTTTCTCTTGTGGACCTCCTTAATGACACTTTTTCTTGAGGTTGTTGAGATTGTTCTACTGGAACAATTACCTCATTTTGAATGGGGAGTTGTTCAACATTGTCTTATAGAGGTTCTAGATTCACTTCTTGATCAATGATAGGTATAAGAACCTGAACATCATCAAAAGTGATAGTAGGAACTGAGTTAGAATCCAATTCCTCCTCAAAAGCAATGTCTCTAACCTTATTTCTCCACCCAAACTCAACGTCCTCAAAAAATGTTGTAGTTCCCTCCACAAATTCCTTATTATGGGATCATTAAACTTATAGCCCTTAGATCGCTCATAATTTCCTTAACCCTTAACTTTATAGACATCAAAGAAGTTAGAAGTGATGTCATTTCAACCTTATCATTTTTAGCAAAATGTTTCTTAATTTCGTCAAGGAAACCTTAGCCTGAGTAATCTTTTCAGATTCTATGCCCTTAAAGGCTTCTGAAATGTTGTGCTTCATGATCATTAGAATCTTGCAATTTGAACGATCCCACCTCTCAAAATCCCTCTTAACATCACGGGTGCTTTCCGCAGTGAGAGGTGCAAGTTTTTCTTCCCTTAGTGCAAGGTCTATGTTCATATAGCCAAGCACTATAAGTATGTGCCTTTTCCATTCATTGAAATTAGTCCCATTAAGTATGGGTATAGAATTTATATTAGCAGATATTGTGGCAATAGAAGATAAATTAGCTAAATATAGAACAAAAGATAAATAAAAATAAGCTCACATCAATATTCAGAAGTAAACAATAAATTCAAGATAATGGCTAATCCCATCTCAAGATACCAAACACAACATTAATATCAAGTCTTTGGACAGTAATATTAATAGTAAGTGGTACTCTTGTTGTAGCAATCAAACATTAACAATAAATTATATCAAACAATTAATTAATTTTTGGACTAACTTATTGCTAACATAAAATACCTTATAATTGTCACATTTTTATCACCACAGATGTCGTTGAAATTCTGCCAAATATTAACTTACCTTTGGGTCAATTAATAAATGCATGAATCACAAAAACATATAATTATCTTAATATTTCAAATAAACTAATCTACACAAAAGAGGTTACTTTGGCGGCATTTTGTTTCAACTAATTTATTTAAAATATCAGACATCCTTAATTAAAAGCCAAAATATGAATTTATTAGTTTCAAAATATTTACCTTAATTTCATCTTTCAATCAAATTAAAAGATAATCATATATATAAGAATATATTTACCCCAAAACAACATACAATGATGCTGGCAAATATAATAATGGTTGAATAAATCATAAACCATAAACAACTTCATATAATATTTCCAATTTAAACCAAAATAATTTGAATAAAGGTAAACCTCATCTTAAGATATTTGACACTCTATTAATATTTCATCTTTGGACAAAATATTAACTTGCAAGTGATATATTAATGTAATAACCAAACATTGACAATAAGAACATGTCGAACAATAAATTTTCCTTTGGGCCAATTTATTACTCATGTAAAACCGTATAATTGCCATATGTTTATTACTGTTAGAATTAAGTGACCCAAATTCTTATTTAAATAAAATACGATGGAAAATAAAATAAAAGTAATATCCAAATAGAACTAGGCTTCTTTTATTTTATTTAGAATAAGGGTTTTTAAACCTTATTAAACTCTATCTATTTTATTTTGATTAGGATAAGGTGTTTCAATCCTACTAGAATATGGTTTTACAAGCCTATAAATAGACATAGTCTATTCCTCTTATAATTAATTCGAATTCGACATAGTGAATTTTCTTCTCCTCTGCCCGTGGTTTTTTCCCGAAAGGGTTTCCACGTAAAATCTGTGTGTTATTTATTTATTTATTTATTATTTTTCGATATTTTGTCATTACTAACATTAATATATATTTTCTCAAAGTGGTATCAGAGCTTTCAGGTTTTTCATCTCGATCACGGTAATGGCGTATTTGAAGTATGAAATTTCGCTGTTGGATCGCAACACCAGATTTGTGTTGTGGCAGATTAAGATGCAAGCAGTTCTTGTGCAGATGGATTTAGAGGAAGCCCTGCTAGGGATAGATAAGATGCCTTCAACATTAACAGATGAAGAGAAGAAGCGTAAGGATCGAAAGGCATTAACACAGTTATATCTGCATTTATCTAACAAAATTTTGCAAGATGTGATGAAGGAGAAGATCGTCGCTAGATTATGGAAAAAGCTGGAACAAATATGCATGTCGAAAACTCTAACCAGCAAGTTACATATGAAGCAACGTCTTTATGCTCATCGTTTGGAGGAAGGCGCATCTGTGCACGAACACTTAACCGTGTTTAAAGAAATTCTCTCAAACTTGGAGGCCATGAAGGTTCAGTATGATAAGGAAGAGCTAGGGTTGATTCCACTTTGTTTGTTGCCCCCGTCTTATTCAACCTTTAGAGACACGATTTTATATAGCCGCGAGTCTCTCACAGTCGATGAGGTTTATGATTCTTTAACCTTGTATGATAAGATGAAGCATCTTGTGGTTAAAACCAACTCTCAGGGTAAGGGTCTCATTGTTCGTGGGAAACAAGATCGGAATGCTGATAATGATCATTGAAGGACACAAGAATGGAATCCTCACGGTAATTCTAAGGGTAGATCGAAGTCTTCAAATAGAGGTAAAACTTGTAACTTCTGTAAGAAGAAAGGGCACATTAAATCTAAGTGCTATAAGCTACAGAATAAGATGAAAAGGGAGGCTGCGAATCAAAAGGAAAAACAACCAGAAAATTTCGGTGAAGCTAATGTTGTAGAAGACTACAGTGATGGTGAACTTCTAGTCACTTTAGTCATCAATTCTAAAGTGAGTGAGGAGTGGATCCTTGATTCGGGGCTGTACCTTCCACATAAGTCCCAATAGAGATTGGTTTACAAATTATGAAATAGTGTCTGAAGTTGTTGTTTTGAATGAAAATAATGCTTCGTGTAAAATCGCAAGTGTTGGAATGATTAAAGTTAAGATGTTTGATGGAGTTGTCAGAACATTTAGTGACGTACGACATGTTCCAGAATTAAAGAGAAATTTAATTTCATTAAGTACTCTTGATTCAAAAGGGTATAAATACACAGCTAAAAGTGGGGTTTTAAAGATTTCTAAAAGTTCCCTCGTTATGATGAAAGGGCAAAGAAAGACTACCAAGTTATATGTTTTGCAAGGTTCTACTGTTACTAGTGATGCAGCTGTCGCCTCCTTTTCCTTGTCAGATGATGATATTACTAAACTTTGGCATATGCGCTGAGGGCATATGAGTGAGAACGGTATGGCAGAATTGAGCAAAAGAGGACTTCTTGATGGGCAAGGAATTTGCAAACTGAAGTTTTGTGAGCATTGCATTTTTGGGAAGCAAAAGAGAGTTATTCACCAGAGGAATCCATAACACAAAGGGAATGTTGGAGTATATTCATTCTGATCTGTAGGGGCCATCCAGAGTGCCTTCAAGAGGTGGAGCTAATTATATGCTAACTTTTATTGATGAATTTTCCAGAAAAGTTTGGGCATTCTTCTTGAAGTAGAAAAGCGATGTGTTTTTCGCATTTAAGTCTTGGAAAACTATAATTGAAAAACAGACGGGAAAACAAATAAAACACCTCCGCACAGACAATGGCTTAGAGTTCTATTCTAATGAGTTTAATATACTGTGCAAGTTAGAAGGGATCGTAAGACACTTGACAGTTCGTCATACTCCACAGTAAAATGGCGTTGCAGAACGAATAAATAGAATGATCATGGAGAAGGTTCGATGTATGTTGTCAAATGCCAACTTACCAAAGTCATTTTGGGCCGAAGCAGCCTCTACTGCATGTTTTTTAATCAACCGATCTCCATCCATTGCCATTGAGAAAAATACTCCACTAGAGGTATGGTCTGGTAATCTTGCTAATTATTCTGATTTAAAGATCTTTGGGTGTCCTGCGTATGCTCATGTTGATAATGGAAAATTGGAACCGAGAGCCATTAAATGTGTTTTTCTTGGTTATAAAGTTGTTGTAAAAGGGTATAAGTTATGGTGTCCTGAAAATAGAAAAGTTGTGATTAGCAGAGATGTTGTTTTTGATGAAACTACCTAACTTATCTCTTAAAGATTCTTCCAATAAAGAAAATCAAAAGCAGGTGGAGCATCAGATTAATACAGAGTCGACTCCTCAAGCCAGTACAAAAATTGAGAATAGAGTTGCTTCTTCACCACAATACTCTATCGCCAAAAATAAAACTAGAAGAGAAATTAAACCTTTAAAGAAGTATGCTGAGGCTGATCTAGTTGCTTATGCTTTAAATGTGGCTGAAGATATAGATGCAAATCAAGAGCCATCTAATTATTCTGAGGCGGTTAGTTATGAAGACTCAGAAAAGTGGATGTTTGCTATGCAAGAGGAGATGGAATCACTCCACAAAAACAAAACACCAGATCTTGTAAAACTTCCTAAAGGTAAAAAGGTTGTTCGTTGTAAATAGGTGTATAAAAAGAAAGAAGGGACTCTAAGAGTTGAAGAACCCAGATATAAAGTAAGGCTTGTTACAAAGGGTTACAGTCAAATTCCAGGAGTGGACTTCACAGATGTGTTCCCCCCAGTTGTGAAGCATAGTTCGAATCGAGTTTTACTTGGTATTGTGGCCATGCATGATTTGGAGCTTGAGCAATTAGATGTTAAAACTGCATTTTTGCATGGAGAACTTGAGGAGGATATTTACATGCAACAACCAGAGGGTTTTACAGTCTCAGAAAAAGAGGACTATGTTTGCTTGTTGAAAAAGTCCCTTTACAGTTTGAAACAGTCACCAAGATAGTGGTACAAGAGGTTTGATTCCTTTATAATTTCTCATGATTTTAAAAGAAGTAGCTTTGATAGTTATGTTTACTATAAGAAAAACAATGGTTCTTTTGTATATCTACTCTTTTATGTTGATGACATGTTGATAGCAGTAAAAGATAAAGGAGAGATAAGAAAGGTCAAAGTCCAACTAAGTGAAGAATTTGATATGAAAGATTTGGGACCAACAAAGAAGATACTTGGTATGCAAATTATTAGAGGTAGAAAAGTAAGTAAATTGTACCTAAGTCAGAAAGGGTACATTGAGAAAGTTCTTTGCAGGTTCAATATGCAGAGTGCTAAGCCTATTAGTACTCCTTTAGCAGCTCATTTTAGACTTTCATCAGCTTTGTCTCCACAATCAGATGATGAGATTGAGTACATGTCACATGTTTCATACTCTAGTGCAGTGGGATCTCTCATGTATGCTATGGTTTGTTCACGTCCAGATTTATCATATGCAGTCAGTGCAGTTAGTAGATACATGGCGAATTGTGGTAAAGAACTTTAGAAAGCAGTTCAGTGGATTTTAAGATACTTACGAGGTACTACTGATGTTTGCTTACAGTTTGGAAGAACTAGAGATGGAGTCATTAGGTATGTTGATGCTGATTTTGCTAGAGACCTTGATAGAAGAAGATCTCTCACAGGTTATATCTTTACAATTGGAGGTTGTGCAGTTACTTGGAAAGCCACTTTGCAAACTACAGTTGCTTTGTCTACCACTAAAGCTGAGTACATGGCGATTACTGAGGCTTATATAGAAGCTATTTGGTTGAAGGGACTATTTAGTGAACTCAATGAAGACCTTCAAACCAGTACAGTATATTGTGATAGTCAAAGTGCCATCTTCCTTACAAAAGATCAAATGTTTCATGAGAGAACAAAACACATTGATGTTTGGTATCATTTTGTTCGTGATATTATTGCTTGTGGTGATATTGTTGTGAGCAAAATTAGTACTCATGAAAATTCTGCAGATATGATGACTAAGTCACTTCCTATAACCAAGTTTGAGCATTGCTTAGACTTGGTTGGTGTTCATTGTTAAAGTTAAACCCTTAAGGGGTTTTATGGAAGAGGTGGAGAACTTGTTCGTTGAAGTTCATGATGAAGAACTTGTTCGTTGAAAGTTCGTGATGAAGAACTTGTTCATTGAAAATTTGTGTCAAGGTGAAGATTGTTAGAATTAAGTGACACAAATTCTTATTTAAATAAAATACGATGGAAAATAAAATAAAAGTAATATCCAAATAGAATTAGACTTCTTTTATTTTATTTTAGAATAAGGTTTTTTAAACCTTTTAAACTCCATCTATTTTATATTGATTAGGATAAGGTGTTTCAATCCTACTAGAATATGGCTTTACAAGCCTATAAATAGACATAGTCTATTCCTCTTGTAATTAATTCGAATTCGACATAGTGAATTTTCTTCTCCTCTGCCCGTGGTTTTTTCCCGAAAGGGTTTCCACGTAAAATCTGTGTGTTATTATTTATTTATTTATTTATTATTTTTCGATATTTTGTCATTACCGACATTAATATATATTTTCTCAATTACCATAGTTGCACATGTAGTGGTTCAAAGCCAAATAATTAACAAGCACATGTATTCATAATTTTGGCATGGATAAAAACACCAAAGCAATTCATGCATATACATGTATTCATAATCAAATAGAAAAAAACTTACCTTGAATTTACCATGTAAATCCAAAATTGTATTTATGATTAAACGAATATTCACATGAATACTTGAAAAATATTTTCAAGCCAATAAATCTCAAAAAACCAAAATCATAATAGTTGGCATATCCCACAATTCATACAATAAACCATATAATCATAATTTAACCAAATATTTGGAACCATAAGATGCCAAAACATAAGATTATAGAACCAGACTTAAAACCAAATCATTTAAACACATATTATGGTTAACATCAATTTGCATCAAACCTAATTTCATCATAATTAAACCATAAAAAATATAATTCTGATCAACTTGCTTTACATATCCCAAGTAAATTCAAAACCAAAATATATGCTTAAACTAAATAATATATTCTATCAATTATATATTGAATTCAATGATTAATGATTATAAAAATTGGATTCAATTATACATTTGCTGAATCTGATTGGAATTAAAAAAATGATTATAATGAAACCCTAAAATTGAATCGATAAAACTAACAAATATTACCATCAACTTTAAGGATTTAACATATATAATGAATTCATTGATAGACGATCAGTATATAAGAGACACTTTACCTGAAGCAATTTCTTTCACCAACCATATATCATCATGTAAAATCCTAAACATAATTACTAAAGTATCTCCAACCATATATATATATAACCGTAAAATTGAAAAACAAGCGATTAGCGATTAACAATCCATCATTGATATAATCAAATATATATCATAAACAGTTTCTAATGAAACCCAAACCTACACAGCTTATTAAATATTTATTAAAACTGTATAAACAACATAAAATCCTCAGTTTTTAATTCTCAATTAAAACTGTAAATCTTTCTAGTTATACGAAAATTAAAAACTTAAAAATTTATTTAAAACCTTAAAATTTTATTTAAAGAATTAAAACTCAAAAATTTATCAAGAATCTCAAAGATTCAACATAATATATAATTAAAATATCAAATCCATAAGATCTGAAAAATGAATCAATCCAAAAATAATAGAGAATCAATTCATTCTCAATGATTCAACATGACAAAGCTCGGATGCCACTTGTTAGATTTTTAAAATAAATCTAAAATAAAACTTAATAAACTAAGATCTATCATGCCAAATCATCAAGAATAAATTAAGAATAAAATTAAATGCAGAAGCGTACTTGAATCCATGAATTCCTCGAAGTTTTACCGGATCTTGAGGATTTGATCTTCCAAATTAGCATACAATAATTTGAGAGAATATCTGCTCTTTCTTTCCTAATGATGGGATATTAGAAAATATATCTCTTGTGTATAATTTGGGGACCATAACCCTAATATTTATAACCTTAGCATATTAGTTCTAATCAAATTCTAAGTAGCCCATCATTAATTAGAATTTGATTAGAAGAGTATTTACACATATTTAACCCATACTTTATTTAATAATTAAAAGCCCAATAAAATTCTAACCAAATTAGATTACTTTTAATTTGAGCTAACCTATCATGATAGTAAATAATAACATGTAATTATCTTTATTATATATGTGATGTCCAAATTTTCCAACACAATAAGCATAGAGTCTTTACCTGAGGCAAAACAAACAATATGGTATTATCCTTAAACTTGGTCCAAACAGGAAAGAATGCCTCAACCAATTAGAAGAGGATCATGCACTCCCATGCAAAAAGACGACTCATGAGTAACTCAAAGAATACAAGCTAAGATCTAGTGAAAAAAGAGAGAGGTATAGCCATCTTCTAGGATTCATTCATCACACTATTATTCTATTATCTTATGTTATTTTCCTCTTGATCTCTCATTTCTCCTTTAGCATCTTTTACTTACTGAAGCACCGAAGAGCATCTTGGAACATAGGCTCCAACAACCCCATAGTTTACCTTGTGCCTAAAGCCTATTCACCTGGGTTTTACCTACCTACCTTCAAACTCAGTTACATTTAGAAGAGACAAACAAATTTAATTATTTGGCGATTTTATTTAATTTTTCATTCATAGCGACCATGTTCTTTTTTGTTACTTAAAAGCTCCACAATCACAAAAACATCAGAATGAATTCCCTCTAAAGAAGAAATAGAAAAACATAGAAAGACAATGAAGGATAAGAATTTTGGTTATATTATTTCAAAACGGTGGAGTTGCATAGTTTTAAGCATTATGACATTTTTTATGCTTAAATCAATTTTAGTTCAATTTTTTTAATACATTTTTTAAACTATTCATAAACATTATAAACCCTAAAATCCCAATTAACTAAATTGAAGGCTATTATATGCTTAAATGTCTGGATCCAAGACTTTTAAATTAATGTAACAATAACGATAACAACTGAATTAAGACTTAATTGAAATTTGAGAAAGTTTTTACGTAAAAAACAGAAAGGAATATTGTGTAAAATGGGGTTTCACATACTTGTATCAATGAGTACCTACCATAATTTTGCCTTTTATTGTTGCTGTTTCTATGTTTGTCGGGACTACTCTTTGTCTATGTCCTTAAAAGGAGGTGAAGTTCGTGAACTCCAGGAACTGAGACAAAGTGGATTTGCCGGATACGAAAATTAGAAGATGAAAAGAACGTTGGATTTAAATTATGAAACGTAGTTCAACGCCTAAATTAATTTTAGGTTGAGAGAATTTCAAAAGTTGGGGGAATGATCTTTGGTGGTAAGATAGCAAAGAGGAATATGATTCCATTGGTAGGCTTCCCATTATATATTGAACAGGATAGAGTAATTCGCTTGTAACAGTCAATTTCCCATCAGAAATACTCATTTTCGCCAAAAATTTCATCAGAAATAAAACTTCTTTAATTTGACATCCATACATCTAAAAGAATTGCTGAACTTTATTTGACATAGATGGACATGTATGGTCTCCAGGTACAACACCTGACTCTTACATTTATTATTGACTTACATTCCTGGTAAAACAAGCAAATCAATGCTAATTCGCACACCACAAATAGAATTGTTGTTGTAATTTGAACGTTCAACGTGAGTTTATATGGTCAACACTCATTGTCGCTAATCAATAGCCTGAATTCTAGAGTCTAAAGTTTAGTCTTGATAACTTAAACTACCAGTAAATCAAAGGATAAATGATTAGGTAGCATTAGATACGTGTCCAAGATTTTTTTTTTTTAATACAATATTAGAGATAGAAAATGGGATAACAAAATTAGAATTCATATTAGATAGGTATATGACAAAAGTTTTAATCACCGCTTCATTCATGTTAAGACAATAGGTGCCCAAGATCTTAGACTTTGTTCCGATGCTCGTGTTATTATGATTCGAATATCAACAACGAATGTCGGAAAGAACCTGTAAAATAGTGATTGTAAAGTTGCACTGCAGCAACAAAATATTAGAAGGGATCGGGAGAGAAAGCTGAATATGGAAGAATTCAATTACAAGGGCTTGCTACGAATCTGGGGTGGTCATCTCCGGCCATGATCACCACAATCTTCGGCTCCATACCAGCGGATGCTTGGATGGTTTCGTTGTTCTTTTCTTCTTTCGCATTTGGAAGTTCAGGTGATGACTGGCGCCAGTGACTGCAAGCGAGGAAGAGCAATGCGATGCCAATGATACCGAAAACGATAGTAAGGCCTCCGAATAGATAGGGAAGTGGAGAATTCCATTGCAATAGAGAATCATTACCGACCGTTGAATTGCCACTTGACCTCATTTCTCACTCTTTCTGAGCCTACACTTTTTCTTGTTGAAAACAAAACTGTTGTGTTAATTTTGATGATCACTTAAATGGTCAATTTATATGAATTTAAATGCTTAGTGGATACATTTATTCCATGTTGATTCTTTCTTTTTGTTATTCACATTACCAAAACGTCCTCCCAATAGATTCTTCTCTTCTAATTTGTTAGTTAACATAAAATAGATGATAGTTGGTTAGGTAGTCTAATTATGTACTTACCCTGCAATCCCATCTCTTTTTTTTTTTTTTTTTTTTTAATTTTTTACGTTACAAATCCATTTAGTTTCATGTACTAGGATAGGCATATAAGATATTTTCAAATTTCTGAAATATATATTTATGTCTGTATTCAACATCCACTATCAAATCCAACTACGGGTGGATGCTATGGAGATATGAAAGGTCGATATTACCATAGAGTAATTACATGGACGAATTAGAAAATATTTTTTAGGCTGATTGGATTGGAGTAGTCATTTTAATAATTTATTTTTTTATAATTTTAAAATTAAAATTAAAATTTTATCAATTTTAAAAAATTAAAATATAATTTTATTATTATTAATTTAAATTTTTTAAATATCTAAATAAAAAAATTTCATTTTAAGATGCCTACCGTGCGACCCATGACTTCCCCACTAAGTATATAAATTTGGGTTACAAGAGTGCAATCTTATTTTATTTAGATTCTTTATTTTTTTAAAAATATTTGTGTTAAACGTCTTGTATCAACATCTGATACAAATTAAAAAATAAACATAATAGTGAGACCTGATAAAAAAATAATTAAACCAAGTGACAGAGATGGCGTGACAGGGTGAAGATTCTTATGAAAATTAACATAGATTTAAGCAATGATTAGACATATTTATGGTTGTGTTACTTGTTTAGTTTCGAAGTTTCGTTTAAAATTTAAAGAGTTTAAATAAAAATATTAAGTTTAGAAAATGAGTTTAAATAAAAATATTAGACTTATTTAAAGTATATGTTAGATTTAAGATTAAACATTTAAGAATCTTGTCTGGCTCAACTTGTTTTTAAGTTTTTAATATTTTATATTATATTATTTTTATATATTATGTAATTTGTAACATATTAAAAAAATAAACTTATACTAAATATATAATACTATTCTAATGTAAACATTAAAATAATATTAAGATAACTAAAAAAATTTCAATAAATAAAAAATAAAATTATTAATATTAAAACAAAATAATATAAATATTTAAAAAAACATTTAAAATATAAAATAAGTGGGTCTAAAATAGACTTAAGTTTAAGGGTGAGCGAAACTCGATTCGACTCGAAAAAATAAAAAAAAATTGAATTTAGAGTTAAACAAATCGAGTTATTCGAGTCAAGTCGAATTTTTTTTCAAATTTTGAGTTCGAATCGAGTTGAGTTTTCGAAATTGAATAACTCGAATAATTCGAATAAATCGAATATCAAACTATAATATTTTATATTTTTACTCTAAACACCCAAACTTTTTTACTTTTCCCTCAAAACTTTTACTCTTTCCCACTTTCCCCTCAAAACTTTTACTCTCCACCCATCCCAACCTCTCATCTACCCAAAATTCATTTCCCACCAAATTTTACTTCCTATTGACTTTTCCTCACAATTTTACTCCCAAAAACCCTCAAAATTTTTTATTTTTCCCCAAAATTCTTACTCTCTTCCACTTTTCCCTTAAAACTTTTACTCCCTTCCCATCCCACCTCCCATCTACCCCCAAACTCATCCGCCCCCCAAATTTTTTTAATATTTTCCCTCCAAAATTTTACTCCAGCTATTTACTTTCCTTCAAACTTTTACTCCCCAAAACTTTTTATTTTCCCTCTAAACTTTTACTTCTCTCCATTTACTCCTAAATAAAAAATCAAAATTATCCACAAAACCCCTAAACATAAATAGTAATAATTTTATTTATATCTACTACTTGTATTATTAAATTAAAGTTCACATTTTATATTATTTATATTATTGAATTGTTTAGTCATATTGAATATTTATATTAAAATTGAATTATTAATGATGCCATAAAATATTCGTGTTAAAATTTTATATTGGTATCAATTTCATATATTATCTTTAAAATAAATTTTATTAAAAAATCACATTTTTACATTTAATATATTTTTTAATTCCAAAATACATAGTGACAAGAATCTGAAAATAACTGGAACAACTAAGCAAGCAAAAAAGCTAACACATATATAAAAGATTAATAAATAAATTATTAGGTGATAAAAGTTAATAAAAAATTTGATTATGGTAGACAAATTTTATTACGGTGGTTGACAGTGGTTACAAGGACCCAATTTTTTAAAAAAAAAAATGTAACTCAAACAAATATATTCGATTTGATTTGATTCAATTCGGATTTCATTTCACTCGACTCGATTTGAAATAATTTCAAATCAAATTAGGATGATAAAATATGATTCGTCAACTCGATTAACTCGAAATTTTTTCATTCGATTCGATTCGATTTGATTTGATCGAATGCTCACCCTTACTTGGATTAGTCTTTTGCAAATATGAACTGTTTCAATAAAATTTTAGGTCCATACTTTAGGCCAGATTGAACTTGAATAAACATAAAATAAGTTAATAGTATACTTAGATCCGACCTTATATGAATCATGATTACTTTTAAAAATATAGATTCCTACAAAATTTAGTAGAAATTTGCATGTGCTGCAGCAAGCAAACCTAGAATCTTTGAGAGAGTCGTGAATTGTCAAAATTAATGGGAGGGTTGATTCCGGAAAACATGAAAAGCAAAGGGGCACTAATTCCCTTTTCTTTGTTCCAACGGGCAAAGAATCTTTAGATAACAAGAATCAACTTTGCAAATTCATATCTGCAATTCACGTTCAGTGAATTCCGAATCAATTTGTTGATGGAGAATACGGATCATAAATGGCGTATGGTAGAGGCAGAGATTGCCCTATTTATCTGGGTTGTACTTAAAAGCAGTTAATACGGCACTGGTAGACATACCATTTTTTTTTTTTTTACTAAAATTTGTATATTGATACCAATTTATTTCGATGTACTATTTCAAATTTATTAATATTATTTTTTAAAAATAAATTTAAAAAATATATAAATATTTACAAATTTCAAATAAATGATATTGAATAAATTTTAAATATAAAATACTCATCAATTACATAAAATATTCATTAATATATCTCACAAATAAAAATTCATCATCCCATAAATTCAAAACTAACAAGAAAAAATAAAAAAAAACTAACAAAAAAAAAAAAAAGAAGCCGAAGGGTGGTGAGTAGAGGTGTCTATGGTCCGAGCCCAACTAAAATTTCAGGCCCTATTGGTAGGCTCAAGCCTGACTCGACCCAAAAAATAGACTGATATTTTTTCCACGCCCAGCCCAATATATGCTAAACCCAAGCCTAGCCCGTCCTGATCTTTTTTTTTATTGAAAATATTTTATTACATAAAATAAATTTAAAAAATATAATATATAAAATTCACTAAAAAAATTAAAACAAACAATTCTCCAAAATTACCAAATTACATTAACAAATATTAAAAATTAGATGAAAATTTATTGTCATTTGTTGGATATAAACCTCATTAATGTTCATAATAATTAATTATTGCTCCTTTAAAAAAAATTAACCATTGCTAATGTAATGATTATCATTTCAATGGAATAATAAATTTTACACAAAATGAAAAACGACAAAATAAATGACAGCATCAAATTTGTTTCATTAAAGTACATTAAAGTTGAAGGATAGTACATGAAATTTGATAATTAATGAAATAACTTGGTAACTAAAACCAACCATAACAAGGTTATATTCTCATGCAAATGATGTTGGAAGCCTGACAAAATTAAAAGCTCTACAATATCTATATATCAAGCAAAATAGCAGTAGAAAATAGCACCCAACACCGGACAGCAATGGTAGAACAATAATGAAACAACACCCAAATAGCACCAAAAGCAACCTGCAAAATGTAATCAACCATTCAAAATATTTATATGTCAAACAATCAACATATTTGATTTTATAACAAGCTATAAATTCTAAGGTAAATTATATACCTAAAAAGGGATCGAAGCATCATCGTCTTCATCCTCATCGTCATTCTCATCATTATTGTAATCAATTTCTAATGTAAAATGAGAATAAATAGCTGGATAATCAAATTGATAAAATATTATAAAATTATAACAATAAAAGGAGAATAATAATTACACATTGAAAATCCCTTAGCTTGCATCCAGTCATCAAAGCAAACAACGGTTTGAACCATTTTTGGTTTAAGGGAACTCCACAAAGATGTGATAACTTTCTTCCCCATGCTAAAAGCCAACTTGGAAGCTACAGTCGATATTGGAATTGTCAAAAGATCACGGGCCAAAAATAAAAGCTCACGATATCGAATTGAACTTTTGCTCCAATAATCCAGTACATCTATTTGACTATTCAACTCAAGCTCTGGTTCTTCCAAGTAAATGTCCAATTGTGACCTTTCACTCTTAGTATTGGATTCACTTAAGTATCTTCTATAGTCATCACTCTCATCATAATCCCCTCCCAAATCAACCTTATTAACATTGAGTTCATGCAAACTAGAATCAACATGATCATTATCCGAAACATTGGAACTCCCGGTCAAAGAGGAAGACATGGATTTGGAGTTCTTAACATACTCTTCAAACAAGAGTTTAAGATTGATAAAAATGGTTTGCACAAAGTCTGAAGCATGAGCACTGTAGCTTGTAGTAAAGCAATACTGCACATAATTTAACTTGTAACGAGGATCTAAAATTACAGCACATGACAATATCAAAGAATACTCAGGCCAATATTTATTAAATTTCTCTTGCATTTGCATAACAATTAGAGTTAAAAACGAATGAGGACCTTTAATTGTATTAATTAAGACCTTGTGATTAGCCATAGGATAATTAGAACTAGAAAAAATACAAGTCACATCATAAAAGACTTAAAAATTTACAAAGAATAGCAACATTTCCCCACTTTTCATCAAAAAGTGCAAATATTTGATAATCTTTATCCCGTTGGGCACAATAATCTAACACATCTATATAGTAAAGAGAAGATTCAAGCATCAAATAAGTAGAATTCCATCTCATACACACATCTTAACGTAATTTTTTGGTCACATTCAAATGAAAGCTTTTGTCAACCATATCATAATTTTTTTCTTATGAATTCCTGACTTTTTTATGTACTTGATTCCATTTTGAATATGACCAACAATCAACAAGTTCCAAACCAACTTTAACTATAAGATTAATATATGTGTACAACATCTAGCTTGAAAAAAAACACCATAATACAAAAGAGCTTGGTTCTCATGAAAATGATTTTTTAGATAAGAAACCATAACATCGTTATAAGAAGCATTATTTAGAGTAATGCTAAAAATTTTCTTGTCTATACCCTACTAAGATAAACATAAAATAAGTTCATCTGCTATGTTCAAACCATCATACGGAAGAAATAAATCTCTAAACCTTAGGATTCTCTTTTGTAGCATCCAATCTTTGTCAACCCAATGAACAGTAATGCAAATGTGTTCATCATTAGTATGCTCAGAGTTCCAATTATCAGAAGTTAGACAAATTAAACCAGTGCTTTAACCAACTCTTCTTTAACATGATCTTTCTCATTTGCATAATACATTAGGACATCCCTAGTAGCTGTTTATCTACTTATATTTTAAAATTAGGACTAACAACACTCATCATGTATCTAAATCTTGGTTATTCAACTTTCCTAAATGAATGCTTGCCACACATAAGAAAAGTAGAAATAGCTTGAGAACACTCATCATCATTAAACTTGTAGGTTTTTATAGATAAACCACCTCTTAAGTGTAACACCCTAAACCCGGCCAGGATGTTATAGCCGAATCTAGCGATGTCACATGAGAAAGTTTTTGAAAACACATTGGTACATTAAAACAGTTCCAGTTATTATCTTTTATTTAGTTCAGGAAAACGTGTACTAATTGATTTGCTTTAAAATATTTCTTTTACGCAGAAGCTTTTGAAACAAAATAATTTTTTTCAAAACCGTTTTTATTTATGAAATTCTTAATTTATTTTAGGAAAACTATACTTATTGCATTGCAATTTATAAACCCATAATCAATAGTTCAAAAACCTAAATTAAAACCCAAAAGTCCAAGTCCACAAATTACATAAAATATTCCCAAAAATAATATTTAAAGCAGTAAAGCACTCAAAACTATAAAACCAAGATGTATGTGGCAGTGTTCACCGTCGAGTCCTCCGTTGCACTATCCCTCCTACTGTTAGGGATTACCTGAATAGATTAAACAGAAAAGGGTGAGTTTTCACAAACTCAGTATGTAATCCCCCACAGAAATCATACATACAATCATACATATCAGATGTCATAACATACAGCCTGGGCTAAAGCCCATTACAGAATCAGTTCGGGCCTTAGCCCATTCAGAAGCATAATCAGATATAAATGAGGGCCTTGGCCCAATCAGATACAGAATCAGATATATATATATATATATATATAAGGGCCTTAGCCCAATAAAATACAATATACAGAACATATTAACAGTATACCACCTACCAGCCCTACATACCAACTTCGTTCAACCCATCACACCATGTGGGGATAAAATCGACCCACCCGTTCCTACACACCAAATAGGGTATATAATACCTATCCATCCCTACACACCATACCATACCGAATACGGCACATATCAGAAATATACAGCTTAGCTACCAATAACAGGCAATAAAAGCCTTTTAGATACTTCCTTCAACTTCATCAACCTAACCCCAAAATAATGCAACGTATAAATATGACATGCTATAATGCATTTTATCAGATTAAACAGTCAGAACAGATATACTTGCTAAGTCAACATGCTCAAATCATATATCACTTATTCAGAACACAGAATTAGGGGTCTAAGTAATGCTTACCGACCCTACGACAGGTTACAGTTGGCTTGGGCGTGCAACCTTACAGATCATTTCAGAAAAGTGGGCTCACATGCCTATGTAGCCTGCCCGTGTGGGCCCACACGGCCTAAATTGGCCTTGGCCGTGTGGATCACATGGCCTGGCCTAGAATCTCACATGCTTGTGTGGTTTACCCATATGGGCCCACGTGCCCGTGTGGCCCACACGGCCCAATTTGTCTAGCCCGTGTCTCGTACACGGTCTCACCAGCCAACACACGGTCGTGTCATGCACCCATGTCACATGCATACGGCCTGGTTCATCGATCATACGGCCGTGTACTGCCACATGGTCTACCATACGGGTGACCACACGCTTGTGTGGCATCGACAGTTCAGTTTTTTGGCTTTCACAGACTTTCATTTTCTGTGTTTTTGGGTACACACCTGAATTTAATTTTTTGCAAAAACCGTCCCAAGCACTCTTAGGCCTAAAAACGAGTTATCCCTTCTCAGTTTAACGGATTTATTAGCGAACTTGAATAACCAAAGATGAGCAAAAATCTGACTTATCCCCAAAACAATTCTTCTTTAGTGATACCCAACCCCGTGATCACAACCTTACCGGTGATAACCTCTTCGTACGCCATTTAATTATACAAGAGCTCGTTATTACGCTGTTATTAAGGAACCAATAGCAGGCAAAGAGAAAGGACTTACCAGTACCGCACAATATCCAATTACGTCACAAAGCAGAGGAAAAATGGTGGATTGGGCTACTGAAATTTTGACAGCAAAAGGCTAAAAAATGGGCAGGAAAAGATAAGGGAAAAAATGAGACGAAAAAGGCATCAAAGAGTTTTTGTGGAAAGGGAGAAAACTGAATCTTACAAAAAGGAAATATCTAGATAACTGCCCAATCCCCCAAATCACTCCACTAATCATCAACTGCTCAGTCACTTAAATGTTTCATTTTAACTCAAATACCCACACGGCACTAGCAACAAAAATAATGCCCATGTACTGACTCGAACATAAGACCTCGAGCAATTTACCACTCCTCTTAACCACCAGACCAGCAGACCCATTCTGACATATATTAACCAAATTTTGCTTATAAGTGTAATAACCAAAGATTGGGTTTTGTTCATAAAAAATCAAAATTTACCCAAGTTGTGACTTGAACTTGGGACCTCACACACACACCCAGAACACATAATCACTGAAGCAGGCAGATATTTGTGTCAAATTAATTTTAGAAACACATACAGATATTTTTGTGCTACAAATTCACAAAAGCCGGAATTAAGGAAATTTGGGGCATTACAATTCTACCCCACTAAAAAAAAATTTTGTCCTCAAAATTTTACTTGATGAGAAAAGGTGAGGATACTACTGATGCATCGAATCTTCTGGCTCCCAAGTAAACTCCTCATTATTATGATTTCGCCACAACACCTTCACTAAGGGGATAGACTTTCTTCGCAGAACCTTAACGTCCCGATCTAAAATCTGAACTGGCTCCTTCTCAAACATCAGATCCAGTCTAACCCCAATGACCTCCATAAGAACAATATACATAGGATCAGAGTGGTAGCGTCTCAGCATAGAGACGTGAAACACATCATGTATGCGATATAACTCTGGAGGTAACTCCAACTGACATGCGACTGGCCCCAATCGTTTTAGAGTCTAGTACAACCCAATAAACTAAGGGCTCAGCTTACCATTGCGATTGAGCCTCAAAACCTTCTTCCATGGCGAGACATTAAGAAAAATGAAGTCCCACACAGAATACTCTATCTCACATCATTTCAAATCCGTATAAGACTTCTGCCTGTCAGAAGCCGCTTTCAATTGATCTCGAATTAAACGGACCTTATCCTCAGTTTTTGAAACCAATTCCGAACCCAGAATATGTCGCTTACCCAACTCAGTTCAGCACAAGGGAGTGCGACACTTACGACCATATAGTGCCTCGTAAGGTGCTATCTGTATACTAGGCTGATAGCTATTGTTGTAAGCAAACTCTACTAATGGCAAGTACTCCTCCTAACTGCCTCAAAAATCTATAATGCAGCCTCTCAACATGTCCTCCAATATCTGAATCACCCTCTTCGACTGACCGTCTCTCTGAGGATGAAAAGTAGTACTGAAGTATAACCTTGAACCTAGAGCCTCATGAAGCTTCTGCCAGAACTGAGACGTGAAACAAGAATCCCTATCAGAAATGATCGAGACAGGTACCCCATGTAGTCTCACTATTTTAGAAATGTAGAGCTTAGCCAATTCTTGTAAGGAGAAGTCTGTCCTAGCCGGAATGAAGTGAGTAGGCTTGGTCAATCAATCCACGATTACCTTGATAGAATCCTTCTTAGTAGGTGTTAAAGGCAACCCACTAATGAAGTCCATCGTTACTCGCTCCTATTTCCACATCGGTATCTTAACCAGCTACAGTAAACTCAAAGGTAACTGATGCTCAGCCTTAACCTGCTGACAAGTTAAACAGCGAACAACGAAGTCGGTAACCTCACGCTTCAACCCTGACAACCAGTATAAATCTCACAATTCTTGGTACATTTTGTTCCCGCCAAGATGCATAGCATAATGGCTACTATGCGCTTCCCTTAGAATCGATAGTCTCAAATCTTCATCATTCGGTACATAAATCTGACTGCGGAAACAAAATACCCCATCACTATTAATCTTAAAATCAGTCGTAGTACCACTCTCAACCTAACGAAAACACAACTCAAGAGATTTATCTCTCATCTGTTTATCTCTGATTTGATCAATCCATGTCAATTTCACTTGAAGCTTAGCCATTAGACTCCCATCATCGAATAAACTGATTCGAGTGAACATCACTCTAAGATCAGTCATAGCCCTACGGCTCAACGCATCGACCATTACGTTGGCCTTACCAGGCTGATACTCAATATTATAGTCATAATCCTTACGCAGTTTAACCCATCTATGCTATCTAAGGTTTAACTCCTTCTGAATGAGGAGATATTTGAAGCTCCTGTGATCAGTGTAGATAGTACACTTCTCACTGTACAGATAGTGCCTTTAGAATTTCAGAGCAAAGACTATCGCTACCAACTCCAAATCATGCGTCGGATAATTAGCCTTATGTATCTTGAGCCGACAAGACGTATAAACAACCACCTTACCGTCTTGTATCAGAACGCAATCTAAAGCCACATGTGACAGATCATTGTATACCACGAAGTCCTTACCGGGCTCAGGCTGTATCAGAACAGGTGCCTGAGTCAGAACAGTCTTAAGTTAATCAAAATTCTCCTGTTGTACATTAGTCCAAACGAAAGCAACTCCTTTACACAGAAGCTTAGTCAACGGAGCTGCGATTAAGGAGAACCTTTCTACAAAACGTCAATAATATCCAACTAGCCCCAAGAAACTACGGATGTCAGACACATTCTTTGGCTGTTTCCAATCTACACAGCCTCAATCTTACAAGGGCCAACATGAATCCCCTCAGTAGACACCATATGTCCCAAGAAGGTTACTTCATGGAGCCAGGATTCACACTTGCTGAACTTTGCATATAGCTGTTTCTCATGAAGAATCTGTAGTACCAACCTGAGATGCTTATCGTGGTCGTCCTTAGACTTAGAATACACCTAAACGTCGTCGATGAACACTACCATAAATTGGTCCAAATAGGTTCGGAACACTCGGTTCATTAAATCTATAAACACCGCTGGTACATTACTTAATCTAAAGGGCATAACTAGGAACTCGTAATGTCCATAACGAGTCCTAAATGCCATCTTATGCACATTAGCCTCCTTAACTCTCAGTTGATGGTAACTTGACTGTAGATCGACCTTAGAAAACATAGAAGCCCCTCTGAATTGGTAAAATAGGTCATCAATCCTCAGAAGTGCGTACTTATTCTTGATCGTTAGGTTGTTTAGCTGATGGTAGTCGATACATATACTCATTGCCCTATCTTTCTTTTTTACAAATAGAACTGGTGCTCCACACGAAGACACACTAGGATGAATGAATCTATGATCTAACAATTCTTGGATCTGAGCCTTAAGCTCTGTAGCTCCTTCAGTGCCATTCGGTAAGGGGCGATAGACACCAGAGCTGTACCAGGAATCAACTCAATACCAAACTCCACCTCTCAGCTCGGAGGCAATCCCGGTAGTTCCTTAGGAAAAACATCTGGAAAGTCTCTCACAGTTCTGATGTCTTTAACTGAAGAGTCCACAGAATCAAAAATACTGATGTAGGCCAAGAATGCCTCACACTCTTTCTTTACTAACTTTTTTGCCACCAACGCAGAACTCACATTAGTCAAATAATTTCATCATTCCCCAATTACAATTATCTCATTATCCTCCTCGGTTCTTAAGACAACCCTTTTTGTGGCATAGTCTAGATTCACTCGATGTTTAACCAGCCAATCGATGCCCAAAATTAAATCGAACTCCCTAAAAGGAAGCTCTATCAGACCAGCTAGAAACACTATCCCTTGAACCTCTAGTAGAACATCTCTATACAGTCTATTAACACAGACAGATTGCCCCAAAAGACTTAACACAGTTAACTCACTATCAGTACTCTCAACTAGAATCCCCAAAGTTTTCGACACAATACTAGCTATATATGAGTGTGTAGAGCCTATGTCTATCAGTGCAAGATAAGGTACATCAAATATTAAAAAGAAACCCGTAATGATGGCTGGAGCATCTCGGTCCTCATGGTGACGAGTAGCATAAACTAAGGTAGGCTGCCTCACCTCAGTTGGTCTAGCACCTTTGTCTGGTGCTCTCTATCCTTAGCCCATGCCATTACCACCCCTCAGGAATCTCAGCAATCTCAGTAATCTCTAGCACCTTAGGTGGCTGCTGAACTACTCTCGGCAGTTGTACAGTCTTAACAATCGGGGCTTGCATCTGATTAACTCTCAAAGGACAGTTTCTAACACAGTGCTCAGTTGACCCATATCTCAGACATGCCCTAGTAGTCCTCTAACACTCACCTGGATGGTGTCTACCACAATGCTCATAAAGCGCCAGCCCAGTAGCTGCAACAGGAGGCCCAACTCTCACTGGCCTATCAGTTCTGGCCTTTTTCTTAGGCCTCATCCCTGAATTTGAGGGCTCTGAATCCTTCTTATTGTTTCCTTTGTCTCAGTTTTGGCGTTCAGTGTGCTTTAGCTCTTCGGCGATCTTCTCCTTCTCAACTAGAGCAGAAAAATCACGCACCCCCTTCAGAGCTATCAGAACTCAAAAACTGTCCCCGAGACTATCCTCAAAATAGACACAGTACTTGTACTTAGTCGCCATGCCTCACGCATAACGGCTCAACCTTAGGAACTCAGCCTTATACTCGGCCACCAAATGATCTCTCTTAGTGAGATTAAGTAACTCCCGCCTCCTAGTATCGATATAATTGGCCCCTACATATTTACCCTGGAAGGTAGTCTTAAAAATATCCAATGTCAGCTGATCGGGCTAGGTGCCCTCCTTAACCGTCAACCACCACTGGTATCCTCATCATGAAGTAGGAATATAACCCCCTTAAGCTTCTACTTAGCAGTAAAATCCAAATTGTCCATAATTCTTTCCACGGCCTCCATCCAACACTCAGCCATGTTAGGAGCGACTCCAGTGACGCCCCTGAATAACTCAGCTGCATTGGATCGGAGTCATTTCATAACGGACCCACAGCCCCCAAGAGCAGGGTTGGGCCCAACGACCCTCTCTAAAATCTGTAGCATGACTTGGGAGAGTGCGTTGTCCCTAGCCGCACAATCATGAGACCTAGTCTCTGTCTCAGGCGATACCGGTGACTCACTAGTGTCTAAATTTAGAATAGTATCTAATGCCAAGGACTCAGCTCGAGCCCCTCTATGGCCTCTACCTCGGCCACTAGTACCCCGTCCATGAGTACCACATGTGCTCATCGTATTTTTTAGATTTTATCTGTATTAACAGTTTTATGCATTAGTTAACAATTTTGATATTTATTAACAGATAACTTTTGCAGTACAGTATCAGAATGTTCAGAGTCAGATATCGTGAGTAATAGTCTCACTATGGTTTTCAGTCTACACTCTCTAGAGTGTTTTCAGTATAGTGTACTACCTACAGAATATTCCAATAATATTTTCAAACAAATCTAAATAGAATTTCAAAAAACTTACAGGACCGGCACCGGAGACTTGGTGTACCACTTCCTTATCCCAAACATTTCAAACCATTTACAAATCATTTCTTTAAAACCAGTATTTAAAACCCAAATCCACATTCGAGTTTTGCAACATGGCTCTGATACCACTAAATGTAAAACCCTAAACTCGACCTATATGTTATAGTCAAATTTGGCGATGTCATATGAGAAAGTTTTCGAAAACGCATTGGTACATTAAAACCGTTCCAATTATTACCTTTTATTAAGTTTAGGAAAACATGTACTGATGTACTCTTATATTTGACACTTTTTGCTTGTTAATTCCTTTGTCTTGTGAATTTTTCACTACTTAATTAGTTGCATTTGATTTATTTCTTGTGTAGTGAACCCAATACTTGAAATGGCAACAAAAGAACATAATCTGCAGTTTCCTTTCTTTTTATTTTGTCATGGTTGGAGTCGTGGGCACGACGCTGGGCACGACGCGGATCTGATGTGGCAGATCAAAAGTCAACGTGGGGAATATTCTAGAAACAACTTATCTTGATCTATTGACGTGATTTGGCAGATTTTGGATTTCATTATCATAATTTTAGGATATTATCTTATCTTTTTTTTGATTAGTTTCCTTATTGTTTTGGGAATTTGAAGCCTACAAATACCCACATTTAGGTAAGGCTAAGGACCATCTATTATCTTTAGTTCTTGTTGCTACTTTGTTTTCATTTTCAATAAAGTTTTCTTCTTTTGTTTTATTTCTGCTTTCTTTTATTTTATTTTATGCCTTTACATTATCAAAACATGTTAAGCATGATAATCAATATCATGCTTGGCTAATTTTTCTCAAGCTAAGAGCTAGTACGAATCAATTCCACGCGTACGAATTGAATATTGCCTAAATCCCTTCGGGATACATTTTTGTCTTTCTGCTTAGATAGTTTGGCAATCGGCCTTACTAAAACATTTAAACGTTTTTCAAATAAAAAAGGGTCCGTTGGTCTGGAATCGTTTAATTATATAGTTGGGAGGAAGGATTGGCCTGTGGCATTTTGACTTCCTATGAACACTCTTAGCGGAGGTCGCTAAGGAAAGACGCGATCGGAAACAATTCTCAGTGAGACAACTTCCGAGTCGGGCTTTTCCTATTTTAAAAACTAAGTATTTTCACGGCGATAGAAGTGGCTAATTTACTTAAGAATCACTTTCAAAGATGGACTTGGGAAGATCGGTTACATGAGAGAAAAGTAAGTTACGATGGGTTGGACCTCGTAGACTATAACCGACATGAATCCCAAAGCAAAAATCTATTTTCGATGATCGTGGGAATTGATGAAACTAGCTCGAGGTGATTTTATACTCGTGATTATTCAACTTAGTCTTTCACCTTATTTATTTTACTGCTTCTATTTTAATACATCTTTCTTTGCAATCTTACTTGTTTATTTTATTTCCTTGTTACTTCTCAATCACGCCTATTTTTTTTACTTTCTATTTCAACTCCTAGTTCGGAAACAAGAAATTAAATCAAGAATTCTATTAACCTCCCTGTGGATCGACCCTCTTCCTCTATTCTACGTTTTTATTTTATTTTTAAAGAGGTTTATTTTATTTTGATACGCAAAACAACGCTTGTCAAAATTGTTGCTTGTCATATTTGTTTGATGATATGTTTGTTTGAATTGATTAGAAGAACAACTCCTTTATCGTTGCTTGCTGCTAAGCATGTTATGATTATTTTAGTTCATAAATATACTTGAATTCTAGCATGCTTGATAATCGAAGGATATGAGTAAGTCCAATTTGACAACCCTTGCAATTTGTCTTGATGTTGTTAGTTGAATTTCTCACCTAGCTTAATTAATTAGCCCATTTTGTGAGAACTTGAGCCTTTAGCATGTATGACTATATTTTTATGCTCTTTTTCTTGCCTGAGAGTGTCAATTTGGACATTGGAATCTTGAAGTTGTGGCTTGTATACATTTTGAGATTACATTAGAATTTGATGCTTTCATATGATTTAGGCAGTAGGATTCACCCTTTTGTTTTGTCAAAGGTGAAAGAGAGGAATCGAGTTTAAAATCTTGGTGAAAACAAAGAACATGAGATTAGGCTTCAACTTGGTTCACTAGGGAAAAAGAAAGGGTAGGCCTTTTAGTAAAAGAAAACAAAACAAAAAAACAAAAAAAAAGAAAGAAAAAGAAAAAAAAAGAACAGTATGATGATTTGTTCATTGTAGCTACATTTGTTTAGTTTGCTTATTCTTGTTGCCTATGTTTTCTAAGGTTGTGGACATGATTTAGTTACTTGTTGGGAAACTCTTGTCTTGATTTTCTTTAGCCTTATTTTAGCCTTATTCCCCACCCTTACCTCAGCCCCATTACACCCTTTATTAAAAGTCCTAATGATTTTTGCATCTCATTTCTTTAAAGTAGTGGATAATTGATCTTGCCACAAGCCTATGGAGACCCTTATTCAAATTTTGACTTTGAGTGAATTTGCTTTCTACACCCGAAACACTTTGAGTGATTTGAGTGCATCTTTGTAAGAATTAAGCTTAGGTTAGAATTTGATTGATAATTGATAAACAATGGTAAGGTTGAATGATTGTTTTTGCTTGCACCTATTTGTTTTGATTCATGCTTGATTCGCGTCATTTTTGTGCACTTTAACTCTCATAACTTTGTTTAAGACTTGCAATGGTTTAGGAGAAAGATGATTAAGCTTGAGGGCAACTATGAGACAAGTGAGGGGGAATTTGATGTACTCTTATATTTGACACTTTTTGCTTGTTAATTCCTTTGTCTTGTGAATTTTTCACTACTTAATTAGTTGCATTTGATTTATTTCTTGGGTAGTGGACCCAATACTGGAAATGGCAACAAAAGGATGTAATCTACAGTTTTCTTTCTTTTTATTTTGTCATGGCTGGCATCGTGGGCATGACGCTGGGCACGACGCGGATCTGACGTGGCAGATCAAAAGTCAACACTGAGAATATTCTGGAAACAACTTATCTTGATCTATTAACGTGATTTGGGGGAGTTTGGATTTCATTTTCATAATTTTAGGATATTATCTTATCTTTTTTTGATTAGTTTCCTTGTTGTTTTGGGAATTTGAAGCCTATAAATACCACCTTTGGGTAAGGCTAAGGACCATCTCTTGTCTTTAGTTCTTGTTGCTACTTTGTTTTCCTTTTCAATAAAGTTTTCTTCTTTTGTTTTATTTCTGCTTCCTTTTATTTTATTTTATGCCTTTACATTATCAAAACATGTTAAGCATGATAATCAATATCATGCTTGGCTAATTTTTCTCAAGCTAAGAGCTAGTACGAATCAATTCCACGCGTGAGAATTGAATAATGCTTAAATCCCTTCGGGATACATTTTTGTCTTTCTGCTCAGATAATTTGGCAATCGGCCTTACTAAAACTTTTAAATGTTTTTCAAATAAAAAAGGATCCATTGGTCTGGAATCGTTTAATTATATAGTTGGGAGGAAGGATCGGCCTGTGGCATTTTGACTTCCTATGAGCACTCTTAGCAGTGGTCCGCTAAAGAAAGACGAGATCAGAAACAATTCTCGGTGAGACAACTTCCAAGTTGGGCTTTTCCTGTTTTAAAAACTAAGTATTTTAACGGCGATAGACATGGCTGATTTACTTAAGAATCGACTTTCGAAGATAGACTTGGGAAGATCAGTTACATGAGAGAAAAACAAGTTACGATTGGTTGGACCTCGTAGACTGTAACCGACATGAATCCCAGAGTAAAAATCTATTTTTGATGATCATGGGAATTAACGAAACTAGCTCGAGGTGATTCTTATACTCGTGATTATTCAACTTAGTCTTTCACCTTATTTATTTTATTGCTTCTATTTTAATACATCTTTCTTTGCAATCTTACTTGTTTATTTTATTTCCTTATTACTTCTCAATCACACCAATTTTTTTTTACTCTCTATTTCAGCTCCTTGTTCGGGAACAAGAAATTTAATCAAGAATTCCATTAAACTCCCTATGGATCGACCCCCTTCCGCTATTCTACTTTTTTATTTTATTTTTGAAGAGGTTTATTTTATTTTGATAAGCAAAACGACGCTTGTCAAAATTGGCGCCGTTGCCAGGGAGTTTTATTCTCGACAATTATTGATTATTTTGTTTGATTTTTTGACCAGGAGAAACCCGGGGATTCTAGTTCAATATATCCCAGAAATTGAAGTAAGCGTTCGTAGAAACCACGGTCAAATGCTTCGACGAAAGAAGCAGCAATAGTAAAGAGAATGACAATCTAATCTGGAGTCCACTTCTGTGATGCCACCTCGTGAACCGGAACCAACTCCCAATGAAGGACCTTCTCTCAATGCCACTAATCCAATCACAAATCCCACGTTTGAACCAGAGCCAATGGAGAACCAAACCATTAGAGAGCTTTCTGCCGCCCCCGCCGTACAACAACCACTCTGCATTACCTTTCCTCAAGGCACCACCCCTTTTCAAATCAAAACGGGGTTAATTCATCTCCTCCTTACATTCAATGGTCTCTTTAGTGAAAGTCCACATAAACATCTCGCCGAATTCCACATGGTGTGTGGTAGCATGAAGCCGCAAGGTTTCTCGGAAGACCAAATCAAACTAAGGGCATTTCCTTTTTCCTTAGGCTGAATGGCTAAGGAATGGTTATTTTACCTCCCGCCTAACTCAATAACCACATGGGCTGAACTATCTCGTGTTTTCCTTGATAGGTATTTTCCAGCGGCAAAGGCACGCGAGCTTAGGCAAAGCATTTTGGAAATCCAGGAAAGGAGCGATGAATCTCTCTATGACTACTGGGAGAGGTTCAAAAAGTTATACACAAGTTGCCCGCAGCATGGCCTATCCGAGCAAATCCTCCTTCAGTATCTCTACGAAGGGATGCTTCCGATGGACAAAAAGATAGTGGATGCTACAAGTGGTGGCGCACTCATTAATAGGACACTAGAAAATGTGAGAACTCTAATCTCTACTATGGCCGCAAACTCGCAACAGTTCGGCTCTTCAAGTGAACCTAGTTGACTGGTTCACGAAGTAAGTACCGTTTCTTTGGAAAATAAAATAGACAAGTTGACCGATATTTTCAACTCTCTTGTTACAGGTAAGATGGGAGCCGCGAAGGTTTGTGGAATCTGCACGATGCCAAACACCCAACCGATTCATGTCCAATGCTATAAGATGAGTCGAGTGCCTAAGTCAATGCTATAAATAATTTCCCAAGACCTCTTCAAAGGCCATACAATCCTTACAGTAACACTTTCAATCCCGGTTGGAGAGATCACCCAAATATGAGCTATGGAAACAAAAACCAAAATTACCAACTAAGACCACCTCCCTTTCCAAATCAATCACCATAAAAAACCTCTCTTGAGACCATTGTTGAAAAGTTGGCCATTTCATAAGAGAAATTCCAAATCCAAACACAATCCCATCTCCAAGAAATTGAAAAACAAATAAGCCAACTAGCCCAAACTGTTGGTCGCCTAGAGTCTCAAGAACGATTGCCCTCTCAAACCAAAACAAATTCGAGGGAAAATGTAAGCGTGATTACTTTACGAAGTGGTACCATAATTTCACCAGAGCTGACAAAGAAGCCCGAGAAAACTGAAAAAGACAAAAAAGACACTTCTTTGAAGGGTCAAGTAGAAAAATCCTCGCCTACCTCAGGTAAAGTCATTCCTAGTCCTTCTTTTTCTACTTATGAGACTCCTCCTCCCTTTTCAAGAAGGCTTACAAGGTGTGACAAAAAAGGAAGAGGAGAAGGAAATTTTGGATATATTCAAAAAAGTGGAAATCAATATTCCACTCCTTGATGTCATTCAAAAGGTGCCAAAATATACGAAGTTTTTGAAGGACTTATGCACAAACCGGAGGTGGTTATCAGGCAATGAAAGACTTAACCTCAGCGAGAATATTTCGGCTATTTTTCAAAAATGCCTACCACCGAAATACAAGGACCAAGATATGTTCCCAATTCCGTGTAAATTTGGAAAAGTCAGAATAAAAAGGGTGATATGCGATCTAGTCACATCTATTAATGTCATGCCGCTAAGCGTCTACAATAAAATTTCAACAGAACAATTAAAGGAAACGCGAGTGACGGTTCAATTAGCTGATCAGTTAGTTATCTACCCCGAAGGGGTACTAGAAAACGTGTTGGTAAAGGTAAACGATCTCATTTTCCCTGCTGACTTTTACATTATTGACATGGAAAATGACCGCAGCAACAACTAATCAGAAATCTTGCTTGGGTGCCCTTTCTTGTCAACAGCGCATACAAAAATCAATGTCCGTAACGACATCTTAACCATGGAATTTGACAGGGAAGTGGTTAAATTCGATGTGTAGAAAGCTATGAAGTATCCTGATTCCATCGTAAGTTTAAATTTAGTTGACATTATAGATCCGTTAGCCGATGATTTTATCGAAATTGATTTGTTTTATGATTTTTGTAAGGAATTGGAGGATCTTGACGATAAAAACGAAATCATTTCAACTCTTTCCTCCATTTTTGATTTTCGATGTCAATCTAAACCCCTTTCCTCAATTTTGTAGGCACCACAACTAAAATTGAAGCAACTTCCATCGCATATCAAATATGAATTTTTGGGCGATAACTGAACCTTGCCAATTATCATTTCAAGTGAATTATCACGGCAGGAAGAGGAAGAATTGATTGCTGTTTTATGCACTTATAAAAAGGCAATTGGATGGACATTAGCTGGTATCTAAGGCTTAATCCATCCACTTGCATGCATAAAATTAAAACAGAGAAGAACACAAAACCAACAAGAGAAGGCCAGCGATGTTTAAACCCTCCAATGATAGAGGTTGTGAAGGAGGAGATTCAAAAGTTGCTAGATGCTAACATTATCTACCCTATTTCCGATAGCAAATGGGTAAGTCCGGTCCATGTTGTGCCAAAGAAGACTGGAATCACAGTGCTTAAAAATGCCGAAGGAGAAATGATTCCGAAGAGAATACAGAATTGTTAGAGAATGTGTATCGATTATAGAAAACTCAACTCACAAACCCGAAATGACCATTTTCCTTTACCATTTATCGATCAAATGATCGAAAGACTTGCTAGAAAATCACATTACTGTGTCTTGATGGATTTTTTAGATTTTTTCAGGTTCCGGTGGCACCCAAAGACCAAGAAAGAACAACATTCACTTGCCCTTTTGGAACTTTCGCCTATAGGAGAATGCCTTTCGGTCTTTGCAATGCTCCGGCTACATTCCAACGATACATGTTAAGCATTTTCTCCGATCACATCGAGCGATGAATAGAGGTATTTATGAATGATTTTAGTGTTTACGGTAATTCATTCTCTCAATGCCTTTCTAGTCTTTCTTATGTTCTTAATCGATGCATTGAATTTAAATTGGTTTTAAACTACTAGAAATGCCATTTCATGGTAAGTAAAGGATTGGTACTTGGTCATGTGGTTTCAGCCCAAGGAATTACCATTGATAAGGGAAAGGTTGATGTAATACGCTCACTTCCATACCCCACTTCAGTGAGGGAAATTTGTAGTTTTCTTGGCCATGCAGGTTTCTACCGACGATTCATAAAGGACTTCTCTAAGTGGGTGCAACCTCTTTGCCGATTACTACAAAAGGATGTGAATTTTGTTTTTGATCAATCTTGCAAAGATTTGTTTGATGAGCTTAAGGGAAGGCTTATATCCGCACCAATCGTACAACCACCAGATTGGACTTACCATTTGAGATTATGTGTGACGCATCTGACCTTAGTGTGGGAGCCGTTCTCAGTCAAAGGAGTAAAGAAGGACCACACGTGATAGCCTATGCCTCCAGGACTCTCGACTCGGCTCAGCGCAACTACTCGACAACGAAAAAAGAGCTTTTTGCTGTCATTTTTGTATTAGAAAAATTTTGTTCTTATTTATTAGGAACTAAAATTTTTGTTTTTTTCGATCATGCAGCACTGAAATACTTGATGAACAAAAAAGAAGCAAAACCGAGGTTGATACGATGGATTCTCTTACTGTAGGAGTTCGATCTTGAAATCAATGATAAAAAAGGAAGCAAAAACTCAGTCGTTGACCACCTAAGCCGTTTGCCTACTTCACCGGTCGAACCTCCCCTAAGAGAATAATTTCCAGACGAAACCTTGATGGAAGCACACGCATCATTCCCGTGGTTCGCCGATTTGGTGAATTTTCTAGCTACGGGTAAATTCTTGAACAATCTATCTTGATCCGAGATCAAACGCATAAAAAGAGAATCTCGATACTACATTTGGGATGATTCATATTTATGGAAAAATTGCTCAGATCAAATCGCCTGACGATGCGTAAGTAACAGTGAGGTAAAATCCATACTTGAGTTTTGTCATTCCTATGCTTGCGGTGGACATTTCGGCCCTAAACGTATCGCACACAAGATTCTTGAGTGCGGATTTTATTGGCCAACCTTGTTCAAAGACACTTACAACTTTTGCAAAGCATGTGACAAGTGCCAAAGAGTCAAAAATCTAAGCCAAAGGAGTAAGATGCCGTTAAATGCTATACACATTGATACTCGCGATATTAAGTAATAAAATTTATAAAAACTGATCACACAAAAAACTAACTAATATCACGATTTTAAAGGCAAGCGCACCTATCGAACAGTAGTATAGTTTAGAGGTAAAACCGAGTTATTGTACCCAAGGGAACCAAAAGTACTAATACTTACTTCCTTTCTATTATCTAGCCTAAAAATAAAAGGGGGTTGTTTGAAACTAATTCTAAAACTAGCTAACAGTGCACAAAAAGTAAAGTGGGAAAAACTTTCGGAAAAGCTAATTGATATGGACAATACTCAAGGGAGAATCCACCTAAACTTCACTTGTTATTTAACTTCTTGAACTAAACGATTTCTTCAATTGACTTGATCCGTAGGGATCCCTAACCTATGTTAATACCTCCGTTGAGGATAAGAACAACTAATCCTAGGTGGTTAACTAAAGTTTCTTTATTAATTAACACCCCTAGGTTGCATTAATTCGATCTATGGATCCCTCTATTAGGTTTGACCCTAATCCGGCAAATTTATGTCGCCCTATGTCTAGGGTTGCATGCAACTCCGCTTAATTATGGTAGATCTACTCTTAAAATAAGGACTTTTGCTCCTCTGCCTAAGCACATCGGTTTCTTGAAGTAATACCTAGGATTATTAAATCAAGAATGAAGAACACACAATTAAGAACAATTCAAGTATTTATCATATAATTCAAGAATAAATAATAACAAGATCTCTCTTAGGTTTCATCCCCCTCAAGTATTTGAGAGGTTTAGTTCATAATTAATAAAGAAAACATCTCAGAAAAAATAAGATAACAAAACATAAAGAACCCAAAAACCCTGTGACAGTCTTAAAACGACCCTAGTCGGAATGTGGTTTCGGGACCACAAAACCGATGCATAAAATATATTTAATATTTATTTTGATGCCTATGATATGTGTTAATTCGTGTGTGACATGTTTGATGTGTTGATTTTGAGTTATAAAATTTAATTTCACTAAAAGGGACTTAGTAGTGAACTTTGAAAATGTGCTAGACAAATGTGTGATGACCAATAAATGCATGCATGAGAAAAGAAGGAGTTGCATGTCAAATTGCCCAATTTTACTCTAGTGGACAGCAATGATGGCTAATTTGGCATTTTGTGTGTTGTATTTTAGCTTAATAAATAAACTTAATATTTATTTTAAGTTATAATGTGATTTTATTATGATTATTATTATGAAATTGGAGGAAAAACCAAAGCTAGTCCCTTTCTTCTTCTCTTTGCCGTGAGTTGAGGAAGAAAATAAAAATTCATGAGCTTGGGGCATTTGGCTAGGGGAAGCTGAAAATTGAGGTAAGATTCATGGAATTTTTCTTTGAATGTTGTGGATTTTAGTTGGTCTTGAAGTTTCCAACAAGATCCGTGTACTACATTCATGTGATTTGTGTCCATGAAGCTTTCGGTTTTGCTAAAAGAAAAATGGAGGAAATAAATTGTTTTCTTGTGTTTTAATGAGCATGGGAGAATCGATTCTCTTGGTAATATGAGCTCATTACCGAATGTATATAGGAAATTTATAAGGTTGTGTAATTGAGCTAGTTAAAATGCTCTTAGTTGTTTGATGGCCCTAAAGAAAATTTGCTATCATGGTTGTGTGTATGTGTAGTGCCGATTGTGAATGGAGCCTTGAGAAACTCTAAGATGTAAAAAAAAATTCATGTGAATTGAAGTTGTGAGCTCCAATTAGTAAGTTTGGTGTAGCTCAAATGGCAAGAGGGGCATTCGGTTCCTTGAATTACATGATTTGCTTTGTCTTTGATTAGCAAATTGGTTGTTAGCATGATATTTAGTCTATTGGAAATGAGTTAAGGTAAATAGAGGCTGAATTGGATGTGATGAGCTTCTTAAATTGTTTGACCCAAGCCTACTTATAAACTGAAATTTGTGAAGCAAGTTAGTTTCGGTTAAATTGTAATGTGATAAGGAAAGAACTATGCTTTGATGTTGAAATTGAGTTTTCATCAACGAATGAATTTGTTTTGGTGAATGGCTAATTATTGAACATACCTTTTGAGATTTTAGATGGAATTACCGAATGTGTCTTTAATAAGGAAAGGGATGTTTGATTTTGATTGATAAGTGAAGTCTAAGACCATATGCATTTAGTCCTAGCATGTGAAGTAAAGCAAACATACTTCTTTTTGTGATTGAACTTTGAATTGATGGAAGTATGTGTCATGTATAAAATGAAATGCAAGATTAATGTATGATTTAGAAATTTTTGCTTAAAAGTAACATTCTATGTATGTGTATTAGCCGAATTTGAGCTTAGAGGGTAAGTTATATGGAGGTGTTATGTATGAAATGGATTTGAATAAAGTCCATGCTGGACATATGGCCGAATGGCCTTAGTGAGTATGCATTAGAATTGGTAATTAAACCAATTGACCAATTTATGCTTGTGGGAGCTACTTGGTTAAAGAAATGACCTATTCGGCCATGTGCATAAAATCTTTGATGTTTGTGTTGATAATTGGTGTCTTAAGAGTGGTATAATGATTAAAATGAATATGAAATATGTACATTGTGTTAAAATCAATGACTTCTTTAAATGATGCCTTGTAATGTTATGTTTTAATTATGTGGGTAAGATCACTAAAGAGTGAATTTAATATAAATTCTGCTTGGTACAGCAGCAGTAACGTGTTTTGGAAAAATCACCATAAATTGTGTGAGTTGAATTAGAGGCTGAATAAATTGTGTAATTGAAGCTAAATAAGTCTAGTTTCTTATAAAAGAAACCTTGCAAGCAAAGGAATTCCCGATAAAAAGATTTTTGGAATGGAGTGAGACAGTGTCGGATTGACTTCGAAGTCCCCTGCTCTGTTTTTGGAAAATCACTATAAATTGTATAAAAATTGTTATGAGATAAAATTTATATGCTTAGACTCCTTAATGAGTCTAGTTTCGAATGGAATAGGTGAGGCCATATTTGGAATTCTGTACAAGGAGAAATTTGGTTCGTAGTATAGAGTGGTCAGTTTACTCAAACAGTGAAATAGGGAAATTTTGAGAAAATTCTGGTATTGATTGGCCAAACCAAAAATTATGAAAATTTTATGGATGGAATATAAATGAGTCTATTTTCATGCAAAATTAGCGGCACTTCATTTGGAGTTTTGTAGCTCCAGTTATGAGTAAATTATTGAATGCTGCTCAGAAAATCAGCTTGTTGTGACTTATGATATGTATGTGAAATGATCGAATGTGCGTATGTGTTTGCAATGAGAAGAATATGCATGTATTATTTGACTATAAGTGAAAATGATTCATTGAGATGCTTGAATAAGGATTAATAAAATTAAATGTTTTATTTAGCTCAAGAGCATAGAGGGACGAGTTCGGATAAAGGGAAGGCCAAAGTGGTCGAATAGCCAACTCGTAAATTCTCGGGAAAGTTCAAGGTAAGTTTTGAGTAATCGAATTTGGTAAATAAGTTAAAATGCCATGACATACATGCTGATATTTGAACGATGTCCTATTGAGAAAGAAACCTTATTCATGTTTGCTATATAGCCGAATGGCTCATAGAGAAAAGGACCTAAATTGAGTTTTGAAATGCACTGCTTATGTATTTTTGATTATTGGGCCGAAAGTCTAGAGAAGAAAAGTATACGTGTATAAGTTTTGAATTATATGTATATTTATGATATAAAGTCGAGAAGCATGTTATATGTTGTATGCACATGAATTGATTGAATTACAAGTGCAATCTTGCTATGTGGAACTTGGTAACATGCGAATATATATATATATATATATATGTATGAAAATTTGTGATGCGAATCCGGGATTAAGTCCCGCTGACTATATGTGGAGACTATGCCCGGGTTAAGACCCGAAGGCTATATGCAGAGATGATGTCCGGGTTAAGACCCGAAGGCTATATGCGGAGATTAAATCCGGGATAGAGACCCGATGGCTATGTATAGAGTTTACCCGAGCTAAAGATCTCGATGATTATGAGAGTAAAGTCTAAGACTAATGGTCTTCAAGGTAACGATTGCTAATGAATTGCGCTGAAAGTGTTAAGTTATACAGGTATGTACCCTTGGCTTATATGCAAGCTAGATTTTTGGACCGAATACTAAGGTCATTATGTGATTTCATATGTGTTCATGAAATAAGATTATTAATATGGTCAAAGTACAAATTGGCCTATGTGAAATGATATGTGAGTTTTGTGACATGTGTATGTTTACGTGAATTTACTATAAGTGAAAGCTATCCACTTTCGTATATGATGTGAATGTATATGTGTGGAAAAGGGGTGACTTACCTAAGAGAAGAGGGAAACAAAAATACTAACAACTATACTATAATTTGATAATCTATTTAATGTCATTGCTTAAAACTTACTAAGCATTG
Source organism: Gossypium stocksii (assembly GCA_020496765.1). NCBI lineage: Eukaryota > Viridiplantae > Streptophyta > Magnoliopsida > Malvales > Malvaceae > Gossypium > Gossypium stocksii. Next base: position 67,581,958 of record CM035622.1, read on the forward strand.
AAATGCTTATTCCGTTTCCCTTGTTTCCTCTGTTTTATAGATCTCATTTTGGAAGCTACGGACTCGGGGATTGAAGCCTTAATCACCTATACTATCGCTGTTATTTTGGTACATTTTGATGGTTATTTTTGGGTCGATGGCATGTATAGGCTAATCTCCTTCTGTCGTTTTAAACCACATTTTGAGTTGTAATATTTCTAGCCATGCGAAAATGGCTTGCTTAGTCATTCGAGTTTGATTATATGTGTTGAAATGATTCTCATACGATTCGATGTTGAGGCATGAAATTTAGTTAGTACCCAATATGCAATGACTTTTCTAACATGATGTTTGGATATTAAATTGTTCGATTTAGCTAAATCGTTAGTAGCCATAAGGTAGAGATTTGCTAGCACGCTTATAGAACGTTTTTAAATGAGATAGGATGTTTGACCGAACCGACCTATAAGTGTTGTATTCAAATATAGAACTCAATGAATTTACGTCTAGCTTTGTATCTATGAACCTCGGTAGGAAGTATCTAGTTATGTAATGCCTTAATACCCTATTCCGGCGACGGACGGGGGTGTAGGGTGTTACATTTTTATTGGTATCAGAGCTACGGTTTAGTCGATTCTCGGACTAACGTAGCATGTGTGAGTATAGCTATATGTGCCATTTTGTGAAAATGCGATAGTGTGGTGATTTCTGACATTTGAAATGTGTTTTCGTATAGTAATGGATTCCGATCCCGATCGAGCCGTAGTGGAAGATATTGAGAGTGTAGCGGTTGCTCCCGCGCAAGGGACCGCGTCGACCGACTCTCAGCCGAATGCCAGTGGTCGAGATGATGACATGAGGCAGAATTTATATGCAATGATGAGTGATTGGTTCGCTCAATTCCTACGAAATAATCCGGCTGTTCCACAACCTCCTCCCCCGAATAACCCACTTCCGACCCCTGTGGCTCCTCCTGAGGCCGACCCTGTGAGTCGAGTAAACCCCCGGTTGATAAAATTAGAAAATATGGGGCTGAAGAGTTCCGGGCTACAGTTGATGACGATGCCGAGCGGGCCGAGTTTTGGCTCGATAATGTAATCCGTGTGTTTGATGAGTTGTCGTGTACGCCCAAAGAGTGCCTGAAGTGTGCCGTATCTCTGCTGCGTGATTCTGCCTACTATTGGTGGAACACATTGGTTTCGGTGGTGCCGAGAGAGCGAGTTAGTTGGGAGTTTTTCCAAGTTGAGTTCCGAAAGAAGTATATCAGCCAAAGATTTATCGATCAAAAACGGAAGGAATTCCTCGAGCTTAAACAAGGCCGAATGTCAGTAACCGAGTATGAGAGAGAATTCGTACGACTTAGCCGATATGCTCGCGAGTGTATATCATCCGAAGCTATTATGTGTAAGCGCTTCGAGGACGGGTTAAATGAAGACATCAAGCTACTGGTTGGCATTCTGGAAATCCAAGAGTTCGTTGTTCTTGTCGAGTGAGCCTGCAAGGCCGAAGAGCTTCGAAATGAAAAGAGGAAAGCTGATAGCGGGGCCAGAGAGTTCCGTAAGAAATCTTCTGGGAGGTCTACTCAAAAATCCTCGAAGAAGTTCCGAAGTGAATCGGACAGACCATCTGCTACTTCGGGTTTTTCTAGACGAGACCGTGATCGACCCCCTATGAGTACCCGTGCCACTTCTGCTGCGAGTGTTGGTAATGACCGTCGAGACAGAGCCGAGTGTAAGTATTGTGGAAAATGGCATTCGGGGAGCTGCAGATTTCATGATCGCTCCTGTTATAAATGTGGGTCGACTGATCACTTTATAAGAGATTGCCCCAGATGGTCCGAGCAAAATGTGAACCCGAGTGGGAAACCGAGTACTACTTCAGCACGAGGTAGGCCACCTAGAAATCCGGGAAATGCTAGCGGCGGTCAGAGAAGGTTTAAAGATGCCACGACAAGATCCGAGGCTCATGCTCCTGCTAGGGCTTACGCTATTCGCGCACGAGAGGATGCCTCTTCGCCCGATGTTATCACTGGTACTTTCACTCTCTTTGACACTGATGTAATTGCTTTGATTGACCCCGGTTCAACTCATTGGTATGTATGTGAAACTTTAGCATCCAGTAAGACTCTCCCTATTGAGTCTACTGAGTTTGTGGTTCGAGTGTCCAATCCCTTGGGTCGTTGTGTGTTAGTCGATAGAGTGTGTAAGAAATGTCCCCTTATGTTTCGAGATTTCTGTTTTCCGGCCGATTTGATACTTTTGCCATTCGATGAATTTGACGTTATACTCGGAATGGATTGGTTGACTGTGCACGATGCGACAGTGAATTGCAAATGAAAGACTATTGATTTACGATGTTCGACTAATGAGATCATTCGGATTGAGTCTACGGATTTAAACGGGCTGCCGGCGGTAATATCTTCTATGTTGACTCAGAAATTTATGAAAAAGGGTTGCGAGGCTTATCTTGCCTATGTTTTAGATGGCAAAATATCCGAACTAAAGCTTGAGACTGTTCCTGTGGTTTGTGAGTATTCGGACGTGTTTCCCGAAGAATTACCGGGATTACCGCCTGTTAGAGAGGTTGAGTTCGGCATTGAGTTAGTTCCGGGTACAACTCCGATTTCAATTGCTCCATATCGTATGGCTCCGACGGAGTTGAAAGAGTTAAAATCCCAGTTGCAAGAGTTGACCGATAGAGGTTTTGCAAGACCGAGCTTTTCTCCCTGGGGTGCACCAGTCTTGTTCGTGAAAAAGAAGGACGGGACTTTGAGAATGTGTATCGACTATCGACAGTTGAACAAGGTGACTATAAAGAATAAGTATCCGTTGCCTCGTATCGACGACTTATTCGATCAGCTAAAGGGAGCCTCAGTGTTTTCAAAAATTGACTTGCGATCCGGTTATTATCAGTTGCGAGTTCGAGACTCAGACGTGCCCAAGACTGCCTTCAGAACGAGGTACGGACACTATGAATTTTTAGTGATGCCGTTTGGGCTGACTAATGCTCCCGCTATTTTTATGGATCTGATGAATCGAGTGTTTAAGCAGTACCTAGATCGATTTGTAGTCGTATTTATCGATGACATTTTGGTTTCCTCTCGCGATGAGATCGAGCATGCCGAGCATTTAAGACTTGTACTACGGGTTTTGCGTGATAACCAGTTGTACGCGAAATTCAGCAAGTGCGAGTTCTGGTTGCGCGAGGTCGGCTTTCTGGGACACATTGTATCTGCCGCGGGTATCCGAGTTGATCCGAATAAAATCTCTGCTATCCTCGATTGGAAGCCTCCCAAAAATGTCTCGGAAGTCCGAAGCTTTTTAGGACTTGCCGGGTACTACCGACGATTTGTGAAAGACTTTTCGATGATCTCAACCCCGTTGACGAGGTTATTGCAGAAGAATGTTAAATTTGAATGGTCCGAGAAGTGTCAAAAGAGTTTCGACCAATTGAAAGCCCTATTGACGGAAGCTCCAGTCTTAGTTCAGCCTGAATCCGGTAAAGAATTTGTAGTATTTAGTGATGCGTCCTCGAATGGCTTGGGGTGTGTTCTGATGCAAGAAGGCAAAGTTGTTGCTTATGCTTCGAGGCAATTAAAGCCTCATGAGAAAAACTATCCGACTCACGATCTCGAATTAGCTGCTATTGTTTTTGCTTTAAAGATTTGGCGTCACTACCTTTTTGGTGAGAAATGTCATGTCTTTTCCGACCATAAAAGCCTCAAGTACTTGATGACGCAAAGAGATTTAAATCTGAGACAAAGACGGTGGCTTGAATTGCTAAAGGATTACGAGCTTGTCATTGACTATCATCCTGGAAAGGCGAATGTAGTTGCTGATGCTCTTAGCTGAAAATCATTGCTAGCTCTACGAGCAATGAATGTGCATTTATCGGTAGCTAATGATGGCGTGATGATAGCGGAATTAAAAGCGAAACCGGTGTTTCTACGAAAAATTTGTAAGGCTCAAAAAGCAGATGATGATTTAATTGCTAAGCGAACTCAATGCAAGGTAAATGTGGATCCTGAGTTTCAAGTTGACGACCATGATTATTTAAGGTTTCAAGGCCGAGTATGTATACCGAGAAGTTCGGAGTTGGTTTCGATGGTTTTAGAGGAAGCCCACAATAGCCGAATGTCAGTTCATCCGGGAAGTACTAAAATGTACAATGATTTGAAACGTCAATATTGGTGGCATGGTATGAAACGAGACATCTCAAATTTTGTGTCGAAGTGTCTGATATGCCAACAAGTAAAAGCGGAACATCAGGTGCCATCGGGTTTGTTGCAACCGATTTTGATTCCCGAGTAGAAGTGGGATAGAGTCACGATGGATTTTGTATCTGGGCTACCGTTGACATCGAGCAAGAAGGATGCGATTTGGGTTGTCATAGACCGATTAACTAAATCCGCTCACTTTATACCTGTGCGTACGGACTACTCACTTGATAAGCTAGCGGAGTTGTATGTTTCTCAGATCGTCAGATTGCACGGGGTCCCTATCTCTATCGTGTCGGATAGAGACCCGAGATTTACATCGCGGTTTTGGAAGAAACTACAAGATTCATTGGGTACTAAGCTACATTTTAGTACCGCGTTCCATCCTCAGACGGACGGTCAATCAGAACGAGTAATTCAGATACTCGAGGATATGTTGAGATGTTGTGTTCTTGAGTTTAGTGGTTCGTGGGAACGGTATTTGCCTTTGATTGAATTCGCTTACAACAACAGTTACCAATCGAGCATTAAGATGGCACCGTACGAAGCTTTGTACGGTCACAAATGCCGTACACCGTTGTTTTGGGCCGAACTCAGTGAAAGTAAGATCTTTGGAGTTGATTTGATTAGAGATGCCGAGCAGAAAGTAAAAGTGATTCGTGCTAACCTTAAGGCAGCTTCAGATCGTCAAAAGTCTTACGCGGATTTAAAGCGGAAAGATATCGAGTATCAGGTCGGAGACAAAGTATTTCTTAAAGTGTCGCCTTGGAAAAAGGTGCTCAGATTCGGCCGTAAGGGCAAATTGAGTCCGAGGTTCATCGGACCGTACGAAATATCTGAACGGATTGGACCGGTAGCATATCGATTGATTTTGCCTCCCGAACTTGAAAAGATTCACAACGTTTTTCATGTTTCGATGCTCCGACGATATAGATCCGACCCATCGCATGTGATTAATCCGTCTGACATTGAGATTCGATCTGATATGAGTTACGAGGAAGAACCAATTCGTATTTTGGCACACGAGGTTAAAGAGTTGCGGAATAAGAGGATTTCATTAGTGAAAGTGTTGTGGGTCAAGCACGGGGTCGAAGAAGCTACTTGGGAGCTTGAGGATTCGATAAGAGAACGTTACCCAAACTTATTTTCCGGTAAGAATTTTCGGGGACGAAAATTTCTTAAGTGGGGGAGAGTTGTGACAGTCTTAAAACGACCCTAGTCGGAATGTGGTTTCGGGACCACAAAACCGATGCATAAAATATATTTAATATTTATTTTGATGCCTATGATATGTGTTAATTCGTGTGTGACATGTTTGATGTGTTGATTTTGAGTTATAAAATTTAATTTCACTAAAAGGGACTTAGTAGTGAACTTTGAAAATGTGCTAGACAAATGTGTGATGACCAATAAATGCATGCATGAGAAAAGAAGGAGTTGCATGTCAAATTGCCCAATTTTACTCTAGTGGACAGCAATGATGGCTAATTTGGCATTTTGTGTGTTGTATTTTAGCTTAATAAATAAACTTAATATTTATTTTAAGTTATAATGTGATTTTATTATGATTATTATTATGAAATTGGAGGAAAAACCAAAGCTAGTCCCTTTCTTCTTCTCTTTGCCGTGAGTTGAGGAAGAAAATAAAAATTCATGAGCTTGGGGCATTTGGCTAGGGGAAGCTGAAAATTGAGGTAAGATTCATGGAATTTTTCTTTGAATGTTGTGGATTTTAGTTGGTCTTGAAGTTTCCAACAAGACCCGTGTACTATATTCATGTGATTTGTGTCCATGAAGCTTTCGGTTTTGCTAAAAGAAAAATGGAGGAAATAAATTGTTTTCTTGTGTTTTAATGAGCATGGGAGAATCGATTCTCTTGGTAATATGAGCTCATTACCGAATGTATATAGGAAATTTATAAGGTTGTGTAATTGAGCTAGTTAAAATGCTCTTAGTTGTTTGATGGCCCTAAAGAAAATTTGCTATCATGGTTGTGTGTATGTGTAGTGCCGATTGTGAATGGAGCCTTGAGGAACTCTAAGATGTAAAAAAAAATTCATGTGAATTGAAGTTGTGAGCTCCAATTAGTAAGTTTGGTGTAGCTCAAATGGCAAGAGGGGCATTCGGTTCCTTGAATTACATGATTTGCTTTGTCTTTGATTAGCAAATTGGTTGTTAGCATGATATTTAGTCTATTGGAAATGAGTTAAGGTAAATAGAGGCTGAATTGGATGTGATGAGCTTCTTAAATTGTTTGACCCAAGCCTACTTATAAACTGAAATTTGTGAAGCAAGTTAGTTTCGGTTAAATTGTAATGTGATAAGGAAAGAACTATGCTTTGATGTTGAAATTGAGTTTTCATCAACGAATGAATTTGTTTTGGTGAATGGCTAATTATTGAACATACCTTTTGAGATTTTAGATGGAATTACCGAATGTGTCTTTAATAAGGAAAGGGATGTTTGATTTTGATTGATAAGTGAAGTCTAAGACCATATGCATTTAGTCCTAGCATGTGAAGTAAAGCAAACATACTTCTTTTTGTGATTGAACTTTGAATTGATGGAAGTATGTGTCATGTATAAAATGAAATGCAAGATTAATGTATGATTTAGAAATTTTTGCTTAAAAGTAACATTCTATGTATGTGTATTAGCCGAATTTGAGCTTAGAGGGTAAGTTATATGGAGGTGTTATGTATGAAATGGATTTGAATAAAGTCCATGCTGGACATATGGCCGAATGGCCTTAGTGAGTATGCATTAGAATTGGTAATTAAACCAATTGACCAATTTATGCTTGTGGGAGCTACTTGGTTAAAGAAATGACCTATTCGGCCATGTGCATAAAATCTTTGATGTTTGTGTTGATAATTGGTGTCTTAAGAGTGGTATAATGATTAAAATGAATATGAAATATGTACATTGTGTTAAAATCAATGACTTCTTTAAATGATGCCTTGTAATGTTATGTTTTAATTATGTGGGTAAGATCACTAAAGAGTGAATTTAATATAAATTCTGCTTGGTATAGCAGCAGTAACGTGTTTTGGAAAAATCACCATAAATTGTGTGAGTTGAATTAGAGGCTGAATAAATTGTGTAATTGAAGCTAAATGAGTCTAGTTTCTTATAAAAGAAACCTTGCAAGCAAAGGAATTCCGGATAAAAAGATTTTTGGAATGGAGTGAGACAGTGTCGGATTGACTTCGAAGTCCCCTGCTCTGTTTTTGGAAAATCACTATAAATTGTATAAAAATTGTTATGAGATAAAATTTATATGCTTAGACTCCTTAATGAGTCTAGTTTCGAATGGAATAGGTGAGGCCATATTTGGAATTCTGTACAAGGAGAAATTTGGTTCGTAGTATAGAGTGGTCAGTTTACTCAAACAGTGAAATAGGGAAACTTTGAGAAAATTCTGGTATTGATTGGCCAAACCAAAAATTATGAAAATTTTATGGATGGAATATAAATGAGTCTATTTTCATGCAAAATTAACGGCACTTCATTTGGAGTTTTGTAGCTCCAGTTATGAGTAAATTATTGAATGCTGCTCAGAAAATCAGCTTGTTGTGACTTATGATATGTATGTGAAATGATCGAATGTGCGTATGTGTTTGCAATGAGAAGAATATGCATGTATTATTTGACTATAAGTGAAAATGATTCATTGAGATGCTTGAATAAGGATTAATAAAATTAAATGTTTTATTTAGCTCAAGAGCATAGAGGGACGAGTTCGGATAAAGGGAAGGCCAAAGTGGTCGAATAGCCAACTCGTAAATTCTCGGGAAAGTTCAAGGTAAGTTTTGAGTAATCGAATTTGGTAAATAAGTTAAAATGCCATGACATACATGCTGATATTTGAACGATGTCCTATTGAGAAAGAAACCTTATTCATGTTTGCTATATAGCCGAATGGCTCATAGAGAAAAGGACCGAAATTGAGTTTTGAAATGCACTGCTTATGTATTTTTGATTATTGGGCCGAAAGTCTAGAGAAGAAAAGTATACGTGTATAAGTTTTGAATTATATGTATATTTATGATATAAAGTCGAGAAGCATGTTATATGTTGTATGCACATGAATTGATTGAATTACAAGTGCAATCTTGCTATGTGGAACTTGGTAACATGTGAATATATATATATATATGTATGAAAATTTGTGATGCGAATCCGGGATTAAGTCCCGCTGACTATATGTGGAGACTATGCCCGGGTTAAGACCCGAAGGCTATATGCAGAGATGATGTCCGGGTTAAGACCCGAAGGCTATATGCGGAGATTAAATCCGGGATAGAGACCCGATGGCTATGTATAGAGTTTACCCGAGCTAAAGATCTCGATGATTATGAGAGTAAAGTCTAAGACTAATGGTCTTCAAGGTAACGATTGCTAATGAATTGCGCTGAAAGTGTTAAGTTATACAGGTATGTACCCTTGGCTTATATGCAAGCTAGATTTTTGGACCGAATACTAAGGTCATTATGTGATTTCATATGTGTTCATGAAATAAGATTATTAATATGGTCAAAGTACAAATTGGCCTATGTGAAATGATATGTGAGTTTTGTGACATGTGTATATTTACGTGAATTTACTATAAGTGAAAGCTATCCACTTTCGTATATGATGTGAATGTATATGTGTGGAAAAGGGGTGACTTACCTAAGAGAAGAGGGAAACAAAAATACTAACAACTATACTATAATTTGATAATCTATTTAATGTCATTGCTTAAAACTTACTAAGCATTGAAATGCTTATTCCGTTTCCCTTGTTTCCTCTGTTTTATAGATCTCATTTTGGAAGCTACGGACTCGGGGATTGAAGCCTTAATCACCTACACTATCGCTGTTATTTTGGTACATTTTGATGGTTATTTTTGGGTCGATGGCATGTATAGGCTAATCTCCTTCTGTCGTTTTAAACCACATTTTGAGTTGTAATATTTCTAGCCATGCGAAAATGGCTTGCTTAGTCATTCGAGTTTGATTATATGTGTTGAAATGATTCTCATACGATTCGATGTTGAGGCATGAAATTTAGTTAGTACCCAATATGCAATGACTTTTCTAACATGATGTTTGGATATTAAATTGTTCGATTTAGCTAAATCGTTAGTAGCCACAAGGTAGAGATTTGCTAGCACGCTTATAGAACGTTTTTAAATGAGATAGGATGTTTGACCGAACCGACCTATAAGTGTTGTATTCAAATATAGAACTCAATGAATTTACGTCTAGCTTTGTATCTATGAACCTCGGTAGGAAGTATCTAGTTATGTAATGCCTTAATACCCTATTCCGGCGACGGACGGGGGTGTAGGGTGTTACAAACCCCTGAAAGAATTTAGGGAGATCCTCTGTCTTGATGTAGAATTCTGGCTTCTGGGATGAATCAATCGGCTTCCCTTGGAGTAATTCCTTGCTTTCACTCCTTGTGTTGGTAGAAATATGGCGCTCCTTTTTGGGAGAAAAGAGTAGACCCTTAGAGTTGCCTCCTAGGGTCTTTATATAGAGCTTTGCGATGCCTTTCTTAGCGTCTAAGTATCCAAATCCGAGTGAAATTGCACTTTCTCACGACAGGGACATGCCCGTGTGCCACGCCCGTGTGGTTTTAATAAGGACCGCCTTCGGGCCTGTTGAGGTGGCACGGCCCTGTAGCCTGGCCGTACTAGTCGGGGCTGGGCCGTGTTGGACCTTATGTGGCATGGCCGTGTGCCACGGCCATGTGGTGACTTTTTGGGGGTGTCGTTTTCACACTTTGGCCCATTTTCTTCATTTTTGGTCCGTTTTTTGTGCTTTTCTCTTCCGTATGCTTTCCTGAGTATACAACATGAAATAGAGGGGTTAAGAGCACCAATTCTCACAAAATTAATAATAATTCATCCAGAAATTAGGCTAAACATGAGGTAAAAATATGTAAAATTTATCATTTATCAAATACCCCTACACTTAAGCCTTTGCTTGTCTTCAAGCAAAATCTCAATCCCTAATTAAGAATCATTTCTCTTAACTTACAATCGTTATCAATAATGTTTCAAATAAATCCACAGGTAATCATACAATGATAATTCAATCAGAAGAACATTAAAGATTCAATTACTCTAAGTTGAGAATTTTATCATTGAAACATAAGTTTTCTCCCTTCTCTTAAGTAATTATCTCTCCATCTTAATTAACAGGAGTTAACATCCTCACTAAAGATTCACTCTATCCACTCAAGGTGTTTAGGGTTCAAGAATTTAGTACTCTCTAGTCAACCTGAAAAGTTATTACCATAGGCTTGTTAGAAAATCAGATCTCCACCACTGTATATTGATATGATACATTGATCAAAAGGTCTTTCAATGGTTGTAATGGGGCTTGGTTAGGGGTGTTGTCACAGGCTGCAAAAGAAGGTTAGAATTGAGATTGAATTGAAAAATTATCTAGTTAGAAAAATCTCTATCACTAGAACATATTTCTCGAGTTAATTCTTATGATAACATCATTTCCGCCTTGGTAGTCTTAAAATAGTAATATGCAAAGACTATTTGAACTATTACAGATTACAACTGAATTAATACATACGTTTTTTTTAGAACAATTCAACTACAATACAATAAATTGAATAAAACTTTACAATCTGGAAAAGAGAATAAAGCTAGATGAAAATTTCAACTCAAATCTCGACAAAAATAGGGGTCAAAATAATTGAATGGAATTCAACAAAAAATGGGTGAAAGGTTAATATTAGAGGTAAATCGAAGAAAAGGCTGTTAGGCTCAATGGGGTTCACTGGGGTTAATTTATGGAGGTAGGCTTTTGTGGAGTAAGTGGGTTAAATCCTAGGTGCCGTTATCATTTCGGTATATCAAATCAATGATGTGGTCTTGACATGTATAATCGAAGTAAGTTTTAGAATAACAAATCAGTATTGACTCACTCAAAGCAATAATAAAAGTGAGCACGAAAGAATGTATGCTCAAAAGGCTCAAAAATCTCACCAGAATTATGGCTTTTGATGTCAATCCTGTGAATTTCAAATCTTAAGACAACACTTAGAATTAAGGAAAATAACTTATGAAAAAATGGGGTTCTCAAAAATTTCAACTTATCATGCTTGATTCCCTAATGTTTTAAAGTTTGAATAATCAAAGTACAAGCACCTATGTCTTAATTCTCACATATCAATAAAAATCATAAATCAATTAGATTATATTCCTAATAGGAGATTGAAGATAATGCAATTGAGAACAATGCATCAGATTTTAGGGTTTTCATAAATAATGTAATGCTTGAAAGTAAATTTCCCCCCCATACTTAAGGTGTACATTGCCCTCAATGTACAAAGATAACATCAATAGCAATAAAAGCACAAGATCATAAGATAGGGAAAGGAATGAAAGCTTCCTACTTTGGTTGGATTAGTGAGGTAGTGGTGCCTACAGAATGTTTGGGACAAAGGGAGATGCGGAGGTAGATACTCCGGTTATGGCAGTATTTGTTTGTCCACAGCTTTCATGTTGTAAGTGTAGGCTTTGGAGATGTCATCTTGGTGAGGATGTGGCACGGTTCCCTTTAGAATTTAGATTTGAGCTATACAGCTCCTTTGAAACTGTGAAAGTATTTATCATTTTTAGGGAATTTCAGGATTAGAAAAATTACTCGTTAGGAGGTAGCCGATAGGAAATTATTGAAAACAAAATAAACTATATCTAAAAACTAATATTCAAATAATGAAAAATGTAGAATGAAAGAAAATAAAAGTGAAAGTGAAAAGGAAAATAAAGTTAGAAGAAAAGGTGAAAATAGGGATCAGTGTTAAAATAAAAGTTAAGATAAAAATAAAGTTAAGAGGAATAAAAGTCTCTAATCCTCAGATGGATCACGCGGTGGCGGTGGTGAAGTGATGTGAAGGCGCTGGCATATCTGCTGCATTGTGGCGTCGATGTGGTCGAAGCGCTGGAAGCATTGCTGCTCAAATTGGGATAGGCGCTCAGATATGTCAGCATAGGTGGCTGCTGCATGAGATAGACAGCGAGGGGGTGGTGGCTCTGTAGGTGCATCCTCCTCCTGTGGTGGTGGTGGGACATCATCAGGAATGTCCTCAGGATCCTCGCCTTCCTGGATGAGGCGATACTAGAAGGGGTTGCCTCCTAGCCTCCGCTCGATCATCCTCATGTAAAGCATGCTCTGGATACCCTGTGGGGACATCTGGCCCACCAAAGTATATGAGGGTGTCTGGGCTGCGGTGTTGAATAGGCCGAAATAGCGGCCTAATCTCGTGATGTACGGGCCCATAGAAACTACGCCCTTGCGGTGCCTCTCTATCTGATGTTGGATTGCATGGGCAATGAAGTAAGCTAAGTTGATGACATGTGCGTTCGCCATGCACCATAGGAAGTAGGTGTCATGGGTACAGACAACCCTTGTGCTCTGTCCCCTGCCGGTTAGTGTGTGTGCAAGAAGAGAATGTAGACACCTTAGGGCCGGGATAAGCTTAGTCGCTTTGGAGCGACTAGGATCGTATGTTGATGATGCAGGGACTAGGGCCTCCCAACACCTAGATGGTGCTAAATGAATGTGGCGGTGAAGCGGGGAGAGGTCCTCCTCTTCTATAAATTGCTCGGTATAAAGACCGAGAGCTATGCCGAATTCTGGGACACTAAGTTGTCGCACGAGACCTCCCAAACGGAACTGGACTGTTCCTGGATCATCATATCTATTCATCACGGTTTGGAGGTGAAATGTGGAGTAGAACTCGAGTGTGAGTTCTAAGTATGTGGGCTCCACGGTCTGAAAAAACTGCTCCCATGGATCGGTCATCAATAGGGCCCAGCCTCGTCCATTAGGTGTATTTGCTCGAGGGCAGCCTAATCTATGCATCGGCCAGTGGTTAGAGTGCGAGCTCGGAGTATTTCATATCACTCATCCTGGGAGGTTTGCGAAAAACAGAGGAAAGGATAGCAGTTCTCAGCAATGGGTTACGAGGACGAACCACCGAGTCCCTTGCGTTTCTTTGAAGCAGGGATAGCAGCTTTTTTACCGCACGATGATGACGTGATGCCTAAAATCAAAATAATAAATATTAGTCCTAAAGATTGAAATTAAATTGAATCAAAAATAATAAATATGTAGATTAGGATAAAATAGGGACTAACCTAAATAATATAGATTATCCATCCTAATGTGATATTAAAAGTAGGCAATATGAGTATGTATTTATACTAAATGCATAAGAAAAATGGCAATCAAGTGTGATGTTAAGTGGCATGCAATCATGAAATGTTCTATACTATTCTAGATTATTCATCCTAGTGTAACTAATTCCATGCTTGGATTAATTCTAAATCTAAATATAATCATGATAAAAATAAATAAAATAGATTAGTAAAAATTAAAGAGAAAAATGAGGAAAATAGAACCAAATGGGAGATGTGCACGGTCGTGGGAGAGGTTCCAAACGGTCGTGGGGAGCTTTGCACATGCGTGGGATAGTCCTTTACTAGCATGGTGGTGCTTTGAGGGTCGGAAGCGGCGTTTATGGTGTTTGGGAAAGAGTTTGGGTGAGAGGATTTAGAGTTTGAGTGAAGGAGAAGGTGAATAGTGATCCATTATTTATAGTTTTTGGGTCATACATGCATGGAACATGCCCGTGTGACTCGGGTTTTGCCCGTGTGATTCGAAATTTGGTGGTTTTGGTGCACCTGGTTTGAAGTACACGCCCGTGTTGGCCACCTCGCACGACCGTTTGCGATCTTGTTCGCTTTTCACACGGTCGTGTGATAAGTCACACGGCTATTTGCGATGAGGTTTTCGTTAATCACACGGTCGTGTAGGTAGTCACACGACCGTGTCTAAATTGACAGTGTTGGCCACAGTTTAGAGATACGGGCGTGTGGTTTTTGTGTAAGCCTGTGTCTAAATTGAAAGGTTTGCCACGGCCATGTCGCACGGCCGTTTCAATTTGTCGGTAGCCGGTGTTTTTGGGAAAATTGTGCTCTGTTTACACATGGCCTGGTTGCACGACTGTGTCTCTGTTTTAAGTGTTCACACGGCCTTGGACATGCCCGTGGGCATGGCCGTGTGGTCCTAAATTTCTGCATTTAAAAAGGGTTAGTTGATGCATAAAAATACTAAAATAAAAAATAAAGGAAAAGTTACTAAGTTAGTGCTCAGGTTGCCTCTCGAGAAGCGCTTATTTAGAGTCTAAGCTTGACTCTACCTGGATGTATCACGAAGGGATTTCGTGGAGCTGAAGCTCCTCCCTGTTATCTTTAAAATTCTCACCTCTATAGTGTTTAAGCCTATGGCCATTTACCTTGAACGTACCGTGGTTGGGGTGAGTTACCTTAATTGTGCCATATGGAAAGACAGTTTGAACAGTGAATGGACTTGACCACCTTGACTTGAGTTTTCCAGGAAATAGTCTCAGCTTTGAGTTGTAGAGTAAGACAAGATCACCTGTTTTGAACTGCTTAGGTTGTTTCAGTCGTTTGTCATGACATCGCTTCATGGCTTCCTTATATAGTCATGAGCTTTCGTAGGCATTACAATGCCATTCATCTAGTTCATTTAACTGCATTAATCTTTTCTCACCTGCAAGCTTAAAATCAAGGTTTAAAAATTTGATAGCCCAAAATGCTTTATGTTCAAGTTCAAATGGCAGATAACAACTTTTTCCGTAGACAAGTTTATAGGGAGATGTACCTATGGGCGTTTTAAAAGCAGTTCTATAGGCCCATAAAGCATCGTCTATCTTTCTTGACCAATCTATTCTATTTGTTTCTATTGTTTTCTCTAAGATGCGTTTTAGTTCCCTATTTGTTACTTCGACTTGGCCACTAGTTTGTGGATGATAAAGGGTAGTTGTTCTATGGTGTACCCCATACCTATTTAAAACTTTTTCAAATTGGGCATTGAAAAAATGGGTGCCCCTATCACTAATAATTATCCTAGGTGTTCTAAATCGAGAGAAAAGTTTCTTCAAAAATCGTACTACCATTCTAGCATCATTAGTAGGTAAGGCTTGGGCTTCCACCTATTTTGACATATAATCTACCACTACTAGGATGTACTTATTCCCAAATGAAGTAGGGAATGGACCCATGAAATCAATACCCCATACATCAAATATTTCGCATGAAAGTATATAGCTCTGAGGCATTTCATTATGTTGAGAAATATTACCTGTTCTCTGACATTTATCACAAGAGGTCGCATACCTGTTGGCATCCCTGAAAAGTGTAGGCCAGTAAAAGCCTGATTCGAGTACCTTATGAGCAGTTCTAGCTCCACTGTGATGTCCTTCTGTGGGTCTTGAATGGCAGTGATTTAAAATCTAGTATGCTTCTGTTTTAGGAACGCATCTTCGAATAACCTGATCTGCACAAATTCGAAAAAGAAAAGGATCCTCCCAAAAGTAGTTTTTCACATCAGCGAAAAATCACTTCTTTTGCTAATGGGTCAGCCCTTTTGGGGTTATGTTAGCTGCTAAATAATTTGCAAAATCAGCAAACCAAGGAACTACTGCATCTGCTAAGGCTAGGAGTTGTTCTTCAGGAAACAAGTCTTTTATTTTATCGAGGTACTTGGGTTGTGTGTTTTCTAATCTTGAAAGGTGATCTGCTACCAAGTTTTCAGCTCCTTTCTTGTCCTTTATTTCTAAATCGAATTCCTGTAACAATAGAATCCATCTTATTAATCGAGGTTTTGCATCAGTTTTAGTTAAAAGGTAGCGAAGAGTAGAATGGTTAGTATAAACAATGACTTTTGACAAAATCAAATAAGATCTGAATTTGTCAAATGCAAAAATAATGGCTAGCAATTCTTTTTCTATGGTAGTATAATTTTCTTGAACAGCTGTCAAAGTTCTGCTAGCATAATAGATCGGTTGAAAGTGCTTGTCTCTTCGCTGTCCCAAAACTGCACCTACTGCAAAATCACTTGCATCATACATTAGTTCAAAAGGTAGATTCCAATCAGGTGAAATCATAATTGAGGCATTGACTAACTTTTCTTTAAGAGCGTTAAAAGATTCTAAACATTCTTGGTCAAAGTTGAAAAGCATGTCTTTTTCTAGCAACTTTGTTAAAGGCTTAGCTATTTTAGAAAAATCTTTAATAAACCTGCGATAAAAATAGGCATGTCCTAAAAAGCTTCTTATAGCCTTAACTAAATTAGGGGGAGGTAATTTTTCAATGTTTCAATTTTTGCTTTATCTACCTCTTTCCCTTTACTAGAAATTTTATGTCCTAATACAATACCCTCTTGAACCATAAAGTGGCATTTTTCCTAGTTTAGTACTAAATTTGTCTCTTCACATCTTATCAAAACACGTTTTAAATTATTAAGACAAAGTTGGAAAGAATTACCGAAAACTGAAAAATCATCCATAAATACCTCTATGATGTCTTCCACAAATTCGTTGAAGATGGCTAGCATGTATCGCTGAAAAGTAGCAGGAGCGTTACATAAACCAAAAGGCATTCTACGATAAGCAAACGTACCGTATGGACATGTGAATTTCATTTTCTCCTGATCTTCTGGAGCTATTGGGATTTGGAAGTAACCAGAGAGGCCATCTAGGAAATAATAATACATGTGACCTGATAATCTTTCCAACATCTGATCAATAAAAGGTAGAGGAAAATGATCTTTTCGAGTTGCGTCATTCAGCTTTCTATAATCAATGCAAACTCTCCATCTAGTGACTGTTCTTGTAGGTATTGACTCTTTTTTGTCATTAGACACCACGGTCAAGCCTCCCTTTTTAGGAACAACCTGCACAGGACTTACCCAAGAACTGTCAGAAATAGGATAAATAATGCCTGCATCTAGAAGTTTAATTACCTTGATTTTTATGACTTCCTTTATGTTGGGATTTAATCATCTCTGAGCTTGCACCGATGTTTATATTCATCTTCTATTAAAATTTTGTGGATGCAAAAAGAAGGATTAATTCTCTTAATATCTAAAATTTTCCAAGCTATAGCCTACTTGTGTTCCCTTAACACATGGAATAGTTCCCCTTTTTCTGTAATGCTTAAATCTGATGCGATAATAACAGGTAAAGTTGAATCTTCCCCTAAAAAGGCATATTCTAAATGATCTAGCAGTTGCTTTAACTCTAATTTAGGGGGTTCATCAATGGAAGGTTTCTGTCTCAATTCATCATTCATATTTATACCTTCATAACTTATGTGTCTCGTGATAATTTCATTAGAATCTAACTCCTTTCTTAGTTCTTCAATTTCAGTGGTGGCTTCATCTTCCCCCCCACCTTGAACAAGACACAGTTCCAACGTGTCTGCGAGAGAAAGTTCCTGAAAATTATCTTGAACAAAGTAATCAATAATATCAACAAAATAGCAGGAATCATCTTGTTCTTTAGAAAATTTCATAGCATCATAG
Organism: Gossypium stocksii; assembly: GCA_020496765.1. Classification (NCBI taxonomy): domain Eukaryota; kingdom Viridiplantae; phylum Streptophyta; class Magnoliopsida; order Malvales; family Malvaceae; genus Gossypium; species Gossypium stocksii. Next base: position 67,599,559 of record CM035622.1, read on the forward strand.
ATTTTAAAAACGACTTCTTCCTCACCAACTATAAGTACTAATTTACCATCCCCTACATCAATAACAGCTCTAGCAGTGGCATGAATGGACGTCCCAAAATTAAAGGCACCTCAATATCCTCATCCATATCAAGTACAACAAAATCAATAGGGAATATAAATTTATCTACCTTTACTAGCACATCTTCTATGATTCCCCTAGGATATTTAACAGATCTATTAGCTAGTTGAATACTCATCCTAGTGGGCTTTGGTTCCCCTAGACCTAGTTGCTTGAACATTTTGTAAGGCATGAGATTAATGCTAGCACCTAAATCAGCTAAGGCTTTATCAATAAGTAAACTACCAATTAAACAAGGAATAGTAAAACTCCCTGGATCTTTTAGTTTTGCCTGCAGTTTATTTTGGAGAATAGCTGAGCATTCCTCGTTGAGTTCCACTGTGGCTAATTCTTCCAACTTCCTTTTATTTGTCAGAAGTTCCTTAAGGAACTTCGCGTACTTCGGCATCTGCGAAATTGCTTCAAAAAAAGGTAAGTTAATCTGTAATTGTTTAAAAAGTTTAAGAAATTTACCGAATTGAGCGTCTGTACGATTTTTCTTCAACTTTGCCGGGTATGGAATAGGCAGTTTGTATTCCTTGATTGTTGGTGGAGTGTTTTCCTTGGGTTCCTCTACCTTGTCTCCTGAAGATTGAGGAACAGACTTCTTTTCTGGTTTAGCTAGTACTTTCCCATTTCTTAAAGTAATTGCTTTGACATGTTCTTCGGGATTTGACTCAGTATTACTTGGTAGTCCACCTTATGGTCTCTCTGAAATTAATTTTGCAAGTTGACTGATTTGATTCTCAAGCCCTTGAATTGATGCTTGTTGGTTCTTTAGTGCCGTCTCAGTGTTTTGAAAATGGGTTTCTGATGCGGCCATAAATTTGGTGAACGTCTCTTCAAGATTCGACTTTTTCTCTTGTTGTGGTGGTGGCTACTGAAATCCCGGAGGAGGCTGTTGTCTTTGATTTCCTTGTCCTCCCCATGAAAAATTGGGGTGATTTCTCCAACCTGCATTATAAGTATTACTATAAGGATTATTTTGAGGTCTAGAATTGTTACCCATATAGTTGGCTTGCTCAGTTTCTATGCTGTGTCCATAGGATGAGTAGTCTGGATTGAACATATTTCCTGGAGTTGTGTCACACTGCATCACTGGCTGTGCCTGTATAGAACCAACAAAATTATCAAACTTTTTATTTAAACATTCTACTTGGTTAGTAAGCATAGTGACAGCATCAATATTATAAACTCCTGCAGCTTTTGTAGGCTTTGTCCTCATGACTTGCCACTGATAGTTATTCAGTGACATTTCTTTAATAAATTCATAAGCTGCTTCGGGTGTTCTATTGTTGATTGTTCCTCCTGCGGCTGCATCGATCATTTGCCTTGTTGAAAGATTCAAACCATTGTGAAAGGTTTGAACTTGCAACCACAAAGGTAACCCATGATGAGGGCATCTTCTCAAAAGGACTTTGTATCTCTCCTAGGCATCGTAAAGTGTTTCTAAATCCATCTGCACAAAAGAAGAGATATCGTTTCGTAATTTAGCTGTTTTAGCTGGAGGAAAATAGTTAAGTAAAAATTTTTCTATCATCTATTCCCATGTAGTGATTGAGCCTCGTGGTAAAGAATTTAACCACTGTTTGGCTTTATTTCTCAAAGAGAATGGAAATAGCCTTAGACGAATGGTATCATCAGAAATGCCATTAATTTTAAAAGTATCACAAAGTTCCAAAAAATTGGCTATGTGTGAATTTGGATCTTCATCCTGTAAACCATCAAACTGCACCAATTGCTGTATCATCTAAATAGTGTTAGGTTTTAATTCAAAATTATTAGTAGCAATGGCAGGTCTAATAATGCTAGTTGGAGTACCAGCCAAACTAAGTTTAGCATAATCATACATAGTACGAGGAGCTTCATCTTGATTCACTGGTTGCGCGGCTTTTGCGGGAGGTGGTGGAATGTTTTAATTTGCTTCCATCTCTTCTATAGGTTCTGTCCCTTGTTCTTGATCTTGTTCTAGATAATGTAGGCTTCGTCTGATCTTTTTACGAGTTCTGCGAACTGTCGCTTCTAAATCTTCGTCAAAAAGTAATGGTCCTGCTGGGTTGTTTCTAGTCATAAACTAGAAATACCTAAAAGGGAAAAAGTGAAAAAAAATAGAATAAAATAAAATAAAATAAAAATAAATCAAAACCAAAAATAAATAAATATAGTAATGGCTAAAGTAATAGAAATCGAGTTTTCTTAATATTTTAGATCCCCGGCAACGGCGCCAAAAACTTGATACTCGCAATATTAAGTAATAAAATTTATAAAAACTGATCACACCAAAAACTAACTAATATCATGATTTTAAAGGCAAACGCACCTATCAAACAGTAGTATAGTTTAGCGGTAAGACCGAGTTATCGTACCCAAGGGAACCAAAAGTACTAATACTTACTTCCTTTCTATTATCTAGCCTAACAATAAAATAGGGTTGTTTGAAACTAATTCTAAAACTAGCTAAAAGTGCACAAAAAGTAAAGTGGGAAAAACTTTCGGAAAAGCTAATTGATATAGGCAATACTCAAAGGAGAATCCACCTAGACTTCACTTGTTATTTAACTTCTTGAACTAGACGATTTCTTCACTTGACTTGATCCGTAGAGATCCCTAACCTATGTTAATACCTCCATCGAAGATAAGAACAACTAATCCTAATTAATTAACACCCCTAGGTTGCATTAATTCGATCTATGGATCCCCCTATTAGGTTTGACCCTAATCCGGCAGATTTATGTCGCCCTATGTCTAGGGTTGCATGTCCGCTTAATTATTGTAGATACACTCTTAAAACAGGGACTTTTGCTCCTCTGCCTAAGCACATCGGTTTCTTGAAGTAATACCTAGGATTATTAAATCAAGAATGAAGAACACATAATTAAGAACAATTCAGGTATTTATCATATAATTCAAGAATAAATAATAACAAGATCTGTCTTCGGTTTCATCCCCCTCAAGTATTTGAGAGGTTTAGTTCATAATTAATAAAGAAAACATCTCAGAAGAAATAAGATAACAAAACATAAAGAATCCTAAAACCCCTGAAGGAATTTAGGGAGATCCTCTATCTTGATGTAGAATTCTGGCTTCTGGGATGAATCAATCGGCTTCCCTTGGAGTAATTCCTTGCTTTCACTCCTTGTGTTGGCAGAAATATGGCACTCCTTTTTGGGAGAAAAGAGTACACCCTTAGAGTTGCCTCCTAGGGTCTTTATATAGAGCTTTGGGATGCCTTTCTTGGCCTCTAAGTATCCAAATCTGAGTGAAATTGTACTTTCTCACGACAGGGACACGCTCGGGTGCCATGCCCGTGTGGTTTCGATAAGGACCGTGTTCAGGCCTATTGAGGTGGTATGGCCGTGTAGCCTGGCCGTGCTTGTCGGGGCTGGGCCGTGTTGGACCTTGTGTGGCACGGCCGTGTACCACGGCTGTGTGGTGACTTCTTGGGCCGTGTCGTTTTCACACATTGGCCTTTTTTCTTCGTTTTCAGTCCATTTTTTGTTCTTTTCTCTTCCGTATGCTCTCCTGAGTATACAACATGAAATAGATGAGTTAAGAGCACCAATTCTCACAAAATTAATAATAATTCATCTAGAAATTAGGCTACACATGAGGTAAAAATATGTATAATTTATCGTTTATCACACATCTGTGAAATTTTCAATATGTGGAGGCTCGATTATATGGGGCCGTTTACCTCATCATTTGGAAATTTATACATTATTTTGGCCGTTGATTACGTTTCAAAATGGGTAAAGGCGAAAGCCATCCGAGAAAATGATGCGAAAACCACAACTAATTTTTTGCGTGAATTTATTTTCTCCAGATTTGGAACTCCGAGAGTGATCATTTGCGACAGAGGAGCGCATTTCGTTAACCGAGTTGTCGAAGCTTTGATGAAGAAATATGGCGTGACTCAGCGGATAGCGACAACTTATCACCCGCAAACCAACAGACAAGCAGAGGTTTCAAATTGAGAAATTAAGTCAATCCTAAAGAACACCGTTAAACCAAACCGGAAGGATTGGAGCTTGAAGTTAGTTGATGCGTTGTGGGCATATCGTACGGCCTACAAAGGACCTATCGAGATGTCATCTTACCGACTTGTTTTCGGTAAACCTTGCCACTTGCTTGTCGAACCCGAGCACAAGGCATTTTAGGCAGTGAAGGAATGTAATATGGAGATGAACGCTATTGGCAAAGCACGGAAACTTCATATCCAAGAGCTTGAGGAGATTCACCGAAACGCTTATGATAGCGCACAACATTATAAAGAGCCAACAAAAGCATTTCATGACAAGCGCATTTCATTTAAATCTTTTTCGTTGGGCAGAAAGTTTTCCTATTTAACTCAAAATTAAAAATTTTTACAGGAAAACTTAAGTCCAAGTGGAGCGGACCATTTACCGTGATCAATGTTTTTCCTCATGGAGCCGTAGAAATTGAGGATAGCTCGGGTGCACGATTTAAAGTTAATGGACAGCGGCTAAAACCTTTCTTCGAGACCACACCAATCGGACTAATTGAAGAAATCGCTTTGGAAGAGCCAAAAATCTGACAGGAAAATGTCGAGCTTAATGATGTTAAACAAAGTGCTAAATGGGAGGCAACCCATTTGTTTACTTTTCGTCAATTTTAATTTTTGCTCTTTTATTTGTCGTTTGTGCAGACCCCTCCAGGCCCTCGAAGAGAACATCACAGAAATACTCTCCTTCCTTTGCCCCAACCGTGGCCGTGGCCGCAGTTGTCATTGATCATGGGGAGTATCCTTTACCCTTCTTTGTTCTTAAATGTACTTTATTTTTTTCCGTATTGGGACAATACGATTAAGTGAGGGGGAGGGTAAAGGATGACATTAATTTCACCTTGCTTGTCATATTTGTTTGATGATATGTTTGTTTGAATTGATTAGAAGAACAACTCCTTTGCCGTTGCTTGCCGCTAAGCATGTTATGATTATTTTAGTTCATAAAGATACTTGAATTTTAGCATGCTTGATAATCGAATGATATGAGTAAGTCCAATTTGACAACCCTTGCAATTTGCCTTGATGTTGTTAGTTGAATTTCTCACCTAGCTTAATTAATTAGCCCATTTTGTGAGAACTTGAGCCTTTAGCATGTATGACTATATTTTTATGCTCTTTTTCTTGCCTGAGAGTGTCAATTTGGACATTTGGAATCTAGAAGTTGTTGCTTGTGTGCATTTTGAGATTACATTGGAATTTGATGCATTAATATGATTTAGGCATTAGGATTCACCCTTTTGTTTTGTCAAAGGTGAAAGAGAGGAATCGAGTTTAAAATCTTGGTGAAAACAAAGAACATGGGATTAGGCTTCAACTTGGTTCGCTAGGGAAAAAGAAAGGGTAGGCCTTTTAGTAAAAGAAAACAAAAAAAAAAAAAAACAAAAAATGAAAAAAAATGAAAAAAAGAAAGAAGAAAAATAAAAGAACAGTTTGATGATTTGTTCATTGTAGCTACCTTTGTTTAGTTTGCTTATTCTTGTTGCCTATGTTTTCTAAGGTTGTGGACACAATTTAGTTACTTGTTGGGAAACTCTTGTCTTGATTTTCTTTAGTCTCATTTTAGCCTCATTTTAGCCTTATTCCCCACTTTTACCTAAGCCCCATTACACCCTTTATTAAAAGTCCTAATGATTTTTGCATCTTATTTTTTTTTAAAGTAGTGGAGAATTGATCTTGCCACAAGCCTATGGAGACCTTTATTCAAATTTTGACTTTGAGTGAATTTGCTTTCTACACCCGAAACACTTTGAGTGATTTGAGTGCATCTTGGTAAGAATTAGGCTTAGGTTAGAATTTGATTGATAATTGATAGACAATTGTAAGGTTGAATGATTGTTCTTGCTTGCACCTATTTGTTTTGATTCATGCTTGATTCACGTCATTTTTGTGCACTTGAACTCTCATAACTTTGTTTAAGACTTGCAACAGTTTAGGAGAAAGATGATTAAGCTTTTGATTAATTTATTTCAAACATACTTGAGGGCAAGTATGAGACAAGTGAGGGGGAATTTGATGTACTCTTATATTTGACACTTTTTGCTTGTTAATTCCTTTGTCTTGTGAATTTTTCACTACATAATTAGTTACATTTGATATATTTATTGTGTAGTGAACCCAAGACTAGAAATGGCAACAAAAGGATGTAATCTGCAATTTTCTTTCTTTTTATTTTGTCATGGCTGGAGTCATGGATACGACGCTGGGCACGACGCGAATCTGAAGTGGCAAATCAAAAGTCAATGCGGGGAATATTTTGGAAACAACTTATCTTGATCTATTGACGTGATTTGGGGGATTTTGGATTTCATTTTCATAATTTTAGGATATTATCTTATCTTTTTTTGATTAGTTTCCTTGTTGTTTTGGGAATTTGAAGCCTATAAATGCCCACCTTTGGGTAAGGCTAAGGACCATTTCTTGTCTTTAGTTCTTGTTGCTACTTTGTTTTCATTTTCAATAAAGTTTTCTTCTTTTGTTTTATTTCTACTTTATTTTATTTTATTTTATGCCTTTACATTATCAAAACATGTTAAGCATGATAATCAATATCATGCTTGGCTAATTTTTCTCAAGCTAAGAGCTAGTACGAATCAATTCCACGCGTGAGAATTGAATATTGCTTAAATCCCTTCGGGATACATTTTTGTCTTTTTGCTCAGATAATTTGGCAATCGGCCTTACTAAAACTTTTAAACGTTTTTAAAATAAAAAAGGATCCGTTGGTCTGGAATCGTTTAATTATATAGTTGGGAGGAAGGGTCGGCCTGTGGCATTTCGACTTCCTATGAACACTCTTAGCGGCAGTCTGCAAAGGAAAGACGAGATCGAAAACGATTCTCAGTGAGACAACTTCCGAGTCGGGCTTTTCCTATTTTAAAAACTAAGTATTTTAACGGCAATAGACGTGGCTAATTTACTTAAGAATTGACTTTCGAAGATAAACTTGGGAAGATCGGTTACATGAGAGAAACACAAGTTACGATGGGTTGGGCCTCATAAACTGTAATCGACATGAATCCCGAAGCAAAAATTTATTTTCGATGATCGTGGGAATTGACGAAACTAACTCGAGGTGATTCTTATACTCATGATTATTCAATTTAGATTTTCACCTTATTTATTTTACTACTTCTATTTTAATACATTTTTCTTTGCAATCTTACTTGTTTATTTTATTTCCTTGTTACTTCTCAATCACGCCCCTTTTTTTACTCTCTATTTCAGCTCTTAGGTCGGGAACAAGAAATTTATTCAAGAATTCCATTAAACTCCCTGTGGTTCGACTTTCTTCCACTATTCTATGTTTTTATTTTATTTTTGAAGAGGTTTATTTTATTTTGATAATCAAAACGATGCTTGTCATGTACTAATAGATTTTCTTTGAAATATTTCTTTTACGCAGAAGCTTTTGAAACCAAATAATTTTTTCGAAAACATTTTATTTATAAAATTCTTAGTGTATTTTAGGAAAACTGTACTTATTGCGTTGCAGTTTATGAATCCATAATCAACAGTTCAAAAACCAAAATTAAAACCCAAAATTCCAAGTCCATAAATTATATCAAATATTCCTAAAAATAATATTTAAAGCAGTAAAGCACTCAAAACTGTAAAACCAAGATGTATGTGGCAGTGGTCACTATTGAGTCCTCCATTGCATCGTCCCTCTTACTATTGGGGATTACCTGAAAAGATTAAATAGAAAAGGGTGAGTTTTCACAAACTTAGTGTGTAATCCCCTACAGAAACTATGTATATAGTCATACATATTAGATGTCATAACATACAACATGGGCCAAAGCCCATTCAGAATCAGTTCGGCCATAGACCATTGAGAAGCATAATCAAATATAAATAAGGGCCTTGGCCCAATCAGATATAGAATCAGATATATATCTTAGGGCTTAGCCCAATCAAATACAATAAACAGAATAGATTGATAGTATACTACCCACCAACCCTGCATATGAACTTCGTCCAACCCATCACACCATGTGGGGATAAAATCGACCCACCCATCCCTGCACACCAAATAGGGTATATAATAACCATCCGTCCTTACACACCATACCGTACCGAATGGGGCACATATCAGAAATATGCAGCTTAGCTGCCATATAACAGGCCATAAAAGCCTTTCAGATACTTCCTTCAACTTCATCAACCCAACCCTAATGCAATGAAACATACAAATATTACATGCTATAATACATTTTATCATATTAAACAGTCAGAACAGATATACTTGCTAAGTGCAACATGCTCAAATCATACATCACTTATTCAGAACACAAAATTAGGGGTCTAAGTAATGCTTACTAACCCTACGATAGGTTACAGTTGGCTTGGGCGACCCATGCAACCTTATAGATCATTTCAGAAAAATGGGCTCACGCACCCATGTAGCCTACCTGTGTGGGCCCACACAGCCTAAATTGGCCTTGGCCTTGTGGATCACATGGCCTGGCCCAGAATCTCACATGCTCGTGTGGTTCACTCGTGTGGGCCCACATGCCAGTATGGCCAACACGGCCTAATTGGTCGAGCCTGTGTCTCGTACATGGCCGTATTGGCCATCACACGGCCGTGTCATGCACCTGTGCCATGCCTTCACGGCCTAGTTTGTTGATCACATGGCCGTGTACTACTGCACGGCCTATCACACGAGTGACCACACGCTTGTGTGGCATCGATAGTTCAATTTATTGGCTTTTGCCGACTCTCATTTTCTATGTTTTTGGGTCCACACCTAAATTCAATTTGCTACAAAAACCATCCCAAGCACTCTTAGGTCTAAAAACATGATATCCCTTATCAGTTTAACGGATTTATTAGCGAACTCAAATAACCAAAGATGAGCAAAAATCTGACCTACCCCCAAAACAATTCTTCGTTAGCGATACCGAACCCTGTGATTCACAATCTTACTGGTGATAGCCTCCTCGTACGCCATTTAATTATATAGGAGCATGTTAGTACGCTGTTATGAAGGAACCAATAGTAGAAAAAGAGAGAGGACTTAACAGTGCTGCACAATATCCAACTACGTGACAAAGCAGAGGAGGAAGGGTGGATTGGGCCTCTGAAATTTTGATAGGAAAAGCCCAAATAATTGGTAAGAAAAGATGAGGGAGAAAAAGAGACAAAAAAGGCGTCTGAAATTTTTTGTGGAAAGGGAGAAAACTAAATTTTGCAAAAAGGAAATATCTAGATAACTGCCCAATCCCCCAAATCACTCCACTAATCCTCAACTACTCAATCACTTAAGTGTTTCATTTTAACTCAAATACCCACACGACACTAGCAACAAAAATAATGCCCATGTACCGACTCGAACGCAAGACCTTGAGCAATTTACCACTCCTCTTAACCACCAAACCAGCAGGCCAATTCTAACATATTTTAACCAAATTTTTCTTATAAGTGTAATAACCAAAGATTAGGCTTTGTTTATAAAAAACCAAAATTTACCCAAGTTGTGACTTAAACTTGGGACCTCTCACACACACCCAGAACACATAACCACTAAATCATACTGATATTTGTGTCAAATTAATTTCAGAAACGCATACATATATTTTTGTGCTACAAATTCACAAAAGCTGAAATGAAGGAAATTTGGGGCGTTACACTATTGATGGTTGAGTGGCTATGGTGTATTAAGTGATGTGTAACAGCCCGATTTCGGGCTAAGTCAGAATGGTGGTTTCTGGATCACGAATTCGAAGTAGAAAATTTATTACAATAAATTTTTAAGGTTTATAGTATGATTGAAAGCATATGAGAAAGTTTCATTACGAAAGTTTCGTTATGGAAGTTTATTGATAAAGGGTCCACTTTAATTATTAGGACTAAATTGCAAAAAGTGCAAAATATGTGTTTTAGAAGCATTGGGTGCTTGATTGAAATGAAATTGTAAATTAAAAGTCCTTTTTTAGTAATTAGACGATTATATATCATGATGGACAAAAATGGACATAGAAGGGACAAAACTTTAAAGAAAGGCTTTAGGGGCATTAATGTCATTTGGTTAATAACAGAATAAAAAGGGGAAACTAAAGCAAAATTTTTTCCATCTTTCTCTTACCTTGGTTGAAAATCATAATAAGACCATAGTTAGGGTTTCCACCATTATTTTGAAGTGGGGTTCATGTTTAAAAATTTACCCATGTGTGAAATGCATGCATTTTGATGTCTAATGGTAGAAAATGAAAGTTTAGTGTTAGATAAACAACTTTTACTAAGTGATTTTCAATAAAATTGTCAAAAGGGACTTTTTTTGCAAAAAGTTGTAAAATATGTAGTAGATATGTGAAATAAAAGAAAAATATGGGTTTTTTTAAGCATGAAAGAGGTTCGACTAGGGTTGGGTTTTGAGAAAAATGAATACATTTCATTTTATGAGCCTAGGGACTAAGGTGTAAATAAGTGAAAAGTTAGGGGCAAAAATATGATTTTTCTATAATATGATTTTTGGGTTGAATTGAATAATATGGTAATTAAACGAGCTAAATTTTTTATTATAGATCAAGAAAGACGAGTTTCTGACTTAGATTATGGAAAAAAGAATATTATGGACTAAATCGCAAACATTAGCTATTTTTGTACCGAGTTAAGTTTATGTATAAATAATACATTGTTATATTATGTTAAATATTTAATTATTAATTGAATTTGTGTAATTGACTATGTGGATGGGTTTAATTGCATGAATGAGATAGGCGATAATTCGATAAAATTGGAAGTTTGGTATGAACCCTCAGACATTACAGGATACGAGGGTCATAATGTAGAAGCTATCGAGATGTGTTCTTGTGTAAGACTATATATGGGATATGGCATCGGTACGGTACTACGTGTAAGGCCATGTCTGGGACGTGACATCGGTACGAGTTTTCGTGTAGGACCATGTCTGGGACATGGCATCGATATGAGTTTTCGTGTAAGACCATAGGTGGGTTATTGGCATCGATATTGAATTGCACGTAAAACCATATTTGGGATATGACATTGTATGACCTATGTATGTCTCTCGAGTATCTTAGTGATTTTGAACGATTCAATGGGCCTAGTTTATACGAGAATGAAAGTACATGCTAAATAAGTATTACATGGACGTACGAAGTCCATATGACTATTGGATGGAAGAATAATGATGAGTTAAAATGTGATAGTTAGTAATACTCTTATAGTAAGGTTATGATTGGGTAAGAAAGGGCTATGAGAGTTTAGCAATGTTTATGCAAATTTCCATTATGGAATTAGTATGATTAAGTTACAATTATGATGTTTATTATTTGCATATAAACTTACTAAGTTATATAGCTTACCCTTATTTTCTTTCCATTGTTTTATAGTGTCACCAAGCTAGCTCGGGGATCAGGAATCGTTGGCGTTTGCATCACACTATCAAGGCTTTATTTTGGGGTATTTTTGATTTTGATATTTTGAAAGTATGGCATGTATACGGACTTGGTCATTTTGTATATGTGTCATAGTGATTGGACTAATGATATTGGCTCATATTGGTTAAGTGATTATTTTGTATAAGGCCATTTGAAATTGGCTAATGTTGATTATAAGTATAATCATATGGTGATGCTTTGTATGGATATGTCACTTGCAGGATTTGAGTTGATTATTATGGATGTTCAGTTGCTTAAGTATGCTATGATTTGTGTCTTTGAATTGGTATAAGTGTTTATGAGTTTTAGGGTGGCAATAGGCTTGGTAAATAGCCTATACATTGTCCACACGAGTAGACACATGGGTGTGTCTCTAGGCTGTCTGTGACACACGGTCAGCCCTACGAACGTGTGAACAGGCCATGTGTCCTCTACAAGTTAATTTTAAGAAATAAAATGACCAGTATGAGGCACACGGACAGAGACACTAGCGTGTGTCTCAGCCGTGTGGACGGCACGGACTTGGACACGGGCGTGTGCCAAAGGCGTGTGAAGTCTGCACCTATTTCATGAGAATTTAATTCGTCATACGGCCTAGTACACGGGTCTCTAGCTTGGCCGTGCGGTTTCATTTGGCTGAGGAGGTCATAAATAGAGAGTTACTCAGGTTGAGGCAACGGGCGTGTCTTGAGCCATACGGGCATGTGTGACCACACGACATACTCGCATGGGCGTCTGACTCTGCAAAACATGGAAATTTTCTAAGTGCTCTAAAGTTTTTGATTTAGTCGCTAACCACTACCATTGTATGTTTAAGGCCTCGTAAGTCTGTGTAAGGGACGATATAAATGTGTATGAATAGTTTTTAAATGAATGAAATTTTATGTCTTGGTTTTGTATGATTAGTTATGAGTAAGTCTGGTAATGCCTCGTACCCTGTCCTGGTGTTGGACTTAGGTAAGGGGTGTTACATTTAGTGGTATCAAATCTATGGTTTAATCAATTCTCAGACTAACCTAGCGTGTGTACGAGTCTAGCTATACATGCCACACATAAGTTGTGATAGTGTGACGACTCCTAACAACTTAAATTGTGTCTTCATATAGTAAATGGATCCCGATCGAGCCGTAGTTGATGACATAGAAAGTAATGCACTGACTCTTGCCCAAGGGATCGTGCCATTTAATAGTAGGCATATGACAAATAGTCACGGAGAAGAGGCTCGGAAGCCTTTCTCCACATGATGGATGAGTGGTATATAGAGTTTATTTAGGCGAATTCGAATGCTCGACCCCCTCCACTCCCTCCTATTCCTCGACCGGTTCCCATAGCCCCTCAAAGTATTGAAATGGTAAGACTGAGTAAGCCTCCTGTTAACAAGATTTGAAAGTATGAGGCCGAAGAATTCAGGGCTAATTTAGATGATGATCCTAAGAGGGCAGCATTCTGGCTTGAAGATACCATTCGGGTATTTGATGAACTTTCATGCACTCTTGAGGAGTGTTTGAAATGTGCTATATCACTACTGAGGGATGCAGCATATCATTGGTGGAAGACTCTAGTATCAGTGGTACCGAGAGAAAGGGTTACATATGAGTTCTTTCAAGAAGAATTCTGGAAGAAATATAGTAGTCAGCGGTTTATTAATCAGAAGCGTAAGGAATTTCTTGAGCTGAAATAGGGCCGAATGTTAGTGACAGAATATGAGTAGGAATTTTTTAGTCTTAGTAAGTATGCTCGGGAGTGTGTTTCCTCCAAGGCTATTATGTGTAAAAGGTTTGAAGATGGGTTAAATGAGAATATTAAGCTGTTAGTTGGGATCTTAGAGATTAAAGAATTTGTTGAATTGGTTAAATGGGCTTGCAAAGCTGAAGAATTAAGTAAAGAGAATAGAAAGGCCAAGAGTGAGGCAAGAGATGCAATAAAAAGGCCGATGAGTAAGTCAATCCCATTTCAGTCTAAGAAATTTAGAGAAATGTATTCTCGTTTGAATGTATTAGCCGGGCATTCACGTAGAGACTGCAGGAAACCATACTCGAATTCTAAGGCTCAAGCTACCTCAATGGTTAGTGTGGGAAATGTTAGGTCCACTAGACCTAAATGCCAGCATTGTGGTAAGTGACATATTGATAAGTGCAGAACAAATAGCCGAGCTTGTTTCAAGTGTGGTTCTCTAAAGCATTTTATCCGAGATTGCCTTGAGAAGGATGAAGAAGAAAAATTTCAAAGTGCGAGGCCAAGTAATATTACCAATAAAGGTAGGCCACCGATGAACTCTGGGAATGAAGCTAGCAGTAAAGGTGTGACCAAGGATTCAACTGTGAGATTAGAAGTTAGAGCACCTGGAGGACTTACGCCATTCGTGCTCGTGAAGAGGCTTCATCTTCTTATGTGATTATGGGTACTTTTTCTCTTTATGATACTTCTGTTGTTGCTTTGATTGATACAGGATCTACCCATTCATATGTTTGTATGAAATTGGTGTCTAGTATGAATATGTCTGTTGAATCTATAGAATTTGTGATAAAAGTTTCAAACCCATTAGACAAGTATGTGTTAGTTGACAAAGTATGTAAGAATTGTCATTTGATGATTAGAGGTCACTATTTTCTGGCTAATCTCATGTTATTTCCATTTGATGAATTTGACGTAATTCTTGGTATGGATTGGTTAACTGCTCATGATGTGATAGTAAATTGTGGAAGAAAAATTGATGAACTGAAATGAGAAAATAAGGATATTCTTCGGGTTGAATCAGGTGAATCGGATAACTTGCCTGTAGTGATTTCTTCTATGACTGCTCAAAAATGTATAAGAAAGGGTTATGAAGCTTATCTTGCCTTTGTACTGAATACAAAAGAGTCTGAGTTGAAAACTGAATAAATGCCAATAGTATGTGAGTATCCAGATGTGTTTTCGAAAGAGTTGCTCAGATTGCCTCCTATTAGAGAAGTTGAATTTGGTATTGATTTAATTTCTGATACTGCACCTATTTTAATTGCTTCGTATAGAATGGCTCCGACAGAATTAAATGAGTTGAAAGTTTAGTTACAAGAGTTAACGGATAAGGGTTTCGCAAGACCTAGTTTTTCTCCGTGGGGTGTACCGGTACTATTTATGAAAAAGGATGGATCTATGAGGCTTTGCATCGACTATTGACATCTCAATAAGGTAACCATAAAGAATAAGTATCCCTTGCCAAGGATCGATGATTTGTTTGACCAATTGAAGGGAGCCATAATGTTTTCAAAGATAAACTTGAGGTCTGGTTACTGCCAGTTGGGAGTTAAGGAGCCAGATGTGCCAAAAACTGCATTTCAGACGAGGAATGGTCATTTTGAATTCCTTGTCATGCCCTTCGGTTTAACGAATGCTCCTACTATCTTTATGGATTTAATGAACCGTATCTTCCAACCGTACTTGGATAAATTTGTTGTCATTTTCATTGATGATATACTAGTTTATTCTTGTGATGAGACTAAGTATGCCGAGCACTTGAGAACGGTTTTGCAAACTTTGAGAGACAAGTAGTTGTATGCTAAGTTTAGTAAAAGTGAATTTCAGCTTTGAGAAGTCAGATTTTTAGGGAAAATTATTTCGAGTGATGGTATTAGAGTTGATTTGAGCAAAATTTCGGCGATTGTGGATTAGAAGCCGCCAGGAATGTATCCGAAGTTAGAAGCTTTTTAGGCTTGGCTAGATATTATTGAGTTTTGTCAAGGGATTTTCGATGATTGCTACTCCAATGACAAGGTTGTTATAGAATGATGTCAAGTTTGAATGGTCAGAGAAATGCCAAAAGAGTTTTGAGTAGTTGAAAGCTTTATTGACTGAGGCACCGGTGTTAGTGCAACTTGAGTCCGAGAAAGAATTTGTAATTTATAGTGATGCGTCTTTGGAGGTCTTGGATGTGTATTGATGCAAGAGGGCAAAGTGATAGCTTATGCCTCGAGACAGTTAAAATCGCACAAAAAGAACTATCCGATGCACAATTTAGAGTTGGTTGCCATTGTGTTTGCTTTGAAAATTTGGCGACACCAATTGTACGGTGAGAAATGTTGTGTATTTACCAATCGTAAGAGTTTAAAGTACTTGATGGCTCAAAAGGATTTGAATTTGCAACAACGAAGATGACTTGAGTTATTGAAAGATTATGAGCTAGTGATCAATTATCACCCAGGAAAGATGAATGTAGTCGCCGATGCTTTGAGTAGGAAATCTTTGTTTCCCTTGAGAGCTATGAATACGAGCCTGACTTTGTCTGATGATGGTTCAATTCTAGCTGAGCTAAAAGCTAGACTGATGTTTCTTCAGCAAATTTGTGAAGCTCAGAAAAGTGACAGTGATTTGCAAGTTAAAAGAATTCAGTGCGAATCGACTAGTGATTCAGTTTTTCAAATCAGGGCCAGTGATTGTTTGATGTTCTGAGGTAGAGTTTGTGTTCCGAAAGATACTAAGTTGATTTAGAAAGTTTTGGATGAGGCACACAGTGGTTGTCTGTTAGTCCATTTAGGAAGTTTGAAAATGTCCAATGATGTGAAGAAATTATATTGGTGGCCTAGCATGAAAAGAGATATTTCTGAGTTTGTATTAAAGTGTTTGATTTGTCAACAAGTAAAGGTCGAATACCAAGTACCTTCGGGTTTGCTTTAGCCAGTGATGGTACTCGAGTGGAAATGGGATAGATTTACAATAGACTTCATAACGGGTTTGACTTTGACCCCGAGGAAGAAAGATGTCGTATGGGTTGTTGTTGATAGGCTAACTAAGTCGGCTCATTTTATTCCGGTACCTACTGATTACTCACTTGATAAATTGGTTGAACTGTACATTGCTAAAATTGTGAGACTTCACGGAGTGCCTATTTCTATTATTCCGGATAGAGATCCAAGATTCTGGAAGAAGTTGTAAGAAGCTTTGGGCACGAAATTGAATTTTAGTACCGCGTTTCATCCGTAAGCGGATGGTCAATCAGAAAGAGTAATTCAGATTCTCGAAGATATGCTCCGATGTTTTGTTTTAGAGTTCGAAGGTAGCTGGGAAAAATATCAACCTTTGGTTGAGTTTGCTTACAACAATAGTTTTTAGTCGAGTATTAAGATGGCACTGTATAAGGCTTTGTATGACCGCAAGTGTTGAACTCCTTTGTATTGGACTGACTCAGTGAGAGACAAATTCACAGGGTTGATCTGGTTAAAGAAATCAAAGAAAAAGTAAAAGTAATTCGTGATTGTTTGAAAGTTGCTTTAGATTGGGAAAAGTCATACACAGACTATAGAAGAAAAGAGATCGAGTTTCAAATTGGTGATAAAATATTTCTGAAAGTATCTCCATGGAAGAAGATTTTGAGATTTGGCCGAAAGGCAAGTTGAGTCCACATTTTATTGGTCTGTTTGAGGTAATTGAAAGAATAGGGCCAGTGGCATAATGGTTAGCCTTACCAGCAGAGTTGGAAAGGATTCACAATGCGTTTCATGTGTCATTCGTGATGATATCATTCTGATCCTTCAGATGTGATTTCCCCAATGACGTATGATGAAGAACTGATTAAGATTTAGCTCGGGAAGTCAAACAATTGAGAAATAAAAGTATAGCCCTAGTAAAAGTGTTGTGGCAAAGACATGGGATAGAAGAGGCTAGTGTGAACTCGAGGAAGCCATGAGAAAACAGTACCCAAACATCTTTTCCGATAAGATTTTCGAGGACGAAAATTCCTAAAGGGAGGAGAGTTGTAACAACCCGATTTAGGGCCAAGTCTGAAGTAGAAAATTTTATTACAATAAAGTTTGAAGGTTTATAGTATGATTGAAAGCATATTTGAAAGTTTCTTTACGAAAATTTATCAATAAAGGGTTCAATGTGACTATTAGGACTAAATTGCAAAGAGTGCA
Source organism: Gossypium stocksii (assembly GCA_020496765.1). NCBI lineage: Eukaryota > Viridiplantae > Streptophyta > Magnoliopsida > Malvales > Malvaceae > Gossypium > Gossypium stocksii. Next base: position 67,616,979 of record CM035622.1, read on the forward strand.
AAATATGTGTTTTAGAAGCATTGAGTGCTTAATTGAAATGAAATTGTAAATTAGAGGTCCTTACTTAGTAATTAGACCATTATATATCATGATGGACAAAAATGGACATGGAAGGGACAAAATTTTAAAGAAAGGCTTTAGGGGCATTTTAGTCATTTGGTTAATAAAAGAATAAAAAGGGAAAAATAAATGTCCATCTTTCTCCTACCTTGGCCGAAAATCACAAGGAGACCATAACTAGGGTTTCTTCAACTTCCAAGCTTAATTGTAAGTGCATCCTAGCCCCGTTTTTAATGCTCTTTACGTTTTTGAAGTTGTTATCACTCAATTTACCTATTTCCACCATTATTTTGAAGTGGAGTTCATGCTTAAAAATTTACCCATGTGTGACATGCATGTATTTTGATGTCTAATGGTAGAAAATGAAAGTTTAGTGTTAGATAAACAACTCTTACTAAGTGATTTTTGATAAAAATGTCAAAAGGACATTTTTACAAAAGTTGTAAAATATGTAGCAAAAAATGTGAAATAAAAGAAAAATGTGGGCTGTTATAAGCATGAAAGAGGTTCGACTAGGCTTGGGTTTTGAGAAAAATGAATACATTTCTTTTTACGAGCCTAAGGACTAAGGTGTAAATAAGTGAAAAGTTAGGGGCAAAAAAGTAATTTTGCCATAATATGATTTTTGGGGCTAATTGAATAATGTGGTAAGTAAATGGGCTAAATTTGTTATCATAGATCAAGAAAGACCAGTTTTTGACCTAAATCGGGGAAAGACCAAGATTGTGGACTAAATCACAAATATTAGCTATTTTTGTACCGAGGTAAGTTTATGTTTAAATAATACATTGTTATATTATGTTAAATGTTTAATTATTTCTTGAATTTGTGTACTTGACTCTGTGGATGAGTTTCATTGGATGAATGAGATAGACGAAATTAGATAAATGTAGAAGTTCGATACGAGCCCTCGGACTTTATCTGGGACGTGGAAGCTATTGAGATGTGTTCCCGTGTAAGACCATATCTGGGATATGGCATCAATATGGTAGTATGTGAAAGACCATATCTGGGACGTGGCGTCTGTACGAGTTTTCGTATAAGACCATGTCTAGGACATGACATCGATATGAGTTTTCTTGTAAGATCATCTCCGAGACATGGCATCCATATGAGTTTTCGTGTGCGACCATAACTGGGCTTTTGGCATCAATATTGAATTGCAGGTAAGACCATATTTGGGATATGGCATTGTATGACCTATGTATGTCTCTCGAGTATCTTAGCGATTCCAAACGGTTCAACGGGCCTAGTTTATACGAGAATGAAAGTACATGCTAAATAAGTATTATGGGTACATACGAAGTCCATATGACTATTGGATGGAAGAATAACAATGAGTTAAAATGTGATATTTAGTAATGCTCTTACGGGAAGGTTATGATTAGGTAAGAAAGGGCTATGAGAGTTTAGTAATGTTTATGAAAATTTCCATTATGGAATTAGTATGATTAAGTTACAATTATGATGTTTATTATTTGCATATAAACATACGAAGCTATATAACTTACCCCTCTTTTCTTTCTACTGTTTTATGGGGTCACCAAGCTAGCTCAGGGATCAGGAATAGTCAGAGTTCGCATCACACTATCAAGGTTTTATTTTGGGGTATTTGTGATTTTGATATTTTGAAAGTATGGCATGTATACGGACTTGGTCATTTTGTATATGTGTGATAGTGATTGGACTAATGGTATTGGCTCATATTGATTAAGTGATTATTTTGTATAAGGCCATTTGAAATTGGCTAATGTTGATTACAAGTATAATTATGTGGTGATGCTTTCCATGGATATGGCACTTGGATGATTTGAGTTGATTATTATGGATGTTTAGTTGCTTAAGTATGCTATGATTTGTGTCTTTGAATTGGTATAAGTGTTTATGAGTTTCAAGGTGGCAACAGGCTTGGTAAATAGCCTATACATTGTCCACATGAGTAGACACACGGGCGTTTGTCTAGGCCGTGTGTGACACACGGTCAGTCTCACGGGCATGTGAACAGGCCATGTGTCCCGTACAACTTAATTTCAAGAAATAGAATGACCAGTATGAGGCACACGGACAGAGACACGGGCGTGTGTCTCAGTCGTGTGGACGGCACGGTCTTGGACATAGGCATGTGCCAAGGTCGTGTGAAGTCTGCACCTATTTCACGAGAATTTAATTTGTCACACGTCCTAGCACACGGGCGTGTGGCTTGGCCGTGTGGTTTCATTTGGCTAAGAAGGTCATAAACAGAGTGTTACACGAGTTGAGGACACGTGCGTGTCCTGAGCCATAAAGGCGTGTATGACCACACGACCTACTCACACGGGTTTTTGACTCTCCAAAACATGGAAATTTTTTAAGTGTTCTAAAGTTTTCAATTTAGTCCCAAACCACTTCCAATGTATGTTTAGGGCTCGTAGGTCCGTGTACGGAACAATATACATGTGTATGAATAGTTTTGAATGGAATGAAATTTTATGGCTTGATTTTGTACGATTTGTTACGATTGAGTCCGGTAATGCCTCGTACCCTATCCCGGCGTTAAACTCGGGTAAGGGGTGTTACATGATGTCCTTATTAATTTATTTCAAAGAATTGTTTAGACGACGTCTTAAATGAGAGGTTCCGCTAGAAGATTTAGCAGAAAAGATACCCTTATAGTGATTATATTATGCCTTCAATTCGTTTTTGTTCTCATATTCAAGCTTTGTCATTTCATTACACACCTTTGAAGTAGTAGACTTTTGATGTTTGGAAACACTTTCATATTCATTAAATCCATCATCCACATTTATTGGAGTATTTGAATTAGCCATTGTCATAAAAAGTGAAGTCCTAAAATTGTAAAAACTCAATTATTATATAAAAAAACAAAAAAAAAACTAAACTAAATAGGAGAGTAGTATTTCAACTTAATTAAAATAAATATAATTGACAACTATTGACAGATATATCCACAAACAGGTTACATCAATTATAATTAAAAATATAATAAATTTTGGTCAAAATTTCAAAAAATATAATAAGTTTTTCTAGAGCTTTAATTATCTTTTAATTTTAAATGAGTTGCAAATTTAACATTTCAACGTTAAATTTTATTAATTTTTTACTTCAAAATTTATTTATTTATTTATTTTAAAAATCAGACTTTCTCCTATATTCAAGTGGTGATAACAGGAGAGAAACATAGAGGTAAGTTCATGAATAAGTTCCACTTTCTCTTATATTTCCTCTTGTAAGAAAACATAATAATCTCCTTGTTTAAGAGGGAAACTACAATTTCTTAATTAGTAGTTGTTATTCGATTTTTTTTATTATTTGGAATCAAGATTTTCAAATCCAATGATAATTCATACTATGATTAGCTACGAAAACATCCACAATTATTTTCATTTGTCTTTCTTTTAATCTTATTACCAATTAACAAATTCTTTCTTCAACCTCATCAGATCATCAAGAAAAATGGCTGAACTTGTTGTTGCCTCTATTTCTTCCAACACCTAAAATTTATTTTTTTGATGTAAAGATAAAATTTACAATAAAAATAAAACAAATCTTTATTTTAGATTTCCATGTCATAAGTCATAACTAAATGTTTTATTTTTCTATTCTTTAATTTTATTTACATTGAATTTATAAAAAAATAATAAAGCTTATGGTGTTTCATACATTAAATGTGATCAATTTCAATTGATGTTCAATTATATTGGATAATAAATTAATTTACTATATTTTTTGGAATAAAAAGCAAATATATAAATAGAGAGAGAAATACCCTTAGTGGAATCAATTAATTTCCACAAACATGTTTGAGAAGCAAGCAAATATATTCAACAAGTCTGAAATTTAGTCTACAGTAGCTATCAGTTGATTGTTGCTTCAGTAGCTATTGGAACTTAAACCAGCAGGTAGTAGCTATTGTTGAAAATTACCTATGAATGGGGGAACTAAGGTTGTAGAAGGCAGAGAAGCCTAAAGCGGCAGCGACGACCGACAACTGGCGAGGAAGTGGAAATCAGTAGAAGGTAGAAAGCAACAATAGCGATAATGGCAAAGAAACAAGTGAAAAGCTGCAAAATGAAGAGAAGCAGTAGTGGTGGCAACAAAAAAGAAGCAAGAAGCAAGGAAAAATTGAAGGAAAAATTGAAGGATTAGGGATTAAGGGGAAATAGGGATTGGAAAGGGAAAAGGAAAGGGGGATATCAGGATTGGAATTTGGAAAGGGAAGTGGGGAACAAGGGTAAAAATCTAAGGTTAATAAAATCAGGTCGGGCATAGCTAAGCTCGTGCTGAAAATTCTTGCTCGAAGCCTGACCCATTTTTAAAACAAGCCTCATTTCTAAACCCGAGCCCATTTTTCAAGCTATATTTTTTGCCCAAACCCTCCCATATTTCGAGTGGTCCTTCGGGCCAAATCTTATATACAAGTCTAGTAGTAAGGGAAATTTTTTGATAAAGAAGTTCAAGGATAAGTGAGAATTTTTTAATTGTATTTTAATTTTTATATTTTAAATGAAAAAAGTATGACCCAAAGTAAAATTAAAAAAATGCTAAACTTTAAGTCTAATATAATATTTTTTTGGGGGTCAATACATTCTAATTAAGTCTTTTCATAATAATAAATAGTTAAAATTTTATATATTTTTTAATATTATTCATACATTAGCCAGTGCATCATGTTCTAGTGGTGTGACCGGAATGAGTCACTGTGACCAGTGCAGATCGAAATTTTCACCAATGTGGAAAAAGATGTTGCTTGTTCTGCTTGAGCATCGGAATAGTGCATATCGGAAATGGTGTTGAACCGACTGCGATGGTATTAATCATACATGAATATTAAAAATAATTAATTAATTAATTTTATGAATGTTGGTTACTCATTGGTCTTAAGGTACAGGAAAACACAAAGATAGACTTGCAAGGGGAAATCCAGGGTAGCAATCATGAGTAGTTGACCTATGACAATAAAACACACCATTGGAGCAACAAGAAAAATCTTTAAAGAAACAAACAAAATTCTAGCATATACCAATTCCTAAGGAGGTTAAGTGGGCCTCATACTCCAATGATCCCTTTGCCTCAGGGTCTCCAAAAAGCAAATGCTACATTTCTTCAAGCCTCCCAAGGAGTCCTACAATGAAACTAAGGATTCCTCTTACCACCTTACCTAATAAAAAAATTACATGGAGATAATTGAGGCCTCGGATACACTGAAATCTAGGGCATTCCCTATTGCACTAGTAGCTATGCTAAAAACTAATACTTGGCTATTCCAGTAGGCCTATCCATGGTTTTAAAGATTTGTCAAGCCAGTTCATTATTCATTGGGTTTGTTACAGTATTTGGGAAGTAGGGAATCAGAAAAGATCGTACAAAACACTTGAAAAATGCTATTAGAATCAACTCAAGAGCAGAACTCCCTTAAGATCGAAGATCTCTATGTAATTTATTTTGATGTTTTATTGAGTTTTTTTATGTCTTGTGGTTATCCTAACTTTGAGATGTTTCTATTTAGGACTATGAACTAAATTCCCTAGGTACCTAGGGAGGATGAAATCTATGATAAATCTTATTTTTTGATTTCTGATTTACATGATAAATATTTGACTCTTATTCTTAATTATGTATGCTTATTGCTTGTTTTAATATTCCAAGATATTAATTCATGTTTAATGTGCTTATTTCAGTGGAGAAAAAGTCCCTATTTAAGAGTAGATCTAGCATAATTGAGTGGAGTTGCATGCAATCCTAGAAATAGGTGGAACGACGAAAATGTACAAATGTACACAATCGCAACAAGTAATAAAGTGACAATTAAATCTTGAGTTATCTTACCCACATGGACTGTGAAAAGAATTATTTATGAATGCAATTCAAAACACTTTGGTGAAGAAAAATATTCTAATTTAAAGAGGTGATTAAAAACTAAGATTTTTGAACTAAGTAAAATAGATTAAAAATAAAATAAGAGTTCTAATGCATGATTTCAAAATAAGATTTTAATCAAGATGATATAATTGTATTAGATTAATTACATTTCTTAACTTAGAATTATTAAAGTCATGTTTATGTTGTTACAAATAAATTCACGGCAACTCGATAATTTGCTAACTTATAAACATACTCACAGTAACACCCCAAACCCGACGTAGAAGTTAGCCCGAATCTGGCACGTCAGATTGAAGTGTTTTTTCGAAAATCAAGTTTTCATTGAAAACCCTTCTTATTATTTAAAAGCTTAAGTCTCGGTTTGCGTTCGTTACTTCAAAAACATGGCTCATTGAAAAGTAATTTACTTTTCAAACCTTAATTACTGTTATAAGTGAAAACCAAGTAAGTTTGCGGAAGCTTTATAAAATTTCATAGTTTGCGGAAATGTGTTGATTTGAAAACAGTTAACGTTTTTGAGAAAATCGAGTTCTACTTAGAGCAGATAATAAACACAATAAACAAAAACCTAACTTAAAAATCTAGAAATTATAAAAGGCTTTATTACAAACCAAACTCAAAATAAAGTACTTGAGAGTAAATAGTCTAAAACAGAAATCATAAGCAGTGTGCAGCCTTCTCCCAGTCCCTCGCAGCTCCGATCCGTCTAAGGTTGGGGATTACCTGAAAGGTTAATAAACGGGGTGGGTTTACGAAAACTCAGTGTGTAATCCCCTTATTAGAGTAACAGTCAGTAAACAAAAACATAAATAGAATCAATCTGGGCTGGAGCCCTTTAACAGAATTAGGTGGGCCTAAGCCCTATTTAATATCGGTGGCCTTTGGGCCTGAGCCTATAGTGGCCTCAGTTGGGCCTGAGCCCATATCACAAATATAGCAGAATCATATGCATAATGCAAGATGTATACTTTGTACCCATCCCAATCCAACCATGCACTTTATTTTCCTTTCCAACCCTACACTCCTGTGGGGATATAAATATCAACCCACCCATCCCTACACTCCAATGGTAGCACCGGTTGCAGCACTAACTCAATCGTTGCAGCAAATCTGCTAATCATATATTAGGCTTAAAAGCCTTCAGTAGCAGTATTGTATTTAGCACAAAGCCATAGGTAACTGTAATCGGATTGGCACATAGCCATCAATTAGGGTAATATAACCGACACAAAGCCTATAATATCAGTACAAAGCCTTCAGTATTGGCACAAATCCCATATTTAAGGCACACAGCCCTCAATAACATTATCGGTGCGGTATAGTTGCTCGGTGGCTAAAAAGCTTGCGGTGGCTATAAAGCCTTCGGTGGCTAAAAAGCCTTCGTTGGATCCACAGTCGTCAAGCAACCGTGCGACCCTCATATATACTTCCTCCGATCATAACCCAACCCATATGCAACATATAATCTCATGAATGCATCATAATACACATATGACATACAAATCGTACATGTATCACATAGGGGTATTTTAGTCATTTTGCCCTTAGGCATATCAGACATTATTTCATTGTGGGCTCAGGTACACATTCTAGCCCAATAACAATTTCATATTTATTCAGAGTATTTAAGTTACTATTATGAAAGTTATAAATTTACTGGGCCTAAAAGCCCGTTACATAGCCTAATGTGGCCCATACATTAGTATGTATATCACATAGCATGCTTACGAGAGACAGTCACATTCATAGCTTAAAACAGTTTCAAAACAGTTACTTACCCTCGAGGGCATAATCGTAATTCTAACCTACAAGGGTATTTCGGTAATTCTACCCTACAGGGGTATTTCGGTAATCTTACACTGCAAGGGTATTTCAATAATTTCAAAATCTAGGGTATTTCAGTAATTCACAAACCAGGGGTATTTCAGTAATTTTATAAACCCGGGGTAAAATGATAATTTTACAAATCAAGGGTAAAACGGTAATTTTACAAATCAGGGGTAAAACACTACTTTTACAAATTAAGGGTATTTTTGTAATTTTGCAAATTAGGGGTATTTCTGTAATTTTACAAATCGAGGGTAATTCGATAATTTTATAAATCGGCGGTATTTCTATAATTTTACAAATCAAGGGTAAAATGATAATTTTACAAATCAGGGGTAAAACATTACTTTTACAAATTAGGGGTATTTCTGTAATTTTGCAAATCAGGGGTATTTCTATAACTTTACAAATCGAGGGTAATTCGGTAATTTTACAAATCGGGAGTATTTTTGTAATTTCGAAAGTTGAGGGTATTTTAGTAATTTCACAAATCAGGGGTGTTTTGGTAATTTTCCAAATCAAGGGTATTTCAGTTTACAAATCGGGTGTATTTTAGAAATTTCTTAACAATAAGGATCTTAATTACGATCTTAGGCCCGTCAACAAGTCGTCGTTGGCTAAAGTGAATGGGCACTATGCACCAAGTAGGATTCATTAATACCGCTTAAGTACCAAGCTCTCCCTAGATGCAATCTTAGACATGCATATACCCATTGGCACACTTCAATCCTATGACTTGTCCACAGTCACACTTAATGGATTAATTAAGTTTTATGTCTGCTGAAACAATTATTAGATACTAGCCTAAAAGTCCACTACAAAACCCTAACGAGTCCACATACATTCATATAGCCCATCAAGCCCAATCACATTTATATGGCCTATCAGGCCCATTCACATTTATACGGCCCCTCAGGCCCAAATCTATTCCAAGCCATACAACCTACTTAATCAGCTCGTCATTTATTACCAATCTACCAATTTTTACTTATCTGGGCCCACGGGCACGTCAGGCCCAGTTGGCCCATTCTGGCCTATCAAACAAGGGTTAGAAGTACACACCTGATAGGAATATGAAGTTTATCTGCGCTCCGAACACTGCTATGCCCAGAAGCCTAAAATAATCGCACCCTAGACTCCCAAGGAGTGTGTTGATCAACTTTAATCACAACCACCGTGACCCAACGGCCTACAGATCAACGAATGATCCAACGCTTAACCCAACGGCCATGCCACAAAGCGAAAGGGATAAGCCAAGAAAGGTATGCCTACTCTCATCATGGTTTTGTATATTTAAAGCCAGCTCCTCACCTATTCCCGTGATAGCTTCCCGATGTGGGATTCTCTATCAATCCCCAAAAACTAAAGCATTAGCAAAATAATCAACCTTTGCATGCCAAGGGATTCGAATTAAAGTCCTTTCGATAGCCATGCCATGCCACCACCACTCGGACACAAGCTCCTTTGTGTCATAAGTCCAACACATTTAACTTTAAAGCCCGCCTACTCGCTTCCAGATTTATTTAAAAGGGAAACTAAAATAAATTGCGAGACCCAAGACTTGAACCTTGGAGCTCCTTGCTTCCTTTATGGCATCACTTCCTTGTCCCCTATGTGGTGCCACTTTGCCATTACACTACACTCCTTTTTGTGTCATACTTTCACCAAAAATATTCTTAAAGTCTACCCACTAACATCAAGGCTCCCATAAGAGAAAAACATAAATTTTTGCAAAGGCCCAGGTTTGAACCCAGGACTTCTCTAACACTCCCAAACCTTTTAGCCATCACATCCATACGCCATTCAGTGAATATGGGCCCAGGGCCCATTACGCAACCCAGGTGGGGCATACGTGCTAGTATGGCCCACTAAGCCAGATATGCCCATAGCCACGTGTACGACACAGTAGGTCCACTAATTGTTGTAAGTCCAAAGACAACGTCCCGTATGGGCCCACAAGCCCATTGGGCCCACACGGCCTATTCTTCTAGGCCCAATTTTGGGGCGTTACACTCACCTACCCAAATCCATTCATCTCTTGACTATATCCCTATGTCAATTCAATTGATTAAACAAATATTAATAGGTAAATATGTTAATGCACATACATACTTATTAAATTAAAAGAATCACTTGTACATATCCCTATGCCAATTCAAACAATTAATCTAATCTAACAAGCACATAAAAGACTATGGGAGGTAACAAAGTATTCCTACCTTGAAACAGTTCAATCATAATAATCTTGCAAGTTATGCAAGGCAAATGTATTGCCAGATATCGTTGCTAATTTAACCCTCAGCTACCTTAGATGATTAAACTTGCGCTAATCAAGTATTGTGTCAATTAATTACAATTTCAATCCGTTTAAATAATTAACTCATTAGTTACCTTACAATTGTAATGCAAGAATAACATAGCCATGATTTTACTTAATCAAGCATCTTATCGAAGCCTATAACAACACAAACACAATTTTAATAATTTAAGCAGATGAAATGCACTCAACCTAACATGAATTAAATTCAAGCCAAATTAATTAAATTAACCATTCCAACAACATAAATATTCATAGACATGTTTATCATAACAACAACAAAAATTAAAAAGATAGGGAACAAGAAGTAAATCCGATGTTTCTACGTGGCTTGACTAGTTTGCTCTGTTCTCCTTCTCCGTTGTCCTCATCGAACCAGGGCTGCTACAAATACTTAATTTCCGCTCCAAATGGCTGATGAATGCCCCTTTTCTAAGAGGATAAATAGGCAAGAGAGCAAAGGAATTTGGATGGGAAATGAAGAGAGAAAGTGGACAGAAAAGAGAAGAGATGTGAATACTTGAGGTGTGTCTCAAATGATCAACCTAAGGTGGTTTTTATAGCTGAAGAGGGCTACTAAAATTAGTAGCCAAAGAGCTCTCCCTTGGCCGGCCACACATGTGGCAAGTTTGATATTTCCAAACTTGCTAAATTAGGCTTGGGCCAAATCTAGAAAGCCACCATTTGTGGAGGGTTTGTTTGCAATTTGAACAAGTCTTCAAGGGCCATTTTGCAAGCTAATTAATCAGCCAAGAATCTTATTTGGGTCAGCACATGGGATAGTTTTGGGCTGCCCAATACTCGGTTGGTTTGGTTCACTCGGTTCAGCTCAACTGGGCCACTTATCATAACTAATTAATGATGATTTATTTAACCCAAATTAATTTGGATATAAATTAAAATTAATTATATTATGAATTAATACTCATAATTTTGGACTGACTTAGGCTGAAAAATTAATTTGCCTTGATGCTTCAAATTGCTTCTCGGTTTTATGCTTTTAGCAGTGTATGCTGAGTCGTTTTTTGCTCTTTATGCAAATCTATAAAAAATAATCAAAATTAATCAGAATTAATTATAAAATTAATTAAAATTTAGCATGTTCATAATTTAAGTACAATTTATTTATTTTATAATAATTAATTTTTTTCGACAAGAATTTTACCAAATTTGCATGAATTTGAGTTAAAAAGGGCATGCAAAAGTGTGTATATTTTTGTGTTTCCACACCCCTAAACTTAATTCATTGCTCATCCCGAGTAATGCACAAAATTGAAAATAATTTTTGAAAAACACCTTTGAACAATTCTTTCAGAAAAGCATTCTTCCCAACAATCATGAATTTGGTATACTTATCCTTAAGAACAAGAAATTTTTCTAATCATGCTACTTATGTATGCATATCATTCAAATTAACCTCAACCATTCTTATGATAGCAAAAATTATACTAAATGCTTCCTAATAAAGACATGTTAATCCCTACCAATTTGATTTTATTCCCTTATTCAAGATTAAGCTGCAATCATCAAGTTTACTTTATGCCTTCATATGTTGAACATAGGAATTTCTCTCCACTAATGTAGGTAGTATAAAAACTTAAATCAATTGGTCTGTAGAAAGGTTATAATATAGATATGCTAGGGGTGGGTAAAAGATAGATAAATTTAGGCTAAAAACCCTAGACTCAGCTTAAATCGGACCTTCAAAATATTTACCTTCAATACACCAACTTACTTTACTTTCACTTGCTCTTTCGTACATCTATTTTCTTTCAAGTACATATGCTCTCTCTCTTTTTCTTTTTCTTTTTTTTTTTTTACAATGAGCACTTCACTGTATGTAATACAATTTTTTGAGCATTTGACACTTCTTTTCAACTCCCCAAACTTATTTTCGAAGAATATTCTGAATAGTACTGAGTCTAGTGTTTGGTAATATTTAAAGATAATTAAGAGAGAAGTGATGGCTAAATATTCCAAGGTTTCAAATAAAATTAGGCCATATAGTCTCAAAGTTGGGTTTCAAGGGATAAAAATTCATCATGGTTGGCTTGAAAGGCTCAAACAGTCCAACAAAAGTTGCCTAAATCATTTTCAACTTTCCATGCTTCCTGGATTTCGCCTTAAGAAACTACTACGTCAATTCTAGAGACGTAAACTTTCATGCATGCCAAACTTTCCTAAGGAACTAAAAATTTTATGGTATGATTTGCATGCTTTATTAAAAATAAACTTATGTCATTATTAAGCTAAAATAACAATTATTGAAATCATCAAAATTTATTTATACGGAAGTTTAGCATACTTAACAAAATTTCAAATTATTGAACAAAATATAACCTAATCATAACTGAAAGAAAATTTTATTCTGAGTGGAAATAATTTCAAATTTTCAGTCCCCCTACTTAATATGAACAATGTCCTCATTGTTTAAAGTGAATGGATACTCCTCATTGTTTAAAGTGAATAGATACTATACAGTAGGTAGGATTCTAGAAAAGAGGAGGTGACTCAATTTGATTGCTTAAGTACCAAGAGCTCTCTAAATCTAACCCTAGACATGTATATATCCATTGCCACACTTTATATTTTGCGACTTGTTCATTTTTATTAATGATTTCCATCTCTTCTTTTATTATGCGAAAATTAGAATTTCTAATTAACTTAATCCTAAAATAACCTAAGAACATAAATAAAATAAAGTCAAGATCCCTCCTTTTTATTTATTTGCAGATCCTTCCAAATTCGACTCATCTTTTGCTCCATCATCTTTATTTTTGCATGAATTGCTTTGCTCCTTCTTCAATAGTGGACTCTATGGTTCAAATATGAAATTTGGAAATTTAGGCATAAAACTAAATGGGTCATTAAACATTTTCGTAAGAGCACTTCTCGTTGAGTCATCCCTTATTTTTGGGTATCTTCAGTAAGGTTGTTGCTGCCACTCTATATGTTGCATTTTATCCATCAACGTTGACAGCTCATCTCGAAGATCTTGGCGAGGCGATTGAGCTCTGAACATTGAAGTTTCAACATCAGGTTCAACTTTTGGTTCCATTGGTTTCGCCTTATCAAGGACTTCAGTTGATTGCATGACTCAATCTTTGTGGGATCTTCTTCTTCTTCTTCTTCATGATCCTAACTTTGTTCAACTCGTTGCTGTAGAATAGAGTCTCCAACTATTTGGTAGCGGTCCCAATCTATGATTGTGCCCTGGCTATTCCCTGTTTTCTTTACATTTGTATGAATTTTAGCTTTCAAGCATAGAATCGTTATCGTAAAGGGAAAGTAAGTTGGGCCAGAACGTTTAATGGCACAATTCTGTATTTCTCTTAGGATTATTTTCCCTACATCAATGGTCTTTCCAGTTAAAATCGAGTATAATAAGACCATTCACTCTAATGAGATTATAGTTCCATGTGAACTGGGTATAAGGCTGAATCAAATGAAATAGAACCATACCTTCGCGAGTAGTGTCAAATATTCTCTTCGACAAGTGTGAATTCATTGTTTTGACACAGTCTACTTAGAACCTAGAACTGTAAGTTCCTCAAGAATTTCTTGTAGATTTTCAGGCTTTTTATTGCTCAACAAGGCAGAAGATTCATCATTTTCAAAATTAGGTAATTTAAAGAGTTCATCAATAGCATTTGAAGTTATTGGTACCTTGATTCCATGAACTAAAACTTCTGTCAACTCACTTGAGGTTAAATTCGCATAGAATTCACAAACTAACTCCTCATCCACACTATATCTTTTCTCACAAAACAACTCCCAATTGAATGTTTCAGCAACCCGACAAATATGTGCCATGAAATCAATATATTTGCTTTCTTTCAGTGTAAAGCCTTTCTCTGGATGCATCTGTTGATTCTTGAAAATACTTTCATATCTCGCTTTGGCTTCTTCATAGTGGAATTTGTTTTGTGATTCATCAAGTTGGGCAGAGGCACGAGTTCTTTTGCGAGGCATGATTAAATAATTGAATAAAAATAAAATTTAGCTGAAAATTTGTCTTACCACCTTTTTTTTGTAACAATTAAGAACTCCTAAAGAAAATAATTTTTATAGATCAAAAGAGGGCAAATTAAGATAGGTTGAAAGGTTTTTGGCTAAAGGGGTTGGTGCAAGGTTGGTGTGCCGCACGGGTGTGCATGGGAGCAGGTAGTAGCGCGCAGCAGGAGTTGGAGCAATTAGTAACACATGTGGGGGCTGGAAGTAGGTGGCAGTGTGCGGGTCCTTGTCGAGCAGGCTTGGCGTGGGCAGTTGGAGCTAGATGTGCGCAGGTGTGGCGCCAAGGAGCAGCTGCTAGGTGCTGAGCAGGGCGTGCTGCATGCGATGGAGCTGGGGCTGTTGACCGAATGGCTCTCAAGCTGTATGCGGCTAAGGGCTTGCGGCACATAGGGAAGTTTGGTGAGTTAAGGTGCTATGTGGGATGAGTGAAGGGAATGGCAAAAGTGTGTGGAATTTATAGTGAGAGGAGTAGGAATTAAAGTAGAATTCTTAGAGCAATTTAATAATTAAAATATTCTAATTCTAATTCTACTCAACAATTAATAATTAATAAAATGCATATTAAATTATTATTGCATTAATTTATTAAAATAAAAACCTATTAAATTAAATATGATTAAATTTAATCTAATCCTAATTCTATGCAAAGTTGATAATAATTAATATATATTATAATGATATAATTATATATTAATGATTATCATTTTTTTATTAAATTAAAAATATTTATTCTAGATGCCTTTTGAAAATATTTACAAAAAGGGGCATCTAATTTTTAATATTTATGAAGAGAGTAACCAAATTTTGAAAATAGTTCAATTAAGTCCCTAGACTTAAAGAAAATTTGAAATTAAGTTACAATTTAAAACTTGGATCAAAACTGACCCTTTTATTTGAAAAACTTAAAAATTTATTTCCCAATTAGGGAATAATTTCTCGAAAAATTACGTTAAAATCAATTCCCTAGAAAGATTGGAGGGGTCACAAGCGGTCTCGCTTAAGTTCCAATCTCCTAGATAGAATTTATTTAAACATACTAATCCCGAAGATATACCCTAAATCATTTATTTAAAAGAAAATTAAGAAATATTAAGTATCTGATAAAATGAATGTGATTTGATCCCATTCAATTTTATCTCCTCAGTAATGTTTCAAGCGTTGAGCATTAACTTGAAAATGACCTCCCTTATCTTGAAGTTCGACAACTTCGTATGGATAGACCTGGTGAATCATAAATGGACCGACCATCGTGATTTTAACTTACCTGGAAAAAACCTTAATCTGGAATTGAATAACAAGACTTGCTGACCTACTTCAAATTCTCGAACTTGAATGTGCTTGTCATGCCATTTCTTAAGTCTTTATTTGAGTAATTTGGCATTTTCGTATGAAAACATTCGAAATTCTTCTAACTCATTGAGTTGGAGCATCTGTTTCATTTTAGCAAGCTTAAGATCCAAGTTGAGTTGGTAAAGAGCCCATTAAGCTTTATGCTCTAACTCTAAGGGCAAATGACAGGCTTTCCCAAAGACCAACCTATAGGGTGACATCCCTAAATGTGTCTTGTATGTAGGCCCATAAAGCATCATCCAGTCATTTGGACCAATCTCGTTAGTTCGGGCAAACTACCTTCTTCAGTGTGCCTTTGATCTATTTATTTGCCAGTTCAGCTTGCCCATTCATTTGTGGGTGGTAAGCTGTGGCGACCTTGTGATTCACTCCATGTTTGTTGAGTAACCATTTCAACCACTTGTTTACAAAATGGGACCCTTCATCACTGATGATGGCTCTTGGGGTTTCAAACCTTGTGAACACATGTAATGCCCTCTTACCCGAGACCGTCGCCAGAGTCGAGCTTGAGGTGTTACTAAACTTGTTTCATCACTTTTTAAACTTTAAATCAACTAATCTCATTTTCGGAGCAAGCTGTATTTCTGCGTCATGGTCGCTAAAAAAATCATATCTCGAGTTACAAAACTCAAAATCAAGATCCGTAAATTTCCCTGAAACTAGACTCATATATATATCTACTAATTTTTTTCTGCAATTTGTGGTCGAGGCAATTAGTACAGTTTATTAGTTAAATTTACCCCTGTTTCAGAACTCAACTACACTGACCTCTGCTCACTACGAACCACTTTTCTCTCTGTAGAAAATACATATGACTATACCGTTTATTTCTGTTAAAACTAGACTCAATAATGATTCTGAAAATGTAAAGTAAACTTCCTAATTATTTTTGTACAATTTGTGATGAATTTCCAAAGTTGGAACAAGGGATCCAGAAATCGCTCTAGCCCTATTTCACTAAAACTCAAATATCTCATAACATATAACTCCTTTACCTGTTTCGCTTCTTTCATATGAAAGTAGACACATTAAGCTTCAATTTCATATTTAATTTATCACCTAGTTCCATTTCTACTATTTTTAGTGATTTTTCAAACTCATGTCACTGCTGTTACAACATTCTATTTTATGACCAATTTTCACTTTTCTGTGGAAATTCATGAACTATTAACACTTTGAACATACATGGTCTCATACATTATCTAAATTAACCATTCCAAGGACTAATCATTATCAGGCATTTTCTCAACCAAACCACAACCATATCGCAAGATTAATTACACAAAACAAGTATATTGCTATACATGCCATATTTGAGTTATACAAGCCATTTTACCAAAATAGTTCTTCGGATAGTGTGAACGAGCCTTCGACCTATCCCGATTCCTGAGCCAGCTTGTCCAAAACTACAATGAATGAAAAGGAGGGAGTAAGCATAAATGCTTAGTAAGTTCACATGCAAATAACAAGTAACATAACAAAGCAATTCTTCCAAACAACACTAGCATGGTAACACCAAAACATATATCACATTTCTAATCATCATTTGTCATCTTACCACATTATTGTTGTTGTATCAAGTTTCAACCCAAGGGTTAAGTACATACCTATCCAAAGTATCCATTTCACAACACTTATCAAAATGATACTTGCCTCTTAAGTGTTCTTCCATTTCGCTAGAATTTTACCCGTTGAACACCTCGGAATATAACTCGGATACATGGATAATTTACACATAAGTGCCACATTTATAATCAAGTAACCATGTAACCCACCCATAACCGAACTCGGACTCAACTCAACGAGCTCGGGCATTCGCATCCATAAGTGAACTCGGACTCAACTCAACGAGCTCGGATGCCTAGTTACATCTCACGAACTCGGACTCAACTCAACGAGTTCGGACATTCGCATCCATAAGTGAACTCGGACTCAACTCAACGAGTTCGGATGCCCAACCATCCTAGTGATATGTCACTTGTATCCTAATCTATTCCCAAGGTTCAAACGGGATTTTCCTCAATCACACATTTCCCAGTCGTTCTCTTCGAAATATCGGAACCAATACGTTGCTTGCATCTCATACTTATCAATTTAATCACATACTTTTCATACCAATACATAATATTTCACAAAGCATAATATTCATAATATCAAGTATCATATCATATAAATAGCATTAAATCACTTAAAATAGCAATTATGTTACATTATTTACACATGAACTTACCTCGGTACCAAAATATCAACAATCGAGCCTATTCCTTGTAAACTTTGTTTTTCCCTCGATCACGACTTGAATCTCGTTTCTCTTGATCTAAAATAACACATTTTGCTTAGTTAATACTCACATTTATCAAAACGGTCCTTGACCCTAACTTTTTCAAAATTATGAATTTGCCCCTAAACTTTTGCATATTTACACTTTTGCCCCAAGGCTCGGAAATTAAAATTTTTCCAAAAGTCTTATGTTTTAGGATATGCTGATCATTTTTTTACTAACAGCAACTCCAAATTCCAACTATAACATGCACTTATGAACAATTGGTATTTTTACCGATTAAGCCCTTTTACTTGTTTTTACTCAAAACCGAGTAGCACAAGTTGTCTAACATAATCCAAAACCTCACATTCTATCATAAAACATCAAAATATAAAAATTTCACCTATGGTTATTTTTCCAAATATGAACCCTAACTTAAATTATTGCTAACATAAGCTTTATCGAGCTACCGGGATCACAAAAATATAAAAATCATTAAAAACGGGGCTTGGATGCACTTACTATGAAGCTTGAAAGTTGAAGAAACCCTAGCTATGGTGGAGAGCAAAATTCGACAGCAACCAAATGAAGAAGATGATCAATTTTGTGTTATTTTTCCCATTTTATTCCATTTAATATCCAAATGACCAAAATGCCCTTCCTTACTAAACTTTCAAAAATTCCACCCATGTCCAATTTTTGTCCATAAACTTAGAAATTGGTCAAATTTCTATTTAAGACCTCCTAATTAATATTCCAAGTCAATTTCATACTAAAAACTTCTAGAATGCAAATTTTGCAACTTATTCGATTTAGTCCCTAATTTCAAATTAAGCACTTTATGCATAGAATTTCTTCACGAAATTTTCACACCATCATGCAATCACATCATAAACATCAAAATAATAATAAAATAATTATTTCTATCTTGGATTTGTGGTCATGAAACCACTATTCTGATTAGGCCCTAATTCGGGATATTACAACTCTCCCCCCTTTAAGGATTTTCGTCCTCGAAAATCTTACCGGTAAATAGATGTGGGTATTGATTTTTCATAGCTTCCTCGAGTTCCCATGTAGTCCCTTCTACCCCGTGCTTTTGCCATAATACCTTTATAAGAGCAATACTTTTATTTCTTAGTTGCTTGACTTCTCGAGCTAAAATCTTAATTGGTTCTTCTTCATAAGTCATATCCGGTCGTAGCTCAATTTCTGTCAGGGAAACTACATGTGAAGGATCTGAACGATACTGACGTAGCATAGATACGTGAAACACATCATGAATCTTCTCTAATTCCGATGGCAATGCTAATCGATAAGCTACTGGTCCAACCCTTTCAATTATTTCATATGGTCCGATAAAACGCGGACTCAACTTGCCTTCCCGTCCAAATCTAAGAACTTTCTTCCATGGATATACCTTTAAAAATACTTTATCACCAACTTGAAACTCGATTTCCTTCCATTTCAAATCTGCATAAGATTTCTGTCTATCTGAAGTAGCTTTTAAACAATCTCGAATCACTTTCACTTTTTCTTCGGTTTCTTTTATAAGATCAACTCCATAAATATGATTTTCTTTAAGTTCAGTCCAATACAGTGGCGTCCGGCACTTGCGACCGTACAATGCTTCATAAGGTGCCATTTTCAAGCTCGTCTGATAGCTGTTATTATAAGCAAATTCTACCAACGGTAAATATCTTTCCCAACTACCTTGAAATTGCAATACACAACATCCGAGCATGTCTTCAAGAATCTGAATTACTCTCTCTGATTGTCCATCAGTTTGTGGATGAAAAGCAGTGCTGAAATTTAACTTCGTACCTAACGCTTCTTATAACTTTTGCCAAAACCGCAAGGTAAATCTCGGATCTCTATCCGAAATGATTGACAATGGTATTCCGTGTAATCTAACAATTTCTTTGATATACAGTTCAGCCAACTTGTTAAGAGAATAATCTGTACGTACTGGAATAAAATGAGCCGACTTAGTTAATCTGTCAACTATTACCCAGATGGCATCTTTCTTTCCTAGAGTCAATGGCAACCCTGTGACAAAATCCATCGTAATCCGATCCCATTTCCATTCAGGAACCATAATAGGCTGAAGTAATCCCGAAGGCACTTGGTGTTCAGCTTTTACTTGTTGACAAATTAAGCATTTGGACACAAACTCCGATATATCTCTTTTCATTCCATTCCACCAATACATTTTCTTCAAATCATTATACATTTTCGTACTGCCCGGATGAATCGACAAACAACCATTATGTGCTTCCTGCAAGATCTTTTGAATCAACTCCTCATTCTTCTGTACACAAATCCGATCTTTAAACATCAAGCACCCATCAGAACCGATTTTGAAATCCGACTCTGTATCAACCTCACATTGCTTTCTTTTGGCTTGCTAGTCTTCATCGCTTTTCTGAGCTTCACAAATCTCTTGTAAAAACATCGGTCTTACTTTCAACTCGGCTAGAATCGAGCCATCATCTGACATTTCCAACTGAGTGTTCATAGCTCTCAAAGCAAACAACAACTTTCTACTCAAGGCATCGGCAACCACATTCGCTTTTCCCGGATGGTAATCAATCACAAGCTTGTAATCTTTCAACAATTCTAACCATCTTCGTTGTCTTAAGTTCAAGTCTTTTTGTGACATCAAATATTTAAGACTTTTGTGATCGGTATATACTCGACACTTTTCACCATATAGATAATCTCACCAAATCTTCAAAGCAAATACTATGGCTGCCAGTTCCAAATCGTGGGTCGGATAATTCCTTTCGTGAGATTTTAACTGCCTCAAAGCATAAGCCACAACCTTTCCTTCTTGCATAAGTACACATCCCAAACCATTTCGAGAAGCATTACTATACACTACAAATTCTTTACCTGACTTGGGTTGTACCAATACTGGTGCTTCAGTTAATAACTTTTTTAGCTTTTCAAAACTCTGTTGACATTCCTCTGTCCACTCAAATTTAACATCTTTCTGGAGTAGCTTGGTCATAGGAGCAGCAATTATAGAAAATCCATTTACAAACCGTCGATAATATCTAGCTAGCCCCAAGAAACTTCTAACCTCGGTTACATTCTTCGGTGGTTTCCAATCAACAATAGTTGAAATTTTACTGGGATCAACCCGTATACCATCACCTAAAACAATATGACCCAAAAATCCAACTTCCCAAAGCCAAAATTCACTTTTACTAAACTTGGCATATAACTGCTTATCTCTCAAAGTCTGCAAAACTATCTTCAAATGTTTGGCATGCTCTGTCTCATCTTTCGAATAAATCAAGATATCATCTATAAATACCACAACAAACTTGTCCAAGTATGGTCGAAATGTACGGTTCATCAAATCCATAAACATAGCAGGAGCATCTGTCAACCCAAACGACATAACTAAAAATTCATAATGACCGTACCTTGTTCTAAAAGTAGTTTTAGGCACATCTGACTCTTTTACCCGCAGCTGATAGTACCCAGATCTCAAGTCAATCTTTGAAAACCATGCTGATCCTTTTAGCTGATGAAACAAATCATCAATTCTCGGCAATGGATACTTATTCTTGATTGTCACTTTGTTTAATTGCCGATAGTCAACACACAATCTCATTGAACCATCCTTCTTTTTGACAAATAATACAGGAGCACCCCAAGGCGAAAAACTCGGTCTCATAAAGCCTTTGTCAGTCAACTCTTGCAACTGTGACTTTAATTCTTTCAGCTCTGCTGGTGCCATTCTGTACGGAGCAATCGAGATCGGAGCTGTTCCCGGTATCAACTCTATACCAAATTCTACTTCTCTGACTGGTGGCAAACCTAGCAACTCCTCTGGAAACACATCCGCAAACTTACACACAATCGGCACTGATTCAACTTTCTTTTCAATTTCTTTTGTATTCAACACATACGCTAAATAAGCTTCATAACCCTTTCTCAAATATCTCTGAGCCGACATTGAAGAAATCACACTAGATAATGCCTCTGATTTATCTGATTCAACCCGCAGAGTTTCGCCATCTTTACAGTTTAATTCAATAACTTTCTATTTACAATTCACTATAGCATCATGCAATGTCAACCAATCCATACCCAAAATAACATCAAACTCATCAAACGGCAACAACATCAAGTCGGTCGGAAAGTAATAACCTCGAATTATTAAAGGACATTTCTTGCATACTTTATCAACTATAACACATTGGCCTAACGGGTTTGACACTTTAATCATAAATTCTGTGTTCTCAACAGGTATATTCATACTAGACACCAATTTCATGCACACATATGAATGAGTAGAACCAAGGTCAATTAAAGCAGTAACATTAACATCAGAAAGAGAAAATATACCGGTGATCACGTCGGGTGAGGAAGCATCTTCACGTGCTTTAATGGCATAAGTTCTAGCCGGAGCTCTTGCTTCAGATTTAACTGCTGAATCTCTGACCACATTCTTGCTACTTGCTTCACTCCCAGCTTTTCTTGGATACCTTCCTCTCGAATCTGTACCACTAGTTTTCACGCTTTGAAATCTTTCTTTTTCAACTTTCTCTGGGTAGTCTCTAATAAAATGATCCGGAGAACCACATCGAAAACATTCATTTGCTTTGCACGGCCCAAAATGATTCCTACCACACTGCTGACACTCAGGCCTAACAAAATCTCGAATTCCGAATACTACCTGCTGAAGTAGTTTGGGATCCATATTTTGCTTCCTAAAATTCCCATATGATTGTCCAGCTGAAACTTGGGAATGAGGATTCATATTTCTTGATTTTTCGAGTTGCTGTGCGGGTGCATTGCTCATTGGTCTTTTCTTCCAATTTCGTGTCTCAGATTCTATATTTTTTTTCTCTTTCAGTAGTTCTTCAGCCTTGCAAGCTCGATCGACAAGTACCACCATTTCTTTTAGTTCAAGAATCCTAACAAATACCTTAATGTCTTCATTGAGCCTGTCTTCAAATCGTCTACACATCTTGGCCTCTGTAGGAACATATTCTCTGGCATACTTACTCAATCTGACGAACTCCCTTTCGTATTCAGTGACTGTCATATTACCTTGCTTCAGCTCAAGAAACTCTTTACGCTTCTGATCAATAAATCTTTCACTGATGTATTTCTTTCGAAACTCTTCTTGAAAGAATTCCCAAGTTACCTTCTCTTTCGGTACCACAGAGATTAATGTCTTCCACCAATTATAAGCTGAATCCCTCAACAAAGATATTGCACATTTCAAGCATTCTTCAGGTGTGCAAGACAATTATCAAATACCCGAATAGAATTTTCAAGCCAGAACTTTGCTTTCTCAGCATCATCATCTACATTAGCCCCAAATTCTTCAGCCCTTAGCTTATGGATTTTATCAACTGGAGTTCTTTGAAATTTCATCATATCCATATCTTGAGGTATCAGGGATACAGGTTGAGAAATTGGGGGAGGTGGGGAGGTTGTACATTCAGGTTCGTACGCACGAACTCAGTGTACCATGCACTCATCATTTGGAGAAAGGCTTCCCGACCCCTTTCTCTTCCTCCCTGACCAACAGTAGGAGGTGGATTTTCAGTCGGCACTATCCCTTCAGCCAGAACTGGTGCATTACTCTCTACTTCATCTGCCACAGCTGGATCGGGATCCATTTACTATAAAAAAATTATTTAAAAGGTCAGAAGTCATCACACTATCACAATATACACATATGGCATGTATAGAAAAATCCATACATAAAACACGTTAGTCCGAGAACCGACTAAACCTACTCTGATACCACCAAATGTAACGCCCTCTTACCCAATACCGTTGCTGGAGTCGAGCTTGAGGTGTTACTAAACTTGTTTCATCACTTTTTAAACTTTAAATCAACTAATCTCATTTTCGGAGCAAGCTGTATTTCTGCATCATGGTCGCTAAAAAAATCATATCTCGAGTTGCAAAACTTGAAATCAAGATTCGTAGATT
The DNA here is from genome assembly GCA_020496765.1 of Gossypium stocksii. Lineage (NCBI taxonomy): Eukaryota > Viridiplantae > Streptophyta > Magnoliopsida > Malvales > Malvaceae > Gossypium > Gossypium stocksii. The sequence goes on from CM035622.1 coordinate 67,640,657, forward strand.
TTCCCTGAAACTAGACTCATATATATATCTACTAATGTTTTTCTAGAATTTGTGGTCGAGGCAATTAGTACAGTTTATTAGTTAAAGTTACCCCTATTTTAGAACTTGACTGCACTGACCTCTGATCATCTGTAAAAAATACATATGACTATACCGTTTGTTTCTATTAAAACTAGACTCAATAAGGATTCTGAAAATGTAAAGTAAACTTCCTAATTATTTTTTTACAATTTTTGGTGAATTTCCAAAGTTGGAACAGGGGATCCAGAAATAGCTCTGGCCCTGTTTCACTAAAACTCAAATATCTCATAACATATAACTCCTTTACCTATTTTGCTTCTTTCATATGAAAGTAGACACATTAAGCTTCAATTTCATCTTTAATTCATCACCAAGTTCCGTTTCTACTATTTTTAGTGATTTTTCAAACTCACGTCACTGTTGTTACATCATTCTGTTTTATGACCAATTTTCACTTTTCTATGGAAATTCATGAACTATGAACACTTTGAACATACATGGTCTCATACATTATCTAAATTAACCATTCCAAGGACTAATCATTATCAGGCATTTTCTCAACCAAACCACAACCATATCGCAAGATTAATTACACAAAACAAGTATATTGCTATACATGCCATATTTGAGTTATACAAGCCATTTTACCAAAATAGTTCTTCAGGTAGTGTGAACGAGCCTTCGACCTATCCCGATTCCTAAGCCGGCTTGTCCAAAACTACAATGAATGAAAAGGAGGGAGTAAGCATAAATGCTTAGTAAGTTCACATGCAAATAAAAAGTAACATAACAAAGCAATTCTTCCAAACAACACTAGCATGGTAACACCAAAACATATATCACATTTCTAATCATCATTTGTCATCTTACCACATTATTGTTCTTGTATCAAGTTTCAACCCAAGGGTTAAGTTCAATCCTGTCCAAAGTATCTATTTCACAACACTTATCAAAATGATAATTGCCTCTTAAGTGTTCTTCCATTTTGCTAGAATTTTACCCGTTGAACACCTCGGAATATAACTCGGATACATGGATAATTTACACATAAGTGCCACATTTATAATCAAGTAACCATGTAACCCACCCATAACCGAACTCGGACTCAACTTAACGAGCTCGGGTGTTCGCATCCATAAGTGAACTCGGACTCAACTCAACGAGCTCGGATGCCTAGTTACATCTCACGAACTCGGACTCAACTCAACGAGTTCGGACATTCGTATCCATAAGTGAACTCGGACTCAACTCAACGAGTTCGGATGCCCAACCATCCTAGTGATATGTCACTTGTATCCTAATCTATTCCCAAGGTTCAAACGGGATTTTCCTCAATCACACATTTCCCAGTCGTTCTCTTCGGAATATCAGAACCAATACATTGCTTGCATCTCATACTTATCAATTTAATCACATACTTTTCATACCAATACATAATATTTCACAAAGCATAATATTCATAATATCAAGTATCATATCATATAAATAGCATTAAATCACTTAAAATAGCAATTATGTTACATTATTTACACATGAACTTACCTCGATACCAAAATATCAACAATCGAGCCTATTCCTTGTAAACTTTGTTTTTCCCTCGATCACGACTTGAATCTCGTTTCTCTTGATCTAAAATAACACATTTAGCTTATTTAATACTCATATTTATCAAAACGGTCCTTGACCCTAACTTTTTTGAAATTATAAATTTGCCCATAAGCTTTTGCATATTTACACTTTTGCCTCAAGGCTCAGAAATTAAAATTTTTCCAAAATTCTTATGTTTTAGGACATGCTGATCATTTTTTTACTAACAGCAACTCCAAATTCCAACTATAACTTGCACTTATGAACAATTGGTATTTTTACCGTTAAGCCCTTTTACTCGTTTTTACTCAAAACCAAGTAGCACAAGTTGTCTAACATAATCCAAAACCTCATATTCTATCATAAAACATCAAAATACACAAATTTCACCTATGGGTATTTTTCCAAATATGAACCCTAACTTAAATTATTGCTAACATAAGCTTTATCGAGCTACCAGATCACAAAAATATAAAAATCATTAAAAACGGGGCTTGGATGCACTTACTATGAAGCTTGAAAGTTGAAGAAACCCTAGCTGTGGTGGAGGGAAAAATTCGACAGCAACCAAATGAAGAAGATGATCAATTTTGTGTTATTTTTCCCATTTTATTCCATTTAATATCCAAATGACCAAAATGCCCTTCCTTACTAAACTTTCAAAAATTCCATCCATGTCTAATTTTTGTCCATAAACTTAGAAATTGGTCAAATTCTATTTAAGACCTCCTAATTAATATTCCAAGTCAATTTCATACTAAAAGCATCTAGAATGCAAATTTTGCAACTTATTCGATTTAGTCCCTAATTTCAAATTAAGCACTTTATGCATAGAATTTCTTCACGAAATTTTCACACCATCATGCAGTCACATCATAAACATCAAAATAATAAAAAAATAAATATTTCTATCTCGGATTTGTGGTCACAAAACCACTGTTCCGATTAGGCCCTAATTCGGGATATTACAACACATGCTTCTGCAAAAACTTCATTACAACCTTAGCATCTTTTATCGGATATGCTTCAACCTCAACCCACTTAGACACATAGCCTACTACTACCAATATGTACTTGTGACCAAAAGATAGAGGGAAAGGACTGAGAAAGTCAATACCCCAAACATCGAATAATTCTACCTCAATGATGTTTGTTCAAGGCATCTCATTTCTATGAGTGACATTTCCAACCCTTTGAGATCGATCATAGCTTTTTACATAAGAATATGCATCTTTGAATAGTGTTAACCAAAAGAATCTGGCTTGCAATACTTTGGCCGCAGTACGTGTATCTCTGAAGTGTCCCCCACTTGAAGTTAAGTGGCAATGATATAGAATCTTATGTACTTCATCTTCTGCCACACATCTCCTGATCATTTGATCTGCTCACTTTTTAAACAAATATGGCTCTTCTCAGAAATAGTACTTCACATCGTGAACAAACTTTTTCTTTTGATGATACGTTTTATCGAGCGGCATCAAACCATAAGCTAAATAGTTAGCAATATCAGCAAACCAATGGGTGTTATGGACATGATTTACCTTCACTATGTGTTCATCTAGAAATGTCTCCTGAATGGGTATAAGAGGAGAATTCCCTTCTTACGACTCCAACCTGGACAAATGGTTTGCTAATTGATTTTCTACTCCCTTTCGATCTTGAGTTTCTAGATCGAACTCTTGGAGTAGAAGTACCCATTAGATCAGTCTCGGCCTAGCGTCTTTCTTAGCAAGTAAAAACTTAATTGCCGAGTGGTCCACATAAACAGTCACTTTGGTACCTATAAGATAAGATTGAAACTTGTCAAAAGTAAACACAATAGCAAGTAACTCTTTCTCTATTACCGTGTAATTCATTTGAGCTCCTGTTAGAGTCTGACTTGCACAGTAGATGGGATGAAAAACTTTGTTCTTTCGCTAGCCTATGACAGCTCCTACCGTGAAGTCACTTGTGTCACACATCAATTCAAATGGCAGATCCCAGTTTGGTCTGACGATTATGGGTGCCGTAACTAACCGACTCTTCAAATCTTTGAAAGCTCTTAAGCATTCCTCATCAAACTTGAACGTTGTGTCCTTCTCCAATAATTTGCATAAAGGTTTAGCAATTTTGAAGAAGTCCTTGATAAATCTTTGATAGAAACCAGCATGGCCAAAAAAGCTCCTAACACCTTTTATAGATGTTGGAGTTGGGAGTTTCTTAATAACATCTACCTTTGCTTTATCTACCTCGATTCCATGTCTTGTTATTGGATGCCCTAGAATAGTACCTTTTCGTACCATAAAATGGCACTTTTCCCCGCTGAGTACAAGGTTTATTTCCTCGCATCACCTAAGTACCTTGGCTAGATTGGCTAAGCAATCATCATATGTATCTCCAAATACTGAAAAATCTTCCATAAAGACTTCCAATTATTTCTCAACCATGTTAGTAAAAATAGACATCAAACATCTTTGAAATATAGTAGGTGCATTACATAAACCAAATGGCATGCGTCTAAATGCAAATGTACCGTACAGGCAAGTGAATGTTGTCTTGTGTTGATCCTCTAATGCTACTGTAATTTGATTATACCCTGAGTATCCATCGAGAAAATAGTAATTGTCTCACCTCTCGAGTCTATCTAGCATCTGGTCCAAGAACGGCAAAGGAAAGTGATCTTTCCTAGTCGCCTTGTTCAGCTTCCAGTAATCAATGCAAATTCTCCACCCCATAACCGTTCTAGTTGGTATCAATTTGTTAGTTTCATTCTCAATGACCGTAATACCTCCTTTCTTTGGCACGCACTGGATTAGACTTACCATGAACTGTCTAAGATGGGGTAAATTATACCCGCATCTAACCACTTGATGATTTTTTTCCTTACTATGTCATTCATGATGGGGTTTAGTCTTCGTTGTCCATCAATCATCCCTTTCTCGCCATCTTCCAAGATAATCTTGTGCATGCATACCGATGGACTAATGCCTCGAATATCAGCTATGGTCCATCCGATAGCTTTCTTGAATTGTTTCAATACTAAGATGAGTTTCTTTTCTTGTTCATTGGTTAATTCTGCTGAAACAATCACAGGCAAAGTAGAAGTGTTGCCTAAATAAACATATTTTAAATATGAAAGAAGTATCTTGAGTTCTATTTAGGTGGCTCCTTGGTTGACGCTTTTGGTTTGGTATAATCCCTATTCTCTAACTCCAAAGATTCAAAATGGGATTGCAGATTAAATCCCCTTTGATTAGCTTATAGCAAAGCTAAGTACTCATCCTCCTCTTCATCATTTTGAGGGTCTGATGTCAAAATTTGTTCTAATAGATCCTCAACATAATTGAGTTCCTTCTCCATGATTAAATCCTCTAAATCGGACACTGCAGAACAATCATCAATTGTGTCAGGAAATCGCATAGACTTAAAAAATTAAACGTTACCTAATCATCTTGAACATGCATAGTAAGTTCGCCATTTTGCACATCAATAAGGGTCCTTCTGGTTGCTAGAAAAGGCCTTCCTAGGATGATTGGCACTTCTTTGCCTGCTTCAAAGTCTAGAATCATAAAGTCAGTTGGAAAGATAAATTTGTCTACACGTACCAATACGTCCTCGATTTTTCCTTCTGAATGTACTAAGGATCAATATGCCAATTGAAGTGTATCCGTAGTCGGTCTAACTTCACCTATCCCCAACTTTCTAAATATTGACATAGGCATCAGGTTGATACTCACACCCAACTCACATAGTGCCTTACCATAATATGTTGCTCCAATGTTGCAAGGGATGGTAAAACATCCAGGATCCTTCACCTTTGGGGGTAGTTTATTTTGAAGATATGCACTACATTCCTTTGTAAGGGCTTCCGTCTTAAATTCTCCAAGTCTTCATTTTTTAGACAGGATATCCTTCATGAATTTGACGTAATTTGACATTTGTTCAAGCGCTTCAACCAACGAGATGTTGATATGAAGTTGCTTGAGTTCGTCTAGGAACTTCTTGAATTAAATTTCCTACTTTTTTTGCTAAAGTCGTTGAGGGTAGGGTGGTGGAGGTTTCTTTATTGGAACTTGTTGATTTGTATTCTGTGGCAATTCTGCATCTAACGCAGTTGTTAGTTGATTAGAATTAACTGGTTTTGAAGTTACCTTGTCAGATTTTGTAGATTCTGGTTCTTGTGAAACTGGAATTTCAACACTCGGTTGAACTTCCTCTGATTCTTGAGCATCAGCTTGCTCCTTTTCAACTTCGACTGTGTTGGGTTCTAGTGTCTTTCTGCTCTTTAATGTCAATGTAACAGCTCGTTTCTGAGTCAGATTAGAATAATGGTTTTGGGACCATATCACTGAGTCAAAATATTTATTTTATTAAATGAGTTTTACAGAACGATAGAATGATTATATAAATTTTTGTAAAGAAATTTTATCGATTGGATGGTTAATTGGTAATAAGGTCTAAATCGCGTAAAGCGTGAAATTTGAATTCTATTAGCAAAAAGGGTTTATTAGCTATGGAATTTCAAATGAAAGGTCATTAGATGGGAAATATCCCATTAATAGCTTATATGGACGGTTAAGTGCATGAATTAGTGGATTTTTTAATGTTTTACTCAAGGGTATTATAGCAATTTGGTTGATATGTTATAATTAAAATAAAACAAACAAAATCATAATTTTGTTTCATCTTTCTCCACCGATTTTGAGCAAAGGAAATCGTCCATTGTTAGGGTTCTATTCAGCCAAGGCATTTCTCTTGATTAAGGTACGATTCTTGCTCGATTTTTAATGATTTTTATGTTTTTGAGCTAGTTGCAGCTCAATCTAGCTAGCCCGTACCTTTGTTTCCAAAACTGTTATTGATTTTGAAATATGCCATTGTTGAATAAATTTGTATTTTGAAGTCTTTTGATAGATTGTTGATGGTTGTTGTTAGATATATAAGTTTTATAAAGTGATTTTTTGACAAAAATGAGAATTAAGGATTAAATTGTGAAATATGAAAATATTGTGGTTGAAAATGTGAAATAAATAGAAATATGGGCTACTAGCATTGCCATAAAGATTCGGCTAGGCATGGGTCAAGGTTTAATTGTGCAAATTTGCCATTTTATGTGTTAAGGACTAAATTGCAAAGTAGTCAAAAGTATAGGGGCAAATGTGTAAGTGTCCAATTATATGAATTATGGACTAAATGTAATTGAATAGTTACTGAAAGTACTAAATTTGATAATATTTAGGTCAAGATAAATAATTACCAGAACTAGATCGGGGGAAACAAAAGGTGGATGAGTAGACGATGGTTTATCCGAGTAATATGAGGTAAGTTTGTATAATTAGAACTGAACTTTCTTTTAAATTATTTGTAATTGTATATAATGAATCTACATGAAAATATGTGAATTTGATAAATAAGAACATGTTAATTAAATGCCTAAATTAATGTTTACCGATAACTACTAAGTCCCGTTTGAATCGTAGAAAGTCATAGGATACAAGTGACATGTCACTAGGGTTACTATTTTGGTCAAGCTCCTGAATTTGTTGCAGATTCACTACAGCTCATATGAGCTTATCGATTCAGCTTTTATGAGCTTACCATTTTAGCTCTTCAGAGCTTACTATTTAGGTCGAAAGAGCTTACCGTTTGCCAGCTCAGGAGGAGCTTACTGATCATGGGTCGAAAGAGAGGGAATGATATGATGAATTGATAGATTACTAATTTATAAACTTAGTGTGTATCACCGAGTATCCCTCGATATTTCATTAGGTTCAACGAGCATGGTACTGTATTGAAATGTATTTGTAAATGAGATGGATATGAGTTATATTGATTATATAAATGAAATAATACATGATTTATATGAATTATATAAGCAAAATGTGACATGATTCATATGAATTGTATAGCTGAGATAATTGATGAATTGGATGCCAAATGTACATTTCATGATTGATTTCATCCTTGTGAATGGATGATTATATTGTAAATATGTGACTAACTTATCAATGGATGTTTGTGAAGAGGCATTTGGCTAATGAGTTGGATTTAAATTGTTTTATTGCTTACTAAGCTTTTAAGCTTACTCCATTTATTTTCTATGTTTTATAGATTTTGAAAGTTTGCTCGATTCAGACAAAGTTAGAGATTTGCATCACACTATACAGTCAACTCTTTGGTACTTTTGGAACTCAAGGAAAATGTGTAAATATGGCATGTATAGGCTAGTTTATAGGTTGAAATTTATGACTACTTATGTTGTTGATTTTAGTACAAGTTTTGGTATATGACTAAGCTATGTGATATGGCTTAGGTTGGCAAATGGTTTGGTATATATGCTTCATATGATATATCTATATTTTGGCAAATATGATGAATGATATTTGGTATTAGACTTTGTTGGTTTGAATGATGTTGCATGTTCAAATGGAAGAATTATAGATTTGTCATGAAGATGCAATAAAGTATATGGAGTATATGTCATTTTGGTATGTGTTTGGTTGCATAAAGGATGTTGAATTGAGAAAAGAAATGGTTGGATATGAAATGGCTTATAATATGTATTGAATTGGTTATTTGGCTGCCTATTTTGAATGTGGTTTGGTATCAATTTTATGCATGTAGATACATGGAAGTTGGGTGTGAAAAGTGGCTTAAACCAAGCCTATTTTCGTGCCGCACGGTCTGAGCACACGGGCGTGTATCTCGATCGTGTGACCCCTACACCTTAGAGAAACAAGATAGTGAGTTTTACGGCATAGATACATTGGTGTGTCTATTGGCCATGTATGACACATGGGCTGGCACACGGGTGTGTGGTTAGCCGTGTGGCCAAGTTAGAGAGTTACACGGGCTAGACACATGGGTGTGTGACTGGCTGTGTGACCAAGTCAGTATGTATGCCCTGTTTTCACACGACTTGGATACATGATGGCCGTGTGAGGCACACGACCGCGTGACCCTTACTCAAAAAATTTTCTAAGTTTTCCCAACTTTTTAATATGTTACTGATTTAATCCTGAATGCATGTAGTAAGCTTTGTATGTTTGAATTAAGTATGTTATCGATATTGAATAACTGTTACTTACTAAAATGCCATGAGATTTGATGATTAAATGTTCTGAATTATATTAAATGTCTGGTAATACCACTTAGCCTATTCCGGCGACGGTTACAGTTTAGGGGTTTATATTTTATTCGTATCAGAGCTACGGTTTAGTCAATTTTAGGACTACCATAGTATATACGAGTCTAGCTATACATGCCATATATAAACTGTGATAGTGTGATATCTCCTGACAGCTTTTGAATTTTGTTTCATATAGTAAATGGATCCAAATCGAGCAATAGCTAATGATATAGAGAGTAATGCGCTAGCTCTCGCCCAAGGGACTGCGCCTTCTGAATCTAGTCCCGGTATGGGCAGTCAGGGAGAAGCTAAACAAGCTTTTTTCCAAATGATAAGTGAATGGTTTACTAAATTTTTTCAAGCAAACCCAATTGCTTAACAACCTCCACCCCCTCCTGTTTCCCGACCAATCCCTATAAATCCACAAGTTATGGATCCTTTGAGATTACCTAGACCCTTTGTTGATAAAATACGGAAGTATGGGGTCGAAAAATTTAGAGCCACAACTAGTGATGATGCTGAGAGAGCTGAATTTTGTCTTGAAGCCATGATCAGAGTATTCGATGAGCTTTCTTGCACACCTGATGAATGTTTAAAGTGTGCTATTTCACTGTTGAGAGACGCAACATACCAGTGGTGGAGTACCCTAAAATCTGTTGTTCCACAAGAAAAAGTTACATGGGATTTCTTCCAAACTGAATTTCGAAAGAAATATATCAGTCAAAGGTTCGTCGACCAAAAACAACAAGAATTTCTTGACTTGAAACAGGGTCGTATGACAATAACTAAATACGAGAAATAGTTTGTTAGACTCAGGAAATATGCTTGTGAATGCATTTCCACTGAAGCTATAATGTGTAAAAGATTTGAGGACAGATTGAATGAAGACATTAGACTGTTGGTAGGTATTCTCGAGCTGAAAGAGTTCGTTGTTCTAGTGGACTGAGCTTGTAAAGCTGAAGAGCTTGGCAAAGAGAAAAAAGAAAGCCGATTCTGAAGCGAGAGACTTTAGAAAGAGATTCGCGAGTAAATCACATCAGTCTAGATCGAAGAAAACTAAAGAATGTCACCCTCGTTCAACTACTTCTGGGGGAATATCGATCAGAGATTAAGATACTAGATAGTTTAGTTTGAGACCCCAAACAACATCTGTTGCCAGAGTGGTAGTGCGAGAAATGTGGGATTTGAATGTAAACACTACAATAACAAGCATTATGGTGTATGTCAAGTGAAAAGCAGGGCATGTTCCAGATGCATATCATTGGATCTGTAACAGCCCAGTTGAGACCCTAGACGGAGCAGTTGTAACACCCCTTACCCATGTTCGACACCAGAATAGGGTATGAGGCATTACCGAACATAAACAAGTGCAATTATATAAAATCGGGTCATGAATTTGTGTTCAAAATTAAAACTTTTCACTTTTCATCTTAAAGTCCCTAATATGGGTCTATGAAGCCCAAACCATGCTTTGGAAACGGTTTGGGACCAAACTGAGAACTTTAGAAAACTTTGAAAAATTTCATGAAAACAAGGGCACACTCCAGTGTGGTATTAGAACACAGCTATGTGGTTCACATGGCCATGTCCCTAGCCCGTGCACTAATCTGACTTGCTGTTGCGAACAAATTTACGTCAAACATAGATATCACCACTCATTCATCTACATATGTAAGCATACACATCCTTGAAATGCATCATCATGGACTTATAAAATAGCCAATATACCAACATCAAATGGCCTTACACAACAATGAACTTTCAAATAGCATAGGCCAACATTTTAGGCCAAAACAATTATGACACATATGAAAATAACTATGTCCCCTATACTTTCCATGACCTTAATTATAAGAATCATCAATACCTAATTTGTTAGTTTGATAGTGTGATAGGTTCCTTGGCGACTTCCAACCCGAGCTAACCCGATGACATTATAAACATAGAAAATAAACAGAGTAAGCTATATAGCTTAGTAAGTTGGTATATAAATAATAAATAAATTTATTAATATGCTTTTAACAATCCTCATAATATGTTCTCAAGATAATACAATCATAATTGCATTTAGTTCCACTATTTACTCATGTTCATCTCAAGTTGTCTACTCGAGTCACAGTCACTAAATTATTTATATCTTGAGCTATGAAACTCCAAATTAAGATCCGCTAATTTTCCCTGATACTAGAGTCACATATCTTTGTACCATAAATTTTGGATTTAGCCAATAAGTACAGTTTATTCTTTAAATCTCCCCTATTTTGCTGTCTGATAGTTTTGACCCTTCTTCACTAGAAATTAATTATCTCATCGTATGGGATCCGAATGATGTCCCTGTTTGTTTCTCCTGAAAATAAACTCATTAGGAATTTTAAACATATAAACTATAACCCATAATTATTTTTATAAAATTTTTAATGATTTTCCAAATTCAGAATAGGGGATTTCGAAATCATTCTATCCCTGTCTCAAAAAAATTCAAATACCTCATAATATGAAATTGTTTTGCTTACACCATTTCTTTTATTTGAAGATAGACTCAATAAGCTTTGATATCATATCTTATTCAACCTCTAATTCAATTTCCACCATTTTTGGTGATTTTTCAAAGTCACACAACTGCTACTGTCCAAAACTATTTTATTGCTAATTTTACTCTTTTATGTTTTCTTTGTATTAACTTTCATAGTAACACTTACTCCATAATACCTTACCAAGGTTTGATCACATATCGAGCACATTGCTCATAAGTGTACACACACATACCTACACTTATTCATCACATAGTCATATTCATTTACACTTAGTCATTTCCCATTGAACACATCGAAATAATAATGGATACACGATGGACTTCACATAGTACCACACTTGTATCAAAAGCTATTTCACAAAGTGGCTTTCATATAGTACCACACTAGTGTCCAAAGCTATTTTATTCACAAAGTGGCCTTCACATAATACCACACTTGTGTCCAAAGCTACTTCATTTCACAAGTTTCACATAGGCTCGTTTTGGAGCTAATCACTTTTAGAACAATGCCATGGACTTATTTCACTTAGATTTTTACATAGATCCTTAATGGCATGTCACTCGTATCCATTTCTATTCCTAAGGTTCAATCGGGAAATTTCTCACTTGTCAATATTTTTGTCAAATGCATTTAATATTCAGCCACATTTCACAAAGTATATCAAAATATGAAAACATGAATAAAATCAATGCATTATTTACATACAAACTTACCTCGATACCAAAAATGGTAAAAAATGACGTAACTATCAAATACTTATTTTCCTTCGTTCTAGGCCCGAATCTCATTTTTCATGATCTATAATATCAAATTTAGCTCACTTATTAGTCAAATTATTCAATGTGACCCAAAAATTATATTATGGCAAAATTACATTTTTTCCCTAAACTTTCACATATTTATAATTTTGCCCCTAAGCTCGTAAAATGAAATTTATTCAATTTCTTCGATTCCCAAGTCTAGCCGAACCTCTTTTACACTTATAGTAGCTTACATTTTTCATTAAATCACACTTTTATGACATATTTTATAACTTTTACAAATTAGTCCTTTTAGGCATTTTCACCGAAAATCACTTAGTAAAAGGCGTTTCTCTAACCATAAACATGCATTTTCTACCATTAAACATCAAAATACACATATATTTATCATGGGTCAAAACCCTAGACTTTAACCATATCTCAAATTAATGGTAAAAATAGGTAGATCTTCTTACAAGGATTTCAAAAATGTAAAAATAATTAAGAATGGGGATAAAACAGACTTACAATCGAGCTTGGAGGCTTGGAAAACCCTAGCCATGGTTTCCCCTTGCTATATTCGACCGTGGGGTTAAAGATGAAAAAAATTGGCTTTTAATTTTATTTTTAATTCATTTTAATCACTAAATGACCAAAATGCCCCTAACTTAAAAATATTCTATTTCACCTATCTTGTAACGTCCCAAATTTTGGGCCTGGAAGTATTGGGCCTTGAGTATGGATTAGTAAGGAGGCTACACATAAAAGTTTAATTGTGCAAGAAGGTGACACAAATGCATGTTTGTTTCAACGGTTATGTGCTATTGGAAATGTTGGAGAAGTCTTGGGTTCAAATCTAGGCTCTAGCAAAATTTTGGTTGTTCCTCTTAAGTAAACCTTACCTGTAGCATGTAAGTCTTTTAAATATTTTTGGTTATAGTGTAACACAAAAAACTTGCGAGTAAGGTGGTAAGTGGCGTGATTAAGGTTGCAAGAGAGCTTGAGTTCGAATATTTTGATGCACACATGAGTGTTTATTTTACTTTCTTGCTGCATGAGAAGTGGAGTTTGACTAAAACTTTACAAAGTTGGAATTTGAATTGGTCAAGGAGTAGTTTAAGGAGGGATTTGTGGTGGTAAAATGGTTGTTAGGGAGAAAATCAAGGTAATTTTGAAAAAAAAAAAAGGAAAGTTTCATGGATGGAAGTCTTTGTGCCAAATTTGAACTGTTGGGGATGGGAAATTCAGCTAGGGGAAATTGTGGTCACTTTTCGGTTTTTCATTGCTCAATTTCGGGTTTTTGGTGGGGTTTGACATCTAGTTTTGGTTTTTACTCCTTGTGTACCGAATTCTTTGTTGCCTTTTCTCTTGTGTTTCTTACCCAATCTTGGGGATTGAATCTTACCTTCTTTGCTTGCTTTGGCCAAATAAGCACTCTCATTTTGGGCATTTTTATTTCTTTCTTTAAGCCAAACTTGGTTTCTTCCTCTAAATCTTTTTTCTTAATTGTCGAATCTCTACTCTCCTCCTCCTCTCAAAAACCTGGCCAATTATACCTTTCTTTCTCCTCTCGTACTATTCTCTTTTCTTTTCCTCATAGTGGCCAAATATTCCTTTCCCTCTTCTCTTAACTCTTTGCTACCGAGTCTCTAATCGACTGATATCTTAGGCTGAGTTCTTCATACTCCTTCATGATTTTTGACTAGTTAAGTGTTCGTTAATCAAGATGTGCGGTTCTTCTACTCTCTCCCTCTCTATCGGTTGTTACTGCTTTAGAAAATACTGGGGATAGGCCGATTGCTACTACCCTCCACTTATAGTTCCATAAATCGGTAAGTTGTTCTTTTGGTTCAAGTTATTTACATTTAGGATTTTGGTTAACAAGATTAGGTTATATTGCAGATCGTTGTCAAGGATCTTGAAGGTAGTCTTAGCTAGCTATTTAAGCGAGTTAAATCGCGCTATTTCAGTTAAGGTAAGTATTAATTATTATGGGTTAAATGTGTATGAGTGGGCAATTAACCCTATTACCAAGTGATTAATGGAAACCTAGCGTGATTGTAGGTTTTGGCATTCGTGGATCGTTAGCACTTTTCGTTAACAGGTGTGTAACAATACCCTATAACTGATAATCAGTGAAAAAGCCGAAAGGTGTGTACACACACACTGATTTGATTGTATATTCGCAAAAGCCGGAAAGCCAAAAATATGGCTTTTGATGCCACACGAGCATGCGAATGCATGTGTGGTGATCTGAACCCACGAAACATGGCCGTATGAGGGAAGAAGCCACCATGAACGATCTCATAGGCTTGGGTTCTCTTGGGCCATGTTTGGCCAAAATGGGCCATGTGGGCCCAATGGGCTCGTGGGCCCCACACGATTAAGTGTCACGGAGATCGAGAATATTGGACCCGACTGTATCGCACACATGGCAAGGGTTGTTTCTAGGCTTAGTGGGCCATACGGGCGTGTGTGTAACACCGCAAACCCGGTCCAAACGTTATGGCCAGATCTAGTGTGTCACATAGACGAATTATTCGAAACCAGTTACTTCGTTAAACAGCTTTTTCGGTTTTAAAAACTTGGTTTAGTAAAGTGTAGGTTTTGAGCAAATTCAAATATAAAACCATTTTATTAACTTGATATGTTTAAACAAGATCCCATTTGTTGTCGTTTATTATTATATTAACGAAAATATTACGCAAGATTAATTTAAAAACGTTCGATATAAATTTTGAAAACTCGAGCACCCTAGGTTACCAATTTACAAGAAATTAATAGTGTAACCAAAATAAAAACACGCATAGTGTCCTTATCACAGAAGTAATACTAAAACTAAAATAATGATAAAAGTAAAAATGAAAGCGAAATCCAAAAGCGGAAGTCATGTGGCCACTCCGAGTCCTTCGTAGCTTCAAATCCTATAAGGTTGGGGGTTACCTGCATATGTAAAATAAAAGGGTGAGTTTTGAGAAGCTCAGTGTGTAACTTTCCCAACAAAAATCAGAGATCGGACATGCAGATCAGTCTAGGCTGAAGCCCTATTCAAATACAGATCAATCCGGGCCTTGGCCCTATCCAGAAACAGAGTGGGCCTTGGGCCCATTACAGATACAGAACAGAACAGATGCATAACCCAACCCAACCCAGTCCAGCCCATCACACCACCTGTACCAGCCCATCACACCATGTGAGGAATAAATCAACCCACCCAGCCCAGCAACCACATCGCAGCCATGCTGCTACAATGAGATATCGTGGCAGAGGCACTAGAATAGAATTATACTTAGCGAAACCATACTCAAAACATTATTCAACGGTTACTTACCACCGCTCCGCTTGTCTACTATCACTTGTGGTTAACGTGTACCCTTAGTACTTGATTGAACGAGGTTTGATCTAGGCGCTTACGATTATGGATAGATCCAACCAACGTATAAGGGTTAAAGGAGTACTAACATCCCAAACCGAACCTTATTAAAGAGAAAAACCCTATTAACAAAAGCTGAAATCTATAATGAAAAGTACTTACCCAAGAATCCGTTTGACCGATTTATTAGAACCTAGAAGCAATTGTTCACTAGTCCGAACCTAGTACTCTTGCATATCCAATCGAAACATAATGAGGAAGAAGAGATCTAGATATACGGCAATGTAGGCAGAAAAAAAAAGTAACCAATCGAAGAAGGGGTAATCAGTTTTAGGGGTTCGTTTGCTGGGATAGAGTGGTATTCGGCTCAAGGACAATGTTTGAAGAGTGAAGAGTAGGGTTCGGTTTCAAAAGATAGACAGAGGAATCGGTTCAAAAGTAGTAAAAGAAAAGAATGAAAAAAAGGTTTTGAAGAGAAAAGAAGAAGTTATACAAATGGCAATGGCAACTCAAGATTTAGTTTCTAGAGTGAATAGTGAAAGATAATATGGAAAGAGGGGTTTGAGTTTTGACTAGAGAGTTAGAGGAGAAGCGTGAAGGATTTGACAAAGGTGTAAATAGAAAAACGAAGAGGAGAAGAAGAGATATAGACTCTGCAAGGATGAAGATGAGTGAAACCAACAAATGGTTGATGAAGGAAGAAAAAGAGTTTAGGTAGAGGAAAGAATTCGGGTCCTAGCCAGATGAGGGGTGAAGAAATGCTGAAATATACTCCCATAATTCGGCAGTAAAGAAAGCAATGAAAAAATGACCAAAACGTGAAATCCTGAAAACACAAAAGAATAAATCAGCACACACCTCTTCCCTATTTGCCGAAATGCACTACCCCTTACCACACTAGCTGAATTTGCACTCTAAGGTTCCCCAATTTCGACCAACTCTTACCTCACACCTCAATCCCTAAATTTTCTCCTCGATTTGCTCCCTGATTTACTCACCTTTGAATTTAGATAACAAGCTTTACTTATCAACCTTACCCCTTTATCAAGTCAACAACCAACTTGATCGAGTTTGCCCTCACTCCATCTCTTGCTGCCCACTCATAGCAAAAATACTAACCTTTTTCTTACAAAGAGACTCGAACCACAGCTCTTCCACCAGCTAAATCACGCCACACCAAGCCCCCACATGTGGCGTCCTTTTCCACTCCAACACAGCTCTTTTTGTGCAAAGAAACCACACCATTAGTTTATAAGTCCTACCTTCCAGTGTCCAGATTCCCTTAAGGCTAAAAGTAAAATTTTTATTAGGGTTTGACCTAGACCTAAGCCTTCCAAAGGCCTACTAGACACACTCAAACATCAATTTAACATACCCAAGCATACAAATGTCAATTCAAGCAAAAATCTTGAAACCCTAAAATTTAGGGCTTTACAACTCTACCCCCTTCATGAAATTTTGGCCTCAAAATTTTACCTGATCAGAATAGGTGAGGGAATTCTTCAGGCTCCCAAGTAGCTTCCTCTCCACCGTGATTATGCCAAAGCACTTTAACCAATGGAACTTATTTCTTTCTTAACAACTTGATATCACGTTTCAGAATTTGTACTGGTTCTTCCTCAAAAGTCAGGTCAGGTTTAACTTCAATCTCTCAATCGACACGATATGTGACGGGTTAGAATAGTACAACCTCAACATGGAGACATGGAACACGTCATGAATCTAGTCCAACTCAGGAGGCAGCTCCAGCTAATATGCTACCAGACCCACTTGTTTCAGAACTCAATTGGGCCCAATAAATCAAGGGCTCAACTTGCATTTCTTTCCAAATCTTAAAATCTTCTTCCAGGGAGAGACCTTCAACAAAACCCAATCCTCAGAGAGTACTCAATCTCTTACACTTTAAGTCGGCATAAGACTTCTGCCTATCTGATGCCTCCATTAACCGAACCCTAATCAACTTAACTTTATTCTCAGTATCTGCCACCAATTCTGGCCCAAGAACCTGACGTTCACCCAATTCCGTCCAACAGGTAGGCGTACGACACCTGCGACCATACAACGCCTCATATGGTGCCATCTGAATACTCGCTTGGTAACTGTTGTTATACGTAAATTCTGCTAACAGCAAGTCATCTTCCCAGCTACCTTAGAAATCAACAACATACCCTCTTAACATATCTTCTAGAACCTAAATCACCCTTTCCGACTGCGCATCAGTCTAAGGGTGAAAAGTAGAGCTAAAGTCTAACCGCATACCCAACGCCTCATGCAACTTCTGCCAGAACCAAGATGTACACCTAGGGTCTCTGTCGAAAATAATCGAAACTGGCACCCCATGAAGTCGCACTATCTCCGCCACATAAACTTTGCTAACTTCTGAAGTGAATAATCAGTTCAGACGGGTATAAAATGAGCAGACTTCGTTAGCCTATCTGCAACCACCCAAACCGAGTCCTTCTTGGAAGGAGTCAAGGGTAGCCCACTCACAAAATCCATGGTTACCCTGTCCCACTTCCAAAGTGGAATCTTGACTGGCTGCGGAAGTCCGAAAGGCAGTTGATGCTCAGGTTTCACTTGCTGGCATGTCAAACACTTACCCACAAATTCTGTTACCTCATGTTTAAGCCCAGGCCACTAGTACAGCTTCCGTAGATCCTGATACAACTTATTTCCACTCAGATGCATGGCACAAGGGCTGCCATGTGCCTCTCATAGTATTAACTGCCTCAGGTCAGAGTCTTTTGGAACACAAACTCTCCCACAGAAGCATAAAATCCCTTCACTGTTCAATCCAAAATCAGAAGTTTCCCTTCACTGTTCAATTCAAAATTAGAAGTTTCACCATTTTCCACCTATCAAAACCGTGAAACCAATAACTCATCCAATAGTTGTTTTTCTTTAATTGCTCAATCCAGGTCGGTCTTACTTGTAGTTTAGCTAACAAACTACCATAATCAAACAGACTGAGACGAGTGAACATCGCCCCTAGATCAGTTATAGCCCTACAACTCAGAGCATCCTCTACCACATTAGCTTTACCCGGGTGATACTCAATGGAATAGTCAAAATCCTTAAGCAACTCTATTCATCTTCGTTGCCTAAGGTTCAACTCTTTCTGAGTTAGGAGGTACTTGAGGCTCTTATGATCCGTGTAAATGATACACTTTTCTCCATACAGGTAGTGCCTTATGATCTTTAGCGCAAAAACCACTGCTGCCAACTCCAGATCATGCGTAGGGTAATTCATGTTGTGAGGCTTAAGTTGACGTGATGCATAGGCAACCACTTTGCCCTTTAGCATCAACACACATCCTAATCCAACGTGCGACACATCACTATACACAGTAAAATCCTTCCTAGACTCTGGCTGAATTAACACAGGTGCTTCAGTCAAGACTTTTTTTAACTTTTCGAAACTCTCCTATTACTTATCAGTCCAGTTAAACGATACCCCTTTCCTCAGAAGCTTCATCAACGGTGCCGTAATTATAAAAAACCCTTCCATAAACCTTTTGTAGTCCCCTACTAGACCCAGAAAACTCTGAATTTTTGAAATAGTCCTCGGTGGCTTCCATTCTAAAACAACCTCAATTTTCTGAGGATCCACCCTAATCCCCTTGGTAGAAACAACATGACCCAAGAATGTCACTTTTCACAATCAAAATTTGCACTTACTGAATTTTGCTTAAAGCTACTTTCCCCTCAGAATTTGCAAGACAATCTGAAGATGCTCACATGATCCTCTTCAGTTTTAGAATACACTAGAATATCGTCTATAAAGATAACCACAAACTGGTCTAGGTAGGGTTGGAATACCTGATTCATAAGATCCATAAAAGTCGCTGGTGCATTCGTAAGTCCAAACGGCATTACCAAGAACTCAGCATTTCCAGCACCTCTGCCCGGTGCTCCGCGTCCACGTCAATTTCTGCCCCTGGCCTGACCACAGCCTCTCAGTGGTTGCTGACTGCCTCTCATTGGCTGAGCAACCCTCTACTCAATAGCTTTCATCTGTGCCGGCCTCTGAGGGCAATCTCTGTCTTGGTGATCTTTGGAACCACACCAGAAGCATGCTCCAGAACGCCTCAAACATTCACCCAGATGTACTTTTCCACAGACCGCACAAGTCGGTGGTCCAACCACATTCATCGAAACCACTTGAATTGGCTCATCTACTCTAGCTCTCTTAGCAGACCTTCCCGCAGCACTCGAGGGCCCTGAATCCCTCTTGAATCTTTTTCTATCTTTTTCACAGTTCTGGCACTCTGAGTGCTTCACATCCTCAGCTATTTTAGCTTTTTCCACCAGACCAGCAAAATCGCGTTCCCTCTGTGGAGCAATCAGTACTCGCAGCTCATCTCTAAGGCCATCCTTGAATCGCACATTGCGTTCATATTTCGTAGCAACTATCCCACTGGCATACCGGCTTAACCTTAAGAATTCTGCCTCGTACTCTGATTCAAACTTGCTACCCTAGGTTAGAGTTAAGAATTCCTTCCTTCGGGTATCCATATAACTTGCCCTGACATACTTCCCTTTAAAGGTCGTCTTGAACAAATCCCAAGTCAACTGTTCAGCTGGTGTACCATCTCTCACAGTGAGCCACCTTTGGTAAGCCTCATCACACAGTAGAGATACTGCCCCTTTCAACTTCTGCTCCAGTGAGCAATCCAGGTCGTCTATTATCCACTCCATGGCCTCTAGCCAGTACTCAACCACATTTAGGACTACACCAGATACACCCTTGAAAATCTCCTCTCTATTAGCCCGGAACCGCTCAGAAATCGATCCTCGATTCACCGTCCCAGTACTTGCTCCAGTAACTCTTTCCAGCACACGGAGCATTGCTAGGGACAAAGCATCGTCCCCTATAGCCTGATCGTAAGATCCCGTCTCAGTTGCTGGTGGCGCTCTCGCCTCCGTAGTAGGCATATGTGCTGAGGATGAAGATTCATCAGCCTCTGCCACGGCCTCTTCCACGTGTAGCTCTTGTACTCAAATCGTATTATCTGATTTACGAGTTTTATGCATTAGTTCATAATTTCAGTATTTATTAAAGATGTTTTATGGAAATATAGTAATTTAGAGTTTTGTTTCCACAAAATCACAATCTAGCTATAGTTTCCAGTTTTTCCTACTATTTCAATCTCCTACAGTCTCAGTGTTACCCTAACTACAAAGTTTCAATAGGGTCTTAGCACTATCTACAGTAGTGTCTCAGTATCACAGTTTAATACAATACATTATAGCAGAAAATACTTATGGACTTAGTGCCAAAGACTCGGTGTACCACACTTTTCAGTAGCCATATTCAAGTAATTCAAGTTTTTGTCGAAAGTGGAAATTTGAAACCAACTTTGTTGAAAATCTTCAAAAAAAAACCTAGTTTTTAGTGAAAATATTTTTGGGAAGAAACTTGTTTAAAAAGAATTTCTCAAAGAAGTTTTCGAAAACGAATTTCAAAAACAATGTTAGTCTTTCGATTAAATTTTAAGAAAACTTTTAAGCTATTCCACAGTCGAGTTGTTGCAACCTAGCTCTGATACCACTAAATGTAACACCCCAAACCCGACCCAAACATTATGGCCAGACTGAGTGTGTCACATAGATGAATTATTCGAAACCAGTTACTTTGTCAGACAGCTTTTTCAATTTTAAAAACTTGGTTTAGTAAAGTGTAGGTTTTGAGCAAATTCAAATATAAAACCATTTTATTAACTTGATATGTTTAAACAAGATCCCATTTGTTGTCGTTTATTATCATATTAACCAAAATATTATGCAAGATTTATTTAAAAACACTCGATACAAATTTTGAAAACCCAAATACCCTAGTCTACTGATTTAAAGCAAATTAACAATGTAACCAAAATAAAAACACCGATAGTGGCCTTACTACAGAAGTAATACTAAAACTAAAATAATGATAAAAGTAAAAATGAAAGCGAAATCCAAAAATGGAAGTCATGTGGCCACCCCGAGTCACTCACAGCTCTAAATCCTCTAAGGTTGGGGGTTACCTGCATATGTAAAATAAAATGATGAGTTTTGAGGAAATCAATCTTTAAATTTCCCAACCAATATCAGAGATCAGGCATATAGATAAGTTTGGGCTGAAGCCTTATTCAAATACAAATCAATTTGGGCTTTGGCCCTATCCAGAAACAAATTGGGCCTTGGGCCCATTACATATACAGAACAGAATAGATGCATAAGCCAACCCAGTCCAGCCCATCACACCACTCGTACCAGCCCATCACACCATGTGGGGAATAACTCAACCCACCTGGCCCACACACCATATCGCAAACAGAGTGAGCCTTGGGCCTATTACAGATACAGAATAGCACAAATGCATAACCCAACCCAGTCCAGCTCATCACACCACTTGTACCAGCCTATCACACCATGTGGGGAATAACTCAACCCATCCAGCCCACACACCACATCGCAGCCATGCTGCTACAATGAGATATCGTGGCAAAGCCACCAGAACAGAATTATGTGGCGAAGCCACTAAACAAAATATGTGGCACTACCTTTATACAAAACTTCCTCCGAATCCAAACCCAACCCCATGCAGACTAATAGTACTACATATCACATGCATACAGATTAACAGATTTAGATTAAACATACATAAATCAGATAATTTGTTTTTAGGGGTATAACAATCATTTGCTAGCTAAGGGTAAAATGGTAACTTTCTAAGTCTCAGTATCTCATTACCTAATACGACCTTCTAATAGGTCTCACATTGCTTCAAGCAACTCAAAAAGTCCATATAGTCACATAGTGTATTCAGGCCCAAAAACCCCTAATGGGCCCGATCAGTCCACACGCTCGTGTGACCCGCTCAGTCTAATTTCACATACCGTATTACAGATCTTAACATCTAACATACTAGTTATTACTTACTGCATAACTTTACCGATATGGGCCCGGTTCGACCCGTCAGGCCCAAAACTGCCCAAATGCACGAAAATGCGCACAATGGCCCTCACTGTCAATCGCCCACAATTTGTGGGTTCAAGTCGGCCCACAAGCGTTCGTACACCCGCAAGACCTCGAAATGTTAGCATTTCAACATTTCAGCTTTTGTCGATCTATGCTATTAGAGGGTGTCGTTACACACCAGTTTTTGCGATTCCTATTATTGGCACACGCTCAACCTATTGTCACAACAACGATCATCAATAACTTAACCAATACTTAGCGAAACCATACTCAAAACATTATTCAACGGTTACTTACCATTGCTCTACTTGTCTACTATCACCTATGATTAATGTGTACCCTCAGTACTTGATTGGACGATGTCTGATCTAGTTGCCTATGATTATGGATAGGTCCAACCAACATATAAGGGTTAAAGGAGTACTAACATCCCAAACCAAACCTCATTAAAGAGAAAAACCCTATTAACAAAAGCTGAAATCTATAATGAAAAGTACTTACCCAAGAATCTGTTTGATCGATTTGTTAGAACCTAGAAGCAATTGTTCACTAGTCCTAACCCAGTGCTCTTGTAGATCCAATCGAAACACAATGAGGAAGAAGAGATCTAGATATACGGCTATGTAGGCACAGCAAAAGAAGTAACCAATCATAGAAGGGGTAATCGATTTTAGGGGTTCGTTTGCTGGGATAGAGTGGTATTCGGCTCAAGGACAATGTTTGAAGAGTGAAGAGTAGGGTTCAGTTTCATAAGATAGATAGAGGAATCGGTTCAAAAGTAGTAAAAGCAAGGAATGAATAAACAGTTTTGAAGAGAAAAGAGATATACGAACGGCAATGGCAACTCAAGATTCAGTTTCTAGAGTGAATAGCGAAAGATAATATAGAAAGAGGGGTTTGAGTTTTGACTAGAGAGTTAGAGGAGAAGCATGAAGGATTCAGCCAAGGTGTAAATAGCAAAATAGAGAGGAGAAGAAGATATATAGACTCGGCAAGGATGAAGATGAGTGAAACCCCGACAAATGATTGATGAAGGAAGAAAAAAAAGTTTAGGCAGAGGAAAAAATTTGGCTCCTAGCTAGAGGAGGGGTAAAGAAATGCCGAAATATACTACCCTAATTTGGCACAAAAGAAAGCAAGACAAAAATGACCAAAACGTGAAATCCCAAAAACAAAAAAGGAGAAATCAATACACACCCCTTCCCTCTTTGCCGAAATGCACTACCTCTTACCACACTAGCCGAATTTGCACTCCAAGGTTCCCCAATTTCAGCCAACTCTTCCCTCACACCTCAATCCCTAAATTTTCTCCTCGATTTGCTCCCTGATTTACTCACCTTTGAATTTAGATAAAAGCTTTACTCGTCAACCTTACCCCCTTATCAGGTTAACAACCAGCTTGATAGAGTTTGCCCTTACTCCTTCTCTTGCTGCCCACTCATAGCAAAAATACTAACCTTTTGCTTGCTAAGAGACTCGAACCACAGCTCTCCCACCAGTTAAATCACGCCACACCAAGCCCTCACATGTGTCGCCGCTTGCCATTCCAACACAGGGTTTTTGTGCAAAGAAACCACACCATTAGTTTATAAGTCCTACCTTCCAGCGTCCAGATTCCTTTAAGGCTAAAATTAAAATTTTTTTCAGGGTTTGACCTAAACCTAAGCCTTCCAAAGGCCCACTAGACACACTCAAACATCAATTTAACATACCCAAGCATGCAAATGTCAATTTAAGCAAATATCTCGAAACCCTCAAATTTGGGGCGTTTGTAAACCCTTAACCCGTATCCGATCGCAGAATTTTAGGCTAAGAGGTATTACCGATCTAAACCTTTCACTTACACTTTCACATAAACATAGGTTCATTAGCATTCATAAGTACATTCAACACAATCAATGATTGAAAGCTGAGACTTATAATGACATTCAAGATATGTGCCATATTCATATGGCTAAAATATTTACAAATAAAAATATTGTTTATAATAGTCTACTTTATACATGCCATAATAAATCCAAAATATAACAGTACCAAAACAGTAGATAGTGTGACAAAGAGCTGACGAATCCCCGAACTAATAGTCAGAGTCCACAATCTACCAAGCAAAGACACAAAATAAACGGAGTAAGCTTTCATAAGCTTAGTAAGTCTTAAGTAAATTAAACAACTTAACTTAGTTAACACATTGAGTAAGTATAAATAGTCTAATTATAACTTTATTTGGCAGAAATAGGCCTAACCATAATAATACACATTTTCATTTACCTCTCATTCGCTTAGAATCCGAAATCACATAGTTACATCATTTAATATCAACATGTCATTAATTTGTTTAACTTAATAGAATTAATTTAAGGCACCATAACAATTGATAATTTCAATGATCGAACCACATAGGTATCACATACACTTCCATGTATATAAATTCCACAGGAACCGAACACATAGATATACCACCATTTCTCATATGCATTGCATAAATAACTTTCATATACCTGAACAGCTTAGTTTAGTGAACAAATTTGGATACCGTATAGCATAAGCTTCATAGTTTTAGTCTCTTTAATAGTTCTCCAGCATTCAGCCTACTAGGTATAACCTGAACTTGTCATTGGCACAAGCCTGTTGGACTTTAAGTCCAAAACTCATTACCAGCCATCATGCTTGCTAGACCAAAAGCCCGAATACTGTGATAGAATAATCATTTTACAAGGTTTCATACCCAATCAAGCACATACTTCTCGTCTCTACATACGAATCTCATTATTTTGAACATTAATGCTATTCGCATATAAACTCATACCAATAGCTTTTTTTTAATTATATATACTTAACACTACTTATTAACAACTTTAAGACATACCATTACATATGCTGTCACTTCATAATGATCATTTGACTCTATCACACATACATACCTAATGTTCGTTCTGTAAGGGTCATTCAGCCCTATCGTAGGGTTTCAAATGTTGAATCACTTACTTCTCCTTTTAATGTCACACAACTACATCATTAATACTTATATAGCTATCATTCAATTTCTTAAATACATTTCTTTGGCCTATTACCCCTTTATTTTTAACCAAACACATATATGAATAAGTATACAAGCACTTAACACGTATTAAACATGCTAACTTCTCTTGAAACTATATTCATATAACATAGATAATTCAAATATTGACACATTGTTTCACACTTTAACCGAATGCATCAAGGATATATACATATAACTTAATACATCATTCATAGATTTCTCACCTTTCATACTTAATTTACTTCCAATCAAGCTTAATTATAAGTATGGGATACATACCTGACCAATGTAAATTATTGAACCAACTCGATTTCCATTTATCATTGAGTCTCAAAAATCTTATAAGTTTGAATTCATCACTAGTACGAGGCCTGTTATACTTCCAATCTGATCGTTTTCATCAACATTCCGCCTATTAGGCTCGAAACCTGGTATAACCACCAGCTCAAAAGTTTGCTAGGTCAAAGACCTGATAATAACACACGATATCTAATTCGCAGAGTTTTATATACATCTATTCATATACTTTCAATTTCCCCAACGTATTCACATTAACGAAATATTACTTTCAGTCAATCTCATTCACATATCAAAATAGTTATCTTCAATTCATAAGAATCATTTAGGCTATATCACATATATACAAATATATACACCATTTCAAATACATCATCTTATCATAGTAGCCATTAGTAACCTCACTCGTATAAATTACTTATGATTTATAGTAATCCTTCGGCTACACACAAGTAAATTCCATGGATCATGATTCTTTTAATAGATATTAAGTACCTCCTATTTGATCATATCATAGACTTAATATTTAAAACTTACCAAAAGAATTAAACTCAATTACTTAAAGACTTACTTGAATTGTCGATGAGATGGCTTTGGTCGGCCACTCAATATCCTTTGCTTTTCCCTTACTTGATTCCTCGTCTTTAGGCTCTTGAGCTTAATTTAAAAGTTAACTAATTTAGTCATCTTACTAATTTATTTATAAATCAAATTTACTGATAGTTTCACAAAGAACACATGGTACTTTCTTTGATTATAGTTCACTCGGCCATGATACAAGCAAATTTCCATTTCACAAATATTAGTATCAAACATTTAACATAAGCTTCCATGACTGAGTCATAAAGGACGTATACTATATAGTTCAAACGAAGAGAAATCTCTACCTAATACCCACATTCGGTTATTTTCCCTTTCAACAATTCAAAGAATAACACATTAGCATAAATCATGACTTATAACTAATTCGGCAATATGCTCAAATTAATTAAACTCAAATTTCAATTCCAACTAATTTTCCTATATAACTGAGTACATATATCCACCTTTCAATTATTCCTCCTCTTTTAAATTTTTCTCTATATCCGAATATCATCCCAAGTAACCAAACATAGCATTAGTCAATATTTCATCATGAACTTGCACCATGTCCAAATGCTTCTTTAAGTTATCAAAACATTTCATAAATAATCAAATATCACAACATTCATTCCAATTCTTCTCATGAACAAATAAAGGCACCAAAATTTCTCAAATTCTCTCTTAAATTCGTATTTGGCATTAAGGGCTTTCCTAAGCTCATTAACCAAAATATATCCTTTATTAACATACTTCTTAACTCATTACATCAGCTATATTTTTACCTTACCAATTAACTCATATTCAGCCAATGTACCACCATATACAAATATTTTAAACATACCATTACATCAGCAAAACCTTAATCATATCATTCATGACACATCAAGTATTAATAACCGAACCTATTAACACATAGGGTCCTTGGCCGAATATCATTTTAACACAAGATTCACAAACATATTTCCTTAAGTCATTTTCTAAAATCACATTCGGCACTTTGAATAATAATACCAATAATTTTAATTTTAACATCAAAGTGAACTCAAATCTCCTCCACTTATCAAAACCGAATGGAGTAACTTCACCTCATATATACAATTTTAACACATCATTTTCATATGCATAAAACTCATAGCCGAAACTAATGCTTTGTTTAAACTAAAAATTCAATATGTAGTTTCGGTGGAAACAAGATAAGGAGTTCATATTTTCGAACCTCAAAACTGCAATTTGTTCAAATATAAGCTAATGGCACATTTTTAGAAATTGCATTACATATATACAAGCAATTCATCAATTAGATTTTTTTTATCATCTAAATAAGCTCAAACTCCTTCTATATGCTAAGGTTAAGTGGAAAAATTTCATCACTTTAGTCTAAGAGCAAAACACCATTTTCAAATGCAGAAAAACCCCTTGGCTGATTGCTCAACCCTCAATCAACTTATAAATTTAACATGAGCTTAATTAAACAATGTATTAACCATAAAAATTCCATAAGAATAATACCGTTGAATCTTGCTAAATCAAGAACCGAAATCTAGCTTGAGTTCACTTCTTCCTCTCCCTTTTAGAATCGGCTAACCTCCATGAAGATGAACAACCTCTTTCTTTTCTTTTCTTTTTTTTATTTTTATTACTTAATTTACACACTATCTAATATAATAATAACATAAAATGCATATAATATACTCATCATAATTACCTTGGCCGGCCACTTACTTATAAAAAGGTAAATTGACATGCAAAACCATTTTTTTACACCATGCAATTATTTAATCATCTAAAATTTACCAATTATATTTTCAATGTTTCACAACTAAGTCCTCTTAAGAGAAATTCATATTCAAATGACTAAATCAAAGTATCAAATTTTTCACACCTGCATTGACATATATAGTAAACATGAAATTTTAACATTTAATAAATTTTCTGACTCGGTTTGGTGGTTCCGAAACCACTTTCTGACTAGGTTCAACTTAGGGCTGTCACAGCGTTACAGTGTGGGCACACATGGGCTGATAATGGGCCTTGGGCCCATTCATACATTGATGTTTGTTGAGGTTTCATGAGTCACTCGAGACAACTGTGGACCTTCTGATGGGTCGGTAAGTGTGTCTAGACCCATTATGATGAAAATGATCGAAATACCCCATAGGGTAAAATTACCGTAATACCCCGATAGGGAAAATGATTGTTATGCTCTTTATACTATGTATGACTGATTTGCTATATGATATATATATATATATATATATGACTAAGATTGGGCATAACATTCTGCATTCACGTATGATGTTATGACATAACACTCTGCATGGGGATGGGTGATTATTGACGGAGGAAGTGCATGGCTTCTTGCCATCCTGAATATGGCTCTATACCATCCTGGTTATGGCTCTGTGCCATCCTGAGCATGGCTTTGTGCCATCCTATTTATGGCTCTGTGCCATACTGTTTATGGTTTATAACCATTCTGTTTGTGGCTTTTGGCCATTGTGTTTACTTGCAGTTTTGCTGCAATTCTAGTTAGTGCCACAACCGGTGCTAACTCTTTAAGTGTAGGGATAGGTGGGTGATTTATTCCCCATAGTAAGTGCAGGGTTGGACAGGAGATGGAGTGCAGGGTTGGTTGGGGTAACACGCATCATGCATATTGATAAATGATATTACATATTATTCTTGCTGATTCTGCTTCTATAATGGGCTTAGGCCCAAATTGATATTGCATTCTGTATATCTAACTGACTACATATTAGAGGACTACACACTGAGTTTTTGTAAACTCACCCCACTGTTTAATTGTACAGGTAATCCCCAGCGTTAGGTGGATTGATGCTGCGAGGGACTCAGAGGTGGCCACACTACTGCTCCTGTTTTCTTTTATTGGGCTTTTATTTACTGTTAAATTTCGTTCTGGGTTTTTATTTGTGTAATAAGGCCTCTCTAATTTTTTAACTTTCAATTGGGTTTTTGTATATTATGATTTATATCTGTTAGAAGTACAACACGATTTCCAAAACAATAGCTGTTTCCAAAACATCACGTTTTCGCAACGCTGTTGAAATGCTTCCTCAACAAATAATGTTTTAAAAGTAACGACAATTTCAAATGGTTAACAAATGACTAAGATGATCTAAGAATTTACAAAGAGGCTTTAGCCTTCAAACGGGTTTTTAACAGCAAGAGCAAGTTTTTGAAAAACACTCAAATGTGACACCGCTAGATTTGGCCATAACATCGAGGCCAAGTTTGGGTTGTTACATATCTCATGTCCACTTTTGTCCAAAAAATTAACCAATGGTCTAATTACCATTTAAGGACCTCTAATTTAAAATTTCATAACAATTTGACACCTCTAGCTTCTAGAACTCAAGTTTTGCACTTTTTACAATTTAGTCCTTTTGACTAAATTGAGTGCCCAAACGTTAAAATTTTCGAACGAGATTTTCGTGAAATCATTTTGTGAAATTGTAAACCAGAAAAATATAGTAAAAATAAAATTTTCCTCATCGAATTTGTGGTCTCGAAACCCCTATTTTGACTAGGCCCAAAATTAGGCTGTTACAATTGTGGGTTCAGAACCAGACATCCAAGGTTAGAAAAATATTTTTAATATTATTTTTCATGCTTACAGCATAATATATGATACATGTGAAAATTTCATGTGAAAATTTTCTTGTTTGTGTGCTTGATTAGAGAAAAAGGGACCTAATCGCAGAAAATGCAAAAGATGTGTTATAATTTAATAAGTGTTGAATTATTATGTCTTATTAAGTATGAGGTCCTTATGATGCAAATAGACCATGGTTATAATTAAATGACATTCATGGACTTGAGATAGTGGAATTTAAATGATATTAAAACGGATAATTTAGTAATTAGCTAAATAAGTATAGAATAATTAAAACAAACATGAAAATTCATGCATTATCATCTCATATTGCCGAAAATTGAAAGAAAAAGAAATAATAAAAGCTATTTTAGGGTTCGGCACTTGCAAGCTTTGATTGAGATCAAGAACGAAAGAAAACAGAATTAGAACGGGGGAAATCGAAAGTGGTAGAATAATCAGTTCAATCCATTCATTTCTATACGAGGTAAGTTCATATGTAAATAAATGTATTTGAATTGAATTATTAATGCTTATATGATATTGAAATGTATTGAATGGCTCTAGAAGATGAATATGTGAAATTGAGAAAGTATCGACAGTGTTACGACGTCTGAAAGCCCCGTACGAACCATATGAATGGTATAGGATACATATGTCATGACATAGGATTTCAAGATGTGATACCGTGTAAGACCATATCTAGGACATTGGCATCAATTTTAGATTTATGTGTAAGACCATGTCTGGGACATTAGCATCGTATATTATTTCGTGAAAGACCCTGTTTGGGACAGTCGCATCGATATTTGTTAACATGTAAGACCATATTTGGGATATGGCATTCTACGAGCTTTACAAGCTATCCGAGTATCCTTATTGATTCCAAATGGTTCAATGGGCATTATCGAGAAATGAACAAGTATGTAAATAAGCATCCGATTCAGGTACATATGAATGACATATGAAATTTGAGGATGGAAGGTGAGTATGAATATAAATGATGATATGTGAACTACATGAGAAAGAATGGTGATTATATGCAAGTGACTATGAATAATTGAGTTAGATGTGAATTATGAAACTTGTATATATGTCTCACTAAGAATTCCATGATTAAATGGGCTTATATTTGTCTTATGTGTTAAGTTTATTTGTATATGGCTTACTAAGCTTTCGAAAGCTTAATTTGTGTGTGTTTTCATTGATTTATAGATTATCAAAGCTACTAAAAGCTCGGGGATCGTCGAGGATCGTCATCACATTATCAAACAATATTTTGGTACCTTTTTAAGTTGTATATGTTAATGTAGGGCATGTTTAGGCTATGATTAGTGTGATATGTTTTGAATTGTAAATATCATGCCATGTGATATGGCTTGATTATGTTTGAGATTATGGGTTGATTTTGGCATAAGTTATATGATGAATTATGGTGTTATAATGTGTTGATATATGGCCTACTCAAATGGTCATTTTGGTGAGTTTGTTGTGAAGTTGATTTGGCATATTTCATGGTTGAAATGGTAAGGATTTGGTATATTTAGTAATGGTTTATAATGAGGTATGTAGTATGTGGTTTTTATATGATTTAAGTACATGAAATTGGTGTACTTTGAGTTGGAAATGAGTATGGAATTGATTGGTGATATTATGGCATGAATTATGCATGTTTTCCGACTATTTTGGCTATAATTTAGTTATGAAAAATGTGTCATTCGGTGCTTGTAGGGTTGACCCAAAATTGGGTGCAGTTATGGCCTTGCAAATGGCCTATTTTTCCCCACACGGGCAGGGACACGGGCATGTGTCTCTGTCGTGTTGTTCGAAGGCCAATTCGAATTGAGCCTGGGCACTCCACACGGTCTCATACATGGGCATGTAGTAAGCCGTGTGGTGTAAGTTAGTATACCCTACAAGTTTTAACACGACCGAGCATACGGCCTGATGCACGGGCGTGTGGGCCATTTTGAAAGGGCATATAGGCTGATACACGTGTGTGTGGTTGGCCGTGTGACGCAAGTCAGTATACCCCCAGATTTCACACGGCCTCGCACACGAGCGTGTCCTTGGCCTAATGACCTAAGTTAGTATGTATGCCCTGTTTTGCCACGGCCTGTTCACACGGGCGTTTGACCTCTATTACTTTGAAAATTTTAAAAGTGTTTCAAAAAATTTTATACGAGATCAGTTTAGTCCTAAACCTTCTCTAAAGCATGTTTAAGGTCACATAGTGTAACAGCCCGAACTAGGGGCTAGACGAAAAAATGGTTTTGAAACCATGAATCCAAGGTTTAAAATATTATTCTGATTTAGTTTTAATGTTTATTGGGTGTTTGGATAAATATGTGAAATTTTGGTGTGTGAATTTTATTGGTTGCATGTCCAATTTAGTATGTTAGACTAAATAGCAATATGTGAAAAATATGGGTTTTATTTCATAAAGTACTTGATTGAATTAGGTTTTGAAATTAGAGGTCCTTATATGGTAGTTAAACCATTTTAACTTGGTTTGGACAAAACTGCCCAAGGAAGGGTGGCATACTAAAGGTTTTTAATGAATGGCATTTTGGTCATTTGGTTAATAAAAGTATAAAAAGGGAAAAATAAGGCAAAATCTTGTCCATAATCTTTCTCCTTGGCTAAACATAGAGAGGAAGCCATAGCTAGGGTTTCTTCAACTTTTTAAGCTCATAATAAGTGCAATCGAGCCCCATTTTTAATTTTCTTTGTATTTTTAGAATCTCGTAACTTGCTCTAGCTATTTCTACCATTATTTTAAGCTAGGGTTGATGTTTAAAATTTTACCCATGTATGACATGTAAGTATTTTGATGTCTAATGGTGGAACATGATGGTTTAGGGTGTGGTAAACTATGATTACTAGATGATTTTTCATGAAAGTCCCTAAAAAGAACTAAATTGCAAAGTTAATAAGTTAAAGGATAAAAGTATGAAATAGTGAGAAATGTGGGCTGTTTTGAATGCCATGGATATTTGGCTAGGCTTAGGTAACCAAAGGAATTCATACATTTCAATTTACGAGCCTAGGGACTTAGTTGTAAAAATTTACAAAAGTTAAGGGTAAAATGGTAAAAGTTTCCATAGGATGATTTTGTTTCCAATTGAGCAATGTATACATTAAACGAGTTAAATGTGTCATTATAGATCGAAAAGATCAAGGAATCAACCTTCACCAGGGCAAGGGCAAGGTCTCAGATTAACTTGCAAAATATCGCTTTTTGTTGTCGTGGTAAGTTTATATGTAAGTAATGTGTTTGTTTTATTTGTACATTAATAATTGTAGTGGATATTATGAATTGTTGATAAGGAAAATCTTCTATGATGTTGGTTGTGCTGGAAATGAGAGTTCCCAGTTGAACCTTCAGAATAACGGGTGATACAAACACAATATAGTTTGGTTACATGTGTGATAAAGTGATCTTCACCATGTAGACCTGAGGGCTGTGGAGCTCAATGGCGAAGCCACATGTTTGATAAAGTGACCTTCACATGTGCAATGATAATTATGGGACTTAATGACTATGTCTCATGGGTGATAGAGTGACCTTCACCATGTGTACATGAGAGCAATGCCATATGTAGCTAACTCACATGGGTGATAAAGTGACCTTTACCATGTGCTACGAGAATGAATGCCTATGTCACATGGATGATAAAGTGATCTTCACCATGTGTACCCGAGAGCTGGGCTTATGTGTTGGTGGAATCATGAGTGGAAAATCCACTGAGTATCAAATGTTAATCTAAAAAGTTCAAAGGGAATGCTCACTAAAGAGATTTGGTGTGGTAGTTTGATGTGTGTGTGCAAGTGTATTCTTTGGGCAAGTGAAATTGTGGAAAATTCATGTGGTTGTGAGGGTGCATGTGGACTTAAACAAGTGAAAATAATGTGTAATAATTGTATAGGAAAGTTGGTAAGTTTTGGGTGGTAAGTTGGTATATGAGAGATATCCTTGGTATGGTTAAATGTTATTTTAATGTTAATTATTTACATATACACTTAATAAGCTTTTGAAGCTTACTCCTTTCTCTTTTCCCTTATTTTATAAATTTAGTCTCGGGATCGGATCGAGTTGGAGGATCACCCACACTATCGACATTATCTTTTAGTATAGTGAAACCCAGTTTTAGTGTAACACCCCAAACCTGGCCCAGACGTTATAGCCAAGTCTGGTGTGTTACATGGAAGTGTTTTTCGAAAACCATGTTTTCATTAAAAACCTTTCTTGATGTTAAAAATTTTTACCGTTAAACTTGTATAAAACCCTTTGTGTTTGTTTATTTTTTTCCAGAACATGAATAATCATTTCCCTTTTCAAAATATTATTAACAACTTTGTAAAATCTTACAGAAAATCGTGAAAGCTTGTAAACCTTTGTAGTAACGGAAACATGTTATTTTAAAAAACAGATTAAGTATGGGAAAATCAAACCTTCTTTGTTATGGCTTAAAGTGAATGGATACTACGCACCAGGTAGGATTCAAGAGAAGAGGAGGTGAGTCATTTAGACTGCTTAAGTACCAAGCTCTTCCTAGATCCAAATCCTATACATGCACACATCCATTACCACACTTTAACCTTATGACTTGCCCATGAACAACAAATTAAGTTTGAGTCGATTTAAAATATTCATTTATGAAAACATTTACATTGCGGAAGCTTTGCTTTATTATAGTGATATTTTGAAAACATGTAACTTTTATAAAAACGCGCCCTAGAGTTAACCGATTTCAAAACGATTTAAACAATATCCTACTTAAGCTAATAACTATTTAAATAATTAAAGAATTAAAAACCCAAAATAAGAGCGGCCTCATTACAAACCCAAATTGAAAATAAAGTAATTAAATAAAATAGTGAAATAATCAACTTTAAAACTAGAAAAACAGTCTTCGTGGCCACTCTGAATCCCTCCCAACTCCAAGTCCACAAACTAGGGCTCACCTGCAAGGATGGAAGGAAAAAGGGGTGAGTTTGGGAAACTCAGTGTGTACAGAAGCCCCTCCAGAGCCCAAATCAGCTCAAGCCCACTGGACCTAAACCCTTATCAGTCTCAATAATAACTGGGCCGAAGCCCTATTCAGATATAGTAAACTGGGCCTTAGCCCTTTTCAGATAGCAGTACGGCCCATAGGCCCATAACAGTAACAGTACATATAACATGCATGAATGCGAAGCCCATCACATGTGGGGAGACTACTCGACCCACCCAACCGCTATACACCACCCGTACCAGCCCAACACACTATGTAGGGAAGCTACTCGACCCACCCAGCCGCTACACAGCACAGTCGCAGCATTGCTGCTCAGATATCATGGCCACTAACAGTAATACGAGGCAAGGCCTCTTTCAGTAAACAGTACGAGGCAAAGCCTCTTTCAGTAATCAGTACTTCCTCCATCAATAACCCAGTCCCATGTAACAGATAATCATGTCATGGCATACAGTGAATAGAAACAGTAAAACATTAATTTTAGTTAAATCTAGCCCTAAGGGTATAACGGTCATTTTACACCTAGGGGTAAAATAGTAATTTTCCACCTCTAAGGGTAATTCTATCAGTTTTTGCCCTAAAACCCCTAATGGGCCCTACGGTGTCTATTAGCAAATTAAGCCCATTTAATCCAAGTTTCATGACCAATTTTCTATTTTTAGCAGTTTCGATCCTATAGTCTAACAGAACATACTTATTGCCTATTTTTACCCATATGAGCTCGAAAGCCCATTAGGCCCAGTTTTAACCCATCGAGGCCTAACTTACCAATTTGCACAAAATTGCACTCTCAACTGATTTACCACTTACGATTTCAGATCTAACAATTTCCAATCATCTTGTGAGCGTTCGCACACTCACAAGCCCACGAAATACTGACTTTTAGTCAAACTTTCGGTCACTTTTCAGTTACTTTGGCCTTTGCCGAATTAAACTAAAGAAGGGTTCGATACACACCTGTTTTGCGATTATACCGATGAGGTCTCCTACGCGATTTCTCCTATAATCAACCGCTTACAGATTGGATTACGAATCTATGAAAACTGATGTAGAAATTACCTACCATATTCGGCTATTATAAAGCATTAATAACGACTTACCTTGTCGATCTTTAACTACTAGATCTAGATCCAGACTGCTTTGAAACCGTTGATCTTACTAGCCCCTAAATAGATCTTGATCGCTAACCTTCGATTCGTACATAATAAACCGAATAAAAATACTTAATTTTAACCTTGATAAGAATCGATAGTCTCCCTAAAGTAGGAAATAGATTTAAAAATTAATTCTTGAATCACGAAAATATGGAGGTTCGGCTTTTAGTATTTATGAGTAAAGAGGAAGAAGTATTTAAATGAATAAAAGGGATGTAAGTTGTGACTTTAATCAAGGCAAAAGGAATCCTTTAATCGGCTATAACGGGAAAAATAACAAAAGGAAAAATTCAAGAACAAGGATAAAAGATTTGCGAAGAGAAGAGATGGTGTCAATTGAAGAAGTAATCGACCATGAGATGGGGATTTGAGAAAAAAAGAAAGAGTTGATTCGGCTATTAAGAAAAGAAAAACAAAAAGAAAAATTAAAGAATAAAGAATTGGGCAAAGAGATGATGAACAAAGATAATAAAAGAACAAAATCGATTCAATAGAAAAGAAAAGAAAAAACTCAAGAACACATCCCATTAGCCCCACAGTCGGCTAATAAGCTTAATCCCGTGCTTATCTTATTGAGCACAGTTTGAATTTAATTCAAACTCCCCTTGCGCAAACAGCAGCAGTCCACCGCGCGCTGCTAGGAAGAGTTTCGGTCCATCTAAAATGCTCTCCCCACGCGTGTAGCAAAAAGCCACTACTTCGCACACACTGCAGCTCGAACCAGGGTCCTCCAGATAGCCTAGCACACTACTAGCCACTGCACCGCATTTTAATTTTATACGGTTGCATTTATTCTTAAGTCATACCTGCTGAAGCACCTGCCATTTAATAAAAATAAAATTACACTTACCTGCGCCTGGACTCGAACCCGTACCCGTGTGGAGTGCCTAACGCACTGCTGCCACTACGCCACAAGTGTTTTTGTGGCATAACTCGGTCGCATCTATTCTTAAACCTTATTTTAGTGCGACCTGGCTTCTAAAAAAAATAAAAGCAACTCTGCACGCACCGTGCCTTGAACCCAGGCACTCCCACGACCCCCCTCTAGCGTGCTCAGCCACTGGGCCAGGCACGTTCCTTTGTGTCTTATCTTGCCCAATTCATTTTAAAAGCCTTATTACCCAGTTCTCCTAAGTAGCAAAAACTAATTTCTTTGCTAGAGTCTTGGATCAAACCCAAGATTTTTCCTACAATATACATACTTCTAAATTTATTCAAAAACTAAATTTAAACACCAAATATTATATATATTAAATAAAAATAAAAATAACAATAATAACTTTATAAATATGTTTTTTTATCTAATAAATAAAAATTTCAAATACAGTAATAATTTTATCTCATAATAATAATTATAATTTTCATAAAAAATATTAAAACATTAGTAATAATAACAGAAATATTTTATCAATAATAATAGTAATAATAATATATAATTTTCATAAATATCAGTAATAGTAAATACAGAAAAAATTTTCTAATAATAATTTAATTCAATTTTTTTAAAACAATAATATTTATAACTTCT
Source organism: Gossypium stocksii (assembly GCA_020496765.1). Lineage (NCBI taxonomy): Eukaryota > Viridiplantae > Streptophyta > Magnoliopsida > Malvales > Malvaceae > Gossypium > Gossypium stocksii. The sequence goes on from CM035622.1 coordinate 67,678,212, forward strand.
CAATTATTCAGGTTTTCTTTTATCCAAACCCAGACTCAAAGCTCAATTCTTCTAAGCCCAAATTCAGGGTGTTACACTTAGACTATGGCATGTGTAGGCACTTAGTGAGGTTGTTGGTGTTATGTTGGTTTGGCTATGATATGGTAATTGTCATGGGATAAGTCATTTTGAAATCAAAGGCTAAGTGATTTAACCATTGATGAATAACATTTTGTTTATTTATTATTATGAGGAAATTCATGAAATATTTGGTATGGTTGTGTGTGTTTAATTTGAATTGATGAGTAAATGGAGTCTTTTAAATGACTAAAGATGTGTTTGTTATGTGGTGTCAAAAGTAGTAGCGATAGCATGTGTTTTAGGGCAAAGTATGGCTTGGAAAATAGCCTAACTTAGGGCCACATAGCCAGCCCCCATAGCCATGTGTGTAAGGTGTGTAAACCTTGCATGGGATTTTCGGAGTTTAAGGAAGTCACACGGCCTGGTCACATGGGTGTGTCCAAAATGGCATGCTGACGTCATAAACAGAATGTTCTAATTTTTCACACTAGGAGGCCACACGGGCGTGTCGAGGCCGTGTGAAGGACACGGGCCAAGGACACGGGCGTGTGTTCGGCTGTGTGAAAACCCTTGTAGGTTCAAAATGAAAATAAATTCCCAATAATTCAACACGGGTAGGGGACACGGGCGTGCCCCTGTTTCACACTGGCGTGTGCCCTGCATTAGGTCAAATTTTCCAAAATTTTTCTAAGTTCTCAGTTTGGTCTCGGACCACTCTCAAACCATGTTTTGGTCCTCGTAAGCCCATTTTAAGGGTTGTATGATATTTTATGAATAAGTTTTAAGTTGGAACAAAAATTTATGGTTCGATTATGTATGGATAATGGTGATTTTGTTCAGTAATGCCTCATGCTCGGGTAAGGCGATAAACTTAGGTAAGGGGTGTTACACATAGACTTTCTAAAGGGACTATATGTGTGTGAATTACTATGAATTGATGATGTATAGTTTATTTTTGTGAAATGATCGTAAAATGTTCTGAAATGTCTGGTAATACCTTTTAACCCTAGTCCAGTGACGGATACGGGTGAGGGGCGTTACAGGATCATTATCTATGGGATTGTCCAGAGAATTCTACTGCCAAAAGAAAACAATCTGTAAAAGTGAGCAATACGACTACTAGAAGGAGGCCACCCTAAAATACTAGAAATCCAAGTGGTAACCGTGTTGCTGCGCGAGACTCGAGTGTGATGAGACACAAGCACCTGCTCGAGCATATGCCATTCGTGCACGTGAGGAAGCATCATCGCCTGATGTTATTACCGGTACTTTTTCTCTTTATAACACTGATATTATTACGTTGATAGATCCTGAATCAACCCATTCACATATCTATATAGAATTAGCGTTTAAAAAGAGTTTACATGTTGAGTCACAGAGGTTGTAGTTAAAGTATCGAACCCCTTAGGCAAGTCTATTCTAGTTGATAAAATTTGTAAGAAATGTCCATTGATGACTCGGGGTTACTGCTTTCTGGCTGATTTGATGCTTCTACCATTTGATGAGTTTTATGTGATACTAGGTATGGATTGGTTGGCTATTCATGATGTAGTTGTAAATTGCAAACGAAAGATTATAGAATGGAAATGTCAGAACGGTGAAATCCTTCGAATTGAATCCAATGATTCGAATGAATTATCGATTGTGATATTATCCATACGAGCTTAGAAATGTGTGAAAAAGGGTTGTGAAGCATATCTTGCGTACGTACTAGATATTAAGGTATCAGAATCAAAGATTGAGTCTGTACCTATTTTGTGAGTTTGTAGATATATTTCCAGAAGAATTACCGTATTACCGCCGGTTAGAAGAATTACTAGGCACTACACCAATATCAGTAGCTCCGTACAGAATGGCACCGACCGAATTGAAAGAGTTGAAAGTAATATTACAAGAGTTGACAGATAGAGGCTTCGCACGACCAAGTTATTCGCCCTGGGGTGCACCGGTATTATTTGTAAAGAAGAAAGACGAGTCAATGAGAATATGTATTGATTACAGACAGCTGAATAAAGTGAAGATAAAGATTAAACATCCTATACCGTGGATTGATGATTTATTTGATCAGTTGAAAGGGGCTATAGTATTTTCAAAGATCGACTTGAGATCAGGCTACTATCAGTTATGAATTAAAGACTCAGATATACCAAAGACTACATTCAGAACATGGTACGGTCACCATGAATTTTTAGTTATGCCATTTGGTTTGACTAACGTTCCTATCATCTTTATGGATTTGATGAATCAGATATTCAAATCGTATTTAGGCAGATTTGCTGTTGTGTTTATTGGTAACATTTTGATCTATTCTCGTGATGAAATGGAACATACAGAACATTTGAGAATTGTGTTATAGACTCTGAGAGATAAGCAGTTGTATGCTAAATTCAGCACATGTGGATTCTGGCTTCGAGAAGTTCGATTTTTAGGCCATATTGTTTCAGCAGAAGGCATCAAAGTTGATCTGAGCAAAATTTTCACAATTATAGACTATTAACCACCGAAAAATGTATCTAAAATCAGAAGTTTTCTGGGATTAACAGGATATTACTAGAGATTCGTGAAAGGATTCTCAATAATTGTAGTACCATTAACACTATTTCTTTAAAAAGATGTGAAATTCGAGTGGTCAGATAAATGTCAACAGAGCTTTGAACAGTTGAAAGCACTGCTAACGGAGGCACCTGTTGTAGTTCAACTTTAATCGGGTAAAGAGTTTGTGATTTATAGTGACGCGTCATTAAATGAACTGAGGTGCGTATTGATGCAAGAGGGAAAAGTTATAGCTTATGCTTCCCGACAGTTGAAACCACACGAGAAGAACTATCCAACACACGACCTTGAATTAGCTGCAATTGTATTCGCATTAAAGATTTGGCGACACTATCTATATGGTGAGAAATGCCGAATATATACAGATCACAAAATCCTAAAATATTTGATGTCACAAAGAGATTTGAATCTATGACAACGAAGATGACTTGAACTATTGAAAGATTATGATTTTTGATTGATTATTATCTAGGAAAAGCTAACGTTGTAGCTGATGCTTTGGGCCGAAAGTCCTTATTTGCTTTGTGGGCAATGAATACTCAAATGATGATATGTGATGACGGGTCAATACTAGCTGAATTAAAAGCTAAACTGGTTTTTCTTCAACAAATTTGCAAAGCTCAGAAAGCTGATAGGGAGTTGCAAGTTAAACGAATTCAATGTGAGTCTAATTCTGATTCAGAATTTCATATTGGAACTAATGATTGTTTAATGTTTCGAAATAGAATTTGTATACCCAAAGATACTGAACTCATTCAGAAGATTCTGCATGAAGCACACAGTAGTCACTTTTCTGTTCACCCTGGTAGCACCAAAATGTATAATGATTTGAAACAGTTGTATTGCTGGTCGGGAATGAAACGAGATATATTAGAGTTTGTATCAAAATGTTTGATCTGTTTATAAGTTAAAGCTGAACATCAAGTAATGTCTGGTTTACTACAGCCAGTGATGGTTCCTGAATCGAAATGGGATATAGTTACAATGGATTTCGTATCGGGATTGCCCCTAACTCCAAAAAAGTAAGATACAATCTGGGTTATTGTTGATCGACTGACAAAATCCACTCATTTCATACTGGTACGTATAGACTACTCTCTGGATAGACTAGCTGAATTGTATTTGTCTAAGATTGTTCGTTTGCATGGGGTACCGCTATCCATTATTTTCGATAGAAATCTGAGATTTACATCTCGATTATGGAAGAAATTGCAAGAAGTTCTGGAAGCAAAATTGAATTTTAGTATTGCTTTTCATCCCCAGATTGATGGTCAGTCCAAGATAGTTATACAGATACTTGAAGATATGTCTCGAGTTTGAAGGCAGCTGTGTAACACCCCTTACCAATATCCAACGTCGGGCTAGGGTTTGAGGCGTTACTAGACTTTAACATACTTAAACTCATTAAATCGGGCCATAAATTTTCTTACAAAGTTAAAACATTTCATTTTCCATCTTAAAGTCCCTTACACAGGCCTATGAGGCCCAAAATATACACTAGCAATAATTTGGGACTAAACTGATAACTTTTAAAACCTTTAATACACAAATAAAATTTCCATACTTTGGAGAGTCACACGCCCGTGTGGGCAGGCCGTGTGGTCTCACACGCCCGTGTGGTCTCACATGACCGTGTCCTCCACCCGTGCAACTCTCTGTTTATGACGTCATCAAACATTTAGGGAAACACGGCTAAGTCACACGCCAGTGTGCTAGGCCATGTCTTCCACACGGCGGAGACGCACGGCCATGTCTCTGCCTTTATGACCAACACCCAAGTTATTTTGCAAGCCTTTTTGTTGCCATTAATTATTTACACACTTATACATTCAAATACATGTAATATATTACTAACCATTCATGACAAACAAACATAATCATATCACACAAGGTCTTGACACATGATTATATAAATAAGTTTACAAATCATAACCACTATAAGCCACATCTCATGGCTACTTACAATGAAGCAATATCAGCTAATACCTTTAGCCAACTTTTAAGAATACATATTATATATATCTAAGTGTCTATACATGCCACTCACTAGAAAACACCGATGGTTTGTCACTACCTAAATTTACAATTTGATAGTGTGATGTTGCCTCTGACGATCTCCAATCCCCGAGCCAACCTGACAACACTAAGAGGAATGGAAAGAAAGGAGTAAGCTTTATAGCTGAGTAAGTTGGCATATAATAATAAGAAATTATTTAACATGATTTTCCCAGTCCTCATAATGTATTCTTAAGAAAATAAAATCATTATTTCACATGTTTCAACTTTTTACTCATACTCATCTTAAGCTATGTTACTGAGTCCCAGTTACTAAATTAACTATATCTTAAGCTACAGAACTCAAAATTAAGTTGTGTAAATTTTACCTAAATCTAGACTCACATATCTTCTTACCATAAAATTTTCAGAATTTTTGGTTTAGCCAATTAGTATAGTTTATTCTTTAAAGTCTCCCTTATTTTGCTATTTAACAGTTCTAACCTCTTTTCACTTAAAATTTATTATCTCATTATACCAAATTTGGATAACATTTCCGTTTGTTTCTTTTGAAAGTATACTCATTAAGGAATTTAAATATATAAATTATACACCATAAAAATTTTTGTACAGGTTTTCGTGATTTTCCAAATTCGGAATAGGGGATTACCAAAATCATTCTAACCCTACCTCACAAAACTTTACATATCTCATAATATAAAATTCTTTTGCTCACTCTGTTTCTTTTATAAGAAACTAGACTCAATAAACTTTCATTTCATATCCCATTCAGCCTCTAATTCAATTCTCACTATTTTTGGTGATTTTTCAAAATCACGTAACTACTGCTGCCCAAGACTGTTTGACAGCTAATCTCATTCATTCTTGATTTCATTGTTTCTAACTTCTTTTTGGACATACATATCATCAATAAAATTTATCACATTCTCATACATCATGGGTATTGACTTGTAATCACATGGTCATCATAAGATCATATTTATATGCATTACTTACTCGTTTCTATTCTCGCTAGAATTCATTCACATACCGAGCATATTACTCATTCACGACCTTACCGATGGTCTGTCAGGCATTTATCTCATTACAAAACTTTTTCCTTCCTCGTTAATTTCATCAACTTGAATGGTTTTCCCGTTAACTTACTTAGAATATCGAAGGGTACCTAAAATGTCATTCTCGTGATAGGATGCTAAAGGCATATCCCAAATATGGTCTTACATGGGATCTCAAGTTGATGTCGATGCCTTATCCCAGACATGGTCTTACACGAGATCGTAATCTGATGCCGATGCCATGTCCCAGACATGGTCTTATAGGGGATCTAAGTCTCATCTCGGTGTCAATGCCATGTCCCAAACATGGTCTTATACGGGACCTCATGACAATGCCAATGCCATGTCCCAGACATGGTCTTACATGGGATCTCTGTTTGGTGCCGAAGCCATGTCCCAGACATGGTCTTATAGGGGACCTACATAACTCATGTCATGACTTCGGTATCCATTGTATTCCTTAACATTCAACCGAGATTTCTCTTTTATTTCTTCCTTATTTCTTTGTAAAAATTCATGTCAATACATTTCATGGAAGTATCATGAATATCAATTCATTCTTATGTCAATATGTATCATAGACTTTGTGACAGCCCTATTTCGACCCTAGTCGGGAAGTGGTTTCGGGACCGCTAAACCGAGTCATAGAAATATTTGAATATAATATTTTATGTCTAATTATGTGATGAATGTATGTGTGAAATTGGAAAGATTGAATATGTCAATTTAATGTGATTTTAAAAATAAGGACTCATGTGAGAAGAATTAAAAAAAATAATAAGTGGCCAAATTCAAGGGACTAGTTATGGAATGACGTGAAATAAATAGGTTTGCATGTCAAATATCCAAATTCATGGTTAATGGCCGGCCATGCAAATGGTTTTATTGGTTGTCTTATTATTTTATTTGTTAAATTAGGTGAGTGGAATGATATCATATTAGACAAATAAAATAATGAAATTAGTAAAAGAAAGGAAAATTTTGGTTATGTTTTGTTCATCTTTGCCATGAACTAAAAGGAAGAAAAAAAGTAAGAAGAGAAAACCAAGCATTCGGCCATTCTTGTTTTGCTTGATTAAGGTAAAAAATCCTTATTATTTCCTTTGAATTTCTAAAGTGTGGTTGATAATCAAGTGCTTGACTTAACCCATTTTGAAATTTTGAGTTCAATGGTGATTTGGGGCATTCGGCCATGACATTGATGATAGGAAATGCTTGATTTTTTATGCTTTTATCAGTAAGGGTGGATAAGTGAAGTTTCAAACTTGTTCGAAAAGGGGATGGTAGTGAGCAATGTGCATTCGAGAATGTTAATTAACATGTAGTGATTACCGAAATTGGATTTTGAGATTTGAGTATAAATTGTGTATATTGTGGATAAGAACTTGTTGAGTATGTGTTTTGGTTGTTAAGATGTAATTGGCCAATGTGAATTGGTGCCTTTAAATTTTCGAATGTGGGAATTGAAATGAATTATATTTTAACTAATGAAAAATGTATGTTGGCTAAGAAGGGAACATTCGGCCTTTGTATAACTTACATTAAAGAACGTTTAGTTATTAGCTTTGGTTCATATACTAATTGAATATGATGGATTATAGGATGTGAGAGCTATTGATGTTGTGAGATGTTTTGTGCTTTGAATTGAAGGTTAATAAGTTAGCTAAAGATGAGATTTAATAGTCCTTGAAATTCGGCTTTGAGTGTAATGAAATTTAAATAGTTGATGTCTAAATTAGAAGTATACAAAGAGAAATTTTAAGCTTGAGATAAATAAGCATTTACGGCCTAAGTGTCTATTGGGAAATTTTTATGATACTTGTATGTTGGTTCAATGTCTAAAGTAAAGCCTAAATGAGTTGATCATATTCGGCTAAATTGCTTAGTGAATCAATATGAGGTTGATATATTTTAGTTGGTTTGTGTAATGTGCGAATAGAATTTGATTTCCATATGGGTGTATAAGTTGCAAATATATATATATTCAATGTTCTTCATAAGTGACATTCGTCCATAAGCTACCATAATAATAAGTTGATGAGTAAAATTTTGTTTATTAAGCTCAAGAGCATGGAGGGACAACACCGAATATAGGGAAAGTTAAGGTGACGGAATAGCTGACCCGTAATTATTCAGAAAAGTTCGAGGTAAGTTTTAAGTAGTGAAACTTAGCATATGAGTTGATGTACATGTTGAGTTATACATATGGATGATATGTGGGGGCACGTTGATTTGGTTGATAAAAAGTAAACAGTGGAAATGGTTATATAGCCGAAAGCTCCTTAGTAATAGAGATTTTGATAATCAATTTGATAGGTGATATGTATATGTGCTATTAGGCCAAGCATTTAGCGAAAAATATTATGCTATGTGCTAATGTGTAAATTAGACATATGAATGTTAATTTGAATTGAATGTGCGAAAAGTATACTCTATGGATTCAAATGCATAGAGTTTCAATGATCTAAATCCGGGTTAAGACCCAAAGGGCATTTGTGCCAGAGATGAATCTGGGCTAAGCCCCGAAGGGTATTCTTACCAGAGTTGTATCCAGGTTGAGTCCTGAAGGGCATTCGTGCCAGTGCTAAATCCGGGCCAAGTCCCGAAGAGCCTTAGGGCTAGTGTTAAAATCAGGGCCAAGTTTCGTAGAGCCTTAGGGCTAGTGTTAAAATCCGGGCTAAGCCCGAAGGCATTCATGCTGGGAAATATGCAATTGTCGGCCCTAACAACTGTAATTAATGAGCTTATTACCTTAAATTAGCCAGGTATGTGCCGTATACAATTCGTGAACTAGCTTCTGTTAAATTATGATTTATCAATTGGGTAATATCGTTTCTGGCCATAGTTTAGAGAAGTATAAATGCATGTGGCTTATTTACTATACATGAAATTCGGTTCATGTGGAAATGTGTTAAGTTGGTATTAAGCATGTAAGTATGTTTTGGTTGAAGCATGTAAGTACATGTGATTATGCATTTTGTAATAATTCAACTTTGTAATAGAATTAGATGTGTTTGATCAAATGTTGGAGCTTGTTTGAAGAAATGAAATCATCTATAAGATTCAAAATTTTGTTAAAGAAAATTTTTGGACATGCACGCACAATAGTGGTAAACCTAGCCTTGGTTACTTTCGGCTAAAGAGTGAAATAAACAAGTATTGGATTTACTATGCTTAATCTTTTAAATAAATTTTATTGCTTAAAACTTACTAAGCATATGAATGCTTAGTCTGTTGCTCTTAATCCTCTATTTTATAGATCTCGTTCGTTAGCTACGGTCTCGGAAATCTCTCGATCAAATTCATCCTCACTATCAAAGAGTTTTCGGTATTTAATAGCTAAACCTTGTGAATGGCATGTATAGGCTTCATTTTGTTGCTGTTAAGCAAGAAATGTTTTGAGGTTGTAATTAAGCATAGCCATGCGAAAATGGCTTACTTAGATACTTCAATTATACTTATAGCTCTAGTGTTTGATAATGTTGAATGGAGATGAATGTATAAACCTTGTGCATTTGGTTCTTAGTTCTGGTTGAATTTTACATTTTGTGGTTTATGTTTCGATGGTCTATAGGATTCACTAATGGTGTATATTTATGGAAACATATAGTAATCGATTGATAACCTTTGACTCTAGTTGTATTAAGATTGGTAGGATAGCATGATATGGGCATTATGTTTTGATAGTGAACGCTTTTCATTTTGACCTGAACTTGTCTTCTAATCCTTAAATCGGTTCGTAAGAGTAAGGAATCTTATTCTTTCAAATTTTGTGCTTGATAGGTAACATCTCCTAACCCTCCGGCGATGGGTATGGGTTAGGGGTGTTACATTTTATTGGTATCAGAGCTACGGTTTAGTCGATTCTCGGACTACCGTAGTAAGTATGAGTCTAGCTATACATGCCATTTAGTGTTAATGCGATAGTGAGATGGCTTCTAACATCTGAAATGTGATTTTTTTATAGAAATGAATCCCGAACCTAATCGAGCCATAGTGGACGATGTAGAGAGCGTGGCGCCTGCTCCCGCACAAGGGACAGCGCCAAATGATTCTCAGCCAAATACTAGTCATCGAGACGATGACACGAGACAAGCCTTCTACACAATGATAAGTGATTGGTTTGCTCAATTTCTTAGATCAAATCCGGCTGTTCCACAACCCTCGCCCCCGAATACTCCGCTCCCAACCTATGTGGCCCCTCCTGTGACTGATCAAGTGAGATTGAGTAGGCCCTCGTCGATAAAATTAGAAAATATAGGGCTGAAGAGTTCCGAGCTACACCCCGTGATGATGTTGAGCGGGCCGAGTTTTGGCTCGATAATACAATCTGAGTGTTCAACGAGTTGTCATGTACGCCTGAGGAGTGTCTGAAATGTGCGGTGTCTTTGTTACGCGACTCTGGCTATTACTGGTAGAACACTTTGGTTTCTGTTGTCCCGAGAAAGCGGGTCACCTGGGAGTTCTTCCAAACCAAATTCCGCAAGAAATATATCAGTCAGAGATTCATCGATCAAAAACGGAAGGAATTTCTTGAGCTTAAGCAAAGCCAGATGTCAGTAACTGAATACGAGAGAGAATTCGTGCGGCTCAGCCGATATGCTCGCGAGTGTGTATCATCCGAGCCTATCATGTGTAAACATTTTGAGGACGGATTGAAAGAAGATATCAGATTGCTAGTGGGAATTTTGGAAATCAAAGAGTTTGTCGTACTGGTCGAGCGAGCTTGCAAGGCCGAAGAGCTCGGAAATGAAAAGAAAAAGCTAAAGATAGAGTTAAAGAGTTCCGAAAAAGATTTGTAGGAAAGTCTTTTCAGCAATCATCCAAGAAAATTAGAGATGGTTCAGGCCGATCTAAGAATACATCGGGTTTTTCTAGGCGTGATCATCATCGACCCCCTGTGAGTTTGCGAGCTACTTCTGTCGCCAGTGTTGGCAATGAACGTCGGGAAAGATCTGACTGTAAATATCATGGTAAATGGCACCCGGGGAGTTGTAGACATCATGATTTCTTCTGCTTCAGATGTGGATCTGCTGATCACTTTATCAAGGACTGTCCGAAGTTGGATGAACACACTCCCGATCAGAGTCAGAGACCTAGTGGTACGGCTGCGCGGGGTAGACCACCGAGGCGTGGAGGAAATTTTAGTGGTAGTCAGAGAGGGACTAGAGACACTGTAGTCAGATCCGAGACTTGTGCACCTGCCAGAGCGTATGCTATTCGAGCCAGAGAGGAGGCTTCTTCTCTAGATATTATTACCGGTACTTTCACTCTCTTTAATACTGATGTTTTCGCTCTGATTGATCCCGGTTCAACTCATTTGTATGTGTGTGAAACTTTAGCTTCCAGTAAGACTCTTCCTATTGAGTCTACTGAGTTCGTAATTCGAGTATCAAATCCTTTGGGTCATTGTGTTCTGGTTGATAAAGTATGCAAGAAATGTCCCCTAATGGTTCGAGATTTCTGTTTTTTGGCCGATTTGATGATGTTACCCTTCGATGAATTTGATATTATTCTTAGAATGGATTGACTGACTGTACACGATGCAGTAGTGAATTGCAAACGAAAAACTATCGATTTACGATGTTCGAATAATGAGATAATTCAAATTGAATCCACCGAATTAAACGGACTATCGGCTGTAATAACTTCCATGTCAGCCCAGGAATACATGAGGAAGGGCTATGAAGCGTACCTGGCCTATGTGCTAGACGACAAAGTATCCAAACGAGAACTTAGGACTATGCCTGTAGTTTGTGAGTTTTCAAATGTGTTTCCTGAGGAGTTGCCGGGATTGCCGCCCGTTAGGGAGGTCGAGTTCAGTATAGAGTTGGTCTCAGGTACGACTCCGATTTCAGTTTCCCCGTACCGTATGGCACCTACCGAGTTAAAAGAATTGAAATCTCAACTGCAAGAATTGACTGACAGAGGCTTCGCACGACCGAGTTTCTCACCCTGGGGTGCGCCAGTTTTATTTGTGAAAAAGAAAGATGGTACTATGAGAATGTGTATCGACTACAGGCAGTTGAATAAAGCCACCGTAAAAAATAAGTATCCATTGCACCGAATTGACGACCTGTTTGATCAATTGAAAGGAGCTTCAGTGTTTTCGAAGATTGACCTGCGATCCAAGTATTATCAGTTGAGAGTCAGAGATTCTGACGTGCCAAAGACCGCATTCAGAATGAGGTACGGACATTATGAATTTTTAGTGATGCCGTTCGGGCTCACAATGCCCCTACGATTTTCATGGATTTGATGAATCGGGTGTTTAGACCATATCTAGACTGTTTTGTGGTGGTTTTCATCGACGACATTCTGATTTACTCTCGAAATGAGATCGAGCATACCGAGCATTTGAGACTTGTGCTCCAAACTTTACGCGATAACAAATTGTACGTGAAATTCAGTAAGTGCGAGTTCTAGTTGCGTGAGGTCAACTTTTTGGGACATATAATGTCCGCCTCGGGTATTCGAGTTGATCCGAACAAAATATCAGCTATTCTCGACTGGAAACCCCCTAGAAATGTTTCTGAGGTTCGAAGCTTTTTAGGACTTGCCAGTTATTACTGACGATTCGTCAAAGGTTTCTCGATGATTGCAACACTATTAACGGGACTGCTACAAAAAGATGTCAAGTTTGAGTGGTCTGAAAAGTGTCAGCAAAGTTTTGATTAGCTAAAAACTCTATTGACGGAAGCTCCAGTATTAGTTCAGCCAGAATCCGGTAAAGAGTTCGTAATTTATAGTGATGCATCTCTAAACAGTTTAGGCTGCGTTTTGATACAAGAAGATCGAGTCGTTGCATATGCCACAAGGCAATTGAAGCCTCCCGAGCGGAATTATCCGACTCATGATCTTGAATTAGCTGCTATCATTTTCGCCTTGAAGATCTGGCGTCACTACCTGTTCGGTGAGAAATGTCACATCTTCTCCAACCACAAAAGTCTCAAGTATCTGATGACTCAAAAAGATTTAAATTTGAGTCAAAGGCGATGGCTAGAATTGCTTAAATACTACGAGCTTGTTATTGATTATCACCTGGGGAAAGCTAATGTAGTTGCAAACGCTCTTAGCTGAAAATCCTTATATTCCTTACGAGCTATGAACGTGAAATTAACGTTGTCGGTAGACGATGTGCTGATTGCCGAATTAAAAGCAAGACCCGTGTTGTTACAACAAATTTGTGAAACTCAGAAAGTCGACGATGATTTAGTTACTAAACGAGTTCAGTGTGATTCAAGTGTGAATTCAGAGTTTCAAGTCGACGGTAATGATTATTTGAGATTCAGGGATCGTGTATGTATTCCGAGAAATTCAGAGCTTATTTCGACAATTCTGAATGAGGCCCATAATAGCCGAGTATCTATTCATCCGGGCAGCACTAAAATGTATAACGACCTGAAACGTCAATATTGGTGGCATGGTATGAAATGAGATATCTCTGATTTTGCATCTAAGTGTCTAGTATGTCAGCAAGTAAAAACAGAACATCAGGTGCCTTCGGGATTACTTCAGCCAATACTAATACCTGAGTGGAAGTGGGATCGAGTTACAATAGACTTTGTGTCCGGTTTACCACTAACGCCGAGCAAGAAAGACTCTATTTGGGTTATTGTTGATAGACTAACAAAGTCAGCTCATTTCTTCCCGTTCGTACCGACTTCTCACTTGATAAGCTAGCGGAATTGTACGTCTCCCAGATTGTACGACTGCACAGAGTGCTGACTTCTATTGTTTCAAACCAAGATCCCCAATTTACTTCGCGATTCTGGAAGAAATTACATGAGGCATTGGGTACTAAGCTCCATTTCAGCACCGCTTTTCATCCGCAGACTGACGGTCAATCTGAGTGGGTTATTCAGATACTCGAGGACATGTTGAGATGTTGCATTCTTGAGTTTAGCGGGTCGTGGGAAAAATATTTGCCCTTGGTTGAATTCGCGTATAATAATAGTTTTCAGTTGAGTATTCAAATGGCACCCTATGAAGCTCTCTACGGTCGAAGATACCGTACACCCCTATTTTGGACTGAGCTTAGTGAGAATAAGATTCTCGGGGTTGAGTTAGTCAAAGAAGCAGAATTGAAAGTGAAAACAATTTGTGACAGTTTGAAAATGGCATCCGATCGTTAGAAATCTTACGCAAATACGAAACGTAAAGATATCGAGTATGAGATAGGTGATAAAGTGTTTTTAAAGGTTTCACCTTGGAAAAAGGTGTTCAGATTCGGCCGTAAAGGTAAGTTTAGTCCGAGATTCATTGGACCGTACGAGATATCAGAACGGATTGGGCCGGTTGCTTATAAGTTGATTTTGCCCCTGAACTTGAAAAGATCCACAATGTTTTTCACGTATTGATGCTTCGTCGCTATAGATCCGATCCCTCACATGTGATTAGTCCGTCAGAAATTGAAATTTAGTCCGATTTGAGCTATGAAGAAGAACCAATTCGTATTCTAACTCGCGAGGTGAAAGAATTACGAAACAAAAAGGTTCTATTAGTAAAGGTGTTGCGGCTCAAACACGGGATTGAAGAAGCGACTTGGGAGCCTGAGAACGCTATGAAAGAACAATACCCAAACCTGTTTATCGGTAAGATTTCTGGGGACGACAATACCAAAAAATGGGGGAGAGTTGTGACAGCCCTATTTTGACCCTAGTCGGGAAGTGGTTTCGGGACCGCTAAACCGAGTCATAGAAATATTTGAATATAATATTATATGTTTAATTAGGTGATGAATGTATGTGTGAAATTGGAATGTTTAAATATGTCAATTTAATGTGATTTTAAAAATAAGGACTCATGTAAGAAGAATTAAAAAAAATAAATGGCCAAATTCAAGGGACTGGTTATGGAATGATGTGAAATAAATAGGTTTGCATGTTAAATAACCAAATTCATGGTTAATGGCCGGTCATGCAAATGGTTTTATTGGTTGTCTTATTATTTTATTTGTTAAATTAGGTGAGTGGAATGATATCATATTAGATAAATAAAATAATGAAATTAGTAAAAGAAAGGAAAATTTTGGTTATGTTTTGTTCATCTTTGCCGTGAACTAAAGGAAGAAAAAAAGTAAGAAGAGAAAACCAAGCATTCGGCCACTCTTGTTTTGCTTGATTAAGGTAAAAACTCCTTATTATTTCCTTTGAATTTCTAAAGTGGGTTGATAATCAAGTGCTTAACTTAACCCATTCTGAAATTTTGAGTTCAATGGTGATTTGGGGCATTCAGCCATGACATTGATGATAGGAAATGCTTGATGTTTTATGCTTTTATGAGTAAAGGTGGATAAGTGAGGTTTCAAACTTGTTAGAAAAGGGCATGGTAGTGAGCTAGGTGCATTCGAGAATGTTAATTAACATGTTGTGATTGCCGAAATTGGATTTTGAGATTTGAGTATAAATTGTGTATATTGTGAATAAAAACTTGTTGAGTATGTGTTTTGGTTGTTAAGATGTAATTGGCTAATGTGAATTGGTGCCTTTAAATTTTCAAATGTGGGAATTGAAATGAATTATATTTTAACTAATGAAAAATGTATGTTAGCTAAGAAGGGAACATTCGGCCTTTGTATTACTTACATTAAAGAACGTTTAGTTATTAGCTTTGGTTCATATACTAATTGAATATGATGGATTATAGGATGTGAGAGCTATTGATGTTGTGAGATGTTTTGTGCTTTGAATTGAAGGTTAATAAGTTAGCTAAAGATGAGATTCAATAGTCCTTGAAATTCGGCTTTGAGTGTAATGAAATTTAAATAGTTGATGTCTAAATTAGAAGTATACAAAGAGAAATTTTGAGCTTGAGATAAATAAGCATTTACGGCCTAAGTGTCTATTGGGAAATTTTTATGATACTTGTATGTTGGTTCAATGTCCGAAGTAAAGCCTAAATGAGTTGATCATATTCGGCTAAATTGCTTAGTGAAACAATATGAGGTTGATATATTTTATTTGGTTTGTGTAATGTGCGAATAGAATTTGATTTCCATATGGGTGTATAAGTTGCAAATATATATATATATATATATATGCCTTGTTCTTCATAAGTGACATTCGTCTATAAGCTACCATAATAATAAGTTGATAAGTAAAATTTTGTTTATTAAGCTCAAGAGCATGGAGGGACAACACCGAATAAGGGGAAAGCTAAGGTGACAGAATAGCCGACCCGTAATTATTCAGAAAAGTACGAGGTAAGTTTTAAGTAGTGAAACTTAGCATATGAGTTGATTAAATGATGTACATGTTTAGTTATACATATGGATGATATGTGGAGGCACGTTGATTTGGTTGATATAAAGTAAACAGTGGAAATGGTTATATAGCCGAAAGCTCCTTAGTAATAGAGATTTCAATAATCAATTTGATAGGTGATATGCATATGTGCTATTAGGCCAAGCATTTAGCGGAAAATGTTATGCTATGTGCTAATCTGTAAATGAGACATATGAATGTTAATTTGAATTGAATGTGAGAAAAGTATACTCTATAGATCCAAATGCATAGAGTTTTAGTGATCTAAATCCGGGTTAAGACCCGAAGGGTATTCGTGCCGAAGATGAATCCGGGCTAAGCCCCGAAGGGTATTCGTACCAGAGTTGTATCCAGGTTGAGTCTTGAAGGGCATTCGTGCCAGTGCTAAATCCGGGCCAAGTCCCGAAGAGCCTTAGGGCTAGTGTTAAAATCTGGGCTAAGCCCAAAGGCATTCATGCTGGGAAATATGCAATTGTCAGCCCTAACAACTGTAATTAATGAGCTAATTACCTTAAATTAGCCAGGTATGTGCCGTATACAATTCGTGAACTAACTTCTATTAAATTATGATTTATCAATTGGGTAATATCGTTTCTGGCCGTAGTTTAGAGAAGTATAAAGGCATGTGGCTTATTTACTATAAATGAAATTCGGTTCATGTGGAAATGTGTTAAGTTGGTATTGAGCATGTAAGTATGTTTTGGTTGAAGCATGTAAGTACATGTGATTATGCATTTTGTAATAATTCAACTTTGTAATAGAATTAGATGTGTTTGATCAAATGTTGGAGCTTGTTTGAAGAAATGAAATCATCTATAAGATTCGAAATTATGTTAAAGAAAATTTTTGGACATGCACGCACAATAGTGGTAAACCTAGCCTTGGTTACTTTCGGCTAAAGAGTGAAATAAACAAGTATTGGATTTTCTATGCTTTAATCTTTTAAATAAATTTTATTGCTTAAAACTTACTAAGCATATGAATGCTTACTCTGTTGCTCTTAATCCTCTGTTTTATAGATCTCGTTCGTTAGCTACGGTCTCGGAAATCTCTCGATCAAAGTCATCCTCACTATCAAAGAGTTTTCGGTATTTAATAGCTAAACCTTGTGAATGGCATGTATAGGCTTTATTTTGTTGGTGTTAAGCAAGAAATGTTTTGAGGTTGTAATTAAGCATAGCCATGCGAAAATGGCTTACTTAGATACTTCAATTATACGTATAGCTCTAGTGTTTGATAATGTTGAATGGAGATGAATGTATAAACCTTGTGCATTCGGTTCTTGGTTCTTGTTGAATTTTACATTTTTTGGTTTATGTTTCGATGGTCTATAGGATTCACTAATGGTGTATATTTATGGAAACATATAGTAATCGATTGATAACCTTTGACTCTAGTTGTATTAAGATTGGTAGGATAGCATGATATGGGCATTATGTTTTGATAGGGAACACTTTTCATTTTGATATGAACTTGTCTTCTAATCCTTAAATCGGTTCGTAAGAGTAAGGAATCTTATTCTTCCAAATTTTTTGCTTGATAGGTAACATCTCCTAACCCTCCGGCGACGGGTACGGGTTAGGGGTGTTACAGACTTATTTTTAAATCAATTCTTATACATAACACCTTAAACATATAATTCAATATCATCAAATTAATATGCCAGTTTAGGCTTTACTCATGAAATACAACAATATGGCATTATTATTATCATACCAATTTAGATTTCAAGCAAAATCAACAAAAAACATTGCTTTATTATCACACCAACTTACCTCAATTGCGAAAATAGCTAATTTCCTCAACTTGGTCCATAACCTCGATCTAAGCCCGAATCTCATTTTCTATGATCTATAATATCACAAATAGCTCATTTATTAGTCACATTATTCAATGTGACCCAAAAATCATATTATGGAAAATTTACGTTTTTGCCCCTAAACTTTGTCAAAATTACACTTTTGCCCCAAGGGTCATAAAATAATTTTTATTTGATTTCCTTGTATTTTAGACTTAATCGAACCGTATTTCACAATAGCAATCCAAAATTCTCATTAAATCACATACTTATGACCAATTTATAACTTGTACAATTTAGCCTTTTTATACGATTTCATCGAAAATCACTTAGTAAGCTCGTTTCTCTCATCATAGACATGCATAATCTACCATTAATCATCAAAATACACACTTAATCAACTATGGCAAAACTCATAAATTTTGACAGTTTTGAAAACGAAGGTAGGAGATAGCTAGATTGAGTTACCACGACTCAAAAAACGTAGAAATCATTAAAAACGGGGCAAAAACCACTCACCTATCAAGCTCCTAAGCTTGGCCAAATGAAACCCATTCCATGGCTACCATTTTTTTTCTATTATGGTTGAAGAAGAAGAAAAATAAAGATGATGGCTTTTATTTTGTCTTATTATACCTTTATTTAGTTACCAATTTGCCATTTTTCTTTTCAAACTAATTTCAAAAATACCAAACAAATATCTTACATCAACTTATTAATGGACTAATTTCCTCATAAGGACTTTCACTTTAAAAACCCATCACAGATGCATCCCTTATCATCTAGAACACACATTTTGCACTTATAACAATTTAATTCTAATTAAACACTTTATCGATAAAATTTCTTAACGAAATTTTCACACAACAATTCAATAACACTATAGACCTCAAATTGATAATCCAAGCTATTTCATACTTAAAGCTTCTAGGATCTCATATTTTGCAACTTATTTAATTTAGTCCAAAAGTCAAATTGGACACTTTATGCATAAAATTTCTTCTTGAAATTTTCACACAAACATATAAACATACCATATACCATATAATAATCATAAAATAATTATTTCTACTTTGGATTTATGGTCTCGAAAACCACTATTCTCGACTAGGCCCTAATTTGGGATGTTATAGCTGGGAGAAACACTTGCCTCTGATCGAATTTATATATAATAATAACTTTCAAACGATCTTGAAAATGGCACCGTACGAAGCTCTATACAGTCGTAAGTGTCAAGCACCGTTATACTAGACTAAATTGAGTGAGAAAAAGATTCATGGGGTTGAGTTGATCAGAGAAACAGAGGAAAAAGTGAAAGTGATTTGCGATAGTTTGCAAGCAGCTTCAGAGAGACATAAATCATACGTGGATTTAAAGCATAAAGAAATAGAGTTTCAAGTTGGAGATCGAGTATTCTTGAAAGTGTCATATTGGAATAAAATCCTTCGTTTCGGTTGCAAAGGAAAGTTAAGTCTGCAATTCATTAGGCTGTATGAAATTGTTAAAAGAATAGGGCCAATAGCATATCGATTATTGTTACCGTCTAAGCTTGAAAAGATACATAATCTCTTTCACGTTTCGATGCTATGTCAATACCGACCTAAACCGTCACATGTGATCTCTTCGGTTGATGTGGAGTTACAGACTAATTTGTTGTATAACAAAAAACCAATTAGAATTCTGGCTCGAGAAATCAAAGAATTGAGAAATAAATGTATAGAACTTGTGAAGGTTCTTTGGCATAAACACGAGATAGAGGAAACTACGTGGGAACCCGAGGAATCTATGCAGAAATAGTACCCTAACCTTTTTACCGGTAAGATTTCGGGGATGAAAATCCCTAAAGGGGGAGAGTTGTAACAGCTCGTTTCTGAGTCAGATCAGAACAGTGGTTTTGAGACCACTTAATAGAGTCAAAATATTTATTTTATTATTTTAATGAGTTTTACATCATGATAGAATGATTGTATAAAATTTTCGTAAAGAAATTTTACCGATTGGATGGTTAATTTGGTAATAAGGACTAAATCACGTAAAGCGTGAAATTTGAATTCTATTATGAAAAAGGGTTTATTAGCTATGAAATCTCAAATGAAAGGTCCTTAAATTGGAAATATATCATTAATAGCTTATATGGACGGTTAAGTGCATGAATTGTGGATTTTTTAATGTTTTACTAAAGGGTATTATAATAATTTGGTTGATACGTTATAATCAAAATAAAACAAACAAAATCATAAATTTGTTTCATCTTTATTCACTGATTTTGAGCAAAGAAAATCATCCATTTTTAGGGTTCTATTCGGCCAAGGCATTTTTTTATTAAGGTACGGTTCTTGCTCAATTTTTAATGATTTTTATATTTTTGAGCTTGTTGCAACTCAATCTAGCTAGCTTGTACGTTCGTTTTTGAAACTGTTATTCATTTTGAAATATGCCATTGTTGAATACTTGTGTATTTTGAAATCTTTTGATAGATTATTGATGGTTGTTGTTAGATATACAAGTTTTATAAAGTGTTTTTTTGACAAAAATGAGAATTAAGGATTAAATTGTGAAATATGGAAATATTGTGGTTGAAAATGTGAAATAAATAGAAATATGAGCTGCTAGCATTGCCATAAAAATTCGGCTATGCATGGATCAAGTTTTAATTGTACAAATTTGCCATTTTAGTTGTTAAGGACTAAATTGCAAAGTAGTCAAAAATATAGGGCAAATATGTGATTTGCCAATTATATGAATTATGGAATAAATTGAATTGAATAGTTACTAAAAGTACTGAATTTGATAATATTGAGATCAAGATAAACAATTATCGGAACTAGATCGGGGGTAACGAAAGGTAGACGAGTAGACGACAGTTTATCCAAGCAATATGAGGTAAGTTCATATAATTAGAATTGAACTTTCTTTTAAATTATTTGTAATTGTATATAATGAATCTACATGAAAATATGTGAATTGGATACATAAGAACATGTTAATTAAATGCCTAAATTGATGTTTACCAAGAACTACTGAGTCTCGTTTGAACCGTAGAAAGTCGTAGGATACAAGTGACATGTCATTAGGATTACCATTTTGGTCGAGCTCCTGCATTTGTTGCGAACTCACCACAGCTCATTTGAGCTTAGCGATTTAGCTATTATGAGCTTACTGTTTCAGCTCTTCAGAGCTTACTGTTCAGCTTAAAAGAGCTTACTGTTTGCCAGCTCAGGAGGAGCTTACCGATCATGGGTCGAAAGAGTAGAAATGATGATTAATTGACAGATTACTGATTTATACACTTAGTGTGTATCACCCAAGTATCCCTTGATATGTCATTAGGTTCAACGGGCATATTACTGTTATGGATTACATGATGTGGTATGGAAATGTGATATAAGTCATATGAAATGTATTTGTAAATGAGATGGATATGATTTATACTGATTATTTAAATGAAATGATACATGATTTATATGAATTATATAAGAAAAAAGTGACATGATTCATATGAATTGTATAGATGAAATGATAGATGAAATGGATGCCAAATGAACATTTCATGATTGATTTCATCCTTGTCAATGGATGATTATATTGTTACTATGTGACTAACTTATGAATGGTTTTTTGTGAATAGGCATTTGGCAAATGAGTTGGATTTGAATTGTTTTATTGCTTAATGTCATATTGGTAAGTTTAATTTTATATTTTATGGGCTTACTAAGCTTTTAAGCTTACTCTATTTATTTTCTATGTTTTATAGATTTTGAAAGTTTGCTCGATTTAGACAAAGTTGGAGATTTTCATCACACTATCCAGTTAACTCTTCAATGCTTTTGGAACTCAAGGAAAATGTGTAAATATGCCATATATAGGCTAGTTTATAAGTTGAAATGTATGACTACTTATGTTGTTGATTTTGGTAGAAGTTTTGGTATATGACTAAGCTATGTGATATGGCTTAGGTTGGTAAATGGTTGGTTTGGTATATATGCTTCATATGATATATCTATATTTTGGCAAATATGATGAATGATATTTGGTATTAGACTTTGTTGGTTTGAATGATCTTGCATGTTCAAATGGAGGAATTATAGATTTGTCATAAAGATGCAATAAGGTATATGGAATATATGTCATTTTGGTATGTGTTTCGTTGTATACATGATGTTGAATTGAGAAAATAAATGGTTGGATATGAAATGGCTTATAATGTGTATTGAATTGGTTATTTGGCTGCCTATTTTGAATATGGTTTTGGTTTCAATTTTATGCTTGTAGGTATATGGAAGTTGGGTGTGAAAAATGGCTTAAACTAAGCCTATTTTCGTAACCATTGGATGGTTCAGCTTGGGTTCGTTTCTGAATTTGTTTAGAGAAACTAGGTGGCTGGGTCGGTTTAGGTTAAGCGCAAGTGTTACGGTTCCAGCCCTTGGTTACTCCAGGAGAGATTCGGGTGGTTTTGCCATGATGGGTTACAGAAATTGGTTTACAGTCCCTTCCTTCTTTGATTTTGGTTCTTGTTACCCATGTAATATATAGATTCTGGGTTCGATGTACATTCTTCAAACAATATCCTTCCCCACAATAGAGACGGGCTATATTTTCAAATTCGTTCAATGGTTGTGTTGTAAAACTATTAGACCCATTAGTGGTAAGAGTTTTTAGCATTGATGATACTGAGGATACCTGAGATGCGAGTGAAATGAGAGCGTCTACTTCATGTATTCCAGCAACTTGCCTTCCTGACGCTACTCGATTGGTTGGCTATTGATAATTGTTGCTGGCAATCCTCTTAATGATTTCATGAGCCTCATTATAAGACTTAGAAAGGAGAGCACTGTTAGCAGAAGCATCTACTACCATCCTTGTGTAAGCATTAATATAATTATAAAACATCTCAATTTGGATGAAATGTGGGATTCCATGATGAGGAAACTTTTGTAATAACTCTTTGTACCTTTCTCATGCCTCGTACAAGGACCCATCATCCATTTGTCGGAAGGTAGTGATCTCGTTCCTGAACTTAGCATTCTTGCTAGGCGGGAAATACTTCATAAGGAATCTTTCTGCTAATTCTTGCCATGTGGAAATTGAATTTGGTGGCAATGAGTTCAACCAAGCTTGAGCTTTGTCCTTAGCAAATACAGGAACAACTTCAATCTTAATGCATCTTCGGGTACTCTGGCTAACTTGGATGAGTCGCTCACCTCCATAAACAGTCTTAAATGAAGATGAGGATCTTCGGCAGGCATTCCACTAAATTGGCCCATAGCCTGAAGCATTTGGAACATAACTGGCTTCAGCTCAAATTATTGTGCCCCAATTTCGGGTCTCTTAATACCCAGATTAAGATCATGAAACATTGGAACGGCATACTGTTTTAGAGCTTTAGATTTTGAGCAAGGTTTCCTTCGTTTCCTTGATTCAAATTTTCAAGGTTCATCTCTTTGGTCCTTCTCTGATTTGCTTGTCTTCTTCGCTATCGAAAAGTTCTTTCTATCTTAGGATCTATAGGGAGTAAGTCAATAATTCAGTCAATACTCATAAACACTTAAAATAATCACAGAAAATTTAATTAGGATAAAATTGAATAGAAAAATAAACCAAAATGCAAAACTAACAAATTCACAAATAATGACTTTTTAATACAGTCCTTGGCAACGGCGCCAAAATCTTGGAACGACGGAAATGTGCAAGTGTACACAATCGTAACAAATAATAAAGTGACAAGTAAATGTCGAGTTATCGTTCCCACAAGGACTGTGAAAAGAATTATTTATGAATGCAATTTAAAACACTTTGGTGAAGAAAAATATTTTGGTTTAAAGAGGTGATTAAAAACTAAGATTTTTAAACTAAGTAAAATAAATAAAAATAAAATAAGAGTTCTAATGCACGATTTCAAAATACAATTTTAATCAAGATGACATAATTGTGTTACATTAATTACATTTCTTAACTTAGAATAATTAAACTCATGTTTATGTTGTTACGAACAAATTCATGGTAACTTGGTAATTTGCTAACTTATGAACATACTCACCTACCAAAATCCATTCATCTCTTAACTATATCCCTATGTCAATTCAACCAATTAAACAAATCTTAATAGGAAAATATGTTAATGCACATACATACTTATTAAATTAAAAAATCTCTTGTACATATCCCTATGCCAATTCAAACAATTAATCTAATCTAATAAGCACATAAAGGACTGCGTGAGGTAACAAAGTATTCCTACCTTGAAACAATTTAATCACAATAATCTTGCAAGTTATGCAAGGAAAATGTATCGCCATATACGTTGCTAATTAACCCTCAGCTACCTTAGATGATTAAAAATGCACTGATTAAGTATTCTGTCAATTAATTATAATTTCAGTCCATTTAAATAATTAATTCATTAGTTACTTTACAATTATAATGCAAGAATAACTTAGTCATGATTTTACCTAATCAAGCATTATATCGAGGCCTATAACAACACAAACACTATTTTAATAATTTAAGTAGACGAAATGCACTCAACATAACACGAATTAAATTTAAGCCAAATTAAATTAAATTAACCATTCCAACAACATAAATATTCATAGACATGTTTATCATAACAACAACAAAAATTAAAAAGATAGGGAACAAGAATAAAATCTGGTGTTTCTCCATGGCTTAACTAGTTTCATCTGTTCTTCCTTCTCCATTATCCTCGTCGAACTAGGGCTGCTACGCATACTTAATTGCTACTCCAAATCGCTGATGAATGGCCCTTTTCCAAGAGGAGAAATTGGCAAGAGAGCAAAGGAATTTGGATGAGAAATGAAGAGAGAATGTGGAGAGAAAAGAGAAGAGATGTGAATACTTGAGGTGTGTCTCAAATGATCAGCCTAAGGGGGGTTTTTATAGCTGAAGAGGGCTGCTAAAAATAGCTAAAATTATCAGCCAAAGAGCCCTCCCTTGGTCAGCCGCACATGTGGCAAGTTTGATATTTTCAAACTTGCTAAATTAGGCTTGGGGCAAATTTAGAAAGCCACCATTTGTGGAGTGGTTGTTTGCAATTTGAACAAGTCTTCAAGGGCTATTTTGCAAGCTAATTAATCAGCCAAGAAGCTGATTTGGGTCAGCACATGGGACGATTTTGGGCTGCCCAATACTCGATTGGATTAGTCTACTCGGTTCATCTCAACTGGGCCACTTTTCATAATTAATTAATAATAATTTATTTAACCCAAATTAAATTATATATAAATTAAAATTAATTATATCATGAATTAATTCTAATAATTTTGGACCGACTTAGGCTAAAAAATTAATTTACCTTGATGCTTCAAGTTGCTTCTCAGTTTTACGCTTCTAGTAGTGTCTGCAGAGTCATTTTTTACCCTTTGTGAAAATCTATCGAAAAATAATCAAATTTAATCAAAATTAAATATAAAATTAACTAAATTTTAGCATGTTCATATTTTAAGTACAATTTAATTATTTTATTATAATTAACTATTTTCCGACAAGAGTTTTACTGAATTTGCATGAATTTGAGTTAAAAAGGGCATGCAGTTTGTATATTTTTATGTTTCTAATAGGACAACATAAATCTACCAGATTAGAATCAAATCTAATAGGGGAATCCATAGATCAAGTTAATGCGACAATAAATGTTTTAATTAGAAAGATATTTCAATTAATCAACCTAGAGTCAGTTGTTCTTACTCTCAAAAGAGATATTAATATAATTTAGGGATTTCTACGGATCAAGACATAAGTGAATAAATCTTTTAATTTAGATTCATAATAATAGGTGAAGTCTAGGTGGATTCTTTCTTGGGTATTGTCTATCTCATTGGTTATCTTTGATTATTTTCCTATTTCATTTTCTGTTGCATTCTTAGTTAAATTAGTTCAGTAATTTTGGATTAAAATACATCAGCCTAATATTTCAGCTAGATAATAAGAATACGGTAATTACTAGTACTTTTAGTCCTCATAGATATGATACTCCCTACTCACTGTAGCTATACTATTGTTCGATAGGTGTGCTTGTCTTTGTCATATTTATATTTAGTTTAGTGACCATCAATCAATCATCGATAAATGCCATTTTCAAACAACCTTTGATGAGGAAAGTTAGGCTAACTGTAACTGCCCAAAATCGGGCCTAGTTAGAATAGTGATTTCGAAATCACTTTCTGAGGGTTAAGAAAATTATTTTTATCAATAAATTATGTGTTTTAGTATTTTTATAAGTTTGCATGAAAATTTTGGTGAATTGATTTACGCGATTGAAGGCTTAATCGCGAAAAAGGACTAAATCGCATAAAGAGTAAAAGTTGCGAAATGCTACAATTGAATGAAATAGTTAGAGAAATGAAATGTGGGGGTTTTGTAATGAAATTAATCCCCTTTAAAGGTGGCATGGCCAGCCAAGAAGAGTGGTAAGGGACAAAATTGAAGAATAGTCAATAGCTTAGTTGGATTAGGTAATTTAAAATGCTGAAATAATGCTTAGTTGCCTAGCCTTCTCTTCCTTCTCATCTAGTCTCTCTTTGCCGAAATTTTCAACCATATTTGGGGTTTTAAGAGCTTGAATTTGCAGCATCTTTGAGCACACAATAGTAAGTGATTTTTGAAGCCTTTCTTAAAAATTTTAGCATTTTTGTAACCCTTGTAGCATGAGCTACATTTTGAGAGGCATATTTTGCATTTTTTTTGTTGAAAGTGATGAAACTTGTCATGAATGCTTAAGTGTTGGTTGCTGGAAATTTGGGAATGAAAATGAGCTATTGTTGTTAGATAAACAACTAGGTGAAGGAAATTGTATGAAAACACCTAGGAAGGACTTATTTGTAGAAATTACAAAATAAAGAGGAAAATGTTGGAAATAATGAGAAATTGAGGTAGTGATAGGAATAAAATGAGTTTTCTAGCCATGAGAATTGAGGAAATCTAATAAAAATTAATTTTCGGGCCTAGGGGTAAAATGGTCTATTTGCCATAGTTTAGGGGCAAAAATGGTCATTTTATCAATTTTTGAATTTTAAATTAGTTGTATTAAATTAGTGACTAAATTGACAAAGTTTTTTTATTTTCATAGATCAAGATTTACCAAATCCGGCCTTAGACTAGGGGAAAGCCAAGCAAGTTGAGTAAGCCAAATCAACACTCCCATTTTTTTGTATACCGAGGTAAGTCGTAGGTAAATAATACAATAATTCTAATCTTTATGCTTGAAATCCTTACATTGTAGTGAAATTTAGAATTTGTGATATGAGCAAAAAGGGTACCCTATAGAAGTGAGCATAAATTATGAAATGGATGACTTGTATGCATAAAGCAATGAGAACTTATGATAGAGCTCGTTTGAACACTTAGGATAGGATTGGATATTCATGGCAAAATATTGGGTGACGTGTGAGCTAGTGTAAGACATGTCTAGGACATGCATCGGCCACAGTACAAGAGTTAGTGTAATACATGTTTGGGACATGCATCGGCCTCGAGAATCATAAGCTAGTGTAAGACGCGTCTGAGACGTGCATCAGCTTGAGATGAGTGCTAGTGTAAGACATGTCTGGGACATGCATCAACATCAAGTTGTATAAGCTAGTGTAAGACCTGTCTGGGACATGGCGTCAACTAGTTACGAGTCAGTGTAAAACCTGTTAGGGATATGGCATCGACTCGATACCCTACGATAAGGCTCACTAAGTATCCTCTAATATTCTAAGTATTTTAACTAGAAAGTCTCAATTATTACTAAGTTGATAAAGGATAGGACGAATTTTGAGTAGTGTAGGTTCCCAAATGAATTATATGTATTATGAGTTCACTAACATTGTTTTATGATTAGTAAAAGATGGAGTTGAGTATGTTATGTGGTAACTTTTCTTGATAAATGCAAGGCTATCATGACTTGATAAATTGTTGTTATTTATTTACTTGTGACTTACTAAGCTTCATGCTTACCCTTCTGATTTCCATTTTCCTTTAGAGCAGCCTAAATAATCCGAGGATCCAAAAGCATTGGAGGCAGTGTACACACTATCCACTAGAATACTCGGTAGGGTCATATTTTGTGTTTTGAGTAATGGCATGTATAGGATAAACAGTTATTTCGTTGTATGGTACCTAGTGAGTAAATTGTGTAGGCCATTCATGACTTTAGGTCATTTTGGTAAATGGTCTCTAGAATTGGCTAAAATGGTTCTAGTTATTATTAATGAAATGAGTATGAGATTATGCAAAGGTTGATTATAATTATTAATGTATTGAATGCCAATTTATGGCCAGTGGTTGGTCATAGTGGTCTTAGTATACTTAGAATTGTGTTGGTTTTGTTTTAGGGTGGCAAAAAGGCTTGGTAAATAGCCAATTTTTGCCAACATGGGTAAGCACATGGGTGTGTGCCTATGTCGTGTGCGACACACGGCCAGCCCACGGGCGTGTGCCATGGCTGTGTGGTCGCTAACGTTAGAAACAGAATGTCTAGGTTCTCTCACACGGGCTGAGACACAGGCGTGTCCTAGCCGTGTGATAGACACGGGCTGAGCCCACGGGCACTCGCCATGGCTATGCGGCTGATGATGTCATAAACAGAATGTTAAGGTTGTTACACACAGGCTGCGATACTGGCGTGTTATGGCCGTGTGAGGGGACACGGGTGCCCGTGTGCCCAGCCGTGTGAAAACCCCTGTAGGTTGAATGTTGGAAATTAATTCCGCACGGGTGAGGGGCACGAGCATGTTCCTATTGTGCTTAGGCCGTGTGGGGTTACACGGGCCACTAGCACCGCCATGTCTAGAGGTCACACGGGCGTGTTGCCCTTCCTCACGGGCGTGTGCCTTATTTAATCTAGTTTTTAAAGAAATTTTCTTGAGTGCCGGAAATGGTCCCAGATTGTTTCTAAACCATGTCTTAGGCCTCGTAGGCCTACATGAGGGTCCGTAGGGAATTGTTTGAAAATTTTTTAATGGGGACACATTTCTTTGACTGTAAGTTGAATGGTTGTATGCGTCGAAGCTAGGTAACGTTTCGTACCTTATTCCGGCGATGGATGCAGGTAAGGGTGTTACATTAACATTGTCAACCTTTTGCATGAAAGTGAAAGTCCTAAACCCAACAGGAATGGGGTACATACAATTCAATAAGAGAATGGCGAGGCAATATCGTATCACCTCCCTACAACTAACTTAACAAAACTAATAACTCAAAGTGGGAAATTTCCCTAGTGAAAATAGTGGATAAAAAGGCCACAAAAGAAGTTGTTAAGGACTAAGTGAACTTGATAAACAAGAGCATGATAATTATTGAAAGCCTAGATGGCATAGGAAAGATAAATCAATTCAAAGAAAAACTAGAAGAACAAATGGGAGAGTTACAATTGTAACATAATGAACCAAAAAGGGTAATCCATATCTCCTCTTCTTTGTGTTGAAAAAAATCTGATTCAAAAATGGTTTTCTTACACAACAGAAAAATAAAATTTTGAAAATTGAGCCTGTAACACCCTATACTCGACTTGATTGTCAAGTCCGGGTACCAAATGCCAGAATTAAACTGTATTACATAACATTACTAACTTGATTTATTTACAATCTTAAACAACACCAGATTTAATCCATAATTACCACATAAATTTATCTGACACTCTTAGATATCAACATGTTTCAAAACTTAAACTTCAAATAAATTTTGTATTATACAAGTTCTAAGGTTCATACAATGATTTTGCCTTACTGAGATGTATATATATGTACAATGACCTGAAGTCTTAAAATTTATATAATTGTTTTTCAACCCAGAGGCATACCCTCTAAGGGTGTCCCTTTATATGCATGATACAACTATAATGCTACTTATGGGGCTTGGTGGTGTCTGGGTTGGTCCCTTGTAACTCCTCTAACCCGTAACCGTCGCTGGAATAGGTTAAGAGGTATTACCAGACCAGTATCTTAGTTCAGAACATTCATATAACAATAATCATTTCATATCAATCAAAGTCATTCAATTATACATGTAACATGCTTAAATTGAGCATAATAAACTTTAAACATACCTTTGGGATCAAATTAAATCATATGAGAGTTTAGGGAAAACTTAGAAATATTTTCGAACAGAAATCACATGCCCGTGTGAACAGGCCATGTGTCTCACACAGTTATTAGACACGCCCGTGTCACAGGCCGTGTGGAAACAGGCCAGACATACTAACTTATGTCACACGGCCAAGGACACGCCCATGTGCTAGGCCGTGTGCAATCAGAAGGGTATACTGACTTGGCCACACGGTTGACCACACGCCTGTGTGTCTAGCCCGTGTGCCTATTCGAATTGCCCTCACATGCTTATGTCTGGGCCGTGTGCTCAGCTGTGTTAAACCTGTAGGGTATACTGACTTGTGCCACATGGCCAGTCATACGCCTATTTATGAGGCCGTGTGGAGCACCCAGACTTAATTCGAATTACACCATCGAGGGACACAGATGAGACACACGCCTGTATCTCTACCCGTGTGGACAAAATAGGCCATTTGCAAGGCCAATTTGCCACCCTTAAAGGGCATACCCTACAAGCTAAACAATAATACCAATTTCATAACCAAAATAGTAGTCAATATCAACATTTCAATACTCATTTTATGCCATTTCAAAACCATTCAATTCATCACACAATCCACATTTTCAAAGTAACCATATATCATATATCAACTTGTCCAAAAACATATCAACTTATACACATTCAAACATTATGCTTATTAAGCCAAATCTCATGGCTTAAACATATCGAAACACATATATGCTTCATAAGCTAATATGACCAAAACCATCATTCAATTAGTCAGCCTATACATGCCATATTTACAAACTCTCTGAGTTCCAAAAGTACCAAAAGTTGACTAGATAGTGTGATGCTAATCCCCAACACCGTCTGAATCAAGCGAGCCAACGAACTTCTATAAAACACGGAAGAATAAATAGAGTAAGCTTAATAGCTTAGTAAGCTCGTATAAATTAAAATAAACTGACCAATTAAAAATATTCATAATAAATAAACAAGGTAAACTCAATTCACTTTGCCAAATGCCTATACACATTCATCCATCAACATGTTAGTCACATAATACACATAATCTTCCATTCACAAAGATATAAACATTCCTTTTTAATTTCATGCTTAACTCATTGTAACTTAATCAATTCATATATCATATGTAACATTCATGATATTTTTCTTCCAACAATATAACAATAATTCATTCGGTAATCGGTGATTC
Organism: Gossypium stocksii; assembly: GCA_020496765.1. Classification (NCBI taxonomy): domain Eukaryota; kingdom Viridiplantae; phylum Streptophyta; class Magnoliopsida; order Malvales; family Malvaceae; genus Gossypium; species Gossypium stocksii. The sequence goes on from CM035622.1 coordinate 67,709,223, forward strand.
ATTAGTGTAACACATATATTATTTATATAACCAGTAATAAGATTTATACCTATTGAACCAATAAAACATCGAAGGATACTCAGGTGATACACAATAAGTGTATTAATCATAAATCCATCAATTCATTCTCATTTCTGCCCTTTTGAGCAATGATTGGTCAGCTACTCCTGAGCTGAAAATCAGTAAGCTCTATCGAGCTGAAATGGTAATCTCTAATGAGCTGAGAACAGTAAGCTCGTAAGAGATAATTTATTAGTAAGCTCATATGAGCTGTAGTGAGTCTGCAACACATGCAGGATCTCGACTAGAATAGTAACCCTAGTGACATGTCACTCGTATCCTATGACTTTCTACGGTTCAAATAGAACTCGGTATTTAATAATTCTCATCAATTAGGCATTCGAACCTTAGTAATATCAAATATTCAACTCATGTATATCACGTTCAAATAAATACAATTATTTAGAAGTTCAATTCTATTTATACGAACTTACCTCGTGTTGCTTGGATAAACTATTGTTTATTTGATTATTTTCCCTTTTCCTCGATCTTGATCCGATCTCGGCTTATCTTGGTCTAGATATTCTCAAATTTAGTACATTTAGTAATTATTCTATACAATTTAGCTCATAATTCATATTTTGGTAAATTTACACATTTGCCCCTAATTTTCACATTTTTACAATTTAGTCCTAATCTCATAAAACTGCAAATTCATGCAATTGAGAACAAACCCATGATAGCCGGACTTAATGCATGTTACTAGCAGCCCATATTTTCAATTTATTCACACTTTTAACCACAATGTTTCACATTTTCTCAATTTAATCCCTAATTGACATTTTTGTCAAAAATCATTTAACAAAACTTGTATATCTAGCTTCAAAATTTAATAATCTATCATAAAACATCTAAATAACCAAGCATTCAACTAGGGTATCATTGAAAATCTATAATAGTTTTGAAAATGGAGATACAGGTTAGCTAGATTAAGCTGCAACGAGCTCAAAAACGTAGAAATCATTAAAAACGGAACAAAAAAGTACCTAGATGAGTACAAATAGCTTGGCCAAACCTTGAAGCATAAAAATGGAGGTTTCCTTTCTAATTTTAGGTGAACTAAATGACTAAGGAAGATGAAGAATTGTTTTTACCTTATTTTACTTAATTTAATTATTAATTTACTAAACTATCCTTTAGTAAAACATATATAAATCATTTAAATCATGTCCACTACCGTCTACCCATGCTAATAAAGGTCTAATTTCAACCTAAGTACCTCCATTATTTAATTCCATAGCCATTTGATACTTTTAACTAATATAACTCTACTTCTACTCTTTACGCAATTTAGTCCTTTTTACCAAACTAACCAATCAAACAGTAAAATTTCTTCACGAAAGTTTCACACAATAATTCTATTATACTGTAAACCTTATTAAAATAACAAAATAAATATTTTAACTTTGAATTTGTGGTCCCAAAACCACTGTTTCGATTCAACTCAAAAATAGAATGTTACATCCCTCCATACGATCCTTAAGTCATTCATTGACCCTGCATTCGAGGTAAGACACTTATAAGTTCAAATGAACCTAGTGAGATCCTGTACAATAGTATTCATACAATACTCTTAAAATTTTGGGTAAATAAGAATTAAGGCACACAATTCAACTCTTTGAGTAACAAAAAAGTTCCCATAATTCAACTAGCACAAACGAAAACTGTACGTTCTTCTTAAAAATATTGCTAGTGGATATATCAGTTCAAATTTTGACATAATCGTTCACTTTCGAAAACCCTTTTTGAGACCTGTCTTGTCAAGCTTCAACTTATACTTCTATTCTATCTTGCTAGTTTGGTTCATCAAAAGATAGCCACGTCAATAGGCGCACAAATCTTTTAGAAATTTTGGTAGACTTGTAAACATTTTGCCAAAATGGCAATTTTTTACCCTGATCCCTTCATTCCACATCAAATCCAAATTCTACTTATTGTATTATCTCTTCATCCACTTCCTTATAGCTTAGCTTGTGCATGTACCATTTTTAGAGGGAAACCTATTTACTTTCTTCTTTGTATATGGCCATCAAATATAAAATTCGGCAGATATTTAAGCATTACTCTTTCCTTACAAAATTGTATATGTAAGATAGTCTGAACTAGACTTTCTCTTCATCAAGATAGTTCAAACAGATATTTCATTAATCATGTAATCCTAATGGACTTCCTAGCAACAGATAGCCCCCAACGGATTATCTCCTCGCTAGATCATGAGTGGTAAACTTTCAATTTATAAAATAGTCCTTAGTAGGTGATCTGCCATAATTTGGTGTAGCAAATTAAACTAATTTCCATATTCTAGGAGCTTGAAAGTAGGCATTTTCTTTCGATTTTAATTATATTTTTGCAAGTTTTCTTAAAGTTTATAAAATATGCAAATTGACTCTTTTATTGACCTTAAGGGCCAAATGAGGCCTAAGGGAGCCCTAATGAACTTTGTAAGTGTGTAGGAGACCGTTAGAAGGTGTAATAAATAGATATTGGTCGCTATATCACAAAATTTAATGATTAATGTCGCTACATATGTAACACCCCAAACCCGGTCTGGACGCGACGACCAGATCTGGTGTATCACATGATCCTAAACTATGCTTGTAACCTTTTAATTCGCGTTGAGTCTTAGGTGATATTTTATAAAACTAGCAAGGTGAGAAAAGTTCTGGTTAAAACTGCTTTAAGATGTCATTACTCAAGATTGTTTAAATTTTATAAACGTTATTTCGAAAACATTACTAAGGTTTTGAAAACCCGCGCAGCCTATATCTAGCAGTTTCGATAAAGTACGAATCAAATCATTTAGAAAGTTAAAACCCAAACAGAAAATTTAATAGCGGCCTTATTACACATTAAAACCCAAAAATAACATAAAAATTAAATTACTAAAACATAAATGAAAACCAGTCTTATTGCAGTCGCTGTGGCCATCCCGAATCTCTCGCAGCTCCAAGCCCACTATGGTTGAGGGTTACCTGCAGAGATTAATAAAAAGGGGGTGAGTTTGACAACTCAGTGTGCAACATTATCTCAACCATAGGCCAAAACAGATCAAGCCTCAGAATCAGATTAGTTGGCCTTGGCCCATTACAGAAATCAGGTTAAGCCCGTAGGCCCATAACAGATACAGATCAGATATAATATGCAAACAGAAAACCCAACCCAGATCCATCCATAACACCCCCGTACCAGCCTTACACCATGTGGGGAGACTACTCGACCCACCCAACCGCTACACACCACAGATAATTGCAGCGAAGCTGCCAGATATAATTTGCAGCGAGGCTGCCAGATATTGTGACGTGGTCACCAGATACAGATATTGTGGCGAGGCCACCAGATTTGCAGCGAGGCTGCCAGATAATAATGTGACAAAGTCACCAGATTGTAGCGAGGCTACCAGATAATAATGTGACAAAGTCACCAGATTGCAGCGAGGCTGCCAGAACGCTTCCTCCATCATAAACCCATGTGCCATGCAACATAAGAATATAAATACTAGCATGCAACATATAACATCTCATGCAGATACATAACATCATACATTTCATACAGAATTGACCCTAGGGGTATAATAGTCTTTTTTACACCTAGGGGTATTTTGGTAATTTTCCATATTTAAGGGTATTTTAGTCCTTTTCCATATTCTCAGAAGTTTTATGCATGTACAGCTGATTATTAGTTCCCAATTAACCACGGAAGTCCATTTGTGCCAAATTTCCAGTTTTGCCCTTTTTAGCCTAAAACCCCTAATGGGCCTTACTAAGTCCAATATTGTCTCAAGCCCTTTAAGCCCAATTTTAAGTTTAGTTTACCAACTTAACATGTTATTACTAACTACGTCGCCAGATAGTCTTTATTAGCCATTTTAACTATTTGGGCTCGGAAGCCCATTAGGCCCATCTTTGGCCCATTGAAAACCCAACTTACCGAGAAGCTCGAAATTGCACCTTCTGCAATTTCGCCACTGTCATTTACTAGTTTGATCACCACAGGGTATTCGGTTACCCTTAGATCCTTTCAAGACAAATTTTTCGGTCACTTCAATCGGACACTTTAGCATAGTTTCGGTCATTACGGCCTTCAGCCATCCTAGTCTATGATAGAGACACGTTACACACCTGCTAATGGATGAAACAACGACGGAATCCACGTACGAAGAGCCTACAATCGGAATGATAGTTTTTAGTCTAATAATCTATAACCAAAGAGCCATAAACCCTTACCATAATCAGCCTACGTGGCCTAAGCATCGAAATCTTACCCCTTTTTGTCGATTGTGGACTAAATCCCGGAGTCCAATCGCGTTTAACCTTCCAAGTCCTTAGCTGCACAACCTCTTGATCGCACTAACACAAACAGACCAAAAGAAAGCGGCCAACAAGTCTTTAGACACTAACGTTAGCCTCCCCATAAGGGATTTCGGCTTTTCATGCCTTAAATCCTGAAGAACTAACGGAATAAATCTTAAGGTACTTACCAATCTAACTACGATCTACAACAGCTCCACTTGCCACCGCCAGGAGAGATAAAGATGACTTAGAATTCGGTTTAAAACACCACAAGGTATGGAGGCTTTCGATTCCCAAAAGAAGAAATGCAGTTTTGGTCCTCAAAGTATTCGGCTCAATAAGAAACAAGAGGCTTTAAGAAATGGATGAAGAGAAGAGAGAGTGGTGGTGCAAAGATTCGGCCAAGGGATTGTGGAGAAAAAGTATATCGATAAGGGAATAGGGTGAAGAGAGGTATATGGCTACTGAGAAATCGATACGGTACAGAGGGGTTTCGGTTACTATAAGAATCGGAAATGAAAGTGAGATGAAGAAAAGAGTTAAGTTGACAAGGTGAGAATAGATTCGGCTAGCAAAAGAATGAGGGTATGGAGTCGGTTTATGGTTTGAGAAGAAGAGAAGAAGAAAAAGCAAATAGATGAGAATAGAAAAAGAAACAAAAAGGAAGAGCTTTAGTCGACTAAAGATTCGGCAACAAAGGGGAAATAGGGTTCGGCTACAAGGTTTAATGAGAGGGACAAAGTGGCAAAAATAAAGAGTACCTAATAGACTATGCAAAAATCGACAAAAGAAAGGGGTTTTTCACTCTTTAAGAAATCGGCACAAATTTACCCAAGAACTAAAGGAGAATTCGGCACACCCTAGCACCTAATTGCCGAAAATGCTTCCTAGGCACAATGCCGAATTTGCCTTCCCTCAAGAGTCCTTTGGCCGGCCATCAGTTTGAAATTCAAACTCTCCTTGATTTGCTCCTCAACCTCCTCCATGATTTACTCTTTGACCAATTCAAATCTCCTCCAACCAGAGTTCCAGTCGGCTTCAAACTCTTACCTGCTCAAGCTTAAAAATAAACAATACTTTCGCAACCTCTGGCGCTTGAACCCTTGACCTCTAGGCTCATTTAGGCGCCACCTTTTAAGGAGCCTAGTGGCGTCTCCCTTGCCACTTTACCACTGGTTCATTTGTGCTACATTTCGCACGCAATTCCTTAAGACCCTTATTTCCACTGATCCCCTATTTCCTAAGGCAAAAATTCAAAATTTTGCCGGGCTTCCAACCAACTCATGGGCCTTCCATAGGCCCATTAACACATCCCAAACATGCATTACACACCTGATTACCAACATTTAAACATTTTAACAGATAATGATAAATCTAAGAAAAACCCGAAAATTAGGGCGTTACAACTCTGCCCTCCTTAAAGAAATTTCGTCCTCGAAATTTACCTTATCCAAACAAATGGGGATATTGCTGACGCATTGCCTCCTCTAGTTCCCAAGTAGCTTCCTCTCTGCCATGATTACGCCATAGTACCTTTACCAATGGGACTGATTTTCTTCTTAAAACCTTCACGTCTCGATCCAGAATCTGCACAGGTTCTTCCTCGAAAGTTAAGTCAGGCTGAACTTCCACTTCTGCAACTGGTAGAATATGGGCAGGGTCAGACCGATATCGTCTTAGCATGGATACGTGGAACATATCATGGATTCTATTTAACTCTGGGGGTAATTCTAACTGATACGCCACTGAACCCACTCGCTTAAGAACCCAATAAGGCCCGATAAACCTCGGACTCAGCTTGCCTTTCTTACCAAATCTCAATATCTTTTTCCACGGCGAAACTTTCAGAAAAACCATATCACCTACTGAATACTCAATCTCTTTACGCTTCAAATCTGCATAAGATTTTTGTCGATCAGATGCCTCTTTCAAACGGTCCCTTATCACCTTGACCTTCTCTTCAGTCTCTGCTACCAATTCAGGTCCAAGAACTTGCCGCTCGTCCAATTCGGTCCAACAACTAGGTGAACGACACTTACGCCCATACAATGCTTCATAAGGTGCCATACGGATACTAGCCTGATAGCTGTTATTATATGCAAACTCTGCCAACGGTAAATAATCCTCCCAACTGCCTCGAAAATCGATAACACAACCCCTCAACATATCCTCTAGAATCTGAATAACCCTCTCAGACTGACCATCAGTCTGAGGATGAAAAGCCGTGCTAAAGTTCAGCCGCGTTCCCAACGCCTCATGCAACTTTTGCCAGAACCGAGATGTGAATCTAGGATCTCGATCAGAAATGATAGACACTGGCACCCCATGCAGTCGCACAATCTCTGCCACATACAACTTGGCTAACTTCTGAAGCGAATAATCAGTACGTACAGGGATGAAATGAGCAGATTTAGTCAACCTGTCTACAATCACCCAAATCGAGTCCTTCTTTGACGGTGTTAAGGGCAATCCACTTACGTAATCCATGGTCACCCTTTCCCACTTCCAGAGTGGTACCTTCACTGGTTTCAGAAGTCCAGAAGGTAACTGGTGCTCAGCTTTCACCTGCTGACAAGTCAGACATTTTCTCACAAATTCTGTTACTTCTCGCTTCAGTCCAGGCCACCAATACAACTCCTTTAAGTCACGATACATCTTATTACCTCCAGGGTGCATAGCACACAACCCTTTATGAGCTTCATTCAGAATTGCTTGCCTCAACTGAAAATCCTTCGGAACACAGATTCTACGGCGAAAACATAGAATTCCTTCACCGTTAAGTCCAAACTCAGAAGTATTCCCATCTTTAACCTGCTGAAATCGAGAAACCAGAGACTCATCCCTTAACTGTTTTTCCTTAATCTCATCCACCCAGGTCGGTCTTACTTGTAATTCTGCTAACAAGCTACCATCGTCATACAGACTCAAACGAGCAAACATAGCTCTCAGGTCAGATACAGTTCTACGACTTAGGGCATCAGCCACCACATTAGCTTTGCCTGGATGATACTCAATCGCACAATCATAATCCTTAAGCAACTCGATCCATCTCCGTTGCCTAAGATTCAGCTCCTTCTGAGTCAACAAGTACTTAAGACTCTTATGATCTGTGTATATAATACACCTTTCTCCATACAGATAATGTCTCCAAATCTTAAGTGCGAAGATCACTGCTGCCAACTCCAAATCATGGGTAGGATAGTTCACTTCATGAGGTTTAAGCTGTCGCGATGCATAAGCAACCACCTTACCCTCTTGCATCAACACACAGCCCAACCCAACATGCGATGCATCACTGTACACGGTAAAATCTTTTTCAGACTCTGGTTGAATCAGTACAGGTGCCTCGGTCAGAACCTTCTTAAGCTTCTCAAAAGCTTCTTGCTGCTGCTGGGTCCAAACAAATGGTACGCCTTTCCTTATGAGTTTCGTTAATGGTGCTGCCATCACCGAAAATCCTTCTACAAACCTTCTGTAGTATCCAGCTAAACCCAGAAAACTCCGAATTTCGGCCACAGACCTCGGTGGTTTCCATTCCAGAATCGCTTCAATCTTTCGAGGGTCCACCTTAATACCCTCCGCAGAAACAACATGCCCCAAGAACGTCCCTTCCCTCAACCAGAACTCACACTTGCTAAATTTCGCATAAAGCTCCTTTTCCCTTAACACTTGCAGCACAACACGGAGATGCTCATCATGTTTCTCTTTAGATTCAGAATAGACCAAAATATCGTCGATAAAGACGACCACGAATCGATCCAAGTATGGCTGGAACACTCGATTCATCAGATCCATGAAAGCTGCAGGTGCATTGGTCAGCCCAAATGGCATAACCAAGAACTCATAGTGACCATAACGAGTTCTGAATGCTGTCTTGTGTATATCCACCTCTTTCACTCTTAACTGATGATACCCAGACCGAAGGTCAATCTTGGAGAATACTGAAGCTCCTCTAAGCTGATCGAACAGATCGTCGATTCTTGGCAACGGGTACTTATTCTTAATCGTCAGTTTATTCAACTGCCGATAATCAATGCACATACGCATTGACCCATCTTTCTTCTTAACGAAAAGCACTGGTGCTCCCCACGGAGACACACTTGGCCTAATGAAACCTCTATCCAACAGTTCTTGAATCTGCGCTTTTAACTCCACCAACTCCTTTGGTGCCATCCTGTACGGTGCAATGGACACCGGTGCCGTACCAGGCAACAAATCGATCCCAAACTCAACCTCTCGATTAGGAGGCAGTCCTGGAAGCTCTTCTGGAAACACATCTTACAAGTCCTTAACGGTTCTAACTTGATCCACAGTTAGCTCCTCAGATTCCGCTTGACTTATAAATGCCATAAAAGCCTCACATCCTTTACGAATCCACTTCTCAGCTCTTAATGCTGACACCACATTAGACAGATAATCTTTACGTTCACCAATCACCATTACTTCCTCATCCTCTGCAGTCTTTAACCCCATTCGCTTTGCAGCACAATCCAATGTAGCCCGATGCTTTACAAGCCAATCCATACCCAAGATGAGATCAAATTCTCCGAAAGGTAACTCCATCAAGTCTCCAGAAAAGATTTTTCCTTGAGTCTCTATAGGCACGTCTCTATACAGTTTGTCTACCCTAACCGAGTGACCCAAAAGACTTAGTACAGTTACCCCACTCACTGTCTTCTCAGAATGTACTCCCAGCGACCCAGATATAGCACATGCAACATAAGAGTGTGTAGATCCAACATCTATTAACGCAGTGAATGGTATACGAGAAATCAAGAACGTACCGGTTATGACGTCAGGAGCATCACCTTCCTCTCGTCGACGAGCTGCATAGACTAACGCTGGCTGACGAGCCTCAGCAAAACCAGCACCCCTACCAGGTGCTCCTCGTCCTCGTCCATTTCCATTTCCACCTCTGCCTTGTCCACGACCTCTTGGAGCTGGTGGTCCACCCCTCACTGGCTGAGCAACCCTCTGATCTCTAACTTGATTCTGATCTGGTGCTTGAGGACAATCCTTAATTCTATGCTCCATCGACCCACATCGAAAACAGGCTCCCGAACGTTTCCGACACTCGCCCGTATGGATCCTACCACAACTCCTGCAACTCTGTGGTCCGACAGCATTCATTGGCACTGCTCGCACTGGTTCTGCCACCCTTGCCCTCTTAACATTCCTATTATACCCGCCTGATGGTCCAGAATCCCTCCGGAAGCGGTTCCGATCCTTCTCACGGTTCTGCCTCTCAGTATGCTTTACTTCCTCCGCAATCTTAGCTTTCTCCACTAGAGCAGCAAAATTACGCTCCCTCTGTGGAGCAATCAGCACCCTTAGCTCGTCCCTCAAGCCATCCTCAAAGCGCACGCTACGCTCATATTCAGTAGCGACTATCCCAGAAGCATATCGACTCAGCCTCAAGAACTCAGCCTCGTATTCAGATACCGTCTTACCTCCCTGAACCAAATTCAGGAATTCCTTCCGACGAGCGTCCACATAGCTAGCTCCAACGTATTTTCCTTTAAAGGCTGTCTTAAACAGCTCCCATGTTACCTCACCAGCTGCAGTTTCATCTCTTACTGTGAGCCACCACTGATGAGCCTCATCTCTAAGTAACGATACAGCTCCCTTCAGCTTCTGCTCCACAGAACAGTCCAAATCGTCCATAATTCGCTCTGTGGCCTCCAACCAATACTCGGCCACGTTTGGGGCTACACCAGACACACCCCTGAAGAATTCTGCTCCATTAGCTCGGAGTCGCTCAGATATCGCACCACGAAATCCATTACCAGTACTCGCCCCAGCAACTCTTTCCAAAACTCGAAGCATCGCTTGTGATAGGGCATCATCCCCTACACCCCTATCATGAGATTCCACCTCTGTTGCTGGTGATACTGGTATCTCAGCTGCTGGTGCATGACCCGAAGAAGAAGATTCGGCTCGTGTGCTACCTCGGCCACGTCCACGGCCCCTACCACGGACTGCTCGCGTACTCATTTCGTATGTTCTGTTTTAGAAGTTTTATGAGTCAGATTAATATTTCTGTGTTTATTAAAGATGTCTTATGAATAGTAGAGTTTCAAAGTTTATCTTCTTTCGCGGTAGCCTAGCTGCAGTCTCAGTTTATCTATCAGAGTCTCTACAGTTTCAGTAATACCCTAGCTAAAGTATCATAATATAGTCTTTAGTCAGGCATACAATCAGAATTTTCAGAAACAATCAGAAAAGTTCAGGAAACTTACAGGCTTGGGCCGGAGATTCGGTGTGCCACTCTTTCGGAAGATTCCATAGAAAAACTTAATAAATTTTCTATTTTCTTTAAAAATAATTCATGTAAGTTCGAAAAGAAGTTCATCAAAACTAGTTCTGAGTAAAAAAAAAACATGATCTTTCGAAAATCTTGTTTTGATTGCTTGAAAACTTCTATCTTTAGACCCGTTCCACAGCCGAGTTGTTGCAACTTAGCTCTGATACCACTAAATGTAACACCCCAAACCCGGTCTGGACGCGACGACCAGATCTGGTGTATCACATGATCCTAAACTACGCTTGTAACCTTTTAATTCGCGTTGAGTCTTAGGTGATATTTTATAAAACTAGCAAGGTGAGAAAAGTTCTGGTCAAAACTGCTTTAAGATGTCATTACTCAAGATTGTTTAAATTTTATAAACGTTATTTCGAAAACGTTACTAAGGTTTTGAAAACCCGCGCAGCCTATATCTAGCAGTTTCGATAAAGTACGAATCAAATCATTTAGAAAGTTAAAACCCAAACAGAAAATTTAATAGCGGCCTTATTACACATTAAAACCCAAAAATAACATAAAAATTAAATTACTAAAACATAAATGAAAACCAGTCTTATTGCAGTCGCTGTGGCCATCCCGAATCTCTCGCAGCTCCAAGCCCACTATGGTTGAGGGTTACCTGCAGAGATTAATAAAAAGGGGGTGAGTTTGACAACTCAGTGTGCAACATTATCTCAACCATAGGCCAAAACAGATCAAGCCTCAGAATCAGATTAGTTGGCCTTGGCCCATTACAGAAATCAGGTTAAGCCCGTAGGCCCATAACAGATACAGATCAGATATAATATGCAAACAGAAAACCCAACCCAGATCCATCCATAACACCCCCGTACCAGCCTTACACCATGTGGGGAGACTACTCGACCCACCCAACCGCTACACACCACAGATAATTGCAGCGAAGCTGCCAGATATAATTTGCAGCGAGGCTGCCAGATATTGTGACGAGGTCACCAGATACAGATATTGTGGCGAGGCCACCAGATTTGCAGCGAGGCTGCCAGATAATAATGTGACAAAGTCACCAGATTGCAGCGAGGCTGCCAGATAATAATGTGACAAAGTCACCAGATTGCAGCGAGGCTGCCAGAATGCTTCCTCCATCATAAACCCATGCGCCATGCAACATAAGAATATAAATACTAGCATGCAACATATAACATCTCATGCAGATACATAACATCATACATTTCATACAGAATTGACCCTAGGGGTATAATAGTCTTTTTTACACCTAGGGGTATTTTGGTAATTTTCCATATTTAAGGGTATTTTAGTCCTTTTCCATATTCTCAGAAGTTTTATGCATGTACAGCTGATTATTAGTTCCCAATTAACCACGGAAGTCCATTTGTGCCAAATTTCCAGTTTTGCCCTTTTTAGCCTAAAACCCCTAATGGGCCTTACTAAGTCCAATATTGTCTCAAGCCCTTTAAGCCCAATTTTAAGTTTAGTTTACCAACTTAACATGTTATTACTAACTACGTCGCCAGATAGTCTTTATTAGCCATTTTACCTATTTGGGCTCAAAAGCCCATTAGGCCCATCTTTGGCCCATTGAAAACCCAACTTACCGAGAAGCTCGAAATTGCACCTTCTGCAATTTCGCCACTGTCATTTACTAGTTTGATCACCACAGGGTATTCGGTTACCCTCAGATCCTTTCAAGACAAATTTTTCGGTCACTTCAATCGGACACTTTAGCATAGTTTCGGTCATTACGGCCTTCAGCCATCCTAGTCTATGATAGAGACACGTTACACACCTGCTAATGGATGAAACAACGACGGAATCCACGTACGAAGAGCCTACAATCGGAATGATAGTTTTTAGTCTAATAATCTATAACCAAAGAGCCATAAACCCTTACCATAATCAGCCTACGTGGCCTAAGCATCGAAATCTTACCCCTTTTTGTCGATTGTGGACTAAATCCCGGAGTCCAATCGCGTTTAACCTTCCAAGTCCTTAGCTGCACAACCTCTTGATCGCATTAACACAAACAGACCAAAAGAAAGCGGCCAACAAGTCTTTAGACACTAACGTTAGCCTCCCTATAAGGGATTTCGGCTTTTCATGCCTTAAATCCTGAAGAACTAACGGAATAAATCTTAAGGTACTTACCAATCTAACTACGATCTACAACAGCTCCACTTGCCACCGCCAGGAGAGATAAAGATGACTTAGAATTTGGTTTAAAACACCACAAGGTATGGAGGCTTTCGATTCCCAAAAGAAGAAATGCAGTTTTGGTCCTCAAAGTATTCGGCTCAATAAGAAACAAGAGGCTTTAAGAAATGGATGAAGAGAAGAGAGAGTGGTGGTGCAAAGATTCGGCCAAGGGATTGTGGAGAAAAAGTATATCGATAAGGGAATAGGGTGAAGAGAGGTATATGGCTACTGAGAAATCGATACGGTACAGAGGGGTTTCGGTCACTATAAGAATCGGAAATGAAAGTGAGATGAAGAAAAGAGTTAAGTTGACAAGGTGAGAATAGATTCGGCTAGCAAAAGAATGAGGGTATGGAGTCGGTTTATGGTTTGAGAAGAAGAGAAGAAGAAAAGGCAAATAGATGAGAATAGAAAAGGAAACAAAAAGGAAAAGCTTTAGTCGACTAAAGATTCGGCAACAAAGGGGAAATAGGGTTCGGCTGCAAGGTTTAATGAGAGGGACAAAGTGGCAAAAATAAAGAGTACCTAATAGACTATGTAAAAATCGACAATAGAAAGGGGTTTTTCACTCTTTAAGAAATCGGCACAAATTTACCCAAGAACTAAAGGAGAATTCGGCACACCCTAGCACCTAATTGCCGAAAATGCTTCCTAGGCACAATGCCGAATTTGCCTTCCCTCAAGAGTCCTTTGGCCGGCCATCAGTTTGAAATTCAAACTCTCCTTGATTTGCTCCTCAACCTCCTCCATGATTTACTCTTTGACCAATTCAAATCTCCTCCAACCAGAGTTCCAGTCGGCTTCAAACTCTTACCTGCTCAAGCTTAAAAATAAACAATACTTTCGCAACCTCTGGCGCTTGAACCCTTGACCTCTAGGCTCATTTAGGCGCCACCTTTTAAGGAGCCTAGTGGCGTCTCCCTTGCCACTTTACCACTGGTTCATTTGTGCTACATTTCGCACGCAATTCCTTAAGACCCTTATTTCCACTGATCCCCTATTTCCTAAGGCAAAAATTCAAAATTTTGCCGGGCTTCCAACCAACTCATGGGCCTTCCATAGGCCCATTAACACATCCCAAACATGCATTACACACCTGATTACCAACATTTAAACATTTTAACAGATAATGATAAATCTAAGAAAAACCCGAAAATTAGGGCGTTACAACATAGGGAGCAAAATGGAGAAATCACAGAACTTTCTTTGATGCCGTTACATAGCCTAAGGGTGTTGCGACATACCCTTAAAGATAATCCAAGAGGAGTATACTGACTCCTATGTTGTGACACAAGTCCTGAAGTGTTAGGACATCGACTTTGGACTGAAACTAACACGAGTTAGGGGGCGTTTTAGTTCTCACAATCAAACTTGAAGCTCATAAATGTAACGCTCCAAATTTTAGGTCTTTAGAACTTTTGCATAATTCGATGGTTGCTTGTTTGGGTGTTCTTTGTTGATTTTTGTTCATGTTTAGGGAGCCTTTGGGAAGGTCAGGGCTAAAGTCTATACCCTTGGAGAAATTTTAAATTTTTTTGGCTTAGGGAAGTAGGGATGTTAGCTTGCGGGGTTTAAGTTTAATTATTGTTAGCTCATGTCACAAGGAGCCTAGTGGTGGAGTGGCTTGTGGCGTCATTAGCAAAGGAGAACAAGGCTTGTGGCGCCACAGGCAAGAGGGACTTGGGTTCAAATCCTCTTGTAAGCAAAGTATAGTTATTTTACTGGAAGTGGACAGTAAGTGGTTTAGTCGAAGTTAAACTCTAAAGGTGGTTGTTGATCTGGTAAGAGGTAAGAGTTGAATTGGTCTTCAGGTTTGAATAGATGATGGAGAGTGGTTTAATAAGCAAATCAACAAGGAAACTATGGGATTGAGGAGTGAAGGAGGGGTTGGCAGATTGTAGGCAACTTGGGGTTGCAAAATTCAGCTAAGGTCTTATACACTTAGCATTTTCGGCATTTGAATGTTTAGGAGCCTAGATTTTTCTCTTCGACTTGGGTTTAGGTGCTTTAAACCTTTTGGTGAAACTTTCCTTTAGGTAATCCTTATTACGAAACCTTATTCTTAATCTTGCCATCTTTAATTTTACCGAAAGTGGAGTCACAAAGTGTCGAATTTCTTTGCCTTTCTCAAAAGTCGAATTCTATTTCCCCTTCTTATCATTTTTAAACTTTGCCAAACCTAGTTCTTATTCTCCTCTAATATTAGCCTTGGTCAACTTTTCTCCTTCACTGGCCAAATTCAACTTTGGTTCCATACCTATTCTTGAAGCCGATTATCTCTTTCTTTTACATCTCTCTCGATTTTCTTTCATAACCGAAACCTTACTTCTCTCCCTACCAGTTTCTTTAAGCCAAATCTTGTCCCCTACTCTTGATCAAAATTTTTGTATTGGCCGAACCCCACAGTATTTCTTTTCTCTGCTATTCTTTCAATCGATTCTCTTAGGGCCGGATACTTAGTTTCAACACTCAGGGTAAGTACTCTATTCTATTCATTCATTCTCTTATGAGTGTTGATAAAAAGTCAAAACCCTTTCGATAATCAGCTTTGATCTTTGGAAACCGATTCAAGTTCTTTTCTCTTTGCTTTTGTACCATAGCTTTTCATAGCAAGTGATCGCGTGAGGGCAAAGGCGGGTTGGCGATTAATAGTAGCTGGGCAGCTTGGATTTAGTGACTAATTTCGGCAAGGTAAGTGGTGGGCGAAGTTTTGTTCATGGTCGAATGTATTAAGATTGGGTATGGATGGTTTCAAGTTAGATTGTGGATTAACATGGTGATTGGACTTTTGTAGGTTGGGCATCGGTGGGATTAGTCAACTCTATTCATAAGCAACTGTGTAACTACACCCTCTATAGTGTAGGTCGGCAAAAGCCGGAATGCTAACAAATAGAGGCCCCATTGGTGTACGAATGCTAATGGGCCAAAATGAACCCGTTAAGATGGGTTTTAGTCTGTGGAGACCATTTGGTGTGATTCTACACACGTAGGCTATGTCGGGCTGAGATGGGCTGAATGGGCCCAATAGGGGTTTCAGGGCCCAAAGATCACTTCTGACCTAATTAATGAATCTGGGTTGCTGGGCTTGATGTAGGATTTGTTAAGAGGTTATACTTAGTTTAGAGGCATTAAATCTGATAAAAAGGACGGACCTACCTTTAAGGGGTAAAATTACCTTTTTACCCCCAGCCTTGGAAATGGTAAATTTATGACTTTGCATAATTAATTTTGTATCTGCTTTTCTGTAAGCATGTTATATATTATGTTCTATGAATCTGCATGGGGAAGGAAGTTCTGTTATAGTGGCTCTGCAGACATTTCTGCTAACAGTGGCCTTGCCACTTATTCTGTTTCTGGTGGCTCTGCCACAATAATCTGTTACTAGTAGCGTTGCTGCACATTGGCGTGTAGGCTAGGTAGGTTGAGTTATTCCCCACATGGTGTGTTGGTTGGTACGGGGGGTGTGATGGCTGGCTTGGGTGGGACCTGCATATTACATTATCTGTATCTGTTATGGGCTTAGGCCCAATCTATTTCTGTTTTGGGCTATGGCCCATTCTGCTCTATTGGAGAGTTGCACACTAAGTTTCCCAAACTCACTCTTTTAGTTCTTGACATGTGCAGGTAACTTCCAGATTTAGTGGATTTGGTGCCGTATAGGACTCGAGGTGGCCACGTGTCTGTCTGCTTGCTTTTTGCATCGGTTGGACCTTTACTATTTTTAATTCTTTACCCGTTTTCTATTCTAGGTTTAAGTTATGTAATAAGGCCATTTTGGGATTTTAACTTTAATCTGGCTACTTATTATTGTGGACGGAAATTGCATGAAATTGGTTAATTAATCAAACTAGACTCCTAATAATTTATAACGAAAGTTTTGGAAAGAAAAACCACGCCCTTATGTTTTAAACGCTTTCAACAATTTGAAGCATAACCTAACTTACTATGGTAACTTTTCAAAATTGAGCAAAGGTTTTCACCTAGAAACCAAATGACGTTTTCTAAATAAATGAACTTGTTTTAGAAGACCTAAATTTTATTTAGTTAGACGGATCTTTTTCTAAGTTCTTCACCATGTGACCCTCTAGATTCGACCGTAACGTCCAGGCCGAGTTTGGGGTGTTACATTTAGTGGTATCAGAGCCAGGTTACAACAACTTGGCTGTGGATGGGTTTGAAAAATGTTCTATAAAATATGTATTTTTAAAAAAAATTTTGTAAACTATGACAATCTTCTTTTAAATGATTTCTAAAATATTAAAGGATTTCTTTCGTGGTTTTAAATAATGATATCTAAAATATGGCACATTGAGTCTTTGGCCCAAATTTATAAGTTTCTCTAATTCACTCTGATTTATTCTGTTATATGTGAAATAATTAAGACACTACTTTAGTTAGTATTGAGACTTTGTAGTTAGGGCAAATTGAAACTATAAGAACTTACAAACTATAGTTAGATATGGATTTGTGAGAACAAACCCTAAAAATCTCTGTCTTCTGCATAAAACATCTATAATAAATATTGAAACTTTGACTAAGGCATAAAATTTCTTAAATCACATAAAGCGATATGAGTACAAGAGCTGCACGTGGAAGAGGCTGTGGTAGAGGCCAGGGAAGTGCACCAGTAGGATCTTTGGAGTCAGGGCACATGCCTGCTACGGAGGCACCAGTGCCGCTAGTGACTGAGACCGAGTCCCATGATTGGGCAGCCAGGGATGATGGCTTATCCTAGGCAATGCTCCGCGTTTTAGAGAGAGTTGCCGGAGCAAGTACTAGAAAGTAAACCGCGGGTCAATTTCTGAACGGCTCCGAGCTAATGGAGCGAAAATTTTCATGGGTATTTCTGGTGTAGCCCCGAATGTGGCCGAATATTGGCTGGAGGCCACTGAGCGAATTATGGATGACCTGGACTATTCGGTGGAGTAGAAATTGAAGGGAGCAGTATCTTTACTGCAGGACGAGGCCTACCAATGGTGGCTCACTATGAAAGAGGGTACAGTAGCTGATTGGATAACATGGGACTTCTTTAAGACATCTTTTCAGGGAAAATACGTTGAGGCGAGTTATGTGGATGCTCGAAGGAAGGAATTTTTGAACCTAACTCAGGGGAATAAGTCTGCAGCAGAGTATGAGGCTGAGTTCTTGAGGTTAAGCTGTTATGTACGTGGGATTGTGGCAACGGAATATGAGCGTAGCGTGTATTTTGAAAATGGGCTGAGAGATGAGCTAAGGGTACTGATTCGCCCTGCAGAGGGAGCACAACTTTGCTATGTTGGTTGAGAAAGCTAAAATAACCGAGGATGTTAAGCGCTCAGAGTGCTAGAATTGGGAAAAGGAGAGAAATAGATTTAGGAGGGATGCAAGTCCGTCGGGGAGGCCTGTTAAGAGGACCAGGGTCACGGAACCAGTTAGAGCAGCTGCAACTAGTGTGGTGAGGGCTCGAGTTTGTGCTGATTGTGGAAGGTCACATCCAGGCGAGTGTAGGAGGAGCAGAGATGCATGTTTTCGATGTGGGGCTATGGATCATTGATAAACAATAAATTATACACATTTTTACCCTATGCTTAGGCATATTTTTGGATAAATTAACCCTTGATTTGTGTAAATTGATGCTCTTAAACCTTTAATTTCATGTTTTATACTCAGGTGAGCTTAGGGAAGAGAAAATAGCAAAGAACGGGCCGAAAATGAGCAAAATAAGCCCAATTTAAGAATCAACACGGCCTGAGAATTCGCCACACGGGCGTGTCTCACGGCCGTGCCATCTTGAGCCTAAACACGGCCCAACCCCGACTCACACGGCCAGGCCACACGGCCGTGCCACATCAACAGACCCGAACATGGCCCATTATTGAAGTCACACGGGCATGGCAGACGGGCATGTCCTTGTCGTGAGGTAGTTCAATTTCACTCGGAAAAGGCTACTCAGGGGCTAAGAAATGTATTCTATAGCTCTATATAAAGACCCAAGGAGGCAACTACGAAGGGTGCTTTTATTCCTACCAACACACAGAGTAGAAGCAAGGAATTACTCCAAAGGAAGCCGATTGACCCGTCTCAGAATTCGAATTATCCTTCAGGACTGAAGATCTCCCTTCAATTTCCTACAGGGGTTTTAGGGTTCTTTATGTTTTGTTATCATTATTCTACTGAGATGTTTTCTTTTATAATTATGAACTAAATCCCCCAAATACTTGAGGGGGATGAAACCTAAGTCAGATCTTGTTATTATTCTCTTTTGAATCATATGATAAATACTTGAATTGTTCTTAATTATGTGTTATTAATTCTTGCTTTAATATTCCAGGATATTAATTCAAGTATTGATATGCTTATTCAGAGGAGCAAAAGTCCCTGTCTAAGAGTAAATCTAGCATAATTAAGCAGAGTTGCTCGCAATCCTAGAAATAGGACGACAAAAATCTGTCGGATTAGAGTCAAACCTAATAAGAGAATCCATAGATCGAGTTAATGCAACACTAGGGGTTTTAATTAGAAAGAGATTTCAATTAATCAACCTAGGGTTAGTTGTTTTTAGTCTCGAGAGAGATATTAACATAAGTTAGGGATTTCTACGGACCAAGTCAAGTGAATAAATAGTCTAGTTCAAGAGTTGATAACAAGTGAAGTCTAGGTGGATTCTCCCTTGAGCATTGTCCAAATCAATCAGTTTTCCTAAAGAGTTTTCTCTAATTCACTTTTTGTGTATTCTTAGCTTAGTTTAATAATTAGTTTAGTTTAATAAAAATCCCCTTTTATTCCTAGGTTAAATAATAGAAAGAAAGTTAGTACTAGTACTTTTGATTCCTTTGGGTTTGATATCTCAGTCTTGGCACTAAGCTATACTGCTGTTTGATAGGTGCGCTTGCCTTAAATCGTGATAATAGTTAGTTTTGGGTACGATCATATTTTATAAATTTTATTACTTCATATCACGCATATCAATCATCAGGTGAAAGATTGCCCTCAGAGGCCAATTCAGGTGCAACCTGCAAAAAGGAGAGTCTTCAACCTGTGAGAGGTGGACTACCACTGAGGTGCTGGACATGCTGAGGCTCGACAGCCAGCGTTGGTCTACGCTGCTCGTCGGCATGAAGAGGGTGATACACCAAATGTCATTTCTGGTATGTTTTTAATTCATAGCATGCCTTATGTTGCTTTAATTGATATTGGTTCCACGCACTCTTATGTGGCTTGTGATGTGTCTGGGAAGTTGGGTATGCAATCTGAGAACACTGTGAGTGAGGTATCTATAGTTAGTCCACTGGGTAACTTGGTTAGTGTAGAAAAACTTTTTAGAGATGTACCCCTAGAGAATCAGGGTAAAATCTTTCATGCGAATCTGATGGAGTTACCGTTTGGAGAGTTTGACCTTATTTTGGGGATGGACTGGCTGGTTAAACACCAAACAAACGTGGACTATGCTGCTAAAAGGATTATATTAATGACTTCAAAAGGTGAAGAGATAGCCATAATAGGGGAGCAAATGGATTATCTGTCAAACGTAATTTCAGCCTTAAGGGCCGAAAAACTGATTCGCGAGGGTTGCAAAGCTTTTCTGGCTTATGTAAGCAATTCTAAGCTTGAGGGTCCTTTAGTAGGAGAAGTAAAGGCTGTTAAGGAATTCGTGGATGTCTTTCCAGACGAGTTACCTGGCTTGCCTTTGAATCGTGAAGTTGAATTTGGCATTGATCTGTTGCCGGGAATAGCTCTTGTGTCCATCGCCCCCTACAGGATGGCACCGAAAGAGTTTGTTGAGTTAAAGGCACATATTCAAGAACTTCTGGATCAAGGTTTTATCTGACCAAGTGTGTTTCCATGGGGAGCACCAGTACTATTTGTCAAGAAGAAAGACGGAACGATGCACATGTGCATAGATTATCGTCAGTTGAACAAACTGACTATCAAGAGTAAGTACCCTCTGCCAAGGATTGATGATTTTTTTGATCAGCTTAGAGGAGCCTCGGTGTTCTCCAAGATTAATCTCCGGTATTGTTATCATCAATTAAGGGCTAAGGGAGTGGACATCTATAAGACAGCATTTAGGACAAGGTACGGGCACTACGAGTTTTTGGTGATGCCGTTTGGCTTGATGAATGCACCGGCGGCCTTCATGGATCTCATGAATTGGGTTTTTCAACCTTACTTGGACCAGTTTGTGGTTGTCTTCATAGATTACATTCTGGTATATTCAAAGTCTGAGGAGGATCACGATGAACATCTTCGTATAGTTCTGTAAATTCTAAGGGAGAAGCAACTCTACGCCAAGTTTAGTAAGTGTGAATTTTGGCTTCGTAGTTTAGTAAGTGTGAATTTTGGCTTCGTGAAGTAACATTCTTGGGTCATGTTGTTTCTGCCGAGAAAATTCAAGTGGACCCTCAAAAAGTAGAAGCGGTGTTGGACTGGAAACCGCCAAGGACTGTGTCTAAAATTCAGAGTTTTCTGGGTTTGCAGGGTACTACAGAAGGTTTGTGGAAGGGTTTTCTATCATTATTGCACCATTGACTGGGTCGTTGTGGAAAGGGGCACCATTTGTCTTGTCTGACAAGCAGCAAAAGAGTTTTGAGAAACTGAAAAAGGTGTTAACGGAGGCCCCTGTCTTAATTCAGCCAGAATCTGGGAAGGAGTATACAGTGTATAGTGGTGCGTCACACGTTGGGTTAGGTTGTGTGTTGATGCAGGAGGGGAAGGTGGTTGCGTATGCTTTACGCCAGCTTAGGCCGCATGAGGTGAACTACCCCACGTATGACTTAGAGTTGGAAGTGGTCATGTTTGCATTAAAAATCTGGCGGCATTATCTCTATGGGGAAAAGTGTACTATTTACACAGACCATAAGAGCCTCAAATACCTCCTTACTCAGAAAGAGTTAAATCTTAGGCGACGAAGGTGGATTGAGTTGCTTAAAGATTATGAGTGCTCTATCGAGTATCACCCTTGAGCCTTTAGAGTTGTATCTGATCTGAGAGCGTTGTTCGCTCGTCTTAGCCTATATGATGACAGGAGTCTGTTGGCAGAACTTCAAGTAAGGCCGACTTGGACTGAGCAGGTCAAAGAAAAACAGTTGTTGGATGAATATCCGGTTCCTCATTTTCAACAAGTGAATAATGGTGAGAATTCTGATTTTTGGTTGAATAGTGAAGGAGCTCTGTGCTTCTGAGGGAGAATTTGTATTCCGAAGAACTCTGATCTGAGGCAGTTGATTCTGAAAGAGGCTTATGGCAGCCCTTATGCCATGCATCCTGGAGAAAACAAACTTTATCGGAACTTATGAGAACTATATTAGTGGCCTGGACTTAAGCGCGAGGTAACTGAATTTGTGAATAAGTGTCTGACGTGCCAGCAGGTGAAAGCTGACCATCAACTACCTTCTGGGCTGCTACAACCTGTTAAAATTCCACTTTGGAAGTGGGAAAGGGTAACTATGGACTTCGTAAGTGGGTTACCGTGACGCCTTCCAAGAAAGACTCGCTCTGCGTAGTAGTTGACAGGTTGACTAAATCCGCTCACTTCATACCAGTTAGAACGGATTATTCTCTTCAAAAGCTTGCTAAGTTGTATGTATCTGAGATAGTACGTCTTCACGATGTGCCAGTATCGATTATTTCTGACAGAGATCCCAGATTTACGTCTCGGTTCTGGAAGAAGTTACATGAGGCTTTGGGTTCGCGTTTGGATTTTAGCACTACTTTTCATCCTCAGACGGATGGTCAGTCAGAAAGGGTAATTCAGGTATTGGAAGATATGCTAAGAGGTTGTGTTATTGATTTTCGTGGCAGTTGGGAAGATTACTTGCCGTTAGCTGAGTTTGCTTATAACAACAGTTACCAAGCAAGTATCTAGATGGCACCATATGAGGCGTTATATGGTCAGAGATGTCGTACGCCTACCTGCTGGACTGAGTTAGGGGAACGTCAAATGTTAGGGCCAGAGTTAGTGGCTGACACAGAGGATAATGTTAAACTGATTAGAGACCGGTTGAAGAAGGCATCTGACAGGAAAAAGTCATATGCGGATCTGAAGCATAAGGAAATTGAATTTCCCATAGGAAATATGGTGTTCTTAAGGGTTTCAACTTGGAAGAAAATCCTGAGATTCGGAAAGAAGGGCAAGTTAAGTCCTCGTTTTATCAGGCCTTACCGGGTTTTGAAAAGAGTGGGTCCGGTAGCTTATCAGCTTAAGTTACCTCCAGAATTGGATTGGATCCACGACGTCTTCCATGTTTCTATGTTCAGACGGTAGAGTTCTGATCCCTCCCATATCGTACCGGTTGAAGAAATCGAAGTTAAGTCTGACCTGGCCTTTGATGAAGAGCCAGTGCAAATTCTGGACCGTGATGTAAAGGTGTTGAGGAGCAAGTCTGTTCCACTGGTAAAAGTACTCTGGTGCAATCATGGTATGGAAGGGGCCACGTGGGAGCCTGAGGAGATAGTGCGACAATAGTACCCTCACTTATCCTAACCAGGTAAAATTTCGAGGCCGAAAATTCTTTAAGGGGGTAGAGTTGTAACGCCCTAAATTTTAGTGTCTTTAAAACTTTTGCATAATTCGATGGTTGCTTGTTTGGGTGTTCGTTGTTGATGTTTGTTCGTGTTTAGGGAGCCTTTGGGAAGGTCAGGGTTAAAGTCTAAACCCTTGGAGAAATTTTGATTTTTTTTTTTTGCTTAGGGAAGTAGGGATGTTAGCTCGTGGCATTTAAGTTTAATTATTGTTAGCTCATGTTACAAGGAGCCTAGTGGTGGAGTGGCTTGTGGCGTCATTAGCAAGGGGGCATAAGGCTTGTGGTGCCACAGACAAGAGGGACTTGGGTTCAAATCCTCTTGCTAGCAAAGTATAGTTGTTTTGCTGGAAGTGGATGGCAAGTGGTTTAGTCGAAGTTAAACTCTGAAGGTGGTTGTTGATCTGGTGAGAGGTAAGATTTGAATTGGTCTTCAGGTCTGAATGGATGATGCAGAGTGGTTTAAGGAGCAAATCAAGGAGAAAATTATGGGATTGAAGAGTGAAGGAGGGGTTGGCCGATTGTAGGCAACTTGGGGTTGCAAAATTCGGCTAAGGTCTTTTGCACTTAGCATTTTCGACATTTGAATGTTTAGGAGCCTAGATTTTTCTCTTCGACTTGGGCTTAGGTACTTTAAACCTTTTAATGAAACTTTCCTTTAGGTAATCCTTATTACGAAACCCTATTCTTAATCTTGCCTTCTTTAGTTTTACCGAAAACGGAGTCAAAAAGTGCCAAATTTCTTTGCCTTTCTCAAAAGCCGAACTCTATTTCCCCTTCTTCTCATTTTTGAACTTTGCCGAACCTAGTTCTTATTCTACTCTAATATTAGCCTTGGTCAACTTTTCTCCTTCACTGGCCAAATTCAACTTTGCTTCCATACCTATTCTTGAAGCCGATTATCTCTTTCTTTCACATCTCTCTCAATTTTCTCTCATAACCGAAACCTTACTTTTCTCCCTACAAGTTTCTTTAAGCCAAATCTTGTCCCCTACTCTTGATCAAAATCTCTGTACTAGCCGAACCCCACAGTACTTCTTTGCTCTGTTATTCTTTCAATCGATTCTCCTAGGGCCGGATACTTAGTTTCAACACTCAGGTTAAATACTCTATTCTATTTGTTCATTCTTTTATGAGTGTTGATAAAAAGTCAAAACCCTTTCGATAATCGGGTTTGATATTTGGAAACCGATTCAAGTTCTTTTCTCTTTGCTTTTGTACCATAGCTATTCGTAGCAGGTGATCGCGTGAGGGCAAAGGCGAGTTAACAATTAATAGTAGCGGGGCAGCTTGGATTTAGTGACTAATCTCGGCAAGGTAAGTGGTGGGCGAAGTTTTGTTAATGGTCGAATGTATTAAGATTGGGTATGGATGGTTTCAAGTCGGATTGTAGATTAACATGGTGATTGGAATTTTGTAGTTTGGGCATCGGTGGGATTAGTCAACTCTATTCATAAGCAGGTGTGTAACTACACCCTCTGTAGTGTAGGTCGGCAAAAGCCGAAAAGCTGAAATACCGACAAATAGAGGCCCCATTGGCGTGCAAATGCTAATGGCCCAAATTGAACCCGTTAAGATGGGTTTTAGTCTGTGGAGACCATTTGGTGTGATTCTACACACGTAGGCTCTGTCGGGCTGAGATGGGCCGAATGGGCCCAATAGGGGTTTCAAGGCCCAAAGATCACTTCTAACCTAATTAATGAATCTGGGTTGCTGAGCTCGATGTAGGATTTATTAAGAGGTTATACTTAGTGTAGAGGCATTAAATCTGATAAAAAGGACGGAGATACCTTTAAAGGATAAAATTACCTATTTACCCCCAGCCTTGGAAATGGTAAATTTATGACTTTGCATGATTAATTCTGTAACTACTTTTCTGTAAGCATGTTATATATTTTGTTCTACGAATCTGCATAGGGATTGGGATTATGGTTATGTAAGAAGTTCTGTTATATTGGCTCTGCCACACATCTCTGTTAACAGTGGCCTTGCCACTTATTCTGTTTCTGGTGGCTCTGCCACAATAATCTGTTACTAGTAGCGTTGCTGTACATTGGTGTGTGGGCTGGGTGGGTTGAGTTATTCCCTACATGGCGTGTTGGTTGGTACGGGTGGTGTGATGGCTGGCTTGGGTGGGACCTGCATATTACATGTTCTATATCTGTTATGGGCCTAGGCCTGATCTGTTTCTGTTTTGGGCTAGGGCCCCTCTACTTTGTTAGGGAGTTACGCACTGAGTTTCCCAAACTCACTCTTTTAGTTCTTAACGTGTGCAGGTAACCTCCAGATTTAGTGGATTTAGTGACGTAGAGGACTTGAGGTGGCCACGTGTCTGTCTGCTTGCTTTCTGCATCAGTTGGACCTTTACTATTTTTAATTCTTTACTCGTTCTATTCTGGGTTTAAGTTATGTAATAAGACTATTTTGGGATTTTAACTTTGATCTGGCTACTTATTATTTTGAACGGAAATTGCATGAAATTGGTTAATTAATCAAACTAGAATCCTAATAATTTATAACGAAAGTTTTGGAAAGAAAAACCACGCCCTTATGTTTTAAATGCTTCCAACAATTTTAAGCATAACCTAACTTACTACGGTAACTTTTCAAAATTGAAGCAAAGGTTTTCACCTAAAAACCAAATGGTGTTTTCTAAATAAACGAACTTGTTTTAGAAGACCTAAACTTTGTTTAGTTAGACGGACCTTTTTCTAAGTTCTTCACCATGTGACCCTCCAGATCCGGGCGTAACGTCCAGGCCGGGTTTGGGGTGTTCACAGAAATGTCAGCTAACCTAGGTTAAGGACGACGACCGCCTGAAATCTATAAATAGGCTCCTTTGTTACATGTTATTAACACCAGTTACCTAGTTTAGAATTCTACTTTTAATTTTAGTTTAGCTTTTCTTCTTTTTTAGGTTTTAGATTTATTTCCAAGTTGTTCTTTCTTTATCTCGAGAGATCTAATATGTGGAAGGCAATCAAACTTGTGGATTCATATTCATCTTTAATACAACTCAGACGTTTTCTTAAACTCTATACTTTCAATTTTTTTATCATTCTTATTCTCTATATCAATTTTATAATATTCATGAAAATCATAAGGAACTAATCCCTCTTTGGGTGATTAGTAAGTGGAGGTATGATTTATTAACTGTCTTGTAGGGTTACTCAATGGATCAGCTATTTGGGAAAGGAAGAACCTAAAACCCTATGCTTGACAACCCTAGGTGGGAATTAACCCATAATTGATATGGCCTATCCATGAACACCTTCACCCTACTC
Organism: Gossypium stocksii; assembly: GCA_020496765.1. Taxonomy (NCBI): domain Eukaryota; kingdom Viridiplantae; phylum Streptophyta; class Magnoliopsida; order Malvales; family Malvaceae; genus Gossypium; species Gossypium stocksii. The sequence continues at coordinate 67,735,831 of CM035622.1, forward strand.
GGTCTGGATTGTGAAGTTGGAAGATAAGTAGTCCTTGTTGACTCGTTATTTGAGTGGAAGATCAAAAGATCCTATTGGGATAACAACTAGTTGATTGATGAGAAAACCAAAGCGATAGTTGATGGAGATTATCAGAGTGAGCTAATCAAATTTGATTTATTCAATTCTATGATCTCTTGAATTTTACTTCTTTATGTTAGCTTATTATTATAAAAATCTTAAAACTCCTTTTATTTTATCTTCATACTATTACTAAATTATAGTACTAATTAGATCTTTCAATGTTTAGGTTAAAATTGATCTAGCACTCACCTCCCTTAGGTACGATCCTTAGAGTACTCACTTACTCCGTTGTAACTATATTACAGCTAAACCCGTATACTTGCAGATATTAGTTCACATATCGACATCATTTACTATAGTATTCATGCTTTGGGTGTTAGTACATCTAAAGGTGGTTAGTAGGCTTCTCATCGCTACCCAACGGACATCCTCTTTATAACATCCCACTCGGTGAAATCTTAAAATCCAAATACTGTTCAGAGAATAGGTTGGATAAGATGAGTTAAGAGTGAATGGTATTAAAGCTAGTCTAAAGATAAGAACCACTTGGGTGCACCCGTGACGCCTTTAGATTTGGTGAACACTAGGGTAGCACGAAGTGAATAATAAGTAAACCTCTAAAGAAAGGTTCACGACGAGAAGCCACTATTGGCATACATAAGATGGATGAAATTTGTTATAAGTAATGAAGAAATAAATCTTGTGCTAAGAAGTTTATGTTAGAATAAGGGAATTTAGTAATGATGGCCTTGAGCTAGTTAAGTTATAAGGAAAAGATAGTTAGGGATTAATCGAATGTGAACTAAAATAGTTAAGAACCAAAGGAAAGCACTTGATTAGTATTCTTGGAATTGAGAAGATTTGGATAAGACTACCAAATGATTGATGTGACATTTTTTGAGTCCGAATAAAGTCAAGGAACAAGTAAAAGCATTTAAGACAAGAACTGTATCTTATCTCTTTCCTAGAGAGTGCAAAACCAAGTGAAGATATGAAAGCTCTTCCAAGTTATATGTAACACCTTAACCCGTATCCGTCACTGGAACAGGGTTACGAGGTATTACCAATCAAATAACTTCATTTAATAAAGAATTCACACACATTAGGCATTCGTATTCAATATCATTCAATCACAATCATCATGTCCCTTATACAGGCCTAAGAGGCCTTAAACATGCTTAAAAAATAGTTCGGGACTAAACTGATAACTTACAAAAACTTTGGAAACTGAGAAAAATTTTCTAGAATACAGAGGTCACACGCCCATGCGAATAGCCCTTGTGCCTCACATGGCTACAGACATGCCCATGTCATAGACCGTGTGAAAATAGGGCATACATACTAATTGTGTCACACGGCTGACCACACGCCCGTGTGTCTAGGCCGTGTAACTCACTATTTGGTTTTTAATTAAGCTTCAGGGGACACACGACCATGTTCTAAGGCCATGTGTCACACACGGTCGAGCCACACTCCCATGTGCTTAGCTGTGTGGACAAAAATAGGCCAGTTACAAGCCACATTTCTTACCCAAATATGGACACTTAAAACACAATAAAATGGTACCAATTTTATACCCAATGGACAGCCGAAACATTCTCAATACATGCATAAAATATACCATTTCCATACCAACAACTAACATGCTGAATACCTTGTGTTTTACCTATGCAAATCATACCAACTTCACATACTCAAATCAACTAATTAAACCTTTCCAACATGCATCATCACACACCAATTTCACAAGCACATAGCTTCCCTATTATCAACCATTTTACATCCACATTACATATTAACATCAAGCATCATGAATCTATCTACAATCACATAACTAAAACCAACTAATTCACATATCAAATATCATGATTCATTAGCCATCACAACAACTACACCAAATATGCCAAAACATAAGGCAATATATACACATCCATTTATCATCATATTTAAGCCATATCAAAAGGCCAAATACACTTTCATTAAACAAACCAAAATGACCATAGCCTATACATGCCATATATCATATACACAATTTCAAAAGGTACCAAATAGTTGCACGATAGTGTGATAGAGTAGCTGACGATCCATTAAACCGAGCTAGCTTTGAACCACTGTAAAATAGAGGAAAAATAAACACTGTAAGCTTTATAGCTTAGTAAGCTCGTATGATAATAACTTAATACATTAAATAAATCCAATTCAACCAATTAAACATAACATGACAATATACATATTAACTACAAACCTTTCTCATGTCTCTAAACATTATCAAATACAAACTCATCAAACTTTCACCATTTGATACTTGAATAGGTTCTGCACATACCTGTATCGTCTTGTACCAACCTCTTTCTCAGCCACAGCATTCGTTTACTCGTTGAACCACTCAGAATAAAAGTTAGATACGTTAGGAGTCTCATATGGTAAGTACCTATACCATGGCCCATAGCCAAATCAAGGTAGCTTATCCAAAAAATCATTATCATGGCCAGAAGCCAAATCAGTATAACACACACCCAAAGTGCTAATATCTTGGCCCAAATCCAAGTAAACGTATCTCCTAATGACATGTCACCAGTATCCAAATCTATTCCTAAGGTTCGACCGGGATTTCACATTTGTTGATTCAATTGCAATTTAACCATTACCAAAGCATTAAACAAATATTATAATAAAGTTATCACATACAAACTTACCTTAGCGGTTACAATGACCACACGAGTCAACTAATCCGAGACTTTATTCTTCCCCCGATCTAAGTTCCTATTTCGCTTTTCTTGATCTATATAATATCAAATTTAGCTTATTTAGTTATCTCTCTATTCAATTTAATCCAAATCACACATTTAGACATATTTTCACGTTAGCCCTTAAACTTTCACATTTTTGCACTTTAGTCTTTATTTCACAAATTAACAAATTAGTGAAATTCCAACAATACCTATGGTAGCCAAATTTCTATAATGTCCCTAGCAGCCCATATCTTTCTTTTATTCACACATTTGACCACAATTTTACCACTTTTCACAATTTCATCGCTATTTTGCATTTTCATCAAAAATCATTTTATAAGACATGAAAATCTAACCTCACAAATTCTTATTTCATCATCAAACATCAAAACACATCAATATTCATCAATGGAATCTTTCAAAAAATTTAATATTTTTGCAAAATAGTCCCTAGGCTAGCTCGATTACGAAGTAACGATCACAAAAACATAAAAATATCAAAAACAGAGCTAAAACTGTAACTTAATCAAGCTATGAATGTGCCAAATATAACAAGCACCCAAACCCTATTCTGTTCTTCTAATTTTGATGAGAAGATGAGAGAAATGATGAATAATTTTGTTATGTTCTATTTTAATTAACCTTATTTTATGGTTTACCATTTTACCCTTTGTTATAAACATTAAAAATCTAGTAATACATGCCCATTTATAACCATTCCCACAACCAATGGTCTAATAACATCATTAGGACCTCCTCATTTCAACTTAAAAGCAATTAAGCACTTTAAACTAATAGCACAAAACTTTTGCATTCTATGTGATTTAGTCCTTTTTTCTCAAATTAAACATCGAAATGCTAAAATTAAATCACGAAAATTTCACACATCCACATGAACATGTTGTAAGCACATAAAATAATATTAAAATAATTTTCCAACCTCAAATTTTTTGTTTCAAAATCACTGTTCTGATTTCTCAAAAAGTGGGTTGTTACAACTCTACCCCCTTAGGGATTTTTGTCCTCGAAAATTCTTACCAGTGAATAGTTTGGGATATTACTTTCTCATAACATCCTCAGGCTCCCATGTAGCTTCTTCGACCCCATGTCGATGCCATAAGACTTTCACTAATGCTATTCTCTTATTTCTCAACTCTTTGATCTCACTGGCTAGAATTCAGATCGGTTCTTCATTGTACGATAAATCTGACTGGATCTTAACTTTCGTAAGAGAAATAATGTGTGTAGGGTCTGATCAGTATCGTCAGAGCATCGATACATGGAATACATTGTGTATCTTTTCTAACTTAGATGGTAAAGACAACTGATAAGCCACTGACCAATTCACTCAATAATCTTATACGGTCTGATATGTCGCGGACTCAATTTCCCTTTTTTGCCGAATCTGGGTATTTTCTTCCAAGATGAGACTTTCAAAAACACGTTATCTCCAACCTGATACTCAATATCTTTTTGTTTCAAATTCGTATATGATTTCTGTCTATCTGAAGCTACTTTCAAACTATCGCAAATTACTCTCACTTTCTCTTTAGTCTCTCTGATTAAATCAACCCCGTGAATCTTATTCTTACTAAGCTCGGTCCAATACAACGGTGTTAGGTATTGACGACCATAAAGAGCATTGTATGGTGCCATTTTGATACTTCATTGAAAGCTATTATTATAAGCAAATTCAATCAATGGTAGATATTTTTCCCAACTACCTTCAAACCCAAGAATGCAACAATGAAACATATCCTCAAGTATATGTATAACATGCTCGGATTGACCATTCATCTGCAGGTGAAACATGGTTCTAAAATGTAGCTTTGTACACAAAGCTTCTTCCAATTTCTTCCAAAATCGAGAAGTAAATCTTGGATCTCTATCAAAAATAATAAATAATAGCACTCTGTGCAATCTTACAACCTTAAAGATATAGAACTCAGCTAATTTTTCAAGCAAATAATCTGTACGTATAGGAATGAAATGATACAACTTCATCAATCTGTCAGCAACAACCCAAATTACATCTTTCTTTCTCTGATTCAAGGGCAATCCTGATACGAAATCCATGGTTACTTTATCTCATTTCCACTCGAGAATCATTACAGGCTGCAGTAAACCTGACAGTACTTGATGTTTAGCTTTAACTTGCTGACAAATCAAACATCTCGACACAAACTCAGAGATATCACGTTTCATGCCATGCCATCAACATAGCTATTTCAGGTCATTATAGATTTTCATGCTTCCCAATTGCATAGATAAACAACCACTATGTGCTTCATTTAAAATCACCTGAATGAGCTCGAATTTTCTCAGTAGACATACTCTATCTCTAAATCTCAAACAATCATCAGATTTAATTTGAAATTCTGAATTAGAATTTAACTCACACTGAGCTCGCTTAGCTTGTAATTCATTATCGACTTTCTAAGCTTCACAAATCTACTAAATAAATAATGGCCTCGCTCTCAACTCAGCTATAACTGAAACATTGTCTGACAAAGCTAATTGTGTGTTCATAGCATGCAAAGCAAATAAGGATTTTTGGCTCAAAGCATCAGCAACTACATTTGCTCTCCCCGGATGATAGTCAATTATTAACTCGTAGTCCTTTAGCAATTCAAGCCATCTATGTTGTCGCAAATTCAGATCTTTCTAAATTATCAGTTATTTCAAACTCTTGTGGTCTATATAAATGTGACATTTTTCTCCAAAAAATAATGGTGTCAAATCTTTAGTGCAAACACAATTGCAGCTAATTCCAAATCGTGCGTCGGGTAATTCTTTTCATGCGGCTTTAACTACCTCGAGGCATAAGCTGCAACTTTGCCTTCCTACATTAAAACGTAGCCCAGACCATCTAACGATGCACCACTGAAGATTACGAAATCTTTACCTGATTTGGGCTGAACTAAAACTGGTGCCTCTGTCAATAAATCTTTCAACTGATCGAAGCTTTGCTGACATTTATCGGAGCATTCGAACTTTACATCTTTTTGAAGGAATCTCGTCATCGGAGTTGCAATCATTGAAAAGCCTTTCACAAATCGTCTATAATAATCGGCTAGTCTCAGAAAACTACGGACTTCAGATACATTTCTTAAAGTCTTCCAATCTAAAATTGCGAAAATCTTGTTCGGGTCAACTCAGATACCCGCGGCTGAAACTATATGCCCCAGAAAGCCAACCTTTCATAGCCAGAACTCACATTTGCTAAACTTTGCAAACAACTGCTTGTCTTGTAGAGTCTGTAATACAATTCTCAGATGCTCAGCATGCTCAGATTCATCATGAAAGTAAATCAAAATAACATCAATAAACACAACTACGGATTGGTCTAAATACGGTCTAAAAATCTGATTCATCAAGTCTATAAAGACTTCAGGAGCATTAGTTAGTCTGAAAGGCATAACAAGGAATTCATAGTGTCCGTACCTAGTTCTGAATGTAGTCTTCGACATATCTGAGTCTTTAACTCTTAACTAATAATAACCCAATCTCAACTCTATCTTTGAAAACACAGTTGCTCCTGTCAATTGATCAAACAAGTCATCAATTCAGGGCAGAGGATATTTATTCTTGATTGTCACTTTGTTGAGATGTCGGTAATCTATACACATTCTCATAGTGCCATCTTTCTTTTGCACAAATAATACTGGCGCACCCTAGGGCGAAAACCCAATCTTGCGAATCCTCTATTAGTCAACTCTTGCACTTGAACTTTCAATTCTTTTAACTTAGTTGGGGCCATTCTGTATGGAGCTATCGATATAGGTGTTGTTCCCAGTACTAACTGAATACCAAACTCAACCTCTCTGATTGATGGTAAACCTGGTAACTCTTTAGGAAATACATCTGTTTACTCGCACACAACTGGAACTGATTCAATTTTTAATTCTATCACTTGCATATCAAGTACATAAGAAAGATAAGCTTCACATCCCTTTCTCACATATCTCTGAGCTAACATAGATGAGATCACAACTGGCAAACTATTCAGATCATCAGATTCAATTCTAATAGTCTTTTTATTCTGACATTTTAGTTCAATTGTCTTTCGTCTACAATTCACTATCGCATCATGCATGGTTAGCCAATCCATACCCAAAATCATATCAAATTTGTCAAATGGAAAAAACATCAAATTAGCTAGAAAACAAAAATCCCGAATCATCAACTGATAGTTCTTACTAACTTTGTCAATCAGAATACATTTGCCTAAGGGGTATGATACTCTAATAAAAAATTCAATGGACTCTACAGGAAAAGTCTTACTGGATACTAAATTCACACATATATATGAATGAGTTGATCTTGGATCTATCAATGAAGTCACTTTAGTATCATAGAGAGTGAAAGTACTACTGATAACATCTAGAGATGACGCTTCTTCGTAAGCGCGAATAGCGTAGGCTCTTGGAATGATGAAAATGTGCAAGTGTACACAATCGCAGTAAGTAATAAAGTGACAAGTAAATATCAAGTTATCATACCCACAGAGACTATAAAAAGGACTATTTATGAAAGTAATTGTAAAACACTTTGGTGATGAAAAATATTTTGGTTTTAATAAGGTGATTAAAAACTAAGGGTTAAAAACTAAGTAAAATAATTAAAGTAAAACAAGAAATTCTGATGCAATATTTCAAATAACATTTAATCAAGATGACATAATTGTGTTGGATTAATTACATTTCTTTAACTTAGAATTATTAAACTTATATTTATACTGTTACGAATAATTTCACGGCAACTCAGTAACTTGCTAACTTATGAACATATTTGCTTACCAAAACCCGTTCATCTTCTTAACATATCCCTGTGTCAAGATGATTAAACAAATCTTAATAAACAAATAAAGACTATGTGAGGTAACAAAGTATCCCTACCTTGAAACAATTTAATCACAATAATCTAAGTTATGCAAGGCATATGTATCTCCAAATACAATGCTAATTTAATCTTCAGTTACCTTAGAAGAATGTTTATACATTGATTAAGTACTGTGTCTATTAATTACAATTTCAATGCATTTAAATAATTAATTCATTAGTTATCTAACTTTTATAATGCAAGAATAACTTATGCATGATTTTACTTAATCAAGCAATTTACCGAGGCTTATAACAGCATGAACACAATTTTAATAAATTAAGAGGATGAAATGTAATCAACCCAACACGAATTAAATTCAAGCTAAGCTGATTAAATTAACCATTCCAACAAAATGAATATTCATAAACATGTTCATCATAAAAACAACAAAATTTAAAGAGATAGGAAATAAGAAGTAAATCTAGTGTTTTTCCATGGCTTGACTAGATTGCTCTATTCTTCTTCCTTTGTTGTCTCTACTGATCAAGGCTTCTACGAACACTCACTTTCTGCTCAAAATGGCTGAAGAAACACCTCTTTTCCAAGAAAAGAAATTGGAACAAGAACAAGGGGAAATGAGGGGGAAAATGGAGAGGAAAAGTGAGAGAGGAGAAGAGAATTGTGAGAGAATAAGAGAGTGTTGAAGGATGATTTGAATGGGCAGAAAGGGAGGCTTTTTATAGCTGAGGAAGGCTGCTAAAAATAGTGAATTCTAGCAGCCAAAGATCCCTCCCCATGGCTGGTCATCTACATGGCAAAGTTGAGACCTTCAACTTTGCCAAAAATAGCCTGGGCAAATCATATAAGCCATAATTAAAGGAGGGGTTTTAATGCAATTTGAAAGTCTTTCAGGGCCTTTTTGCAAGCTCATTTGAATGGTTCTAGGTTACCCAATTGGTGGCTGGTTCAGTTCACTTTATTCGGTTCAATCGGTGCAGTTTAACTAGACCATTTTTCTATAATTAATTAAAATTAATTTATTTAGCCCAAATTAAATTGGGAATAAATTAAAATTAATTATATTATGAATTAATACATATATTTGGACTGCCTTAGGCTGGAAATTATTTCGCATTGATACTTCAAATTGGTTCTCGGTTTTGTTCTTTTAACAGTGTCTGCCGGGTCAATTTTCGCCCTTTGTGTGAATCTGTCAAAAATAATCAAAAATTCACTTAAAATAATTATAAAATTTATTGAAAACTAACATGTTCATATTTTTAATACAATTTAATTATTTTAATAAAATTAATTAATTTTCAACAAGAATTTTACCGAAACTGCATGATTTTAAGTAAAAATGGGTATGAGAAAGTCTATAAATTTTTGTGTTTCCACACCCCTAAACTTAATACATTGCTCGTCCTGAGTAATGCACAAATTTTGAAAAGAATATCTAGGAAACACCTTTGAAAAACTCTTTCAGAATAACATTTTTCCTAAAATTATGAATTTAATATACTTTGGCTAAAAAATAAGAAATTTGATAATTATGCTACTTAAGTATACATATCGTTCAAATTACATTCAACAACTATTATAATAGCAAAATTAGACTAAATGCTTCTTTAACAAAGACATGTTAACCCTTACCAATTTGATTTTTATTCCCTTATTCAAGACTAAGCTGCAATCATTAAGTTTAACTTATGTCTTCATCTGTTGATCCTAGCAATTTCTCTCCACTAATGTAGGTAGCATAAAAACTTGAATCAATAGGTCTTTATTAAGGTTGTAATGTGGCTAGGCTAGGGGTAGGTAAAAGATAGATAAATTTTGGCTTAAAAACCCTAGACTCAACGTAAATCGAACCTTCGAAATTTTTACCTTTGATACACCAAACTTACTTTACTTTCATATGCTCTGTTGTACATATATTTTCTTTCGAGTACATGTGTTCTTTTTTTTTTAATTTCAAGCACTTGCTTCATGTACTACAATTTTTGAGCAATTGATACTTCTTTTCAACTCCCCTAAACTTATTTTCGAACGATATTCTAAATAGTACTGAGTCTAGTGTTTAGGCCAATTTTAAAGGAGATTAAGAGAAAAGTGATGGCTAAATATTGCAAAGGTCCAAATAAAATTAGGCCATATAATCTCAAAGTTGGGTTTCAAAGGATAAATTTATAATGGTGGCTTGAAAGGCTCAAACGGTCCAAACAATAGTTGCCTAAATCATTTTCAATATTCCATCCTTCCTAGGATTTCGCCTCAAGAAACTACTAAGTCAATTCTAAAGCTTAAACTTTCGTGCAAGCTTAATTTTTGTAAGGAACTAAAAATTTAATGGTACGAATCACATGCTTTATTAAAAATACATTCATATCATTATTAAGCTAACATAATAACTTATTGAAATAATAGAACTTTAATCATATTAAAGTTTAGCATACTTAAAAAAAATTTCAAATTATTAAACAAAATATATCCTAATCATAATTAAATGAAAATTTTATTCTGAGTGAAAATAATTCAAATTTTCGGTCCCCCTACTTGAAGTGAACAATGTCCTTATTGTTTAAAGTGAATAGATACTATACACCAGGTAGGATTTTAGAAAAGAGGGGCTGAGTCAAATTGACTGCTTAAGTACCAAGCTCTCTCTAAATCCAATCCTAGACATGTATAGACCTATTGCCACACTTTATACTTTCTGACTTGTTCAAATTTTATTCATGATTCCTATCTCTTGTTTTATTATGCAAAATAGAAATTCCTAATTAACCTAATTCTAAAATAACCTAAGAATAAAAATAAAATAAAGTTGAGGTCCTCCCTTTTATTTATTTGTAGATCCTTCCAAATTTGATTCATCTTTTGCTCCATCATTATTGCCTTTACATGAATCGCTTCGCTCCCTCTTCGATAATGGACTCCATGGTTCAAATATGAAATCTGGAAACTCAGGCACAAAAATAAATGGGTCATTATAAGTTTTCCGAAGGGCACTCTTCATCGAGTCATCCCTTATTTTTTAGTATCTCCAGTAGGCTTGTTGCTGCCATTGCATGTGTTGCATTAAGTCCATCAGCTTTGGCAACTCATCTCGAAGGTCTGGGCTAGGCAGTAGAGCTCCAAACATTGAGGTTTCGATATAAGGTTCAGCTTCTGGTTCCATTGGTTCTGCCTCATTAGGGACTTCAGCTGATTGTTCTGGCTCGATCTCTGTGGGGTCATCTTCTGATTCTTCAGGATCCTTACTCTCTTCAACTCGTTGCTATAGAACAGAATCTCCAGCTACTCGATAAAGGTCCCAATCGTTGATTGTACCTTGAGTATACCGTATCTTCTTTACGTTTGCAAGAATTTTTTCTTTTAAGCATAGAATTGTTATCGTAAAGGGAAAATAAGCTGGGCCAGAACGTCTAACGGTACAATTTTGCATTTCTCTTATGATAATTTTGCCCACGTCAATGGTCTTCATAGTTAAAATTGAGTATAATAGGACCATTCACTCTAATGAGATTGTAGTCCCATGCAAACTAGGCATAAGATTGAAATGGATGAAATAGAACTATACCTTCGCAAGTGGTGTCAAATATTCTCTTCGACAAGTGTGGATTCCTTGCTTTGACACAGTCCACTTAGAACCTAGAACTGTAAGTTCCTCAAGAATTTCTTACAAATTTTCAGGCTTAATGTTACTTAACAAAGAAGAATATTCATCGTTTTCGAAATTAGGTAATTCAAAGAACTCATTAATAGAATTTGAATTTATTGGTACCTTGATTATGCAAACTGGAACTTCGATCAACTCGCTTGAGGTTAAGTTGGCATAGAATTTGCGAACTAGTTCCTCATTCACACTAGGTCTCTTTTCACAAAATAATTCCCAATTAAGGGCTTCAACAACTTGACGAATACGTGCCATAAAGTCTCTGTAGTTGCTTCCCTTCAATGTGAAGCCTTTCTCTGGATGCATTTGTTGATCTTTGAAGATACTTTCATACCTCACTTTGGCTTTTTCACAATGGAACTTGTTTTGCGTTTTGTCAATTTGGGCAGAGGCACGAGTTCTCTTGTGAGGCATAATTGACCTTTCTTGAAAAAAATGTAAGAACTCTTAAAAATAATAATGAAGAAATAGATGGTAATTTAAAAGGAGGGGTGGAGGGTTTTGGCTTAAGGGCTTAGTGTGTGGGTGTGTCGCACAAGTGCTAGAACGCAACAAGTAGCAGTGCATGAGGCTGAGGCAGGTAGCGTGCGCAGGAGCTGATCCAGATGTGCGGGCAACGTGTGTGTGGGAGCAACGGTGCACAGTTGGGGGCCTTCGGCAGTAGGCATGGCGTGGGCGCTAAGGTGCTGGGCTTTAGTGCAGGAGAGGAAGCAGGGCACGGCCTGGGCAGCTGCTGGGCAGGAGCAACAGGCGCTCACGGATGGGTGCGGAAGCAGGTATTCGCGCGGGCTGCTAAGATGTGCTGGCTGCTGGGGCGTGCTGGCCAACAGTTGTGGCTAGGGAGCTAGCTAGCTGGTTTAGTGTTTTGGGAGTTTTTGAGTGATGGATAGTTGGTAAGATAGGTGGAATTTATAGTATAGTAATAGGAATTAGAGTAGAACTCTTAGTACAATTTAATAATTAAAATAAGAGTCTAATTATAATCCTATTCAAAATTAACAACAACTAATAATTAAATAACTGCATATGAAATTATCAATTGCAATTAAATTATTAAGATAAACATAAAATATAATTAAATTAAATTAAATTAATCCTAATTCTAAGCTAAGTTGATAAAAATTAATATATAAATTATAATATATATAATTATATATTAAAGTTTATCATATTATTAATATAAATATAATATATAGAAAAAATATTTGTTTCTAGATGCCTGATAAACGATAAATTATACATATTTTTACCTCATGTTTAGCCTAATTTCTGGTTGAATTATTATTGAATTTGTGGAAATTGGTGCTCTTAATCCTTCTATTTCATATTTTATACTCAGGAGAGCATAGGGAAGAGAAAAGAACGAGAAACGGGCCAAAAACGGAGAAAATGGGCCAAAATGAGAAAACGACACGGCCTAGGGATTCACCACACGACCGTGGCACATGGCCTGCCACATAAAGTCGAACACGGCCCAACCCCGACAACCACAGCCAGACCACATGGCCGTGCCACCCTCAACAGGTCCACACACGGCCTCTTATTGATCCACACAGGCGTGGCACACGGGCATGTCCCTGTCGTGAGGAAGTTCAATTTTACTCGGAAAAGGATACTTAGGGCCTAAGAAAGGCATTCCAAAACTCTATACAGAGACCCTAGAAGGCAACTTCAAGTGGGTGCTTATTTCCCGCTAAGGGAGTGCTTTCTCTCCCACAAGAGAGTGCCATATTTCTGCCAACACAGAGAGTGAAAGCAAGGAATTACTCCAAGGAAAGCCGATTGATTCATCCCAGAAGCTGAATTCTACATCAAGATAGAGGATCTCCTTAAATTCCTTCAAGGGTTTTTGGGTTCTTTATGTTTTGTTATTTTTATTACTTCTGAGATGTTTTCTTTATTAACTATGAACTAAACTCCCCCAAATACTTGAGCGGGATGAAAGATTGATATTGTTATTATTTTCTCTTGAATTATATGATAAATACTTGATTTGTTCTTAATTGTGTTTTTAACTCTTGGATTGATATTTCCGGGATATTGATCTAAGTCGAATGTGCTTGTGTAGAAGAGCAAAAGTCCCTGCATAGGAGTAGATCCAACATAATTAAGCGGAGTTGCATGCAACCCTAGACATAGGGCGACATAAATCTGCCAGATTAGGGTCAAACCTAATAAGGGGATCCATAAATCGAGTTAATGCAAGACTAGGGGTTTTAACTAAAAAGAGATTTCAGTTAATCAACCTAGGATTAGTTGTTCTTATCCTCTACGGAGGTATTAACATAAGTTAGGGATCTCTACGGATAAAGTCAAGTGAATAGATTGTCTAGTTCAAGAGGTGATAACAAGTGAAGTCTAGGTGGTTTCTCCCTTGAGTATTGCCCAAATCAATCAGTTTTTCCTAAAGAGTTTTTCCCTAATTTACTTTTTGTGCTTTCTTAGTTTAGTTTTAGAATTAGTTTAGTTTTAGAAAATCCCCTTTTATTTTTAGGTTAAATAATAGAAAGAAAGTTATTACTAGTACTTTTGGTTCCCTTGGGTACGATATCTCGTCTTGCCACTAAGCTATACTACTGTTCGATAAGTGCGCTTGCCTTAAAATCGTGATAATAGTTAGTTGTTTTTTATTTGATCACTATTATAAATTTTATTACTTCATATCACGTATATCAATGCCTTTTAAAAATATTTACAAAGAGAGGCACCAAGTTTTTATTATTTATAAAAAGTGCAATCAAATTTTAAAAATAATTCAATTAAGTCTCTAGACTTAATGAAAATTTAAAATTGAGTCGCAAATTAAAACTGGGATCAAAATTAACCCTTTTATTTGAAAAATCAAAAATTTATTTTATTATTTAGGGAATAATTCCTCAAAAAATTATGTAAAAATCAATTCCCAGGAAAGATTGGAGGGGTCATAAGCGATCCCACTTAAGTTCCAATCTCCTAGACAAAATTTATTTAAACATAATAAACCTGAAAATATACCCTAAATAATTTATTCAAAATAAGAGAATTTAAATATCTGATAAACTAAACAAGACTTGATCCCATTCAGGCTTGTCTCCGTAGTAATGTTTCAAACGTTGAGCATTGACTTGAAAATTACCTCCATTACGTTGGAGTTCAATAACTCCGTATGGATAAACGCGATGAATCAGAAATGGACCGGACCAACGTGATTTGAGTTTACCTGGAAAGAACTTTATTCTGGAATTGAATAACAAAACTTCCTGACCTACCTTGAATTCTCGAACTCGAATGTTCTTGTCATGCCATTTCTTGAGTCTCTCATTGAGCAATTTGGTATTTTCATATAAGAACATTCGGAATTCCTCTAGCTCATTGAGTTGGAGCATCTGTTTCTCTTTAGCAAGCTTAAGATCCAAATTGAGTTGTCGAAGAGCCCAGTAAGCTTTATGCTCTAACTCCAAGGGTAGATGACAGGCTTTTCGAAAGATCAACCTATAGGGTGACATCTGTAAAGGTGTCTTGTATGATGTTCTGTAAGCCCATAAAGCATCATCTAGTCTTTTGGACCAATCTCATAGATTCGGGCAAACTACCTTCTCAAGTATGCCTTTGATCTCCTTATTCACCAGCTCAGCTTGCCCATTCGGCTGCAGATGGTAAGCTCTAGCAACCTTATGTTTCACTCCATGTTTGTCTAACAACCAATTTGACCACTTGTTTATAAAATGGGTCCTTTCATCACTGATAATAGCTCTTGGGGTTCCAAACCTTGTGAACACATGTTTCTGCAAGAACTTCATCACAACCTTAGCATCGTTTTTCGAATAAGTTTCAACCTCGACCCACTTGGACACATAATCTATTGCTACCGATATGCACTTATGATCAAAGGATGGAGGGAAAGGACCAAGAAACTCAATACCCTAAACATCAAATAATTCTACCTCAATGATGTTTGTTTGAGGCATCTCATTTCTGTTGGTGACATTTTTGATCTTTTGACATCGATCACAACTCTTCACATAAGCGTATGCATCCTTGAACAGTGTTGGCCAAAAGAATCTGGCTTGTAATACTTTGGCCGCAGTACGAGTACCTCTGAAGTCTGCCCCACTCAGAGCTGAGTGACAGTGGTATAAAATCTTCTGTAATTCATCTTCTGCCACACATCTCCTGATCATCTGATCTGCACACTTTTAAAACAAATATGGCTATTCCCAAAAATTGTACTTCACATCGTGAAAAAACTTTTTCCTTTGTTGATACGTATTATCAATCGGCAACAAACTACAAGCTAAATAGTTAGCAATATCAGCAAACCAAGGGGTATTATGAACATGATTTACCTTCAGTATTTGTTCATCTAGAAATGTCTCCTAAATTGGTACAAGTGGAGAATTTCTCTCTTGCGGCTATAATCTGGACAAGAGATCTGCTACTTGGTTTTCTACTCCCTTTCGATCTTGAATTTCTGAATCGAACTCTTGAAGTTGAAGTACCCATCAGATCAGTCTCGGCTTAGCATCTTTCTTGGCAAGTAAATATTTAATTGCTGAGTGGTCCGTATAGATAGTTACTTTGGCACCTACAAGGTAAGATTGAAACTTTTCGAAAGTAAACAAATTGCAAGTAACTCTTTTTTTGTTATCGTATAATTTAGTTGAGCTCCTGTTAGAGTCTAGCTTGCATAGTAGATGGGATGAAAACCTTTGTTCCTTCGTTGGCCCATGACAACTCCAATTGTGAAGTCACTTGCATCACACATCAATTCGAATGGCAGATCACAGTCTGGTGTGACAATTATGGGTGCCGTTACTAATCGATTCTTCAAATCTTTGAATGCTCTTAAACATTTCTCATCAAACTTGAATGCTGTGTCCTTCTCTAATAATATGCACAAAGGTTTTGTAATTTTGGAGAAGTCATTGATAAATCTTCGATAAAAGCTGGCGTGGCCCAAAAAGTTCCTAACACCCTTTACAGATGTTGGAGGTGGGAGTTTCTCAATAACATCTACCTTTGCTTTGTCTACCTCAATTCCATGTCTCAATATCCGATACCCTAGAACAATACCTTTTTGTACCATAAAATGGCACTTTTCCCAGTTGAGTACTAGGTTTGTTTCTTCCCATCATCTTAGTATATTAGCTAGATTGGCTAAACAATCATCATAAGTGTCTCCAAATATTGAAAAGTCATGCATAAAAAATTCCAAATACTTCTTAACCATGTCAGTAAAAATAGACATCATACATCTTTGAAATGTAGCAGGTGCATTACATAAACCAAATTGCATGCGTCTAAATGCAAACGTATCGTACGGGTAGGTGAATGTCATCTTGTGTTAATCTTCCGATGCTATTGTAATCTGATTATACCCTAAGTATCCATCAAGAAAATAGTAATAGTATCGCCCCGTGAGTCTATCAAGCATTTGGTCCAAGAACAGCAAAGGAAAGTGATCTTTCCTAGTCGTCTTGTTCAGCTTCTGGTAATTTATGCAAATTCTCCATCCCGTAACCGTTCTAGTTGGTATCAACTCGTTATTCTCGTTTTTAACGACTGTGATACCTCCTTTCTTCGGTATGCACTGGACTAGACTTACCCATGAATTGTTTGAGATGGGGTAAATGATACCCGTATCTAACCACTTGATAATTTACTTCTTTACTACATCTTTCATGATGGGGTTCAATCTTTGTTGTCCATCAATCGTTCCTTTCTCGCCATCTTCTAATATGATATTGTGCATGCATACAGATGGACTAATACCGTGAATATCAACTATGGTCCATCCAATAACCTTCTTGAATTGTTTCAATACTATGATAAGTTTCTCTTCTTGCTTAGTAGTTAATTCTGCTGAAACAATCAGAGGCAGAGTAGAAGCGTTACCTAAATAAACATATTTTAAATGTGAATGTAATACCTTGAGTTCTAACTTAGGTGGCTCCTCGATTGACGCTTTTGATTATGTATAATCCCTTTTCTCTAATTCCAAATATTCAAAATGACATTGCAGATTAAAAATCCCTTTTGATTAGCTTCTAGTAAAGCTAAGTATTTATCCTCCTCTTCATTATTTGGAGGGTCTAATGTCAGAATTCGTTCCAATGGATCCTCAACATAGTTGAGTTCCTTCTCCACTATTAAATCCTCTAAATTAGATACTACAGAACAATCATCAATTGTGTCAGGAAATCACGTTGACTTAAAAACATTAAATGTTACCTAATCATCCTGAACACGCATAGTTAGCTCGCCCTTCTACACATCAATAAGGGTTCTTCCAGTTGCTAAGAATGGTCTTCCTAGGATAATTGGTACTTCTTTGTCTGCTTCAAAATCTAGAATTACAAAGTCAGCAGGAAAGATAAATTTATCTACACGTACCAATACATCTTCGATTTTTCCTTCTAGATGCGCTAAGGATCGATCTACTAGTTGAAGTGTAACCATAGTAGGTCTAACTTCCCCTATCCCCAATTTCCTAAATATTGACATAGGCATCAAGTTGACACTTGCACCTTAGCCACATAATGCCTTACCACAATATGTTGCTCCAATATTGTAGGGTATGGTAAAACATCCAGGATCTTTCAACTTTGGGGGTAGTTTGTTCTGAAGATATGCACTGCATTCCTTCGTCAAAGCTACCATCTCAAATTCTTCAAGCCTTCGCTTCTTAGACAAGATTTCCTTCATGAACTTGACAAAATTTGGCATTTTTTCAAGTGCTTCAACCAACGGGATGTTGATGTGAAGTTGCTTAAGTACGTCAAGGAACTTCTTGAATTGAATCTTTTGATTCTGCTTCTGAAGTCTTTTAGGGTAGGGTGGTGGGATTTTTTTTACTGGAACTAGTAATGGTTGATTCGTCTCCTATGATAATTCTGCATCTAACGGAGTTGTTAGTTTACTAGAATTAGCTAGTTCTGAGGTTACCTTGTTGGGTTTTGCAGATTCTGGTTCTTGTAAAACTGGGACTTCAACACTTGATTGAACTTCATCTGAGTCTGGAGCATCAACTTGCTCCTTTTCAGCTTCAATGGTGTTGGGCTCTACCGTCTTTCCACTCCTCAATGTCAACGCTTTACAATGCTCATTTCCTAGATTCCTCGAATTCTCCATGTCACTAGGTAAGGCACCTTGTGGTTGATTCCTAAGTTCAATCACAACTAACCCACTTGATTCTCCAAATTCCTTAGAGTGGTGTCATTTTTCACCATGTATGCCTTCAATAAATTCTCTAAGCTATTGGATGATTCAACTTGAGATGGTTTCTAAACTTGTTGGGGGAAACTAGGTGGTTAGGCTGGTCTAGGTTCGGCGTAAGTATTACTTCGGGTGATTTCACCACTATGGGTTATAATAATTGGATTGTAGCCCTTACCTTCCTCGATTTTGGTTCTGATAACCCATGTAGTATACAGATTATGGGTTTGATGGATATTTTTCAAACAAATGTCCTTCCCTATAATAGACATAGGCTATATTCTCAAATTAATTACGCGGCTATGCTGCAAAACTATTAGACCCATTAGTGGTAAGATTTTTAAGCATTGAGGATATTGATGATACTTGAGATGCGAGTGAAGTAAGAGCGTCTACTTCATGTATTCCAGCAACTAGTTTTTCGGACACTGCTCGATTGGTTGGCCATTGATAATTACTGCTGGCAATCCTCTCGATAATTTCATAAGCCTCATTATAAGACTTAGAATGGAGAGCACCATTAGCAGAAGCGTCTACTACCATCCTTGTGTGAGCATTGAGACCATTGTAAAACATCTCAAGCTGGATGCAATGCGATATTCCATGATGAGGGCACTTTTGTAATAACTATTTAAATATTTCCCATGCCTCATATAAGGATTCATCATCCATTTGTTGGAAGGCAGTGATCTCATTCCTCAGCTTAGCATTCTTGCTGGGCAGGAAATACTTCATAAGAAATCTTTTTGCTAACTCTTGCCATGTGGAAATTGAGTTCGGTGGCAATAAGTTCAACCGAGCTCGAGCTCTGTCCCTTAGCAAATATGGGAACAGCTTCAATCATAATGCATCTTCAAGAACTCCAGCTAATTTGAAAGAGTCGTTCACCTCCATGAATAGTGCAAAGTGAAGATGAGGATCTTTGATAAGCATTCCACTGAATTGACCCACTGTCTGAAGCATCTAGAACATAACTGGCATCAACCCAAATTGTTGTGCCTCAATTTCGGGTCTCCTAATTCCTGGATTAAGATCATGGAACACGGGCACGGCATATTGTCTTAAGGCTCTATCCCTATCATCAGTAATAAGGATAGGATTTTGAGCAAGGTTTGCTCCATTTCCTTGATTCATATTTTCGAGGTTTATCTATTCAGTCCTTCTCTAATTCGCTTGTCTTCTTCACTGTCGAAAGGTTCGTTCTATCTCAGAGTCTATAGGGAGTAAGTCATAATTCGGTCAATACTTATAAACACCTGAAACAACCACAGAAAAATTAAGTAAGTTAATAATTAAATAGAAAATTAAACCAAAATGTAAAACTAGCAAATTCACAAAGAATGGCTTTTAAAATAGTCCCCGGCAACGGCGCCAAAAACTTGCAACAACAGAAATATGCAAGTGTACACAATCGCAACAAGTAATAAAGTGACAAGTAAATGTTGAGTTATCATACCCACAGAGACTGTAAAAAGGACTATTTATGAAATTAATTGTAAAACACTTTGGTGATGAAAAATATTTTGGTTTTAATAAGGTGATTAAAAACTAAGGGTTAAAAACTAAGTAAAACAAGAAATTCTAATGCACGATTTAAAATAAGATTTAATCAAGATGACATAATTGTGTTGGATTAATTACATTTCTTTAACTTAAAATTATTAAACTTATGTTTCTACTGTTACAAATAATTTCACGGTAACTCAGTAACTTGCTAACTTATGAACATATTTGCTTACCAAAACCCGTTCATCTCCTTAACATATCCCTATGTCAAGATGATTAAACAAATATTAATAAACAAATAAAGACTATGTGAGGTAAAAAAGTATCCCTACCTTGAAACAATTTAATCACAATAATCTAAGTTATGCAAGGCATATGTATCGCCAAATACAATGCTAATTTAATCTTTAGCTACCTTAGAATAATAAACATGCACTGATTAAGTACTGTGTCCATTAATTACAATTTCAATGTGTTTAAATAATTAATTCATTAGTTATCTAAGATTTATAATGCAATAATAACTTAGGCATGATTTTACTTAATCAAGCTATTTACCGAGGCCTATAACAGCATAAACACAATTTTAATAAATTAAGAGGACGAAATGCAATCAACCCAATAGGAATTAAATTCAAGCTACTAATTAAATTAACCATCCCAACAATATGAATATTCATAAACATGTTCATCATAAAAACAACAAAATTTAAAGAGATAAGGAACAAGAAGCAAATCCGATGTTTTTTCGTGGCTTAAATAGGCTGCTCCGTTCTTCTTCCTTTGTTGTCTCTGCCGATCAAGGATTCTACGAACACTCACTTGCTGCTCAAAATGGCTGAAGAAACACCTCTTTTCCAAGAGATGAAATTGACACAAGAACAAGGGGGAAATGAGTGGGAAAATAGAGAGGAAAAGTGAGAGAGGAGAAGAAAATTGTGAGAGAATGAGAGAGTGTTGAGAGATGATTTGAATGGGCAGCAAGGGGGCTTTTTATAACTGAGGAAGGCTACTAAATGTAGAAAATTCCAGTAGCCAAAGAGACCTCCCCATGGCTGGCCCTCTACATGGCAAAGTTGAGACTTTCAACTTTGCTAAAAATAGCTTGGGGCAAATTCGTAAAGCCATAATTAGAGGGGTTTGAATGCAATTTGGAAGCCTTTCAAGGGCCTTTATGCAAGCACATTTAATCAGCTAAAATGCTGATTTGGGTCAGCATTTGAATGGTTCTGGGCTGCCTAATTGGTGGCTAGTTCAGTTCACTTTATTTGGTTCAATCGGTGCGGTTCAACTGGACCCTTTTTCAATAATTAATTAAAATTAATTTATTTAGCTCAAATTAAATTGGGAATAAATTAAAAGTAATTATATTATGAATTGATACATCTATTTGGACCATCTTAGGCTGGAAATTATTTCACCTTGATACTTCAATTTACTTCTCGAATTTGTTCTTCTAACAATGTCTGCCGGGTTAATTTTCGCCCTTTGTGCGAATTTGTCAAAAATAATCAAAATTCACTTAAAATAATTATAAAATTGACTAAAAATTAACATGTTCATATTTTAATACAATTTAATTATTTTAATAAAATTAATTAATTTTCAAAAATAATTTTACCGAAACTACATGATTTTAAGTAAAAATGGGTATGAAAAAGTCTATAAATTTTTGTATTTCCAGCTCTAGTAGGTGCTCTAGCCTCGGACCTCACAGTTGAGTCCTTTGTCGCCCCTCGACTACCACTCACATTCTTTATAACACCCCTAACCCGTATCCGATGCCAGAATAGGGTACGAGGCATTTCCGGACTTATACACACAATCGATGAATTTTCGAGTTACAATTTCCACAAAAAAGTTAAAAATTTTCATTTAAAGTCATTTTGTCCCTATTACGGGCCTACGGCCCAAAACATAATTTAAAACTGATTTGGGACTAATTCGAGGTTTTTGGAACACTGATAAAAATTTTCATCAAAACAATGTCACACGCCCGTGTGACTTGGGACACGCCCATGTAGGGAAGCCGTGTGGTCACACACACCTGTGCCCCAGCTCGTGTTAAAAACATCGAGTATTCTGTTTATGACATCAGCATGCCATTAAGGGCACATGGCCAAGTCACACGCCCTTGTGTTAGGCCGTGTCCTCCACACGGTTAAGACATACGGCTGTGTCTCTGCCCGTGTGGCCAACACTTAGGCTATTTTCCAAGCCCTTTTTGTTGCTCGTAATTCTTCACACCCATATACAATTCCTAGGCACATATCATACCCTTAATTATTCCTATCTTAACCATTAAACACATGTAATATACCTAACTACATCAAGCATTTCCACATATAAGCATAAATCAGGCTTACAAAATCATAATTATTACGAGCCACATCTCATGGCTATATACAATGAAGCAACATAAGCCAATACATTTGGTCAATTCACTATGATACATACCACTATTAACTAAATCTCTATACATGCCACTCACTTGTAAGCAAATAAGAATGGTTATCACACCATCTTGACAAATTGATAGTGTGATGCTGACTCCGACGATCTCCAACCCCGAGCCAACCTGGCAACACTAAGAGAAATGGAAAGGAGGGTGTAAGCTTTATATAATAAGAAATTTAACTAACAAGATATTTCCATTCCTCAATGGGTATTCTTAAGAAAATATAATCAGTAATCACATGATTTCACTTTTTACTCAAGTTCAGCTTAAGTTGTTTTCCTGAGTCATAGTCACTAAATTAATTATATCTTAAGCTATAGAACTCAAAATTAAGTTCTGTAAATTTTCTCTAAAACTAGAATCATATATCTTCTTGCTATAAAATTTTCATAATTTTTAGTTTAGCCAATTAGTACAGTTTATTCATTAAGGTTTCCCCTATTTTGCTATTTGACAGTTCTGACTCCTCTTCACTAAAAATCAATTTTCTCATTATACAGATCTCGGATGACCTTCCTATTTATTTCTCTTGAAATTAGGCTCACCAAGGATTTTATGAATATAAAGTACACACCATAAAAATTTTTATACAAGTTTTAGTGATTTTCTAAATTCAGAATAGGGGATCCTGAAATCCATCTGACCCTGTCTCACAACAATACAAATATCTCATGGTATGAGATTCTTTTGCTTACTCTACTTATTTTATGTGAAAATAGACTCAATGGGCTTTAATTTCATATATTATTAAATTTATAATTCAATTTTTACCATTTTTGGTGATTTTTCAAACGCACAACACTGCTGCTGTCCAAAACTATTTTAGTTTTAATTTCACTTTTTCATGCTCTCTTTATAAGAGCTATATTTGTAGCACTTACCTCTTATCAAACTTACCATAGTTCGATCATATAACGAGTATATTGCTCATAATTTACACATACATACCTGCACTCATTCATAAAACTTCATATTCACACTTACACATATAAATGCTGTAGGAACGCTGGTGCCTCCAAGGCGCAGCGAAAAATTAGAATAATAAAATTTTTCCGGCGATCCATACCATGGATCCATGTGTAAGGAAAGAATCGGGGTGATAAAGGTTTCAAAATTACCGAAACTTCAATCTGAGTAGACTGCGACGCCAAGGCAACGGGAATCCTGAAGCACTATCGAACCAAGCCGCAACCTTTTCCGATGTCAGCCTCTACGTAGTCCACCCAATTAACAACAAACGGTAATATTCCAGAAAACTGTTTTCAGAGATATATTGTTTTGACGGCTGCTAGACCTATATTTAACATAGTTTCGGGATTGCCTATATATTAGCACTTTAGGGTTTTTTACCCTTGCCATATATATAACTCTGTATTAATTGGTATATATTCATAACGAATATTTATTACCATATATATAATCCGAATCATAATAGTCATCATTAAAATAAATATAATAACGTTTAACCGAAAATTATAATTACGTTAATTATAATAAAAATTTCGGTAAACTATATTTATTTAAATTTATATATATATGAACCAAAATCATATATTAGAAAATTATGTTCTTGATTATGTGTACAACATCCTTGTACATACAGTATGTTCAATAGTCTGATTGCCCAATTAAATTAATTCTATAATTAATTTAATTCATGTGACAACCAGACACAATGCCAACTATGTTTTACACCGTTCATTTCAATCGTAGGGTGTGACCCTATAGGTTCTTGTAACGTTAGCAGTAATATTAGAACTATTCTAATATTACAAACAATGAGTGGCATCTAGCAATGCATCATTGCTACCTAAGTTACAAGAAGTCATGATTCGACATAACCTTTTGTGATTAACTTTTCATGCATTAATCCTTAAGTCCAATATCTTTGGAATGGACACAAGTCATGGAATAGTCACACTTGCATAGTCCATCCCATGTTTCTTGATACCTTGAGTAGACTATGATATACAAATAAGTATGACATCTCATATCAACTTATTTGAGCATGGCCATGCATTTCTAGTCTCACTCAATCAAGTAGCCTGAGATATTACTCCTATTATGTAGGAGGGACTTATCCTATATTGATCAACCATATCCCTCTACATAGATTGTGGTATATCCAACATTAGTCTTAATAGAACAACCAATTACGGTGTTCGTTTGACTATAACAAAATATACAACTCACGATGTTAGAATGATGATGATCTCAAGTATGAGGATCATATACATATTAATCACTATGAGTAATATTGTCACAATTACATAATAATCCAAGAAACATACTCATAGTGGGTCAGTCCAATATGTTGTTCTCTAACACACACATTCATGCATTGATTCTGATACTCCATATCAATGACAACTCTTTATCATCAATCAACTACATGTTAGTCTTAATGCATTATTATTGTCCTAGCCAACAATAATACTTGACTAAGGATCTTTTAAGAATACTCATATTATTCTTAGGACATTATTATAAAACAGTTTATTTATGCACACAGAAATGAAACTGAAATAATAATGGCAAAGCCTTATATTAATAAACATGATAAATCAAGTATGTTATCACAACCATCTCGTGATTGATCTTTGGGCATACTCTTACAAATGCATCATGACATGAAACACATTTATACATTATTTCATCACAACCCATAGTCAAATCTTTCTACCTTCTATCAAATTATTACCATAGCAATTCAATACCCTTGAACCAAGTGGAATTCTAAAGGATACGTGGAAAAAGGCACAAAGTGCCACACATATTGTAGTCGAAGCTACCACTTTTCACATATCACATAATGCTCATGATTGAGCTATTCACGGGCCTGCTCACACAAGCTAATAGTAGAGTCGAAGCTACTCAGTGCTGCTCACACAAGCTGACAGTAGAGTCGAAGCTACTTAGTGCTGCTTACACAAGCTGACAGGTATCCACAACAAATACATGATTACCTAGCTACTAGTAGTCGAACTAAACCAACACCCGGAATCACATATACAATCGATCACAATCAATGGGTTCCTAGTGACATGTCACTCGTATCTTAGTCGATTCCTAAAGTTCAATCGGGACTTTTTGACACTTGTCGAAGCTTAGTCAATATACATTTAATCACATATCTTATGTTGATAACAAATCTCACACAAATTCACATAATAACTGGATTCATAAAAAGCATTTTGAACATAAGATTTCAATTCAATTACTTGTATCATAACATACCTTTATATCATTTAATGTACATAGTACCATAACCATTTAATTCAACATATTCAAGTCAACATACTAAATTAAGTTTCAAATATAAACTATAACATCATTGCATTATTATCATCATACCAACTTACCTTAAATGCAAAAACGGCTAATTTTTCCGACTTAGCTCAAAATCTGGTTCTCCCCCGATCTAAGCCCGAATTTCGTGTTTTCTTGATCTAACATATCAAATAATACTCATTTAACATCCACAATGTTCAAACTAGTCTAAAAATCACACTTTAAAAATTTTACGTTTTTGCCCCTAAAGTTAGTCAAAATTACACTTTTGCCCCTGGGCTCGTAAATTAATTTTCAGTCAATTTTCTTGTATTTTGGATATAACTGAACCATTTTCATAACTATGGCAGTCCACAATTCCCATTAATACACACACTTATGACCAATTTTATAACTTTTATAATTTAGTCCTTTCGAACGTTTTCGCCGAAAATCACTTACTAAAAACCGTTTCTCTAACCATAAACATGCATAATCTACCATAATTCATCAAAATGCACAATTATTCAACATGGGTCAATTTTTAAACATAAACCCTAGCTCAAAAGAATGGTAGAAATAGCTTAAGCAAGTTATGAGGATTCCAAAAATTGGAAGAACATTAAAAACGGGGCTTAGAATCACTTACTATTGAGCTTGAAAAGCTTGAAAACCCTAGTCATGGAGAAGATGAAAGGTTCGGCCAAGCAATAAGAAATATGGACACTTTTGGCTTTTATTTATGTTTTAATTCATTTAATGGCCAAATGACCAAAATGCCCTTCACTTTAAAACTTTGATGTTTTACCCTTCCATGTCCATTTTTTTCCAAAATTTTAGAATTTGGTAAAATTGCTATTTAAGGACCTCTAATTAATATTCCATTCATTTTCATGCTAACTCAACTTTTACAACTTATTCAATTTAGTCCCTAAAATCAAATTGAACATTTTTCACATAAAATTTCTTCACGAAATTTTCACACAAGCATATAAACATATCATAGACCTTGTAACAATCATAAAATAATTATTTCTATTTCAAATTTATGGTTTTGAAACCACAATTCTGACTAGGCCCTAATTCGGGATGTTACATTCTCAGCAACTCTAAGTGGTCTTCCTCTATTTGACATATTACTTGGTCTTGTATCATCCAACTCAGGGCAACCTCAAATGAAATGATCTAACGAACCACATTTGTAACAAGTTTTATTACTTTTATTCCAGCATTCTCCAAAATGTCATCTCCCACACTGTTGACACTTGGGTTTGTTGTCTCTCACACTGCCAACACTCGATACTGATGTAGCTTGAGTTTTAGAACCTAGATATTGTATTCTACGATCTCTGTTTGAATACCCGATTGAATCATTTGGACAAGTGTATGAATCTTTAGATTTCTTTGATTAAGATTGATACAACTTACTATCGATCTTTTTCTCGAGTCTCTAACTTCTGAATCTGCTCTTCTCTTTTCTTTGCTAAGCTCCTTAGCTTTACAAGCTCTGTCAACTAGAATAACAAAACTCTAGAATCTCGACTAGTAGTTTTATACCTTCGTTCAACCCGTCAACGAATCGCTTACACATAATTTCTTCTATAGAAACATACTTCCGAGCATACATGCTCAACTGTACAAATTCGCTTTCATACACGGTTACAGTCATTCGGCCTTGTTTTAATTCTAGAAACTCTTTGTGCTTTTGATCGAGAAATCTTTGATTGATGTATTTATTTTGAAATTCAGATTGAAACAACTCCCAAGTAACACGTTCTTTCAGATTAACGTGTTCCACCATTGATATGCGGTGTCTCTCAGTAAAGATAAGCACATTTGAAGCATTCATCATGTAATGCCCCAAAAATCCTAAACTTTCCTTTTTCCATTTTGATGTGGATTATGTGTTTGATATTTTTAGTTAAGTATTAATGTGTCAGTAGGCCATTGGTTAAGTTTTGAGTTCAAGCTTGAAAGTGGGAAAATTTTAGTTTAATATTAAAGGAACCCTGATCTTGAGTAACTAGGTTGTTAAATAAATGGAGAGGAAATAGGAAACAAATTACCTTGTGGTCTAATGGCAAGGTGGTGCCACATAGGGAGCATGGGATGGCGTCACAGGCATGGCAAGGAGGACTGGGGTTCGAATCCCTCCTTGCTCAAAAGAAGGGTTTATTTTTGCTCATTAAAAGCTAGTTGTGGCATTGGATGTGGACTCTAAAGGGGGTGATCAGAAGAGAAATTCAAGGGAGTGATCAGAAGAGAATTTTAAGGAAGGGATTAAGGAGTTATCATAGAGGAAAATTAAGAGATTGGTGTGGGGAAGAAGTGGAGCCGATTGGGACTTTGGGAGTAGGCAAGTTTCAGTTTTGGGCATAAATAGGGGGTGCCGAATTCTGTTTGTGCCTTTTAGTGAAAAAGGTTCTCTTTGTTGCTATTGTCAAACGTTTTCCTTCCAAATTCTTTTTGGTTCATCATTCTTTTCTCTCTAAGTACTCAAAAACCGAAAACCTCTTATTCTTTCCTCAGTGAGTATCGACTTCTCCTTCTCATCAAAACCATTCTTCTTTCTCTACTTCTAGTTGTTTCCCTTGTGCCGAATATACTCTTTTTTTTGGTTACATCACTTTAAACTCTAAGCCGAATATCCTGTTGGCTGAACATCCTTGTGCCACCACTACTCCTCTTTCTTGGGTCGATTGCCTCTTGGGTAAGAACCTTACTCTTTTAATTAGTTTTGGTAATGATAAACGATAAATTATACATGTTTTTACCTCATGCTTAGCCTAATTTTTAGATGAATTATCATTGAATTTGTGGAAATTAGTGCACTTAATCCTTCTATTTCATGTTTTATGCCCAGGTGAGCTTAAAGAAGAGAAAAGAGCAAGGAACGAGCCAAAAACAAGAAAATTAGGCCCAATTCAGTAAACAAAATGACCCAGAGATTCACCATACGGCCGTGCTCGAACACAGCCCAACCCCGATGAGTACGGCCAGACCACACGGCCGTGCTACCATCAACAGGCCCGACCACGACCTGGGCCTCGATCCACACTGGCGTGGCAGACGGGCATGTCTCCGTCTTGAGGAAGTTCAATTTCACTCGGAAAAGGCTACTTAGGGGCTAAGAAAGACACTCCAAAGCTCTATATAAAGACCCTAGAGGGCAACTACTAAAGGGGACTTTCCTCTCTTGAAAATGATACTTTTTCTCTGCTCAAAAAAGTACTTTTGTCTTTTGAAAAGGAGAATAGAAGCAAGCAAATACTCTAAGGGAAGCTGATTGATCCATCTCAGAAGTCAAATTCTGCCACAAGATTAAAGATCTCCCTTCAAATTCCTACAGGGGTTTTTGGGTTCTTTATGTTTTGTTATTTTATTTCTTCTAAGATGTTTTCTTTTATAATTATGAACTAAATGCCCCAAATACTTGAGGGGGATGAAACCGAAGACAGATCTTGTTATTATTTTCTCTTGAATTATATGATAAATATTTGATTTGTTCTTTACTGTGTCTTCAACTCTTAAATTGATATTTCTGAGATATTAATTTAAATCGAATGTGCTTATATAGAGGAGCAAAAGTCCCTGCATTCTCCAACACAATTAAGCAAGTTGATTGCAATCCTAGAGATAGGACGAAGAAAATCTACCGGGTTAGGGTCAAACCTAATAAAGGAATCCATAGATCAAGTTAATGCAACACTAAGGGTTTTAATTAGAAAGAGATTTTAATTAATCAACCTAAGGTTAGCTATTTTTAGTCTCGAGAGAGATATTAACATAAGTTAGGGATTTCTACAGATCAAGTCAACTGAATAAATCGTCTAGTTCAAGAGTTAATAACAAGTAAAGTCTAGGTGGATTCTCCATTGAGTATTGTCCAAATCAATCAGTTTTTCCTAAGAGTTTTTC
Source organism: Gossypium stocksii (assembly GCA_020496765.1). Classification (NCBI taxonomy): domain Eukaryota; kingdom Viridiplantae; phylum Streptophyta; class Magnoliopsida; order Malvales; family Malvaceae; genus Gossypium; species Gossypium stocksii. Next base: position 67,765,475 of record CM035622.1, read on the forward strand.
CCCAATTCACTTTTTGTGCATTCTTAGTTTAGTTTTAGAATTAATTTAGTTTCATAAAAGTCCCCCTTTTATTTCTAGTTTAAATAATAGAAAGGAAGTTAGTACTAGTACTTTTGTTTCCCTTGGGTACGATATCTCAATCTTGCTACTAAGCTATACTACTGTTCGATAGGTGCGCTTGCCTTAAAATCGTGATAATAGTTAGTTTCTGGTGTGATCATTATTATAAATTTTATTACTTCATATCACGCATATCAGCTAAGAACCGACTTCTCATATTCCTCACTCTCTCTTAGTCAATTTGTAGGGGATTGAAATCGAATCTCTAATCTCCAGACCCTCTGCCAATTCTACCTTGCACGTTTTGGGTTTTGGGCTAACACATCTATATATTTAGATTGGGTGATGGCTGAATAGTTATAGGTATTATGTAGGGGACTTAAGATGGATATAAGTCATTTATGGTTCAGATTTAATGATTAAGATTAATGCAGATTTAAGAAATACTCGTGATTAGTGATCAAGGAAGGGCTTTTAAGGCTTATCGTCCTAGGTAAGGCAAAGGTGGGACTACGGTTTTTGGTGATAGTTTTTGATAAGTGGGTGATTAATCGTTGAGTCACATAATTTTAGGTTTGTGGCTAAGGAGATCGCAGCGCGTTTTGTTACTACACACACAAAATAGATCGGCAAATCCTGAAATGCCGAAAAGCCAAAATGCTGAAAAGCTGAAAGTTTGGGTACGGTAGTCGTGCGAGTGTGCGAACACTTGTATAAGGGTAATCGATATGTTATCAGAGGCTCCATGAGTGATCTCATGGACTTAGGTCATATTTTGGCCAACTGGGCCAGAATGGGCCAAATGGGCCGACGGGCTCATAGGCCCAAATCAATAAAAATTGATAAGTTGATAAAAAGTGACGAGCTGATAAAGTTTGTTGAATGGTTTGGAATGGATTGGGCCTGATGGGTCGTATAATTGTGATTGGGCCTAATGGGCCATATAAATGTGATTGGGCCTGATGGGCTATATGAATGTATGAAAGCATATGGACTTGCTAGGGTTTTATAATGGACTTTTAGGCCTAGTTTCTAATGAATCCTTAAGCAGGCATAAAACTTAATTAATTTATCAAGTGCATCTATGGACAAGTCATGAGGTTAGAGTGTGGCAATGGGCATATGCATGTCTAGGATTGGATCTAGGGAGAGCTTGGTACTTAAGTAGTCTTAATGACCCACCTCCTCTTCTCTAGAGTCCTACCTGGTGCATAGTGTCTGTTCACTTTAGCCAACGGGGACTTGTTGATGGGCCAAAGTTCGTAATTAAGACCCATACTGTTAAAAAATTACCAAAATACCCCTATAGGGCAAGAATTACCCAAAACACCCTTGTAGGTTAAGATGACTAAACTACCCCTATGTGAAACATGAAAGATTTACGCGTGACACGTGGATATCTATTGCATTCATATAATTTTATGTTGCATGTGGGTGGGAATTATGCAACGGAGGAAGAATTGAGGATTGCATGGTTGCTTGATGACCATGGATCCACTGATGGCTTTTGAAGCCCAATATATGATTAGCAGCTTTGCTGCAACGTTAGGTAGTACCACAACCGGTGTTACCCTTGGAGTGTATTAGATGGGTGGTCGATATGGTTATCCCCACATGGTGTGTTTCGGTTGCACGGAGATGTTGTGTAGAGGATGGATGGGTAGGATTGTTGCATATCTGATTGCTCTAATTTTGTGCTATTATTGTATTGGGCTCAGGCCCAAGATGACTTGTGTTGCATGATATATATAGTGTTGCCGAGGGTTGCACACACTGAGTTTTCAAAAACTCACCCCCTCTTTTATTTTATTTTTCTCAGCTGAACCTCAGTAGGAGGTTCAATGGATGGAGGGACTCAGAGGTGGCCAACTAGCAAGATGATTTAGACTTTTTTTAAAAAAATAATCTCTAGTATTTTGATTATCTTAGTCTGGATTGTAATAAGGCCTTCCCTCTGGTTATTATTTCATTATTGATTACTAAGCTTTATATACATTTGAAATGGAACATGGATTTAGTTATTTCAAACACCTTTCAAATTTTTTTGAAATCAATTATTATTCTTTTTAAATTAAGTTTCCGCAGTTAAAGAGAATTTTTCCAAAGTAACTGTTAACACATAACCAGGAAATAGCTTTTGAATACACCTCGTTCTAGAAACAAATACAAACTGGGATTTTACTTGAAATTTCTTTTAGAAGGGTTTTCAATGGAAACAAGGTTTTCGATAAAACACTTCAATGTGACATGCTGGATTCGACCCTAACGTCCGGGCCAGGTCTGGGGTGTTACACATCAGGTATACAAAACAACTCATTGAATACTTGAATTGTATTTTCAAGCCAAAACTCAGCTCTCCCAGCATCATCATCAACCATAGCCTAGAACTCTTTAGCCCCATATTTACGAATCTTATCAACTGGTAGCTTGGTCAACCGTATCGGATCTACAGCTTGAGGAACAACAGGAATTTGTTAAGGAATAGAGTGGGTGGAGGTTGTTGAGCAGCTGTATTTGTTTGAACGAATTCTGTGAGCCACTCATTCATTATTTGGAAGAAGTCTTGTTTAGCTTCTCCCTCGTGGCTACTTATTACAGGCCTAAAGTTAGATGGCGCAGCCCCTTGAGCGGGAGCAGGCGCATTACTTTCTACATCATCAACTACAGCTTATTCGAGATCCATTACTATATGAAAACACAGTTTAAACTATCAGGAATCATCACACTATCATAGAGTATATATATGGCATGTATAGCTATACTCTCACAGGCTACATGAGTCCTAGAATCGACTAAAACGTAGCTCTAATACCAGTAAAATGTAACACCTCTAACATGTAACAGTCGCTGAAACAGGGTTACGAGGTATTACCGATCAAACCACTTTATTTAATAAACAATTCACATACATTAGGCATTCATATTCAATATCATTCAAACCTAATTATCATGTCCCTTATACGGGCCTACGAGGCCTTAAACATGTTTTAAAGATGGTTTGGGACTAAACTGATAACTTACAAAAACTTTGGAAACCGAGAAAAATTTTCAAAAATACAGGGCTCACACGCTTGTGTGAACAGGCCATGTGCCTCACACGGCTACAGACACACCCGTGTCACAGACTATGTGAACACAAGGTATACTTACTTACTTGTGTCACACGACCGGCCACACGTCCGTGTGTCTAGGCCATGTAACTCACTGAGTTGGTTTTTATGTTAGGACTTGTTTTTCTTGACACGTGTAAATTTGGAATGATCGTAGAGTTACTTTAGGTTTTTATAATTAAACTAGTTAGTTTACTTTATTACAACATGCAATAGGTTAGAAGTGGTTTGGTATACCAAATGATAAACTGCTATATAAGGAGGCATATATATTTGTTTAAACTGTAAGTAGTTGTAAACTTGTAATTTGTCATGGTTGAATCCATGGTTTTGAGATGTCTAGGGATGACCTAAGGCATTGTCTGGTTAAACTAGTCCTACATTTTGCACCCTTAGTACCCATATTTGAACCTTAAATTGATTTTTCTTGATTAGCCTCATTTTGAAGCCTGAAACTAAAATTGAACATCCACTTATCTTATCTTGGCCTTATTTTTCTAGGATGCACAAAATTAGACGTCAAGCCATAGATGTTGAGGGATAGGTTGTAACGCCCCAAATAATTTATTTCTGTTTCTGTAAAATTTGGCACAAATATTTTCTTGCTTCAGTGGTTAAGTGTTTTGGGTGTGTGTGTGAGGTCTCAAGTTCAAGTCTTACCATTAGCAAATTTTGTTATTTTTCTAACCTAAGCCTTACATTTGAGGAGTGGGCTTATAGTAAATTGTCTATATAACCACATTAGTATGAGTCTGCTAGTTCGAGTGGTAAAGGAGTTGGTGTTGGAGGTCTTAAGGTCGAATCTCTACTCAAGTGTGAATATTAATCTTTTTACTCGATTTTCTGATAGTGTCTTCTAGGAGTTAGTTTTTGAGAGGATGGATGATAGTGGGTTAGTGGGAGTGAATTTAGGGATTTGGGGAGTTATCGGTACTATTTTAATTTTATTTTCTGTTTCTTTTTAAAATTTTAGGCTCTCCCTCTCTTACCCAATTTCTTGATGCTAGTTCTCTATCATTCTCCCTAATTTTGCTATTGCTCCCTTTTTGTTTCCACCTACATCGTTTTCTTTTTCCTGTTTCTTGATTCTTCTGATCGGATTATTTTTTTGTTTTTGTCTTTTACGAGTTTTGGTAAGTCTTTCATTTTATCCTCGATTTTGTGGCATGTTGTCATAGGGAGGCTAATTTCTGCAATTTATGGTGTAGGAGAAAGCTACGAGTATTGAATTTCACTCCCTTATTTTAGTAATGTTAATAGAGGTCTTTTGTCGACAGTAAGTCATGTTTCTATTAGTTATCATTGTCGAATTCGTTAGTTAATTCCTTAAATCGGTATTGGGTGTTCTAATTTTAGGTCCTACTAGTCTCGGTAGTGTTTTCTCATTAAAATTGTACCAGGTGTGTATCCGAAACGAAGAAAAAAGAGACTCGACAAAAGCTAAAAAATTATTTTATCAACATCACATGGGCGTGTGGTCGCCCGTGTGGTAGGCCATGTGCGACGACATGGCCGTGTGATCGATGAAGGCACGGCTGTGCGCATGACATGACTATATGGTGGCCGGAGTATGGCTGTGTGAACCACACGGGCTAGGCCAAATTGGGCATGTGTGCCACATGGACGTGTGTGTTTCTTAGCCAGGCCGTGTAGACCACACGGGTAAGGCCAAACTGGGCATGTGGGCCACACAAGCGTATGAGCCCACATGGGCAGTCCACATGGGTGTGTGGGTTTCTGGGTTAGGTCGTACGGACCATACGAGTAAGGCAATCTGGGCGTGTGTGCCATACAAACGTGTGGGCCCACACAGGCAAGCTACACAGGCTTATGGGCCCAAAATTCTGAAATTTCCCCTAGGGTTGTGCAGATTGTCCCAAACGATGTGGGCCTACTGTAGGGTTGGTAAGGGCTAATTAAACCCTACTTTAGGTGTTAAGATATTCTGATAGACTGAACTAAATAGTATACTGAATGTATGTCTACTTTTACTATTATTTGCATATTTGATATCCTTATATATATAAGCATCTCTAATATGTATATTTGTAACTGAATATTCTTTATCTGTTATTGAGGGTGGAATGTTATATACTAAGGAAGTGTTTGAAAGGCAATTTCTACCTATATTCTGGCAGCATGGCTGCACTTTATCTATTATGTGTCGCATCAACAGAATATGGTGTGTAGGGTTGGGTGGGTGTTTAAAACCCCACATGGTATGTTGGGATGGTGGTGTGTAGAGGATGGGGATAGGATTCTGTTATCTTATCTGCATATCTGTATCTAATTTTGTGTCTGAAATGGACTTTGGCCTGAATCTGTATCTGTCTGATATTTGATAATCTGTATATGTGTATGCTTAATTCTATTAGGCTACATACTGAGTTTACGTAAACTCACCCATTTTCTGTCTGTTCTGTATAGGTAATCCAAAGACTTAGGCAGATCCGAGCAGTAGGGGAATTAACGGAACCACTCATCTTTAAACTTTTTTAGTTTAAATTTATGATTTTTATAATAGTCTTCAGGTTATTTGAGGGTTGTAAATTTCTAGACTGCATGGACTTTTGGATTTGGTGTTCTATTTTTTGATTAACTTGCACGTTTCGATAAATTTTTTTTGTTTTTGATGGTTTTATACGATCAAAGGGTTTTCTAAAAAATGTGAATAAGGTTTTCAATATGGTATCAGTTTTACTGGACTTCTGCTATAAATAAGTGTTGGCAAGAAAGGTCAATTATTAAATGAGTGAACGTTTTGAATAAATATTCTGAGCGTTTAAGAATAAAAAAACTTTTAGATGGTTCTTGTCGTGTTAACTCTATTTTCAAAATTCATTCTATGTGACATTGCCAGATTCGGTCATAACGTCTAGGCCCGGTTTGGGGTGTTACATTTAGTGGTATCAAAGCCAGGTTACAAAACTCGGCTGTAAATTTTGGGTTCCAAAATATATTTTAAAGAATTAGTTTTTGAATGGTTTAAAATTTTATGATTAAATATGTGGTACGCCAAGCCTCCAGCGCCAATCCTATAAGCACTTTTGAAACTTAAATAGTTTATTTTAAAAACCCTGTAGATAGCATACTCTGAAAAAACTGTAGTGAAATAGATAGAGACTGAACTTCCGAAAACATTTCTGAACTTTTAATACTTTATGCATAAAATATATTTTAATAAATACTAGAACTAATGCATAAAACTTTATAATATAGACAATTTGAATTGCACTATGAGTGCTCGTGGAACTCGCAGACGAGGCATTCAAGGTCGTGGTGAAGGTCGTAGGGGGCTCGAGCTAAGTCTTCCTCTCTAGACAGTATGCCAAATTTGGATACGATTGAGACGCCAGTTTTGCCTGCTGCTGAGATTGGGTCTCAAGACCGTGCAACTAGGGACAACGCATTGTCCCAGGCCATGCTAAGAACTTTGGAGAGGGTCGCTGGACCCCACACTGGATCCAGGGTCGTGGGTCTGTAACTAATGATTCTGATCTAATGGTGCCAAGTTATTTGGGGGTGTCACTAGAGTTGCCCCTAATGTCACCGAGTATTAGCTAGAGGCCACAGAAAAGATCATGAACGTCATTGACTATACACCCGAGCAAAAACTTAAGGGTGTAGTCTCTTTGCTTCGCGATAAGGCTTATCAGTGGTGGCTGACGGCTAAGGAGGGTACTCAGCTTAATCGTCTTAACCGGGAATTCTTTAAGTCCACCTTTCAGAGCAAGTTTGTGGGAGCAAGCTATGTTGATGCTCGCTGGCCTGAATTCATCAATCTTACGCAAGGTGACAGACCTGTGGCCGAGTGTGAGGCCGAATCTCTAATGTTGAGCCACTACGCTTTAGGCATGGTGGCGTCTGAGTATAAGAGGTGTGTTAGATTTGAGGATGGTTTAAGGGACAATCTGGGGGTACTGATTGCTCCGCAGAGGGAGTGCGGGTTCTTTACTTTGGTTGAGAAGGCGAAGATTTCCAAAAATGCTAAGTGCATGGTGTGCCAGAATAGGGATAGGGAGGAGGTAAGAACAAGAGGGATTCGGAGCCCTCGAGTTCTGTTTAGAGGCCTAAGAAAAAGGCCAAATCTGATGGGCTGGCTACAGTGGGAGCCCCTGTTGCTCCTATTGGGATTTAGCCTTGTGGAGACTGTGGTAGGTGCCATTCAAGCGAATGTTGGAGGAGGATAGGGGCATGTCTGAGGTGTGGGTCTTTGAAGCACCATATTCGAAAGTGTCCACTAAGGGCTGATCAGGTGCAAGCTTTAGGACCAAGTTCTGTGCAACCTCAGATAGTAGTTCAGCAACCACTTAAGGGCCGTGGACAGGCTAGGGGTGGTAATGGTAAGGGCTAAGGACAGAAAGCACCAGGTAGAGGTGCTGGTCAGACTGAGGCGAGGCAGGCTGCTTTGGTTTATGTTGCACGACGCCGAGAGGATAGAGGTACTCCTGATGCTATCACCGATACATTCCTTATATATAATCTGCCCTATATTTCTTTGATAGACATAGGCTCTACGTACTCTTATATAGCTAGTTTCGTTTCTTAAAACCTGGGGATTTCCGTTGAGAGCACTACTAGTGAAGCTATTGTATTGAGTCCGTTGAGACAGCTAGTTCGGGTTAATAAGCTCTATAGGGGTGTTCCTTTAGTAGTGCAAGGGGCAATTTTTTTGGCAGATCTGATGGAGCTTCCATTTGGAGAGTTCGACTTAATTTTGGGTATGGATTGGTTGGTTAAGCATCGAGTTAGTCTGGATTATGCGACTAAGAGGGTCTTCTAAGAATTGAGGAGGATAATGAGGTGGTTGTGATTGATAAGCGTCAGGATTATCTATCTAACGTGATCTCTGCTCCTGTGACTGAGAAACTAGTTCGAAAAGGTTGTGAGGCGTAGTTGGCCTACGTTAGTGTTTCTACTTTTGGGGACTCTACTATTGGGGATATCATAATGGTGAGGGATTTTCCAGATGTTTTTCCTAAGGAGTTACCAGGTTTACCACTGAATTAAGAAGTTGAGTTTAGAATTGAGCTTCTTCTAGGTACCACTCCGGTGTCTATCGCTCCTTATGAAATGGAATCAAAGAAGCTTACGGAGCTTAAGGCTCAACTGCAAGAGTTATTGGATCGTGGTTTCATCCATCCTACTGTGTCTCCTTAGGGAGCACCAGTTCTATTCGTTAAGAAAAAAGATGGGACCATGATGATGTGCATTGACTATCGGTAGTTGAACGAACTGGCTGTGAAGAAAAAGTATCCACTTCTGAGGATCGATGATTTATTTGATCAGTTCCAAGGGGCTTCTATGTTTTCGAAGATAGATCTTCATTCTGGGTATCACCAGTTGAGGGTTAAGGATGGTGATGTTCATAAGACTGTGTTTATGACTCATTATGGACATTATGAGTTCTTAGTGATGCCTTTTGGTCTGACAAATGCTCCGGTGGTGCTTATGGATATGATGAACCGAGTGTTTTAACCATATCTAGATCAATTCGTCATGGTCTTCATCAACAATATTCTAGTTTATTCTAAGACTGAGGATGAACATGATGAAAATCTTAGGGTGGTACTTCATTCTTTACGTGAAAAATAGCTCTACGCAAAATTCAGCAAATGTGAATTCTAGTTACGTGACGTGACATTTCTGGGGCATGTGGTTTCTACTAAAGGGATTCGTGTTCATCCCAAGAAGATTGAGGCTGTGCTTGATTAGAAACAGCCTAAGAGTATATCTGAAATTCATAGTTTTCTGGGTCTGGCGAGATATTATCGGTGTTTTGTGGAAGGATTCTCTTTGATCGCATCTCCGTTGACTAAGCTTCTGCGTAAGGGAGCCCTTTTTGTCTGGAATGATACACAACAATCGAGCTTCGAGAAGCCCAAGTCTGTTCTGACTCATGCTCCTGTTTTGATGCAGCCTGAATCTGGGAAACAGTTTATGGTTTGCAGCGATGCATCGTACGTTGGTTTGGGATGTGTATTGATGTAAGATGGAAAAGTTGTGGCTTATGCGTCCTATCAGCTTAAGGTACACTAGGCAAATTATTTGACGCAAGATCTCGAGTTGGCTGCAGTAGTGTTTGCGTTGAAAATCTGGAGGCATTATCTGTATAGTGAGAGGTGTATTATCTACACTGACCACAAGAGCCTCAAATACCTCCTTACTCAGAAGGAGTTGAACCTTAGGCAGCGTCGCTGGATTGAGCTGCTTAAAGACTATAACTGTACAATCGAGTATCATTCTGGTAAGGCCAATGTGGTGCCCGATGCTCTAAGTTGTAGAGTGATAACTAATCTAAGGGTGATGTTTGCTCACCTTAGTCTGTTTGATGATGGGAGTCTGCTAGTTGAGTTACAAGTTAAGCCGGCTTGGAATAATCAGATTCAAGATAAGTAGTTGGTGGATAGGTCTCTAGGTTTATGGTTTCGTCAGGTTGAGAATGGCAGCACATTGGATTCTAGACTGAATAATGATGGGGTACTTTGTTTCCATGGTCGGATTTGTATACCGAATGATTCGAATTTGAGACAGCTAATTCTGAAGAAGGCGCATAGTAGCCCTTATGTTATGCATCCCGATAGTAATAAGATGTATCGTGATCTTTATGAACTGTAATTGTGGTCAAGTTTAAAGCGTAAGGTTATAGACTTAGTTGCTCGCTGTTTGAAGTGTTAATAAGTTACGGTTGAGCACCAGTTGCTTATCAGTTAGAGTTACCCCCTAAATTGGATTGTATTCATGATATGTTTCACGTGTCGATGCTGAGATGGTATCGGTCTAACCCATCTCACGTTGTCTCTGTTGAGGATATCGAGGTTAGATCGGATCTAACTTTTGTGGAGGGCCAGTTCAGATTCTTGAGCAAGATGTTATATCTCTAAGGAAGAAATACATACCGTTAGCAAAGGTTTTATGGTAGAATCATGGCACTAAGGAAGCCACGTGGGAACTTGAGGATTCGACGTATTAGCAGTATCCTCATATGTTCTGATCATTTAAATATCAAGGTCGAAATTTCTTTTAATGGGGTAAAGGTGTAACGCCCCAAATAATTTATTTCTGCTTCTATAAAACCTGACAAATATCTATTTGCTTCAGTTGTTAAGTGTTCTAGGTGTATGTGAGAGGTCTCAATTTGAAGTCTTACCTTTAGCAAATTTTGTTATTTTTCTAACCTAAGCCTTACATTTAAGGAGTAAGCTTATATTAAATTGTCTATATAACCATATCAGTGTGATCCTGCTGGTTCGATTGGTAAGGGAGTTGGTGTTGGAGGTCCTGAGTTCGAATCTCTGCGAGAGTGTAAATATTAATCTTTTTACTCGACTTTCTGATAGAGTCTTGTAGGAGTTGGTTTTTGAGAGGTTGGATGATAGTGGGTTAGTGGGAGTGAATTTAGGGATTTGGGGAGTTATCAATATTAGTTTTTTTTTTTTGTTTCTTTTTCAAGATTTTGGGCTCTCCCTCTCTTCCCAAATTTACTGACACCAGTTCTCTATCATTCTCCCTGATTCTACCATTGCTCCCTTTTTGTTTCCACCTACATTGTTTTCTTTTTCCTGTTTCTTGATTCTTCTAATTAGTTTATTTTTTTCGTTTCTGTAACGCCCCAAATTTCCTTTAATTCTGGCTTTTTTAATTTTGTAGCATGGAAAATTTTCTGAATATGTTTTGCATTAATTTGACACAATTAATGGTCTACTTAAGTGGATAGGTGCTCCAGGTGTGTTGGGGAGGTCCCAAGTTCAAGTCAAGACTTGGGCTAAATTTTGGGTTTTTCTTTGAATAAAGCCTGGCTTTTGGTTAATAGGCTTATAAGAATTTATTTGAAAAAGCATATCAGAATAGGTCTGCTGGTCTGATGGTTAAGGGGATGGTTGTTATGCATGAGATCCTGAGTTCGATTCTTGGCGAATGACAAATGACGTTATTTTTGGCTACAGATTTTGGCTAGAGGTTGTATTGGACTAGAATTCTGAGTAGTAGGGATTTGGTAGAAAGAATTAAGGGATGGGAATTAGGGAGTTATTAGTTTTTTGGCAATTTGCTTCATTTTTACTGAAAATTTCAGCTTTTCCCTCTCCATATTGCTGCTTATTTTCCATTCTTCTTCTTCTTATTCTTTTCAATTGCTTCCCTTTTTATCATTAGTCTTGGTAGTTTAACGCTTCAATTCTTCATTCGTGTTTCTAGGAACAATTAAGGAACTACTTTTCGACACTCTAGCAACAAAAATTCATCGTTGGGTGAGAATGGTTTAGAGGGGCTCAAGAGTGCTTAGGCGTCGAAAAAAGTCCATGTGTGCACTCCGATTGCACAGAAAATGGGTTTTGGCGAAAGCCAAAAGGCTTGCTGTCGACGCCACACGGGCGTGTGGACTGCCCGTGTAGAGGCCGTGTGGTGAGACACAGCCATGTGATTGACGAGCTAGGTTATGCGCACGCGACACGGGCGCGACACGACACGAGCTTGTGGGCCCACACGGGTAGGCCACATGGGTGTGTGAGCCTATTTTTCTAAAATGTTCTGTAAGGTTGCACAGGTCGCCCTAGTCGACTATGACCTATTGTAGGGTCGGTAAGGATATCTTGAACCTCGTTCTGTGTTCTAATATTGTGATATACCTATAAGCATGTGTATCTATCTTATTATATGATTTGTTATCTGTTATTTACATTATAGCATGCCATGATATTATGATACATTGCATTGGGGTGGGATTGTTGATGAAGTAAAGGAAGATTCTAAAAGGCTTTTCAGCCTGTTATCTGGCAGCTATGCTACATATATCTTTTATGTGCCGGTTACGGTACCTTATGGTGTGTAGGGTTGGATGGGTTGATTTTATCCCTATACTTGGTGTGTAGGGTTGGGTGGGTTGATTTTATCCCCACATGGTGTGTAGGGTTAGATAGAGATGGTGTGCAAGGTTGGTGGGCATGTTTCTGTTTCTGTTTCTGATCTGATATACATGTGTTATCTGTAAGGGCTAAGGCTCGATTATATCTGATTCTATTCTAAATAGGCTATGGCTTACAGCGTTTCTGTTAAGGGCTTAGGCCCGAATTATGACTGTTTTATAATATCTGATTGTATGTATGCTTTACTGTGGGGATGTACACACTGAGTTTGTGAAAACTCACCTCTTCTTTATTTGTTTATCTGTCATGTAATCTCCAGCAGTAGACAAATCGATACAGTCGTAACACCCTGAATTTGGGCCTAAAAGAATTGGGCTTTGAGTCTGGGCTCGGATGGAAGACAACTTGAGTAAGTTAGTTGACGTCCTGATTTTTGGGATTTTTCGGGTTTTTGTGATTTTGGTGAAATCTTGAAATTTTGATGTTTTGAATACTGATATTGTGTTTAAATATGTTAGTAGGCCTTTAGATGACCCAAGCCTAAGTTAAAACCCGGCAGAAAAATCAACTTGGATTTTAAGTGAAAGGGACTTGGTTAAGTGGGCCTTTAAGAAGAAGTTAGTAAGTTGAGACACAAAGAGGGCCTTGGTAAAGTGGCAAGGTGGCACCACTAAGTTCCTAAAAAAGTGGCGTGTGGACTGAGTTTAAGGGCCAGAGTTCAAGTCACAAGGTAAGCAGATGGTACTTTTATTTTTGTGCATGTGCCGGGCATGTGATAGAGCTTAAGTAGCATTCGGCTAGGGCCTTAGAGAGATTGGGCCATTGGTTTGAATGGCCATTAGGGCAAGGTTATTTTCTTTTTCTGTCTTGCCGAATTAGGGTTAGCGACTTTCGTTCTATTCTCTTCTCAGTGTTGCAAAAAAGCCAAAAACGCAAGTTAGATCTCCTGAGTGCCAAATTCTTCCTTCTCTTCTTCTCTATTCCATTCTTTTCTTTTTCTTTTCTTCTCTAGCTGAAATCACCTCTCCTCCTCACTCATCTTTCATTCTCTTCTCTTCAGAAACTGAATTTGCCACTCTTTTCTTCTCAAACTCATCAACTACTAAAAGCCGAAATCCCGAAAGGTTGTTTCCTGTACCGATTTGCCTATAGCCAAACCCCCTTTGTTTTTCCTCACTTGTAGCCGAATTTCATACTCTCCAAACCCTTAGGCTCTATCGACAAACACCCCTCCAACCATAATCTCAAATCATATTTTCTTTCACCATTTAAAAAGCCGAAAACACCATAGTTTTTAAGGACATATAGCCAAATCTTTAGATCCCTAAGATTCGAGATCTACTAGTGTTTAGGGGCCAGATCTGTATCAGATCTAAGTAGCAGAATCACTTTGATTAAGGAAAACCTGTGGTAAGTACTCGACATCTCAGATTTATTCGTTATCTTTGGATTTAAGAAAAGCCAAAATCCCTAAACTCTTTAGGGAGGCTATCAAATGTGATGATTGGTAAAGACAATTTTTTTAATTGGTTTTATGTGTACTTGTTATGGAAGGGGCGATCTAGAAAGGAGCATAAGAGGCTTGGATCTTTGGAACGATTGGATTTAGATCTGGTCATTAGCTTCGGCAAAGGTAAGTGTATAAGAGACTAAGGTGATGATGGCTGAATATGTATGTGGGGGTAATGGTGATTATTCGATTTGATTTTTAGATGTTAACGTAATCTAACTAAATGTAGAATTGTTTTGGAGTAGATCTTGTCGTTGTTTGTCGCAAATCAGGTGTGTATCAAACACCCTTTTGTAGTTCAATTCGGCAAAAGTCGAAAAGCCAAAATGCCGCAATTCTAGCATTTCGTGGGCTTGTGAGCGTGCAAGAGCTCACAATGTCGGTTAGAAATCATTAGATCTATAATCGCAAGTGGTAAGATGGTTGAGTGCGCAATTCGGTGCACTTCGGTAAATTTGGGCCTCGATGGGCTAAATTTGGGCCCAATGGGCTTACGGGCCCATATGGGAAAAAGTAAGCTGTAAGTGTGTTCTAATAAATTGTAGATTAAGACTACTAAACTAGATTTAGAATTTGGGCTAAACGGGGTAAATTAGCTAAATGACACTGTAGGGCCCATTAGGGGTTTTAGGGTCCAATGACCGTAATCTGCTAAAATGGGCTAAGTAAGCTACTAAGATAAAAGTTGGATGATTAATGTCTGTAAAGTGCTTAAAACCCTAAAAACTAGAATAATTACCGAAATATCCCTTATAGGTGCAAAATTACGGGTTTACCCCTATGAGTAGAATGACCGTTATACCCCTAAGGTTAATTGTGACTGAAATGCATGGTTTACTGTTTCTGTTTACTGTATGCCATGTCATGATTATCTATTGCATGGGACTGGGGTTATTGATGGAGGAAGTGTAAGTAGCAATGCCACGTATTCTGAAATGGGGTTTTGCCCTAGTTTACTGAAAAGGGGCTTTGCCCTAGTTTACCGTTCTGGTGGCTTGGCCACACTATCTGATTATGCAGCTATGCTGCCACCGTGGAGAGTAGCGGTTAGGTGGGTTGAGTAGTTTTCCCTACATGGAGAGTTTGGCTGGTACGGGTGGAGAGTAGTGGTTGGGTGGGTTGAGTAGCTTCCCCACATACTGATATAGGTTTTGCATTCATGCATCGATATTACTGTTTTGCTACTGAATTGAGCCTATGGGCCGTATTAATATCTGAAAAGGGGATAAGGCCCAGTTTACTGTTATATGAATAGGGCTTTGGCCCAGTTATTACTGTGACTGGCTAGGGCTTAGGCCTAGTGGGCTTGAGCTGATTTGGGCTTTGGATGGGCTTCTTTGCACACTGAGTTTTCCAAACTCACCCCCTTCTCTTCCATCCTTGCAGGTGAGCCTTAGACAGTGGACTTGGAGATGGGAGGGATTCAGAGTGGCCACGAAGACTGCATTTTTGGTTTTAAGTTAATTATTCTATTATTTTATTTAATCATTTTTATTTTAATTTGGGTTTGTAATAAGGCCGCTCTAATTATTTAATTTGTTTTCAGCTTAAGTATGATATTGTTTAAATCGTTTTGAAATCGGATAGCTCTAAGGCACTTTTATAAAAGTTACTTGTTTTCAAAATATCACGATAACAGAGCAAAGCTTCCACAATGTAAACGTTTTCATAAATAATTATTTTAAATAGACTTAAACCTAATTTGTTGTGCGTGGACCAGTCATAAGGTTAAAGTGTGGCAATGGATGTGTGCATGTCTAGGATTGGATCCAGGGAGAGCTTGGTACTTAAGCAGTCTAATTGACTCACCTCCTCTCTTTTGGAATCCTACCTGGTGCATAGTATCCATTCACTTTAAGCCATAGCAAAGAAGATTCGATTTTCCGATACTTAAACTGTTTTAAAAATAACATGTCTCTGCAAGCTACAAATGTTTACAAGCTTTCACAATTTTCCATAAAATTTTACAAAATTGTTAATTTTTGAAAAGGAAATGATTATTTCAAGGAACCACTTTTTGAAAAATAAATAAAAACAAGCTGAGGTTTTATACAAGTTTAACAGTAGAAGTTTTTAAACACTAAGAAGGGTTTTTTAATGAAAACATGGTTTTCAAAACACACTTCAATGTGACGCACCAGACTTGGCAGTAACGTCTAGGCCGGGTTTGGGGTGTTTCAACAGCAGAGGTCTCGACGGTGACCACTACTAGATATATTCTAATTTCACGGTTTTAAAGTTTACATTCTGTTTTATTTTTTATTGATTTATTTCTGAGAATTTTTATGTAATGTGGACCTTGGGACTGTTTTTGTTTAACTCGGGTTTTTAAACTGTTTTATGGTTTATAAACTGCAACACCATGAAACATTGTTTTCTAAAATTAATTAAGAGTTTTCGTGTACAAGAGAAGGTTTAAACAAAGAAGTTAGTTCACGATTTTTAAGACCTAAGTAAAGATAATAACTAAAATAATTTTTAACTAGACCAGGCATTTTCAAAAATAGTGTCATGTGATGTCGCAAGATTCGACCATAACGTCTAGGTCAGGTTTGGGGTGTTACATTTAGTGGTTTCAGAGCCAGGTTACAAAACTCGGCTGTGGTTTTGGGTTTTAAAATTGGTTTCGAGAAATGATTTGAAAATGATTTTGAAATATGTTTGATAGTAAATAAGTGGTACACCGAGTCTCTGACGCTGATCCAAGTAAGTTACTGAATCTCTGATATGTACTAATTGAAAGCATGCTTAGAAATTCTGTTTAGAGTGACTGGAAACACTGTTTGTATGCTATGAGATTACTATAGCTAGTATACTGTACTGAAACACTCTAGGTAGTGTAGACTAAAAACTGTAATGACGTTAAACTTGCGATAACGGACTCTAATACTTCTAATTTGTATTGCATAAAATATTTGCTAATAAAATATCAAAACTGTAAATTGATCTGCACAAAACTTTTAATATAGATATTTTTTATATCTACGATGAGCGCTAAAGGTACTCGTGGACGGGGTACTAGAGGCCGAGGTAGAGGCCGTAGAGGGGCTCGAGTTGAGTCCTTCACTTCTGATATGATTCCAAATATGGACATTAGTGAGACACCAGTGTCACCTATTACTGATACTGGGTCAGGATCTTATGATCGTGCAGTTGGGGACGATGCACTGTCGCAAGCCATGCTACGGGTTTTAGAGAGGGTCGCTAGGCCCAACACTGGATCCAGGGGCCGTGGGTCAGTTACGGAATGACTCCGGTCCAATGGGGCTGAGTTATTCAGGGGCATTACTGAGGTTGCTCCTAATATGGCTGAGTACTAGATAGAGGCCACGGAGAGAATAATGGATGATTTGGATTTCACTAATGAGCAGAAGCTCAAGGGGGCTATGCTACTGCTTTACGACGAGGCATATCAGTGGTGGCTCACGGTTAAGGAAGGCACTCAGCTCAATCGTCTATCGTGGGATTTGTTTAAATTAGCTTTTCAAAGCAAGTATGTGGGAGCCAGCTACACTGATGCGATGTGACGTGAGTTTCTTAATCTCACACAGGGGACCGATCTGTGGTCGAATGTGAGGTTAAATTTCTGAGATTGAGCCGTTATACGAGAGGCATGGTGGCAACTGAGTATGATCGCTGTGTTCAATTTGAGAATGGTCTCCGAGATAGTCTGAAGGTTTTGATAGCTCCTCAGAGGGAGAGGGATTTCCCTGCACTGGTTGAAAAGGCGAAGGTCGCCAAAAAGATGAAGCGCTCAGAGCACCAAAACCGTGAGAAAGGGAAGGCTAAGAGGGATTCTAGGCCTTCAAATATTGGGATGAAGCCTAAGAAAAAAGCCAGAACGGATGGGCCCGTTAGAGTTGGGCCTATTGTGGCACCTGCTGGGGTTGCTCTATGTGGACATTATGGTAGACGTCATCTGAGTGAGTGTTCGAGAGCTACTGGGGCTTATCTTAGATATGGGTCAAATGAGTATTGTGTTAAGGATTGTCCACTGAGGAGTAATCATATGCAAGCTCCAGTTAATGAGACTACATAGCCGCCGAGGATAGTTTAGCAGCCACCTAGGGGCCGAGGTCAGGCTAAAGGTGGTAATGGTATGAGCCGAGGGCAGAGAGCACTGGGCAGAGGTACGGGACTGACTGAGGCGAGGTAGCCTGCACTGGTTTATGCTGCACGTCACCGTGAGAATGGACATGCTCCAGATGTCATCACAGGTATGTTTTTAATTTTTAATGTACCTTACTTTGCATTGATAGACATAGGCTCTATACACTCTTACGTAGCTAGCGCTATGACTGAGACTTTAGGGATTCCGTATGAGAGCACTTCTAGTGAGATATCGGTGGTGAGTCTATTGGGGCAATCTATTAGAGTTAGTAAACTATTTAGAGACATTCTGTTGGAAGTCTAAGGGACTATATTTCTGGCTAATTTGATGGAACTACCGTTTGGGGAGTTTGACTTAATTCTGGGTATGGATTTGTTGGTGAAACATCGAGTGAGTCTGGACTGTGCTGAAAAATGGGTTGTTCTAAGAACCGAAGAGGAAAATGTGGTAGTCGTGATTGGGGAACGATGAAATTATCTGACTAATGTGATATCTACATTGGTAGCTGAGAAGTTAATAAGGAAGGGATATGAGGCATTCTTAGCCTACATCAGTATTTTGGATTCTATAGACTCTTCGGTTAAGGACATCCACACTATGAGGGACTTTCTAGATGTTTTTACAGAGGAATTATCGGGATTGCCTCTGAGCCGAGAGGTGGAGTTTGGGATCGAGCTGATTCCTAGTACAGCTCTGGTGTCTATTGCCCCTTACTAAATGGCACCGAAGGAGCTTACAGAACTTAAGGCTCAGATACAAGAGTCGCTCGATCATGGGTTTATTCGTCCCTGTGTGTCTCTATGGGGAACACCTGTTCTGTTTGTTAAGAAGGACGGTTTGATGAAGATATGTATTGACTACCGCTGGTTGAATAAGTTGACGGTTAAGAATAAATACCCACTTTCGAGAATAGACAACTTGTTCGACCAGTTTAGAGGGGCTTCTGTAAGATTGATCTGTGGTCAGGGTATCATCAGTTGAGAGTAAAGGAAGCCGATGTGCATAAGACAGCATTTAGGAATTGTTATGGACATTACGAGTTCCTAGCTATGCCTTTTAAGTTGACTAATGCACCAGCGACGTTTATGGACTTGATGAATCATGTATTCTAGCCTTACTTGGATCCATTCTTAGTAGTGTTCATTGAGGATATTCTAGTGTATTCTAAGTCTGAGGATGAGCACGATGAGCATCTCAGGGTTGTTCTACAGATTCTGTGCGAGAAATAATTGTATGCGAAATTCTCTAAGTATGAGTTCAGGCTTCGAGAGGTGACTTTCTTGGGGCATGTGGTATTTCCTGAAGGGATTCGTGTGGATCCTTGTAAGATTGAGGTTGTATTGGATTAGAAACAGGCAAAGACTCTGTCAAAAATCCGCAACTTCCTGGTGCTGGCAAAGTATTATGATCGTTTTGTGGAAGGGTTCTCCTTGATCACAGCTCCGTTGATTAAAATATTGCGTAAGGGAGTTCCTTTCATTTAGACTGACGCACAGTAGGAGAGCTTTGAAAAGCTCAAGACAGTGTTGACACAGGCTCCTGTTTTGATACAGCTTAAGCCTGGTAAAGACTTCGTAGTATACAGTGATGCGTCAATGTAGGTTTGGGTTGTGTTCTAATGCAAGACGGTAAAGTAGTGGCTTATGCGTCTCGATAGCTAAAGAATTATGAGTTTAATTATCTGACGCACTATTTGGAGTTAGCTGCAGTAGTTTTTGCCCTAAAGATTTAGAGGCATTATCTGTATGGTGAGAAGTGCACTATCTACACTGATCATAAGAGCCTCAAGTATCTCCTCACTCAGAAGGAGTTAAATCTTAGGTAGCATCGTTGGGTTGAGTTCCTTAAGGATTACGACTACAGTACAAAGTACCATCCTAGTAAGACTAATGTGGTGGCCGATGCATTGAGCCGTAGGGTTATGACCAATTTAAGAGCGATGTTCACTCGACTGAATCTATTCGATGATGGGAGTCTTTTGCCTAAGCTACAAGTGAAACTGACATGGATTGGTCAGATCAGGGATAAATAAAAAGGGAATAAATCTCTTGAGTTGCTATTCCATCAGGTTGAGACTCGGGTTACTTCAGATTTTGGGTTTAATGATGATGGGGTTTTGTGATTTCGAGGTCGCATCTGTGTACTGAATGATGAGGGTTTAAGGCAGTCTATTATGAGGGAAGCGCATAATAGCCCTGATGCTATGCATCCCGGTGGGAACAAAATGTATAGAGATCTTCAAGAATTGTATTGGTGGTCGGGGTTGAAACGTGAGGTGACCAGCTTCGTTGCTTGCTATTTGAGTTGTTAGCAGGTTAAGGCTGAGCATCAGTTGCCTTCAGGTTTGCTGCAACTAGTTAAGATACTGGTGTGGAAATGTGAGAAGTAATGATGGACTTCGTTAGTGGGTTGCCTCTAACACCCACTAAGAAGTATTCTGTATGGGTCATCGTGGATCGATTGACCAAATAAGCTCACTTCATTCCTGTTAGGACGGATTTCTCCCTATAGAAACTAGCTATGCTCTACATCTCAGAGATAGTGAGGCTTCATGGGGTTCTTGTATCGATCATCTCTGATAGGGATCCTCACTTTACATCTCAATTCTAGCAGAAGCTTCATGAGGCTCTGGGTTCGAGGCTTGACTTCAGTACTGCTTTTCATCCTCAGACAGACAGTTAGTTGAAGAAGGTGATCCAGGTGTTGGAGGACACGTTGAGGAGCTGTGTAATTGATTTTTGAGGCAGTTGGGAGGAGTACTTGCCTTTAACAGAGTTCGCTAACAACAATAGCTATCAATCTAATATACAGATGGCACCTTACGAGGCACTATACGGTCATAAGTGTCACACTTTCTTATGCCGGAATGAGTTAGGTAAGCTACGTGTACTGGGTCCAGAGTTGGTATCAAAAACTGAAGACAAAGTTCGTTTGATTCGAGAGTGTCTGCAAGCGGCTTCTGATAGGCAGAAGTCCTATGCAGATTTGAAGAGGAAGGATATTGAGTGTTCTATGGGGGACTTGGTTTTCCTTAAGGTCTTGCCATGGAAGAAGGTTCTGAAGCTCGGTCGCAAGGGCAAGCTGAGCCCTCGGTTTATTGGGCCGTACCGGATTTTGAGATAAATTAGGCTAATCGCATATTAGTTGGAGCTACCACCAGAGTTAGATCACATTCACGATGTGTTCCCTGTTTCGATACTGAGACATTACCGCTCTGACCCCACACACATTGTGCCTGTGGAGGAGATTGAGATTAGACCAGATCTGACGTTCAAGGAGGAGCCGATTCAGATTTTAGCTCGCGACGTTAAGATTCTTTAGAGAAAATCTATTCCTTTAGTGAAGGTGTTGTGGTGGAATCATAGCACTGAGGAGGCTACTTGGGAGCTAGAGGATTCGATGCGACAGTAGTATCCTCAGATTTTCTGGTCAGGTAAAATTTTGAGGATAAAATTTTCTTTTAGGGGATAGAGTTGTAACGCCCTAAATTTCCCTTAATTTTGGCTTTTGTGATCTTGTAGCCTGGAAAAATTTCTGAATATGTTTTGCATTAATTTGACATAATTAATAGTCTGCTTAAGTGGATAAATGCTCTGGGTGTGTTGGGGAGGTCCCAAGTTCAAGTTAAGACTTGGGCTAAATTTTGGGTTTTTATTTGAATAAAGCCTGGCTTTTGGTTAATAGGCTTATAAGAATTTATTTGTAAAAGCATATTAAATGGGCCTGTTGGTCTGATGGTTAAGGGGATGGCTATCATCCATGAGGTATTGAGTTTGATTCTTGACGAATGACAAAGGACATTATTTTTTGTTACAGATTTCGGCTAGAGGTTATGTTGGACTAGGATTTTGAGTAATGGGGATTTGGTAGAGAGAATTAAGGGGCGGGAATTAGGGAGTTATTACTTTTTTGGCAATCTATTTCCTTTTTGCTGAAAATTGTCTTTTCCCTCTCCATTTTGCTGCCAATTTTCCATTCTTCTTCTTCTTCTTTTTGATTGTTTCCCTTTTATCATTAGTCTCGGTAGTTTAACACTTTAATTCTTCATCCGCATTTTCGGGAACAATTAAGGAACTGCAGGTAGCTTTTCGGCACTTTATCAATGAAAAATCATCGTTGCGTGAGAAACATTTAGAGGAGCTCAGAAGTGCTTAGGCATTAAAAAAAGTCTAGGTGTGTACTCCAATTGCACAGAAAATAGGTTTCAACGAAAGCCAAAAAGCTTTGTCTACTCCACACGGGCATGTGGACTGCCCGTGTAGAGGCTGTGTGGCGATACACGGTCGTGTGGCGAGACACGGCCGTGTGATCGACGAGTTAGGCTGTCTGCATGTGACACGGGTACAACAGACACGGTCGTGTGAGGCCAGCGAGGCCGTGTGTGAGACACGAGCTCAGCCAAATTGGGCCGTGTGGGCAACACGGGCATGTGGGCCCAAACGGGAATGCCACATGGACGTGTGAGTCTTTTTTTTTGAAATGTTCTGTAAGGTTGCACAGGTCACCCTAGTCGAATGTGACCTGTTGTAGGGCCGATAAGGATATCTTGGACCCCGTTCTGTGTTCTGATATTGTGATATACCTATAAGCATATGTATCTGTCTGATTATATGATCTGTTATCTATTATCTGCATTATAGCATGCCATGATTTATGATGCATTGCATTGGGGTGGGATTGTTGATGAAGTGAAGGAAGATTCTAAAAGGCTTTTAAGCATGTTATCTGGCAGCTATGCTACATAGATCTGTTATGTGCCGATTACGGTACCTTATGGTGTGTAGGGTTGGATGGGTTGATTTTCTCCTTATACTTGGTGTGTAGGGCTGGGTGGGTTGATTTTATCCCCACATAGTGTGTAGGGTTAGACAGAGATGGTATGCAGGGTTGGTGGGCATGTTTCTATTTCTATTTCTATTTTTGTTTCTATTTTTTATCTGATATGCATGTGTTATCTGTAAGGGCTAAGGCTTGATTATATCTTATTCCGTTCTGAATGGGCTATGGCTCACAGCGTTTCTGTTAAGGGCTTAGGCCCGAATTATAACTGTTTTCTGATATCTGATTGTATGCATGCTTTACTGTGGGGATGTACACACTGAGTTTCTAAAAACTCACCTCTTCTTTATTTGTTTATCTATCACGTAATCCCCAGCGGTAGACGGATCGGTACAGCAGAGGTCTCGACAGTGACCATTACTAGATATATTATAATTTCACAGTTTTACAGTTTACATTCTGTTTTATTTATTATTGATTTATTTCAGGGAATTTTTATGTAATGTGGATCTTGGGACTGTTTTTGTTTAGCTTGGGATTTTAAACTGTTTTATGGTTTATAAACTGCAACACCACGAAACATTATTTTCTAAAATTAATTAAGAGTTTTCACGTACAAGAGAAGGGTTTAAACAAAGAAGTTAGTTCACGATTTTTAAGATCTAAGTAAAGATAATAATTGGAATGATTTTTAACTAGACGAGGCATTTTCAAAAACACTCTGATGTGATGTCACCAGATTTGGCCATAACGTCTAGACTGGGTTTGGGGTGTTACGGTTTCTATCTTTCGTGAGTTTTGGTAAGTTTTTCATTTCATCCTTGATTTTGTGGCATGATGTTAGTCGTGGGGAGGTTAATTTCTGTGGTTTATGGTGTTGGAAAAAGCTACGAGCAGTGAATTTCACTCTCTTGTATTAGTAGTGTTAACGGAGGTTTTTCGTCGGTGGTAAGTCAGGTTTCTGTTAGTTATCATTGTCGAATTCAGTTAATTCTCTAAATCGATATTAGGTGTTCTAATTTTAGGTCTTACTAGTCTCGGGAATGTTTTTGCATCAAAATCATACCAGGTGTGTATCCAAAATATAAAAAAACGAGACTCAGGAAAAGCCAAAAAATTATTTTGTCGACGTCACACGAGCGTGTGGTTGCCCGCGTGGTAGGCTGTGTATGATGACACGGTCGTGTGATTGCAAAAGGCATGGCCTTTGATGAACGATAAATTATACATATTTTTACCTCATGTTTAGCCTATATTTTGGATGAATTATTATCAATTTTGTGAGAATTGGTGCTCTTAATCCTTCTGTTTCATATCTTATACTCAAGAGAGCATAGGGAAGAGAAGAGAACGGAAAATGGACCAAAAACCGGAGAAAATGGGCCAAAATGTGAAAATGCACGGCCCAAGAAGTAACCACACGATCGTGGCACACAGCCGTGCCACATGAAGATCACACGGTCCAGCCTCCGACAAGCACGGCCAGGCCACACGACCGTGCCTCCACCAATAGAATCACACGGCCTCTTACTGACATCACACGGGCGTGGCACACGGGCGTGTTCTAATCGTGAGGAAGAGGAATTTCACTCGGATTTGAATACTTAAAGGCTAAGAAAGGCTCCCCAAAACTCTATATAAAGACCCTAGGAGGCAACTCTAAGGGTGTACTTGATTTCCCCCTGCCAAGGGTAATCTTTTCCCTAAAGTGGGGAGTCGTCTCTCTTCCGACACGAAGAGTGAAAGCCAGGAATTACTCCAAGGGAAGCCGATTGATTCATCCCAGAAGCTGGAATTCTGCATCAAGATAGAAGTTCTCCCTAAATTCCTTTAGGGGTTTTTGGGTTCTTATGTTTTGTTGTTTTATTTCTTCTGAGATGTTTTCTTCTTTAGTTATGAACTAAACACCTCAAATACTTGAGGGGGATGAAGCCTAAGACAGATCTTGTTATTATTTATTCTTGAGTTATATGATAAATACTTGAGTTGTTCTTAATTATGTGTGCTTAATTCTTGATTTAATAATCCTAGGTATTACTTCAAGAATTAG
This sequence comes from Gossypium stocksii, assembly GCA_020496765.1. Lineage (NCBI taxonomy): Eukaryota > Viridiplantae > Streptophyta > Magnoliopsida > Malvales > Malvaceae > Gossypium > Gossypium stocksii. The sequence continues at coordinate 67,789,959 of CM035622.1, forward strand.
ATGTGCTTAGAGTAGAGGAGCAAAAGTCCCTGTGATAAGAGTAGATCTACCATAATTAAGCGGAGTTGCATGCAACCCTAGACACAGGGTGACATAAATCTACTGGATTAGGGTCAAACCTAATATGGGGAGCCATAGATCGAATTAATGCAACCTAGGAAGTTAATTAATAAAGGAACTTTAATTAACAACTTAGGCCTAGTTGCTCTACACCTCGACGGAGGGTTTAGCATAGGTTAGGGATCCCTACGGATCAAGTCAAGTGAATAAATCGTCTAGCTCAAGAGCCAATAACAAGTGAAGTCTAGGTGGATTGTCCCTTAAGTATTGCTTATATCAATCAGCTTTTCCCTAAAGTTTTCCCCAATTCACTTTTTGTGCATTTTTAGTTAGTTTTAGAATTAGTTTAAATCAACTCTCTTTATTTTTAGGCTAGATAATAGAAAGGAAGTAAGTATTAATACTTTTAGTTCCCTTGGGTACGATAACTCGGTTTTGCCACTAAACTATACTACTGTTCGACAGGTGCACTTGCCTTTAAGGTCGTGATATTAGTTAGTTTTGGTGTGATCAGTTTTATAAATTTTATTACTTAATATCGCGAGCCATTATCAAGTTTTTGGCACTGTTGCCGGGGAACTAAAATATTAAGAAAACTCGATTTCTATTACTTTAGCCATTACGATATTTATATATATTTATTTATTTTTCTTTTATTTTTATTTTCAGTTTTTATTTATTTATTTTTATTTTCTTTTAAATTTTTGAATTTTCTTTGCTTTTTCTTTTTAGGTATTCTTAGTTTATGACTAGAAACAACCCAACAGGACCACTACTGAACCTATTGAAGAGATGGAAGCAAACCAGGATAATCAGCTACTGCCTGTAGTAGCCGCAAATCCTGTTGAGCAAAATCCTACTCCGCGTACTATGTATGATTATGCTAGACCTAATTTAGCAGGCACTGAATCTAGCATTGTTAGACCTACTATTGCTGCAAATAATTTTGAACTGAAACCTAACACTATTCAAATGATACAGCAATTTATTCAGTTTGATGGTTTACAGGATGAGGATCCTAACTCGCATCTAGCCAATTTCTTGGAAATATGCGATACATTCAAAATAAATCACGTTTCTGATGATGCCATTCGTCTTAGGCTATTCCCATTCTCTTTGAGAAACAAGGCTAAACAGTGGTTAAATTCTCTACCACGAGGCTCAATTACTACATGGGAACAGATGACCAAAAAATTTTTACTTAAATATTTTCCTCCAGCTAAAACAGCTAAATTGCGAAACGATATCTCTTCTTTTGTGCAGATGGATCTAGAAACACTTTACGATGCATGGGAGAGATACAAAGATCTTTTGAGAAGGTGTCCTCATCATGGTTTACCTTTGTGGCCGCAAGTTCAAACCTTCCACAACGGTTTGAACCCTTCAACAAGATAGATGATTGATGCCGCAGCAGGAGGAACAATCAACAATAATACACCCAAAGCGGCTTATAAATTTATTGAGGAGACATCATTAAATAACTATCAGTGGCAAGTCGTGAGCACAAAGCCGACAAAAGCTGCAGGAGTTTATAATATTGATGTTGTCACCATGCTTACTAACCAGGTAGAACTTTTAAATAAAAAGTTTGATAATTTTGTTGGTTCTACGCAGGCACATCCAGTGATGCAGCATGACGCAATCCAAGGAAATTTGTTTAATCTAGATGACTCCTCTTATGGACATGGCATGGAAACTGAGCAAACCAACTATATGGGTAACAATTCTAGACCTCAAAATAACCCTTATAGTAATACTTACAATACAGGTTGGCAGAACCACCCCAATTTTTCTTGGGGAGGACAAGGGAATCAAAGACAACCACCTCCTCCGGGATTTCAACAGCCACCTGCACAGCAAGAGAAAAAACCGAACCTTGAAGAGATGTTCACAAAATTTATGGCCGTATCAGAAACCCGTTTTCAAAATACCGAAACGGCATTAAAGAACCAGCAAGCATCAATTAAAGGCCTTGAGAATCAAATTGGTCAACTCGCCAAGCTAATTTCAGAAAGACCACAAGGTGGACTCTCAAGTAACACTGAGAGCAATCCAAGAGAGCAAATTCATGCCGTCAGTACAATAGAAAAGGAGACATTAACCAAAGACAATCCAGAATCAAGCGAGGAACCTGAGTTGAATAAAGGTAAGGTAGAGGTAAGCAGCAATACGCCAGACATCAAATAATACAAGCCTCGTATCCCATACCCAAACTCATTAAAGAAAGACTAGTCAGACGAACAATTCGGTAAGTTTCTTAAACTCTTAAAGAATTACATATTAACTTACCTTTTGTTGAAGCAATTTCGCAGATGCTGAAATACGCGAAGTTCCTTAAAGAACTTCTGACAAATAAAAGGAAGTTGGAAGAATTAGCCACAGTGGAACTCAACGAAGAATGTTCAGCTATTCTCCAAAATAAACTGCCAACAAAACTGAAAGACCCAGGGAGTTTTACTATTCCTTATTTAATTGGTAGTTTACTTATTGATAAAGCCTTAGCTGATTTAGGTGCTAGCATTAATCTCATGCCTTACAAAATGTTCAAGCAACTAGGTCTAGGGGAACCACAGCCCACTAGGATAAGTATTCCACTAGCTGATAGATCTGTTAAATATCCTAGGGGAATCATAGAAGATGTGCTAGCAAAGGTAGATAAATTTATATTCCTTGTTGATTTTGTTGTGCTTGACATGGATGAAGATATTGAGGTACCTTTAATTTTAGGGTGTCCCTTTTTAGCAATTGCCAGAACTATAATTGATGTAGGAACAGGTGAGCTTACACTACGCATAGGTGATAACAAAGTTACTTTACAAGCTTGGAACTCTATTAAGACTGCTGATAATAATATAGTTACGAGTCCTTGTAAAAACACTAAACTCACCACCCAACCTTCTGTGCAGGATACACTCCACATAAAGGCAACCTAATCACAGACAAGTCCATCTAAGGGAGATGCACCTGACAAGCTAATGCTTCAGATCGAAGAACTAGATTAGTGGCTGAACTATCATGAAAAGCCCAAAGTATGCCAAACCAACCCAGAGCATCACCAAGCCGACCCTCAGGTACAAACGAATCAACTCAAGGTAGGAGATAAGGTAATCTTAGGGGAAGATGATCCTCGAATCTTGAATTCAAAAGAGAATACAAGTGATACACCTTACTTCACGGTAAAGAAAATCTTTCCCTATGGTATAGTTGAGATAAAACATGAGTCACTCGGCACTTTCAAGGTAAATCACACTCGACTCAAATCCTACGTTGATAATAAAATAGTAAGCAGGATTGAAGACTATCAACTTTTCAAACCACCGTGAACGTACAAGCTCGAGCAAAGTCGAGCTTAGACTATAAATAAGCGCTTCTCGAGAGGTAACCCGAGCACTAACTTAGTAACTTTTCTTTTATTTTTGATTTTAGTATTTTTATGCATCAACTAACCCTTTTTAATGCAGAAATTTAAGACCACACGGCCAGGCCCACGGGCGTGTCCAAGGCCGTGTGAACACTTCAAGCAAAGACACGGTCATCTAGCGAGGCCGTGCATAAACAGAGCAAAAATTTTTCCCAAAGCACGGGCTACCGATAAATAGCCACGGCCGTGCGACATGGCTGTGGCAACCTTTTGACTTCAACACGGGCTACCAACAACACCCCAGGGCCGTGTGAAATGGCCGTGGCAACCTTTCGACTTCAACACGGGCTTGCACAAATCCCCATGCCCATGTCCTCAGATCGTGACCAACACTGTTAATTAAGACACGACCGTGGAACCTATCACATGACCGTGTGCCCTCCCACATGACTATGGGAGTAGCAAAACCTCATCACACACGGCCGTGGGACGTCCTACACGACTGTGTAAAGTACGAACAAGATCGTACACGGCCATGCAATATGGCCAACACGGGCTAAACCCGAGCCACACGGGCGTGTGCCTCTATTCTCCCTTTCAGTTCTATCTTTCTCATTTTTCATTTTTATTTTTCCTTTATTAGTCTCATTTTTATTTCGAATCTTATTTTTATTATGTTAACTCCTTTTAATCATTACATTATTAAGTATTTTTAGAACTTAGTTTATTATTTTTCTGTTTTTTATTTTTCTATCTTTCATATCGGCCAATCCCTAACGAGCAATCTCTATTAATCCAAAAGTCTCACGACTAATTAATATTTTCGCAGTTTCAAAAAGGAGCTCTACAACTCATATTCAACCGAAAATGGGAACACCCTGCCACAATTGCCGACTCTTCCTCACAAGTTCATCCTAAATTCAGGGAGTTTCAATCCTCCCCCTATCTTATGATATTATACTTCTCTTGCTATCTATATCTTTGTACATTGAGGGCAATGTACATCTTAAGTGTGGGGGGGGGGAGTTACTTTAAATCTCTAATTATCTATGAAATCCATGAAATTTTTCATGCTTTGTTCTCAAATAATTCTCAGTCTCTTATTAGGAATTAATTCTAATTGATTTATGATTTTATTGATATGTTGAGAATTAAGATATAGGTGCCTGTACTCTAATTATTCAAACTTTAAAACATTAGGGAATCAAGCATGATAAGTTGAAATTTTTGAGAACCCCAATTTTTACATAAGTTATTTCTTTAATTCTAAGTATTATCTTAAAATTTGAAATTCACAGGATTGATATCAAAAAGCCATAATTCTAGTGAGATTTTGAGCCTTTTGAGCATACATTCTATCGTGCTCACTTTTATTATTGCTTTGGGTGAGTCAACACTGATTTGTTATTCTAGAACTTGCTTTGATTATACGCATCAAGACCACATCATTGATTTGATATACCAAAATGATAAAGGCACTTAGGATTTAACCTACTTACTCCACAAAGGCCTACATTCATAATTTAACCCCTAGTGAACACCGTTGAACCTAACAACCCATTCTTTGACTTACCTTCTAATTATAAACCAATAACCCATTTTTTATTGAATTTCATTCAATTACGTTGACCCTTATTTTTGTCGAGATTTGAGTTGAAATTATTATCTAGCTTTATTCTCTTTTCCAGTATGTAAAGTTGTAAATATTCAAGATTATGAGTTGTTCTTAAAAAAAAAAAAGAAGAGAAAAATGTGTATTTACAGTTAAATTCAGTTGTCATATGTAATAGTTCAAAAGTTTTTGCATATTTCTATTTAAAGGCTACCCAGGCATGAACGATATTATCATAAAAACTAGCCCTAGAAATATGTTCCCGGTGATAGAGATTTTTCTAGCTAGATAACTTTTCAGTTCAATCTCGATTCTAACCCTTCTTTTGCAGCCTATGACAACACCCCTAATCAAGCCCCATTACAACCCTTACAAGACCTTTTGATCGATATGTCATGTCAATCTATAGTGGTGGAGATGTTATTTCCTTGCAAGCCTATGGTAATAGCTTTTTAGGTTGACTAGAGAGTGCTTAATTTTTGAACCCTAAACACTTCGAGTGGATAGAGTGAATCTTTAGTGAGGATGTCAACTTCTGTTAACTAAGATGGAGAGATAATTACTTAGGAGAAGGAAGAAAGCTTATGTTTCAATGATAAAATTCTCAACTTAGATTGATTGAGTCATTAATGTTATTTTGATTGAATTTTCAGTGTATGATTTCCTGTGGATTAATTTGAAACATTATTGATAAAGATTGTAGGTTGAGAAGAATGATTCTTTATTAGGGATTGAGATTTTGCTTGAGGACAAGCAAAGGCTTAAGTGTGGGGGTATTTGATGAACGATAAATTATACATATTTTTACCTCATGTTTAGCCTATATTTTGGATGAATTATTATTAATTTTGTGAGAATTGGTGCTCTTAATCCTTCTATTTCATATCTTATACTTAGGAGAGCATAGAGAAGAGAAGAGAAAGGAAAATGGACCAAAAACCAGAGAAAATAGGCCAAAATGTGAAAACACACGGCCCAAGAAGTAACCACACGGCCGTGGCACACGGCCGTGCCACATGAAGATCACACGGTCTAGCCCCCGACAAGCACGACCAGGCCACACGACCGTGCCTCCACCGATAGAATCACACGGCCTCTTACCAAAATCACACAGGCGTGGCACACGGGCGTGTTCTAGTCATGAGGAAGAGGAATTTCACTCAGATTTGAATACTTAAAGGCTAAGAAAGGCTCTCCAAAACTCTATATAAAGACCCTAGGAGGCAACTCTAAGGGTGTACTTGATTTCCCCCGCCAAGGGTAATCTTTTCCCTAATGTAGGGAGTCGTCTCTCTACCGACACGAAGAGTGAAAGCCAGGAATTACTCCAAGGAAAGCCGATTGATTCATCCCAGAAGCCAGAATTCTGCATCAAGACAGAAGATCTCCCTAAATTCCTTCAGGGGTTTTTGGTTTCTTATGTTTTGTTGTTTTATTTCTTCTGAGATGTTTTCTTCTTTAATTATGAACTAAACCCCTCAAATACTTGAGGGGGATGAAGCCTAAGCAGATCTTGTTATTATTTATTCTTGAGTTATATGATAAATACTTGAGTTGTTCTTAATTATGTGTACTGAATTCTTAATTTAATAATCCTAGGTATTACTTCAAGAATTAGATGTGCTTAGAGCAGAGGAGCAAAAGTCCCTGTGATAAGGGTAGATCTACCATAATTAAGTGGAGTTGCATGCAACCCTAGACATAGGGCGACATAAATCTGCCGGAGTAGGGTGAAACCTAATTTGGGGAGCCATAGATTGAATTAATGCAACCTAGGAAGTTAATTAATAAAGGAACTTTAATTAACAACTTAGGCCTAGTTGCTTTACGCCTCGACGGAGGGTTTAGCATAGGTTAGGGATCCCTACAGATCAAGTCAAGTGAATAAATCGTCTAGCTTAAGAACCAATAACAAGTGAAGTCTAGGTGGATTCTCTCTTAAGTATTGCTTATATCAATTAGCTTTTCCCTAAAATTTTCCCCAATTTACTTTTTGTGCACTTTTAGTTAGTTTTAAAGTTAGTTTAAATCAACTCTCTCTATTTTTGGGCTAGATAACAGAAAGGAAGTAAGTATTAGTACTTTTAGTTCCCTTGGGTACGATAACTCGGTTTTGCCACTAAACTATACTACTGTTCGACAGGTGCGCTTGCCTTTAAGGTCGTGATTTTTGTTAGTTTTGGTGTGATCAGTTTTATAAATTTTATTACTTAATATCACGAGCCATTATCAGCCTTGTGCATTACACGGCCGTGTGATGGTTGGAGTGCTGTCGTATGAATCACACGGGCTAGGCCAAATTAGGCGTGTGGGCCCGTACGGGTAGTCCACACGGGCATGTGTGTTTCGTGGCCAAGCTATGACCACATGGGCAAGGCCAATCTGGACGTGTAGGCCATACGGGCATGTGGGCCCACACAGGCATGTGAGCCCAAAATTCTAAAATTTCCCTTAGGGTTACATAGGGTGTCCCAAATAACTGTGGGCCTACTGTAGGGTCGGTAAGGGCTAATTAAATCCTACTTTATGTGTTAAGATATTCTGATAGACTGAACTGAATAGGATACTGAATGTATGTCTCCTTGTACTATTATTTGCATATCTGATATCCCTATATATATAAGCATGTGAGCATGTCTAATCTGTATATCTGTAACTGAATATTCTATATATGTTATTGAGGGTGGGATGTTATCTGCAGTGGAAGTGTTCTGAAAGACGACTTTTGCCTATATTCTGGTAGCATGGCTGCACTTTATCTGTTATTTGTCGTATCGGCACAATATGGTGTGTAGGGTTGAGTGGGTGTTTCAAACCCCACATGGTGTGTTGGGATGGTTGGAGATGATGTGTAGAGGATGGCGGTAGGATTTTGTTATCTGATCTGCATTTTTGTATCTGATTTTGTATCTGAAATAGGCTTAGGCCCAAATCTGTATATGTCTGATATTTGATAATTTGTATGTGTGTATGCTTAATTCTTCTGGGTTACACACTTAGTTTATTTAAACTCACCCCTTTTCTGTTTGTTCTGTACAGGTAATCCACAACTTATGCGGATCGGTGCAGTGGGGGACTCAACGGTGACCATTCATCTCTAAACTATTTTAGTTTAAATTTACAGTTTTTATAATAGTCTTCAGGTTATTTGAGGGTTGTAAATTTCTAGATTGCATGGACTTCTGGATTTGGTTTTGGATTTTTGATTAACTTGCACGTTTCGGTAAAATGTTTTGTTTTCGACAGTTTTATACGATCAAAGGGTTTTCTGAAAATGTGAATTGGGTCTTCAAAAATGTATCAATTTTACTAGACTCCTGCTGTAAATAAGTTTTAGCAAGAAAGGTCAATAGTTAAATGAGTGAACGTTTTGAATAAATGTTATAAGCATTTACGAATAAAAAATTTTGAGATGGTGCTTGTCGTGTTAACTCCGTTTTCAAAATCCATTCATGTGATATCGTCAGATTCGACCATAATGTTTAGGCCGGGTTTGGGGTGTTACATAGGTAGATACATTATAGAGGTTTCAAAAACAATTGAGCAGAAAAAAAGTAAGAAACGATACAATATAGTGAGTATAGGACTTACAAATTGTGCTAAAATGAAAAATTAGGGTACAAACAAAAGCATTGTGACGATTAAAAGCAAAGAGAGAGAATAAAAGTATAAAATGAGTTAAAAGCAGTATGAGTGAAAAATAGTGAAATAATTAGAATGTAATGAAAGAAAAATCACATATGTGCTTAAGAAAATTTTCATTTATCTATTGCACTATAACTTGCTAAGCTTGTTATACTCATGAATATTGTGTTGTGTCTTCAAATATTTATATGAGAGAAAAGGAGTGTGAGCTAAAAGATACACTAGGGGGTGAGTAAGAAACAACATTATGTGCCAAACTACCGTTTTGATGCTTCCATTCCTTGAAATTCAAACCAAACTTAAGCCTTAGAACATTACAAACCTAAAAGTCCTATGTTACCCAAGCAATTCGATTCATGGATGAAAGTCATCATAAGTTGTATGAGATATGGTTGCTTGCATTCTTCTAATATAAATGTTATAACTATGTAGTATATTTTGATGAAGTTATATGTTTGATCACCTTTGCACTTTTGTTGATATTGTAATTTAGTGAACTCTTAAGTTTAATCTTAAAAGCTATGAGTGTTTTACATATCACATTGAAATTACATGTTAAAGAAAAGAATTCTTAATATTTATGTTTTGAACTAATTTCCTATCATCAAACATGCTTAAGGGACATTATTATTGCATGTTGTATGTTTTGTTGCTTGAGGACAAGCAAAGACTTAAGCGTAGGGGCATTTGATTTGCCATAATTTATTATGGCAAATTAAGCTCTTTTCACTACTTAAAGAGCTTGTATTTAAGTGTTTTTTTTTTTTTTATGTTATTTGCATTTACTTTGAGAAATAATTAGTTTTTAGTTTAGATTGAATAAATTGAGATTTTGTGATGTCTTATGACCTTTTACACTGATTCGAGACTAAAGTGGGACTAACAAGTTAATTGAATGTAAAAGATAACAACCTAATCCTAGGAGTCAATGGTCTGACCTGAATGTCGCAACATTCAAGAGAGAAGTTGCAACATTTGAAACAACCTCAACACTTAGCCAAATTTCCAACCAAAATCTACGAGGCAAGCTATTGGACACAAAGTCATGACATTGAGATAGTGAAGTTGTGACATTCATTCCAATCCTAGAGATGTAATTTTCTACCCACAGAGTCGCGACATTGGCTAGAGGATGTTGCAACATTGACTTGATGAGCCAAAAATACTGCAAGGTGTTTTTCTTCATACAACCTTAGTAACTTGTAAATTAGTTTATAATCAACCTAATTAGGTCATAATAAACTAAGACTATAAATATTGGCTCAAAACATCAGTTTAAGGAGTTTATTTTAGGTTTTTAGTTAGTAATTTAGTTAGATTTTAGATTTTCTTAGTTCTTGTTCTATTACTTTTCAATTTTTAATAGAAATTCTTCCCAGTTTTGTTCTTTGTTCTCTTTTATTTTGTTTTTTTATGCTTTAAGCCAAATCGATAATCAACATCGTTCGTAGGTTAACGTAGCTGTTCCATCCATTGCAACTCTTGGATTCACTAGTTTCTTGAGAGTTTCTTACCTACTCTTTTATTTTTTGTTGTTTGAATGTTTGATAATTGGGTAAGATTAATTACATCTAGAATGGTTAGTAGCTAAACCTCTAGGAAGGTTGATTGACCGAAATGGGCATGGTTAGCTTAGAGTTAGGGTTCTTAAATCAAGTAATTAGATTAGGTTGAATGTGCTTAAACCCTAAAATTGATGAATCTAGGAAGTAATTTAGGTAGATGAAATCGAAATGGTATTTAACTTAACCCAATTTAGTTCCATCAGGTCGAAAGATAAGTGGAGTAAGTCGATTAATTTATTTATTTATAGGCCAAAAGGTATTAACTATATTAGTTCATAATAAATTGGTAAACTTCCCGACTCTAGGTTAATCACAACCATAGGTATTAATATTCCTTCTGCTTGTTAAATTTGATTATTAATTTGGAATTTCTTTATTTATGCACTTTAATTCTTGTCACTTTGAACTCTTAATTTTAATGGTGACGTACTATGATAAGTAGACTAGTAGCTATCTAAACCAAATTTAGTGTGTTAGTGTTTACTGTTAATTTAGTTTAAACAGATCTCCCTTGGGTGTGATCCTCAAAATACTTTCAAAGTGTTTCGTTGTATAAGCTATATTACAATTTGACCTATACATTTGCACACGTTGCATATCATTCTATATTTAATTGCATATTTCTAAGCTCCTGTGCATGTACGCTGGGGCGCAGTCATTCAGTCAGTCACATTCATGTCTCTATCTTATGGGAGTCATCCTTTCAAATGCCTAAGACAAAGCATCTCCCCAATTGGATTTGATAAATGACATGTTTAAGTTCATCTACTAATATAAGCTATCTTTTTGTATTATGACTGAACCACGTAATACCACTTGGTATTAGTTAAACATTAGATAACTAGTGAGTTAATATTTGCTTCCATTTTGCTTTGCATGCAAAAATCATTAAGGATAATATACAAAGGGTATTAATGTAATTCATAGATAATTTTATTAAACCAATATGTTCAAAAAAATTACCAGTATACAAACAAATATATTACACTTAGGGCACCAGATCCAACACTTTACCCAAATAAGAGAAACCAACTATAATGAGCCTATTCAAAGGAAACATAAACCTGTTCACTTAATTAGTGGCATGTATGCTAGGCACCAACCCAAAAATCATCAATCAACTATTTAATGTCAACGTAATGGCCAGGCCTTTCAAGCAAAGAAATAAAGATTTGAGCCAAAAAGGGTTCGAGTAGTCAAGCAAAAAATGCAAAAATTGATGACAATTGACTTTAATAAAGAAGTCACATCTCCTAGGTAGTTATCAACTGTCGAGATAGTAAGAAAACCAAACAAAAAATGATGCACATGCATAGATTTTCAAAAATTTTAACAAAGATTAGCTAAAAGACAACTTTCCACTTCCATCAATCAACATGCTAGTCAAGAGCTTCTCTATGAAGCAACACATAAAATATATGCAAGAAGCCTTTGAGACCTTAAGACGCTACACCATGATCTTAAACCTAACCAAATGCGCATTTGCTTTAAATTCTTAGGGTGTACAGTCTTATAAAATGATACTAAAGCCTTGAAAAATATAAAGGCAAATTAAATCTGAACCCTCAAGAGCACAAAGGAATTTCAAAAATAAATAAAAAAATTGGTTTCTTTGAACATATCCATATGAGAAAGGTAGATCAATGCTTACCTTTCTTTAGAGAATTAAAAATAGAAGGCAAATACAAATCTCACACAATGATTTCAACACCAGGCAATGCACAGTATCTAGTGACACTATTCTGGCTATGTGTTTGTAACCTCTTTTCATAAGTGTTGTCAGAGCCAAGCCCTTGAACTTCTAGAAATGGCAATACTTCCACTCACATAGGTAGATCCCATTAAAAGTATTCTCGTAATTATAACACTAACTTATTTATGTTATGAGTCTATTAAGAGTATAATACACTTATCATTTCCTTATCTTTACTGGTACCTAATACTTTTTACCTTGTGATGATATATTATAAATTATCTTATAGTTCTAGCAGTCACATATTAATGATCTATTTTGTCTCATTAAACTCAAGACTTTACGTTATACCAAGCATTGAGTTGAGTTTCCATCATGGGTGACTAAAATATTATAGGCTTGTACCTTATCCCTAGATTTCCAAATTTTCAACATGGTTATGTTAATTATCTATACCACATGGTGAAACTTAATATATATTTGTGTCTTAAAAATTCATAAGGCCAACATCCCCACCATGTTCAAATCCTCAATCTTTTGCAAAAGAATGCTATGAAAGATATCCTTTCTACTATTGTCAAATTACAGTGATCACTTTATCTTTTCTTATCATTAAAATTTCACATTTGACTACTTTTTTTAATTTTTTATATCCAAGAAATTAATTTCACAATCACCAAAAATATGAAACCATACATAATGACTTTTTCACCAAGTTGTTGTAAAGAGGCCTTGAATCCCTTAGTAAAACTAGACAACATATTTGTTATTTGTCATAGCTTCTTTTCAAAGCCTATACATCACTTTAAAATCTTTTTGCATTCATAGTCAAATACCATTATTTTTCTTAACACACTGCATATATACAAAAGGGTGTAACATATATAGTCATATTAAAGGAGCATTAAGTGACTGTAAAATCACACATTTATTCACTCTTCAGCATGGACATTATAAATTATTTTATGGCTATGATCAAAATCATGTTCATCACCTAAAAGGGTCAAATAGCATTCATATTGCTATTTTCATACTCACAAGATCTTTGATTCCTGGTTTCCAAAAGTAAATTTATTTACTACATCTCAAAAATTTATAGAACCATGAGATTATAGATCATATCCAAGTCATATATAAAAATCCACATGCACCATCGTAAATATGCACAATATGATCTCGATTTCAAATTATGATTATCATGTTATATATTCTCATTAGAAGGTTTCATACCAGAATAGTGATCTTATTATATAAGCCAATACTTTCCACTATTCTACATTGACTACATACTTCATTTCTAGTCAAAACCACTTATAGTCCAAACTTATAAAATAGAATAAAAATGTGCAATCATATATAAAACCTATTTAGCTTATGGTTATTTTTTAAAAAAAAAAAACAAAAACCAACATTATTACATTATATGTTCATCTACAAACTTTCATTTTTAGAATGAAAATAATGTCTCATCAATATCATTCAAATTCTAGTTGCTAATATCATGATTTAAATAAAAAATAATTTCATATATCAAATTAAATATATATAATAAAAAGGGAATACTTTTGTACCAAAAAATCACTCACAAATTGGATGGAATGAATTAAATTTCAATTTTCCAAACTTAATGGTTATTTATAATGCACTGATAAGTGCATAAGTGACTCTTTAAAATGACATCATTTTTCAAGTTGCGCTTTTTGATTTCAAAAGATTATTTCAACCCAACCTTTAGAAATTAACTGTTGGATTCAATAACACAACTTTTTGGCTTAGGAAGGTTTTCCTGAATGGTCATAATGTTTGTATTGGATAGAAGTCTATTCAGCTAATGTTTGAATCATGCATCACCATTCGAAACAAAAAATTGTTTTGACCTATTAATAGATCATTTCTCAACTGTGCATTTTCATTCTATCAATGCATTCCATCCATAGTTTTCCTTTCATTCATTCTTTCTTTCATGATATATAATATATATTGTATAATTTATACCAGTCATAATCATGCATATTAAAAAGTCATGCATACAAGGAACTAGCATTTGATTTTTTTTTTTTTTGGTCAAGTAATTGATACATTAGACACCTATATATTTTACATAATGCAATTCAATAAACACATAACAATTGAAATCTAATTCATGCAATAAGAGTACAACAATAAATTTCACATACCTTTTCTTGTGATAAAGATTTCTTCTAAATCAAAAAAATTGACAAGATCATTGACCTTGATGCAATCACATTTGTTGATATTCATCTTTATAGAACCATGCTTGTAGTGGCATGTGAATGCACAGCGAGCAAACAAACCTATTTATTTTCTCATAAATTGAAAAAATAGAACCTTAAAATTGTTGGTGTGTGGGGATAAAATAAACTTATGAGAAATTAATAAAAGTTTCAATGCGTGTATCAATGTCACTTCCTTTAATGTTTTATTCACCCCTACTATATTATAGTGTGGAAAAGAGTTACCGACAAATGAACCTTGAGGATACAATAAAGCCCAATGTTTGTCTACGTTTTGTACTTATGGAAATAGTCCACTAAGTATTGACCGGAGTATAGCAAAGATATCAATTTCTAAAAAGAATTTCTGCATTAATTCTTTGTAGAAAAATCTAGGAATATAAAAGATGGTGGGAGAATAGAAAGAAATTTTGTTTGTATATTTTTGGGTGTGTCATACAAATGAAAGTTTATTCCTATTTATAGGAGGTCTCATGTCTCTTTATAGGGACATAACTACCCAAATGAATAGTCATATCTTTAACAATAAACATAATTATTCAATAAATATTTACTTGATTAATTATGACTATTTATTAATAATTAAGTGACATAACTTTTGAATTTAAGAAAAATAATTTTTTATTATTTATAACTTTTCATTTGTAACGTTTAAAACACTACATATATTTTAAAAATGTTGGAACGCATAGAGTATAGAGATGGAATGCAGACTACAAATTGAGTTGTAATCAAGTATTATACTGAAATTTTGCATAATACATTTATTCACTACAAAAGATCCCCGGGACATTTAATTTGCACTAATTTTTTATAACTTACTGTTTCAATATATATTATAGCATGTATGAAGAACAATCTTGAAACCAAACATTTTCATGTGTGTATATATGTTGTGTATACTTAAAGTATTTTCAGAATAAAATAATAATTTAGGAAAAACTATTCATAACGAATCAATGAAAAACCTAAGGGAATTCCATGAAAGGAATCGGAAGAATGCAATGGATTTATGTTATTTTATTTTTTTTCCTAGGGTTGGACATTACCAAACAAATCCTTCTGGCCTACTTGTTCTTTTTTCAGATTCCTATTTCTGTCTCATCCTTAATCCATTGACTCTGGTGAAGATTCTTAAAGCTTTGGGCATTTTTAGGAGTGTAATAGTCTTAGCATCATTTTTTAATCCCAAGGCCTTTTAAGGAACAAATCATGTGTAAGATAAGTCCTTTTCACATTTTGAAATAATAAAAATTTGGATTCCCTGCATTTTTAATCTTGTCAAACCAATCCCGCTCAATTATCTTCTATAACAATATTTTATTATAAATTCAATTTTTCATGTTTTATCTTTATCTTTTTAACAACTTTTTATTTATAATATTAACAATTATAAAATATAAAATACAATTTTTACAAAATTAGTTCCTTATAACAATTTATTGTTTCAAATTTTAATAAAATTCATTCTATTCTTAATTAAATAAAAATAATAAAGTTTGGTTAATATGTTATTCCAATAAAATATATAAATTTTATATAAAAGATATATTAATTATATTTTATTAAATGGAAATAAATTTTAATACATAAAATTAGATTTTTAAATTTTATTAAAGTTACTATCTAAATCTCATCAATTAATAACATTATTAATAAATTATAATTTTTTAAGTTGAATTTTGAAAAAAAATTAAATATGACCTAAATCTTAAATATTATTATAAATAAATAGCTACTTGTATATAACATATAAAATTTTGATAGATAAATGAAACGATTGTATATTATATTTTTATTCAATACAATATATTTGCAAAGGTTGTATTGAATTTTTTTATATATTTGAGCATTATACCTACCCTACTTATATATTGAGTATAAATATTTTCAAATAATAAAATCCGGCAATGTAACATAGGATAACTGATTTAAGTTACTCGCAATGGAGTGATAATAGTGTCAAGCGAATAATTGAATCTAGCAAACATGGAATATTGCATCAATGCACCTTGAGCTTGTTGGAAGTGGATTCTTCCCATGGTTAAGGAAGTGAGTTAAATAATTTTTATGTGGTCCACAGCTCTATTGAAAATAAATTTATTATAATATGTGATATAAGAATTATTCATTTTATTTTTTAATCATGTGATCAAGGGTTTAATTTTATCTTTTGTCAATTAAGCACATCTTATAATTATTTGTTTAATTTTTCAGCGAACACTTAAAAGTGAAAAAATTAATCACAACTCTTTATTGTGGATACCTTTATTTTGGAAAAAGAGATAGTAAAAAATAAGCTTATCATGTAGATTATATTAGCGTCATGGTCTAGTGGAGAGTTATAAGAATATATTAAAATTGAACATGTGTATCGAGCACATGCTTATGTTTGATATTCCATCGCAAATTCAAATAATGTTTGGCATCACTGATTATATTCGTCCCACTAAGCTACTTCAGAGTTAGATTTTTAAGTTCTAAGGCGAACACGAAAAATTGAATATCAAAACAAATATTCATATAATCATATTTAATTGAAACCTTCATTGGTTCCACATTTCCTCTCTTGCTGTTTATCTTTTTGGTTTCCATATATATTTTTCTCAAGTTTGGTTGATGAGGAGTAGATATTAATATTTTTTGCAGAATCTGGTAGGAACTAAGTTATTCATATTTGAATATGGCCATTTGATACAAGTATGGGACCGGTCCTTGTATTAATGCCCAAATACACATTATAGCAATATTTGTTCAATTACTTTGATACAAGGTTGGGCTGGGTATGAATAAGGGCCTGTAAAACAAATAGTAAACTATGGAGTGTTAGGACTTGCGCTCCGAGACTTTCCCCATGCTTTAGTAAAAAAGTTCATCAAATCTGTTGTACAAAGCCAATAGAGATGGAGATAAGCCTTCCTCTGACCTTATACCTTTGGAGTAGTGGTCTAGGCTTTGGTGAGGACCAATACTTGTGCATCAAACTACTTAGGCCATTAGATACCTCTTTGTTTACTTTCTTGTCTGCCCTTCATCAGATTTGATAAGCAAATATTTGTTATGCATTTTATTCTCTTATTCTCTTATTGATGCATTGTTTTAAACTGATTTTTAGTTAGTTATGAGTTTTTTAGTTGATTTTATAAATAGTTATAGAATGACTATTTTAGAATTTTTTTATTTTTTTTACTTTTTAGATACTTTTTATTTAATAAACTTTTGCAATGTATTTTGTAGGCAAAGAAACAAGTTTGAGGAAGGAAGAACGAATTTGGAGGCAGCGAAAAAAAAAAAGCTAGAAAAAGGCGAAAGTGTATTTTACCTCGTGAAGCCGCGGCTTGGCCTCGATTTTTGCGTTGTATTTTCTTATCTCGTTTTAAACAATGGAATGTGATTTTTCCACCTCAGTTCGTGATGTTGCCATAAAATCCTTGTATGAAGTGTCTTTTAGCATTCAGAAGAGAGAGAGAGAGCAAGGCCATCTTAGATTAAAATAGGCCATCTTAGATTAAAATAGTTTTCTTTATTTTCATAATTCTTAGGAAGGATTATTGAACTTTGGATTTGCTCGTGGATTGTAATAACTTTGACTGAGATTTATTTAATATTAAATTTAATTAGTTTCACTTTTAAGAAAGTAAGTTTTCTTAGTTTTTTTTTTTTTTTTTTCGTTTGGTACTATTTTTATATCTTTTATATTACTTGCAAATCTATAGTGTGCTAAAATGTTTACGTGGTTGGGAGGTCCATAGATGAATAGCTTAATAACTGAAATAGGATTAAACATTTATTATAATATTTTAAATCCAGCTTAAATGTTACGGTCAAATTTGAAGTGATTATGTAAAACGATTGATAATTTAACTTTTTGGAAATGTTGAAAAACAATACAATTTTTGTTACTTAAAAACTCTAATTTAATAGAAATTATTTTTAATTTAACTTTTTTAGTTGAAACAATGTACAATTGTGTTTTCTAAAATCAGTTATTTTGTAGCAGAAATTCTTAAGTTGTTGTTCTTTTAGAAAATCCAATTCATTGTTTCAAATTTAATTGATTTATAGAAAAACCAATATTTTCAGAAAAAACATTTAAACAACTTTCATGTGTAAACTGAAAATAAGCTTAAAAACCAAAGCATTCCCAAAGAGTCCGAAATTACAAAAACACTTTAAACCCAACATAAAATAATAATGAAAAGAAAAATAATTAAACGTACTAGTTTTATATCCAAGCTCTCGTCGCACCAACCTACCTAAGTCTGGGAATTACCTAAAAATATCAATCAAACAGAATATGAGTTTTTGAAACTCAATATATAATGAATAACTTAAATAGTAAATGCATATCATACAAATTTTAGCAAAAATAGAATCATATTAGAGCAGTAAAGATACAGACATATAATCTTACCTCCATCTACTATACACCAACTCCAACCCTCCCAACACACCATATGGGGTATAAAACACTCATCCATCACTACACACCACTTAGTGTCGGTATGACACTTAACAGAATAGTTGCAACTAAATGGTGAATTATCACCTTTTCCAGAAATACTTCCTCCACATAGCAAAACCCATCTTAGAAACAGTTACATAACATAACAGTAATCAGACATTGTAACGACCTAAATTTTAGTGATATCAGAACAGTGGTTTCGTGACAACAAATCTGAGTTAGAAAGAAAATATATATTAATATTATTGCATGATTTGTGATATGATAGGAAAGTCATATGAAATTTTAGATAGGAAAATTATACTGATTTGGTGAATTAGTAGAGAAAGGATTAAATTGAATAAAATGTGAAAGTTGAGTGCTAGATGCTAAAAGGGCCAAATAGCTATGAAATTTGAAATTAGAGGTCCTTATATGGTAATTAGACTATCAATTAAAAGATGGAAAATATCTAGGGTGATTCATCCATGGAATTTGGGAAAAAGAAAAGGACTAAATTGGAATATGAAATTATTAAAGGATGATAATGAGTTAAATTAAAAATATCATCATATTATCATCATCTTCTTCCCCAAATTTGATGGAAGCCCTAGGAGAGAGAAAGGTCACTAACCAAGTTTAATTGGGTAAGTTCTCATGTCCCCTTTTTAGTAATTTTTATATTTTTTAGATCGAGATAACTTATTCTTTCTATTTTAGGGATTAATTTGAAAAGTTATCAAAGTATAGAAATTGTGCCATGGATGAATATGTTGGAAATTGAAAGTTTATGGTAGAAAATGAAAGGTTTTTAGTAAATAAACAACTTTTACAAAGTGATTTTGGATGAAATTGTGAAAAATGGGCTAAATTGTAAAATAGTAAAATTCAAGGAAAAATTTTGATTTTTTTTAAATAAATGTCCTGTAAATGCTACATGAGAATTTTGGCTAGGCTTGGACAGAGGATTAAATTACATGAGTTTTATTTTCTAAGCCTAGGGACGAAATTAGAATTAATGAAAAGTTTAGGGGAAAAATAGTAACTTTGCCTAGAATGTAAATTGAACTTAATAGAATATGAATGGAATGAATTGATGATTAAATTCATTTATATATATCTGGAGAACTCAAATTCAAAGTTAGATCGAGGAAAAGAAAAGATATCGGATTAGTTGATCTCAAACACGAACAATTTTCAAGGTAAGTTCGTATAATTTGAATTTGATTTTCATGAAATGCTTGAAATACATGTATATGTGGTATGGATGTACAATGAATGGAAAATGATGAAATGGTTGAGAAATTTGATGAAAAAGGGGAAAATAAATCTCGGTTGAATAGAGAGGAATTCGATGGATCAATGAAAAAGAGATATTACATGTGAATTGGAAAGGATTTAGCCCGGACGGGTAATTCTAATATCAGCCCTCCCGATGTATATGTTACGGAAACGGATTTAGCCTAGACGGGTAATCCTAATTGAGTCTGGATTTAGCCTGGACTAGTAATCCAAATTGAGCTCTATAGAGTATTTGTCACTGAAAAGATTTAACCTGGACTATTAATCCTGACAAAACTCTTTGAGCATATGTTACAGGGGATTTAGCGTGGACTGGTAATCTTGCTGTAAGAAATGAAACTCAGGAGTGTACTCTCTGATAAGGGCAAATATGAATTGACAGTATATGAATTCATACACTATAAGTGTACTACTGAGTATTCATCGAAATTTCAATAAATTTAACGGGATAAATAGGAAAAAATAGGAAATGAAACATGAAAGGTATAATTGATATGGAAATGGAAAATATATAAAAATTAATGAATTGATGAGCTCATCAATCATTCATTTATATATGGGAATTACATGTTATCCTTGAACTAACTCAAATTATTGATATTGTGTATGATAGGGTTATATTCCGCTATTTTGATATATGTATTTTTGATTTGTTTGATGAAAACATGTGGTAAGTTAAATTCTTGTTACATGAACTTACTAGCACAAAGTGCTTACTCTGTTTATTTTTCCCTGTTTTATAGTGCTTGGAAGCTCAGAAGGTCGGAGAAATGTTGGAGCTTGGTCACACTATCAACTCAAATATTTTGGTATATGAAAATGTTCTATTTTATGATAATGGCATGTATAGGCTAAAAATACCAATGTAAATATTGATATGGATGGATACAAAGCTAGCCATTAGTGTGGCTAGGAATGTTTTTATTATGGTTTTGGTTTATGAAGTAAAATACGGTATTGCATGAATATTAAATATGGTAAGTTGGACACAAGTGAGCATGGAGTAATATGATATATTGAATGGTTATATGACTTAAAAATCATATGTGAATTGCTTGGTTGATATTGCAATGGTTTGGTGCAAGTATATGATGAAAATGGGTGAGAAATGAGGCTCGGATATAGCCTTATTTTGCCTACACGAGTAGACAAATGGGCGTGTGTCTAGGCCATGTGTAACACATGGTTTGTAACATAGGTGTGTAGCCTGGCCATGTGTCCTCTACATCTAAAAATTTAAAAACAAAATGCTCAAAATTGAGCACACAGGCAAAGACACGGGTGTGTGTCTCAACCGTGTGAGGCACACGGCCTAGTACACGGGCGTGTCTCTTGGCCATGTGAATCCTGCACCTATTTTTTGAAATTTGAATTAACCTTACGGCCTAGCACACGGGCGTGTGACTTGGCCGTGTCAGATCATTTTGTGCATGAAATGCAAGTCAGAAAGTTACACGGGTAAAAGACATGGGTGTCTGAACCAACACGGCTTGACCACACTGGCATGTCCCATACTACACGGGCATGTGAGTCTAAATAGAGAGAAAAATTTTGGGATTTTGTGAAAAATTCTTTATGGTTCTGATTTAGTCAAGGATTGATCCTAATACATGGTTTGGGCCTCGAGGGCCTATCCAAGAGACTTTAAAGATTATGTCGAAAAGTGAATAGAAAATGACTCGATTAATTGGAAACTGTTCTGTAAACTCCAGTAATACCTCATAACCCTGTTCTAGCGACGGATATGGCTCAGGGGTGTTACAGACATACTCATCAAATATACGCATAACATAATTTATACAAAGCATGTACAATTTGTTCCTATAACCCATTGCACAATTTACTCATCATAAATCATTTTAGATACAGAACATATATTAGAATTCATGCAAACAGATGACCAAATTTCATATCTTACAGTCTACTTAAGCACATGTCAACCCCACGAAAGGCACATGGTCAATCAAAACGACGTACATAGCCATAGGGAAAATTTCTAAATTTTGGGCCCACGCACCCCAAAATGGCCCAGACCGTGTGTCACACATGGCCTACTACATGGTTGTGTGACACACACAGTGGTGTGGTGTCAACAGACTACTTTTTTGGCTTTCACCGATTACTATTTTTTTGTGTTTTCAATACACACCTTGACTGTTTTTGATGCAAAATCACTCACAAGTATTCCAGAACCTAACCACGTCAATTACAAATCCATTAAAATGATTTACCAAACCCGATTCATAAAAATTCAAGAACATTTCCACTCAAAATTAATAAAATTAAGACCTTGACTACATGATTAATGACTTACCTTTAAGGAAACAACAACCAACAAAAATCTAATTAGTTAAGGGCGCGAATGGATTAGAATCTCCACCTACGAAACGCACACCAATGCCTCAATATTTAAGAAACCCCAAAATCACCAAATTAATATCCCCAAACCTAACATAATAGACAATGAAACAATACCAAACTTACCACATTCTCTTGAATACGACAGTACGAACAACACTCCCAAAATGACTTAATGGCCCCAACAAAAACAAGATTTGATTGGACAAAAACCAAAGCAAGAGATAAAAAGATGAAAACGAAAATGGCGTGAAGTGAGAAGAGAAGAAAAAAAGAAAAATGTGAGAGAAGCGTAGCAGATTTTTAGGGTCAAAAATAAATTAAAACAAAAAAAAAATCAAAAACAATTTTTTGACCAACTCACTCCTACCCCTTGACACTTATCCATATACAATAGTTAAATTCCAATCCCAACACTACTACCTGCGCATATACAAACACTAACAAAAATAATTTCCTTTTTCCTATGTAAAAGATTCAAACCTTAGACCCCCCACCTGTAACACTCCTATCCCGTAACCGTTGCCGGATAGGTAAGGGGCATTACCGGACTTGTAACATTTATCGGAACAGTAAAAATTTTAAACTTTTTAATCAAGATTCATCACGTATCATCAATCATCAGAGCATGCTTCAATTGATCAAAAAAGGATGCATATAACTATTGGAAGTCTAATTGGAAACATGCTAAAAGATAGGAGAAAATTTGCAAAATTTTCAAAGTTAGGGACACACGGCCGTGCCCCTTGCCTGTGTTCTTCACACAGGGCCGTGTCCCTCCAGACACGTCCAAACCTTTCAGCCCGTGGTCGAATCTGACTTATCCCACACGGATGTCCAACACGCCCATGGGGTTAGGTCGTGTGTCGCCCACGGCCTAGGCACGTCCGTGCCCTTACCCCGTGGTCGAAACTATCAAATATCACACGGTTACCTGACACGCCTGTGTACAAAACAGAGTAGGCCGTGTGACTATACTGCCAAATTTCACACGGCTACAAATTACCAGACACGCCCGTGTGTCTAGGCCGTGTACCAAAACTGACCAAAACATCAAGGTGCAGGGAACACACGGTCAAAACACATGCCCGTGTTCCCTAGCCGTGTGGCACAAATATAGGCTTGGTTTAAGTCAATTTGCCACCCAATATGGGTCATTTCTACTAGCCATTAACTAACAACATTTCATGCCATCCTACCAACCTAAAACATACCAATTCAAGCACAAAATGGACCCAAAATCATCTCAATTCATTCACAAATCAAGCACACCAACTCAAAGGCCTAAATGACCATTTCCATGCACTCATCCACACATATATACATATCAATTATGCAAGCTTATAATCTCATCAAAATCATATATCTTTCCATAAGCACATATAGTTAAAGGACAACTCAAGTACTTGATTATATTCATATATGACCCAAGCCACATCTCATAGCTTGATCATTTACCAAAATATATCATGCTCACCAAATATCTAGCCTATACATGCCATGACCATTTCATTTACAAAAGGTTTAAAAGTACCAAAGTTTGATAGATAGTGTGATGGCGATCTCCGACTTGTCCGATTATCGAGCTAGCTTCCGAATCTATAAGACAGTGAAAGAAATGAACAGAGTAAGGTTCTAAAGCTTAGTAAGTCCGTATAATATAGAAATTAAACCTTACCGAATCAATGCGATAATTACAACAACAATGCCAATTCAATTCATATACTCAAGTTGCCTATTTCACAAGTATACACTTGTTAGTTCATGTAACATATAAATTCATTCATGTACCAACCACAACATTCATGTATCATATCATTGCTCAAATACTTGTACATGTATTTTATATAACTTATACCATATAATCCATGTAATTATCATGTCTCATATAACATGTAATAAATATATCATTCAATCTTCATGTAACATGTATCGGTAATTGCCCGTTGAACCTATAAGAACATCGAAAGACACTCGGGTGATACACACACAGTGTATATACATATAACCTGTAATCCGTCAATGCGTCATATATGCTCTTTTGAGCCTGTACGGTAAGCCCGGAGGCTGAACATATAATCCCGAAGGATAATCGGTAAGCCCGTAGGCTGAACATGTAATCCCGAAGGATAAACCTGTAGCTCATGAGCACGTGGTGAGTCCGCAACAAATGCAGGAGCTCGAACCACCCTGTAGCCCTAGTGACATGTCACTTGTATCCTATCGACTTCTACGGTTCTAACGGGGCTCTGTATTCAATTTATCACTTGTAACAATTTAACATTTCTATTTCAATTTCATATATACTCGTTCCATTAGGCTATTTAATCATCTAGCATTTCATATTTTCAAATAACAATACGTATGAACATATATATACTCATTAAATTCGTTATATGAACTTACCTAGTAATCCCGTATGTACTCGTCTTTTTTTCGTTTTCCCCGATCAAGTTCCGGGATTCGATCGTCTTTATCTATATTAATGCAAAATTTAGCTATTTACTAACTCACATATTCAATTCAATCCAAAAACATATAGTTTGACATATTTGCAATTTAGCCCCTATATTTTCAATACTTTGCAATTTAGTCCTCTCATCATAAAAATGACAAAATCAATCCCCCAATTCACTATAGCCGAATATTCAAGGGACTTATACAAGCATATATCTTTCAATTAATCACAAATTTAACCTAAAAAATTCTACCTTTTTACAAATAAATCCTTAAACTCATTTTCAACAAAAATCACTTTAAAATTCTTGTATTTTCTCACATAATATACAATAATTCATCAAAATCTATCAATATATCAAGGATTCATCAAATGGCATTTTTCAAAAACATAATCAAAATCAGAAATTGAGGTACGGGTCGGTTAATATATGAAGCAACGATTACAAAAACGTAAAAATTATCAAAAACGGGACAAAAACGAACCTTAAATTAGAGCTTAAAGTGACCGAATGTTAAAAGCTTGAAAACCCTTAATTCTTTGATGAAGAATCGGTGGAGAAGAACATAAAATGAATAAAAATTTCATGTTTTATTAAACATATAACATATATTAATTAAAAACCAAAACTAACCTTTATAACATTATTTATAAAACCATAATAATAAGGGCATAAGTGTCCACTATAAAAAAAATGGTGAAATAACCACTTAAGGCCTTCTATTTAAAAAGCCATTGCCAAACAAGCCATTTATGAAATAGAACTCTAATTTATCGCTTTACGCGATTTAATCCTTTTTCTCAAATTAACCAGTCAAACGATAAAATTTCTAAACGAAACTTTCACACGGTGATTCTATCATACTGTAAAACATATTAAAGCAATAAAAATAATAATTTGACTCGGTTAAGTGGTCCCGAAACCACCCATTCCGACTAGGGTCTAAAGTGGGCTGTTACAACTCTCCCCCCTTTAGGGATTTTCGTCCCCGAAAATCTTACCAGTGAACAAGTTAGGGTATTGTTTTCGCATAGTTTCCTCGAGTTCCCACGTAGCTTCTTCTATTCCGTGTTTACACCAGAGAACTTTTACAAGTGCTATACGCTTATTTCTCAACTTTTTCATTTCTCGGGCCAGAATTCTAATCGGTTCTTCGCTGTACGATAGATCAGACTGTAATTCCACATCTATGGAAGAAATGATATAAGACGGATCAGATCGGTATCGTCGAAGCATTGAAACGTGAAATATGTCGTGAATCTTTTCAAGCTCAGACGGTAACGATAACTGGTAAGCTACAGGTCCAATTCGTTCCACAATTTTATACGGCCCGATAAAATGAGGACTTAACTTTCCTTTTCTGCCAAAACGAAGAATTTTCTTCCATGGTGATACTTTCAGAAATACTCTGTCTCCGACCTGAAACTCTATTTCTTTCCGTTTCAAATCTGCGTATGATTTCTGTCTATCTGAAGCTACTTTTAAATTATCGCGTATTACTTTTACTTTTTCTTCTGTATCTCGGATTAGATCAACCCCGTGTAACTTTCTCTCACTCAATTCCATCCAGTATAGCGGTGTTCGACATTTATGACCATATAATGCTTCATATGGAGCCATCTTTAAACTCGTCTGAAAACTGTTATTGTATGCAAACTCTATCAGAGGTAAGTATTTCTCCCAATTACTTTCGAATTCAAGAATACAACACCGTAACATGTCTTCCAGAATCTGAATAACTCTTTCAGACTGACCGTCGATCTGGGGATGAAATGCTGTACTGAAACTCAATTTCGTTCCCAAAGCCTCTTAAAACTTTTTCCAGAACCTCGAGGTAAACCTCGGATCCCTATCAGACACAATGGATAACGGTATACCATGTAATCGCACAATTTCAGATACATATAGTTCCGCTAATTTATCCAGAGAATAATTAGTACGTACCGGTATAAAATGTGCAGACTTCGTCAACCTGTCAACGATAACCCAGATTGCATTTTTCTTCTTCAGAGACAGAGGTAGTCCAGATACAAAATCCATAGTGATTCTGTCCCATTTCCATTCCGGAATCATAATAGGCTGTAATAAACCTGACGGTACCTGATGTTCAGCTTTAACTTGCTAACAGATCAAACATTTCGATACGAATTCTGATATGTCACGTTTCATTCCTGACCACCAGTATTGCTGTTTCAAATCGTTATACATCTTAGTGCTACCCGGATGAACTGAAAATCGACTGTCATGGGCCTCGTGTAGAACTTTTTGAATGAGTTCACTATTTCTCAGTATACATATTCTATTTCGGAACATTAAACAATCATCATTCCCTATAGAAAAGTCAGAATCAGAATTAGACTCACAGTGAAGTCGTTTAGCTTGCAGATCGGGATCAGTCCTTTGAGCTTCGAAAATTTGCTGCAGAATCAAGGTTTAGCCTTTAGCTCAGCTAAAATAGATCCATCATCAGATAACGTCATTTGAGCATTCAGAGCTCGCAAAGCAAATAGAGACTTTCGACTTAACGCATCAGCTACAACATTAGCTTTCCCTGGATGATAATCAATTACAAATTCATAGTCTTTTAGTAGTTCAAGCCATCTCCGCTGTCGCATATTTAAATCTTTCTATGACATCAGATACTTCAGACTTTTATGATCGGTAAAAATTCTACATTTCTCACCATATAAGTAATGCCGCCAAATCTTTAATGCAATTACTATAGCAGCTAACTCAAGATCATGCGTCGGGTAATTCTTCTCATGCGGCTTTAACTGTTGGGAGGCATAAGCTATGACTTTCCCGTCTTGCATCAATACACAGCCCAGTCCGATAATAGATGCATCACTGTATATAACAAATTCTTTCCCGATTTGGGTTGAACTAAAACCGGAGCTTCTGTTAACAGGGCTTTCAACTGTTCGAAACTCTACTGACATTTATCAGTCCACTCGAATTTCACATCTTTCTACAACAATCGAGTCAACGGCACTATAATCATCGAGAATCCTTTAACAAATCTTCGGTAATATCCCGCTAATCCCAGAAAACTTCTAATCTCAGATACATTTCTCGGGGGTTTCCAGTCTATAATAGCAGATATTTTACTCGGATCTACTCTGATGCCTTCCGCAGAAACAATATGACCCAAAAATTCGACTTCTCGAAGCCAAAATTCACATTTGCTGAATTTGGCAAACAACTGCTTATCTCTCAGAATTTGCAACACAATTCTCAGATGCTCAGTATGCTCTACCTCATCACGTGAATAGATCAGAATGTCATCAATGAACACGACAACGAATCTATCTAATACGATTTGAATACACGGTTCATCAAATCCATGAACACTGCAGGTGCATTTGTCAACCCGAAAGGCATGACCAGAAACTCATAATGTCCGTATCGTGTTCTGAAAGCAGTTTTCGGTATATTTGAATCTTTAACTCGCAACTGGTAATAACCCGATCTCAAATCAATCTTTGAAAATACAGTAGCTCCTTTTAATTGATCGAATAAATCATCAATCCGCGGAAGAGGGTATTTATTCTTCACTGTTACCTTGTTCAACTGTCGGTAATCAATACACATTCTCATCGTTTCATCTTTCTTTTTCACAAATAATATAGGAGCACCCCAAGGTGAAAAGCTCGGTCTCGTGAAACCTCTATCCGTCAATTCTTGTAACTGTGCTTTCAGCTCCTTTAGCTCAGTCGGTGCCATTCTGTATGGAGCTATCGATATCGGAGTAGTGCCCGGTAACAATTCAATACCGAATTCAACTTCTCTAATCGGCGGTAAACTCGGTAATTCTTCCGAAAAAACATCAAAAAACTCACAAACAACTAGTACAGACTCAATTTTTAATTCTGTCTTACTAGAATTCATCACATACGCTAAATACGCATCATAGCCTTTTCTAACATACTTCTGAGCCCTCATGGCAGAAGTAATTCATTCGAATCATTTGATTCAATCCGAAGAATCTCACCATTCTGACATTTCAATTTTATACTCTTACTTCGACAATTCACAATAGCTTCATGCATATTTAGCCAGTCCATGCCCAGTATTACATCGAATTCGTCAAAAGGGAGGAGCATCAGATCAGCCGGAAAACAATATCCCCGAGTCATCAACGGACATTTCTTACATATCTTATTAACTAACACAGAGTTTCCTAATGGATTCGATACTTTAACTACATATTCCGTAGACTCAACACTTAAATTCTTTTCATACACTAATTTTATACAGATATATGAATGAGTTGATCCAGGATCTATCAACGCAACAATATCAGCGTTATAGAGAGAAAAAGTACCGGTAATAACATCAGGCGACGAGGCTTCTTCACGTGCACGTATTGCATAAGCTCTCGCAGGAGTACGCATTTCAAATCTCACATTAGCATCTCTCGCCACATTGTGATTTCCACTTTGGTTCCCAACAGTTCGAGACGGTCTACCTCTCGATGCAACATTATTTGTCTTAGTCGACTGTTCTCTATCAGGTACAGATCTTTCAGGACAATCACGTAAATAGTGATCTAACGATCCACATCGAAAACGAGCTCCGCTTTTCAATCGGCATTCACCAAAATGTTTCCTATTACAATACTTGCATTCAGGTCCGGGAGTTCTCACACTACCCGCACTAGCTGCAGAAGTTGTCTGAGGTCTCGAATGAGAAGTCTTAACACTTTTCTCTCGGATAGATGTGCCCGTAGAAGCAGCAGGACGAGGATGAAAATCTTGTGATCTTTTAGATCCAGACTAATACGGTTTACCCGCAAACCTTTTTCTAACTTCTCTGAATTCAGAATCAGCTTTTCTCTTTTCTTTAGCAAGCTCTTCGGCTTTACAGGCCCGATCAACGAGAACTACAAACTCTCTCAGCTCAAGTATTCCGACTAATAGTTGAATTTCTTCATTTAGCCCATCTTCGAACCTTTTGCACATTGTTGCTTCGGTAGAAACACATTCGCGAGCATATTTGCTGAGTCGTACAAACTCTCTCTCGTATTCAGTTACAGACATTCGACCCTGTTTCAGCTCTAAAAACTCTTTTCTTTTTTGATCGATGAATCGTTGACTAATGTATTTCTTTCTGAATTCCGTCTGGAAGAAATCCCAATCGACTCGTTCTCGTGGTACAACCGAGGTCAATGTATTCCACCATTAATATGCTGAATCCCAAAGCAAAGAAATAGCACATCTCAGGCACTCATCAGGAGTACAAGCCAGTTCATTAAAAACTCTGATCGTATTCTCAAGCCAAAATTCAGTCCTCTCAGTATCATCACTTGCTGAAGCTCGGAATTCCTCAGCACCATACTTCCGTATCTTATTGACAGGAGGTCTGTTCAATCTCAGAGGATCCAAACTCATACATTATCAGGGTTAGGTTGTGGGATGGGAGGGGGTGGAGGTTGCGGAGCAGTCGGGTTTGCTCGCACAAACTCACTAAACCATCTAGACATCATTTGGAAGAAAGCTTGTTTAATTTCTTCCTGATTGGCCACAGCAGGGCCCGATTCAGAAGGCACAGCCCCTTGAGCGGGTGCTGGCGCAATACTTTCAACATCATCAGCTAAAGCTTGATTCGGATCCATTACTATATAAAACAGATTTCAAAGGATGTCAGGAGATATCACACTATCACATTTCATGTACATGGCATGTATAGCTAGACTAATACTCACTACGGTAGTCCTAGAATCGACTAAACCGTAGCTCTGATACCAACCAAATGTAACACCCCTATCCCGTAACCGTCGCCGGAGTAGGTAAGGGGCATTACCGGACTTGTAACATTTATTGGAACAGTAAAAATTTTAAACTTTTTAATCAAGATTCATCACGTATCATCAATCATCAGAGCATGCTTCAATTGATCAAAAAAGGATGCATATAACTATTGGAAGTCTAATTGGAAACATGCTAAAAGATAGGAGAAAATTTGCAAAATTTTCAAAGTTAGGGACACACGACCGTGCCCCTTGCCCGTGTTCTTCACACACGGCCGTGTCCCTCCAGACATGCCCAAACCTTTCAGCTCGTGGTCGAATCTGACTTATCCCACACGGATGTCCAACACACCCATGGGGTTAGGCCGTGTGTCGCCCACGGCCTAGGCACGCCCGTGCCTTTACCCCGTGGTTGAAACTGTCAAATATCACACGGTTCCTGACACGCCCGTGTACAAAACAGAGTAGGCCATGTGACTATACTGCCAAATTTCACACGGCTACAAATTACCAGACACGCCCGTGTGCCTAGGCCGTGTACCAAAACTGACCAAAACGTCAAGGTGCAGGGAACACACGGTCGAAACACACGCCCGTGTTCCCTGGCCGTGTGGCACAAATATAGGCTTGGTTTAAGCCAATTTGCCACCCAATATGGGTCATTTCTACTAGCCATTAACTAACAACATTTCATGCCATCCTACCAACCTAAAACATACCAATTCAAGCATAAAATGGACCCAAAATCATCTCAATTCATTCACAAATCAAGCACACCAACTCAAAGGCCTAAATGACCATTTCCATGCACTCATCCACACATATATACATATCAATTATGCAAGCTTATAATCTCATCAAAATCAAATATCTTTCCATAAGCACATATAGCTAAAGGACAACTCAAGTACTTGATTATATTCATATATGACCCAAGCCACATCTCATAGCTTGATCATTTATGAAAATATATCATGCTCACCAAATATCTAGCCTATACATGCCATGACCATTTCATTTACAAAAGGTTTAAAAGTACCAAAGTTTGATAGATAGTGTGATGGCGATCTCCAACTCGTCCGATTATCGAGCTAGCTTCCGAATCTATAAGACAGTGAAAGAAATGAACAGAGTAAGGTTCTAAAGCTTAGTAAGTCCGTATAATATAGAAATTAAACCTTACCGAATCAATGCGATAATTACAACAACAATGCCAATTCAATTCATATACTCAAGTTGCCTATTTCACAAGTATACACTTGTTAGTTCATGTAACATATAAATTCATTCATGTACCAACCATAACATTCATGTATCATATCATTGCTCAAATACTTGTACATGTATTTCATATAACTTATACCATATAATCCATGTAATTCTCATGTCTCATATAACATGTAATACATATATCATTCAATCTTCATGTAACATGTATCGGTAATTGCCCGTTGAACCTATAAGAACATCGAAAGATACTCAGGTGATACACACACAGTGTATATACATATAACCTGTAATTCGTCAATGCGTCATATATGCTCTTTCGAGCCTGTACGGTAAGCCCGGAGGCTGAACATATAATCCCGAAGGATAATCGGTAATCCCGTAGGCTGAACATGTAATCCCGAAGGATAAACCTGTAGCTCATGAGCACGTGGTGAGTCCGCAACAAATGCAGGAGCTCGAACCACCCTATAGCCCTAGTAACATGTCACTTGTATCCTATCGACTTCTACGGTTCTAACGGGGCTCGGTATTCAATTTATCACTTGTAACAATTTAACATTTCTATTTCAATTTCATATATACTCGTTCCATTAGGCTATTTAATCATCTAGCATTTCATATTTTCAAATAACAATACGTATGAACATATATATATACATTAAATTCGTTATACGAACTTACCTAGTAATCCCGTATCTACTCGTCTATTTTTCGTTTTCCCCGATCAAGTTCCGGGATTCGATCGTCTTTATCTATATTAATGCAAAATTCAGCTATTTACTAACTCACATATTCAATTCAATCCAAAAACATATAGTTTGACATATTTGCAATTTAGCCCCTATATTTTTAATACTTTACAATTTAGTCCTCTCATCACAAAAATGACAAATTACACAATCAACCCCCCAATTCACTCTAGCCGAATATTCAAGGGACTTATACAAGCATATATCTTTCAATTAATCACAAATTTAACCTAAAAAATTCTACCTTTTTACAAATAAATCCTTAAACTCATTTTCAACAAAAATCACTTTAAAATTCTTGTATTTTCTCACATAATATACAATAATTCATCAAAATCTATCAATATATCAAGGATTCATCAATGGAATTTTTCAAAAACATAATCAAAATCAGAAATTGAGGTACGGGTCGGTTAATATATGAAGCAACGATTACAAAAACGTAAAAATTATCAAAAATGGGACAAAAACGAACCTCAAATTGGAGCTTAAAGTGACCGAATGTTAAAAGCTTGAAAACCCTTAATTCTTTGATGAAGAATCGGTGGGGAAGAACATAAAATGAATAAAAATTTCATGTTCTATTTAAAAAGCCATTGCCAAACAAGCCATTTATGAAATAAAACTCTAATTTATCGCTTTACGCGATTTAATCCTTTTTCTCAAATTAACCAGTCAAACGATAAAATTTCTAAACGAAACTTTCACACGGTGATTCTATCATACTGTAAAATATATTAAAGCAATAAAAATAATAATTTGACTCGGTTAAGTGGTCCCAAAACCACCCGTTCCGACTAGGGTCTAAAGTGGGCTGTTACACCACCACAATACCAAGACCCTCAACTAATCAAGCAATCACTCAACTATTGACTAGATTTAACAAAATAGCAACTCATAATTTTGGGACGTTACATTTATTTAGAAAAGATGAATATGGCTTAATTTTCTTGATAAGTACCCATATTGTTAATTCTAGATAATAGATAGGTTAACGAAAATTCTAGGGAAAAGCGGATTGAGAACCGGCCACCCACTTAAATTAGCAACCCAACTGAGAGGTTACTCAAGATTAATTCTAGATAAAAATCTCCAGTTGAAGACCTTGATAGTTAAGGGCAAAGTTACTAATTGTAGTATATCACGTAGAGGCATTGTGAAGAGTGCAATAGTGACACTTATGCTTCTGAGCATAACCTCCAAGATTGGTTTCAAGGAAAATGACCAAAGACTACATTGATCTTTGTACAAGGTTAGGTAAATTGTAGTATGCAACATGGAGGCATTGAAAATGTGCGAGAGTCAACTATTTTTTTAAAGCAATTGACCTAAATCTGGAGATACATTTGTGTCATTGATTCTAAATCCAGGATAATTCAACATAAATTATGATTTCATTAACTGAAGATGATCCTCAACCATTTCATTTTATGAATTGAGATTGAATAAGTAATACAATATTTTATTTTCCCATTTATTTTACTTGAATAATTTATTGCATTCATATTAATTACTGCTTTATTAACTGTTAAGTTGTATTGTAATGATATGTTAGTCATGTCAATTAGTTGAAGTTAGTTGCATAGTGTTTTGTGGGTTTGATCCTTTGAGTATTTCCTAATGAATTTATGTCATTATAGTTATTACTTAAAAATGAATTTATGCACTTGTAATTATCGGACAAGTAGTGGATGTTATTTTTGAAGTTAAATTGAATATTTATTTTTGTACTAATTTTATATAAATTATTTGCCCTTGAACAAATTTTTAGTGTTGTTATTGGGGAAAGTATTATTGTGATCAAACTCGTTACTCATTTTACTTTATAATGGAATCTTTATTTACTTTTTCATTTACTAACATCAAGTCTAGTACTTTATTGTTAGTCTATAATTATTGATTTTTTATTGTTGCTCAATTTTATTTGACATTTTAGTTCTTAACTAATTCGTTTTGTTTGCTATATATGCTTAGGAGAGATTCAGAACTAATTCCATTTGTTCCAATGGCTGAAAGGATTGCTTAAATTCGAAAGAGGTCTAAGTCTGTAATGGATATTGTCAGTATAGACAAACTTCAAGATATTGAGAATCTATAGCAACTGGTTCAATAAGTGATTAACCCCTAGAACAACAAGGCTACATAATTACCAAATCCTCCATAACATTAACTTTATTATAGAAGTCTTCGAGATTATTCATTGTCTAGTGTTGATGTTAATCAGAGTAGCATTATGATATTTGTTAATAAGAATGGACATTTTAAGATTAAATTGGTTATCCTTACTATGCTACAAACCAATGCTCTGTTTAGTGGTTTGCATATTGAGGACCCAAATCTTCATTTGTCAAACTTCTTAGAAGTGTGTAATATTTTTTGGTCATCTCAAGTGTTCGAAGAAATCATTAGGTTAACGTTGTTAGCTTTTTCACTAAGAGACAAGGTAAAGCCTTTGCTCAATTCCTACCTACTAGGTTAATAGAAACATGAGACCAATTAGTGAAATACTTTCTATCCAAATATTTTCCTCTGACCAAAATCACTGGGATGAGAAATAAAATGATTGGTTTTGACTAACATCAAAATGGGAGTTTATATAAAGCTTGTGAACTTTTTTAAAGCCTTATGAGAAAATGTCCACATCATGGTATACTTGAATAGATGCAAATAGAGGTTTTTTTTTTTTTCATAATGGTTTATTTCCTTTATGCAAGTTTATTGTGGATGTCGCAACTAGTGGCATATTCATGGAATAGAATGAAGTTGAATGTAGACAATTAGTAGAAGAGATTAGATTTTTTTTTTCAAATTCGAATAAGCCAATCTTACTTTTGAAAAATGAAAAGTCTTGTAGAAATTCTATAAGGGAACGAAAATAAAGCGGAAGCAAACTCATAAAGAGAAAGGAATTTGAAACAAATAGAAAAGCCACAAGAAACAATAGCATACCAAGTATTTAACTAAATGCTCTCTAAAGTATTCTTTTACTTCAAAGAAATACAATTAAATAATTACAAATAAGGAGAAAGACATCTATTTATAGTTGAGCTTTCCCAAATCCAGCGACACAAATCGAATTACATCAACGACTGAAATTAGTGCCTATCTACAAGAAAAGAGTTTTAAAGGATTTATACTCTATACATATTTATCGTTTTAGATTACAATAATTACCCTAGTAAATCTAATTTTACTAGAGAGTTTTACCAGGCCATCAAAGCTTCAAGTAGATGGGCTTCTCCATAGGTTCCACAAATCGGGTTAGTTTAAGTTAGTCAAATGAACCTCGTTTAATCAATTGAACACCATGAAATGCTCTGTGTGCATTCATTATGGGCTTTGATTCACAACCTTAACATAAGTGTAAACAAACCCAAGCACCATACAACTTAATAGCAATTCTTAATTTTGAAAGCATACATGGGTATACTTAACCCAAGCAAAGAATTACAACCAAGTTGCAATCCTACTTAACTAAAATTATGCAACATACTAAATTTAATAAATAAAAAAGCTTCAATTAATTTAAGATTACAAACATATGTTATTTGTTAATTAACCTTTGAAGAACCTTTATGGGACAAAATAATTCTTTTCAAAAAAGTGTTAATTAAATTGAAATGAAAATATTGAATAAGAAAAGATAAATTTCAAAATTTATAATTAATGTGAAAATAAAGATAACTATTTGGTAAATAATCGAGCGTAATTTCAAAATTCTAAAGTATTTAAAACTTTGGATGACTAAACTTGGAAATTTAAAAACGAAAAACCTTGAAAAAGAAACAAAGAGACCAATGTTACAATTAATTATGCTGAAATTTCAAATATTTAAATATATATAAAATAATAAGAACATAGGTTATACTTTAAACCGGTAAAAAGGCTAATGAAAATAAAAGGAAAATACGAAAGAACTTGACTTGTAATTTCTCCATAATTCCAACTATAATCTTTCACTCATTTTTCACCGCTCATGTGTAATCTTCACTCGAACTATAAAATCCATTCATTTATTAATTAATTTTACAATTTTATATTAAAATAAATATTGAAAACTAAAAAATAGCATACAAATTTTATATTAAATAGATAACAAAATTAAGAAGAAATATTAAAATTAAAGAAATTATTACTAAAACCATCAAGTTTTTTTTGACTGAATCATGTTATCTATAAATAGATGAAGGGTTGAATCATAAGAATAATTAAAACAATGCATGTTAGAAATAACTTAAATTTATTTAGGGATGCAACTGCATACCATTTAAAAAATTAAAGGGACTTACGACAGAATTAACCAAAAACAATTGCTTATATAGCATTTAAAAGGCTTTCGTTCTTCACGCTGCAGAGAACAACTCTCAGCCTTCGTTCCGATTTTCATCATTATTCTTCCAAAATACTTTCATCAAGTCTCATATTCTAAAACATTTGAAATATAAATTCCTCTCAAATTCTACCATGAAAAAACTTTTGTTGAATAATATTTTTATCATGTCTTATTGATAGGAATGTTAGAGTATTTATACATGTAGTTACAAATACTATTACAACTCATAGTAGGGTCTGCTACATTGCATGATTCTATTGCCTCCGGTACTGATATTATTTGTCCCTAGTACTAACATTCTTTGAGAACTCTAGGCCTGCTGGACACGTGTCTATGGAGCATGCGGTCCTTTTTGTTCTTGGGACTAATATCCTGAGCGGGTTCTGTTCTGTTGGACACGTGTTTGAGTGGCCTGTGGGGCACGCGATCCTTTCTACGCACTCGTTGGGTGCGTGTGAATAGGGGTTGTGGCCTTCCTTGGATTCTTGTGAGCTCAAATTGTGAGCCGCGTCTGTAACACCCTTTACCCGAGGTCGTCGCCAGAGCCGAGCACGAGGCGTTACTAGACTTATCTTACTAATTCGAGGCATAAAAATTTACTTTTAAAATTAATTCACTTACATTCATCCAATATATCCCTAAAAAAGGCCCTCAAGGCCCTAAAACATACAATTGAAATGGTTCGGGACCAAACCGGGAACATTAAAATTTTTCCGATTGCTTACACAAATCAAAACAATTTATTTCACTATTGATAATAAAATTGTCCACCTCACTAAATTAATTATAACTTGAGTTACGAAACTCAAAATTTAAATCTGTAAATTTTTCCTAAAACTAGACTCATATATCTTCTTACCGTAATTTTTCCAGAATTTTTGGTTTGACCAATTAGTACAGTTTATTCATTAAAGGTTCCCCTGTTTCGCAGTCCAATAGGTCTGACCTCTCTTCACTAAAAATTGATTATCTCATTTTACAGAATTTGGATAATGTTCTTCTTTGTTTCTAATGAAAACAGACTCACTAAGGAATCTAGAAATATAAATTATACATCATAATTATTTTTGTACAATTTTTAGTGAAATTCTAAAATCGGAACAGGGGATCACGAAGTCACTCTGAACCAATCTCGTAAGAGTTTAAATATCTAAAAATAAAGACTTCCTTTGCTTACTCTGTTTCTTTTCTATGAAAATAGACTTAATAAGCTTTAATTCTATTTCTCATTCACCATTCAATTCCATTTCTACAATTTTTAGTAATTTTTCAAAATCACATCAATGCTACTGTCCCAAAACTGTTTCATAACTAACTTTTACTCTTTCATAATTTCTTTACATTAAACCTCATTTAGGCATACATAACATCAACACATTTCTTATTTAGCCATATCATAAGGACATACACACAAAATGGCCAAGTCCTTATACATGCCATAACTGAAAATGTTTCAATGAAAATACCCAATTGGTAACTTGATAGTCGAAAGTGTGAAGCGATCTCCGACGACCTCCAACCCGAGCTTGTTTGATAAAACTCTGGAGCAGAGGAAAGGAAAGAGGTAAGCTTATAAAGCTTAGTAAGTTCACATGTAAAATAATAGGCATTAGTAATGAATTTAGCTTATTATTAAGCTTTCATGATTTGCATAAATAATGTTAAGTTCTTACTTTCCCATCTTACTCATTGGTAACCTTACCAAAGCCTCGGAATAATAAAAAAAATACCTTAGTTAATAGCTTGCTTATGTACCTGCAGCATCTCACTTAACACATTAATACTCTCTCATAATATATAGGCATATTGCTAATCATGTCACAAAGCGTCATAAGTATAATTGAAAACTTATCACTTACTTAATACTTGTATATACTCATTAAAATACTTTTAATATCATCAATTTATAACCTCAATATCAATAAGCCTTATGTACATACTTGTACTCTTTCCTCGTGATCTTACCTTGTCATCTCTTTGACTTACTCTTTGGATTACTCAAGTACCTTTCCTTTTGAAATTTACCATTGCTATGTCTTAACATGGTCTTACGTGGTATCCTTGCCTTATGTACTCACCAATGCCATGCCTTGGCATGGTCTTACATGGGATCCTTGCCCTATATACTCACCAATGCCATGCCTTGGCATGATCTTACATGGGATCTTTGCCTTATAGTAACTTATCAATGCCATGTCTTGACATGGTCTTACATGATTTCCTTGCCTTGTAAAACTTACCAATGCCATGCCTTGGCATGGTCTTACATGAGATTTTTGCCTTATAGTAACTTATCAATGCCATGTCTTAACATGGTCTTACATGATTTCCTTGCCTTGTATAATTCACCAATGCCATGCCTTGGCATGGTCTTACTTGGTATCCTTATCTTATGTTGCCATAGGTCAACCATGGTCTTTTTCCGTCAATTCTTCCTTAATTGTCATGTTATAAGCATGGACTTTGAAATATTAATGTCTTGGCAATTCATAGCTAAAACATACTTGCTCAAAATTCTCAAGGTCAGTCACATAACTCAATAATAATAGCAACAATTTCATAATAATAAAATGCTACTCAACTTACATACTTACATTCTTAATCTCATCATATCCTCAATTTATCTTACTTTCATCAAATTATACTATTCAATACTTCCTTGATCTTATACAAAGCCATATTACCACTGTGGTTGATATGCGTGATATGAAGTAATAAAATTTATAATAAATGATCACACCAAAAACTAACTATTATCATGATTTTAAGGCAAGCGCACCTATCGAACAGTAGTATAGCTTAGTGGCAAGACCGAGATATCATACCCAAGGGAACCAAAAGTACTAGTACTAACTTTCTTTCTATTATTTAACCTAAAAATAAAAGGGGATTTTATTAAACTAAACTAACTATTGGACTAAGCTAAGAATGCACAAAAAGTAAATTGGGGAAAAACTCTTAGGAAAAACTGATTGGTTTGGACAATACTCAAGGGGGAATCCACCTAGACTTCACCTGTTATCAACTCTTGAACTAGACGATCTATTCACTTGACTTGATTCGTCGAAATCCCTAATTTATGTTAATACCTCCGTCGAGGATAAGAACAACTAATCATAGGTTGATTAATTGAAATCTCTTTCTAGTTAAAACCCCTAGTCTTACATTAACTCGATCTATGGATTCCCTTATTAGGTTTGACCCTAATCTGGCAGATTTATGTCACCCTATGTCTAGGGTTGCATGCAACTCCACTTAATTGTGTTGGATCTACTCCTATGCAGGGACTTTTGATCCTCTACATAAGCACATTCAACTTAAATCAATATCCTGGAAATATCAATGTAAGAGTTAAAAACACAATTAAGAACAAATCAAATATTTATCATATAATTCAAAAGAAAATAATAACAAGATCTGTCATAGGTTTCATCCCCCTCAAGTATTTGGGGGATTTAGTTCATAATTAATAAAGAAAACATCTCAGAAGAAATAAAATAACAAAACCTAAAAAACCCAAAAACCCCTGTAGGAATTTGAAGGGAGATCCTTAGTCTTGAGGGAGAATTCAGCTTTTGAGATGGATCAATCGACTTCCCTTGGAGTAATTCCTTGCTTCTACTCTTTGTGTTGGAAGAAATAAGACACTCTTTTGTGGGAGAAAAAAAAAACTTTTGAAGTTACCTCCTAGGGTCTTTATATAGAGCTTTGGAGTGTCTTTCTTAGCCCTTAAGTAGCCTTTTCCGAGTGAAATTTAACTTCCTTACGATAGGGACACACCCGTGTGCCATGCCCGTGTGGATCGAGGCCTAGGCCGTGGTCTGGCCTGTTGATGGTGGCACGACCTTGTGGTCTAGCCGTGCTCGTCGGGGTTGGGCCGTATTTGGGTTTAAAGTGGCACGGCCATATGGCACGGCCGTGTGGTGAATCTTCAGGCCGTGTTGTTTTCATTTTTTGGCCCATTTTCTTCGTTTTTAGCCCGTTTCTTGCTTTTTTCTCTTCCTTAAGCTCACCTGGGCATAAAACATGAAATAGAAGGATT
Source organism: Gossypium stocksii (assembly GCA_020496765.1). Lineage (NCBI taxonomy): Eukaryota > Viridiplantae > Streptophyta > Magnoliopsida > Malvales > Malvaceae > Gossypium > Gossypium stocksii. The sequence continues at coordinate 67,830,816 of CM035622.1, forward strand.
AAGGGCACCAATTTCCACAAATTCAATGATAATTCATCCAGAAATTAGGCTAAGCATGAGGTAAAAACATGTATAATTTATCGTTTATCAAATACCCCCACACTTAAGCCTTTGCTTGTCCTCAAGCAAAATCTCAACTCACAATTAAGAATCATTCTTCTCAACTTATAATTCTGATCAATAATATTTCAAACTAATCCACAAGTAATCATACAATGAAAATTCAACCAGAAGAACATTAAAGATTTAATCACTCTAAGTTGAGAATTTTATCACAGAAACATAGGTTTTCTCCCTTCTCCTAAGTAATTACCTCTCAATCAAAATTAACAAGATTTGACATCCTCAAGAAAGATTCACTCTATCCACTCAAAGTGTTTAGGGTTCAAGAATAAAGCACTCTTTAGTCAACCTGAAAAGTTATTACAATAGGCTTGCAAGAAAATCAAATTTCCACCACTATAGATTGATATGACGCATCGATCAAAAGGTCTTTTAATGGTTGTAATGGGGCTTTGGTTAGGGGTATTGTCACAAGCTGAAAAAGAGACTGTTAGAATCGAGATTGAATTGAAAAATCATCTAGCTAGAAAAATCTCTATCACTAAAACATATTCCTCGACTTAAGCCTTATGATGACATCGTTCTGGATTTGATGGCTTATAATAGGAATATGCAAAAATATTAAACTATAACTTAAGATATGAATTACAACTCAATTAACTGTATATACATTTTTTAAGAACAAATCAAATACAATACTTTGAATAATTACAAACTTTACAAACTAGAAAAGAGAATAAAGCTAGATAATAATTCAACTCAAATCTCGACAAAAATACGGATCAAAATAATTGAATGGAATTCAACAAAAATGGGTTATAGGTTGATATTAGAGGTAAGTCAAAGAACGGGTTATTAGGCTCAATAGGGTTCACTAGGGGTTAATTTGTAGATGTAGGCTTTTATGGAGTAAGTGGGTTAAATCCTATGTGCCTTTATCATCTCAGTGTATCAAATCAATGATGTGGTCTCGACATGTATAATCGAAGCAAGTTCTAGAATAACAAATCAGTATTGACTCACTCAAAGCAACAATAAAAGTGAGCACGAAAGAATGTATGCTCAAAAGGCTCAAAAATCTCACCAGAATTATGGCTTTTGATGTCAATCCTACGAATTTCAAATCTCAAGATAACACTTAAAATTAGGGAAAACAACCTAGAAAAAATTTAAATTCTCAAAAATTTCAATTTATCATGCTTGATTCCCTAGTGTTTTAAAGTTTGAATAATCAAAGCATAAACACCTACGTCTTAATTCTCAACACATCAAAAAACATCATAATTCAATCAGAATTAATTCCTAATAGGAGATTGAAGATAATGCAGAGAGTGAAAGTGAGGATTCAAATTTTTGAGAATAATGTAAAATGTTAGTTTTAAAAATTTTCAGGGGCTTCAAAGATAATGTAATGACTGAAAGTAAGTTCCCCCCACACTTAAGATGTACATTGCCTTCAATGTACAAAAATACATTAGTAGCAATAGAAGCATAAGATCATAAGATAGGGAAATGCATGAAACTCCCTGAATTAGATGAATTTGTGAGGTGGTGGTGCCTATAGAGTGTCTGGGACAAAGGAAGGTGTGGAGGTGGATACTCTAGTGGTGGTAGTGTTTTTTTGTCCACAGATTTCATGTTGAGAGTGTAGGCTTTGGCGGTGTCAACTGTGTGAAGTTGTAGCAAGGTTCCCTTTAGTTTTTGGATTTAAGCTGTAAAGCTCCTTTGAAACTGCGAATGCATTTATTAGTTTTAAGGAATTTGGATTAATAGAATATGTTTGTTAGGGGATAGCCGATATGAAATAATTCAAATAAAGGAATAAAGTAAATTAAGTTCTAAAAATACTAAAATTCAAATAATGAAAAAGATAAGATGAAATAAAATAAAAAGAAAAATGAAAAGGAAAACAAAAGAGAAGAAAAGAGGATTAGAAAGTTCTAATCCTCAGATGGGTCGCGAGGTGGGGACGGTGGTGCGATATGAAGGTGCTGACAAATATGCGCTAAAGTTGCATCAATGTGATCAAATCTTTAAAAACATTGTTGCTCGAATCGTGTGAAGCACTCAGCTAAGTTAGCGTGAGAAGCTGCCGTATGAACTGGTCGGCGAGGGGGTTGTGGCTTAGCTCGGGCCTCCTCCGGTGGTGGTGGGACATCATCAGTAATGTCCTCGGGATCCTCCTACTCGGCATCTCAAAGTAGGTGGTATTGTGGAGGATCAGTCCCACGTCGGCGCTGGATTGGATGCCCTGTAGGGACATCTAGCCGATCAAGGTGTAGGAGGATGTCTGGGCCGCGGTCTTGAGCAGGCCAAAGTAGCGGGCCAACTGAGTGATGTACGGACCCATAGATATCACGCCCCTACGATGCCTCTCGGTCTGGTGCTGGATGGTATGAGCGATAAAGTAGGCAAGGTCGATGGTATGTGCGTTTGCCATGCTCCATAGAAAATAGGTATCGTGGGCGTTGACGACACCTGTGCTCTCGCGTCTACCCGTCAAGGTGTGTGCGAGGAGGGCATGAAGGTACCTCAAGGATGGGGCGAGGGCTATCGCCTTAGAGCGACTAGGGTCATATGTAGTTGATGCAGGGACTAGGGCCTCCCAACACCTAGCTGATGATCGATGGATGTGGCGGTGGAGCGTAGAAAGGTCCTCTTCTTCTATGAACTGTTCTGTGTAGAGGCCGAGAGCTATACCGAACTCTGGTAAATTAAGCTGACGTACGAGGCCTCCTAAACGAAACTGGATCGTCCCTGGATCGTCATGTCTGCTCATCACGGTCTGTAGATGAAATGTGGAGCAGAACTCGAGAGTGAGTTCAAATATGTGGGCTCTACGATCTGAAAGAACTACTCTCATGGGTCTGTCATCAACAAAGCCCGGACCTCGTTTGCTAGGTGGTCCTGCTCTAAAGCGGTCTAGTCGATCCATCTCCCCGTTCTTAGAGGTCGGGCTCGCAAAATCTGGAATAACTCCTCTTGGGAGTTCTACGGGAACTAAATAAATGGATGTCAGACCTCAGCAGTGGGTCTCGAAGAGGAACCCCCGGGCCCCTTTCGCTTCTTTGATGTAGGGACGGCAGTGATAACGACTCGCGATATTAAGTAATAAAATTTATAAAACTGATCACACCAAAACTAACTAATATCACGATATTAAAGGCAAGCGCACCTATCGAACATTAGTATAGTTTAGTGGCAAGACCGAGTTATCGTACCTAAGGGAACCAAAAGTACTAATACTTACTTTCTTTCTATTATCTAGCCTAAAAATAAAAGAGGTTTGGTTGAAACTAATTCAAAAATTAACTAAAAGAGCACAAAAAGTAAATTGAGTAAAACTTTAGGGAAAAGCTGATTGATATAAGCAATACTTAAGGGAGAATCCACCTAGACTTCACTTGTTATTGGTTCTTGAGCTAGACGATTTATTCACTTGACTTGATCCGTAGAGATCCCTAATTTATGCTAAACCCTCCTTCGAGGCGAAGAGCAACTAGGCCTAGGTTGTTAACTAAAGTTTCTTTTTTAATTAACACCCTAGGTTGCATTAATTCGATCTATGGTTCCCCATATTAGGTTTGACCCTAATCTGACAGATTTATGTCGCCCTATGTCTAGGGTTACATGCAACTCCGCTTAATTATGTAGATCTACTCTTAAAACAGGGACTTTTGCTCCTCTGCTTTAAGCACATCCGTTTCTTGAATTAATACCTAGGCTTATTAACACAAGAATTAAGCACACATAATTAAGAACAACTCAAGTATTTATCATATAACTCAAGAATAAATAATAACAAGATTCGTCTTAGGTTTCATCCCCCTCAAGTATTTGAGGGGTTTAGTTCATAATAAAGAAAGAAAACATCTCAGAAGAATGAAGATAACAAAACATAAAGAACCCGAAACCCCCAGAAGGAATTTAGGGAGATCCTCTGTCTTGATGTAGAATTTTGGCTTTTGGGATGAATCAATCGGCTTCCCTTGGAGTAATTCCTTGCTTTTACTCCTTGTGTTGGCAGAAGTATGGCACTCTTCCTTGAGAGAAGAGAGTATATCTTTAGAGTTGCCTCTTGGGGTCTTTATATAGAGTTTAGAATGGCTTTCTTAGCCCCTACGTATCCAAATCTGAGTGAAATTCCTCTTCCTTACGACTAGAACACGCCCGTGTGCCATGCCCGTGTGATTTTGACAAGAGGCCGTGTTCGGGACTGTTTAGGTGGCACGGTCGTGTGCCCTGGCCGTGCTTGTCGGGGGTTGGACCGTATGATCTTCATGTGACACGGCCGTGTGCCACGACCGTGCGATGACTCCTTGGGCCGTGTCAATTACACATTTTGGCTCATTTTCTCCATTTTTGATCCATTTTCTGTTCTTTTCTCTTCCCTATGCTCTCCTGAGTGTAAGATATGAAAAAGAAAGATTAAGAGCACCAATTCTCACAAAATTAATGATAATCCATCCAAAATATAGGCTAAACATGAGGTAAAAATATGTATAATTTATCATTTATCAAATACCCCCACACTTAAGCCTTTGCTTGTCCTCAAGCAAAATTTCAATCCCTAATAAAGAATCATTCTTCTCAACTTACAATCTTTATCAATAATGTTTCAAACTAATTCATAGGTATTCATACAATGATAATTCAATCAGAAGAACATTAAAGATTCAATCACTCTAAGCTAAGAATTTTATCATTGAAACATAAGTTTTCTCCCTTCTCCTAAGTAATTATCTCTTAATCTTAATTAACAAAAGTTGACATCCTCACTAAAGATTCACTCTATCCACTTGAAGTGTTTAGGGTTCAAAAATTAAGTACTCTCTAGTCAACCTGAAAAGTTATTACCATGGGCTTGCAAGAAAATCACATCTCCACCACTATTGATTGATATGATACATCGATCAAAAGGACTTTCAATGGTTGTAATGGGGCTTGGTTAGGGGTGGTGTCACAGGCTGCAAAAGAGGGTTAGAATCGAGATTGAACTGAAAAATTATCTAGCTAGAAAAATCTCTATCACTGGAACATATTTCTTGAGCTAATTCTTGTGATAACATCATTTCTGCCTTGGTAGCCTTAAAATAGAAATATGCAAAAACTATTTGAACTATTACAGATTACAACTGAATAAATACATAAAGAACAATTCAAAGATAATACAATGAATCGGATAAAATTTTACATTCTGGAAAAGAGAATAAAGCTAGATGAAAATTTTAACTCAAATCTCGACAAAAAATAGGGATCAAGAATAATTGAATGAATTCAACAAAAATAGGTGAAAGGTTAAACTTAGAGGTAGTTCAAAGAAAAGGTTGTTAGGCTCAATCGGGTTCACTAGAGGTTAATTTATGGAGGTAAGCTTTTGTAGAGTAAGTGGGTTAAATCCTAGGTGCCTATATCATCTCAGTCTATCAAATCAATGATGTGGTCTCGACATGTATAATCAAAGCAAGTTCTAGAATAACAAATCAGTATTGACTCACCCAAAGCAATAATAAAAGTGAGCACGAAAGAATGTATGCTCAAAAGGCTCAAAAATCTCACCAGAATTATGGCTTTTGATGTCAATCCTGCGAATTTCAAATCTTAAGATAACACTTAGAATTAAGGAAACGAACTTATGAAAAAAATTGGGGTTCTCAAAAATTTCAACTTATCATGCTTGATTCCCTAATGTTTTAAAGTTTGAATAATCAAAGTATAAGCACCTATGTCTTAATTCTCACATATCAATAAAAATCATAAATCAATCAGAATATATCCTAATAGGATGTTGAAGATAATGCAATTAAGAACAAAGCATCAGATTTCAGGGTTTTCACAGATAATATAGAGATTTAAAGTAAGTTCCCCCCCACACTTAAGATGTACATTGCCCTCAATGTACAAAGATAACATTAGTAGCAATAAAAGTACAAGATCATAAGAGAGGGGGAGGTATGAAACTCCCTGAATTTTGGATGGATTTGTGAGATGAATATTAGAATTGGAAGAGCCGGCAGTTGTGGCAGGGTGTTCTGTTTTTCGTAGAGATTTGAGTTGTAAAGCTCATTTGAAACTGCGAAAGTATGTATTAGTCGTGGGGAATTTGGAGCAATGGAAATTACTTGTTAGGGGTTAGCCGTTAGGAAAAGAAAGAAAATAAAAGCAAACAAAATACGAAAAATATTAATATTCAAATAATGAAAAGGAGAAAATGAAAGAAAATAAAAATAAACCTAAAAAAGAAAATAAAGTTAGAAGAAAAGGTAAAAATAAAGATCAGTGTTAAAATAAAAATAAAGATAAAAATAAGAATAAGATAAAAGATAAAAAATAAGAGGATCTAGCCCTCGGATGGATCATGCGGTGGCAGGGTGATGCTTAGGTGCTGGCATATCTACGCTAAGGTGGCATCGATATAATCAAAGCGCTGGAAGCACTGCTGCTCAAAAAGATCTAGGCACTCGGATATGTCAGCATGTGTGGCTGCCGTCTAGGTGGGTCGTTTGGGGTGTGGTGGCTCAGCTGGCTCATCCTCCTCCTGTGGTGGTGGTGGGACATCATCAGCAATGTCCTCTGGGTCCTCTCCCTCCTGGACGAGTCGAAACTGAAGGGGGTACCTCCTAGCCTCCGCTCTATCATCCTCGTGTGTAACATCGTCGCGATGCCTTAGGGAGACATCTAACCAATCAGGGTGTAGGATGATCTCTGGGCTGAAGTGTTAAGGAGCCCAAAATACCGGGCCAAGCGTGTGATGTAGGGCCCCATGGATACAACGCCTCTGCGGTGCCTCTCCATCTGGTGCTAAATGGCGTGTGCGATGAAGTATGTGAGGTCAATGACATGTCCGTTCGCCATGGCCCATAGGAAGTAGACGTCGTGAGTGTTGACGATGCCTGTGCTCTCTCGTCTACCTGTCAAAGTGTGAGCGAGAAGAGCATGAATGTACCTCGGTGGTTGCCTTACTGACGTTGGGGTTATAGGTTTGACGTCCTGGGGCAATCTCATTCCAACAGTCGATGGGCCAAATGTGGATGTGATGAGAAAAGGTGGGGAAGTCCTCCTCTGCCATGAATTGCTCAGTATAGAGAACTCTGGTACACTGAGGTGTCGCACAAGACCTCTTAAACGAAATTAGACCGTTCCTAGATCATCAAATTGGTTCATCACAGTCTGCAGATGGAATGTGGAGCAGAACTTGAGGGTGAGTTCCAAGTGTGTGGGCTCGATAATCTGGAAGAACTGCTCCCATGGTTCGGTCATGAGTAGGGCCCGGATGTCATCTACTAAATTTATCTGCTCGAGGCTGGCCTAATTTATGTAGCGGCCTGTGGATATAGGGCGAGCTCGAAGTAGTTGATAATGTTCCTCTTGCGAGGCTTGGGCGAACGTGATGAATGGGTGTCGAACCTTAGAGGTGGGCCTTGATGATGAACTCCCTAGCCCCTTTTATTTTTTAGAAATAGGGACGACAGTTTTTCGACCGCGTTATGACGACATAGTATCTGAAAAATACCAAGCATTAGTCCTAAAAATTGAAATTAAACTACATAGATAAAATGTAGATTAAAATGACAATGTTCCCAAAAATAAAAATAAGAAAAAAATGAGGATTAACCTAAATAGTAGAATCTAATCATGTTGAAACTTGTAACAAAACTAAGAACTATGGGCATGTATATATACTAATTTTATGAGAAAATGTCAAACAAATATAAATTTAAATGGCAAATGAAATGAGTTCTAAGTGGCAAGCAAAAATTAAAATTAAGTGGCATGCAATCCTAATGTGTTCTATCTAATTCTAGATTATTCATCCTAATTTTCCTACTTCCATGCTTGATTAAACATCTAGAAGAAAGTAAAATTACATAATTGAATAATGAAAATGAACTATAAATAAATAAAGGAGAAAAATGAGAGGATATAACCAAATTTGATGTTGCACGATCGTGGGTTGGTCGTGGGGTGGGTTTACATGGGCGTGGGGCGGCTGATTTCGGGTATGGTGGTGTTTTGAGGGCTGTAGCGGCGCTTATGGTTGTTAGGGAGAGTTTGGATGAGAGAAATTTGGGGTTTTGAGTGAAGAAGGAAATGAATAGTGGCTTCTATTTATAGTTTTTGGATCACACGGGCATGTTAGTGGCTCCTATTTATAGTTTTTGGATCACACGGGCATGTCACATGCCCGTGTGAGTCGTGTTTCGCCCGTGTTTTTCGAAATCTGGAGGTTTTGTCACGCCTAGTTTACAGTGCACGCCCGTGGGAATATTGTACACGGCCGTGGGAGATCGGTTCCTTGTTACTCACACGGTCGTGTGATGGGATACACAGCCGTGTGCGATCATGTTCGTGCTTTACACGGTCGTGTGATATGTTCCACGGTCGTGTGAAATTTGACAGTGTCTTCCACGGGCTGGGGACACGAGCGTGTGGAGTTGTGTGAGCCCGTGTTGATACTGCAGGGTTGCCATGGCCATGTCGCACGACCGTGGGGTGTTATTGGTAGCCCGTGTTAAAGTCGAAAGGTTACTACGGCCATATCGCACGGCCAAGGCTATATATCGGTAGCCCGTGTTTTGGGAAAATTTGTGCTCTGTTTATACACGGCCTCAGTACACGACCGTGTCTCTGTTTGAAGTGTTCACACGGCCTGGGGCACGCCCGTGGGACTGGCCGTGTGGTCCTAAATCTCTGCATTAAAAAGGGTTAGTGTGATGCATGGAAAATACTAAAAACAAGATAGATAAAAAATTACTAAGTTAGTGCTCGGGTTGCCTCCCGAGAAGCGCTTATTTACAGTCTAAGCTCGAATCTGTCTGGATGTATCACGAAGGGATTTCGTAGAGCTGAAGCTCCTCCCTGTAGTCTATAGAATTCTCACCTTTGTAGTGTTTAAGCCTATGGCCGTTTACCTTGAAAGTACCATGGGTTGGGTGAGTTACCTCAATCGTGCCGTATGGAAAGACTTTCATTACCGTGAAGTAGGGTGTATCACTCGTATGTTCTTTTGAATTGAGCTTCGTGGATCGTCTTCCCTTAAAATTACCTTATCTCCCACCTTGAGGTGATCTGTTTGTCCTTGAGGGTCGTCTTGGTGATGCTCCGTTTTGGTGTGGCATATTTTTGGCTTTTCGTTAAAGTTCAGTTCAGCCACTCATTTAGTTCCTCGATCTAGAGCATTCGCTTTTCTGGTTCATCTCTTGTAGGTGAATTTGCCATTGTTTGTATTGTCTTTATATGAAGTGCGTCCTACACAGAAGTTTGTGTGGTGAGTTTAGTGTTTTTACAGGGACTCAAATCTCTATTTTCGTCTGTAGTTTTAACTGTGTTGTGAGCTCGTATGGTGACTGTATCATCACCTACTTGTAATTTGAGTTCACCTGTTTCTAAATCAATTTTTGTTCTAGCAGTTGCTAAAAAGGGTCACCCTAAAATTAAGGGTACATTTCTAGCTTCATCAATGTCTAAAACAACAAAGTCAACTAGGAATATAAATTTATCAATTTTGACAAGTACATCTTCAATTATTCCCTTAGGTGCCCTAATAGTTTTATCAGCTAGTTGAATGCTCATCTTGGTTTTCTTAGGGGTTCCAAGACCTAGTTGTCTAAACAGGTTATAAGGCATGACGTTTATGCTTACCTCTAAATCAGCTAAAGCATTTTTTTTCTCTAGGCTACCAAGTAAACAAGGGATAGTAAAACTCCCTGGATCTTTTAGTTTGGTCGGTAATCTATTTTGTAGAATAGCTGAGCAGACTGCATTTAATTCCACATAAGATTTCTCCTCTAGCTTCTGCTTGTTTGTCAAGAGTTCTTTTAAGAATTTAACCGCATCTGGCATCTTCCAAATTGCTTCAACAAATGGTAAGTTAATGTGTAATTTTTTTAAGAGTTTAAGAAACTTACCGAATTGTTCATCTGTGCGGTCTTTCTGTAGCGCTCTTGGGTATGGTATATGAGGCTTGTGTTCGTTGATGTCTAGCTTGTTGTTGCTTACCTCTACCTTACCTTTACTCACCTTAGGTTCCTCGCCTAACTTTGGGTCGTCTTTGGTTAATGCCTCCTCATCTGTTGTATTTATGGCATGAAGTTGCTCTTTAGGATTGGTCTCAATATTACTTGGAAGTCCACCTTGTGGTCTTTCTGATATTAACCTGGCGAGTTGACCAATTTGATTCTCAAGGCCTTTGATTGATGCTTGCTGGTTCTTTAATGCTGTTTCAGTGTTCTGAAAGCGGATTTCTGACATGGCCATGAATTTGGTAAACATCTCTTCAAGGTTGGGCTTTTTCTCTTGTTGCGGCGGTGGCTGCTAGAATCCCTGAGGGGGTTGTTGTCTTTGATTCCCTTGTCCTCCCTAAGAAAAATTGGGATGGTTTCGCCAACCTGCATTATATGTGTTACTATATGGAATATTTTGAGATTTAAAATTGTTACCCGTATAATTGGCTTGCTCGGTTTCTATGCCATTGTCAAAAGATGAGTAGTCGGGAGTGAACATATTTGCCTGAGTTGTGTCGCATTGCATCACTGCTCTTGCCTGTGTAGAACCAACAAAATTATCAAACTTTTTATTTAGAAGTTCTACTTGGTTAGTAAGTATAGTGACAACATCAATATTATAAACTCCTGTAGCTTTTGTCGGCTTTGTCCTCATGAATTGCCACTGATAGTTATTCAGTGACATCTCTTCAATAAATTCATAAGCTGCTTCTGGTGTTTTATTATTGATTGTTCCTCCTGCAGCTGCATCGATCATTTGTCTCGTTTATGGGTTCAAACCGTTGTGAAAGGTTTGAACTTGCAGCCACAAAGGTAGGCCATGATGAGGGCATCTTCTCAAAAGATCTTTGTATCTCTCCCAGGCATCATAGAGTGTCTCTAAATCCATCTGCACAAAAGAAGAGATATCGTTTCGTAATTTAGCTATTTTAGCTGGAGGAAAATGTTTAAGTAAAAATTTTTCGGTCATCTATTCCCATGTGGTGATTGAGCCTCGTGGTAAAGAATTTAACCACTTTTTGGCTTTATTTCTCAAAGAGAATGGAAATAGCCTTAGACGAATGGCATCATCAGAAATGCCATTAATTTTAAAAGTATCACAAAGTTCCAAAAAATTGGCTATGTGTGAATTGGGATCTTCATCCTGTAAACCATCAAACTGTACCAATTGCTGTATCATCTGAATAGTGTTAGGCTTTAATTCAAAATTATTAGCAGCAATAGTAGGTCTAAGAATGCTAGTTTGGTTACCAGCCAAACTAGGTTTAGCATAATCATACATAGTGCAAGGAGCTTCTTCTTAATTTGCTGGTGGCGCGACTATTGCGGGAGGTGGTGGAATGTTTTGATTTGCTTCCATCTCTGGCCTTTGTTCTTGGTCTTGTTCTGGATATTGTAGGCTTCGTTTGACCTCTCTGTGATTTCTACGAACTGTTGCCTCTAAATCTTCATCAAAAAGCAGTGGTCCTGTTGGGTTGTTTCTAGTCATAAACTAAAAATACATAAAAAGAAAAAGCAAAGAAAATTCAAAAATTTAAAAAAATAAAAAAATAAATAAATAAATAAGAATGGCTAAAGTAATAAAAATCGAGTTTTCTAAATATTTCAGTTCCTCGGCAACGGCGCCAAAAACTTGATAACGACTCGCGATATTAAGTAATAAAATTTTTAAAACTGATCACATCAAAACTAACTAATATCACGATATTAAAGGCAAGCGCACCTATTGAACAGTAGTATAGTTTAGTGGCAAGACCGAGTTATCGTACCCAAGGGAACCAAAAGTACTAATACTTACTTTCTTTCTATTATCTAGCCTAAAAATAAAAGAGGTTTGGTTGAAACTAATTCTAAAATTAACTAAAAGTGCACACAAAGTAAATTGAGGAAAACTTTAGGGCAAAGCTGACTGATATAAGCAATACTTAAGAGAGAATCCACCTAGACTTCACTTGTTATTGGTTCTTGAGCTAGACGATTTATTCACTGGACTTGATCCGTAGATATCCTTAATTTATGCTAAACCCTCCTTCGAGGCGAAGAGCAACTAGGCCTAGGTTGTTAACTAAAGTTTCTTTTTTAATTAACACCCTAGGTTGCATTAATTCGATCTATGGTTCCCTATATTAGGTTTGACCCTAATCCGGTAGATTTATGTCGCCCTATGTCTAGGGTTGCATGCAACTCCACTTAATTATGGTAGATCTACTCTTAAAACAGGGACTTTTGCTCCTCTGCTTTAAGCACATCCGTTTCTTGAATTAATACCTAGGCTTATTAACACAAGAATTAAGCACACATAATTAAGAACAACTCAAGTATTTATCATATAACTCAAGAATAAATAATAACAAGATTCGTCTTAGGTTTCATCCCCCTCAAGTATTTGAGGGGTTTAGTTCATAATAAAGAAAGAAAACATCTCAGAAGAATGAAGATAACAAAACATAAAGAACCCGAAAACCCCTAAAGGAATTTAGGGAGATCCTCTGTCTTGATGTAGAATTTTGGCTTCTGGGATGAATCAATCGGCTTCCCTTGGAGTAATTCCTTGCTTTCACTCCTTGTGTTGGCAGAATTATGGCACTCTTCCTTGAGAGAAGAGAGTATATCTTTAGAGTTGCCTCTTGGGGTCTTTATATAGAGTTTAGAATGGCTTTCTTCGCCCCTAAGTATCCAAATCTGAGCAAAATTCCTCTTCCTCACGACTAGAACACGCCCGTGTGATTTTGACAAGAGGCCGTATTCCAGATTATTTAGGTGGCACGGCCGTGTGCCCTGGCCGTGCTTGTCGGGGGCTGGATCGTGTGATCTTCATGTGGCACGACCATGTGCCACGGTCGTGCGATGACTCCTTGGGCCGTGTCAATTACACATTTTGGCCCATTTTCTCTGTTTTTGGTCCATTTTCTGTTCTTTTCTCTTCCCTATGCTCTCCTGAGTGTCAGATATGAAAAAGAAAGATTAAGAGCACCAATTCTCACAAAATTAATGATAATCCATCCAAAATATAGGCTAAACATGATGTAAAAATATGTATAATTTATCGTTTATCAGGCAGCTTTCTTACCGCGTTATGATGACATAGTTCCTAAAAAACAAAACGATATGCATTAGTCCTAATAAAGATTGGAACTAAATAAGTTTTTAAAATAAAATGACAAATTAAGAAAAACATGAACATATTGTATGGAGGTTTTACTAACCTAACTAGTATAATCTACTTATTCTAATCATGGCCTAGGTAGCATTTTATACTAAGTGTTAACTACTCTAGATAAGTAAAAGTGGCAAGCAAATGAGAGTCTAAATGGCATCATGAAATTCTCTATAGTATTTCTAGATTGTTCATGCAAAGATCAATGAATTTCATGTCCCAAAACTAATGCAAAAATGAAATAAAACATGTTATTAACATAAATATAGATAAAAACATTAGAAATTAGAGAGAAAAATAAGAAAAAGGAACCGAATGGGTGAGTTTGAAGGTGGAACATGGTCGTGGTACGGGCGGCACGGTCATGGAGGAGCTTTGGAGGCCGGCGGCGGCGCTAGGAAGGCTTGATGTGGGTTTTGGGTGGGAGGATTTTAGGGTTTCAATGGAGAAGAAAGTGAATAGTGGCTTGTTTATATAGGTTTTTGGGTCACACGGGCACGTGACATGCCAATGTTGTAACACCCTACACCCCTGTCCGTCGCCGGAATAGGGTATTAAGGTATCACATATCTAAATACAACCTACCGAGGTTCATAGCTACACACTAGACATAGATTCATTGAGTTTTATAACCAAATGTATAACACTTGTAAATAGGTTCGGTCAGTACGTCATATCTCATTAAAAGCGTTTCATAAGCATGCTAGCAAATCTCTACCTTGTGGCTACTAACAATTTGGCTAAATCGAACATTTCAATAACCGATCACCATATTAGAAATTCATTGCATATTGGGTACTAACCAAATATCATGCCACAACATCGAATCATATGAGAATCATCCAAACACATATAATCAAACTTGAAGACTAAGCAAGCCATTTTCGCATGGCTAGAAATATTTACAACTCAAAATGTAGTTTGATTCAACAGAAGGAGATTAGCCTAGACATGCCATTGATCCAAAATAACAATCAAAGTACCAAAATAACAGCGATAGTGTAGGTGATAAAGGCTTCAATCCCCGAGTCCGTAGCTTCCAAAATCAGATCTATAAAACAGAGGAAACAAGGGAAACGGAGTAAGCATTACAATGCTTAGTAAGTTTTAAGCAATGACAACAGATAAAGCATCAAATTATAACATAGTTGTTCGTATCTTTGTTTCCCTCTTCTTTTAGGTAAGTCACCCCCCCTTTTTTTTCCAAACATATACATTCACATCACATACAAAAGTGGATAGCTTTCACTTATAGTAAGTTCACGTAAACATATACATGTCACAAAAATTCACATAACATTTCACATATGCCAATCACATAATGACCTTAGTATTCGGTCCAAAAATCCAGCTTGCATATAAGCCAAGGGTACATACCTGTATAACTTAACACTTTCAACGCAATTCATTAGCGATCGTTACCTTGAAGACCATTAGTCTTAAGCTTTACTCTCATCATCATCGAGATCTTTAGCTCGGGTAAACTCTATACATAGCCATTGGGTCTCTACCCCGGATATAATCTCCGCATATAACCTTCGGGTCTTAACCCGAACATCATCTCTGCATATAGCCTTCGGGCCTAACCCGGACATAGTCTCCACATATAGTCAGCGGGACTTAATCCCGGATTCGCATCACAAATTCTCATACATATATATATATTCGCATGTGGCCAAGGTTCACATAGCAAGATTGCACTTGTAATTCAATCATTTCATGTGCATACAAACATATAACATGCTTCTCGCCTTTATATCATAAATATATATAATTCAAAACTTATACACGTATACTCTTCTTTTCTAGACTTTCGGCCCAATGATCAAACATACATAAGCAATGCATTTCCAATCTCAATTTCGGTCCTTTTCTTATGAGCCATTCGGCTATATAGCAAACATGAATAAGGTTCTTTCTCAATGGGACATCATTCAAATATCAGCATGTATATCATGGAATTTTAACTTAAATACCGAATTCGATTACTCAAAACTTACCTTGAACTTTCCCGAGAAATTACGAGTTGGCTATTCGACCACTTTAGCCTTCCCTTTATCCGAACTCGTCCCTCTATGCTCTTGAGCTAAATAAAACATTTAACTCTATTAATCCTTATTCAAGCATCTCAATGAATCATTTTCACTTAGTCAAATAATACGTGCATATTCTTCTCATTGCAAACACACACGCACATTCGGTCATTTCACATACATATCATAAGTCACAACAAGCTGATTTTCTGAGCAGCATTCAATAATTTACTCATAACTGGAGCTACGAAACTCCAAATGAAGTGTCGTTAATTTTTCATGAAAATAGACTCATTAATCTTTCATCCATGAAATTTTCATAATTTTTGGTTTGGCCAATCAATACCAGAATTTTCTTAAAGTTTCTCTATTTCACTATTTGATTAAACTGACCACTCTATACTACGAACCGAATTTCTCCTTGTACAGAGTTCAAAATGTGTCCTGGACAATTTCATTCAAATCTAGACTCATTAAGGAGTCTAGGCATATAAATTTTATATTATAAAAATTTCTATACAATTTATAGTGATTTTTCAAAAATAGAGCAGGGGACTTCGGAGTCAATCTGACACTGTCTCACTCTACTCTAAAAATCTATATATCGGAAATTCCTTTGCTTGCAAGGTTTCTTTCATAAGAAACTAGACTCATTAAGCTTTAATTACACAATTTATTCAGCCTCTAATTCAATTCTCACAATTTATGATGATTTTTCCAAAACACGTTACTGCTGCTGTACCAAGCAGATTTTATACCAAGTTCACTCTTTAGTGTTCTTATGCACATACTTAAAACATAGCATTTCCTAAGGCACCATTTAGAGTAGTCATTGACCTTAACATATATATACAAAATTCATATTCATTCCATCCACAATCAGATTTCTCCATATAACACAAACCAAGCCACTTATCAATTTGACACCCAAAAACATCCAAAAGCAACATCAAAGGCACATTCGGCCATTGCACAAACATACATTATAACAATTGAAACATCAAACATCAACCCCTCTTGCATTTTCCCATGGCCGAATATTCACCTTTGCAAGCTATGTCACTCAAAACATTTTATTAATCATGCACATATATTCCCTAATAGAAATTTTTAAAGTTACCAATCAAATCAATATCATCAAGTTAGCCGAATGCATGCATATACACATAATGCATTTAGCATCTTCATTTACCTTAGTTCATTTAACAAATTTACAACTAAATGCTCAAGTCCAAAATTGGCAATCATTGGCACAAAGATACACTAGCCGAATGCTATCTAACATATGAATCACAACCTCAACCATCTAAATTTACAATGGCCGAATGCCCCTTAAGAATCACCCAAAAACATAATATTAAACATATTCATTATTGCACATCTCAAACCCTCTAATAACAACTTGAAAACTCAAATACTTCATAGCTATTTTCAAACTTCATATTCGGCAATCATGGGCATATTCAAGCTCTTTAATTGATCCCTATTAACAATCAATTCACAAATGTGCATTTAATAAGCTCAAATTCACTTATTATCATATATCATCAAGACATCAACAACTCAATACTTGAAACCATAACCGAATGCTTCTTCAAATAAAATCATAAAAATTAACAAGCTTTAATAAGCTCATAAATTCAAAACAAGTCCCTTAACCAAAACTTGATATGGCCGAATGTTACATCTTGCCTATCACACAAGGATTTCATATTTACCAAGCTCAAATTCCCTTTGTAATAATCTTCAAAACAAGGAAAATCTAACAAAACATCACCAAAGAAGACATGCATCCATGGCCGATTTTTCTATAGCACAACCAACTCAAATTTTATTCAAGACTAAGTAAATAACTTAGCATCCATCTTTGATTCACCAATTTCAAAAGCAAAAATCATGAACATACCTCTCAATTTGGCCAAGTGATGACCGAATCAACTAGGAAGAATTTTCACTTTCCTTTCCTTGAGGTTCGGCTATGGAGAAGAGAAAAAGATGAACATTTTTTTTTTCTTTTAACAAAAATCCTTATTTTATTAGTTATATCATTTAAATTTTTATGACAACTAATTTCTTATTTCTATTATTATTAATTAGCAACAAACAAAGCACAAAATGACAAACAAAGTCATCATTACCATCCACTAGCATAAAAAGGGGAATTTGACATGCAACTCCCTTATTTTGCATGCATATAATTATTAGTCATCACACATTTGTCTAGCATATTATCAAAGTTCACTACTAAGTCCCTTTTTGTAAAATTCAAATTTATAACTCTAAATTAACGCACCAAACATGTCACACATGAATTAACACATATTATAGGCATCAAAATGAGTATTAAATATATTTTATGCCTCGGTTTTGTGGTCCCGAAACCACATTCCGACTAGGGTCGTTTTAAGGCTGTCACAAATGTGGCTCGGGTTTTGCCCATGTGGTTTGAAAATCAGGGATTTTGGCACGCCTGGTTCAAGGCACACGCCCGTGTACCTAGGGCGTGTTGAGTCACACGGCCGTGTCGCACGGTCGTGTCCTTTGATGTTCGCTTCTCCCACGACCGTGTAGTAGGTCACACGCTCGTGTTTGAATTGACAGTGTCGAGCACGACCTTAAGGAACGGGCGTGTCGCACGCTCGTGTTGGAATTGACAGTGTTGGCCATGGCCATATCGTACGGTCGTGGCATTTTGTTGCAGGCTGTGTGTAATTCAATAGGTTCGGCCACGGCCACATCGCACGGCCGTGGCAATTTGTCAAAGCCAGTGTGTTAGAAAAAAAATTTTAACCCTACTTGTCCACGGCCATATTGCAAGGCCGTGTCTCTACTCGTAGTGTCCACACGGCCTTAGGCACGCCTGTGGGCATGACCGTGTGGCTCGAATACCTGCATTAAAAAGTGTTAGTCGATGTATTAGAAAGCTAAAATAAAAGGATTTACTACGTCAGTGCTCGAGTTGCCTCCCGAGAAGCGCTTATTTAGAGTCTAAGCTCGACTCTGCTTGTATGTATCATGAGGGTTCGCGGAGCTGAAGCTCCTCCCTATTATCCTTGAAATTCTCACCTCTATAATGTTTAAGCCGATGGCCGTTTACCTTAAAAGTGCCGTGGTTTGGATGAGTTACCTCGACTGTGCCATTTGGAAAGACAGTTCGAACAGTGAATGGGCCTGACTATCTTGATTTGAGTTTTCCAGGGAAGCCTTGAGTTGTATAGCAAGACAAGATCACCGGTTTTGAACTGCTTAGGTTGTCTCAAATGATTGTCATGGCGTCGCTTTGTTGCTTCCTTATATAATCGTGAGTTTTCATAAGCATTGCAGCGCCATTCATCCAGCTCATTTAGTTGCATTAGACATTTCTCACCTGCAAGCTTAAAATCAAGATTTAAAAATTTAATAGCCCAAAATGTTTTATGTTCGAGTTCAAATGGCAGATGACAACTTTTTCCGTAAACAAGTCTATAAGGAGATGTTCCTATGGGAGTTTTAAATGTAGTTCTATAAGCCCATAAGGCGTCATCTACTTTCCTTGACCAATCTATTCTATTTGATTCAACTATTTTTTCTAGAATGTGTTTTAATTCTCTATTTGTCACTTCAACTTGACCACTGGTTTGTGGGTGATAGGGGGTAGCTATTCTATAGTGTACTCCATATCTTTTCAAAACTTTGTCAAATTGGGCATTACAAAAATGAGTACCACTATTAGTGATAATTATCCTAGGTGTTCTGAATCGAGAGAAAAGTTTTTTAAGAAAACGTACTACCATTCTAGCATCATTAGTAGTTAAGGCTTGGGCTTCCACCCATTTTGACATGTAATCTACTGCTACTAGTATGTACTTATTCCCAAACAAAGTAGGGAAAGGACCCATGAAATCAATACCCCATACATCAAATATTTCACATGAGAGTATATAGTTTTGAGGCATTTCATTATGCTGAGAGATATTACCTGTTCTTTGGTATTTATCACAAGAGGTCACATACCTGTTGGCATCCTTGAAAAGGGTGGGCCAGTAAAAACCTGATTCGAGTACTTTGTAAGCAGTTCTAGCTCCACTATGGTGTCCTCCTGTTGGTCTCGAATGGCAGTGGTCCAAAATTTTATATGCTTCTATTTTAGTAACGAATATTCGAATACTTGATATGCACAAATACGAAAAAGGAAAGGATCTTCCCAAAAGTAATCTTTCACATCAATGAAGAATCGCTTCTTTTGCTAATGGGTCAAACCTTTTGGGATTATGTTAGCTGCTAAATAATTTGCAAAATCAGCAAACCAAGGAACAGCAGTTTTTGCTATGGCTAGTAGTTGTTCTTCAGAAACAAGTCGTTTATTTTATTGAGATCCCAGGGGTGTGGATTTTCTAATCTTGAAAGGTGATCTACTGCCAAATTTTCAGCTCTTTTCTTGTCTTTTATTTCTAAGTCGAATTCCTGTAACAATAGAATCCATCTTATTAATCGAGGTTTTGCATTAGTTTTAGTTAAAAGATAACGAAGAGTGGAATGATCAGTGTAAACGATGACTTTCGACAATATTAAATATGATCTGAATTTATCAAATGCAAAAATAACAGCTAGCAATTCTTTTTCCGTGGTAGTATAGTTTGCTTGTGCGGCAGTCAAAGTTTTGCTAGCATAATAAATCGGTTGGAAGTGCTTGTCTCTTCGTTGTCCCAAAACTGTACCTACTGCAAAATCACTCGCATCACACATTAGTTCAAAAGGTAGATTCCAATTAGGTGAAATTATAATCGGGGCATTAACTAACTTTTCCTTGGGAGTGTTAAAAGACTCTAAACATTCTTGGTCAAAATTGAAAAGCACATCTTTTTCTAGTAATTTTGTTAAAAGCTTAGCTATTTTAGAAAAATCTTTAATAAATCTACGATAAAAATCGGCATGTCCTAAAAAGCTTCTTATAGCCTTAACTGAATTAGGGGGAGGTAATTTTTCGATGGTTTCAATTTTTGCTTTATCTAGCTTGATCCCTTTATTAGAAATTTTATGTCCTAATACAATACCTTCTTGAACCATAAAGTGACATTTTCCCAATTGAGCACTAGATTGGTCTCTTCACATCTTATCAGAAAGCGTTTTTAATTATTAAGACAGAGTTGAAAAGAGTTACCGAAAACTGAAAAGTCATCCATAAATACCTCCATGATGTCTTCCACGAGTTCGTCAAAGATAGCTAACATGCATCGCTGAAAAGTAGCAAGAGCATTACATAGTCCAAAAGGCATTCTACGATAAGCAAACGTACCGTATGGGCATGTGAATGTTGTCTTTTCTTGATCTTCTAGAGCTATCGGGATTTGGAAGTAACTAGAGAGGCCATCCAAGAAACAGTAATACATGTGTCCTAACAGTCTTTCCAACATTTGATCAATAAAAGGTAAAGGAAAATGATCTTTTCGAGTTGCATCATTCAGCTTTCTATAATCGATACAAACTCTCCATCCAGTGACTATTCTTGTAGGTATTGACTCCTTTTTGTCATTAGACACTACCGTCATGCCTCCCTTTTTAAGGACAACCTGTACAGGACTTACCCAAGAACTGTCATTACCTCGGCTTTTACGACTTCCTGCATGTTGGGATTCAATCGTCTCTGAGTTTGTACTGATGGCTTATACTCATCTTCGATTAAAATTTTGTGGGTGCAAAAAGAAGGGCTAATTCCTTTAATATTAGAAATCTTCCAAGCTATAGCCTTTTTGTGTTCCCTTTATACTTGAAGTAATTCCTTTTTCTCTTCAGTGCTCAAATCTGATGCGGTAATCACTGGTAATGTAAAATCATCTCCTAAAAATGCATATTCTAAGTGGTCAGGCAATTGTTTTAACTCTAATTTAGGAGGTTCATCAATCGAGGGTTTTTGTTTCAGTTCATCATTTAACTTAAGACCCTCATAACTTATGTGCCTTGTGATAAGTTCATGAGAGTTCAACTCCTTCATTACTTCTTTTAGTTCAGTGGTGGCTTCATCTTTCTCCCCACCTTGAACGAGACACAGTTCTAACGTGTTTTCAAGAGTGATTTCCTAGAAATTTTCTTGAACAAAGTAATCAATAACATCAATAAAATAACAGGAATCATCTTGTTCCCTAGACAATTGCATAGCATTATAGATTTTAAAGACAACTTCTTCTTTACCAACTCTAAGCACTAGTTTACCATCCCCTACATCAATAATAGCTCTAGCAGTAGCTAAGAATGGGCATCCTAAAATTAAAGGTACCTCAATATCTTTATCCATGTCAAGCACAACAAAATCAACAGGGAATATAAATTTATCTACTTTTACTAACACATCTTCAATGATTCCCCAAGGATATTTAACAGATCTATCAGCTAATTGAATACTCATCCTAGTGGGTTTTGGTTCCCCTAGACCTAGTTGCTTGAACATTTTGTAGGGCATTAGGTTAATACTAGCACCTAGATCAGCTAAGGCTTTTTCAATGATTAAACTACCAATCAAGCAGGGAATAGTAAAACTCCCTGGGTCTTTCAGTTTGGTTGGTAGTTTATTTTGGAGAATAGCTGAGGATTCCTTATTGAGTTCTACTATGGCTAGTTCTTCCAACTTCCTTTTATTTGTAAGAAGTTCCTTTAAAAACTTTGCATACTTCGGCATCTGCAAAATCGCTTCAACAAAAGGTAAGTTAATATGTAGCTGTTTAAAAAGTTCAAGAAATTTACCGAATTGAGCATTCGTGTGGTCTTTCTTTAACTTTGCTGGATATGGTATAGGCAGTTTATATTCTTTAAGTGTTAGTGAAGTGTTTTCTTTAGGTTCCTCTTCCTCTACCTTGTCCTTTGTAGATTCTTGAACAGGCTTCTTTTCTAGTTCAGCTAGTACTTTCCCATCCCTTAGAGTAATTGCTTTGACATGTTCTCTAGGATTTGGCTCAGTGTTACCTGGTAGACCACCTTGTGGTCTTTCTGATATTAACTTGGCAAGTTGACCAATTTGATTCTCGAGCCCTGAATGGATGCTTGTTGGTTCTTTAGTGCCATTTCAGTGTTTTGGAAACGGGTTTCTAATGCGGCCATAAATTTGGTGAACATCTCTTCAAGGTTCAGCTTTTTCTCTTATTGTGGAGGTGGCTGTTGAAATCCTAGAGGAAGTGGTTGTCTTTGATTTCCTTGTCCTCCCCATGAAAAATTGGGGTGATTCCACCAACCTGCATTGTAAGTGTTACTATAAGGGTTATTTTTGGATCTAGAATTGTGACCCATATAGTTGGCTTGCTAGGTTTCCATGTTGTGTCCATAGGAAGAGAAATCTGGATTGTACATGTTTCCCTAAATCGCGTCACATTGCATTACTGGGTGTGCCTGCGTAAAACCAACGAAATTATCAATCTTTTTACTTAAAAGTTCTACCTAATTAGAAAGCATGGTTATGACATCAATGTTAAAAACTCATGCAGCTTTTGTCGACTTTGTCCTCATGACTTGCCACTGATAGTTATTCAGTGACATCTTTTCTATAAACTCATAGGATGCTTCAAGTGTTTTGTTGTTGATTGTTCCTCTGGTGGCTGCATCGATCATTTGCCATGTTGAAGGGTTTAAACAGTTGTGAAAGGTTTGAACTTATAACCACAAAGGTAATCCATGGTGAGGGCACCTTCTCAAAAGATCTTTGTATCTCTCTTAGGCATCATAAAGTGTCTCTAAATCCATCTGCACAAACGAAGAGATATCATTCCGTAATTTAGCTGTTTTAGCTAGAGGAAAATACTTAAGTAGATATTTTTCAATCATTTATTCCCATGTAGTGATTGAGCCTCGTGGTAGAGAATTTAACCATTGCTTAGCTTTATTCTCTAAGGAGAAAGGAAATAATCGGAGGCGAATGGCATCATCAGAAACACCATTGATTTTAAAAGTATCACAGTATTCCAAGAAATTGGCTAAGTGTGAGTTGGTTTAGCATAATCATACATAGTACAAGGAGCATCATTTTGGTTCAACAATTGTGCGGCTATTGTGGGAGGTGGTAGATTGTCTTGATTTGCTTCCAGCTCTTCCATAGGTTCATGTTCTTCTTTTTGTCCTTGTTCTGGATAATGTAGGCTTTGTCTGATTTCTCTATGAGTTCTATGAACTGTAGCTTCTAAATCAACGTCAAAAAGCAGTGGTCCTATTGGGTTTCTTTTAGTCATAAACTAGAGATACCTAGAAAGGGAAAAAGGCAAAGAAAAATTTAGTAAATAAATAAAAATAAGAATAAAGGCTGAAAACAAATAGATTAGTAATGGCTAAAGTAATAGAAATAGAGTGTTCTTAATATCTTAGTGCCCCAGCAACGGCGTCAAAAGCTTGATATGCGTGATATGAAGTAATAAAATTTATAATAAATGATCACACCAAAAACTAACTATTATCACGATTTTAAGGCAAGCGCACCTATCGAATAGTAGTATAGCTTAGTGGCAAGACTGAGATATCGTACCCAAGGGAACCAAAAGTACTAGTACTAACTTTCTTTCTATTATTTAACCTAAAAATAAAAGGGGATTTTATTAAACTAAACTAACTATTGGACTAAGCTAAGAATGCACAAAAAGTAAATTGGGGAAAAACTCTTAGGAAAAACTGATTGATTTGTACAATACTCAAGGGAGAATCCACCTAGACTTCACCTGTTATCAACTCTTGAACTAGAGGATCTATTCGCTTGACTTGATCCGTAGAAATCCCTAATTTATGTTAATACCTTCGTCGAGGATAAGAACAACTAATCATAGGTTGATTAACTGAAATTGCTTTCTAGTTAAAACCCCTAGTCTTGCATTAACTCGATCCATGGATTCCCTTATTAGGTTTGAACCTAATCTGGCAGATTTATGTCGCCCTATGTCTAGGGTTGCATGCAACTCTGCTTAATTGTGTTGGATCTACTCCTATGCAGGGACTTTTGCTTCTCTATATAAGCACATTTGACTTAAATCAATATCCCAGAAATATCAATTTAAGAGTTAAAAACACAATTAAGAACAAATCAAATATTTATCATATAATTCAAGAGAAAATAATAGCAAGATCTGTCTTAGGTTTCATCCCCTCAAGTATTTTGGGGATTTAGTTCATAATTAATAAAGAAAACATCTCAGAAGAAATAAAATAACAAAACATAAAGAATCCAAAAACCCTTGTAGGAATTTGAAGGGAGATCCTTAGTCTTGAGGGGGAATTCAGCTTCTGAGATGGATCAATCGGCTTCCCTTGGAGTAATTCCTTGCTTCTACTCTCTGTGTTGGCAAAAATAAGGCACTCTTTTGTGGGAGAAAAAAAGCACTTTTGAAGTTGCCTCCTAGGGTCTTTATGTAGAGCTTTAGAGTGTCTTTATTAGCCCCTAAGTAGCCTTTTCCAAGTGAAATTTAACTTCCTCACGACGGAGACACGCCCGTGTGCCACACCCGTGTGGATCGAGGCCCAGGCCGTGGTCAAGCCTGTTGATGGTGGCACGGCAGTGTGGTTTGGCCGTGCTCATCGGGGTTGGGCCGTATTTGGGCTCAAAGTGTCACGGCCGTGTGGTGAATCTCCGGGTTGTGTTGTTTTCATTCTTTGACCCATTTTCTCCGTTTTTGGCCGTTTCTTGCTCTTTTCTCTTCCTTAAGCTCACCTAGGCATAAAACATGAAATAGAAGGATTAAGGGCACCAATTTCCACAAATTCAATGATAATTCATCCAGAGATTAGGCTAAGCATGAGGTAAAAACATGTATAATTTATCGTTTATCAGTGGTCTTATATGTAAACTTATTCAAATTCTCACTTTTAATGTCAAATCATTATTGAACATTTCTCAATTATTATCATTATGGTTAAAAATCAATCCTAAAAAGTTTATAACTAATATATCAATTTAGCTTTCAAACATGCTTAATTGAATGCTTATTAAACACATGAACTAACCTCGATACCAATACGACCATTTTGTCCAACTTTCCCAATTTTCAGTTTTTCTCCCATTCTAGGACCAAATCTCATTTTTCGGGATCTAAAACATCATATTTCACTTATTTAATCAATGTACTAATCATTTCAGACCTATTTTACAAAATTTACATTTTTGCCCCTAAACTTTTACATATTTACACTTTTGGCCCAATGCTCGAAAACAAATTTTTATTCAATTTCTTTGCATTTTAGGCCTAACTAAACCATTTTATAAATATGGCAGCCCACAATTCTCATTAAAACTTACACTTATGACCAATTTTATAACTTTTACGATTTAGTCGTTTCGTACGTTTTCGTCAAAAATCACTTGGCAAAAATCGTTTCTCTAACCAGAGACATGCATAATCTACCATAATTAATCAAAATGCACAATTAATCAACATGGTTCAATTTTTGAAATCAAACCCTAGCTCAAATAAATGATAGAAATAGAGAAATCATGTTACCGGGATTTCAAAAACGCAAAAATCATTAAAAATGGGGCTAGAACGGACTTACAATCGTGCTTGGAAGCTTGAAAAACCCTAGCCATGGTTTCTCCACGCTATATTCAGCCTTGAGGAAGAAGATGAGCAAATTTTTGCTTCATTTTCCCTTTTTAATTCTTTTAAATTACTAAATGACCAAAAATGCCCTTAAAGACTTTTCTTTCAAATTTGTCTTATTCATGCCCATTTTTGTCCAAAAATTTAACCAATGGTCTAATTACTATTTAAGGACCTTCAATTTAAAACTTCATAACAATTGGACATTTCTAACATATGGAACTCAACTATTACAGTATTTATAATTTAGTCCTTTTGACTAAATTGAGTGCCCAAACGTCAAAATTTTCAAACAAAATTTTCACGAAATCTTTTCGTGAAATCGTATATCATAAAAATATAATAAAAATAATGTTTTCCTTGTCAAATTTGTGGCCTTGAAAGCACTGTTTCGACTAGGCCCAAAATCAGGATGTTACAATGTCCGTAAGCTATCTTCGCTAACTACATCTATAAACCTGCCTCACTATTCTCTCGTGATTCGCCTTACGCTTAGTCTTTGAATAGGGTCTATTCGAGTTGCAGGTTAGAAATCTGGATCCTTTCTAGGGCTCGGGTCAGTGGCTTCTGATGTATAATAATCTAGTTCCCCTAGTGGGCCTAAGGGTTGTTATAAAGTGGCACGCCTAAGGTCCATTGTGTCAAACTTAAATACAGCTTGCTTGACATGGTGCGAGCCGTGATACACAATGGTTGTTTTGCCACGTGTGCGTGCGAGTATTGAGTAAGTTTTAGGTTCGTATGTCTTACCACTGAAAATTGAATCGTTATCTCAGCTTATGTGTGGAACATTAATTCTCTTCAGTTATTTGAGCCGGTAGAAAGCGGGTGAAAAATTTTCTTTAAAAGGGGGTCTTGTAAAACCCTAAAATTTACATTCTTAGCATTTTTGTTACTGGAGTCGGTTGAAGCTTTTCTTCAAGGTAAATCTTAGTAATCCTTCATTCTAGGTTTTAATTTTTTCGTTCTTCTCTTTCTTTCTACTCGAGAATATGTCGAGGATAAGGGGAGCGCATGGTTAGATAGTTATGCATTGTCCACCACAGGAATGTGCTTTCAAAACTCTCGTTCAGGCTAGTTTTGTCTTTTGTTCCATGAAGCCCGATGAAATGCTTCGAGCTCTTCGTGCCTGGGGAATTTAAATTCCAAACTTTGCCTATGAGTTCTCTATCCCTGAGGGTCCATGCCGGCTCAGTGATACTAGCGATGGTAGTTTCGTGCTCCCTCTCCATGCTTTGAAGGTTTAATTTCATCTACCTTTGAACCCTTTTTTCTCAACAATTACTAGATCGCGCCTGGTCAACTTTGTGGGTTTTCATGGTGGATTGCGATGGCCTATTTCATTGATTGATGTCTCTGTGATGAAGCACCAAAACTTGTAGCCTTCCAGAACCTATATTAGCTAAAGGTTCAAAATCGGAGGAATTTAGTGGGGTTTTATTATTTCTCTCCCCACGAGAAATGTCCAAGCAGAATTGCAAGCCAATGCCCAAACCTTCGATTAAACTAAAGTATATGAAGGTGAAATGTAGGTTTACCAATGGGTTTAGTTTCCCATAGAGCGGTTTGCCCTCTAGTGCTGATGTGTGTTCTTTCTAGTGGATTGTTAGAATGGTTGGAGGGAAAGAACAGTTGGGAAGGCTCCGTGCTCGTAATTCCTTGGTTATTAAGGATGTTATCATTATTAGGAATGTCTTCTTACACTATTTAAAAGGTCGCAACCCTAATGGGTACAGGCAGGGTGATAACAGAGAAGCTATTGAGGCATTAGGTGCTGTAACACCCCTTACTCGAATCTATCGCCAGAACTGGGTACAAGGCGTTACCTCACTTAAACACAAACAATCATACCAATCTGAGTCATAAATTTCCATTCATTTTAAAACTTTTCATACGTAATCATATTGTCCCTATTATAGGCCTACAAGACTCAAAACATACATTGAGAGTGGTTCGGGACTAAATTGAGATCTTTGAAACACTTAGAAAAATTTCATGTTTTGGAGAGTCACATGCCTGTGTGGTTTAGGACACGCCTGTCTGAGTAGGCCGTGTGGTCACACAAGCCCGTGTCCTCAACCCATGTAACTCTCTATTTATGACATCATGCACCAAAAGAAGTCCCATGGCCAAGTCACACGCCCGTCTGACAGGACGTGTGGCGAATTTAATTTTTAAGAAATAGGTGTAGACTTCACACGCCCTAGACACACGCCCATGTCCTGGGGCCATGACACACACCCTTTTTTGTGCCTATGTGTTTACTATTGGACATTCTGTTTTGCAAAACTAAGGTGCAGGAGACACACGGCCGGACTACACGCCCATTGTAACACCCTGAATTTGGGCCTAGAAGTATTGGGCCTTGGGCCTAGGTGCGGGTGTGAGATAGTTCGAAATAAAATTATTGATGTGTTGAATTCTGTTATGGAAGGTTATTATTAATGGGTTAATGTGGTATTTTAGTGAACTGCGAAGGATTCATAGTGTGGGGAAAAGTCTAGGGCTAATTTCTGGGATTCCGGGATTTTTGTGATATTTGGTGTAATGTTGAAATTTTGATATATGGATGTGTAATTCGTGTTTGGAGTGTGTTATTGGGCCTATGGAAGGCCCAAGTGTTGGTTAAAAACCCGGAGAATTCTTGGATTTTTGGACTTAAGGAATAGAGGACTTGGAAAAGAGGAGTTGTAAGGAATTATGTGTGTAATAAGACAGAAAAAAGGAATGTGGTATAGTGGCAAAGTAGCGCCACTTAGGGGACAAGGAAGCAAAGGGTCCAAGGTTCAAGTCTTGGCTCTTGCAATTTAATTTGGTTTTTCTTTTAAATAAATCTTGAACCAAGTAGGTGAGCTTTAAAGTTAAATGTGTTGGACTTATGACACAAAGGAGCTTGTGTCCGAGTGGTGATGGCATGACAGGGTTACTGAGAGGACTTTGGTTCGAATCCCGTTGCACGCAAAGGTTGATTATTTTGCTAATGCTTTAATTTTGGAGGGATTGATGGAGAATCCCACATCGGAAAGCTAACATGAGAGCAGGTGAGGAGTTAGCTTTAAATAGAGCAAACCAGGAGGAGAGTAGGCACAGCCTTCTTGGCTGATCCCTTTCGCTTTATGGCGTGCCCGTTTGGGTTGGGCATCG
This sequence comes from Gossypium stocksii, assembly GCA_020496765.1. Taxonomy (NCBI): domain Eukaryota; kingdom Viridiplantae; phylum Streptophyta; class Magnoliopsida; order Malvales; family Malvaceae; genus Gossypium; species Gossypium stocksii. The sequence continues at coordinate 67,859,755 of CM035622.1, forward strand.
GCTAAGAGTGTTTGGAGCGCGGATTAACTTCAGTCTCCTATCAGGTGTGTATTTCTCACTACTCTAGCAGTAGGACGGCTACTTCGGGCTGCGATGGGCCGAAGAGGCCATGTGGGCCCAATGGGCCTACGGGGCCATTTGGACAAGTTGTTTGGTTGTATAGTAAATATTGGACTAGACTAGGTGAATCACATATCTGTAGCTAGATTTGGGCTAAAAGGGCCACATGAGCGTGTAGGCTCATTTGGGCCGAGAATGGGCCCTACGCCCATTTGCATTGTTATCTCTGTTTAGAATGCTTTAGTTTACCGAATTACTGAAATACCTTCGACTTGTAAAATTACCATTTTACCCCTGATTTGTAAAATTACCATTTTACCCATGATTTTGTAAAATTATCGTTTTACCCCTGATTTGTAAAATTACTGTTTTACCCTTGATTTGTGAAATTATTGAAATGCCCCTTTAGGGTAGAATTACTGAAATACCCCTTTAGGGTAGAATTACTGAAATATCCTGTAGGATAGAATTACCGAGATACCCCTGTGGGGTAAAATTACCATTTTGCCCCTACGTGTTAAATGACTGTTTTGCCCTTCGTGGGTAAATGACTAACTTGTGTGATGATTGGGCTAGTTTGACCGTGGATATAAGTTGGTGATATGAATGACTTGACTGTGATCTATTCTTATTTTTGGGATTTGGAAAAAGTTGGAATCCCTATGTGTTTAGGGAGGCTGTCGAAATAGTGTCTAAGGCTTTTAGGGGCTGTTACCAATTATTTTACTCTGTGCTTGTAAGGGTTAAAGGCTGCTGACTAAGGGCTTCGATCAGTGGAGCGTTTGGATCTAGATTTGGATATCAACTTCATCAAAGGTAAGGATTTAAGGCCTTATTCATGGATGCCCGAATATGGTAAGAGTATGTTAAATTTAGTTATCATTGATTCGTGGTCTAATGTTTTAGTAATTGAATATAGGATTGAGTTGGAGCAGATATCATCATCGTTCGTCGTAATCAGGTGTGTATCGAACCCTTCTTTAGTCTAATTCGGTAAAGGCCAAGTAACCGAAAAGTTGGTATTATGTGGGCTTGTGAGTGAGCGAATGCTCACAAGATGATTGGAAATCCTGAGATCTGTAACCGTAAGTGATAAGTTAGTTGAGTGTGCAATTTCGCGCACCTCGGTAAGTTAGGTCTCGATGGGCCGAACATGGGCTCACGGGCTTTCGGGCCCGTATAGGTAAAAATAGGAAATAAATGTGTTCTATTAGACTGTAGTATCGGAACTGCTAAAACTGGTAGCTAGATAGGAAATTTGGGCTGAATGGGCTTAATTTGCTAAATAGACACTGTAGGGCCCATTAGGAGTTTTAGGGCCTAGTGACTAAAATTGTTAAAATCTGTTAAATTGACTGCTAAGATGGAACTAAAGCTTATATGTGACTGTAACATGCATAAAACTCGTAATATTGGAACAAGTACTAAAATAACCATAAGTATGGAAAATTACCATTTTACCCTTCAGTGTAAAATGACCTTCATACCCCTAGGGTAAATTCTGTATGAAATGTATGATTTTCTGTTTTTGCATGTCATATCTCATAACATATGTATATATCTGATGCATGTGATTCTGTATGTTATATGTCATAGCATGTATGCCTGCTGCATGGGGTTTGGGTTTATGATGGAGGAAGCGTTCTGGCAGCCTCGCTGCAATCTGGTGGCCTCGCCACATATATATCTGTTCTGGTGGCCTTGCCACATATATCTATTCTGGTGGCCTTGCCACATATATCTGTTCTGGTGGCCTCGCCACAATATCTGTATCTGGTGACTCTGTCACAATATCTGGCAGCCTCGCTGCAAATTCTGTGGTGTGTAGCAGATGGGTGGGTCGAGTAGTCTCCCCACATGGTGTGTTGGCTGGTACGGGTGGTGTGTAGCGGTTGGTTGGTTGAGTAGTCTCCCCAATTGGGTTGCATGCATACTGTTTACTGTTCTGTATTGTTATGGGCCTATGGGACAAATTGTTATCTGAATAGGGCTTCAGCCCATTATCTGTCATAGGGCTTTGGCCCAGTATCTGTTATCTGTATAAGGCTTCGGCCCAGTATCTGATGTTACTGTTAGGGCTTAGGCCCAATGGGCTTGAGTTGACTTGGGCTTTGGATGGGCTTCTGTACACACTGAGTTTTCCAAACTCACCCCTTTTTCCTTCCATCCTTGCAGTGAGCCTTAGATTGGTGGACTTGGAGCTGGGAGGGATTCAGAGTGGCCACATGGACTGGACTATTGGATTTCTAATTAAGTTACCTATTTAAATTTAGATTTAATTATTTATTTCTGGTTTTGGGTTGTAAAAAGGGCCTCTTTAATTACTTTTATTTTGGGTTTTTATTCTTTACTTATTTAAATTGGTTTTAGCTTACGTAGGATATTATTTAAATCGAGTTAAAAATAAATGATTTTAAGACGCGGTTTTTATAAAAGTTACTTGTTTTCAAAATAACACGATAACCAAGCAAAGCTTCCGCAATTTTAAATGATCTTGTAGATAAATATTTCAAATAGTGAAAGTGTGGCAATGGTAGTGTGCATGTCTAGGAGTGGATCCAAGAAGAGCTTGGTACTTAAGCAGTCTATTTGACTCACCTCCTCTTTTCTAGAATCCTACCTGGTGCCCAGCTTCCATTCACTTTAAGTCTTAACGAAAAAGGTCAAATTTATTTGATACTTAAATTGTTTTCAAAATTAACATGTTTTTTGCAAACTACAAGGGTTTATAAGCTTTCATAAAACTTTTACAAAGGTTTTAACGATGTTTGCAAAGGGAGGATTATTTGAATAAATCACGTTTTGGAAAAAGACAAGCTAAGTTTAACGGCAAGAGTTTTTAAAACTTCAAGGGTTTTCAATGAAAGCATGGTTTTCGAAAAACACTTCAATGTGACACACCAGACTTGGCTGTAACGTCTGGGCCGGGTTTGGGTGTTACATTTAGTGGTATCAGAGCCAGGTTGTAACAACTTGGCTGTGGAACGGGTCTAAAAATAGAAGTTTTTAGAGGGTAAAACAAAGATTTCTGAAAGTCACTTTAAGAATTTGTTGTCGAAATTGTTTATAAGATTTTCTTTCTACAAATAAATAATTTAAAAAAAATTTTGGGGAAATTTTAAGTTTAAGCCCAAAGAAGGGTATTTTTGGAAAAATCAGATTTTTGGAAAATTCTATTTAAAAGAGAATTGTTTCAAACTTGTTTTCTCTAAAATTATCATGTTTTGAGAAGTTGATTTTAAAAGGCTTGAATCTTTCTGAGTTTTTCTAGAATCTGATAAATTGAGATGTGGCACACTGAATCCCCGGCAGCAAGTCTGTAAGTATTTCTGCTTTATATTCTGTAATGTACTGAACTGTACTGTAAATAGACTTGAGACTTTTCTATGATACTTAGATAAAGTAATACTGAAAAATTGTAGAGAATGAAACTGTAGAGAAACTAAAAGATTGAGACTGTAGCTAGGATATGATCTCGAATAAAATAAAAGCTTTAAAATACTATCTCTGCATAAGACATAGGAATAAATAGTAGAAATTTTTGAGAACTCTGTAGTTATTTGATATGTGTACTGGAAATGTAGAGTATTGATATGGATTCTGAGGGTAAGCAAAGTTTGCCAATTTCGGGTAGCAGTAACTCGGAGCCTGGTACTGAGGCACTGGTCGAGCTAGTAAGGAAAGTGGTAGAAGAAGTTTTGGACACCAAAAATTAAGGAAATTAGGGAAATGCTTCAAGCAGGGTGCTTGGAGTGTAAGAAGAGGAAGGATCCTAGTTCGTAAAGGACAGAGTCTCGTTCAGTGAAACATGCTAGGGCACGACTAAGATCTCCGGTTTGCAACAACTGCAACAGACGTCATCTGGGTGAATGCGATAGGGAGAAAAGAGCGTGTTTTTTTTTGGGTCCCTCGAACATCGAGCTCTTGATTGCAAAGCTTATTCTAGTTAGGAATGTGTGATTTTTGGTTACGAATTGTGTGCGCTAGTATTAATGTTTATTAGATGTTCTGGGTCATACTAAAATTATTTGGATCAGAGTGCGCAGCAGAAGCATAGTGGTTGGACTTCAGTAATACGGTTAGTTAATAGTTTAAAATTTCGAGGACAAAATTTCTTTAAGGAGGGTAGAGTTGTAACACCCTGAATTTGGGCCTAGAAGTATTGGGCCTTGGGCCTAGGTGCGGGTGTGAGATAGTTCGAAATAAAATTATTGATGTGTTGAATTCTGTTATGGAAGGTTATTATTAATGGGTTAATGTGGTATTTTAGTGAACTGCGAAGGATTCATAGTGTGGGGAAAAGTCTTGGGCTAATTTCTGGGATTCTGGGATTTTTGTGATATTTGGTGTAATGTTGAAATTTTGATATATGGATGTGTAATTTGTGTTTGGAGTGTGTTATTGGGCCTATGGAAGGCCTAAGTGTTGGTTAAAAACCCGGAGAATTCTTGGATTTTTGGACTTAAGGAATAGAGGACTTGGAAAAGAGGAGTTGTAAGGAATTATGTGTGTAATAAGACACAAAAAAGGAATGTGGTGTAGTGGCAAAGTAGCGCCACTTAGGGGACAAGGAAGCAAAAGGTCCAAGGTTCAAGTCTTGGCTCTTGCAATTTATTTTGGTTTTTCTTTTAAATAAATCTGGAAGCAAGTAGGTGAGCTTTAAAGTTAAATGTGTTGGACTTATGACACAAAGGAGCTTGTGTCCGAGTGGTGATGGCATGACAGGGTTACTGAGAGGACTTTGGTTCGAATCCCATTGCACGCAAAGGTTGATTATTTTGCTTATGCTTTAATTTTGGGGGGATTGATGGAGAATCCCACATCAGAAAGCTAACATGAGAGCAGGTGAGGAGTTAGCTTTAAATAGAGCAAACCAGGAGGAGAGTAGGCACAGCTTTCTTGGCTGATCCCTTTCGCTTTATGGCGTGCCCGTTTGGGTTGGTCATCGGCTAAAAGTGTTTGGAGCGCGGATTAACTTCAGTCTCCTATCAGGTGTGTATTTCTCAGTACTCTAGCGGTAGGACGGCTACTTCGGGCTGCGATGGGCCGAAGAGGCCATGTGGGCCCAATGGGCCTACGGGGCCATTTGGACAAGTTGTTTGGTTGTATAGTAAATATTGGACTAGACTAGTTGAATCGCATCTCTGTAGCTAGATTTGGGCTAAAAGGGCCACACGAGCGTGTGGGCCCATTTGGGCCGAGAATGGGCCCTACGCTTATTTGCATTATTATCTCTGTTTAGAATGCTTTAGTTTACCGAATTACTGAAATACCTTCGACTTGTAAAATTACCATTTTACCCCTGATTTGTAAAATTACCATTTTACCCATGATTTTGTAAAATTATCGTTTTACCCCTGATTTGTAAAATTACTGTTTTACCCTTGATTTGTGAAATTATTGAAATGCCCCTTTAGGGTAGAATTACTGAAATACCCCTTTAGGGTAGAATTACTGAAATATCCTGTAAGGTAGAATTACCGAGATACCCCTGTGGGGTAAAATTACCATTTTGCCCCTACGTGTTAAATGACTGTTTTGCCCTTCGTGGGTAAATGACTAACTTGTGTGATGATTGGGCTAGTTTGACCGTGGATATAAGTTGGTGATATGAATGACTTGACTGTGATCTATTCTTATTTTTGGGATTTGGAAAAAGTTAGAATCCCTATGTGTTTAGGGAGGCTGTCGAAATAGTGTCTAAGGCTTTAAGGGGCTGTTACCAATTATTTTACTCTGTGCTTGTAAGGGTTAAAGGCTGCTGACTAAGGGCTTGGATCAGTGGAGCGTTCGGATCCAGATTTGGATATCAACTTCATCAAAGGTAAGGATTTAGGGCCTTGTTCATGGATGCCCGTATATGGTAAGAGTATGTTAAATTTAGTTATCATTGATTCGTGGTCTAATGTTTTAGTAATCGAATATAGGATTAAGTTGGAGCAGATATCATCATCGTTCGTCGTAATCAGGTGTGTATCGAACCCTTCTTTAGTCTAATTCGACAAAGGCTAAGTAACCAAAAAGTTGGTATTATGTGGGCTTGTGAGTGTGCGAATGCTCACAAGATGATTGGAAATCCTGAGATCTGTAACCGTAAGTGATAAGTTAGTTGAGTGTGCAATTTCGCGCACCTCGGTAAGTTGGGTCTCGATGGGCTGAACATGGGCTCACGGGCTTCTGGGCCCATATAGGTAAAAATAGGAAATAAATGTGTTCTATTAGACTGTAGTATCGGAACTGCTAAAACTGGTAGCTAGAGAGGAAATTTGGGCTGAATGGGCTTAATTTGCTAAATAGACACTGTAGGGCCCATTAGGAGTTTTAGGGCCCAGTGACTAAAATTGTTAAAATTTGTTAAATTGACTGCTAAGATGGAACTAAAGCTTATATGTGACTGTAACATGCATAAAACTCGTAATATTGGAACAAGTACTAAAATACCCATAAGTATGGAAAATTACCATTTTACCCCTAAGTGTAAAATGACCTTTATACCCCTAGGGTAAATTCTGTATGAAATGTATGATTTTCTGTTTCTGCATGTCATATCTCAGAACATATGTATATATCTGATGCATGTGATTCTGTATGTTATATGTCATAGCATGTATGCCTGCTGCATGGGGTTTGAGTTTATGATGGAGGAAGCGTTCTAGCAGCCTCGCTGCAATCTGGTGGCCTCGCCACATATATATCTGTTCTGGTGGCCTTGCCACATATATCTGTTCTGGTGGCCTTGCCACATATATCTGTTCTGGTGGCCTCGCCACAATATCTGTATCTGGTGACTCTGTCACAATATCTGGCAGCCTCGCTGCAAATTCTGTGGTGTGTAGCGGATGGGTGGGTCGAGTAGTCTCCCCACATGGTGTGTTGGCTGGTACGGGTGGTGTGTAGCGGTTGGTTGGTTGAGTAGTCTCCCCAATTGGGTTGCATGCATACTGTTTACTGTTCTGTATTGTTATGGGCCTATGGGCTAAATTGTTATCTGAATAGGGCTTCAGCCCATTATCTGTCATAGGGCTTTGGCCCAGTATCTGTTATCTGTATAAGGCTTCGGCCCAGTATCTGATGTTACTGTTAGGGCTTAGGCCCAATGGGCTTGAGTTGACTTGGGCTTTGGATGGGCTTCTGTACACACTGAGTTTTCCAAACTCACCCCTTTTTCCTTCCATCCTTACAGTGAGCCTTAGATTGGTGGACTTGGAGCTGGGAGGGATTCAGAGTGGCCACATGGACTGGACTATTGGATTTCTAATTAAGTTACCTATTTAAATTTAGATTTAATTATTTATTTCTGGTTTTGGGTTGTAAAAAGGGCCTCTTTAATTACTTTTATTTTGGGTTTTTATTCTTTACTTATTTAAATTGGTTTTAGCTTACGTAGGATATTATTTAAATCGAGTTGAAAATAAATGATTTTAAGACGTGGGTTTTATAAAAGTTACTTGTTTTCAAAATAACACGATAACCAAGCAAAGCTTCTGCAATTTTAAATGATCTTGTAGATAAATATTTCAAATAGTTAAAGTGTGGCAATGGTAGTGTGCATGTCTAGGAGTGGATCCAAGAAGAGCTTGGTACTTAAGCAGTCTATTCGACTCACCTCCTCTTTTCTGGAATCCTACCTGGTGCCCAGCTTCCATTCACTTTAAGTCTTAACGAAAAAGGTCAAATTTATTTGATAATTAAACCATTTTCAAAATTAACATGTTTTTTTGCAAACTACAAGGGTTTATAAGCTTTCATAAAACTTTTACAAAGGTTTTAACGATGTTTGAAAAGGGAGGATTATTTGAATAAATCACGTTTTGGAAAAAGACAAGCTAAGTTTAACGGTAAGAGTTTTTAAAACTTCAAGGGTTTTCAGTGAAAGCATGGTTTTCGAAAAACACTTTAATGTGACACACCAGACTTGGCCGTAACGTCTGGGCCGGGTTTGGGGCGTTACACCCATGGTACAGACCATGTGTCACACACGGCCTAGGCACATGCCTGTGTGTCTACCCATGTGGACAAATATAAGGCTATTTACCAAGCCATTTACCACCCTAAAACACAAGCACACTTACACCACTTCAAAGGCATATATCATAACATAAGTAAGCTATCAAACATCCCAAAATCAAGTCATCCACACATCATTCGCGTACCACATCCATCATGCATATATCTTACATACTTAGCAACTAAAACACGCAAACTACCTCAATCATGAATAGCATCATCTGTAACACCCCGAAATTGGGTTTGGAAGTCTTAGGCCAAAATGGGTTATGTGGGCCCGATGGGCTTGTAGGCCCCACACTGGTGTTTGACTTTTGACTTGCGAGAATTAATGGACTGGCTGTGCCGTACACATGACTATGGTTAAATCTGGCTTAACGAGCCATATGAGCACGTGGGCCCTCTTGCGTTACGTAATGAGCCCTGGGCCCATATGCACAAATTACATGTTGGTGTGATGGCTAAGAGGTTTGGGTATGTTTAGGAGTGTTGGAGAAGTCCTGGGTTCAAACTTGAGCTTTAGCAAAATTTTTGGTTTCAGGTGAATAAAACCCTAGGTGATTAAAGGTAGACCTTGTAACTAATTGAGGGAAAAAGGTGACACAAGGAAGCATTTGGTCTAGTGGTAAGGAGGCGTTAAGAGTATGTATGTGGTCTGAGGTTCAAGTCCTGGCGTGTGTAGAATTTTTGGTTTTGTTAAATAACTTGGACATTGGTATGTAGGCTTTATAAAATATTGAGGATAAGTTATGACACAAGGAGCCTATTGACTTGATGGTAAGTGGCATGATAGAGCTTCAAGGGAGGCCGGTGTTTGAGTCACGCCTTAAGCAAAGAGGTATTTATTTTGCTACTATGGCCAGGGGAGAAGTAGAGGTGGATTGGAACTTTGTTGGAGAGGTTGGAGTTTAAATTGGTAATAGAGGGATTTTAGGAGCAAATCATGGAGAAGATTATGGAGCAAAAGGTGGAGAAAATCATGGTTTTCAGCTTGGAGAAGAGTTGTGGCCGTTTGGGGTACTTTGTTTGGTACAATTTCAGTCTTAGGCACTTTAGAGCCGATTTGGTATAGTATTGTGTTCGGTAGCCTTTCTCTCTAGTATTTTGTTTCTTTCATTTTGGTGTTTTACTTTTTGGGAGCCAAATTTTTTACCATTCGGGTCTTGCTTTCTGCCTTCAATCGCTTTTGTGTTGCTTTTTCTCCTCTTCTTTACTATCTGTTAATCAACTTTGCTTGTGTTGATTCTCCCTTTCCTCTCTTATTCCCGATCTTATTCTTCTCTCCTTGCTTCTATTCTCAACTCTAGCCGAATTCATCTTCTTCCCCTTCTTTTATCAGGTTGACTCTCCCCAACTGTTGTAGTTTCATCTTGTTCTTGACACTTTATACCTTGGCCGGTTATAGCATCCCTTGTTAATCAACTTGTATTCCTTGTTTGCACCCACGATTGATTCTTCTTTCTTTCGCATCTCTTTTAGATTGTAAGTTGGTCTCTCTTTTTTACCTTTAGTTTTGTTTCTTTTTCTCTAAAAACTAAATACCATTTCCTTCTCCTCTTAAAATTCCCTACTCTTATTTTCTTCAATCGTTTCTCTTCTGTTCATACCTGGGCCGAATATTACTTTTTCCTTGCAAGGGATCTTTTGTTTTATGGTAAGTGCTTTAAGCATAGTACATATATATAGTCATGTGGGATTGTAGATTCTTATGAATTGGTTAATGGTTCTTGTGAAGGTTATAGTATGGGAAAGAATACGTGATTTTGGTGCTTGAGGAGGTTGCGATTATTGATTGGTAAGTAGCATTAATTTGATTAATGCGTTTATAATATTATAGTGATGGATCAACGAGGGTTTGAGACTAATGATAGGGTTGATGTTATCATAGGAGTTCAATCTTGGAAGCGTTTCAACTACAAATCCATAACAGGTGTGTAATCGCGTACTATGTTTGCTGATCAGTTGAAAAGCTGAAAGGGTGTGTATTCACCCCGTTCTGATTGCTGATCGACTAAAAAGCTGAAAGTAGGTGTTTCGCTAAATAGATTATAGATCGACAAAAGGCGAAAAGCTAAAAAGTCGAAAGATTGGGCTTTGAGGCCACATGGGTGTGTGAACGCGCATATGTTTCATCGAGCCCATAAATTATGGATGTATGACGATTAGGGCTATTTTGGGCCTTGATGGGTCAAAATGGGTTATGTGGGCCTAATGGGCTCGTGGGACCCATACAAACAAAGGTTTATGTTTTGTGGAAAATGTTGGATTCGATTGCTTAGTTGTTTGACCGTGGTTAATTCAAGGCCAGATGGGCCACACAAACATGTGGGCCCACTTGGGCAGACAGTGGGCCTCGGGCCTATTTATACTCTTATGACCGTTTGTGCTACGAAAGTCGTTCGAGACGACTATAGACCTCTTTGGAGGTTTCAAAATTACCGAAATACCCCTGTAGTGTAAAATTACTGAAATACCCCTATAGTGTAAAATTATCAAAATACCATTGTAGTGGAAAATTACCGAAATACTCCTGTAGTGCAAAATTACCAAAATACCCTTATAGTGCAAAATTATTGAAATACCCTATAATGTAAAATTATCGAAATACCCTTGTAGTGTAATTTGATTGTGATTATATGACTATGAAATGAATGATTTGAATGTGATTGTATGACCGATTATAGGCATGACATACTGCATACATGTTGCATGGGTTGGGATATTGTATGGAGGAAGATCTAATCTAATAGGGTGGCACAGGTTGCGCGAGACGACTGTGGACCCACCAAAGGCTTAGAGCCGTATATTTATATTGATTTGGTAAAGTCACACGGGTCGCCTGAGACAACTGTGGACTTACCGATGGCTTTAAGCCTCTTAATCTGATTATGGCTCTGTGCCAACCTAATTAAGGCTTTGTGCTAATTGATGGCTTTGTGCCAGATATATTATTGTGATTGGTGGCTTTGTGCTTACCAATTATATTACCATGATTGATAGGCTTAGTGCTGGTTATAGTACAATTTTGATGGCTTTGTGCCGATCAGAGTACTGTTATCGACAGGCTCTATACCAGTACCCATGGCTTTAAGCCATTCTGTTTACTACAACTTTGCTGCTATTTTTGATTAGTGCTGCAACCAGTGTTAACATATGGAGTGTAGGGATGGGTGGGTCTATTTTTTCCCGAAAGTAAGTGCAGGGTTGGACGGAGGTAAGTGCAAGGTTGGATGGGATAACATTCATCATGCATCGTACAAGCTACATTCTGATTCTGTTACTGTATTGGGCTAAGGCCCACATGTATTCTGATTCTTAATTTGAAATGGGCTAGGCCCATCTGTTACTGTCTGTTATATTGGGCTAAGGCCAATTGATACTAAAACTGTTGAGGGCTTAGGCCCAAATTGTTACTGCTTTTTGTATAACTGATTTTTTTAGTAGGGGATGATACACTGAGTTTTCATAAACTCACTCTGTTTATTAAATTTTCAGGTAATCCCCAGTGTTTGGAGGATCGATGCTGCAAGGGACTCGAAAGATGGCCACACATCTGTTACTGTTTCTGATTTTCTATTAAGTTATTTACTTATTAGTTCTTATATTTTGATTGGGGTTGTAATAAGGCCTTTTTGATGTTTTAAGTTTTAAATGGGATTTCATTTCTTTTGATCTACAATTGTTAGAATTAGAACACGATTTTCTAAAATGACAATCAGTTTTCAAAACATTATGTTTTCGTAACATTTTTCAAAATGGTTCACGACTCAAATTTGTGTTTAAACTTACGCTTTCGTAGATCAACTATCCTAAGTTAAACTTCCACAACAAACAATGTTTTATACAAAGTTTTATATGGTAAGGTGTTTTTGAGACTTTAAGAAGGGTTGTTAATGAAAACATGGTTTTCGAAAAACATTTCAATGTGACACGCCAGATTCGGCCATAACGTCTAGGCTGGATTTGGGGGTGTTACATCATCAAATGCATAGACCAAGTATCAATATTGGCCAACTTTTAATGGCCTTATACAAAATGATCATTCATCAAAATAAGCCAACATTTTTTGCCCAATCAAATATGACACATATAACAGAATAACCAAGTCCCCTGTACATGCCACAACTCAAAATGCCAATAACTACATATACCAAAAGATAATTTGATAGTGTGAGACAATCCTCTGACGTTCTCCCAATCCAGTTAGCTTAGTGGCACTATAAGACAAGAGGAATAAAAACGAGTAAGCTAAATAGCTTAGTAAGTTTATATGCAAATAATGAGCATTATAAACACACATTTAACATACAATTGAAATTACAACAATTTCATGGATGCTATCAAAACCTTACGTTAACAACTTACTCATTCGCAACCTTACAATAGTCATCACATAACGAACTCATCTTTTAGGAGTTTCACATATGTACCTATGCCAACCATTAGTAATCACTTGCACTCACACTTCGTTGTTTTACTGAATCACCCGTTGAACCACTTGGAATTCCAAAAGGATACTCAGAAGTCTTGCACATAAGTGCCACACTTATTTGTAGCTGAAGCTACCACTTATCACTTGTAGTCGAAGCTACCATTTATCATTGTAGCCAAAGCTACCACTTATCACTTGTAGCCGAAGCTACCACTTATCACTTATCACTTAAACACTTGGTTTCCTAGTGACATGTCACTTGTATCCTATTCGATTCCTAAGGTTCAATTGAGATCTTTCTCACTTGTCGAAGCTTGGTCGGTATACATATTCAAATAGTTATTCACAAAGCATGCAAATGGTAAATTATTCAAAAACATAGTATAGAAATGCATTATTTACATACAAACTTACCTCGTTCCAAAATGACAAGTTATTTGATTTAGTCTAAAATCTTTTCTTTTCCCCGATCAAGGTTGATTCCTTGTCTTTCTTGATCTATTATACCAAATTTAACTCATTTAATTATCACATTACTCAATTTGGTCCAAAAATCACGCTATAGAAAAAAATTACTTTTTCCCCCTAAAGTTTGACATATTTACACTTTAGTCCCTAGGCTCGTATAACAAAATGTACTCATTTTCTTTGTTACCCAAGCCTAACCGACACATATACATACTCATAAAAGCCCATATTTTACATTGAATCACATTTTATACACATGTTTTACAACTTTGACAAATAAGTCCTTTTTTATATTTTTACCAAAAATCACTTAGTAAAAGTCGTTTATCTATCACTAAACTTTCATCTACCATTAGACATCAAAATACATGCATGTCACACATGGGTAAATTTTTAAAAATGAACCCTACTTCAAAATAATGATAGAAATAGGTAAATCGGGTTACGAGGAGTTCAAAAATGTAAAGAACATTAAAAACGGGCTTAGAGGAACTTACTATGAAGCTTGGAAGTTGAAGAAACCCTAGCTATGGTGTCTGTAGGGATTTTCAGCCAAGGCAGAAAGATGGACAACATTTTGGCTTTATTTTCCCTTTTTATTCTTTTATTAACCAAATGACTAAAATGCCCTTCACTTAAAACTTTGATGTTTTGTCCCTTCCATGTCCATTTTTGTCCAAACTAAACTATATCAGTGATAATAGTTAGTTTCTGGTCTGTGGTTGGGTCGCCTTTATGTAGAGTGTATCCTGCACAAAAGGTTGGGTGGTGAGATTAGTGTTTTTAAAAGGACTCGTCACTATATTTTTGTTAGCAACAGTCTTAATCGAGTTTCGAGCTTGAAAAGTAATTGTTTCTTCACCTGCACGTAATGTGAGTACACCTGTACCAATGTTAATGATAGTCCTAGTAGTTGCTAAATAGGGTCGCCCTAAAATTAAGGGCACATCGCTGTCCTCATCCATGTCTAACACAACAAAGTTAACTGGGAATATGAATTTATCGATTTTCACTAGAACATATTCAATTATACCCCTAGGGATTCTAATAGTTTTATCAGCCAATTGTATGCTCATCCTAATTTATTTGGGTTTCCCAAGACCTAGTCGTTTAAACATTTTATAAGGCATGACATTTATACTTGCCCCTAAATCAGCTAACGCATTATCAATGGTTAAACTACCAATTAAACAGGGAAATGTAAAACTCCCTGGATCTTTCAGCTTGTTTAGCAAAATAGCTGAGCACACAGCATTCAATTCCACATGCAACAACTCGTCCAACTTCCGTTTGTTTGCTAAAAGCTCCTTTAAAAATTTAACTGCGTTTGGCATCTGCGAAAGAGCTTCAATAAATGGTAAGTTAATATGTAATTTCTTCAAAAGATTAAGAAATTTACCGAATTGTTCATCTGTGCGGTATTTCTTCGTCGCGTTGGGATATGGCACACGAGGTCTATACTCTTTAACTATTGGTTCTTTGTTGCTTACCTCAACTTGACCTTTACTTACCACATCGCCTAGCTTTGATTCTAGTTTCTCTAGCTGTCCTTTATCGAGTATAGTGACAGTATGGAGTTGCTCCCTTGGGTTAGCTTCTGTGTTACTTAGTAAGCTACCTTATGGTCGTTTAGAGATTAGTTTAACAAGTTGTCCTATTTGTGTTTCGAGACCTTGGATCGAAGCTTGCTGGTTCTTAAGTGCTGCTTCGGTATTTTGAAAATGAGTTTCGAAAATCGATATGAACTTTTCCAACATCTCCTCAAGGTTTAGTTTTTTTTCTTGCTGATATGGTGGTTGTTGAAATCCCAGAGGAGGTGGTGGTGGTCTCTAATTTCCTTGACCGCCCCATGAGAAATTAGGGTGATTCCTCCAACCTGCATTGTAAGTATTGCCGTAAGGATTATTTTGAGGTCGAGAATTATTACCCATATAATTCATTTGTTCATTTTCTATGCTATGTCCATAGGGATGGTACTCTGGGTTACTCACTCCTCTTAAGTTTGAGTCATACTGCATTACTGGATATACATGCGTAGAACCAATAAAACCATCAATCTTTTTATTTAAAAGTTCTACCTGATAGGAAAGCATTGTGAGTGCATCAATATTAGGAACTCCTGCTGTTTTTGTTGGCTTTGTTCTCATGACTTGCCACTGATAGTTATTTAGTGATATCTCCTCTATAAACTCGTAGGCTGCTTCTGGTGTTTTATTGTTGATTATTCCTCCGGCGGCTGCATCGATCATCTGTCTTGTTGAGAGATTCAAACCGTTGTGAAATGTTTGAACTTGTAGCCACATAGGTAACCCATGGTGAAGGCACCTTCTTAAGAGATCTTTGTATCTCTCCCAAGCATCGTAAAGTGTCTCTAAATCCATCTGCACAAAAAAAGAGATATCGTTTCGCAATTTAGCTGTTTTAGCTGGAGGAAAATATTTAAGTAAAACCTTTTCGGTCATCTGTTCCTATGTAGTGATTGAGCCTCGTGGTAGAGAATTTAACCATTGTTTAGCTTTATTCCTCAAGGAAAAAGGAAATAATTGGAGTCGAATGGCATCATCAGAAACACCATTTATTTTGAAAGTGTCACAAAATTCCAAAAAGTTGGCTAAGTGTGAGTTGGGATCTTCATCCTGTAAACCATCAAACTGCACAAATTGCTAAATCATCTGAATAGTGTTAGGCTTTAATTCAAAATTATTTGCAGCAATAGCAGGTCTAATAATACTAGATTGAGTACCAGCTAAATTAGGTTTAGCATAATCATACATAGTGCGAGGAGTATTATTGTGATTTGCCGGTTCTGCGGCTATTGCGGAAGGTGGTAGATTGTCCTGAATTTGCTTCCATCTCTTCCGTAGGTTTTGGCTCTTGTTCTTGTCGTTTTCCAGATAATGAAGGCTTCGTCTGATTTCTCTACGATTTCTACGAACTATAGCTTCTAAATCCTCATCAAAAAGCAATGGTCATGTTGGGTTTCTTCTAGTAATAAACTAGAGATACTTAGAGGAAAAGAAAATTTCAGTAAAATAAAACTAAAAATAAAAATAAAAATAAAAATAAGCTAAAAATAAATAAAAATAAATATGGCTAAAGTAATAAAAATAGAGTGTTCCTAATATTTTTGATCCCCGACAACGGTGCCAAAAACTTGATATGCGTGATATGAAGTAATAAAATTTATAATAATGATCAAACCAGAAACTAGCTATTATCACGATTTTAAGGCAAGCGCATCTATCGAACAGTAGTATAGCTTAGTGGCAAGGCCGAGATATCGTACCTAAGGGAACCAAAAGTACTAGTACTAACTTTCTTTCTATTATTTAACCTAGAAATAAAAGGGGTTTTTATGAAACTAAACTAATTCTAAAACTAAACTATGAATGCACAAAAAGTGAATTGGGGAAAAACTCTTAGGGAAAACTGATTGATTTGGACAATACTCAAGGCAGAATCCACCTAGACTTCACTTGTTATTGATTCTTGAGCTAGACGATTTATTCACTTGACTTGATCCGTAGAAATCCCTGATTTATGTTAATACCTCTGTCAAGGATGAGAACAACTAATCCTAGGTTGATTAACTGAAATCTCTTTCTAGTTAAAACACCTAGTCTTGATCTATGGATTCCCTTATTAGGTTTGACCCTAATCCGACAGATTTCTGTCGTCCTATGTCTAGGGTTGCATGCAACTCCGCTTAATTATGCTAGATCTACTCTTAAACAGGGACTTTTGCTCCTCTGAATAAGCACATCAATACTTGAATTAATACCTAGGAATATTAAAACAAGAATTAAGAACACATAATTAAGAACAAATCAGGTATTTATCATATAGCGTAAGATAAAATAATAACAAGATCTGTCTTAGGTTTCATCCCCCTCAAGTATTTGGGGGATTTAGTTCATAATTAAGAAAGAAAACATCTCAGAAGAATTAAAATAGCAAAACATAAAGAATCCAAAACTCCTGAAAGGATTGAAGGGAGATCCTCTGTCTTGATGTAGATCTTGGCTTCTGAGATGGATCAATCGGCTTCCCTTCGAGTAACTCCCTACCATTAACTCCCCGTCTT
Source organism: Gossypium stocksii (assembly GCA_020496765.1). Classification (NCBI taxonomy): domain Eukaryota; kingdom Viridiplantae; phylum Streptophyta; class Magnoliopsida; order Malvales; family Malvaceae; genus Gossypium; species Gossypium stocksii. Next base: position 67,876,806 of record CM035622.1, read on the forward strand.
GGCGGGAAAATAATGTGTGTCCTTGAGGTTGCCTCCTAAGGTCTTTATATAGAGTTTAAAACGGCTTTCTTCGCCCCTAAGCAACCTTTTCCGAGTGAAATTGAACTTCCTCACGATAGGGACACGCCCGTGTGGATCAAGGCCCAGGCCGTGCTCGGGCCTGTTAAGGTGGCACGCCATGTGGTTTGGCTGTGTGAGTCAGGGTTGGGCCGTGTTCTAGCTTAAGGTGGCACGGTTGTGTGACACGCCCGTGTGGCCAATTCCCAAGCCATGTTGATTATTGAATTAGGCCTAATTTGCCCGTTTTGGGCCCGTTCCTTGCTCTTTTCTCTTCCCCATGCTCACCTGAGTATACAACATGACATTAAAGGTTTAAGAGCATCAATTTACACAAATCAAGGGTTAATTCATCTAGAAATTGGGCTAAGCATGAGATAAAAATATGTATAATTTATCGCTTATTAGCATTCAATCATATAATAAACCTTAAAACTATATCATAATAAATTTTTTTACTTTGGATTTGTGGTCCTAAAACCATTATTCTAACTTGGCCCTAAATCGAGCTGTTATAGGTACGGTCTCTAAAAGGAAATCATGACCGCATGTACTCTACGGTGATAATGATCATCTAGGCCAGATGTTGAAAGGGTTGAAGGTGGAGCCTGAAAATTTCTGCTACACTTATTGTAGAATAAACACTTGTTCTTAGACGATATTTGGCTTATCCAACACAAGAAACAACCCTTCTATTAATTTACTACCTGCTCCTCCTAATAATAGGGTTGTTGATGATGTAGGGACCATTTGCAGTTTGATGAGTGAATTTGAGGATACGACTAGCATCCTGTAAGAAGTTAACGAGGCTTTAGGAGCTACTAAGGCGATAGATCTGTGAACTAGTTTAAGGGCCCAATGCATGAGGCCTAGAACTTGTACAAGTATTGTTAACATTGTGGTTAATAGTGAGGAGGAGGTTGATAGTGGTAGGCTGGAGCTTCATCTCAAAAGGAGGGTAGATCATGCTGGGACCTCTGCTATGATGATCACTGCTTCATTTTTTACAAGCTCACAAACTGTAATTTACAAGAGTTCTCTTGTTCTTGCCTGTGGTAATACTTCTACTCCTAGCATTTCTCCTCTCAGTGTGCCTCCTCTTATGGAACTACCTCTTGGAAATAGCGATGATTTAGCTCTAAGCCACAAGAATTTGAATTGTGAGGAGTTGTAAGATATCATGGGGAAATTATGAGCTTCGATGTTTGGTACTGCACACAGGAAGTTGTGCATTGGTGAGTCATTTGGGGGCTCCTATGAATCTAAACTGTCAAGGTTCAACTCCTCTTTGCATGCCTTATTTGCCGAGGCCTTCATGATTAGTTTAGGGCTTGATGAGAGAATTGGTAGAATAGAGGCCATCTAAAAGAAGCTTGAAGTGAAATTTAAGGTAGTGGTAGCAAGGAATGAGATTTGAGAATGAGTTGCTCTATAAACACAATGAGGAACTAGCTGGGTGGTGGGGGTTGAGTAGGTGAACAATGATAAACTAGCTAGTGAGGTCATAGCTTTATGTGCTAAGTTGAAGAAGGTTACCGAAGAGCACAAGGTGGTTGTTAGCCAAATCAATGAAGGTAATGAGGATGCAACAGCAGCGTTGAAGCGTAATCAAGAAGAAGCTTCTGTGGGTTTTAAGAAGAACACTTTACAGATATTGAGCAATGTCACTATCAAACTCAAATCTAACATCCTTTTGCACACTCAAGTTGTTATTGGACCCTTTGATGTTCGTAAGGTGGACTTTGACATTTTTGTTGAGGTAGAAATGGATCAGCTTGGCTTCGATGTCCTCTACCCCTCAAGAGCTGCTTTGGAGGAGTTCCTATTCAAATGGAAGAATTTAGAGAGATTTTACCTTGAGAGAAGCCTTGAACTAACCATTGTCCCTATTGACGATAATACTACTGATACTCATGCTGCTAACAATGTTGATGTTGTTGAGGAAGAGGAGAAAGGTGAAGTAGGAAGGGATGAGGATAAAGGGAGGGAGAAAGAGGTCCCTGATGACCAAACGAAGATTTAAATGTTTATTGTTTTGTAACTTTGTGTTTTTACTTTTTTAATGAATGAAGAAGATGAAACTTTTAAGTTTTAATGATGACTTGCCTTTTGCTGATCTTTAGCAAACTTAAAAATTTAAACAGGTTTCATAGGTCACAATGTCTAAATCTACGAGCCTTAATATTATTACAGTGTTGTTATCTTTTGTCTATTTTTTATATCATTTCCCTAACTTTATTGTTATTGTAAAAATCTTAAATAACTTTACGAAAGTCATTAACTGGGAACGTTAAGATGCGAGCTATTTTAAACTTGAGAAAATTTTGAAAGATAATCAGTTGAGAGCTTTTCTCTTGCTAACTGTATTGGAGTTTGCGGCTCTTCGCCTGCGAGCCTTAGTATGAAAGTCGAGAGATTTGCTCTTGTTAACTGTGTTAAAGGCTACAACTCTTGCCTACGAGCCTTTGTATGGTAGATGAGAGTTTTGCTCTCGCTAACTATGTTGAAAGGTGAGACTTTTCACCTGTGAGCCTTAGTATGACAGTTGGGAGCTTTACTCTCGCTAACTATGTTGGAGGCTCTGACTCTTCGCTTGCGAGCCTTAATACGACGGTTGGGAGCTTTACTCTCGCTAACTATAATGGAGACTGTGGCTCTTCGCTTGCGAGCGACAGCTGGGAGCTTTGCTCCTGCTAACTGTGTTGGAGACTGTGGCTCTTTGCTTGTGAGCCTTAGTATGATAGCTCGGAGCTTTGCTCTTGCTAACTATGTTGGAGGCTGTAGCTGTTTGCCTTGAACCTTAATATGACAGCTGGGAACTTTGCTCTCGCTAACTGTGTTACAGGCTGCGGCTCTTCGCCTACGAGCCTCAGTATGGCAGCTGGGAATTTTGCTCTTGCTAACTATGTTGGAGGCTGCGGCTCTTTGCGTATGAGCCTTACTATGATAGCGGGAGCTAATTGTATTGGAAGCCACGGCTCTTTGCTTTTGAGCTTTACTATGAAAGCTGGGAGCATTGCTCTTGCTAACTGTGCTAGGGGCTACGGCCCTTCGCCTGCATGCCTTAGTATGACAGTTGGGAGCTTTGCTTTTGCTAGTTGTACTGGAGACTATAGTTTTTCGACTACGGGCCTTAATATGATAGCTAGGGGCTTTGCTCTCGCTAACTGTGCTAGGGGTTACGGCTCTTCACCTGTGGGCCTTAGTATGACAACTAGGAGCTTTGCTCTCATTAACTGTATTGGAGACTGTGGCTCTTCGCCTATGAGCCTTAGTATGCCAGTTGGGAGCTTTGCTCTCGTTAATTGTGTAAGAGGTTGCGGCTCTTCACCTGCGAGCTTTACTATGACATGTGGGAGCTTGGCTCTCTTAAACTCTGTTGGATGTTGCGACTCTTTGCCTGCGAGCCTTAATTTGACAACTAGGATCTTTGCTCTCACTAACTGTGCTGAGGGCTATAGCTATTCACGTCCGAGCCTTAATATGACAGTTGGGAGCTTTGATCTCGCTAATTATGATAGGGGCAGTGGCTTTTCGCTTGCAAACCTTAGTTTAACAACTAAGAGCTTTGCCCTCACTAATTGTGTTGAGGTTGTAGCTATTCGATTGCGAGCTTAATATGATAGTTGGGAGCTTTACTCTTGCTAATTGTGCTGAGGGCTGCGGCTCTTCGGTCGCGAGCCTTAGCATGACATGATTGTTATTTGGAAAATTTTTTCATTCATAGGATAAGGAGTTATACATAGTATTTTTTAGATGTCGAGTGTTCCAAGTTCACGGTACAACTATGCCCTCCATCCTTGCTAGCTTATACGCTTCATAACCTATTTTATTCATCACTTTGTATGTCCCTTCCTAATTTGGAGCCATATGTCCTCATTGAGAGGGGGTAGAGTAGCCTTGGTATTTCTTAAGACAATATCACCCACTTGGAACTATTTGTTTCTAACTTTGGAATTATAATAGCGAGCTACCTATTTGGCATGCACTATTTTTTTAACCTTAGTTGTTTCTCTAAGTTTGTCAATAAGGTTGAGGTTGAGCCTGAAAGCCTCCTAATTAGCTTCCTCATTGAAGTGTTGTGTTCTATGCAACCTCTAATCAATTTCTACAGGGATTACTACTTCTAGCCCGTAGACAAGAGAGAAATTTGTTTCTCCTATCATAGTGTGGCGTGTAGTTCGAAATACAAAAATATACACACTTTTTCATGTCCTTTAACTTAAATTCATGCAGTTTTGGTAAAATTCTTTTCGAAAAATAAATAATAATTATAAAATAATTAAATTGCACTCAAATTATAAAAACGATGAATTTTAATTAATTTATACCAAATTTTGATTAATTTTGATTATTTTTGACAAATTTGGACAAAGGGCAAAAATTGGCTTGGCAAACACTTCTAGAAGCACAAAATCGAGAAGCAATTTTGAAGCATCAAGGTGTAACACCCCTTACACCCATCCGTCGCTGTAATAGGGTACGAGGCGTAACCTTACTTAAACATAAACAATCATACCAATCCGAGTCATAAATTTACATTCAAATTTAAAACTTTTCATACGTAATCATATTGTCCGTATTATAGGCCTACGAGGCTCAAAACATACATTGAGAGGGTTTGGGACTAAACCGAGATCTCTGAAATAATTAGAAAATTTTCATATTTTGGAGAGTCACATGCCCCTATGGTTTAGGACACGTCTGTGTGGGTAGGCCATGTGGTCACACACGCCAGTGTCCTCAACCTGTGTAACTCCCCGTTTATGACGTTATGCACCAAAAGGAGTCACACGGCCAAGTCACATGCCCGTCTGATAGGCCGTGTGGCAAATTTAATTTTTGAAAAATAAGTGCGGACTTCACATGCCTTGGACACACGCCCATGTCTCGGGGCCGTGTCCTTTACACGGTTGAGACATATTGCTGTGTCTCTACCTGTGTGTTTACTACTGGACATTTTGTTTTACAAAACTAGGGTGTAGGGGACACACGGCCAAACTACACGCCCATGGTGCAGATCGTATGTCACACATGGCCTAGACACACACCCGTGTGTCTACCCGTGTGGACAAATATAAGGCTATTTACCAAGCCATTTGCCATCCTGAAACACAAGCACACTTACACCATTTCAAAGGCACACAACATAACATAAGTAAGCTATCAAACATCCCAAAATCAAGTCATCCACACACCATTCGCATACCACATCCATCATGCATATATCTCACATACTTAGCAACTTAAACTTGCAAACTACCTCAATCATGAATAACATAATCATGTGCATACACCAAGTATCAATATTGGCCAACTTTTAAAGCCCTTATACAAAATGATCATTCATCAAAATAAGCCAACATTCTTGGCCCAATCAAATATGACGCATATAACAAAATAACCAAGTCCCCTATACATGCCATAACTTAAAATGCCAATAACTACATATACCAAAAGATAAATTGATAATGTGAGATGATCTTTTGATGTTCTCCAAATCCGAGTTAGCTTGGTGACACTATAAGACAAGGGAAAAGAGAGGAGTAAGCTAAATAGCTTAGTAAGTTTATATGCAGATAATGAGAATTATAAACACACATTTAACATACAATTGAAATTATAAGAATTTCATGGATACTATCAAAACCTTACGATCACAACTTACTTATTCATAACCTTACCAATAGTCAGCACATAATGAATTCATCCTTTAGGAGTTTCCCATATGTACCTGTGCCAACCTTTACATTGTAACACCCCTATCTTGTAACCGTCGCCGGAATAGGTAAGGGGCATTACCAGACTTGTAGCTTAGATTAGAACAGTATATTATCAAACATATAACAATATCTGTAATGCCCCAAAATCCCGAATCTTTTAATTTTGTGTGTTGTAGTTGGCGTGTATGATTAGCACTAGTAGAGTATTAATTTTAAGGTATTACAAGGTTTCTTTGAAGTCTCGGGTTTAAGGTAGACTATAGGAAAAGTGTAATTTTTGCCTTGGTGGAACCCTAACTTCAGGAGCTAGGGCTCTTAATTAAAGGAAGAGAAAATAAGATACAAAGGGGCCTGTGGCCTAGTGGCATAATGGCACCACTTTGGGGAGTAGGGAGGTGATGCTAAAATGGGAGCAAGGAGGTCCAAGGTTCGAGAGGGGTTTAACGCATGAAGGGGTGATTATTTTTACACTGGTGCCGTGTTGGTAGTGGAGTTGGATTTAAACTCTGGTATGAAGAGGTTTGGATGAGTGTTGAGGAGTGGATTAAGTCATGATAAGGGGAGAGTTTTTAGGAAGGGATCAAGTTGGGGTAAAGGGAGGCTAGTGCTGAATTTTTTAGTCTATTCGGCTATAGGAGTGGCTAATTAAAGCTGAATTTCTTCCTCTTGTTCTTTCTTTCATTTGTGTCGTTCTTCTATTATTCTCCCAAATTAAAAAGAAATCCGATACTCCCTTCTATTTGGTTGAATCTTCTTGTATGTTCGGGTTCTTCTCTAGACTCACTTCTATCGAAATTCTTCTTCTTAATCTCTAGCCGAATACCTTCTTGGCCATACTAATCTTTTGGTGTAATCAAGAAACTAATTGCTTGTATTTGGTTTTGACCTCTCCTCCTTGATTTTTCTTTCCATATTCTTTTTGGATCTTTGCACACCTTAGCCGAACCACTTCTTTAGCTAGGCCAAATCCCTTTTTCTTTATCACCCTTCAACTGGGTTGGTAGTGATCAGGTCATTCGTTCTTTTTCTTCTCCAAATCTCGACTAAACTACTCCTTTGTACGCTTTAGTTTTGGTAAGTATATTCATCTTTATTTTGGTTTAGTCAGATGTTTATGAGGGGTAAAAGTGACCCAAGCTAGTTAAAGTTCTAGTCTTTAATGGTTTTGGTGTTGCAATGCAGATCTTGGGAGTTAGTTATGAATAGTGATTAAGTAAAAGGCTGATAAGGCCAAACCGTTCAAGGTAAGGATTGTTATGATTTCAGCTTTTGACAAAAGAGATAAGTAGTATTAAGAGTATGATTAACTGTGGGTTTTGGCAGATCATAGGTTCATGGTTAAGGAATCATAGCGGGCTTTGTAATCAAAGGTGTGTACATACACCGCATACACGACGAATCAGCAAACGCTGAAATCCCAAAAAGCTAAAAAGCCAAAAAGGTTGGCACCGGCAACCACATGAGCGTACGAACACTCGTGTGGAGATACTGATATGACGACTGGGGCCAAGGGAGCCATCTCATGGTCTCGGGCCATTTTTGGCCAACCGAGCCAGAATGGGCTAAATGGGCCTGACGGGCTCTTGGGCCCAAATAAAAAAGTTGATAAGTGATAGTAAGTGATGAGTTGATAACGTTGGTTGAATGTTTAGAATGGATTGGGCTGATGGGCCGTATAATTGTGATTGGGCCTAATAGACCATATAAATATGATTAGGCCTGATGGGCCATATGTAGATTTAGGAAAGCATGTGGACTTGCTAGGGTTTTATAATGGACTTTAGGCCTAGTTTCTAATGAATCCTTAAGTAGTATAAAACTTAATTAACTTATCAAGTGCGTCTGTGGGCAAGTCATAAGGTTAAAGTGTGGCAATGGGCATATGCATGTTTAGGATTAGATCTAAGGAGAGCTTGGTACTTAAGCAGTCTTAATGACCCACCTCCTCTTCTCTGGAATCTTACCTGGTGCATAGTGTCTATTCACTTTAGCCAACAATGACTTGTTGACGGGCCAAAGTTCGTAAGTAAAACCCGTATTGTTAGGAATTACTAAAATACCCCTGTAAGGTAGAATTACTGAAATACCCCTGTAGGGTAGAATTACCGGATGTAATGAGTAAAATGCCTCATTGTATAAAGGACTAAAACACCACTAGCTGCTGAAGATGTGGAAATGTGTATGTTGCATTCATGTGATGTATGTTGCACTTGGGTGGGTTTTATGATACGGAGGAAGATATGTGAGGATCGCATAGTCACTTCACAACCGTGGATCCATAGGTGGCTTTAAGCCCATTATATGTTTAGCAGCCTTGCTGCAACGATTGAGTTAGTGCCATAACCAGTGCTACTGTAACGGTTGGTTTGTGCAAATGTACATAGTTGCTCAAGTAATAAGTAAGTATAAAGAGTTATCGTCTCCATAAGGATTGTATTAGTGCAAAGTCAATTAATTATAAAATTATATTAGCAATTCGGTGAATAAAAACTCAATTTGATTGGTAGTGATGATTAAAGAAAAATTAAAATAACTAGATGCAATGATCCCTGATGCAAATTATCCTAAGTATGCGACTATATGAATGAAATAGATTTTAGCAAATTTAACACGATATGCAACAATTCTAACATAAATAAACTAGGACAATTACTCTAATTAAACTTAATTTATTTCCAACATGCTTAATAACATTCGGAAAACATTCCATAGCAACTTGACCTTTCATGAGTTTGAAAACCATTTTAGGATTTCTTAGTATTCATGTGAAGTAACAGGGATGGATTAAGCTATGAAACAATTTAATCACACAAATCTAAAAACTATGCAGATTACAGAGCTGTATTAGGGATGTTATGCAACCTGCAATTTAATCAGTTTAAGGATCTAAATTGAGCATGCACATTTTAGTTATGCGTCCATTAGCCGTCGTCTGGTTAGGATCGCTCAGCTAATTCAAGTGCATTTCAATCACAAATGAACAAAATACAGACTTGATTTTAATTGAAAACATGATCAATTGAGGCACAAACATTTTAAGCATGAATCAAATAAATATTATTTAATTAATATAATCATCCTAGCTTAAATAAAATCAAGGTTTCATTATTGAAAACAAGAACAAATAACTCAAAGCAAACATTCAAATTAAATTTAAGAAAAGAAAGATTAAACCCTATTCAGATGGCTGTCACCCAAGACTCTGAATGGTGAGAACTCTTTCGACTCTTGCTTGCTCCTTTGCTGATGGCTCTCTGAGGTGGCCAGCCAAGATTTCTTGATAGGCTAAATAGCTAAAACCTCTTAAGGAATGATGGTGGATGGTGTGGGGAGAAGAGAGAGTTGAGAGAAAATGAGAAAAGAGAAGAGAATGGATGAATGAGGGATGATTTGAAAAGTGAGGTGAGGGGTCTTATTTATAAGCGAGGTTGGGGTGTGAGTTTACTAAAAATGGAAGTGTTCATCCACTTCAAATCCTTCCAAGTGTGGCCTGCCATATATGTAGGTAAGGTGGCTAATTTTTAGCTTGATTCATGTGCCACATCACGCAGGAGCAAGACTCAGTCTCCGGTGAATCTTCAAGTAAATCTTCGATTCCTTTAAATCTTCAAGGACTTCATGCAATTAACCCAAATGTTGATTTATTAACCTGCATGTGCAACTGAAATTAGGCGCTAATTTAGTCCAATTGGGACAGCTTTGTAATTGAATTAAAGCTCTCCCACCTGTCTGAAAATAACAGAAAAATCAGGGGACCAAACGATACAAATTAACCACTTTAATTAATTAATTTCACTTAATTAATTAAGCCCAATTTTATTAATGAAACATATAGAAATAATTTATTAAATATAACTTTATATTTTATTATTAAATTAAATCATGCATGGCCCATTTTACAACTTAAAAATATAATATGCTCAAATTAATATAAAATAAGCCATTTTATGCATAAAAACTATGTAATAAAACATAAAATTATATTTTAATAATTTCCATGTCCTAATTTCATTTTTCCACATATTTCATTAATTTAATAAACAATTACTAAGTCTTAGCAATAAAATTAAGCAAAAAGGTGATGAATTATATAGGAAAAATCCTATATATTTTCCCGTTTACACACCCCCAAACTTAAATTATTGCCCGTCCCGAGTAATGTTTATGCACAACACTAGGTTTTGCTAAGGCAAATTTAGCTAAGAATGTGAGTAGCATCAATCCTCATCCCATAATAATGCTTCAATAAATTCATGCTCATAGATCTTTCTTCATTAATAATTACATCATATGCACGCATTTGAGAGTTTCATACTAAGTTTCAAGATATGCCAACATGAATCATGATATGCATGTATGCCATTGCCGATAATAATATTCTTCATTCAACATAATTTCTCATCAATCAAGCAAAACAATCATAAGGCTTATTTATGCTCTTTATATGTTGAACTTAGAAGTTCCTCTCCACTAATGTAGGTGACATAATCATCAAATCAATAGGTCTTACATAAGGTTGTAATGGGGATCGGTTGAAGGTAGGGATTTTAAGAGATGGGAAATTTCAGTTTCAAAATCTTAACCTTTAACTTTGTCTTGGACTTGAAATTCAACCTTCTTCTTCAAGTGAACCTTTGGAACACCCCCAAACTTACTTTGAACCTATGCTCATATATTTTTCTTTTTGGAAACTGAGCAAACTTTTCTTCACTCTTTTTTTTCTTTTTTTTTTTTAAGTATGAGCACATACATCTTCTAAACATTTAAACATTGACTACCAAGACCACTTAAGTTAAAATGGGTGTACAAAATTGGGATAACTTTCAAAAGATGGGAACATGGCTTGTAATGTAGGTTCATTTCAATAAACAAGCCATTAAGCTCAAAATTTTGGTTTCAATGGTCAAATGTTGCAAGGTTGGCTTTGAAAGGCTCAAACGTTCCAAAGAAATGGTGCCTATATCATTTTAGATTTTTATATCTCCTAGGATTTCTCCTCAAGAAAGTAACTAAGTCAATTCTAAAGATATAAACCCTCATGTATGTCTAATCTCAGAAGAAACTAAGTTTTCATGGCAAACATTACCTACGATTAAGTTCAAACAATTATTCCATTCTTCACGATAACATACAATCACCTAGATAAAATCATCATTCATGCTTGCATACGAACTATCTTATTAAAAAAAAATTCTTGAAACATTCATTTATTAAAGCATACTTATTAAAAAAATTGATTGAAACAACAAAAAGAACTCGTGCAACCTATTTGCCTTACCCCCTTTAAAAAAGAAGCAATGTCCTCATTGCAAGAACAAAGTAATGAATGAAAACTGAACACCAGGTGGGGTTGAAAAGGAAAGAGAGGTGAGTCATTAAGAGTACTTAAATACCAAGTCTTTTCCTTATAACCCAATCCTAGACATGTTCATTCCCATTACCACATTACTTAGTCTTTTTCTTTCTAAAGAAATATTTGTTCATGCTTGCTAGGTTTTATTTTGCAAAAATTAAATCCTAAATACTAAAGAAATAAGTTCATAGAATAAAATAAAAAGACAAGAATCCCCCATTTTTATTTTCTGACTCATTCCCTTTGTCTTTCTAAGCTCCATCCTCACTTGCGTCGTCACTTTCTTCTATCCATGTCTCAAAGATATCATCTGAGAACTCAGGCATAAAAGTATTAGAGATATTCTTAAAGGTATTTCCAATTGAATCATCTTTAATTTTTGCATATTTTCAGTAAGTTTGTTGTTGTTTGTGCATGAACTTGCACATATCCATCATAATTGACAACTCCGATTTCTTTGAAGTACTTGCATGAGTTGGTATTGGAGTTACAAATTCATGTTCAACACTCGGCTTAATTGGTTCTTCTTCTGGCTCAACACTAGGTTCAGGGTTTGTAGTTCCTTTAGCTGGGTTAGGGCCTATTGGTTTTGTTTTAGATTCTTTTCTTCAGAGTCTGTAACTGAGTTAGCTTCAGTTTCAGCTGCATTTGTCGACTCTTTGGTTTCTGGCTTAGATCACTCTGCCTACTCACCTTGGTTTAGCTCCTGCACTCTTCCTACTAGTCTCTTAAGGTCATGAATTGTAATGCACCCTAGAACATATTGCCCCTTCAGATTTGCTTGTGTTTTCACACGGGCCTGTAAGCAAAGTGAAGTGATTAATGATGGGAAATAAACACTTCCTTTCTTCTTTTTAGCACAATCATAAATCTCTTTGAGAATAATTTTCCCAACATTAATGGACTTTTCCATCAAGATAGCATATAACAACAGCATCCATTCTATCGAGATAGTGGAACTATGTGAGATAGGCATAAATATAGAGAACAAAGTAAAACCATACCTTTGCTACTGGCTTTAGGTATTCCCTTCGGCAAGAATGGCTCCCATACTTTCTTATAATCCATTGGGATCTTGGATTTGTCACAACATTAAGTACTTGTTGAAGTAAATCCCAATTGATTTTGTTCATCATAGGGTAGTACTCATCTTCTTCAACATCAGGTAAATTGAACAAATCATTGATGGATTTAGAAGTAAGGGGTACCTTTTTTCTTCGAACGATAACCTCGATAGCATCTTGTGTAGTCAGACTTGCATAAAATTCTCAAACTAGTTCATCATCAGGAAGTGATCGAGCATTAGAATCGTTCCCACTTGAGGGCATTGATTACTTTTCTAATTGGCACAGGAACAACGTTCACATCATTGCTCTTTAAGTTGAAACCTTTTTTTGGCATCATGGGTTGATGCTTGAAAATTGAATCAAACCTCTCTTTCACCTCTTCGTCGATCACAATTGGATTTTCTAGAGTACTCTTTGACGATCTAGTTCTTTTGCAAGACATGGTCCTTTTTCCTAAAAATTCAGCAACGTTTTGGCAAAATAGAGAGAAAAGGATCGGCAAGGTGATGGGATTTGCTATGGCAAACCCTTGCAACAGTGATGGAATTGTGGTAGCAACGATGACGTGCAGCAGCAATATAGGTTTGCGATAGCGACGGGAGCTACTTGAGGTGGCAATGCCAATGATTCGACAAACCTTTTTCGGCAGCACTAGGATATTTTGGCTAGGGGAAAAGATAAAGAAAACTAGGGATTTCTTTAGAGATTTGAGGCTAGCAACACAAGAAGAGAATTTCAGGATTTTTTTTTGGCTAAGCAACTTGCTTGATGGATATGAGAAGAAATAGAATGAAGAGGGGTTTATATTAGAAAAATTAGGGCAACATGTAGCACAATTTTAGCCACTTTAGGGTTACTTGGGCGGCAAGGAATGGAAGTGGCGGCAAGGGTAAAGATTTTTCCCTTTTTTTTGTAACACCCTATAATCCTCATCCGTGGCCGGAATAAGGCTACTAGGTATTACCTAATGAAATACAACCTCCGAACATTCAATTCAACCTAACTTATACCTTTAACAATAATATAAGAATTAACAACTCAAGTTGTCTTGAAGTTTAGGCACGACGATAACCTTCAATATCATACAATAAATTCAAGACAAAAGAACCACCTATTAATTTTGATAATGGAAAAATTATTTCACCATCGAATATGCATATATGTATATATGTATATGCCATAACCGAATAAGCCATATTAACCAAAACATTTCACAAACATTGGTTCAATTATGTGACTTTACTAAACAAAATGAATAAGCCATCTTTGCATGGCTTTACTATATATACATAACCAAAATATAATTTGTTTAAAAAAGGAGTTAAGCTTATACATGCCATCATTCAAAACATAGACTTTCAAAAGTACCAAAACAGTGTCGATAGTGTGGATGACTTTGAGCTTGAAACCCCGAGCCCGTAGCTTTCAATCGAGATCTATAAAATAGAGAACAAGGACACTCGAAGTAAACTAATTAGCTTGTAAGTCTTAAGTAATTAAACAACAAAACTTATTTATGCCCATTATTCACGTATAACATATTTGAAATAAAACACTAATTGGCCGAATATGCATAGTCACATTTTATCCAATTCCATGTCATATCATTTCTTCAAATCTCGAAGTCATATAATCACAACATCTAAATGCCTCAATGTAATTCTTTGATTCGACTTAATATGGCTAATTCAAAGCACCACATTCACATTTGATTTCAAAGTTCATAGTCAATATATAACACATACATTCATACATTAAATTTCACAATAGCCGAATATAGATATACAAAACCACATTCAATTTTTCTAGGGTTATTTCCAAGTATGAAGTACATCTACTTTCATGATAATTACCACAATGGCCGAATATATGTATGTATATATATATATATATATTTATTTATTTATACATACATAATCTCACAATTACTTCCCAATTTCACATTCATAATTCGCTTTGAGTTGTTCTCAAATAAATAATTACAATACATACCTGGGCAACTTGGTGCATTCACAAACTCAGTAGCTATTTTAGCACAAAATCACATGGTCTTAAATTTCTCTTAGTTCACCGGCAAATTTGCCTGCTAGGTACTCACCTGATTTCATCACTGGCTCAAAGCCTGCTAGACTATTTAAGTCTAAAATTACTTCACCGGCATTACGCCTGCTAGGCTGAAGGCCTGACATCATTTTACTGGCATTATGCCTGCTAGGCTCAAGGCCTAATTTCCACATTACGATAACCAAAACGCATATTTTCTCATATTATCAAAATCGGCACTTCATACTTGTAAATATATTTTTATATACACATGGTCGAATATATATATTTATATATACACAAAGGTTCCCATCCTTCAAATATATCACATATGGTATATTTCACTCTCATAATTGATCTTTAGCACATCATATCATCTCATCCATTTCAATTTAAATGTACTAAACACATTCGGCTTATAGCCTTAAATCAATACTCATTCGACACATTAACTATATAAAAATTTGCATTATATTTGCTATGTTCACTTAACTCTTAGGCATACAAGATAATCAAGCCTAAACACTTAAGAACTTACCTCTATTGTCGTTGAACGACTACGGATCAACTATTCCACAAGTTTCGATTTCCCCTTATCCGAACTTGGCTCTCTTTGATCTTGAGCTTTAATTAAACAAATAAACTAATTCAATCATCTTATCAATTCGTTATAATCCAAATACTATTAATTCTATACACATAAAGCTTACGGCACTTTCATCTTTGATTATTTAATCATCATGAGCATAATTCATCCATTTATGGACACATTCGACACAATGTAATATTATTTCTTTCTTAATTTGCTCACTAAACCATGCCTTGATTTTAAACTTATTCGGCCATTATAGACACAACAAATTCAACAATCAAGCCTTAGTTTCTAATAGCCAACATAAAATTTCCCAATTTTATAGCCTTACCCGAATATCACTTTTGATATTTACATAATCAATTGCATTCATAATTCCTGAAACACAAGCAATCACTTATCGAAGTCATGCACTTGTACATTTAACAAATCACAACTACATTCATTAAACTCTAGTTTCATACGGTAATATGATATATATATATATATATATATATATAAAAGTTAACATCATTTCAAGCATAAAGCATCAATTTCACACCCCTTTTTATCCATAGCCGAATACTCTATCAAAGTATACAAGTAAACAAAATTCGTTCACTTCAAATTTACTCATTAATATCTAAATCAAAGATTTAGCTATATCCACATATAATCGAAATCGTTAAAAATCTTGTTTAATTATCGAAAAACCATGATTGAAATCGCTTAAACACTTATTCAAATCATTGCTTTATTTCGCAACCATACACATAATTGTTAACAATTAAGCATTTGGTTCTTTTAATTAACAAAGTCTTCTCAAACACACACTAGTCAATTTCTTGCATCACAAAGGCACATATATATATATATATAGCAATTTGACAAGCTTCACACTAATTTTTCTACCGTCTCCATTTTTAAACATAAAACACTCAAACTTTAGCACATTACACACTCATGGCCGAATCCATGTTTCACCTCAAATTCAAACAATCATACATTCACCACTCAATTCCTTCAATTATCACATTATTCCATCTATTTCAAGCTCAATTTAACAATTAAGCATGATTTACCAATTTTTAACACTATTTCTAAATTTTAACAAGTTGTCGTATGCAACTATACTCCAAATTTCATGAATTTTAAGCCATGGGTTCATTACACAATGCATTTAACAACTAAATTTCATAAACAATTAAGAAAAATCATATTACATACCAAATTATATTTCATAGATTAAAATTATAAAGATATGGTATACTTCGAAACTAGCTTATAAACATACATATTGCATATCCATTCGTATATAACATGATCAAGTTAACACCATAACCATAGAAGCAAGAGATTTAAGTGAGCCATTTTCGCATGGCCTAATTTAAATACAAAATCAAAAGTTATTTGTTTAACTGCAAATTGTCAAGCCTATACATGCCATTTCAAGGTTTAGCTACCAATACCGAAAGATGCGGTGATAGTGTGGATGGCTTAAATTCTGGAATTCCCGAGACCGTCGCTAACTAACGAGATCTATAAAATAGAAAATGAATAACAACGAAGTAAGCAATCATATGCTTAGTAATGTTTTTTAAAAAAATAACAAAATCATTAGAGAGAGTAACATAATAATATCTAGCTTATGCATCTCATCTTTTGGCCGAGTAGGGATTAAACTAAGATTTCTTCTATCATTCATGTTGCAAGGATAAAATTCATGTATCCAACTAATTCAATCTATAACCGAATATATTCATCTAAATTTCCACGTCAACCTCATGCATAAGCACATACATCACATATTTGTGAAGTTAAACCCTTTAAATTGGAACTCATACGTCATATTCAGATTGTAAGCGTGTGAGTGAATTTAGGCAATGATCTAAACATCCCTACCAAAGTTCGAAATCATACTTTAAAGAGGATCAAATTCTCAACGAGAGTAAAATACATACCTGGCTATTTTACGGTAAATAGTACCTTTTTGTTTAAAACTTGATTCAACATTTATTTTACGATTAAGCGTATGAATGCTTACTGAATTTTAACCCACCTTTGGTACTCGTAAAGATGTCCTTCGGAACCAAGCCCGATTCTTAACACTGGCTTAAAGCCCTTTAAAACTAAGTCCGGTCATTAGCACTGATTCGTAAGTCCTTCGAGACTAAGCTCGGATCATTAACTCTGGCTCAAAGCCCTTCGAGACTAAGCTCGAATCATTAACTCTGGCTCAAAGCCCTTCGAGACTAAGCTCGGATCATTAACTCTGGCTCAAAGCCCTTCGAGATTAAGCTCGGATCATTAAAAACACGATTAAACATTTGTATATATATATATATCATATCACCTTTAGATATCATTTCTGATATTCAAATACAATTACGGCATGTTTATCAATACATACCATTCGGTTCACTAGTTATGATCAAGGACCAAATTTTGTTTATTGATATATCAAAGTTCATTGCTAACATTTGGCTTATAACAATTTCACACATTTTCCTTCCTTCCATAACATTCAAGCATAAACCTTAAATCAAAGTTTATAAAGGATACAAATGTACTATGATTTCATTATGTAATGAGTCGAAATTCTCTACTCAAGAACTTACCTCGTTGGTCGATATTTATATACGGACCGACTATTCCACCACCTTTGCTTTTCCTTTGTCCGAATGTGGCTTTCTTAGCTCTTGAGCTAAATTAAACAAGTTTACCGTTCAGAATCCATTACTAATATCATATAGTTATTAATTACTTAATCTATGCATAACCGAATACCTATATACATTCATCTCATTCACAAGCATCTCAATATACATTTACTAGACGTACTTACTCACAAAGATCGGAAATTTTCATATAGGCCTTTAACACATTTGCCATAATCCTTAAGCTTAGAACATCCCATCTCACACACACATTCGGCCTTATAAATATAAATTTTATAAAACATATGTTTTCTAATTCAACACATCAAAATACGAAAGGTAGGCACATAACTATACTAGCCGATTATTACTTATCATCTAATTACTCCTTCAATCATATTCGGCAAAGTACATATATTTGTACAAATGCTTTAACATTTAAATTTCGACAAAATCAAGACATTTATACCAAGGCTGCAGACGCATAAATATTTTTTTATGCAAAATGTACAAACGGTCACACATATAAGTATATACATATACTCATTCATTTCATCTTAAAATTAAATCACACCCATCTCTTAGCCACAAAACCTATCAAGGTTCCATTTCTACTTTCCAACATTCATACGGCAAGATGGTATTTACTATCATTCTTCCATTTCATAATAACCTTTCTTTGATATAAATATTCATGGTAATGATATAACCAAAATTTATTATAATTATACTAACATTTCTACCCTTAGCTTACGGTTTATGCTAGGCAACCATCAAGACCGAATGCCCCTTTAAGGATACAAATGGCACTACACAAATCAAAATCATATGTACCTATTTCGAACCTCCTCTTATCAAATAGAACACACTTGTTACACATTTAAACTCTAGGTTCACAATCGGCAATATGGACATGTCCTAGCACATTAACCGATTCCTAAATTATCATGTAATCCACCTATTTACACATTCAACTAACATAACCTCACCCATCCTCCATTTCCTACTTAAGCATGAAAACAACAACCATTTCAAAGTTCTTATTCATGACCGGAAGCATATATCAATACCAACTTAAAAATCCATACATGGGCTATGTTAAGAACCTAAAGACCAACCAAATATCACAAAATTACAAGAAACAACATCCAAAACATACCTTGATTTAAGCATATGCTAGCCGAATGCTTTTGTTCTTTATTTCCTTTTCTTTCCTTTGGTGAAATCGGCAAAACAAGAGAATGGTGCCTTGTTCTTTTCACCAAATTTTATTATTATTATAACTATTTTATGATATCATTTTATTTAACAAAATACCCTTGTTATTTCTTATTTAAAGTATGCATAATTGGACAAAATACATGTATAATATACACTTTCTAATCATCACGCCAAATGGCCGGCCACTTCATGGAGAAAACGGCAAATTGACATGCAAGTCCATTTGTTCACTACAATCCACAAATTAATCCCTTGAATTTGGCCTCCTATGTTTTTAATTCATCTCATATGAGTCCTTTCCAACAATTTCACATACAATTGGCATTTTCAACATTCAAAAATTCACACATAAGCTTATCACATAATTTAAACATAGAATATTATGCTCAATTATTTTTTTATGACTCGGTTTAGTGGTTTTGAAACCACTTCCCGACTAGGGTCGAAATGGGCTGTCACAACTCTCCCCCCTTTTAGGGATTTTCGTCCCCGAAAATCTTACCAGAAAATAGGTTTGGGTATCGGTCTTTCATAGCATTCTCGGATTCCCAAGTAGCCTCTTCGATCCCATGCTTGAGCCACAGCACTTTTACTAACGGAACCTTTTTATTTCGCAATTCTTTAACTTCTCGAGCTAAAATATGGATAGGTTCTTCTTCATAACTCAAATCATGCTGAATGTCAACTTTCGACGGATTTATCACATGCGAAGGATCGGATCTATAGCGACGGAGCATCGAAACATGAAAAATGTTGTGGATCTTTTCAAGTTTAGGAGGTAGAGTTAGTCGATAAGCAACCGGCCCAATACGTTTTGAAATTTCATACGGTCCAATGAATCTCGGACTCAACTTGCCTTTGCGGCCAAAACGGAGTATCTTTTTCCACGGTTAGACTTTCAGAAACACTTTATCACTGACCCGGTACTCGATATTTCTATGCTTCAAATCTGCATACGATTTCTGACAATCGGATGCTGCTTTCAAACTATCACGAACCGTTTTCACTTTCTGCTCAGCCTCTTTAATCAAGTCTACTCCAAAAATCTTATTCTCACTAAGTTCGGTCCAAAACAAAGGTGTACGGCACACTCGACCGTAAAGAGCTTCGTAAGGCACCATTTGAATACTCAATTGAAAACTGTTATTATACGCGAATTCAATCAAGGGTAAATATTTCTCCCACGAGCCACTGAACTCGAGAGTGCAACATCTCAGCATGTCCTCGAGTATCTGAATAACCGGTTCGGATTGACCGTCAGTCTGCGGATGGAAAACGGTGCTGAAATGAAGTTTAGTTCTCAATGCATCGTGTAATTTCTTCCAGAATCGCGAAGTAAAGTGAGGATCTCGGTCTGCAACAATAGAAGTTGGCACTCCGTGCAATCGTACAATCTGGGAAATGTATAATTCTGCTAACTGATCAAGTGAAAAGTCTGTACGAACCGAGATGAAATGAGCTGATTTGGTTACTCTATCAACAATAACCCAAATAGAATCCTTTTTACTCGGTGTTGGCGGTAATCCAGACACAAAGTCCATCGTAACTCGATCCCACTTCCACTCGGGTATCAAAATCGGCTGAAGCAATCCCGAAGGCACCTGATGTTTCGCTTTTACTTGCTGACATATCAGACACTTAGATACAAAAACAGAGATGTCACGTTTCATACCGTGCCACCAATATTGACGTTTCAAGTCGTTATACATTTTAGTGCTACCCGGATGTATAGACATTCGACTATTATGAGCCTCATTCAGGATAGTCGAAATGAACTCTGAATTTCTTGGAACACACACACGATCCCTAAACCTCAAACAGTCATTATTATCGACATGAAACTCCGAACTTATACTTGAACCACACTGAACTCGTTTAGCAACTAAATCGTCGTCTACATTCTGAGCTTCACGAATCTGTTAAAATATCACGGGTCTTGCTTCCAATTCGGCAATCAACACATCATCTGCCGACATCGTTAGTTTCACATTCATAGCTCGCAGGGAAAATAGGGATCTTCGGCTAAGAGCGTCTGCAACCACATTAGCTTTTCCCGGGTGGTAATCAATAATAAGTTTGTAGTCCTTTAGCAATTCTAGCCACCGTCTTTGCCTCAAATTCAAATCTCTTTTAGTCATCAAATATTTGAGACTTTTGTGATCGGAGAATATGTGACATTTCTCACCGAACAGATAGTGTCGTCAAAACTTCATGGCGAAAATGATGGTGGCCAATTCAAGATCATGAGTCGGATAATTCCGCTCGTGAGGCTTCAACTGCCTCGAAGCATTAGCGACAACTCGACCCTCTTGCATCAAAACGCAGCCTAAACCGTTTAGACTTGCATCGCTATAGACTACAAACTCTTTACCGAACTCTGGCTGAACTAACACTGGGGCTTCCGTCAAAAGGGTTTTCAGCTGGTCGAAACTTTTCTGACATTTATTAGACCACTCGAACTTGACATCTTTTTGTAGCAGTCTCGTCAATGGTACCGCTATCATCGAGAAACCTTTGATGAATCACCGGTAATAACCGGCAAGTCCTAGGAAGCTTCGAACTTCAGAAATATTTCTAGGGGGTTTCCAGTCGAGAATAGCTGAAATTTTGTTCAGATCAACTCGAATACCCGGAGCAGATACTATATGTCCCAAAAAGCCGACCTCACGCAACCAGAATTCACACTTGCTGAATTTCGCATACAGTTGATTTTCACGTAAAGTCTGAAGTACAAGTTTTAAATGCTCGGCATGCTCGATCTCATTGCGAGAGTAAACCAAAATATCCTCGATGAACACTACTATAAAACGGTCCAAAAACGGCCTAAACACCCGATTCATCAAATCCATGAAAACCGCAGGGGCATTGGTGAGCCCAAACGGCATCACTAAAAATTCGTAGTGTCCGTATCTCATTCTGAATGCGGTCTTCGGCACGTCAGAATCTCTAACTCTCAACTGATAGTAGCCGGATCACAGGTCAATCTTCGAAAACACTGAAGCTCCTTTCAACTGATCGAACAAGTCGTCAATTCGGGGTAACGGATACTTGTTCTTCACGGTGGCTTTATTCAGCTGTCGATAGTCGATACACATTCTTATAGTCCCATCTTTCTTTTTCACAAACAAAACTGGTGCGCCCCAGGGTGAAAAACTCTGTCGCGCAAAACCCCTGTCTGTTAACTCCTGTAGCTAAGATTTCAATTCTTTCAACTCAGTGGGTGCCATCCGATACGGGGCAATCGAAATCGACGTCGTACCCGGGACTAGCTCTATACCGAACTCAACCTCTCTAACAGGCGGTAATCCTGGCAATTTCTCGGGAAACACATCTGGATACTCCTTAGCTACAGGTACAGTCTTAAGTTCTCGTTCGAATACTTTGTCGTCTAACACATAAGCCAAATACGCTTCATGCCCCTTTCTCACATATCTCTGAGCTGACATGGTCGTAATTATGACAGGTGGCCTGTTTAGATCAATGGACTCAATTCGAATTATTTCATTATTTGAACATCGCAAATCAATAGTCTTTCGCTTGCAATTCACTATCGCGTCGTGAACGGTCAACCTGTCCATTCTGAGAATAATATCAAATTCATCGAAGGGTAAAAGCATCAAATCAGCCAGAAAACAAAAATCTCGAACCATCAGGGGACATTTCTTGCATACTTTATCAACCAGAACACAACGACCCAAAGGGTTCGACACTCGAATTACGAACTCAGTAGACTCAATAGGAAGAGTCTTACTGGAGGCTAAGGTTTCACACACGTATGAATGAGTCAAACTGGGATCAATCAAAGTGCATCAGTGTTAAAGAGAGTAAAAGTACCGGTAATGACATCTGGAGAAGAAGCCTACT
This sequence comes from Gossypium stocksii, assembly GCA_020496765.1. Taxonomy (NCBI): domain Eukaryota; kingdom Viridiplantae; phylum Streptophyta; class Magnoliopsida; order Malvales; family Malvaceae; genus Gossypium; species Gossypium stocksii. The sequence goes on from CM035622.1 coordinate 67,899,362, forward strand.
CTCGGGCACAAATGGCATACGCTCTGGTAGGTGCTCGAGCCTCGGATCTGACTACAGTGTCTTTCATCCCTCTCTGACTACCACTAGGATTTCCCCCTCGCCGTGATGGTCTACCTCGTGTAGCTGTGCCATTAGGTCTCTGACTCGGATCAGGAGTGCGTTCATCAACTTTCAGACAATCTTTAATAAAATGATCGGCAGATTCGCATCGGAAGCAGGAGCGGTCATGATGTCTACAGCTCCTCGGGTGCCATTTACCATAGTGCTTACACTCGGATCTATCCCGACGTTCATTGCCAACACTAGCAACAGAAGTATCTCGCAAACTCAACAGGGGTCGATGATGATCACGTCTAGAAAAACCCGAAGTATACTTGGATCTGCCCGAATCATCTTTAATCTTTTTGAATGATTGCTGAACAGATTTTCCCGCAGATCTCTTACGGAATTCTCTAGCTCCTTCCTCGGCTTTTCTTTTCTCAATACTGAGCTCTTCGGCTTTGCAAGCTCGCTCGACTAACACAACAAATTCTTTAATTTCCAGAATTCCCACCAGCAATCGGATATCTTCGTTTAATCTGTCCTCGAAACGTTTACACATAATAGCCTCTGTGGATACATATTCACGAGCATATCGGCTGAGCCACACGAATTCTCTCTCGTATTCAGTTACTAACATCTGACCTTGTTTAAGCTCAAGAAATTCTTTCCGTTTCTGATCGATGAACCTCTGACTGATATATTTCTTATGGAATTCAGTTTGGAAAAACTCCTAGGTGACTCGCTCTTTCGAAACAACAGAAACTAGAGTATTCCACCAGTAGTAGGCAGCGTCGCGTAACAGAGATACCGCACATTTCAGACACTCCTCAGGTGTGCAGGACAGTTCATCAAACACTCGAATGGTATTGTCAAGCCAAAACTCGGCCCGCTCAGCATCATCACTAGGAGTAGCTCGGAACTCTTTAGCCCCGTATTTTCTAATTTTGTCGACTAAAGGCCTACTCGATCTCACTGGATCGGTCACAGGAGGGGCCACATAAGTAGGGAGCAGAGTATTTGGGGACGGGGGTTACGGAACAGTCAGATTATATCTAAGAAATTAAGCGAACCAGCCGCTCATCATTGTATAAAAAGCTTGTCTCGTGTCATCGTCTTGATGACTAACATTCGGCTGAGAGTCATTCGGCGCTGTCCCTTGCGCGGGAGCAGGCGCTACGCTCTCTACATCATCCGCTACGGCTCGATCAGGTTCGGGATCCATTTCTATACCAAAAATCACATTTCAGATATCAGAAGTCATCACACTATCACCTCAACATCAAATGGCATGTATAGCTAGACTCATACTTACTATAGTAGTCTGAGAATCGACTAAACCTGGCTCTGATACCAATTAAATGTAACACCCCTAGACCCGTTCCCATCGCGAGAGGGTCAAGAGACATTACCTGACTATCAGTTAAGTTATCACAAACTCACTCGTACAGTTTATGACATTAGTACAATCATATATCGACACTCATATATTGAGACCATGATTTCCCTTAACCATTTCAATTTAAGACCAATTTACTAAACGTAAATATAGAAGTGTCACAATTTGGCAAGGCTCAACAACCAAAATCAACTAGACAGATTGACTACGTCCAAAACAAAGCACATATCAAATTTCGTCACTAGTCATATTCACCACATATATTTCATAGATTAAAATTATATATATATGGTATACTTCGAAACTAGCTTATAAACATACATATTGCACATCCATTCATATATAACATGATCAAGTTAACACCATAACCATAAAAGCAAGAGATTTAAGTGAGCCATTTTCGCATGGCGTAATTTAAATACAAAATCAAAAGTTATTTGTTTAACTGCAAAATGTCAAGCCTATACATGCCATTTCAAGGTTTAGCTACCAATACCGAAAGATGCGGTGATAGTGTGGATGGATTAAATTCTGGAATTCCCGAGACCGTCGCTAACGAACGAGATCTATAAAACAGAAAATGAAGAACAACGAAGTAAGCAATCATATGCTTAGTAAGTTTTTTTAAAAAAATAACAAAATCATTAGAGAGAGTAACATAATAATATCTAGCTTATGCATCTCATCTTTTGGCCGAGTAGGGATTAAACTAAGATTTCTTCTATCATTTATGTTGCAAGGATAAAATTCATGTATCCAACTAATTCAATCTATAACCGAATATATTCATCTAAATTTCCACGTCAACCTCATGCATAAGCACATACATCACATATTTGTGAAGTTAAACCCTTTAAATCGGAACTCATACGTCATATTCAGATTGTAAGCATGTGAGTGAATTTAGGCAATGATCTAAACATCCCTACCAAAATTCAAAATCATACTTCAAAGAGGATCAAATTCTCAACGAGAGTAAAATGCATACCTGGCTATTTTACGGTAAATAGTACCTTTTTGTTTAAAACTTGATTCAACATTTATTTTACGATTAAGTGTACGAATGCTTACTGAATTTTAACCCACCTTTGGTACTAGTAAAGATGTCCTTCGGAACCAAGCCCGATTCTTAACACTGGCTTAAAGCCCTTCGGAACTAAGTCTGGTCATTAGCACTGATTCGTAAGTCCTTCGAGACTAAGCTCGGATCATTAACTCTGGCTCAAAGCCCTTCGATACTAAGCTCGGATCATTAAAAACACGATTAAACATTTGTATATATATATATCATATCACCTTTAGTTATCATTTCTAATATTCAAATACAATTACGGCATGTTTATCAATACATACCATTCGGTTCACTAGTTATGATCAAGGACCAAATTTTGTTTATTGATATATCAAAGTTCATTGCTAACATTTGGCTTATAACAATTTCACACATTTTCCTTCCTTCCATAACATCCTAGCATAAACCTTAAATCAAAGTTTATAAAGGATACAAATGTACTATGATTTCATTATGTAATGAGTCAAAATTCTCTACTCAAGAACTTACCTCGTTGGATCGGACCGACTATTCCACCACCTTTGCTTTTCCTTTGTCCGAATGTGCCTCTCTTAGCTCTTGAGCTAAATTAAACAAGTTTACAGTTCAGAATCCATTACTAATATCATATAGTTATTAATTACTTAATCTATGCATAACCGAATACCTATATACATTCATCTCATTCACAAGCATCTCAATATACATTTACTAGACGTACTTACTCACAAAGATCAGAAATTTTCATATAGGCCTTTAACACATTTGCCATAATCCTTAAGCTTAGAACATCCCATCTCACACACATATTCAGCCTTATAAATATAAATTTTATAACACATATGTTTTCCAATTCAACACATCAAAACACCAAAGGTAGGCACATAACTATACTAGCCGATTATTACTTATCATCTAATTCCTCCTTCAATCATATTCGGCAAAGTACATATATTCGTACAAATGCTTTAACATTTAAATTTCGACCAAATCAAGACATTTATACCAAGGCTGCATACACATAAATATTTTTTTTATGCAAAATGTACAAACGGTCACACATATAAGTATATACATATACTCATTCATTCATCTTAAAATTAAATCACAACCATCTCTTAGCCACAAAACCTATCAAGGTTCCATTTGTACTTTCCAACATTCATACGGCAAGATGGTATTTACTATCATTCTTCCATTTCATAATAACCTTTCTTTGATATAAATATTCATGGTAATGATATAACCAAAATTTATTATAATTATACTAACATTTCTACCCTTAGCTTACGGTTTATGCTAGGCAACCATCAAGACCGAATGCCCCTTTAAGGATACAAATGGCACTACACAAATCAAAATCATATGTACCTATTTTGAACCTTCTCTTATCAAATAGAACACACTTGTTACACATTTAAACTCTACGTTCACAATCGGCAATATGGACATGTCCTAGCACATTAACCGATTCCCAAATTATCATGTAATCCACTTATTTACACATTCAACTAACATAACCTCACCCATCCTCCATTTCCTACTTAAGCATGAAAACAACAACCATTTCAAAGTTCTTATTCATGACCGGAAGCATATATCAATACCAACTTAAAAATCCATACATGGGCTATGTTAAGAACCTAAAGATCAACCAAATATCACAAAATTACAAGAAACAACATCCAAAACATACCTTGATTTAAGCATATGCTAGCCGAATGCTTTTGTTCTTTATTTCCTTTTCTTTCCTTTGGTGAAATCGGCAAAACAAGAGAATGGTGCCTTGTTTTTTTCACCAAATTTTATTATTATTATAACTATTTTATGATATCATTTTATTTAACAAAATACCCTTGTTATTTCTTATTTAAAGTATGCATAATTGGACAAAATACATGTATAATATACACTTTCTAATCATCACGTCACATGGCCAGCCACTTCATGGAGAAAACGGCAAATTGACATGCAAGTCCATTTGTTCACTACAATCCACAAATTAGTCCCTTGAATTTGGCCTCCTATGTTTTTAATTCATCTCATATGAGTCATTTCCAACAATTTTACATACAATTGGCATTTTCAACATTCAAAAATTCACACATAAGCTTATCACATAATTTAAACATAGAATATTATGCTCAATTATTTTTTTATGACTCGGTTTAACGGTTTTGAAACCGCTTCCCGACTAGGGTCGAAATGGGCTGTCACACTTTTCCTCTTATTTTCCTTATGGTTTCAGCAAAACAAGAATGAATGGCAACAAATTTTAAGTTTACTATTACATGCATGACCATTAATTATTAAAGTACTAAACTAGCCCTTTTATTATCAATACCACTCCACTATCCCTTGGCCGATTTTGTCCATGCAAATTATGCATGGTTTAATTGCTTCAATATCCTCTATATTAAAAGAACATCACCAAATCGGCACTTGCACATTGTCCCACTAATTTTCCTTTTTTTGCAATTGAGCCATTAATTAGTAAATTGACATCCAATTGACAAAATTAAAGCACCAACTTTTCACACATGATAATTCACATAGGATAAACGCAGAAAATAATATTTTAAAAATTTTTTGACTCGGTTTCGTGGTTCTGAAACCACTTTTTCGATTAGAGCCAAAATAGGGTTGTCACAACTCTCCCCCCTTAGGGATTTTCGTCCCCGAAAATCTTACCGGTGAATAGGTTAGGATAGCATTCTCTCATTGAGTCCTCAAGCTCCTATGTCGCTTCTTCAACTCCGTGTTTGAGCCAGAACACTTTTACTAATGAGATTTTCTTATTCCAAAGTTCATTTATTTCTTGAGCCAAAATACGAACTGGTTCTTCTTCATAACTCAAATCGGGCTAAATTTCAACCTCTGACGGACAAATCACATGTGAATGATCAGATCTATACCGTCTAAGCATCAAAACATGAAAAACATTGTGAATCCTCTCAAGTTCGGGTGGCAAAATTAATCTGTATGCAACCGACCCAATTCGTTTTGAAATTTCATACGGTCCGATAAATCTCGGACTCAAATTGCCTTTACGGTTGAATCTGAACACCTTTTTCCACGGTGAAACTTTAAGAAACACTTTATCTCCGACTTGATGCTCTATATCTTTTCGTTTCAAATCTGCATATGATTTCTGACGATCGGACGCTGCTTTCAGACTTTTACGAATTACTTTGACTTTCTGTTCGGCCTCTTTTATTAAATCAACTCCGTAAATCTTATTCTCACTGAGCTCGGTCCAAAACAATGGTGTACGGTATTTATGACCGTACAAAGCATCATAAGGTGCCATTTTGATACTCAATTGAAAACTATTATTGTATGCAAATTCAATCAAAGGTAAGTACCGTTCCCACAAACGACTAAACTCAAGGATGCAACATCTCAACATACCCTCGAGTATCTGAATAACTCGCTCGAATTGACCATCGATTTGAGGATGGAAAGCTGTAATGCCCTGATTTTCAAGATTTTTTGAGTTTCTATGATTTTTGGTGAATTTTTAAAATTTTGGTGTTCTGAATATTGGAATTGAGTTTAAAAGTGTTAGTGGGCCTTTAGAAGGCCCAAGCCTAAGTTAAAACCCGGTAAAATATGAAGTTTCAATTTTAAGTGAATAGGAGACTTGGTTAAATGGGCTTTTAAGAAAAACTTCGTAAATTATGATACAAGAAGAGCTTTGGCAAAGTGGCAAGGTGGCGCCACTAAGTTCCTAAAAAAGTGGCGCCTGGGAAGGAATTAAAGGTCTAGGGTTCAAGTTGCAAGGTAAGCATATTGTTCCTTTTTAGTTTTTAGGTATGTGCTGGGCATGTGATCACTTAAATGAATTTCGGCAAGGGCCTTAGGGAGGTTGGGACGATTGTTTTAGTTGATATTAGGGTTAGGTTCTTTTCTTTTTCTATCTTGGAGAATTAGGGTTAGCCACCTGAAAGCTTTCACTTTCATTCATCCTTTTCTAAGTTTTCACAAAAGCCGAAAACGCAAATTCCTTCTCTTTTGTGCTGATTTCTTCTTCCTCTTCTTCTCCTCCATTGTTTTCTTTTCCTTTTTGCTTCTTACCCCAGCTGAACACCCCTATTACTCAAATCCATCTTCTCTTTCAAATCCATCCTCCCTAAAACCACCATAGCCGATTGCCATAAAAGTCAAAATCCTGAAAACTTACTTCTTGTGCCGATTTCTCCAAGCCAATTCCTTCTTTTATTTTCATTCCTTTTGATCGAATTTCATCTTCTCTAAACCCTTAGTATCTTTCGGCAACACTACTCCAAAGTTATAGCCTCAAATCATCATCTTCTTCATCACTTAAAAAGCCGAAATACCATAGATTTAGGGACTTATAGCCGAAACTTCAGATCTCCTGGATTTGAGTTCTACTATCATTTAGAGGCTAGATCTACATTAGATCTAAGTAGAAACAAAAGGGAAATCAGTGGTAAGTACTCATTAGCCCAGATCTATAAGTTATTTTACAATTTAGAAAAAGTCAAAGTCCCTAAAATCTAGGGAGGCTGTCGATTTGGGCATAGGGCTCTAAGGGTCATTAACCAATGATTTCTTTTGGTGATTAGTACATACTAGAGGTGATTGATCGAAGGCTTGGATCTTTGGAACAACTAGACTTAGATATAGTCATTGGTTTTCGGCAAAGGTAAGATTTTGAAGGCTTTAAGGGCATTGGCCGAATATGGGTAAGTGAATATTTTGATTGTTTGTTGTAGATTTGCAATCTAAGAATTATGGTAATCGATTGTAGGACATCGTGGGGGATCTCAGTAGTAGTCGTCGCGAAACAGGTGTGTATCGAACACCCTCTCATAGTTCAATTCGACAAAAGCCAAAATGCCAAAATTCTGGCATTTCGTGGGCTTGTGAGTGTATGAGTGCTCACAAGACGTTTAGGAAACATTAGATTTGAAATTGCAAAGTGGTAAGTTAGTCGTGTGTGAAATTCTGTGCACTTCAGTAATTGGGCCTCGATAGGCTAAAAACGGGCCCAATGGGCTTATGGGCCCGTATGGGTGAAAATAGGTAAATAATCTGTACTGATAGATTGTAGGTTCAAAATCGTTTAAACTAATAAATTGATCATAAAATTTGAACTAAATGGGCTTAATTTGTTAATAGACACTGTAGGGCCCATTAGGGGTTTTAGAGCCCAATGGCTAAAACTGATAAATTAAGTTAAATAGATTACTGTGATGACAAATGGATTAGTAAGGGCTGTAATATGCATGAAAACCCTAAAAATTGATAAAGTTACTAAAAACCCTTGGTGGTGGAAAATTACTATTTTACCCCTAGGAGCAAAATGACTGTTATACCCCTAGGGCTAAGTGTGACCAAAATACATGTTTTACTGTTACTGTTTACAGCATGCCATGTCATTATTATCTGTTGCATGGGACTGGGATATTGATGGAGGAAGTACTGAAAGTGTCTTCACCACGTACTGGAGGCTTTGCCTCAACTTATTGATATCTGAGCAGCTATGCTGCAATTGTGGAGTGTAGGGCTGGGTGGGTTGAGTTATTCCCCACATGGTGTGTAGGGCTGGTACGGGTGGAGTGTAGCGGTTGGATTTAGGCTGGGTTGGGTTTGCATACATGTTAATATCTATTCTGTTCTGAAATAGGCCTATGGGCCGTACTGTTATCTGAAAAGGGCTGAGGCGCAGTTTACTATATCTGGATAGGGCTTCGGCCCAATTACCACTATGACTGGATAAGGCTTCGGCCTAGTGGGCTTGAGTTGATTTGGGCTCTGGATGGGCATTCTTTACACACTGAGTTTTCCAAACTCACCCCCTTTCTTTCAATCCATGCAGGTGAGCCCTAGTTGGTGCACTTGGAGCTAGGAGGGATTCAGAGTGGCCACGAAGATTAAATTTCTGGTTTTCAATTATTTTATTTTATTATTTATTTAGATTATTTTTATTATGGTTTCTGGGTTGTAATAAGGCCGCTCTATTTATTTTATTTTGGGTTTTAATTCCTTACTTATTTTATTTGTTTGCACTTAAGAATAATATTGTTTAAATTTTTTTGAAAATTAGATTTACTTGTTTTCGAAATAACACGATAAACGAACGTTTTCAAACCAAATGCACTTTCCAAAGAGTATTAAAGGTCACGTTTTTTTTAAAACCCTATCACGATCAGTATTAAATAGGACATTTATTAAGTAAATCGCGAATTTCTCTTAAAATAACAAAAATAGTTTTGCAAAGCTCGCCCTAATCTTAGTAACTAGGTAACATGGTTAGATATAGGTGATGTGACACACCAGATTTGGCCATAACGTTTGGGCCGGGTTTGGGGTGTTACAAAAGCAGTGCTAAAATGCAACTTAGTACCCAACGTATCTTGTAATTTCTTCCAAAACCGTGATGTAAATCTCGGATCTCTATCCGACACAATAGAATTTGGCACCCCGTGCAATCTCATAATCTAAGAAATGTACAATTCAGCTAACTTATCGAGCGAATAATCGGTATGAACAGGGATAAAATGAGCCGACTTTGTTAATCTATCAACCACAACCCAGATCGCATCTTTCTTGCTCGGTGACAAAGGCAACCCGGATACAAAATCCATCATGACGCGATCCCATTTCCACTCAGGTATCATAATCGGCTGAAGCAATCCCGAAGGCACCTGATGCTCGGCTTTCACTAGTTAGCATATCAAACATTTCGAAAGATATTCAAAAATGTCTCGTTTTATACCATGCCACCAATATTGACGTTTCAGATCTTTATACATTTTCGTGCTACCCGGGTGAACTGACATTTGGCTATTATGAGCTTCATTCAAAATTATCAAGAAAATCTCAAAATTTCTCGAAACACACAGTCGATTTCTGAATCTCAAGCAATCATTATCATCAAAATGAAACTCTGAATCCTCGTTCGAACCACATTGAGCCCGTTTAGCGATCAAATCATTATCCACTTTCTGAGCTTCTCGGATTTGTTGCATTAACACTGGTTTCGCTTTTAATTCCACTACCAACACATCATCAACGGACATAGACAAATGTACATTCATAGCTCGTAAAGTAAACATTGATTTTCGACTTAAAGCATCTGCAACCATATTAGCCTTTCCCGGATGATAATCAATGACAAGTTAATAATCTTTCAATAATTCTAACCACCGTCATTATCTCAAATTCAAGTCTTTCTGAGTCATCAGGTATTTGAGGCTTTTATGATCGGAATAAACATGGCATTTCTCTCCGAATAAGTAGTGACGCCAAATTTTCAAAGCAAAAACGATGACAGCTAACTCGAGATCACGTGTCGGATAGTTCCGCTTGTGAGGCTTTAACTGTCTCGAGGCATAAGCAACGACTTTGCCCTCTTGCATCAAAACACAACCCAAACCATTCAAAGAGGCATCACTATATATCACAAATTCCTTACTGAATTCCGGTTGAACTAATATTGGAGCTTCTGTCAAAAGATTTTTCAACTGATTAAAACTTTTCTGACACTTTTCTGACCACTCAAATGTGACATCTTTTTGAAGCAACTTTGTTAACAGTGTTGCTATCATCGAGAAGCCTTTCACGGACTGTTTATAATACTCGGCAAGTCCCAGAAAGCTCCGAACTTCTGAAACATTCCTCGGAGGCTTCCAATCTAATATAGCTGAAATTTTGCTCAAATCAACCCGGATACCCGATGCGGATACAACATGCCCTAAAAAGCTAACCTCACGTAACCAGAACTCGCATTTACTGAACTTGGCATATAGCTGCTTGTCTCGCAAAATTTGCAACACCAATCAAAAGTGTTTGGCATGCTCAGTTTCATCACATGAATAAATCAGAATGTCATCAATAAACACGACCACAAACCACCAATCAAAAGTGTTTGGGATGCTCAGTTTCATTACATGAATAAATCAGAATGTCATCAATAAACACGACTACAAACCGATCTAAGTACTGTTGGAAAATTCGGTTCATTAAATCCATGAAAATCTTAGGGGCATTAGTGAGCCCAAACAGCATCACTAAGAACTCGTAGTGTGCCTCCCTTGTTCTGAAAGTAGTTTTAGGCACATCAGAGTCCCTAACTCGCAACTGATAATAGCCCGATCTCAAGTCTATCTTCGAAAATACTGAAGCTACCTTTAGCTGCTCAAATAAATCGTCAATTCGTGGCAACGGATATTTATTCTTTATTGTGACTTTATTAATCTAACGATAATCGATGCACATTCGCATAGTTCCGTACTGAGATTTCAATTCTTTTAATTCGGTCGCTACCATACGATATGGGGCTATCGAAATCGGAGTCGTTCCTGGTACTAGCTCTATGCTGAACTCAACTTCTCGAACAGGTGGCAAATCGGGTATGTAACACCCCAACCCCGGCCTAGACGTTACGGCCAAGTCTAGTGTGTCACATTGAAGTGTTTTTCAAAAACCATGTTTTCATTGAAAACCCTTCCTAATGTTTAGAAACTTTTACCGGTAAACTTGTATAAAACCTTAGCTTGTGTTTATTTTTTTCCAAAACGTGATTCATTGTAATAATCAAAACAACTTTGTAAAATCTTATGGAAAAATTGTGAAAGCTTGTAAACCTTTGTAGTTGCGGAAACATCTTGTTTTAAAAATAGTTTAAGCGTCGGAAAATCCGACTTTCTTTGTTATGTCTTAAAGTGAATCGATACTATGCACCAGGTAGGATTCAAGAGAAGAGGAGGTGAGTCATTTAGACTGCTTAAGTACCAAGCTCTTCCTAGATCCAATCGTAGACATGCACACATCCATTGCCACACTTTAACCTTATAACTTATCCATGAACAACAAATTAAGTTTAAGTTTATTTAAAATATTTATTTGTCAAAAGATTTACGTTGCGGAAGTTTTGCTCTGTTATCGTGATATTTTGAAAGCAAGTAACTTTTATAAAAACACGGCTTAGAGCTAACTGATTTCAAAATTATTTAAACAATATCCTACTTAAGCTAAAAACTATTTAAAAAATTAAAAGCCCCAAAAAATAATAAGAGCGACCTCATTACAAACCGAAATTGAAAGTAAAGCGATTAAATAAAATAGTGAAATAATCAACTTTAAAACCAGAAAAGCAGTCTTCGTGGCCACTCTAAATCCTTCCAGCTCCAAGTCCACAAACTAGGGCTCACCTGCAAGGATGGTAGGAAAAAGGGGTGAGTTTGGGAAACTTAGTGTGTATAGAAACCCATCCATAGCTCAAATTAGCTTAAGCCCACTAGGCCTAAACCCTTGTCAATCTCAGTAATAATTGAGCTGAAGCCCTATTCAGATACGGTAAACTTAGCCTTAGCCCTTTATAGATAGCAGTACGACCCATAGGCCCATAACAGTAACAGTACATATAACATGCATGAATGCAAAGCCCATCACATGTGGGGAGACTACTCAACCCACCCAACCGCTACACACCACCGTACTAGCCCAACACACCATGTGGGGAAGCTACTCAACCCACCCAGCCTCTACACACCACAGTCGTAGCATTACTGTTCAGATATCGTGGCCACTAACAGTAATACGAGGCAAGGCCTCTTTCAGTAAACAGTACGAGGCAAAGCCTCTTTCAGTAAACAGTATGAGGCAAAGCCTCTTTTAGTAATCGTGGCAATGCCACTTGCACTTCCTCCATCAATAATCACAAAACCCATGCAACAGATAATTATGACATGGCATACAGTAAACAGAAACAGTAAATCAAGCATTTCAGTCAAATTTAGCCCTAGGGGTATATCGATCATTTTGTACCTAGGGGTAAAACGGTAATTTTCCACCTGTCAGGGTATTTCAGTAATTTTATCAGTTTTTAGGGTTTTCATGCATATTACAGTCACTACTAATCCATTTGTCGTCACAGTAGTCTATTTACCTTAGTGTAACAGTTTTAGCTATTGGGCCCTAAAACCCCTAATGGGTCCTACAATGTCTATTAGCTATTTAAGCCCATTTAGGTCAGATTTTATGATCGATTTATCAGTTTTAATAGTTTCTAAACCTACAGTCTAGCAGTACCCATTTTTTTACCAATTTCACCCATATGGGCTCGTAAGCCCACTGGGCCCATATTCAGCCCATCGAGGCCCAACTTACTGTATTGCACGAAATTGCACGCGAACTACCTTAGCACTTGTGATTTCAGATCTAACAATTTCTAAGCGTTTTGTGAGCATTCGTACACTCATAAGCCCACGAAATACTAACTTTCGGTCACTTTTCGGTTACTTTGGCCTTTGCCAAATTACACTGAAAAAGGGGTTCGATACACACCTGATTTGCGATTATACTGATGCGACCTCCTACGTGATTTCTCCCATAATCAACCACTTTAACAGATTAGACTACAAATCTACGAATACCGAAGTAGGAACTTCCTTACCATATTCAGCCAATACCTTTAATGGCCATGAAATCTTACCTTTGTCGACTTAGATTTACTGGATCTAGATCTGGTTGTACCAACGACCTCGCTTTCCAATACTCCTCGCTTGATCTCCTCCTTTGCTAACTAACTCACATAAGAACCAAAAACAACACTGAATCACTCTCAAGCCAAGTCGACAACCTCCCTAAAGAGCTAGGGGCTGTTCGGCTTTTCCAACATTCCATGAAACATTAAGTCAAAGTTTCAGTACTTACCAATTGATCTACTTGCTTTCCAACCACCTCTCTATCTCCGATCTCCTAACGATCTACTTTTCAAATGCAACTAGAGGAAGAATCACCATGATTTTGGCAAAAGAGAAAATCAGCAATTAAGTGTTTCGACTTCTAATGGTTGTCGACAGGGGTTTGAAAGAAAAAGGGGAAATGAGTAGGTTGATTCAGTCTTGAAGAAAAGGTGATGGAATGGGATCGATTTAAAGGTGCAAGAAGATCAAAGAAGAAGAGAATATGAGAAAAAATAATAGAAGAAGAAGGAGAAGGGAAGAGTAGATTCGGCTTTAATTGAGAAAAAATAGAAAAGAATATGAGCAAAAGAAATAAGATAAAATAGAAACAAAAAAAAATCCTGATTAAAAGGAGAAGCATAATCTACTAAGAACCATCCCCCAATTTAATCCCGTGCTTATCCTTATTTACCAACAGTATAGTTTGAATTTAATTCAAACTCCCACCGATCAGCAGCAGCCCTTATCCACCGGCTGAACATCATAATTCCCGCATAGCACGCTGCTACGTGTCCCCCAGTCCCGCACGGCTCCTTCCATGTGCGCACAGTAAAAAGGCCATCCTCCTGTGCGCGCCCCAGCTCGAACATGGGACCTCTAGGGTACCAAGCGCGCTACTGACCACCGCGTCGCAGCTTTGCTTTCAACATAATACGATTCCATTTAATCTTAAGCCATACCTGCCGAAGTCCCCGCTTCTTTAAAAAAATAAAATTACAATTTGCCTACACCTGGACTTTAACCCATGCCCCTTTGGAAATCCTAGCACGCTACTGCCACTGCGCCACTGGCACTCCTTGTGGCATAATCTCGTTGCAGCTTCCTTTAAGCCCTTTTTAAAATGCAACCTAACTTCTAGAAAAAAACCAAACTCTACACACGCTGAACCTCGAACCTAGGCACTCCTTCGTCCTCCTAGCGTGCTTAGCCACTGGGCCAGGCACATCCTTTGTGTCTAAACTCAGCCCAATTTATATATAACTCCTATTGCCCAGATTCCCCTAAAGAAGCAAAATTAAGGATTTTTGCTAGAGTCTTGGATCAAACCTAAGATTTTTTCCATACCATAAATCATTCATAATTTATTTAAACACTAAATTTAAACACCAAATTAATAAAAATAATATTATATACATATTTTTTTCTAATACTAGTAATTACAATTTTCATACAATTTTAAAGCATCAATAATAATAATAACAGTAATATTTTTATAATTTTTAAAACTTCTCAATTATTCAGGTTTTCTTTTATCCGAACCCCGACTCAAGGCCTAATTCTTCTAGGCCCAAATTTAGGGTGTTACAGGGTAATTCCTTGGGGAATACATCCGAATATTCACAAACCACAGGTACGGTTTCAATTCTTCTTTCCGATACTTTACTATCCAAAACATATGCCAAATAATCTTTACATCCCTTTTTCATATACTTCTGAGCCAAGATCGAGGATATCACTGCTGGTAACCCGTTCAAATCAGTAGACTCAACTTGAATTTTTTCACCACTTGAACATCGCAAATTAATTACTTTTCTTTTACAATTTACTACAGTGTCGTGCACGGTTAACCAGTCCATACCGAGGATAATATCGAACTCGTCAAATGGCAATAGCATCAAATCAGCCCGAAAATAAGAATTCCAAATCATTAGGGGACAGTTCTTGCACATTTTGTCTACTAACACACACCGGCCCAAAGGTTTGACACTCGAATCATAAATTCAGTAGACTCGACAGGTAGAGTCTTACTGGATGCCACAGTTTCACACACATAGGAATGAGTTGAACCGGGGTCAATCAAATCAATAACATCAGTATCAAAAAGGGTGAAAGTACCGGTAATAACATCTGGAGAAGAAGCATCCTCGCGCGCACGTATGGCATAAGCTCTGGCAGGTGCACGAGCCTCAAATCGAACAGCGGTGTCTTTGGTACCTCTCTGACTGCCGCTAGCATTACCCACATGTCTAGGTGGTCTACCTCGTGCTGCAGTGTTACTAGGTCTCTCACTCGAATTAGTGTTCCACTCAACCAATTTCAGACAATCTCGGATAAAATGTTCGGTTGACCCACACTTGAAACAGGAGCGGTCATGCAATCTGCAGCTCCCCGAATGCCATTTACCATAATGTTTGCACTCAGATCTATTCTGATGATCATTGCCAACACTAGCAAAGAAGGTAGCTCGTGTACTCAGAGGAGGTCGGTCGCGATCTTGTCTAGAAAATCCTGAAGTAGTATTGGATCAGCCCGATTCATCTCGAAACTTCTTCGAGGATTATTGAAAGTTTTTCCCCGAAGATCTTTTACAAACTCTCTAGCTCCAGCTTCGGCTTTTCTTTTCTCAATCCCGAGCTCCTCAGCTTTACAAGCTTGCTCAACAAGTACCACGAATACTCTATCAAAGTATACAAGTAAACAAAATTCATTCACTTCAAATTTACTCATTAATATCCAAATCAAAGATTTAGCTATATCCACATATAATGGAAATCGTTAAAAATCTTGTTTAATTATCGAAAAACCATGATTAAAATCGCTCAAACACTTATTCAAATCATTGCTTTATTTCACACTTGGCAACCATACATATAATTGTTAACAATTAAGCATTTGGTTCTTTTAATTAACAAAGTCTTCTCAAATACAAACTAGTCAATTTCTTGTATCACAAAGCCACATATATATATATATATAGCAATTTGACAAGCTTCACACTAATTTTTCTACCGTCTCCATTTTTAAACATAAAACACTCAAACTTTAGCACATTACACACTCATGGCCGAATACATGTTTCACCTCAAATTCAAACAATCATACATTCACCACTGAATTCCTTCAATTATCACATTATTCCATCTATTTCAAGCTCAATTTAACAATTAAGCATGATTTACCAATTTTTAACACTATTTCTAAATTTTAACAAGTTGCCGTATGCAACTGTACCCCAAATTTCATGAATTTTAAGCCATGGGTTCATTACACAATGCATTTAACAACTAAATTTCATAAACAATTAAGAAAAATCACATTACACACCTTTAATTCATGCAAGGACCGTGGCCGAATGCCTTAGTTTCTTTTCCTCTTATTTTCCTTATGGTTTCGGCAAAATAAGAATGAATGGCAACAAATTTCAAGTTTACTATTACATGCATGGCCATTAATTATTAAAGTACCAAACTAGCCCTTTTATTATCAATACTACTCCACTATCCCTTGGCCGATTTTGTCCATACAAATTATGCATGGTTTAATTGCTTCAATAGTCCTCTATATTAAAAGAACATCACCAAATCGGCACTTGCACATTGTCCCACTAATTTTCCTTTTATGCAATTGAGCCTTTAATTAGTAAATTGACATCCAATTGACAAAATTAAAGCACCAAATTTTCACACATGATAATTCCCATAGTATAAACACAGAAAATAATATTTTAAAAATTTTCTGACTCGGTTTCGTGGTTCTGAAACCACTTTTTCGATTAGGGCCAAAATAGGGCTATCACATTTTTGCTAACTTGGGCCTCAAATTTGGACTATATGTACAGACTCACTTAAAAGAAAATTTGATTAGTACTTAGGCCAAGTTTTGGCCTCCTTTAGTAACATGGAAAATAATTAAAATTAAAATAAAACTGGTACTTAAGAATTTGAAATTTAATTAAAATTTCTTCTTAACAAATTACATTAAATTAATTCCAGAAAAGGTTGGAGGGGTCACAGTGGTCTCGTTTAAATTCCAATCTCCTTAGACAGAATTAATTAAATGTATAAATTAAGAAAATAAATTTTAATTATTTATTTATTTACGAAACAAATTTGTGAAAAATCAAGGGTCTGTTAATTTGAATGAGGATTCAACTTGCTCAACTTCACCATCCCAATAGTGTTTGAGACGTTGACCATTAACTTTAAACATACCTCCGTGATTGTCGTATAATTCAACAGCTCCATAAGGATAAACTCGATAGATGGTGTAAGGTCATCTCTATTAGGATTTCAGTTTCCCAAGAAATAACTTCAACCTTGAATTAAACAACAACACCTTCTGACCTTCCTTAAACTTACGAGACTGTATGTGACTATCATGCCATCTTTTTTATCTTTCTTTACACATTTTGGCATTCTTATAGGAAAACAACCTCAACTCTTCCAACTCATCCAATTGTAACATCCTTCTCTCACCGGCTTGCTCAAGATCAAAATTTAACTTCTTCAAAGCCCAGTGAGCTCTGTTTTCCAACTCTAACGGCAAATGACATGCCTTCCTAAGGACTAACCGATAGGGACTCATCCCTAACAATGTCTTGAATGCTATACGATAGGCCCACAATGCATCGAGTCTTCGAGACCAATCTTTTCTACTAGGGCGTACTACCTTTTCAAGGATGCCTTTGATTGCACGGTTCACTCTTTCAACTGCCCAATGGATTGGGGGTGATAAGCAGTAGAAATCTTGTGCTTAACATCATACTTGTCAAGCGACCACTTAAGCCACTTGTTCACAAAATGAGAACCTTCATCACTAATAATAGCTCTGGGTGTCCCAAATCGTGTAAACACATGCTTATGCAGGAATCACATGACTATTTTAGCATGATTTATAAGGTATGCTTCAGCTTCAACCCATTTGGATACGTAAACCACAACAACCAAAATGTACTTGTTTCCATACGAAGAGGGAAACGGGCCTAGGAAGTCAATGCCCCATACGTTGAATAATTCAGTTTCCAAAATATTTGTTAATGGCATCTCATTCCTCCTTGATATATTTCTGGTTCTTTGGCAATTACCACAGTTCTTCACATAAGTGTAAGCATCTTTAAATAATGTAGGCCAAAAGAAACATGCTTGCAAAATCTTGGCTGCGGTACGTGAGCCACCAAAGTGTCCCCGACTTGGAGATGAATGGCAATGATATAAGATCTCAGCAATCTGACTTTCAGCTACACACTTTTGGATTATGTTACCTGCACATAGTTTGAACAAAAACGGATACTCCCAAAAATAATACCGACTATCATGAAGGAATTTCTTCCTTTGTTGGTATGTCTTTTCTCGAGGAATTATTCCACATGCAAGATAATTGGCAAAATCAGCAAACCAAGGAGTTTCATGAATTTAACTTAACTCAAATAGATGTTCATCTAGGAAGTTCTCGTTGATTGGCACACGTGATTGAGTTGCCTCATCTTGCTCTAACCTTGACAAATGATCAACTACTTGACTCTCGACTCCTTTTCTGTCTTGGATCTCAAGGTCAAATTCTTGAAGCAAAAGTATCCAACGAATTAGCCTTGGTTTCGCATCTTTCTTGGTGAGTAAGTACTTAATGGCCGCATGGTCAGTAAATACCTTAACTTTGGTACCTATAAGATATGAGCAGAATTTGTCAAAAGCAAAGACTACAGCAAATAGTTCCTCTTTGGTTACTATATAGTTGAGTTGGGCTCCCGTCAAAGTTCTGCTTGCATAGTGGATAGGGTGGAAGACTTTGTTTCTTCTTTGACCCATCACAGCTCCAACAGCATAGTCACTCGCATCGCACATCAGTTCAAAAGGTGAGCTCCAATCGGGTGTGACAATTATTGGGGCTGAGACTAATCGTTTCATCAGATCTTTAAAAGCTTCTAAACACGCTTTTTTGAAATCAAACACTGTACCTTTCTTTAACAATAAACATAGTGGTTTAGAAATTTTCAAAAAATCCTTGATAAACCTTCGGTAAAACTTGGTATGGCCTAAGAAACTTCTGACTCCTTTCACATTGATTGGAGCTAGTAATCTTTCAATTACATCCACCCTCGCTCTATCAACTTCAATTCCTTTCTTTGAGATTTTATGTCCCAAGACAATCCCTTCCTTAACCATAAAATGGCACTTCTCCTAATTAAGGACAAGATTTGTCTCTTCGCATCTCTTTAGTACCTTAGCTAAATTATTCAAGCAAATATCATAAGTGTTACCAAAAACAGAAAAGTCATCCACGAAAACTTCAACAAAATTTTCTACCATATCAATAAATATTGCCATCATGCATTGTTGAAATGTTGCAGGTGCATTACACAAACCAAAAGGCATTCGCCTAAAAGCAAACGTACCGTACATACAAGTAAACATTGTCTTGTGTTGGTCCTCTAGAGCTACAACTATTTGGTTGTATCCCGAATATCCATCCAAGAAACAGTAAAACTCATTACCTGCCAGTCGATCTAACATCTGATCCAAAAAAGGCAATGGAAAATGGTCCTTTCGAGTAGCTTTATTCAGTTTTCTGTAATCAATACAAATCCTCCACCCAGTAACAGTTCTCATTGGAATCAACTCGTTATGCTCGTTTTCAACAATTGTGATCCCCCCTTTCTTCGGCACACACTGCAACGGACTTACCCACAAACTATCTGAAATAGAATAGATGATTCCTGCATCTAACCATTTGATTACCTCCTTTCTCGCCACTTCCTTCATAATCAGATTAAGTCTCCTTTGCCCATCAATTCGAGCTCTTTCACCCTCCTCTAAAATGATTTTGTGCATGCAGAAAGAAGGGCTTATACCTCGAATGTCAGCTATAGTCCAACCAACTGCTTTTTTGAATTTTCTTATAACAACAATTAGTTGTTCCACTTAATCTTTTGTTAGGTCTATTGAAATAATCACAGGCAAAGTAGAACAGTCACCTAAATAAATGTATTTCAAATGGGAAGAGAGTACCTTTAGCTTGAGTTTAGGTGGTTCATCGATTGACAACTCGGGTTGAATAAATTCTCTGACTTCTGACTCCAACGGTTCAAACTATGTGGTCTGAATAAACTTCCTCAAATTGGCTTCCATCAAAGCCATGTTTTCTTCACTTTCTTCATCCTCCCAAGGGTAAAACTCTAAGGCTTTCTCCAATGGATCTTCTTCACAATTTCTTTCCATAGACACAAAGGTCTTTATTTCTTCCATAACTGAACACTCTTTTGCTGGATCGAGAAATTTCATTGCTTTCAGAATGTTAAAAGTTACCTGATCGTCTTGAACTCTCATGTGAGTTTGCCTTTCTGTACATCAATTAACGTTCTTCTCGTGGCTAGGAATGGTCTTCCAAGGATGATAGAACTTCCTTAGCTACTTCAAAATCTAAGATAATGAAATCAGTGGGAAAAATAAATTTATCAACTCTTACCAAAACATCCTTGATCTTTCCTTCAAGGTATGCTGTAGATCGATCTGCTAGCTGAAACGTCGTCGTACATCACCTACTCCTAACATCTTGAAAATAGACTTAGGCATCAAGTTGATACTTGTTCTTAAGTCACACAAAACTTTACCACTATAAGATTCACCGATGTTGTAGGGTATCGTAAAGCTTCCTAGGTCCTTCAACTTTGGTGGCAACTTAATCTGCAGGAACGCACTGCACTCCTTTGTTAAAGCAACAATCTCATACTCACTTAGTCGTTTCTATTTGGATAGCATATCCTTCACAAACTTCACATAGTTCGACATTTGTTCTAAAGCCTCCACCAACGGGATGTTGATCTGTAGCTGCCTCAGAACATTGAGAAACTTCTTGAACTACACCTCTTGTTTTTGCTTATGTTGTGCAATCTTTGCGGATATGGAGGTGATAGAACTTTAGGTTGGATTGGACAACTCTTCTGGGTAGATAAATCTGCGTCCAAAGATGATGTTAAAGTATATGAATTTAGTAAGTTAGGATTTACCTTGTCAGACTTGGCAGATTCTGACTCTGTTGGTGTAGGAATTTCAGCGGCTGGTTGTCTTTCCTCTTTCCTCATAGGATCATCTTCAACATCAATCACTTGGGGCTCTAGAACTTTACCACTTCGTAATGCCACTACCTTGATATGCTCTTTACCTAAGTTTCTTGGATTCTCAGTATCTCTCGGCAAAGTTCCTTGCGGTCTATTGCGAAGCTCTGTAGCTAACTGACCCATTTGGTTCTCCAAATTCTTCAGTGTTGCTACTTGGCTTTAGATCAAAGCGTCATTCTTCGCCATGTATGCCTTTAATAAGTTATTCAAACTGTTTGATGACTCAGCTTGGGCTGGCCTTGGAGCTTGCTGAATATACCTTTGGGATTGGTTGGGTTTCTGCTACATAAAGTTGTTCGGTCCATTTCCTTGGTTGCTCCAAGAAAAGTTAGGATGGTTACGCCATGAAGGATTGTAGAAGTTGGACTGGGGTCCGTGTCCACTCCTATTTTGCTACTGGTTCCCCACATAGTATATTGACTCGGGATTTGATGGACAATTCTCAAAGGAATGACCCTCCCTACAATATACACAGGAAACTAGATCAAACGGACTTGGTGGCTAAGCTGTAAAATTATTAGAGTTGTTAATGGTAACCTATTTCAACATCGAGGAGGTAGACGATACCTGAGCTAATAATGAAGTGAGAGCATCAACTTCATGAACTCCGACTACACGTCTTCCTGAATCTGTACAATTTGTTGGCCATTGATAGTTGTTGCTTGCAATCCTCTCGATGATCTCATAAGTCTCATTATAAGACTTAGACAAAATTGCACCATTCGCAGAAGCATCTACCATCGACCTCTTATGCGCATTGAGACCATTATAGAATGTTTCCAACTGGATACAATGCGGAATCCCATGATGAGGCACTTATGAAGTAACTCTTTGAATCGCTTCCAAGCCTCATACAAATACTTGTCATCTACTTATTGGAAAGTTGTGATCTCGTTCCTTAGCTTAGCATTCTTGCTAGGCGAGAAATACTTAACCAAAAATCTTTCTGCTAATTCTTGCCATATAGATATGGAACTCGGTGGCAAAGAATTGAGCCATGCTTGTGCTTGATCTCGCAACGAGTACAGGAACAACTTCAGCCTTAATGCGTCATTAGTCACACCGGCTATCTTGAATGAATCACTCACCTCTATAAACAATCGAAGGTGGAGATCTGGATCTTTTGTGGGCATGCCATTGAACTGGCCCACAGTTTGTAGCATTTGAAACATCACTGGTTTCAATTCGAACTAGGTTGCCTCAATATCTGGCCTTCTAATTTCTAGGTTCAACTCATTGAAGAGTGGCACAGCATATTGTCTGATGCATCGGTCCCTATCATTTGCGATGAGGATGGGATTTCATAGATGATCGACTTCATTACCTTGGTCTTGATTTTGATTTCCAAGGTCCATCTCATTTTGTCTTTGGGCTGTTCATTCATGTCTTCTTTGTCTAAAGGTCCGCTCGATTTCAGGGTCTACAGGGAGTAAATCGATAAGCTGATCTATGCTCATAAACTCTTGAAAGAAATTGACAAAATTAAAAAGAATAAGTTAGTAATGTTAGAAATAAACCAAATTGAAAAATAAATAATTTCACAAAAAATAACTCTGGCGACAATTAACAATCCCCGACAACGGTGCCAAAAACTTGTAACGGTTGGTTTGTGCAAGTGTACATAGTCACTCAAGTAATAAGTAAGTATAAAGAGTTATCGTCTCCACAGGGATTGTATTAACGCAAAGTCAATTAATTATAAAATTATATTAGCAATTCGGTGAATAAAAACTCAATTTGATTGGTAGTGATGGTTAAAAAAATTAAAATAACTAGATGCAATGATCCCTGATGTAAATTATCCTAAGTATGCAACTATATGAATGAAATAGATTTTAGCAAATTTAACACGATATGCAACAATTCTAACATAAATAAACTAGGGCAATTACTCTAATTAAACTTAATTTATTTTCAACATGCTTAATAACATTCGAAAAACATTCCATTGCAACTCGACCTTTCATGAGTTTGAAAACCATTTTAGGATTTCTTAGTATTCATGTGAAGTAACAGGGACAGATTAAGGTATGAAACAATTCACCCACAGAAATCTAAAAACTATGTAGATAATAGAGCCGTACTAGGGATGTTATGTAACCTGCAATTTAATCGGTTTAAGAATCTAAATTGAGCATGCACATTTCAATTATGCGTCCATTAGCCATCGTCCAGTTAGGATCGCTCAGCTAATTCAGGTGCATTTTAATCACGTATGAATAAAATACAGACTTGATTTTAATTGAAAACATAATGATTGAGGCACAAAAATTTTAAGCATGAATCAAATAAATATTATTTAATTAAAATAATCATCCCAGCTAATTCAGGTGCATTTCAATCACGTATGAACAAAATACAGACTTGAATTTAATTGAAAACATGATCGATTGAGGCAGAAACATTTTAAACATGAATCAAATAAATATTATTTAATTAAAATAATCATCCCAGCTTAAATAAAATTAAGCTTTCATTGTTGAAAACAAGAACAAAGAACTCATAGCAAACATTCAAATTAAATTCAAGAAAAGAAAGATTAAACCCTATTTAGACGGCTATCACCCAAGACTCTGAATAGTGAGAACTCTTTCGACTCTTGCTTGCTCCTTTACTGATGGCTCTCTGAGGTGGCCAACCAAGGTTTCTTGATAAGCTAAATAGATGAAACCTCTTAAGGAGTGATGGTGGATGGCGTGGGGAGAAGAGAGAGTTGAGAGAAAATGAGAGAAGAAAAGAGAATGGATGAATGAGGGATGATTTGAGAAGTGAGGTGAAGGGTCTTATTTATAGGTGAGGTTGGGGTGTGAGTTTACTAAAAATGGAAGTGTTCATCCACTTCAAATCCTTCCAAGTGTGGCCGGCCATATATGTAGATAAGGTGACTGATGAATTATATAGGAAAAATCCTATATATTTTCCCGTTTACAGCTACCACTGGAGTGTAGGGATGGGTGGGTTGATATTTATATCCCTACATGAGTGTAGGGTTAGAAGGGAAATGGAGTGCAGAGTTGGATTGGGATGGGTGCATTGCACACATATGATATTGATGTGACATGGGCTAAGGCCCAACTGAGGCCACTAAGGGCTTAGGCGCGAAGGCCACTGTATATTGTGTTATGGGCTCGGGCCCAACTGAGGCTATTGTGAGCTAAGGCCCAAAGGCCACCGATATTAATAGGGCTTAGGCCCAATGTGTTAATTGCATGTTGATATGATTGCTGAGGGTTGTACACACTGAGTTTTCGAAAACTCACACCCTCTTTTATTTTTTTCAGGTGACCCTTAGTAGGCGGCTCGACATAAGAGAGGACTCGGAGGTGGCCACACTGCAAGTTAATTAGAAAATTTAATAGTTTCAAATTACTTTATCTTTAATCACTTTTATTTCGTTGGGATGTAATAAGGCCTATCATCTTCGATACGGTTTTATATTTGGGTTTCTTCATTATTATTACTGTTGAGATTTTGGTTAAAAATTTAAACATGGTTTCAAAATCAATATAATTAACTTATTCTTTTTCTTAAAACATGAGCTTCCACCGCAATTAACAAGAAACATACCAAGGGGTACAACCATGGGCTTCTCTTCCCAAAATCAAAGCTTTTATCTAACTCACCTGAACTTTTAAACCAAGCAGAGGTTCAAATGGTTTTTATCCTTAAATATTTTTCTAGCGAAGCCGATTTGAAATTAAACCAATGATTTAAATAACAAACAGATAATAGTTTCTAATCTTCCAACATATCAAATTTGTGCGAGTTACCCTATAATGTGACATCACACGATTCGGCCATAACGTAAGGGACGAGTTTGGGGTGTTACAGTATCATATTAATCCAATAGTTTTCAAACATTCATAATCAAATCATGCTTTAATCAAACATATAAAGCTTTAAGAATACAGTTGGGACTAATTCAATAACATATAGAAGATATAGGAAAACTTAGGAAATTTTTCGAAATAGGGTCACACGACTGTATGCCCAGGTCGTGTGCCTCACATGGGCACCAGACACACCCATATGTTATCCTGACTTAGCTACACAGGTACTAGACATGCCCGTGTGTCGAGCCCATGTGTCAAACTGTCCAATTTCATCAGGGTGCAGGGGTTACACGGTTGAGACACATGCTCGTGTGCTAAGGCCGTGTAACATAAAAATGGGCTTGATTTAAGCCATATTTCCCCTTCATAATCTTTGTACCTACAAGCATCA
The DNA here is from genome assembly GCA_020496765.1 of Gossypium stocksii. Classification (NCBI taxonomy): domain Eukaryota; kingdom Viridiplantae; phylum Streptophyta; class Magnoliopsida; order Malvales; family Malvaceae; genus Gossypium; species Gossypium stocksii. Next base: position 67,924,627 of record CM035622.1, read on the forward strand.
TTTCGCACCAATTCAATACACCAAAAGAACAACAATTTTAGCCAAAACAAACACACACACACACACACACACACACACACACACACACATACCAATTCATAGTCAATCAAATTCATGCCAATTTGTACCATTAAAACATGTACCAATATGAGTCAATTCAATACCTATTTCAACTTATCAACTTATCACATTCACCATCATATAAGCTATATACCATTCATCAAATTTTCCATAAAAGGAGTATATCATAAGAAACTTTCATGCCAAAATAACCATTTTCAAACCAAGCCATATCACATAGCTTGGACATATACCAAAATTCACAACATAATCACTAGCATAAGTGACCAAAAATTCAGCTCAAATACTAGCCTAGACATGCCATATTTTCATCATTTACAATAGTTCCAAAAGTACTAATAGATGCCTGGATAGTGCGATAGCAATCTCCAACCTCGTTCAAATTGAGCTAGCTTCCAAAATCTATAAAACACGAGAAAATAAATAGAGTAAACTTTTAAAGCTTCGTAAGCCCGTATAATATAGAATTAAACTTACCAATATGACATTAACATTTAAAGCAATATAAAGCCAAATCATTCGTCCAAATGCCTATTCATCACATTCATCTAAAGGTTAGTACTTATCCAAATCATATACATCCATGTATAAGGAAGAAATCAACATATCTTTCATGTAATACTTCAATACATATCATATATCTTATAAAACATATAAACCATGTAATCCATATAATTCATATATTAATTCATTCATTTCTCATATATTCTTATAACATGTAATCAATGTAATCATAAAATTCTTATATCATATAAATCATGTACATCATGTGGCATTTATACTCTTATACCATATAATTCTTTAAAACCATGTAGCATATATCATGTAATCATGTACTTGTAACATATTACTCATGTAGTTCATGTAATCCATGTACTTAATATAACATATATACCATGTACATTTTGTATCTTTATAACATGTATTCTTTATTTATCATATCAGTATAATACCCGTTGAACCTTTGGAAATATCGAGGGATACTCAGGTGATACACACTAAGTGTATAACCGGTAATTTTTCAATTAATCAAGTATGCTCTATCGAGCCATGTACAGTATGCTCCCCCTGAGCCGATACCGGTAAGCTCCGTAGAGTTGAAACGGTAAGCCTCGAAGGACTAAAACGGTAAGCCCGAAGGCTAAACGGTAAGCTCATGAGCTGTGGTGAGTCCGCAACAAATGCAAGAGCTCAACCAAACGGTAGCCCTAGTGACATGTCACTTGTATCCTACAAGTTTCTACGATTCAAACGAGACTCAATATTTAATTTCAAACATGTATTCAATAGGCAATTTGGTTTCATAATTCATTATACATTCATATAACATTAAAATAGCAACTATAAATAAAATACAAGTTCGATTCTAATTATACGAACTTACCTCATATTAGCTCGTAAATCTAATATCTACTCGTCTACCTTCCGTTTTTCTTGATCAAGTTTTGATATTTGTTTATCTTGGTCTAAATTTATCAATTCAATGTTTTTAGTAACCAAAAAATTCAATAGAGTCCCTAATTCACATATATGGCAAATTACACATTTGCCCCCATAATTTTGACTAGTTTGCAATTTAGTCCTTTATACACAAAATAACAAATTACACATTTTTAACCAAAAATAACTATAGCCAAATTTCATATGACTTCTATTAAGCCCATATTTTCAATTATTTCACATTTCTAACCCTAAAATTTCTATTTTTTTCAATTTAATCCCTATTGCTCAAATTTCTCAAAAATCACTTTATAAAACTTGTATATCTATTAACAATCTTTAATAATCTATCAAGAAACATCAAAATACACAAGTATTCAACAATGTAATCTTTCAAAAACATCAAAACTTCAGAAATTAAGGTACGGGCTAGCTATACCGAGCTACAACGAACTCAAAAACATAAAAACCATTAAAAATAGGTTAAAAACCGTACCTAAATGAGCTTGAAAGCAATGGCTGAATGTAAACCTAGAGAAATGGCTTTTTCTTCCCTTAAGAATCGCTAAAGGTTGAAGATAACCAAAATTATCATTTTGTTTTTATTAATTATATTATATAAAACATTTTACAAGTTTAACCTTTAATAAACTATTTAAAATTCATGTTTAATATGGACTAAATGTCCACTAACCTTACCAAAGGTATATTATCCACATAAGGACTTCCATTTATAAAGCCATGGTCAATTTAGCTCTTTTACTAATAGAAGTCATATTTATCGCTTTACGCGATTTAGTCCTTTTTACCGAATTAGCAAATCAAACGATAAAATTTCTTTTTGAAATTTTCACACTATGATTCTATCATGTAATAAGACTTATTAAAACAATAATATAAATATTTTGACTCGGTTAAGTGGTCTTGAAATCGCCTGTTCCAATTAGACTCAGAAATAGGCTGTTACAACACTCCCTCTTTAGGGGTTTTCGTCCCTCAAATCTTACTGGTAAATAGGTTAGGGTACTATTTTCACATAGCTTCCTCTATCCCGTGTTTACACCAAAGAACTTTCATAAGTGCTATTCGTTTATTTCTCAACTCTTTTATTTCTCGGGCCAGAATGTTGATCGGTTCTTCATTGTAAGACAAATCTGACTGTATTTCCACATCAACGGGAGATGTAACACCCCAAACCCGGCCTAGAAGTTAGGCCCAAATCTGGCAATGTCACATTGAAGGGTTGCTTTCAAAAAATAGTTTAGTTAAAAACTTAGTTCGAAACGAAATATGCTTGATAGGAATTTACTTAGTTAAAAATTCGAAGAATTAACTTAAATGAAATAATTTAAGAAAACATGTTTATTAAATATAGCGGTAACTAAATAAAATCCCAAGTAAATTATGAAATCGAAGATACATAGCCTTATTACATCACAGCAGAGATTTAAAAGTGATTATTTTAAAACACTTAAAAAATCTATATTGAAAATTCCTAAGTAACTTGTAGTGTGGCTATCTCCGAGTCCTCTCCTGCGTCGAGCCGTCTATTGTGGATCACCTGAAATATTAATAATAAGGGCATGAGTTTCGAAACTCAGTTTGTACGACCCTTGGCAATCAAATCAATTCATTATACATATATCACATTGGACCTAAGCCCTAACAATATCCGTGGTCTGGGCCTTAGCCTACATTGACCTCATATCATACCAGAATTACATGTATGCAAATGTTCCCATCCCAAATCCAACTACTACAGACCACCCGTACTAGCCCAACACACATGTGGGGATGTCTACATCAACCCATCCATCCTCTACACTCCAAAGGTAACACTGGTTGCAGCACTACTCAAATGTTGCAGCAAGTTGCTTGTAGCTCAAAAGCCTTCGTTGGGTCCACAGTCGTCAAGTGACTGTGTGACCTTCATATACACTTCCTCCAATCAAAAGCTAGCCCACATGCAACATAATATCTCATGAATGCATCATCGTAACATACAACATACACCAGTCACACTCATAAACACATAGGGGTATTTTAGTCATTTCACTACCCAGGGGTATTTTGGTAATTTCTACCCTACAAGGGTGTCTCGGTAACTCTACCCTTTGAGGCGTTATAATAATTCTACCCTAGAGGTATTTTTGTAATTCTACCCTAGAGGGGTATTTTCATAATTTCCTAAAGGGATAGATTTTAATTATGGTTTTGGCCCATTAATAAGTGTAACACCCCAAACCTGGCCCAAATGTTACGGCCAAGTCTGGTGTGTCACATTGAAGTGTTTTTCGAAAACCATGTTTTCATTGAAAACCCTTCTTAATGTTTAGAACCTTTTACCGTTAAACTTGTATAAAGCCTGTTTATTTTTTTCCAAAACGTTCCTTTTTCAAACATTGTTAACAACTTTGTAAAATCTCAAGGAAAAATTGTGAAAGCTTGTAAACCTTTGTAATTGCAAAAACATGTTATTTTAAAAATAGATTAAGCATCGAAAAATCGGACCTTCTTTGTTATGGCTTAAAGTGAATGGATACTACGCACCTGGGAATTATTCAAGATGGTTTTCAAGGGAAAATACGTCGGAGCTAGCTATATGGATGCACGTAGGAAGGATTTTCTGAACCTGACCTAGGGCAATAGCTCAATTTCTGAGTATGAGACAGAGTTTTTGAGATTGAGCCGATATGCCAGCGGAATTGTTGCTACTAAGTACGAGCGCAGTGTTCGCTTTGAGGATGGCCTCAGGGATGAGTTAAGGGTGCTGATAGTTCTGTAGAGAGAGCGCGATTTTGCTGCACTGGTAGAGAAGGCTAAGATAGCTGAAGAGGTGAAGCAAGCTGAATGAAAGAACCGCGATAGGGATCGAAACTATTTCAGGAGAGATTCTGGACCAGCTGGTGCTGCAAACTGAAACGTTAAGAGAGCTAGGGTGGAAGAACCAGTTTGAGCAGTTTCAGTGAACACAGTTAGACGTCAGGCTTACGGAGACTGTGGTAGAATGCATCTGAGAGAGTGCTGGAAACGTACTGGGGCATGTCTTCATTGTGGGTCAAAGGAACATAGGATCAAGGACTGTCCTAGGAAGCCAGCCCAAACTCAAGTTGCTGATCAAGGGGTTGTTCAACCAGTGCAAGGTGGACCGCCACTACCGAGAGGGCAGAGACAAGGTCGAGGTGGGAACGGCCGTGGATGTGGAGCACCTGGCAAAGGTACTGGTAATGCTGACGCTCATTAGCCAGCATTGGTATATGCTACTCGTCGTCGAGAGGAGGGTGATGCACCGGACGTCATAACTGGTACGTTTTTTATCTCTAGCGTATCCTATACTACTCTGATAGATGTGGGATCAACCCATTCGTATGTTACATGTGACATTTCTCGGTCGTTGGGTGTGCTTTTTGTGGAAACTGTGAGTGGGGTAACTGTGATAAGTCCTCTAGGTCACTCAGTTAGGGTAGATAAACTCTTTAGGGAGGTGCCTTTAGAGACTTAAGGTAGGATCTTCTGTGGAGACTTGATGGAGTTACCATTCGGAGAGTTATATCTGATCTTAGGAATGGATTGGTTGGCCAAGCATAGGGCAACTTTGGATTGTGCAGCTAAGAGGGTGGTGTTAAGGACTATCGAGGATGAGGAGGTAATGGTGATTGGAGAACGAAGGGATTATTTGTCCAACATGGTATCGACTTTAAGGGCTAAGAAACTGATTCGCAAAGGATGTGGGGCATACTTGGCTTTCATAAGTCAAGCTGAAATGGAGGATTTGACTGTGGGGACAGTCAGAACTGTTAGAGAATTTCAAGATGTCTTCCTAAAGGAGCTTCCTGGATTACCTCCGAATCGAGAAGTTGAATTTGGGATTGATTTGCTACCTGGAATAGCTCCAGTGTCCATCGCACCCTATAGGATGGCACCAAAGGAGTTGGTGGAACTGAAAGCTCAAATCCAAGAGTTGTTGGATAAAGGCTTCATTAGATCAAGTGTGTCTCTGTGGGGAGCACCAGTGTTGTTTGTGAAGAAGAAGGATGGGACGATGCGTATGTGCATCGATTATCGCCAGTTGAACAAACTAACGATAAAGAACAAGTACCCACTGCCAAGGATCGATGACCTATTCGATCAGCTTAGGGGAGCTTCGGTATTTTCCAAGATTGATCTTCGATCTGGATATCATCAACTAAGGGAAAAGGAGGCAGATATTCATAAGACAGCATTCAGGACTCGATATGGTCACTACGAGTTTCTGGTTATGCCATTTGGGTTGACGAACGCACCTGCAACTTTTATGGATTTGATGAATTGAGTGTTCGAACCTTACTTAGACCGATTTGTGGTCATCTTTATCGATGATATTCTGGTATATTCGGAAACTGAGGAGAAGCATGATGAGTATCTCCGTATTGTGCTGCAAGTGCTGAGAGAGAAGCAACTCTATACGAAGTTCAGTAAGTGTGAATTTTGGTTTCGAAAAGTGACCTTTCTGGGGCATGTTGTTTCTACTGAAGGAATTAGGGTAGACCTTCGAAAAATTGAGGCAGTTATGCAATGGAAGCCCCCGAGGTTAGTATCAGAAATCTGGAGTTTTCTGGGTCTGGCAAGTTATTACAGAAGGTTCGTGGAGGGATTTTCTCTGATTGCTGCACCATTGATGAAACTGTTAAGGAATGGAGTAGTATTTGTCTGGACTGAGAAACAACAAGAAGCTTTTGACAAGTTGAAAAATGTATTGACTGAGGCGCCAGTGTTAATTCAGCCAGAGTCTGGAAAAGATTTTACTGTGTACAGTGATGCATCACATGTGGGACTAGGCTGTGTGTTTATGCAAGTAGGTAAGGTAGTCGTTTATGCTTCGCGACAGTTGAAGCCTCACGAAGCGAAATACCCTACGCATGATCTGTAGTTGGCCTCAGAGGTCTTCGCGTTGAAAATTTGGAGACACTATTTGTATGGAGAAAGGTGTATTATCTACACAGATCATAAAAGTCTAAAGTATCTATTGACTCAAAAGGGGTTAAACCTTAGGCAACGAAGATGGATAGAGTTGCTTAAGGATTACGACTGTTCGATTGAGTACCACCCAAGCAAGGCTAATGTGGTGGCTGATGCATTGAGTCGAAGGGTTGTTGCTGATTTGAGAGCTATGTTTGCTCGTTTGAGTCTGTACGACGATGGAAGTCTGTTAGCAGAATTGCAAGTACGACCAGTTTGGACTGAATAGATTAAGGAGAAATAGTTAAAGGACAATTTGTTGGTCCCTCGATGTCAACAAGCTGAGAATGGGGAGAATTTAGATTTTGGACTGAATACTGATGGAGTTCTTTGCTTTCGTGGAAGGATTTGTATTCCAAAGGATTTAGAATTGAGGCAGTGAATTATGAAAGAGGCTCATGGTGGTCCTTGTGCTATGCATCCTGGAGGGAATAAGTTATATAGAGATTTGTGAGAGGTGTATTGGTGGCCTGGTTTAAAGAGAGAGGTGACTGAATTTGTTGGGAAATGTCTGACGTGCTAACAAGTTAAGGCTGAGTACCAACTACCTTCTGGGTTGCTTCCACCGGTGAAAATTCCACTCTAGAAGTGGGAGAGAGTAACTATGGATTTCGTGAGTGGGCTACCTTTGACACCCTCCAAGAAAGATTCTGTGTGGGTGATTGTGGATAGGTTAACGAAATTTGCCCATTTCGTACCTGTCCGTACCGATTACTCACTTTAGAAGTTGGCCAAGTTGTATGTGGCGGAGATAGTGTGACTGCATGGGGTGCCAGTTTCGATTATTTCTGATCGAGACCTTAGGTTCACATCTTGATTTTGGCAGAAGTTGCATGAGGCGTTGGGTACACGATTGGACTTCAGCACTGCTTTTCACCCTCAGACAGATGGGAAGTCAGAAAGGGTTATTCAGGTTCTAGAGGATATGTTAAGGGGTTGTGTAATCGACTTTCGAGGTAGTTGGGAGGACTACTTGCCATTGGCGGAGTTTGCGTACAACAACAGTTATCAAGCGAGTATTAAAATGGCTCCATATGAGGCACTTTATGCGCGAAGATGTCGTACGCCTACGTGTTGGATAGAGTTGGGAGAGCCACAAGTTGTTGGACCGGAATTAGTGGCAGATACTGAGAGTAAAGTTAAGTTAATCAGGGATCAGTTAAAAGAGGCCTCTGATAGACAAAAGTCGTATGCGGATCTGAAGCATAAAGAGATTGAATTCGTTGTTGGGGATATGGTTTTCTTGAAGGTTTCACCTTGGAAGAAGATTTTGAGGTTTGGCAAGAAAGGCAAACTGAGTCCGCGGTTTATAGGGCCTTATCGGGTTCTTAAACGGGTAGGGCTAGTAGCGTATCAATTGGAGTTACCACCGGAGTTGGATAGAATCCATGACGTCTTCCATGTGTCCATGTTGAGACGATATCGATCGGATCCTTCACATATTATGCCAGTGGAGGAGATTGAAGTAAAGACTGATTTGACCTTTGAAAAGGAACCCGTGCAAATTCTAGATCGAGAGGTTAAAGTTTTAAGAAGGAAGTCAGTTCCGTTGGTAAAGGTACTATGGCGCAATCATGGTAGAGAAGAGGCTACTTGGGAGCCAGAAGAGACTATGCGTCAACAATACCCTCAATTGTTTGGATCAGGTAAATTTCGAGGCCGAAATTTCTTTAAGGGGGTAGAGTTGTAACGCCCTAATTTTTGGGATTTTTTGAGTTTCATGAATTCTTAGTAAAATTTTGAAATTTTGGTGTTCTGAATATTGGAATTGTGTTTAAGTGTGTTAGTGGGCCTTTAGAAGGCCCAAGCCTAGGTTAAAACCCGATAAAATATCAAGTTTGGTTTTTAAGTGAATAGGAAACTTGGTTAAGTGGGCTTTTAAGAAAAACTTTGTAAACTATGACACAAGAAGAGCTTTGGCAAAGTGGCAAGGTGGCGCCACTAAGTTCCTAAAAAAAGTGGCGCCTGGGAAGGAATTAAAGGTCCAGGGTTCTAGTTGCAAGGTAAGTGTATAGTTATTTTTAATTTTTAGGCATGTGCCGGGCATGTAATCACTTAAATGAATTTCGACTAGGGCTTTAGAAGGTTGGGCCGATTGCTATAATAGTGACTAGGGTTAGGTTTATTTCTTTTCTGTCTTGGAGAATTAGGGTTAGCCACCTAAAACTTTACTCTCTTCTCAAGTCTCACAAAGTGACTGAAAACACAAGTAAGCTTCCTACTGTGCCGATTTCTCTTTTGCCTCCTTCTCCTCCATTCTTTTCTTTTCCTTTTTGCTTTCTCTTCTAGCCAAAACCTTCTTATCACCTTATTTATCTTCTCTTTCACTTTAATCCTTCTAAAAACCCCCATAGCCTATTGCCATAAAAGCCGAAATCCCAAAAACTACCTTTTGTTGCCGATTTCTTTAAGCCAAATTTCCCTTATTTTCTTCATTTGTGGTGGCCAATTCTCTCACCCTTGGAACCCTTAAAACCTTTTGGCAATACTACTTCTAAACGGCAACATCAAATCATCATCTTCTTCACCACTTAAAAAGCCGAAAACACCATAGATTTAGGAGCTTATAGCCGAAACTTGAGATCTCTAGGATTTGATCTCTACGAGTGTTTAAGGGCTAGATCTGCATCAGATCTGAGTAGAAACAGAAGGGAAATCAGTGGTAAGTGCTCATTAACCTAGATCTATAAGTTATTTTGCAATTTAGAGAAAGCCGAAGTCCCTAAAATTTAGGGAGGCTGTCGATTGGGGCATATGACCCTAAGGGGTTATATTAATCGGTTGCTTTTGGTGATTAGTATATTCTAGAGGCATTTGATCGAAGGCTTGGACAAGTGGGTCAACTAGATTTAAATCTAGTCACTGACTTCGACAAAGGTGAGTTCTCAAGGGCCTTTAATGGCTATGGCCGATTATGGTAAGGGTATATTAGGATTGGTTATTAATTGACTTGTGAGCTAAAAGTTGTGGAAATTGATTGTAGGATATCTTGGGAGATCTTATTAGCAGTCGTCGCGAAATAGGTGTGTGTCGAACACCCTCTCCTAGTTCAATTCGATAAAAGCCGAAATGCCAAAATTCTGGCATTTCGTGGGCTTGTGAGTGTGCGAATGCTCACAAGATGTTTAGGAATCGTTAGATCTGAAATCGAAAAGTGGTAAGCTAGTCGAGTGTGGAATTTCATGCACTTCGGTAATTGGGGCACGATGGGCTGAAAATGGGCCCAATGGGCTTACGGGCCCATATGGGTGAAAACGGGTAATTAAGGTGTACTGATAGATTGTAGGTTCAAAACTACCTAAACCGATAAATTGATCGTAAAAATCCAGACTAAATGGGCTTAAATAGCTAATAGAAACTATAGGGCCCATTAGGGGTTTTAGGGCCCGATGGCTAAAATTGTTGAAACACGTTAAATAAACTACTGAGACCGAAGTTGGGCTAATATTGACTAAAATAAGTATAAAACCCCAGGAAACTGATAAATTACTGAAAAACCCTTATAGGTGGAAAATTACGGTTTTACCCTTAGGAGTAAAATGACTATTATACCCCTAGGGCTAAGTGTGACCAAAATACATGTTCTACTGTTACTGTTTACTGCATGCCATGTCATTTTTATCTGTGAACAGGACTAGGATATTCATGGAGGAAGTACTGAAAGTGGCTTGACCACGTACTAGAGGCTTTGCCTCAACTTACTGATATCTGAGCAGCTATGCTGCAACTATGGAGTGTAAGGCTGGGTGGGTTGAGTTATTCCTCACATGGTGTGTAGGGCTGGTACGAGTGGAGTGTAGCGGTTGGATTTAGGCTGGGTTGGGCTTGGATACATGTTAATATCTGCTCTGTTCTGAAATGGGCCCATGGGCCGTACTGTTATTTGAAAAGGGCTAAGGCCTAGTTTACTGTATCTGGATAGGGCTTCGGCCCAGTTAACACTGTGACTGGATAAGGCTTCGGCCCAGTGGGCTTGAGTTGACTTGGGCTTTGGATGGGCTTTCTATACATACTGAGTTTTCCAAACTCACCCCCTTTCTTTTCATCCATGCAGGTGAGCCCTAGTTGGTAGACTTGGAGCTAGGAGGGATTCAGAGTGGCCACGAAGATTTAAATTTCTTGTTTTCAATTATTTCATTTTATTATTTATTTAGATTATTTTTATTTTGGCATGTGGGTTCTAATAAGACCGCTCCATTTATTTTATTTTGGGTTTTTAATTCTTTACATAATTAATTTGTTTTAACTTAAGAATAATCTTATTTAAATTCAATCGGATTTACTTGTTTTCAAAATACCACGATATGCGAAAGTTTTTCCCAAACCAAATGCACTTTCCAAACAGTAACAAAAGTCACATCTTTAAATAAACCTTTCACGACCGAAAGTAATTAGGAAATTTAATAAGTAAATTAGGAATTTCTCTTAAAATAACAAAAACGGTTTTTCAGAACTCACCCTAATCTTAGTAACTAGGTAACATGGTTAGTTGTAGGTGATGTGACACACCGGATTTGGCCATAATGTCTGGTCTGGGTTTGGGGTGTTCATGACATTTCAATTCAATAACTTTTTGTCTATAATTTACTACCACATCATGAAGAGTCAACCAATACATACATAGTATAGCATCAAATTCATCAAATGGCAACAACATCAAGTCAGTTGGAAAACAGTGCCTCGAATCATCGAAGGACAAATCTTACAAACCTTATCGACTAGCACATATTTGCCTAAGGGGTTTGATACTTTAATGACAAACTCAGTAGACTCAACAAGTAAATTCTTATTAATCACCAAATTCATACAAATATAAGAATGAGTAGACTCGGGGTCAATCAATGCACTAACATTAGTATCATAAAGAGAAAATGTACTCGTGATAACATCAGGGGATGCCTCAGATCTCGCAGCTGAATCCTTAGATACACCTCTGCTACTCGATACATTTTCCACATTTTTCACTGGTCTCCCTCTAGCCACTGTGTTGCTCGATCTTACATTATGAACATCATCTTTCTCCTCTAATTTAAGGCAATCCTTGATAAAGTGCTCTTGAGAACCACTCTTGAAACAAGCCCAATTAATCACCCAACACTCACCAGGATGGCGTCTACCACAATGCTGGCACTTAGGGTTATTAGGTTTAGCGTTACCAGTGCTCACTATAAATGTATTCTAAGCCTTAGAACCTACATATTACTTCCCACAAGCTCTATTTAGGTTCCCAGCTAAAACAGTCGAACGAATATGCATATCCTTCGATTTCTTTGACAAGGACTTGTAAGACTTACTCATTGGCCTCTTTCTCAAATCTCTGGCCTTACTCTCGGCCTATCTTTTCACCTTGCTTAATTCTTCAACCTTGCAAGCTCGATCAACTAGTCTAACAAATTCATTTAACTGTAAAATCCCAACAAACAATCTGATATCCTCATTCATCCCATCCTCAAATCTCTTACACATGATAGCCTCGGTAGAAACACATTTTTGAGCATATTTACTGAGCCAAACAAACTCTCGCTCATATTCGGCCATAGACATACGGCCCTATTTTAGCCCTAAAAACTCTTTGCATTTCTAGTCGATAAATCGTTGGCTTATATACTTCTTTCTGAATTCCTCTTGAAAAAATACCCATGTAACCCTTTCTCTTTAAACCACAGATATAAGCGTCTTCCACTAATGACATATGAAATCCTTCAACAATGATACAGCACATTTCAAGCATTCATCAGGGGTGCAAAAAAGTTCATCAAATACCCAAATAGAGTTCTCAAGCCAAAATTTTTCTTTCTCAAGGTCATCATCTACATTAGTCCTGAATTTTTCAGCTCATTGCTTACGAAACTTATCAACTGAAGGCTTATTTAGTCTTACCAACTCTGCACCTTGAGGAGCTACGTGAACCGGCTAAGGAATAGGAGGCGGTAGAGGAGATTGAGCATTCAGATTCACCCAAATGAACTCTGTATACCATTCATTCATCATGTGGAGGAAGGTTTCCCTAGCCCCCTCTCCTAACTATGCATTATTGGTCTACTTTCAACAAGAGTGGTCCATTACGTGGGAGCCGATGCATTATGTTTAGCGTCATTAGCCGCTTCTCGATTGGGATCCGTTTACTATATAAATACACAATTTAAATTGTCAGGATTCGTCACACTATCAAAGTTTATTTATGACATGTATAACTAGACTCTCACACATGTTATGTTAGTTAGAGAACTGACTAAACCATAGCTCTGATACCACTAAAATGAAACACCCCTTTCCCATATCCGTCGCTAGAATAGGGTGCGATGCTTTACCTTACTTAAACACAAACAATCATACCAATCTAAGTCATAAATTTCCATTCAAATTTAAAAATTGTCATACGTAATCATTTGTCCCTATTACAGGCCTACAAGGCTCAAAACATACATTGAGAGTGGTTTGGGACTAAACCAAGATCTTTGAAACACTTAGAAAAATTTCATGTTTTGAAGAGTCACACGCTTGTGTGGTTTAGGACACGTCCGTGTAGGTAGGCTGTGTGGTCACACATGCCCATCTCCTTCACTCGTGTAACCCTCTGATTCTGACGTCATGCACCAAAAGGAGTCATATGACCAAGTCACACACCCGTGTGCCAGGTCGTGTGGCGAATTTAATTTCTAAAAAATAGGTGCAAACTTCACACGCCCTAGACACACGCCCATGTCCCGGGGCCGTGTTCTTCACACAACTGAGGCACACGGTTATGTCTCTGCCTGTCTATTTACTATGGGACATTCTATTTTGCAAAACCAGGGTGTAGGGGACACACAGCCGGACTACACACCCATGGTGTAGACCGAGTGTCATACACGGCCTAGATACACGCCCGTGTGTCTACCTGTGTGGTTAAATATAAGGCTATTTACCAAGCCACTTGCCACCTTGAAACACAAGCACACTTACACCACTTTAAAGGCACGCAAAATAACATAAGTAAGCTATCAAACATCCCAAAATCAAGTCATCCACACACCATTCGCATACCACATTCATCATGCATATATCTCACATACTTAGCAACTTAAACATGCAAACTACCTCAATCATGAATAACATCATCATATGCATACACCAAGTATCAATATTGGCCAACTTTTAATGGCCTTATACAAAATGATCATTCATTAAAATAAGCCAACATTCTTGGCCCAATCAAATATGACACATATAACAAAATAACCAAGTCCCCTATACATGCAGTAACTCAAAATACTAATAACTACATATACCAAAAGATAATTTGATAGTGTGAGATGATCCTCCGATGTTCTCCCAATCTGAGTTAGCTTGGTGAACACTATAAGACAAGGAAAAAGAGAGGAGTGGAGTAAGCTAAATAGCTTAGTAAGTTTATATGCAAACAATGAGCATTATAAACACACATTTAACATACAATTGAAATTATAACAATTTCATGGATACTATCAGAACCTTACAATCACAACTTACTCATTCAAAAACTTACCAATAGTCATCACAACCCTTACATAATCACTTGCACTCACATTTTGTTATTTCGCTGAATTACCCATTAAACCACTTGGAATTCTAAATGGTACTCGGAAGTCTTGCACATAAGTGCTTATTTGTAGCCGAAGCTACTACTTATCGTTTGTAGTCGAAGCTACCACTTATCACTTGTAACCGAAGCTACCACTTAACATTTGTAGCCGAAGCTACCACTTATCACTTAACACTTAAACACTTGGTTTCCTAGTGACATGTCACTTGTATCCTATTCGATTCCTAAGGTTCAATCGGGATCTTTCTCACTTGTCAAAGCTTGGTCGGTATACAAATTCTGTAACAACCCTATTTAGAGCTTAGTCAAAATAGTGGTTTTGGAACCGCAAATTCGAGCTCAGAAAAATATTTTTAATGTTAATTTTAGTATCCACGACATGTGATTAAATATGTGTGAAAGTTTCGTGGACTAATTTGATCATTTGTATGCTTAATTTGCACAAATGACTAAATCGCATAAAATGCAATAGTTGTATTCTACTTATTAAACTATTTAAATTGCTATGATTAAATAAATGTGAGGTATTTATAATGCTATTAGACCATGGTTAGTGGAGTTGGACATAAATGGTCATCCATTATTTGATTTTACAATGTTTGAGTTAAGGGTAAATTGGTAAAAGGTGTATGAAATTATATTAATTAAACAAAACAAATAAAATTCATTCTTTTCTCATCTATTTTTTTGACTGATTATAACAAAGAAAGAAAGGGTTTGAGAAGTTTAAACATTCGGCACCTACTAAGCTTGATTGAGGTATTTTTTACTCGGTTTTTGATAATTTCTATGTTTTTGAGATCGTTGCTCAGTATACTAGCTAGCCCGTGTGACAGTCTGATTTAAGGCCTAAATGGAATAGTGGTTTCAAAATCACAATTCCAAAGTAGAAAAATTTATTTCGATTAATTTTTTTATAATTGATCAAGTGATTAGGTGCACGTGTTAGAATATCGATAGAAAATTTCATGAATTGCATGTCTAATTTGCCTATTAGGACTTAATTGAAAAAGTTGATAAATATGAGTTCTAGATGTTAAAGGATTAAATTGAAGAGCATAATTGAAGTAGAGGTCCTTAAATGGTAATTATACCATTAGCTTTTCATGGACAAAAATGGACATACATAGGTAGAAATAACCAAAGTTTTAATGAAGGGTATTTTGGTCATTTGGCAATTAAAATGAATTAAAAGGGAAAAAGATGGCAATATGCTATTATCTTCTTCATGTGGCCGAATGTTAAGGGTCTCCATAGCTAGGGTTTTTTTTCAAGCTTCCAAGCTCCATAGTAAGTGATTCCAAGCCCTGTTTTTCATGTTCTTTACGTTTTTGGAGTCCTGGTAACTCGATTTAGCTTATGCTAACAATAATTTAACCTAGGGTTCATATTTGGAAAAGGGGTGACATGTGTTTATTTTGATGTTTTATGATAGAATATGAGGTTTTAAATTATGCTAAACAACTTGTGCTACTCGGTTTTAAGTAAAAACGTTAAAACGGCATAATCGGTAAAAATACCTAATGTTCATAAGTATATGTTAGAGTGAGAATTTGATGTTGCTGTTGTTAAATGAATGATAAGCATGTCCTAAAACATAAGAATTAAGGAAAAAGTTTGATTTCTGAGCATTGGGGCAAAAGTGTAAATATGCAAAAGTTTAGGGGTAAAATCATAATTTTTCCAATGTTAGAGTTAAGGACTTTCTTGATAAATGTGAGTATTAAATAAGCTAAATGTGTTATTTTAGATAAAGAAAGACGTGGAATCGACCTTGATCGGGGGAAGGAAAAGATTTTGGATTAAATTACAAAATTTCTATATTTTGCACCGAGGTAAGTTTGTATGTAAATAATATATCATTTTTACTGATGTTATAATATTTTGTTATTATATGAGTCGTGGTTGCATATTGAATGCTCACATGAGGTAAATTATGAATTAAATTGAGTATGTATGAATTGGTAAAATGTTGAAAAGTGAAGAATTTCCTAGTTGAACCGTCGGAATAGAAAAGATATGAATGATCCGTTGTGAGAACACATGTGTAATACTATGTGTAGGCTACTATATGTTCAAGATGGTTAAGGTCACGTGTGTAGTACTAAGTGCAGTCTACTACGTGTACCAAATGGTTGGGTCGCATGTGTAGTACTATGTGCAAGCTACTATGCGTACTTGATTATTTCGATCACATGTGTGGTACTAAGTGTAGGCCACAATGTGTAAGAAATGGTTTTCATCACATGTGTAGTACTAAGTGTAGGCTACTACGTGGACCAATTATCTTCAGCTACAGGGGCGGTACCATGTGCAGGCCACAGAATATCTGTTACTATTCTGATGTATTCAACGGGAAAACCTATTAATTGGAAATTCATATGAAAATATGGTGTTAAGTATACGGATATGAATATATGTGTTGTGAGCAATGTGCTCGATAAGTAATCGAACTCTGGTAAGTTTGATATAGTTAAGTGTTATTATGAAAAATTGATACAAGGAAATTTATGAAAAAGTGAAACTTGAAATATAACAGTTTTTGACAGTAGCAGCTAGGTAACTTTGAAAAATCACCAAAAATGTTAGAAATTAAATTATCGGCTAAATAAGATATGGAATTAAATTTTATTTAGTCTATTTTCCTATAAAAAAATAGAGAAAGCAAAGGAATTCTGTATTTTGAGATATTCATATTTTTGCAAGACTGGTTCAGATTGATTTTGTGATCCCCTGTTCTGATTTGTAAAAATGATTAAAAATTGTACAAAAATATTTATGGAACATAATTTATATGGGTAGATTCCTTATTGAGTATATTTTTAGTAGAAACAAACGTGAACATCTATGAAATTCTGTATAAAGAGAAATTTAAATTTTAGTGAGGAGTGTCAGGATTGTCAAGTAGTGACATAGGGGAAGCTTTAATGAATAAACTGTATTAATTGGCCCAACCAAAAATTCTGAAATTTTTATGGTATGAAGACATGAGTCTAGCTTCTGGAAAAATTATCGAATCTTAATTTGGAGCTCTGTAGCTCCAAATAAAAATAATTTAGTGACTGGGACTCGAATGGACAACTTGTACTAAACTTAAGTAAATGATAAATGCATGTGAGAATAAGGTTGTGTAATTGTGGATACATATTTTGGGATCTATAAATGCCATTATCAGTTTGTTATTTTTATTATTATTTACATATTACTTACTAAGCTATAAGCTTACTTTGCTTCCTCTTTCCTTCTTGTTTGATTTTATAGTGTAATCAAGTTTGTTCGTGATTCGGGGAAAAATTGTCGGAGGCTCACCAATAGTATCCATCATTCCTTTTTGGTATTTTGTAAACATGTTTTGGATATATGGCATGTATAGAAGACTTGAGTATTTCATTGTAAATTTTAGTAATATTACTTGAAAAGTTTATTTCTAATATTGCATATATCACTTGTATTATGTTATCGATATGATCTAATATTAGTTAAATTACAAATTTAAGATATCTGTGAATTTAATGTTTAAAAGATGAGTGAATAATTGACGGGTTTTAGTTTAGATAATCATTATATGTCTCGATTTGATATGATTGCATGTATGTTATTTTGGTAATACTCGTATCATGTTCCGGTAATGAACATGGGTATAGGGTGTTAAATTTTAGTGATATTAGAGCTACGATTTAGTCGGTTCTCAGACCAGTATAGTGAGTGTGAAAGTTTATCTATACATGCCATAAATATATTGTGATAGTGTGGTGACTTCCGACATTACTAAACTGTGTTTTGTTTTTATATAGTAATGGATCCTGATCGAGCAGCAATTGATGATGCTGCAAGTAATGCGCCGGCTCCTGCGCAAGCGACCACGCCTATATAAAGTAGACATGAGACATTAGGGTAGGAAGACGAAGCTAGGAATGCTTTTCTTCAAAAGATGAATGACTGGTATACTAATTTTATTAGAGCAAATCCTAATGCTCAACCTCCTCCTCCCCCACCTATACCACAACTGGTCCCCGCAGCTCTACAAAGTATTGGTATGGTACAATCAACAAAACTTTCAGTAGATAAGCTCCATAAACAAGGGGATGAAGAATTTAGAGCAAACATTGATGATGATACAGAAAAAGTAGAGTTCTGGCTTGAGAATTCTATGCGGATATTTGATGAATTATCTTGCACACCTGAGGAGTGTTTAAAATGTGTAGTATCATTACTGAAAGATTTAGCCTATTGTTGGTGGAAGACTTTGATATTTTTAGTTCCAAAAGAAAGGGTAACCTGGGATTTCTTCTTAGAAGAGTTTCGAAAGAAGTATATTAGTCAGCGATTTATCGATCAGAAACGGAAGGAATTTCTTGAATAGAAACAAGGCAAGATGACGGTGGTTGAATATGAACGCGAGTTTGTAAGGCTCAGTAAATATGCACAAGAATGTGTTTCTACCGAAGCAATGATGTGCAGATGGTTTGAAGATGGATTTAATGATGGCATGAAGGTGTTAGTGGGAATTCTAAAATTAAAAGAAATGGTGGTACTGGTTAACAGAGCTTGTAAAGCTAAGGAATTGAATAGAGAAAAGAGAAAAGCTGATATCGAAGCCCGGAATCAAAGAAAAAGACCGATGAACAAGTCATTTTAATCCCAATAAAAAAAGACTCAAAGAAGCAAATCCTCGACAGACAAATTCAGCCAGGTATTCTTATCGACACAAGGAAAAATCGAATTCAGTTTCTAGAGCTCAAACTACTTTGATGTCAAGTGTGGAAAATGTAAGACCAAATAGACCCGAATGTCAGTATTGTGGTAGATGACACATCGGTGAGTGTTATATAAATAGTCATGCCTGTTACAGATGTGGCTCCGAAGAACATTTTATTAAAGACTGTCCTGATAAGGTAGAAGAAGAAAAAGCTCAAAGTGCTAGGCAGAGTAATACTACTGGAAGAGGTAGACCTTTGCGGAATGTCGGAGGTGGAAGTGGTGGTAAAGGCATGGTAAAAGACTCAGCTACAAGGTCAGAAACAAGAACACCTGCTAGGACTTATGCTATACGAGCTTGTGAGGAAGCATCATCTCTCGATGTGATCACTCGTACTTTCTTACTTTATGATACTGATGTTATTGTATTGATTGACCCCAAGTCAACACATTCCTATATTTGTGAAAATTTAGTACAGAGTAAGAAATTGCCTGTGGAATTAATTAAGTTTGTAGTTAAAGTATCAAATCCTCTAGGCAAACATGTGCTCATAGATAAGGTTTGCAGGAATTTTCCTTTGATGATTCAAGGCTACTGTTTTCTAGCTAATCTAATGTTGTTGCCATTTGATGAGTTTGATGTTATTTTGGGTATGGATTGGCTAACTTAGCATGATGCAGTAGTAAATTGTAGACAGAAACGTATTTTGTTAAAATGTCAGAACGACAAATTGCTTTGGGTTAAATCTAATCAGACAGAAGGGTTATCTAATGTGATTTCAGTGATGGCAACACAGAGATATGTCAAAAAAGGGTATGATGCTTACTTGGCTTATATACTCGACACTAAAGTATCAGAATCGAAGATTCATGCATTGCCAGTAGTATGTGAATTTTTTGATGTGTTTCCGGAGGAATTAACAGGGTTACCACCAGAACGAGAAGTGGAATTTTCTATAGATTTGATTCCAGGAACTACTCCAATTTCCATAGCGCCGTACTGGATGGCTCCTACAGAATTAAAGGAATTAAAGACACAGTTACAGGAACTTGTAGATAGGGGTTTTGTTCAACCAAGTCATTCACATGGGGTGCTCCGGTTCTGTTTGTGAAAAAGAAAGATAGGTCCTTGAGATTGTGTATTGACTATCGGTAGCTCAATAAGGTAACTATTAAGAATAAGTACCTGTTACCCCGAATTGATGACTTATTTGATCAGCTGAAAGGTGCCATAGTATTCTCGAAGATTGATCTCCGATCAGGTTACTACCAATTACGGGTAAAGGAGTTAGATGTGCCAAAGACAACCTTCTAAACCAGATACGGGCATTATGAGTTTCTAGTTATGCCGTTTGGGTTAACTAATGCACCTACAGTCTTTATGGATTTGATGAACCAGATATTTAAACCATACTTAGACAGATTTGTGGTAGTATTCATTGATGATATTCTGGTTTATTCTCGGGATGAAAAGGAACATGTAAAACATTTGAGAGTTGTGTTGCAAATTCTGCGAAAGAAACAATTATATGCTAAATTCAGCAAATGTGAATTTTGGTTTCGAGAAGTAGGTTTTCTTGGACATATTGTATCAGCCGATGGCATCAGAGTAGATCCAAGTAAAATCTCAGCTACTATAAATTGGAGTCCACCAAAGAATGTATCTAAAGTTAGAAGTTTCTTGGGTTTAGCTAGTTATTATCGAAGATTTGTTTAGGGTTTCTCTATGATAGCTTCTCCGATAACCCGTTTACTACAGAAAGATGTTAAATTCGAGTGGACTGAGGAATGCCAGAAGAGTTTTGATCGATTGAAAGAATTGTTGACAAAAGTAGTTGTACTGGTACAGCCTGAACTGGGTAAGGAATTTATTATTTATAGTGATGCATCATTAAATCATTTAGGTTGTTTCGTGATGCAAGAAGGTAAAGTAATAGCTTATGCTTCAAGACAACTTAAGCCACATGAAAGAAATTACCTGGTACATGATCTCGAATTAGCTGCTATTGTATTTGCGTTGAAGGTATGGCGACATTACTTGTATGGTGAAAAATTTCATATTTATATTGATCATAAAAGCCTAAAATATTTGATGACACCAAAAGATTTGAATTTAAGAAAATGCAGGTGGCTTGAACTGATAAAGGATTATGATTTGATAATCGATTACCATCCGGGTAAGGCTAACGTTGTAATTGATGCTTTGAGCCGAAAATCTTTATTTACTTTGCGAGCTATGAATACCTGGTTATCATTGTCTGATGATGGTTCAGTTATAGCTGAAATGAGAGCTAGACCAATGTTTATACAACAAATTTGTGAGGCTCAGAAAAATGATGGAAAGTTACAAACTAAACGGGCACAATGTAAGTCGGGTACTGATTTTAAATTTCAAGTAGGGACCGATGGTTGTGTGTTATTTAGAAGCAAGATATGTGTACCTCAGAATTCAGAGCTTATACAAAAGATTCTACACGAGGCCCACAGCGTTACTATGCCTATACATCTGGGGAGTAATAAAATGTATAATGATCTGGAAAAGATGTACTAGTGGCCAGGTATGAAACGTGATATTTCTGAATTTGTATCAAAGTGTTTGATATGTTAGCAGGTTAAAGCTGAACATCAGGTACCTTCGGGGTTACTTCAGCCAATAACTATACTGGAGTGGAAATGGGAAAGAATTACTATGGATTTTGTATCTAGGTTACCGTTGTCTCCAAGAAAGAAATATGCCATTTGGGTGATTGTTGACCGATTAACAAAGTCAGTGCACTTTATTCTAGTACGTATGTATTATTCTTTAGATAAATTAGCTGAGTTGTATATATCTGAGATTGTTAGGCTACATGGAGTGCCTGTTTCCATCATATCAGATAGAGATCCCCGATTTACATCTCGTTTCTAGAACAAATTGCAAGAAGCCTTGGGCACTCAGTTGTATTTTAGCACTGCATTTCATCCACAAATTGATGGCCAAACTGAGCGTGTAATTCAGGTATTAGAAGATATGCTTCGACGTTGTATACTAGAGTTTGAAGTTAATTGGGAGAGGAATCTACCTTTAATCGAATTTGCTTATAATAATAGCTATCAATCCAGTATTAAAATGGCTCCGTATGAAGATTTATATGGTAGAAAATGCAGAACACCGTTATATTGGACAGAGCTCAGTGAAAAGAAAATACATGGGGTTGATTTGATCCGGGAAATAAAAGAAAAAGTAAAGATAATTTGGGACAGTTTGAAAGCTACTTCTGATCATCAAAAATCATACATCGATCTTAAACGGAAAGAGATTGAATTTCAGGTTGGGGATAAAGTATTTTTAAAAGTATCACCATGGAAGAAAGTTCTCCGATTTAGTCATAAAGGTAAATTGAGTCCAAGAATCATCGGACCATATGAAATCATAGAAAGAATTGGACTGGCTGCTTATCGATTGGCGTTACCACCAGAACTCGATAGAATTCATAATGTTTTTCATGTATCTATGTTACGACGGTATCGATCAGATCCTTCACATGTTATTTCTCCTATAGAAGTGGAATTTCAGCCAAATTTGAGTTACAGTGAAGAACCCGTTAAGATTTTGGCACAGGAGACCAAGGAACTCAGAAATAAAAAGATAAAGTTAGTAAAAGTATTGTGGCAAAAACATGGACTAGAAGGGGCAACGTGGGAATCGGAAGAAGCTATGAGAAAATAGTTCCCAAACCTTTTTAACGGTAAGATTTTAGGGGACAAAAATCTCTAAAGAAGGAGAGTTGTGATAGCCTGATTTAGGCCCTAAACGGAATAGTGGTTTTGAAATCACAATTTCGAAGTAGAAAAATTTATTCCGATTAATTTTTTATAATTTATCGAGTGATTAGATGCATGTGTTAGAATATCCGTAGAAAATTTCATGAATTGCATGTCTAATTTGCCTATTAGGACTTAAATGTAAAAGTTGATAAATATGAGTTCTAGATGTTAAAGGATTAAATTGAAGAGCATAATTAAAGTAGAGGTCCTTAAATGGCAATTATACCATTAGGTTTTCATGGACAAAAATGGACATACATGGGTAGAAATAACCAAGTTTTAATGGAGGGTATTTTGGTCATTCGGTAATTAAAATGAATTAAAAGGGAAAAAGATGGCAAATTTTTGGAACGCCGATGCCTCCAAGGCACAGCGGAAAAATAAAATAAACAAAATGTTTCGGCGATCCAAACCATGGATCCATGTGTAAGGAACGAATCGGGGTGATAAAAGGTTTCAAAATTACCGAAACTTCAATCTGAGTAGACAGCGACGCCTAGGCAACGAGAATCCAGAATCACTATCGAACCAAGCCGCAACCTTTTCTGATGTTGGCCTTTACGTAGTCCACCCGATTGACAATGAACGGTAAAAATCCCAGAAAACTATTTTCAGTAATTATTATGCTTGACGGCTGCTAGTCTCTTTAGCATAGTTTCGGGCTTATTTATATATACTATCTTTAGGGTTTATACCCTTGCCATATATAACACCCTTTTAATTGGTATATCTTTATAACGAATTTTAATTCATTATAAATTAAACCGAACATAATAATCATTATTAAAATAAATATAATATTGTTTAATCGAAAATTATAATTACAATAACCATAATAAAGATTTTGGTAAACTATATTTATTTAAACTTATATATGAACCAAATTCATATACTAATGAAATTATGTTCTGATTATGTGTACAACATCCTTGTACGTATAGTATGTTCAACAATTTGATTGCCAAATTAAATTAATTCTATAATTAATTTAATTCATGTGACAATCAAAATACAATACCAACTATGTTTTACTCCGTTCATTTCAACCATAGGGTGTGACCCTATAGGTTCTTGTAACGTTAGCAGTAATATTAGAACGATTCTAATGTTACAAACAATGAGTGGCATCTAGCAATGCGTCATTGCTACCTAAGTTACAAGAAGTCATGATTCGACATAACCTTTTGTGATTCACCTTTCATGCATTAATCCTTAAGTCCTATATCTTTGGAATGGACACAAGTCATGGAATAGTCACACTTGCATAGTCCATCCCATGTTTCTTGATACCTTGAGTAGACTATGATACACAAATAAGTATGACATCTCATATCAACTTATTTGAGCATGGCCATACATTTCTAGTCTCACTCAATCAGGTGGCCTGAGATATTACTCGCATTATGTAGGAGGGACTTATCCTATATTGATCAACCATATCCCTCTACATAGATTGTGGTATATCCAACACCAGTCTTTATAGAACAACCAGTTACAGTGTTTGTTTGACTATATCAAAATATACAACTCAAGATGTTGGGATGATGATGATCTCAAGTATGAGGATCATATACATATTAATCACTATGAGTAATATTGTGACAATTACATAACAATCCAAGAAACATACTCATAGCGGGTCAGTCCAATATGTTGTTCTCTAACAAACATATTCATGCATTGACACTCCATATCAATGACAACTCTTTATCATCAATCAACTACATGTTAGTCTTAATGCATTATTATTGTCCTAGCCAACAATAATACTTGACTAAGGATCTTTTAAGAATAATCATATTATTCTCAGGATATTATTATAAAACAGTTTATTTATGTACACAGAAAAGAAACTGAAATAATAATGGCAAAGCCTTATATTAATAAACATGATATATCAAGTATGTTATTACAAACATCTCGTGATTGATCTTTGAGCATACGCTTACAATCTCCCACTAGCACTAAGACCAATCACTCATATATCTTATACCAAGTGACTTAGTGTGACGATCATGCTTCTGCTGTGTCAGAGGCTTGGTCAGGGGATCAGCAATGTTATCATCTGTAGGTACTCTGCATATCTCTACATCCCCTCGATCGATAATCTCTCGAATAAGATGGTAGCGCCTAAGTATATGTTTAGATCGCTGGTGAGATTTGGGTTCTTTAGCTTGGGCAATGGCTCCATTGTTATCACATTGGAGTTCTATAGCATCTGATATGCTAGGCACAACCCCTAGTTCAGTAATGAACTTCTTGATCCAAACCGCTTCTTTTGCTGCCTCACTAGCTGCAATATACTCGGCCTCTATTGTAGAATCGGCTACTGTATCTTGCTTTGAACTCTTCCAGCTCACAGTACCACCATTAAGGCAAAACACAAAACCTAATTGTGATCGAGAATCATCCTTGTCAGTTTGGAAGCTGGCGTTAGTGTAACATTTTACACTTAACTCTTCCTCACCTCCATTTATTAGGACGTATCCTTAGTTCTTCTTAAGTACTTAAGGATATTCTTGACTGTGGTCCAATGACCTTCACTGGGATCTACTTGGTACCTGCTCGTCATACTTAAGGCATATGAGACATCTGGACAGGTACATAACATGGCATACATGATAGATCCAATAGCAGAAGCATATGGAATTTTACTCATGCGTTCTCTCTCTTGTGGAGTTGAAGGACACATTTCCTTCGAGAGTGAAATACCATGTCTCATAGGTAGGAATCCTCTCTTAGATTCTTCCATATTGAACCTTTTCAATACTTTATCTATGTATGTACTTTGACTTAGACCTAATAGTCATCTTGATCTATCTCTATAGATCTTGACTCCTAAGATGTAAGTGGCTTCACCCAAGTCCTTCATAGAAAAATAACTTCCTAACCAAGTCTTAATAGACTGTAAGGTAGGTATGTCATTGCCCATGATAAGTATGTCATCCACATACAGTACCAAGAGTGTGATTGCGCTCCTTCTAACTTTCTTGTAAACATATGGCTCATCTTTATTTTTGATAAAATCAAACTCTTTGATTGCATCGTTAAAATGAAGATTCTAACTTCGAGAAGCTTACTTTAATCTATAAATGGATCTTTGTAACTTACATATCTTTCCAGCATCTTTTGGATTGACAAAACCTTCATGTTGTGTCATGTACACATCCTCTTCAAGTTTCCCATTAAGGAAAGTTGTTTTGACGTCCATCTGCTAGATTTCATAATCATGAAATGCAGCTATGGCGAGCAAGATCCTGATGGATTTAAACATAGCTACAGGAGAAAAAGTTTCATCATAGTCAACACCATGAATTTGACGAAAACCTTTAGCAACTAATCGCCCCTTGTATGTTTGTACATTACCATCCATGTCCGTTTTCTTTTTGAAAACTCACTTGTACCCTATAGGTTTAACCCTTTCGGGTGAGTCATCCAAAGTCCATACTTGGTTTTTATACATGGAATCCACCTCAGATCTCATGGCCTCGAGCCATTTCTCAGATTTTGGGCTCGCCATCACTTCTTGATAAGTCCTAGGCTCATCTTGATCTATAAGAAGAATGTCACCATGCGTTGTAATGAGAAATCCATATCTCTCAGGTACATGGCGTTCTCTTAAAGATCTACGCGGTGGTTGTGTTTCTACAGCAGTTGCTTGTTCCTCAATTTCTTACGGAATTTCCTGTTGTTCTATCTCTGGTTCAGTGGTATCTTGTGATTCTCGAATTTCTTGAAGTTCAATCTTTCTCCCACTTCCTTTTTTAGAAACAAATTCTCTCTCTAGGAAGACACCAGTCTGAGCAACAAACACTTTGTTCTCAGTGGGATTAAAGAAATAATATCCTTTGATTTCTTTCGGATACCCCACAAAAATACACCTTTCAGATTTGGGTTCAAGCTTAGTAGACGTCTGACATTTAACATAAGCTTCACAACCCTAAATTTTCATTAAAGACATACTGGGACGTTTCCCAGTCCACATCTCATATGGCGTCTTTTGAACCAATTTAGATGGAACACGATTTAGTATGAAATCAGCTATTTCAAGTGCATGTCCCCAAAAGGAAGTCGGTAGATCAGCATGACTTATCATGGATCGAACCATGTCTAACAGAGTTCGATTTTTTCTCTCAGAAACTCCATTCAATTGAGGAGTACCAGGAGGAGTAAGTTGTGAGACAATCCCACATTCCTTCAAAAGATCATCAAACTCTAGGCTCAAATACTCTCCACCTCGATCAGATCGAAGTGTCTTGATAGTTTTTCTAGTTGATTTTATACTTCACTTTTGAATTCCTTGAACTTTTCAAGGGCCTCAGACTTATGGCGTATGAGATAAGCATATTCATATCTACTGAAATCATCAGTGAAAGTAATGAAGTAGTGAAATCCACCTCTGGCCTGTGTATTTATTGGTCCACATACATCTGAATGTATTAAGCCTAATAAATCCCTAGCTCGTTCACTTTTACCAGTAAAAGGAGATTTAGTCATTTTTCCTAATAAGCAAGATTCACATACTTCAAATTGTTCAAAAACAAATGAATCCAAGAGACCATCTTTATGGAGTTTGGATATGCATTTCTCACTTATGTGGCCCAAATGATAATGCCAAAGATAAGTTTGATTTGAGTCATTTATTTTAGATCTTTTAGTATTTATGTTGTAAATGGGATTCATTTGATCTAAAATATAGAGGCCATTAATCAATTGTGCCGAACCATAGAAAACATTGTTGAGATAAAAGGAACAACAATTATTCTTAATTATTATCTCCAAACCAATTTTGTCTAAACAAGAAATTGAAATAATGTTTTTAGTCAAACTGGGCACAAAATAACAATCCTCTAAAATTAAACCAAGTCCACTAGGCAAAGATAAAGTATATGTTCCCACAGCTAATGCAGCAACTCTTGCTCCCTTTCCAACTCGTAAGTCTACATCTCCTCTAGCCAAAGTCCTACTCCTTTGTAGTCCCTGTACAGAAGTACAAATATGAGAACAACAACCAGCATCTAATACCTAAGAAGTAGTAGTTGATAAATTAATATCAATAACATAAACATCTGAAGCAGACGTTCCGCTTGCTTTGGCCTTTTTTATTTCCTCAAGATAGACAGGGCAGTTCCGCTTCCAATGTCCAGTCACACCACAATGAAAACAGTTTCCTTCCTTAGACACCCCACCTTTAGGTTTCAGTGCAGCCTTTCCTTTTCCAAGATTGGGCTTACCTTTGCCCTTGGGCTTTGTCGAGACTTTGGCCTTTCCCTTGCCCTTATTGTTACGGACCATCAGTATGGGCTTGGGTCCAACCTTTTTTATGTTGCCTTCAGCAGTTCGTAACATACTAAGCAATTGTGGCAGAGTCTTGTCAATTTCATTCATATTGAAATTGAGGACAAACTGGCTGTAGCTATCCAGCAACGATTGTAGAATAACATCAGTGGCCAACTCTTGGCCCAATGGAAACCCAAGCTTAGACAGGCTTTCAATATAACCAATCATCTTAAGGACATGAGGTTCTACTGGGCTTCTTTCAGCTAGCTTACATTGGAATAGGGCCTTAGAAATATCGAACCTCTCTTGCCTTGCTTGCCCTTGATATAGTTCTTCAAGTGCTCGATCATATCATAAGCAACCATATCCTCATGTTGCTTTTGAAGCTCAGGATTCATAGTGGCAAGCATAAGACATCCAACGTCTACCATATCATTGAGATGATTCTTGTAAGCATCTTTATCAGCCCTCGAGGCATTAGCAGATGGTTCATCAGGAAGTGGTTTTTCAATGACATATAATTTCCGTTCTTGTTTGAGGACAATCCTCAAGTTACAGAACCAGTCAAGAAAGTTCAAACCATTCAATTTGTCCTTCTCAAGGACCGATCGCAATGAGAGTGTATTAATGTTTGCAGCCATAATATATCCACAACAATAAAATATGCGTGTGAATAAATTTACCAAGTTTATATCAATCATTAAAAGGACTTTATTATATGATGTTTCCCACTATTCTATTTCAAAATTAATAACCCTCATATATTAATTTCGGAAAGACTTTCTTGAAAGTATTTCTAGTGGGTCAAGGATCCATATTTCACCTCCTCTTAAGTCAGCTTTGGCTTTACTCTCAAGATTATGGTTATTTAGGTAAGCAACACTTGCTAATTACATCATTTGTAACTCCTACAATTTGGTGAACAACTCTTGTTCTAATTATCTTATGATTTATCCAAATTACTTGCCTCTAGGTTTCTAATCCTATTAGAGTAACCTAGTTAAGTCATTAACAAATTTTTAACCAGCGAATATCACTTGTTTATTCTTCGCGTTTAACCAAGATAAATACTAGTACTTCGCTTTGGCAAAACCTACATAGTATTGATCGAGGCCTTAATGAGGGCACAAATTGGAAGGCCATGTTGAGTTAATATTTTAGTAGAGGGGTTTTATTAAAGTGTTACATCTCACTCATTATGGTCTACTTTAGTCCATTTAATCTTTTAATTGATCTCATCAATTAATGGGGTTTATTATTATTAAATTTGCATGCTTTAGACATCCATAGCATCTCAAACATGAATAAATAATGCAATAAATAAATGCAATAGTTATAGCCCATAAACTATGGTGGTTCAACCCAAGCCAATGGGAGAACCAAAAGGGAACCTAAAGGTGTAAGCCGTTTCACAAGCTGTCGATCCACACTAGTCAGCCCATCTTCCTTCTCGTTTAGTCCACAGTAACTTTTACAAATTACAAAATTTAGAAACTCATTTTACGTATGAGGGAGTAAGATGAGAAGAGAAATACAAAAGAATAGTAGTAAGGCACGACACGCAGGCCGTATTTATAAAATTACAACCTTTTATCAAATGGGTCATCGGGCTATAACTATGCATTTCAAACACTGTGCATTTCAAAAATAGCATATATCATTCAACGTTTTTGTCAAGTGAAATATTAAAATATCCTTTCAACCTTTTTATGGCCCATTAGGTTTTATTTATTACAAAACATACTGGAAGATGATGGGGATTTGAGGCAGTCGGAGGGAGACCAGGGGTGATCGCGGTACGAACCGCATACCCCAGTCAAATGAAACCTCAGAATTTGATAACTCTTATCAACAGAATCGTGTTTTTAGGATTTTAATCCTTGAGGTTTCATGTTGGAACAACCCTTGTTCCACTGGCCAGTAAACTCTTACTGGAAATTGTAGAAATCACCGCTACATCATAACAGATTTATTAAGGTTTACAGCAACAACATAAAACTGAATAGGCCATAACACCATGATTAACATTTAATCACTTATTGAAAGGAACAGTTATCAGATTTTGCTTAAACGATTTAAACAGAAAAAAAAAAGTAAAATTAAAACATGCATCTCATAAAATTACATCACCCAAGTATTTAAACCCGAGTCCGTATCACACAAGTGGCTCTGATACCACTGTTGGAACGCTGGTGCCTCCAAGGCACAGCGGTAAAATAAAATAAACAAAATATTCCGGTGATCCAAACCATGGATCCATGTGTAAGGAACGAATCGTGGTGATAAAAGGTTTCGAAATTACTGAAACTTCAATCTGAGTAGACAGCAACGCCTAGGCAACGGGAATCCTGAATCACTATTGAACCAAGCCGCAACCTTTTCCGATGTCGGCCTCTACGTAGTCCACCCGATTGACAATGAACGGTAAAAATCTCAGAAAACTATTTTCAGTGATTTTTATGCTTGACGGCTGCTAGTCTCTTTAGCATAGTTACGGGCTTATTTATATATACTCTCTTTAGGGTTTTTACCCTTGCCATATATAACACCCTTTTAATTGGTATATCTTTATAACGAATTTTAATTCATTATAAATTAAACCGAACATAATAATCATTATTAAAATAAATATAATATTGTTTAACCGAAAATGTTAATTACAATAACCATAATAAAGATTTCGGTAAACTATATTTATTTAAACTTATATACGAACCAAATTCATATACTAATGAAATTATGTTCTGATTATGTGTACAACATCCTTATACGTATAGTATGTTCAACAATTTGATTGCCCAATTAAATTAATTCTATAATTAATTCTATAATTAATTTAATTCATGTGACAATCAAAATACAATACCAACTATGTTTTACTTCATTCATTTCAACCATAGGGTGTGACCTTATAGGTTCTTGTCACGTTAGCAGTAATATTAGAACGATTCTAATGTTACAAACAATGAGTGGCATCTAGCAATGCATCATTGCTGCCTAAGTTACAAGAAGTCATGATTCGACATAACCTTTTATGATTAACCTTTCATGCATTAATCCTTAAGTCCTATATCTTTGGAATGGACACAAGTCATGGAATAGTCACACTTGCATAGTCCATCCCACATTTCTTGATACCTTGAGTAGACTATGATACACAAATAAGTATGACATCTCATATCAACTTATTTGAGCATGGCCATGCATTTCTAGTCTCACTCAATCAAGTGGCTTGAGATATTACTCCCATTATGTAGGAGGGACTTATCCTATATTGATCGACCATATCCCTCTACATAGATTGTGATATATCCAACATCAGTCTTTATAGAACAACCAGTTACGGTGTTCGTTTGACTATATCAAAATATACAACTCAAGGTGTTGGGATGATGATGATCTCAAGTAGGAGGATCATATACATATTAATCACTATGAGTAATATTGTGACAATTACATAATAATCCAACAAACATACTCATAGCGGGTCAGTCCAATATGTTGTTCTCTAAGAAACTTATTCATGCATTGATTCTGACACTCCATATCAATGATAACTCTTTATCATCAATCAACTACATGTTAGTCTTAATGCATTATTATTGTCCTAGCCAACAATAATACTTGACTAAGGATCTTTTAAGAATAATCATATTATTCTCAGGACATTATTATAAAATAGTTTATTTATGTACACAGAAAAGAAAATGAAATCATAATGGCAAAGCCTTATATTAATAAACATGATAAATCAAGTATGTTATTACAACCATCTCATGATTGATCTTTGGGCATCCTCTTACACAAATTAGCTATCATCTTTTTCAAGTGGCCGAATGTCAAGGGTTTCCATAGCTAGGGTTTATTTCAAGCTTCCAAGCTCCATAGTAAGTGATTCCAAGCCCCGTTTTTAATGTTCATTACATTTTTGGAGTCCCAATAACTCGATTTAGCTTGTGCTAGCAATAATTTAACCTAGGGTTCATTTGGAAAAATACCCATAGATGAAATGTGTTTATTTTGATGTTTTATGATAGAATATAAGGTTTTAAATTATGCTAAACAACTTGTGCTACTCGATTTTAAGTAAAAACGAGTAAAACGACATCATCAATAAAAATACCTAATGTTCATAAGTATATGTCAGAGTTGGAATTTGATGTTGCCATTGGTAAAGAAATGATCAGCATGTCCTAAAACATAAGAATTAGGGAAAAAGTTTGATTTCTGCACTTTTGGGCAAAAGTGTAAATATGCAAAAGTTTAAGGGCAAAATCATAATTTTGTCAAAGTTAGAGTTAAGGACTGTTTTGATAAATGTGAGTATTAAATAAGCTAAATGTGTTATTTTATATCAAGAAAGACGTGGAATCGACCTTGATCGGGGGAAGGAAAAGATTGTGGACTAAATTGCAAAATTTCTATATTTTGCACCAAGGTAAGTTTGTATGTAAATAATATATCGTTCTTACTTATGTTATAATATTTTGTTATTATATGAGTCATGGTTGCATATTGAATGCTCACTTGAGGTAAATTATGAATTGAAATTGAGTATGGATGAATTGGTAAAATGTTGAAAAGTGAAGAATTTGCCGATTGAACCTTCAGAATAGAAAAGATATGAATGATCTATTGTGAAAACACATGTGTAGTACTATGTGCAGGCTACTATGTGTTCAAGATGGTTTAGGTCACATGTGTAGTACTAAGTGCAGTCTACTACGTGTACCAAATGGTTGGGTCACATGTGTAGTACTATGTGCAAGCTACTATGCGTACTCGATTATTTCGATCACATGTGGGGTACTAATTGTAGGCCACTATGTGCAAGAAATGGTTTTGGTCACATGTATAGTACTAAGTGTAGGCTACTATGTGGACCAATTAGCTTCGGCTACAGGTGTGGTACTATGTGCAGGCCACCGAATATCTGTTACTATTCTGATGTGTTCAATAGGAAAACCTATTAATTGCAAATTCATGTGAAAATATGGTGTTAAGTATAGGGATATGAATATATGTGTTGTGAGCAATGTGCTCGATAAGTAATCGAACTCTGGTAAGTTTGATATAGTTAAGTATTATTATGAAAAATTGATACAATGAAATTTATTAAAAGGTGAAACTTGAAATATAACAGTTTTTAACAGCAGCAGTTAGGTAACTTTGAAAAATAACCAAAAATGGTAGAAATTGAATTACATGGTGAATAAGATATGGAATTAAATTTTATTTAGTCTATTTTCATATAAAAAACACATAGAGAGCAAAGGAATTCTGTATCTTGAGATATTCATATTTTTGCAAGACTGGTTCTGATTGATTTCATGATCTGATTTGTAAAAATCATTAAAAATTGTAAAAAAATATTTATGGAACATAATTTATATAGGTAGATTCCTTATTGAGTCTATTTTTAGTAGAAAAAAACGTGAACATCTTTGGAATTCTGTATAAAGAGAAATTGAAATTTTAGTGAAGAGTGGTCAGGATTGTCGAGTAGCAAAATAGGGGAAGCTTTAACGAATAAACTGTATTAATTAGCCTAACCAAAAATTCTAAAATTTTTATGGTAAGAAGACATATGAGTATATATTCTGGGAAAATTGTCATATCTTAATTTGGAGCTCCGTAGCTCCAGATAAAAATAATTTAGTGACTGGGACTCAAATGGATAGCTTGTACTAAACTTAAGTAAATGATAAATGCATGTGAGAATAAGGTTGTGTAATTGTGGATACGATCTATAAATGCCATTATCAGTTTGTTATTTTTATTATTATTTACATATTACTTACTAAGCTATAAGCTTACTTTGCTTCCTCTTTCCTTCTTGTCTTATTTTATAGTGTAATCGAGTTTGTTCGTGATTCGGGGAAAAATTGTCGGAGGCTCACCAACATTATCCATCCTTCGTTTTTGGTATTTTGTAAACGTATTTTGGATATATGGCATGTATAGAAGACTTGAGTATTTTGTTGTAAATTTTAGTAATATTACTTGAAAAGTTGATTTCTAATATTGCATATATCACTTGTCTTATGTTATCAATATGATCTAATTTTTTTTAAATTACAAATTTAAGATATATGTGAATTTAATGTTTAAAAGATGAGTGAATAATTGATGGGTTTTAATTTAGATAATCATTTTATATCTCAATTTGATATGATTGCATGTATGTTATCTGGTAATACTCGTATCCTGTTCCGGTATTGAACATGGGTATAGGGTGTTACAGCTGTACCCTAATTTCTAAATTTTTTGATGAAGTTTTTGAGATGCCATTGATGATAGTTTGAGTTTTGTGATAGGTCTTGATGAAAATGAAAGCTTGATCATAGATTTTAATGTTTTGTAAAGTGATTGTTGACAAAAATGTCAAATAATGACTTATTTGTGAAAATGTGAAAATATGTGGTTAAATGTGTGAATAAATGGTAAATATGGATTGATATGTGCTTTAGAAAAATTCGGCTAGCTTAGGAAGATATTAAATTGCATGAATTTTGAGTTTTTATGAAATAGGGACTAAATTGAGTAAATGTGAAATTGTAGGGGCCAAAGTATAAAAAGGCCTAAATATGTGTTTGTGGATTGAATTGAATGAAATAGTGATTGAATAAGTTGAATTTGAATGTATTTAGATCAAGAATGAAAAAAATCAAAATTAGATCGAGGGAAGTCGAAGGTTGTCAAATAATCAACTTATTTAGCCATTCTCATTTTCGAGGTAAGTTCATATGCAAATAAATGTGTTTTATATGAATTATATGTGTTTAATTTATATTGAAATGTTATGAATGCTAAATGTTCGGAAATATGAAAGTATCAACAAAGTTGAGATATCCGAAAGCCCCGTACGAACCATAGGAATATTATAGGATACATGTGTCATGACATAGGATTCCGAGGTGTGATATCGTGTAAGACCATGTCTGGGACATTGGCATTGATTTGAGGTTACATGTAAGACCATGTCTGGGACATTGGCATCATATATGTTTTCGTGAAAGACCTTGTCTGGGACAAAGGTATCGATATTTCATAACATGTAAGACCATATTTGGGATATGACATTGTACGAGCTTTATGAGCTATCCGAGTATCCTTATCAATTTCTAAACGGTTCAATGGGCAATATCGAGAAATGGATAAATATGTGAATGTGTATTCGATCCAGGTACGTATGAATTATATATGTTATTTGAGAATGAAAGGTGAGTATGCTTATAATTGATGATATGTGATCTATATGAGAAAGGATATCTTATATGCAAGTGATTTGAGAACAAGAGAATTAGATATGAATTACAAAGTTTGTATATGTGATTTGCTATGGTTTCCATGGACAAATTGGCTTATAATAGTTTTATATGCCAAATTTATTTACATATGGCTTATTAAGCTTTTGAAAGCTTACTTCGTGTGTGTTTTCATTGTTTTATAGATTATCGAAGCTACAGTGAGCTCGGGGATCGGCAAGGATCGTCGTTACACTATCAAACAATATTTTGGTACTTTTGATGTTGTAAATATTAGTGTGTGGCATGTATAGGCTAGTAAATTTATGGTATAATTAAGTTGTGAATCTTGCCATGAGATGTGGCTTGAGAATGATGATGATATTGATCTTGTTTTGGTATATGATATGTGTTGAAATATGATGTTTATAATGTGTTCATTTATGGCCTAGTGAAAATGGTCATTTTGGTAAGCTTGACATAAAGTTGATTTGGTATGTTTCATGGTTGAAATTGTAAGGATTTGTTATGTTTTGTAATAGCTTATAATAAGATATGTGGTATGTGGTTTTGGTATGATTTATGTTCATGGAATTGGTATGCTTTGAAATGAATTTCAGTATGAAATTGATTGGCCATATTATGGCATGTTTTGTGTATGTTTTGGTGATGTTTTGGCTGCAAATTAGGTATGAATTATGTGTCATTTGTGCTTGTAGGGATAACCCTTAAAGTGTGGTAAATTTGGCCTTGCAAATGGCCTATTTTTGCCCACACGAGCAGGGACACGGGCGTGTGTCTCTGTCGTGTTGCACAAAGTCCAATTCGAATTAAGCTTGGGCACTCCACATGGCCTCACACATGGGCATGTGGCAGGCCGTGTGGCCAAGTCAGTATACCCTATAAGTTTGACACGGCATATGGTCTAGACACGGGCATGTGAGGCCATTTGGAATAGCCACATGGGTTGGACACACGAGCGTGTGACAGGCCATGTGAACAAGTCAGTAACCTCCCTAATTTTCATATGGCCTGCCACACGGCTATGTCTTGAGGCCGTGTGGTTAAGTCAGTATGTATGCCCTGTTTTGCCATAGCCTGTTCACATGGGCATGTGACCTTTGTAACTTAGAAAATTTGTTAAGTTTTGAAAAATTTTATATGTAATCAGTTTACTCCTGAACTTTTTCTAAAGCATATTAAAGGTCCCGTAGACCTTCTGAAGGGACTATATGATTATGATGGAATGTGATATGATGATGTGTATGTGTAATGTATGTGAAAGGTTTGATTACGGTATGAAATGTCCGGTAATGCCTCTTAACCCTAGTTCAGCAACGGATACAGGTTAGGGGTGTTACACATTCAAATAGTTATTCACAAAGCATACTAATGTTAAAGTATTCAAAAACATGATATAGCAATGCATTATTTACATACAAACTTACCCTGGTCCAAAATGACAAGTTATTCGATTTAATCTAAAATCTTTTCTCTTTCCCCGATCAAGGTCGATTTCTCGTCTTTCTTAATCTATAATATCAAATTTAAGTCATTTAATTATCACATTACTCAATTCGGTCCAAAAATCACACTAGGGTAAAATTACATTTTTGCCCCTAAAGTTTGACATATTTACACTTTAGTCCTTAGGCTCATATAAAAAAATGTACTCATTTTCTTTGTTACCCAAGCCTAACCAACACATATACATACTCATAATAGCCCATATTTTACACTAAATCACATTTTAAACACATGTTTTACAACTTTTACAAATAAGCCCTTTTTTATATTTTTACCAAAAATAACTAAGTAAAAGTTGTTTTTCTATCACAAAACTTTCATTTTCCACAATTAGACATCAAAATATGCATGTCACACATGGGTAAATTTTTAAACATGAACCCTACTTCAAAATAACGATAGAAATAGATAAATCGGGATATGAGGACTTCAAAAATGTAAAGAACATTAAAAATGGGGCTTGGAGGCACTTACTATAAAGATTGGAAGTTAAAGAAGCCCTAGCTATGGTGTCCTTAGGGATTTTCGGCCAAAGGAGAATGATGGACAACATTTTGGCTTTATTTTCCCTTTTTATTCTTTTCTTAACCAAATGACCAAAATGCCCTTCACTTAAAACTTTGATGTTTTGTCCCTTCCATGTCTATTTTGTCCAAACTAAACTATATTGGTCTAATTACCACATAAGGACTTCTAATTTAAGAACTCATCACAATCAAATCCCTTTAGCAATTAAAACACACATTTTATGACTTTTGCACATCAACAAAATTTCTTAACTAAAATTTCACACATGCATTCAATCATATAATAAACCTTAAAACTTTATCGCAATAAATTTTTCTACTTCGGATTTGTGGTCCCGAGACCACTATTCTGGCTTAGCACTAAATCAGGCTGTTACAAAAGGCGAATTAATTTTTTAGCCTAAGACAATCCAAATTATGTGTATTAACTCATAATATAATTAATTTTAATTTTAATCCAATTTAATTTAGGTTAAATATATTATTACTAATTAATTATTAAAAGGGGTCTAGTTGAGCTAAACCGAGAAAATCGATCCAACCGAGCACTGGGCAGCCTAAAACCATCCCACATGCTAACCCAATTAGCTTGTTTGGCTGATTATTTGGCTTGCAAAATGGCCCTTGATGACTCCTTCAAATTACATTCAAACCCTTCCACTATTCATGTGTTTCAAGATTTGCCCTTACCTAAAAATAGCATGTTTGAAATCTTCAAACATGCCACATGTGTGGCTGGCCATGGCAGGAGTCTTTGGCTTTTGATTTTGGCTATTTTTAGCAGCCTTCTCAACCTATAAATACCCTTTTGGCTGCTCACTTCAAAAACATCTCAAACCCATTCATTTCTTCACTCCTCTCTCATTTTTCTCTTTTCATTCCCTTCCATTGTTCTTCATTTTCTTCCCCTATTCCTTTGCCAATTTCACCTCTTAAGAAAGATTCATTCAACCTCTATTTGGAGCGGCATTCAAGTGTTTGTGGAAGCCTTGGTTCAACAAGAACAAGTGGAGAAGGAGGAGCAAAGCAAACTAGTCAAGCCTTGGAGAAACATCGGATTTGATTCTAGTTGCCTATCCTTTTAATCTTGTTGTTGTTATGATGAACATGCCTATGAATATTTGTGATGTTGGTATGTTTAATTTAATTTATATGGCTTAAATTTAATTTGTGTTTAGGTTGATTGCGTTTTGTCTACTTGAGTTATTAAAATTGTGTTTGTGTTGTTATAGGTCTCGGTAACATGTTTGAATAAGTAAAACCATGACTAAGTTATTCTTGCATTACAATTGTAAGGTAACAAATGAATTAATTATCTAAATAGATTGAAATTGTAATTAATTGACACAATACTTAATCGGTGTATGTTTAATCATCTAAGGCAGCTAAGGGTTAAATTAGCAACGGTATCTAAAGATACATTAGCCTTGCATAACTTGCAAGATTATTGTGATTAAATTGTTTCAAGGTAGAAATACATTGTTACCGCACATAATCTTTTACGTGCTTATGAGATTGAAGTAATTGTTTGAATTGGCATAGAATTATGTACAAGAGATTGTTTAATTTCATAAGTATGTATCTACATTAACACATCTTCTTATTAAAATTTGTTTAATCAGTTGAATTGACATAGAGATATAGTCAAGATATAAATGGATTTTGGTAGGTAAGTATGTTCATAAGTTAGAAAATTACTGAGTTGCCGTGAATTTAATCGTAACAACATGAACATGAGTTTAATAATTCTAAGTTAAGAAATGCAAGTAATCTAACATTATTATGTCATCTTGATTAAAATCATCTTTTGAAATCGTGCATTGGAACTTTTATTTTCTATTTATTTATTTTACTTAGTTAAAAATCTTAGTTTTTGATCACCTCTTCAAATAAAAACATTTTTCTTCACCAAAGTGTTTTAAATTACATTCATAAATATTTCTTTTCACCGTCCCTATGGGTATGATAACTCGACATTTACTTGTCACTTTATTACTTACTGTGATTTTGTACACTTGTACATTTTCATCATTCCAGTAGTTCGTAAGGCCCACAAAATTCTAGGAAGCTCTTCCAACCAAGCTCCCATAGCTTCGCCAACTTTCTTCTTGAGGGTCATTAGAATTTTATTGTTCATCACTTCTTCTTGCTTATTTGTTTATGGTGTTTGTGGCATTTTTACTGAGCTTTTTTGCTAGAGCTATTTAGAGGTTAGTACAGAATTTTTAAAATTTTCCCTAAAACTATGTGCTATTGTCCATGATGATCATGTAAGGTATCCTAAACCTGCAGTTCCTAAAACTGTGTGCTAGACTCCATATGCTTTTCTATGATGGTTGCCAAAGCTTCTACTTCAATCCATTTGGTGAAGTAGTCTACAACCACTACTATGAATTTCTTATGTGCCATGGCTATAGGGAATGCACCAAGGATATCAACCCCCAAGTTGCAAATGGCCATTGACTTGACATAACTTGAAAGGGCTCCGCTAGTTGTTGCTAGGCTGTGGCATTTCTCTGGTAGGAATGGCACGTGCGAACTAACTTATGGGCATATTTTTGGACTGTAGGCCAGTAGTACCCTTGCCTAAAGATTTTCTATGTGAGCAATCTGCCTCCTAAGTGATTGCCACAAATTCCTTCGTGGATCTCTCTCGTAACGTACTTCACTTTAGATGGCGATAAGCACAGCAATAGTGGTTGCGAAAACCCTTTTCTATATAGTACAACCTCTAAAAGGGTGTCTCTATTAATCGCAGGATAAAATATGTTGTCTTAATTTATCATGCAATGAGCTTGCAATATTCATATATGCAATTCATATATTGAGAGTTTAGCAAATATTTATGATTTGTGATAATGGCATACCTCACAACCTTAGATTGTAGTTTTACGAGCTCTTTCCTATCTTCGTTGTCTTGCTTGCCTTGAAGTGTGTAGATTTTTGGTGTCATCTAGGTCTTTTCCTGAGCCATTTAGAGTATTTGGGTTGCGTCATAGCTTGAGGTTTCCCTATGCTCGAGCAGTATTTTTCCCATGTGTTTTATGATGACAGAGCATGCTAATTTTGAGAAAGATTCAGCGTGTGTGTTGTCATTTCTCTAGAGTTGTTTAATTTGGGCTCTGTTGAATTCTATGAGTAGTTGAGTTTCCATTGTATGATATTTTCTAGTATTGCTCCCTTCACATCGTATTCACCATTCATCTGCTTTGCCACCAACTACGAATCTGTATGGACAATTAGATCATTTGCTCCTAGTTGACGTGTTAACTACAATCCTGATACCAATGCCTCATAATCATAGATGTTATTCGATATATGGAACCCAAATGATAATTTGTATTGCCACTCATTACCATTGGGTTCGATTATTAATACTCTTGTCCCTGATCCTGTTTTGGCTATAGAGCCATCAACGTAAACTAGCCAAGTTTTTGGATTGTCAGCTGCATATGTATTTTCTAGGGGCTTAGCCATTATACAACATTCAACAAATGAAAGAGCAAATTTAGTATAAAATGTGGTACACATGGTGCCTCATCATAAAATATAACTCACTGAATCATTCACCAATGTAATAGATCTTGTTAACATTCATCAAAGTTCATATAGTGAACAATTTTTACAAGACATATATTATTTAGTGTTTCAGATTGTAGCCCATATTACCTATGATGTCAATAGTTATTTTGAAGGAACATCCCACTATGAAATCAGCTAGCACTTATCCCTTTATTGTGGTTCGTGGGGTGAAGTAAATCTCGTAGTCAACGAGCTTAATACTCCACCTCGTTACCCTTCCCTAAGTATCTACCTTGGATAGTACTTCTTTTATGGGTTGATTGGTGACCACAACCACTGGATGGACTAGAAAGTATGGTCGTAATTTGCGAGCTGCAATAATCAAAGTATAGATACATTTTTCTATTTTTGAGTACCTTAGTTCACCATTTTAGAGTACCTTGCTGACATAGTATACTGGGAACTAGTGGGTGCCCTTCAACTGAACTCGTATTGCTACAATTGTCTCTTCTGAGGTAGGCAAGTATAGATAGAGTGTCGCTCCTACATGAGATGATTTCAACAGTAGAGGGGAGGTGAGGTATAACCTTAGTTCCTCGAAGGCTATTTGACACTCTTTTATCCATGAGAAGGAGGCTCTTAAAGCCTTGAAGAATGGGACACACTTATCTGCCATCCTCGAGATAAATCTGCTTAGTGCTACTATTCTTCCCGTGAGATGTTGTATATCTTTTATTGTTCTCAAAGGGGACATTTCCATGATTGCTTAGATTTTTTCTAAGTTTACCTTTATTCCACTTTCTAGAATCATAAAGCATAAGAACCTGCCAGCTTGCACCCCAAAGCACACTTCTCTAGATTTAGTTTCATGCTGTAAGCCCTTACGATCGCGAAAGTCTCTGATAGGCTTCGTATGTGTTTGCATATGGATGCGCTCTTCACTATCATGTCATTGATGTAGACCTTAAGACTGTGACCTATCTAATCCTTGAATATCCTACTTACCAACCTCTAATAGGTTGCTCTTGCGTTTTTAAGGCCGAAAGGCTTAACCTGATAGTAGAACAATCCCTCTTTTGTGATTAAGGCTATTTTTTCCTAGTCGTCACATTTCAACATGATCTGATTGTAACCCAAGAAGGCATCCATAAAGCTCATGAATTTGTGGCCCGCTAAAGCATTGACCAATTGATCAATCGATTGAGGGTAGGGGAAAACTGTCTTTATGACATGCTTTGTTGAGGTTGGTGAAGTCTATACATGCCCTCCATTTACTGTTCACTCTTTTCACCATCACCATGTTCAAGACCCAATCCAGATATTCTAAGTCCCTAATGAATCATGCCAATAACAGATTAGCGACCTCCTGTCCTATAGCTTCTAACACTTGTGGCACGAAATTTCTTCTTTTCTGTTTTACTAGATTCACCGTTGGGAGGACGTCCAGTTTGTACACAATCACTTAGGGGTCCATGCCTGGCATGTCTACCGCGGACCAAGCAAAAGCATCTATGTTTTTTCTCAAACATCTGACCAGCAAGTTTTTTTCTTCCTCTTTCAATGCTGAAGAGATTTTGACGGTTCTCTTTTTGTTGTCATAAAATAGCTGCAGAGTCTTAGTACGCTTTGAGGGTTCGAGTTTTTTGCTCCTATGCTTGTGTCTTACGTACAAACTATCCAGATCCAGAGCTTGGCTTGGTAACTCAGCTTTTTGTGAACTCCACCCTTCAGCCATAGGTCCTCTCGCTTGCTTGACAAATAACATGTGATGCTACTTTGCAGTGTGCTAATTAGATTGTAGGAATCTAACCCCAATCTTTGTCAGGAACTTAATTTTCATATAGAATGCTGTGACCAGCATTCTCACCTGTAACACCCCTTGCCAGTATCCAACACCCGGATAGGGGTCGAGGAATTACCAGACTTAAACGTAAACATTCATGCAGAACCGAGCCATAAAATTTCATTCAATTCAAAATCATTCATACACATGCATATCATCCCTTGTACGAACCTAAGAAGCCCAAATTGTACTTTGGAAGTGGTCCGGGACTAAACTGAGAACTTCTGAAAATTTTACAAACTCATAGAAATTTTTCCCTAAATAGGGGTTACATGCCCGTATGGATATAAGACATGCCCGTATGGGTAGGCCATGTGGTCATACACGCCCGTGTCCATATCCCGCGTAACTCTCTGTTTATGACGTCATCAATCAATTGAAACCACACAGCCAAGCCACACGCCCATGTGCTGGACTGTGTGATGAATTAAATTCTCGTAAGTTAGGTGCAGACTTCACATGCCCTTGGTACACGCCCATGTCCAAGGTCGTGCCATCCACACAGCTGAGAAACACGCCCGTGTGCTCAGGCCATGTCAAATTCTTTTTCATTTTTTAAGCTAAGCTAGTTTTCACATGGCCTAGTACACGCTCGTGTTCCAGGCCGTGGCCTTCACACTGGCTGAGACATACACTCATTTCTCTGCCCATGTGCGCCATACTGGGCATTATGTTTCTTAAAAATTTAGGTGTAGGGGACACACGGTCTATTCACACGCCCATGGGGCTGACGGTGTGTCACACACAGCCTAGACACACCCCCGTGTGTCTACCCGTGTAGACAATATATAGGCTAATTACCAAGCCAATTGCCACCCTGAAACATAAACGTACAAACACCAATGCATTGGTATAATTCATAGCATTTTTGAGCAACCAACTTGCCCACAACTAAGACATCATCTACTCATTTTCATGACATATATAACATACTTAGCCTATTACATACTCAACAATTCAAAACATGAAAATTACCACATCTATGGAATGCATCATCATGCAAAATTTACTTATAATCAATATTAGCTAATACAAAATGGCCGTATACAAAATGAATCAAGTATCATCATAAGCCAACATATTTGGCTAAATCAATATGACATATAACAAAAAGACCAAGTCCCTATACATGCCATACTCAAAATGTTAAAACTAGCAATACCCAAATATTCCAATTGATAGTGTGATCGAGTCTCTGACGTCCTTCAATCCCCGAGCTAGCTTGACTATGCTATAAGAAAAATGGAAAAGAAATGGGAGTAAACATGAAGCTTAGTAAGCTTGCATGTAAACAATTAACAACATTAATCATGCAATATCATACACATAACATAAATATGACTTGTCACAATGTCATCAAGTATCACATATACATCTTAAATCATGTCATTCACATAGTGAACAATGAAACTCATGTTCATGATTCCTTCATTCACTTCTTACCGAGAACTAGTCAAGTCATAATCTCAATGTTTAATGAGCTTCACGTACATACATGTACCCTTTCAACATGTTCATACCTCATCATTTATTTGACATAGTCTTTAAGTTACCCGTTAAACCTCTTGGAATACTAAAGGATACTTAGGAAATCTCATACATATAACAAGATGCCAATGCTATATCCCAGATATGGTCTTACATGGGATCACAATCGATGCCAATAGCCCTGCTATGGTCTTACACAATGTCTCATATCGATGCCAGGTCCCAGACATGGTCTTACACAAAATCTCATAACGACGCCATATCCCAGATATAGTCTTACACGTAATCACATACCGATGCCATATCCCAGATATGGTCTTATATGGAATATCAATAACCCTAATGTCATGACATTTGCATCCTATCTATTCCTAAGGTTCAACCAGGATTTCGGGATATCGAAACTTCGTCACAACGTCATCGATTCATCATTAACCAATTTCATAAAAACAATTACACAGTTCATGGAATGTTAAAGTATTGAATACGTAATAATGAAATGTTGCATCATTTATCCACAAACTTACCTCG
The DNA here is from genome assembly GCA_020496765.1 of Gossypium stocksii. NCBI lineage: Eukaryota > Viridiplantae > Streptophyta > Magnoliopsida > Malvales > Malvaceae > Gossypium > Gossypium stocksii. Next base: position 67,969,180 of record CM035622.1, read on the forward strand.
GTACCAAAATATGACTAACTATTCGATTTAGTCCAAAAGCTTGTTCTTTCCCCAATCTAGGTCCGGATTCCATTTCTCTTGATCTATAATAACAAATTTCACTTATTTAATTATCACATTGCTCAACACAGTCCAAAAATAATACTTTGGAAAAATTAAAATTTTGCCCCTAAACTTTCACATATTTATAAATTAGTCCCTAGGCTAGTAAAATGATTTTTATTTGATTTTTTTGTACTTTAGCCTAGCCAAACATATTTCATGCTTATAACAGCCCACATTTTCTTTCAAATCAGATTTTTACCACTTATTTTACAACTTTTACAAATAAGTCATTTTTTAGGTGTTTTCATGAAAAATCACCTTGTAAAAGATGTTTATCACACATCAAACTTTCATATTCCTTCATTAAACATCAAAATACCTGCATGTCACACATGGGTAAATTTTTGAACATGAACCCTAGCTCAAAATAATGGTAAAAATAGGTAAATCGAGTGATAACGACTTCAAAAATGTAAAGAGCATTAAAAACGGGGCTAGGATACACTTACTATCAAGCTTGGAGGTTGAAGAAACCCTAGCTATGGCTCCCTTGTGATTTTGGGCCAAGGTAGGAGAAGATGAACCCAATTTTTGACTTATTTTCCCTTTTTATTAATTTATTAACCAAATGACCAAAGTGCCCTTAAGGCTTTTCTTTGATATTTTTTCCTTCCATGTCTATTTTTATCCATAAAAATAGAAATAGGGTAAATTGCTATTTAAGGACCTTTAATTAATAATCCAAAGCTATTTCATACTAAAAACTTCTAGAATCTCATATTTTGTAATTTTTGCAATTTAGTTCTAAAAGTTAAATTGGACTCTTATTCACAAAATTTCTTCATGAAACTTTCACATAATCATGAAAACATGCCATGGACCTTAAAATAATCATAAAACAAATATTTCTACTTCAAATTTGTGGTCTCGAAATCACTATTCCGACTAAGCCCTAAATTGGGATGTTACAATCCTTATTATCGGCCTCTCGAAGATGGCATTGTATGGCATCATGTCGTCCACTACATAGAACTGAACATACTCTATGGTAGTGTGTTTGTAGCCCCTCATGGTGACTGGTAAGGTGATTAAGCCTTTCACCTTGACTGGGAAGTTTGTAAAACCACGCAACAGACTAGCTTTGGACAATTCTTGCTTTTTTAATCCCATTTTCTGGTATATTTCTTAAGATAACACTTCCACTACACTTCTATTGTCAAAAGTATTCTTTTGACTTCAAAATCTGTGGTTGTTCCCGAGAGCACCATTGGGTCATTTCCTTCTTTGTCATGGACCAACTCTTCGTCGTCACTACCAAACTCGATACTCCATTTCTCCTGTCGACATGGTCTCTTGGGAGCACTACCTGACATTACACTCATCATGTGTGTCCTTCTTTTCATGTTGGAACCTGCCCATTCATCGTTTCTTCCTACAATCACATGGATGGTGTCTCAAACCTTTTGCTTGTCCTTGGGGTGACCATGCGAGCTTTGACTTTGTGGGGAACCACTCTGATTCGCATATCCTATAAGCTCACCATTTCAGGCTGCTTCTTTTATGGCATCTTTTAGTGTGAAGCAATCATTGATCTTGTGCCCTATGTCCTGTAAAGTTTATCGATCCCTTGAGCTCACCCTACTACCCACGCTCCCCATCAGGGGTGGCTTGGGCAGGATGTTAAGGCTCTTAACCTGGCTCAAGATGTAAGTTCGTGTATCATTCCATGGGTTATAAGCCTCAAACCTTCTGGCATGCTCTAGTTGGGGTCTGTGGGGGCCCTTGAAGGTATCACTCTGAGTTTGACTTTTTTGTGGCCTATCATTTCTCACTCGCAATGTTTGGCTAGGTGGTCCTTGTTAGCCTCAAGGTCCCTCCTTGCTCTAGAATTGCCGATTGTTCCCCTAAAGTATGGCATGTAATGCTCTTTTGAACTTTTGTACTTTTACAAACTTATGAGCTCACTCAAACAAATTAGCTAGACCTATAGTCTATTATCCGTAAAATAATATTGTACATGGTCATTTTGCACTCCCATGATGAAGGCATCTATGGCCCACTAGTCCTCTAAATCTTTTATGTTTAGGGTCGCCGTATAGAATCTTTTTATGTAATCCTTAAGGGACTCGCCCTCCCTTTACTGACATCAAGCCCATAGGTGTGTTCATCGTTCCCTTATAGGCCCTAAATCGGTCTAAGAACATTTGACCCAATTGTTAGAGTTTTGGACCGAACCTTATGGAATAGAGAGGTACCAGTCCTTGGCACTTCCTTTGAGTGTTGAGTAAAAGCTTTACACTTCGCTGCATTCGATGCTTCTAACACGTTCATATAGTCATTGTACTGCATCAGGCGAGCTCCTGGGTCCCTTCTTCCCTTGAACATGTCCTTCGGGACCTTGAAGTCGTATGGTAAGCTTACTGTCGCAATATTAATTGCTAGTGGGTTATTGGAATAGAATAATTAGTCCATGTATTGTGACTCAGGGTGTAAGTCCCGCACGTCTCCCCACAGCTCATCCATCTCACATTGCCATTCTTTCACTAGGGTTTCATCTTGTGTGTTTATGTTGCCCTAGGAATCAAAGATGTCAACATGCACTTTTCTTCCCAACTCCTCGTTCTATTTCAACAACTCCTATTAGAAGGCCTGTTGCTCCACAAATCCTGCCTCTTGAGCGGCCATCTGTTCCCTCATGGACTTCATTTGCTCCTGACTCACAGGAATAGCTGCGGGGGTTCCTATTGGTTGAGAGGAAATGGCAGGCCCTGGTCGATAGAGAGGTTCAAATTCAAAGGAACAGAAGCTCCCTGATAAACCGCATTGCCAAAGTTTTCTGGTCTGTCAATAAACCATTCGGCAAACAAATCTATTTCGTTGTGCTGGGCACTAGAGCCCAAAGCTTTAGCTTGTCCTAACGATGAGTTGATAGGGGGATTCTAACTCAGGTGAGCCATTTGTTTCTAGAAATGAAAAAACTTAGCCAAACTTGAAAAAATTAACGATCGGAAGTATGTCCATTCTCACTGCACCAATTGCTGAATAATATTTTTATCATGTTTTATTGATAGGAATGTTGGAGTATTTATACATGCTATTACAAGTACTATTACAGCTCATAGTAGGGCCCCACAATTTTGTCTTGATTCTATTGCCTCCGATACTGACATTCTCTATCTTTAGTACTTACATTCTTCACGAACTCCAAGCCTACTAGAAATGTGTCTACAGAGCACGCGGTCCTTTCTGCACACTCCTTGGGTGTGTGCTAACTGAGATCGTGGTCTTCCTTGGATTCTTGTAAGCTGTGCTTGCTAACCCCGCCTACATACTATGTTTGCGAGCTCTCCTTGCGAGCTAAATCTGTGAACCCATCTTGTTGTCCTCTTGTGATTTGCCTTACGCTTAGCCTCTGAGTGGAGTTTATCTAAGTTACGGGTCAAAAACCCAGATTCTTTCTAGGTCTCGGGTCAGTGGCTATTGATGTCTGACAACACAAAAAAGGAACATGATTTGTATAATTTAAAAAAATGAAATAAAATCTAATGTTACTCATGGCTTTTTTTCTCTTAATATGTTTCGAGATGATATCTTTCTCTAGTAAGGGTCTGAGAGATCCAATAACCAATTTCAATGGGACTCATTTGTTAAAACCATAAAATAAGATCTGATATAAAATTTAACAAATTATAAATCAGTATTTGTCAGGTCAAATCATCAAGAATTAATCAAGAAGAAGACTAAATGTAGAAGCGTACCTGAATCCATTAATATCTTGAAATCTTCGAATCTTGTGGTTTTGATCTTCCAAATTAACACACAAGTAATTTAGAGTTGGACTTTTCTGGATCGCAAGATTGCCAAGATCTTAAATTACAGATGCATGTTACATGGTTAGATAATCGGTAGGGGTTGGTTTGCAAGTCGTATTGGAACCAACTACACGAGGAAGAGTTGATGGTTGAGGCATCCTTAGTCGCTGTAACCAACTTATCATTAAGAAGAAGGAAATTCATTTTCAAGGTTCAATTCGAGTTCGGACTGTAACAAGGCTAAGGCTAAGCATTCACATATTAGATTTTCCAATTTAATTTAAATTACTTATTTTTATTTTTGTAACTATCAATCTGTTATTATTTCATTTTATTTTATATTTTTTTGTCAACTAAAATTCCCCTTTTTTTCAGCTCTACATGTACAGGTCATAGGCACGACAGTTGCCTAGACTCAGAAATCTGGTCAAGTAAACAAGAAAATTATGTAACACCCCTAATCCGTATCCGTCGCTGAAAAGGGTTATGAGGTATTACCAGACGAGACACAACTTTCAGGCAATCACAAATATACTCATGCATATAACTCAAATACTAAGCAATTGTAAACTTAAATAATCAATTTAACATCTTTATAAATCATATCATAACCATTTAAATCAAGATATGCTCAGTAAAAAAATCATAAGCAAATAATATCGAATATATCATTTTGACACAAAGCATATGTGCATACCAAAATTATTTCAAATCATCCAAAACAATTAAAACAAGTATGAATTATAAAAGAGCACATGTCTTACATATTTATCAAATTGACATACACCTCCGGCATTAATATATAAGCATGTGAATATATACATATATAGTCATAACTTACCTAAATTTTCTTAAATAATTAATAGTATCAAAATAAGATATGGCAAGCCACCAAAGTTTTAAACCTATATACCACCATTATGTTATAACATTTATCCGCATAAGCATGTACTCAACCTACTCATACACAAAACATAAAATACGTTACTATTCATTTGGTCACTTCAATGCTTTAGCCGATTTCTTGAATACCTACAAATGAGCTTAATCAAAGTCCCTTTTCACTAAATCGTTTATTCAATAAACCAAAAACATTTCAAGAATCAAATCCAAAAGCCATATATACTATGTCCTTCTCATTCGTAAATCACAAATATATCTTATTCGAAAAATAACTAATATAACAATTATCCATGTGCCGAAATAACATCAAACAATCCAATAATATACAACAATTTTAGCCTTTACGAATTCATACCAAAACCATCATGAATCATACATATACCTCAGTCATTCAAACATAAAATATGTGCATACTTAACCAATACAATTTGAAATAATATAATCACTATACAATCGACTATAAATTCACCATTTAATCCATTGCAAGCCAAATCATAAAACCCATCGCAATTGCAAATCAATTTATATATCAAGCTTACTAAGTGAGCCATTTAAAAGTCATTCACTTTGTAGCTAACCACTTCAAACCATAATTGCATATAAATATATATATCATAGCCGAATATACCAACCATAACCAAATATCAATCACATTGTTTACTCAAACCATAAAGCTATACTTAGCCAAAATGAACAAGCCATTTCGCATGGCTTTTAAATATATACAAACCAAAATCCAACATATCCAAAGGATAGTATAGCATATACATGCCATAAGTTTCAAATTCAACTTTTAATAGTACCGATAAAAAGACAATAGTGTGATTGACTTCGCTGATGATCCTTGAGCCCATAACAATCTCCAAAATCTATAAAACAAAGATAAAAATATACACACGAAATAAGCTAATTTAGCTTAGTAAGTCTTAAGCAAATAAGCAACTTAAAAGCATTTATAAATCGATTTAACATGATTAAAACATGATATTACAATCATATCCATTTCTAAACTATGAAACACTTTCATTAACCATGTCATTACCTATTGATTTCAATTGACTGAACACATTTTTATTTGTCTAATAACATAATCATCATCCACCTTTAAAAGTTATAAACTCATTCATGGTCGCATGTATCATTCAAATATACATAAACATATATATCATAAATATACTATCTCATTTATTTTTTTATAGAATCGAATATATATATGCATTCATATACATATACTCATTATTCAAACTTTAATATCTCATACTTATACCTATCGTAAGGCCGAATATACTTCCCATTTTCACACATATACTTACCATATCATCAAATATCATTTTTATCACATATCAAGTAACCAACTTACCTTATTTTTAAATAGGTAACCAACCATCACATACCTAATCGTTTTAGCTCGTTTTACATGTTCGATCACAATTTATCATTGCCCATTGAACCATTTGGAATTGAGTAGGATACTCAGATAATCACACACATATCGTACAATATCAACGTCCCAAACGTGGTCTTACATGTAATCACATAGCGAAGCCATTGTCCCACATAAGGTCTTACTCGCAATCACATATCGATGCCACTGACTCACACAGGGTCTTACCCAAAATCACATATCGATGCCAATGTCCCATACATGGCCTTACACAAAAACACACATAAGAAATCCACTGTCATGACATATGTATCCTAGCTATTCCTAGGGTTCGTAGGGGACTTTTGGACGTCGTATCTCAATCGAATTGAATTTGAACATATTATCCCCATATTTATTCACATTCAACAATTGTATTAATAAGCTCATAAAATTCAAATCAGCATGTTAAGATTACATATAATCAAAATTAACAACGTTTACTTGCCTATAGACTTACCTCGAATATCAACAGACGATATAGGTCAATTATTCATCTATTTTTGTTTTCCCCTGATCCAAGTCCGATTTCTTTTGTTCTTGATCTATACAATTTCAAACTAAGCTCATTTAAACACAATTTCATTCAATTTAATCTAGAAACACATAAATAGGTAAATTACCATTTTACCCCTGATATTACACACTTTTACAATTTCGTCCAAAATGCAAAAAACACAAAATACACAAGATCTCAATACAACATGTTTAGGTCGAATGTTCATCCAATTCATATAAATTCATACATTTCATTTATTTCACAATGTAATCCCTCAATTTACCATTTTTCAACTAAGCCCTTATTACTCAAATTCATCAAAATCTCCAATACAAAACTTGTTAATCTATCACATATCTTTTATTTTCCAACATCAAACAACAAAATCACAAGCTTTCAACAATGGCAAAATACAAAATCATCATCAAAATCAAAAATTGAGACATGGGCTTTGTACATTACACTGCAACGATCTCAAAAACGTAAAAATTATCAAAAATCGAGCTAAAACTTACCTTGAATCAAGCTTGAGAATGGCCGAACCTAAGCTTTGTTTTTTTTCTTTTTTTTTTTTTTAGTTTCGACAAGAACTATGTATTATGAAAGCATATTTTTAATTTTTATGTTTTATTATAACTTATTATATTAACCAATTTACATAAATAACCTTTGTAATAAAATAATAAACCATGATATAATAAGGCCACTATCGTCCAATGCATATTATCATGGGCAATTTAAATACCTCATATAAGAAAGACATCATCAATTTGGCCTTTTTAAAAATAACTATCAAATTTTCAATTTACGCGATTAAGCCTTTTATCAAATCGGGCATCCAAACAACGAAATTCAAACCCGAAAATTTCACACATGCAAATTCACACAAGCTAAACACAAAAAATAATATTAAAATATTTTGCTAACTCAGATTCGTGGTCCCGAAACCACTATTTTGAATAGGGTCTAAATTGGGTTGTCACAAATTAGGAAACCCAATCACTATAGAATCGACCCTACTTATCTACATTATGTTGCTTGGGACTGGAAATAATTCTAATTTTTCATTTCCTTTACTTATGACTAGGTCAGAACCTGGGACCTTAGATTTTGAACTAAAAATTGAGAGGTTAGCTTGATCATTGTGAAGAGAAACTATTAGACACAGAAAACAACCGCAAGCAAAAGAATCTAAATACAAAATGTTGTCTTCAATGAAAGAAATTAACAGTAAACTAGAAGAAATGGTGAATCAAACCATTCGATAGCTCACTATAATGCCAAATGAGAACAACTACTTTGCATAACTTATTTGACAAAAGAAACGCCATTTGAATTAAAATTGGGCTTAACTCATTTATTACCCATTTTTTGCAATTTGGAAAATGAGAACCCCCACATTCATCTTAAGGAGTTCCACCTAGTTTTCCTGAGCATGAAACCCAGGGAGTAACTGGAGATAAAAAAACTTTAGGATTTTCCTTTCTCGCTAGTCGACTCTGCTATAAGTTAATACATGGTCTGGCATGTCTCATTTGGTTCTTGAAAGGTTCTTTCTAATAGCTTGGACAGTCGAATTAAGGAGAGATATTATCAAAATATGGAAAAAGGAGTCCGAATCACTCTATGACTACTGGGAGTGATATAAGAATTTGTGTGCAAGTTGCCTACAACATGGTCTAACTGAACAATCACTTCTTTAATATTTCTATGAGGGGTTACTCCCTATAGAAATGAAGATGATTGATGCCGCCAATGGAGGAACACTTGTTAACATAACTATTCAGTAAACAAGGGTATTAATTTCAACCATGGCTACGAATTCCCAACAATTCTGACCAACTACAAAACCTACAAGATAGGTTCATAGGCTAAGTACACCATTCTTAGAAGATAAAATTGACATACTCATTAATTTAGTTCAAAACATACTTATAGGAAACACAAAACCAGCTCAGTTGTATGGGATTTGTGCCATGCCTGATCATCCAACAAACTTGTGTCTGATTTTACAAGAGGATACAACAGCACAAGTAGATGCCGTTGGAAACTTACTACAGCAACCCTAAAGAGTTATGATCTATTTTCAAATACTTACAATACGATATGGAGAGATCACCCAAATCTAAGCTATGGATCAAATCCTCTGTACAACCAACTATATCAGCCAAGCCCACCACCAACTCAACAATTTGAACCCCCAAAGTCATCTCTTGAGGCCATAATGGAGAGATTGGCTGCTAGTACTGAAAAGTTCCAACAAAAAGCTGAAGCACACCTACAAGAAATAAATTAGCAAATAAGTAAGCTTGCACTTATAGTTAGTTGTTTGTAGTCCTAAGGAAAGTTTTTGTCTCAAACAGAGCCAAATCCAGGAAAAAAGTGGAATGATTTTTGGGCCAACACTTAGCATGAATCGTGACCACGAAACTAAATGAGAAGAACAAAAACTTGAGCCAACAGCTACTACGTAGTTGACTCCACAAAAATTGCTTGTCGTACCACCTTATTTCCTGAAAGGCTTGTCCAATGTAATAAGAAATGATAAGAGAAAGAAATCCTAGAGACATTCCGAGATGTTGAAATTAACATACCCCTACTCGATGCAATAAAACAAGTTTCACGCTATGCGAAATTCGTAAAAGAATTATACATTGTCAAGAAGAAGCTCATGGGTAATGAAATAGTAGGTGTAGGAGAGAACGTCTCTTCAATTTTACAAAGGAAAAATTCTACCTAAGTGTAAGGACCAAGGTATGTTTGCTATATCTTGCAAAATAGGTGATGTTGGTATTAAAAAGGCCATGTGTGATTTAGGTGCATCTATTAATGTTATTTCTTTATCTATTTTTAAATTACTAAACACGGGTCCTTTAAAATAAACTTGGGTAATAATCTAATTAGCGGATAAATGAGTTGTGTTTCTAAAAGGGGTGTTGGAAAATGTCCTCTTCAAACGAATAAACTAATCTTTCCCGCAGATTTTTACATTGTTGACAACTCGACAAATTCTTTCGACATTTTACTCAAGTTACCATTTTTAAGCACTGTACGAACCAAAGTTAATGTTCACAGTGGAATAGTCAATAAGGAATTTGATGGTGAAGTGGTCAAGTTCAATGTTGATGATGACATGGGCTGCCTCAGTGCAATGAAAAATGTCTTTAGTATCGATATAATTGAACCATTAACAAACTTTCATTTTGAATATCACAAAGAGAATGAATTACAAACCATGTTATAACACCCCAAAATTGGGCCTAGAAGTTTCGATGGTTTTTTAGGAATTTTATCTTATATGTGCTCAAAATTTTGTAAGATTTGTAATGGACAATGTTTTCGACAATAGCTATTGGGAAATTAAGTCAATTTTTAAAAATGATCTTTAAATGCCGTTAATTTTGAGAATAGGACTGATTTGTAAAAAAGTAAAATATGAGAATTTTTATTAAGCAAATTTTATGAGTTCAAAGAGGGTCATTGGATCGGATATAGTTCAAAAGACCAAATAGAAAGTGAAGTTGATTTGTGAGAGGTTGAAAGTGGCAACAGATAGGCAGAAATCTTATGCAAATTTGAAACGTAGAGACATCGAGTTTCAAGTTGGTGATAAGGTGTTCTTGAAGGTTTCTCCATGGAAAAAGGTTTGAAGATTTGGAAGAAAAGGAAAATTAAGTCCAAGATATGTTGAACCTTATGAAGTTGTTGAAAGGATTTTATTGGTAACTTATCTACTCAAGTTGCCACTGAAACTTGAGTGAATTCATGATGTTTTCCATATGTCTATGCTACAAAAGTATCGTTTAGATCTGTCGCATATTGTGCCAGTAGAGTAGATCGAGGTTTGACCTGATCTTACCTATGAAGAGGAACCGATTGAGATTTTAGCTCGTGAAGAGAAGGTTTTGCGTAACAAAAGGGTTCTATAGGTTAAAGTTTTATGGCGTAACCACAAGACTGAAGAGGCTACTTCGAAACCTGAAGAGGCGATAAGACAACAATATCCTTATCTTTTTAGTTTAATAATCTAGACGATGAAATTCTTTCTAGAGTGGGAGAATTATAACACCCCAAAATCAAGCTGAAAAATTTCTAGGGTATTTTAGGAATTTTAGCATATAAGTGCTTGGAATTTTGTAAGGTTGATAATCGATAATGTTTTTGAAAATGGCTATTTGGAAATTAAGTCAATTTTTGAAAATGAGTTTTAAATACCTTCAATTGTAAAAATAGGGTTGATTTGTAAAAGATTCAAAACTAAGAGTTTTTCTAAAGCAATTTACACAAAATTTTGAAATCAACTTAAAAACCGCTCTTTCCTCCAAATTGTTCACGATAAAACTCCCCATAAAAGCTATTATCGTATTCTTTGTTTTCTGCTGCTATTTCATTCTATTTTGATTTCCAAATCCTATTTACTCTTGATTTCCAACACTCTTTGAACCATAAAACTCCATTAAAACCAAGAAAAGCACCGAAAGACCTCACTCATTTTATCATCTTCTTCAAGAGAGGGTTTTATTAAATTTGCATCAAAACTCATTTATTCTTCCAATGAAGGTAATGACTCAACTTCAAAATGGTTTTAAATGTTATTTAGTTCATTAAATCGAATTGTTAGCCATTAAAATGCATGTTTTAAATAAAAGCCAAAAATTTGGTCGTTAATGGTGAATTTCAGGATTGTGGATTAAAATGTGGTTTGAAAGTGTTTTTCAACTTGTTTTAACATGACTAGAAGGTTTCTATAGCGAAATTGAAGTTTTGTTAAGAATATCTCAAGTTTTAATGAATTTTTTTCATAATTGCCTAAACTTGTTGAAAGATGTCGATACCTTGAAATATGTAGTTTAAAGGTTGAGAATTAGTCGTAGATAAATATGTAGATGAGCAAAATTCATTTTATGTGAAAAGATTAAGTGTAGGTCAAGATATACGAATTTAAAGTTTCTATGTCTAGTGTTTTGGTTAGAAGAGAAGGTAGCTTAGGTTATTGTTTTTTACTATTTAAGGAGAGTTAATGACTGATATTTTATTGTATGTTTGTGTGGTTTGTCTTGTTGAAGTGTCGGAGTCTATAAGACCTTCAATGTGTAGAGAAAAAAGCAAAGAAAAGCTTGTCTAAGCTTTCAACTTTTCAACGAAAACATATTTTGGTGAGTGTTTTGGAATCGCTGCTTATAGATGATTCATTGTGTAATTGGAAATTCAAAGGTAGCCTAAACCCCTACTTAAAATTTTAAGAGTAAGTGTTCTCACACCTATGATTAAATGTGATATATGTGTGCTTGCGCAATTGTAAAAATATGAACATAGATGAGATCATATGACATGTGCCATAAGCTTGTGATAACTGTTGTGAAAGAGAATATATGGGAATTTTTCAGATCATGTGATAGTGATTATAATGTTCTAACATGTGAATATGCAGTGAATCTGTGTGAAAAATTGGAAAGTAGATGTGATCATAATGTAGATACTTTGGCCTTGTAACCTTATGAGACCATTTAATATAGTTGGGATGCCATAGGATTGTAAGTACTCACCTTTGTGATTTGATTTTTGGTGTTGAGGCCCAGTGACAGTTTTTGAAGAGATAAGGGAATGTGAGCTAAGCTCTATTGTAACGCCCTAATTTTCGGGTTTCTCTTAGATTGTTCTTTATCAGATAAAATGTTTAACTCTAGTGTTTGGGTATGTAATGCTTGTTTGGGGAGTGTTAATGGGCCTATGGAAGGCCCAAGTATTGGTTAGAAGCTCGGCAAACTTTTGTATTTTTGACTTAGGAGATAGGGGCCTCTGGAAGGTAGGTGTTATAAGAAAATATCTGTGAAATAAGACATAAACTGGCTAGTGGTGGAGTGGCAATATGATGCCACTTAGGAGCTATAAAAGTGGCGCCTAAGAGTGCTTGGAGGTCCAAGGTTCAAGCCCCAGAGTATGCAAGGTGGCGTTTTATTTTTGTGCAGGAAGTAGGTAAGAATTTCAAGCAGAGTTAAACTCTGCTTAGGGAGAAATTTGAATCGGTCAAATGAGCAAATCAAGGATCAAATTCGGGACTTTTGAATTTGAATGAAAGTGGCCGGCCAAGGGACTCTCTATGGTGCAAATCGGTAAACAAGGCTAGGCATAGAACTTTCGGCAATTAGGTGTGAGTGGTGCCGAATTCCCTTAGTTTCTTTTATGTTTTGGTGCCGATTTCCCTAAGTGAGTAAGCTTCCCTCTTTTGTCAATTTTTACATAGCCAATTAGGTATCTTTTTGCCACTTTGCTCCTTCCATCAAACCTAGTAGCCGAACCCTATTCTACCCTTATTGCTGAATCTTCATTCGACTAAAACACCTCCTTTTGTTTTCTTTTCCATTCTCATCTCTTTTCTTCTCTTCTTCTCAAACCATAAACCGACCCCTTACCACCATCCTTCTGCTAGCCGAATCTATCTTCTCCCTGTCAACTCAACTCTTCTTCTCTTACTTTCAGTGCCGATTGCTCTTTGGTCTCTTACTTCTTTTCTTCCTTCTTTTCTATTGTCAACATCTCTCATAACTCCATAGCCAAACCCTCTTGTGTTTAAGCTCTTTGCAACACTCTTTCTTTCTCGTTGTTACAAGTGGAACAGCTGTGGTTTGGGACATAGATTGGTAAGTATTTCGTGATCCTATCTCGTTAGTTTTCAGGTTTAAGGCAAGAAGCCGAAACCCCTTTGGGGAAGGCTAACGTGTAACACCCCAAACCCGGTCTGGACGTTATGACCAGATCTGGTGCGTCACATGATCCTAAACTACGCTTATAACCTTTTATAACATGTTGAGACATGGGTGATATTTCGTAAAACTAGCAAGGTGAGAAAAGTTCTTATTAAAACTACTTTAAGTTGTCATTATTCAAGATAGTTTAAATTTTATAAACGTTATTTTGAAAACGTTATTAAGGTTTTGGAAACCCGCGCAGCCTATATCTAGCAGTTTGGATAAAGTACGAACCAAATCCTTTAGAAAGTTAAAACCCAAAAAGAAAATTTAATAGCGGCCTTATTACACATTAAAACCCAAAAATTAACATAAAAATTAAAATACTAAAACATAAATGAAAACCAGTCTTATTGCAGTCGCTGTGGCCACTCCGAATCTCTCGCAGCTCCAAGCCCACTATGGTTGAGGGTTACCTGCAGAGATTAATTAAGAAGGGTGAGTTTGACAACTCAGTGTGCAACATTATCTCAACCATAGGCCAAAACAGATCAAGCCTCAGAAACAAATTTAATTGGGCCTTGGCCCATTACAGGAATCAGGTCAAGCCCAAAAGGCCCATAACAGAAACAGATCAGATATAAGCATTATGCAAACAAAAACCCAACCCAGATCCATCCTTAACACCCCCGTACCAGCCTTACACCATGTGGGGAGACTACTCGACCCACCCAACCGCTACACACCACAGATATTTGCAGCGAGGCTGCCAGATATAATTTACAGTGAGACTGCCAGATAACATTTGCAGCGAGGCTGCCAGATATATTTGCAGCGAGGCTGCCAGATATTGTGACGAGGTCACCAGATACAGATATTGTGGCGAGGCCACCAGATTGCAGCGAGGCTGCCAGAAAATATGTGGCGAGGCCACCAGATTGCAGCGAGGCTGCCAGAACGCTTCCTCCATCATAAACCCATACCCCATGCAACAGATAATCATACTAGCATGCAACATATAGCATCTCATGCATCAAATATATTCATATTAATAATTAACTCATGCAGATACATAACATCATACATTTCATATAGAATTGACCCTAGGGGTATAATAGTCTTTTTACACCTAGGGGTATTTTGGTAATTTTCCATGTTTAAGGGTATTTTAGTCCTTTTTCATATTTTCAGAGATTTTATGCAAGTCTGATAAATTAACAGTCCCTAAATAACCACGGAAGTCCACTTAAGCCAAATTTCCGATTTTGCCCTTTTTAGCCTAGATCCCCTAATGGGCCTTACTATGTCCATTATCGTCGATAAGTCCGTTAAGCCCAATTTTAGGTTTTAGTTTACCGACTTTACCAAGTTTTTATTATTCAAGTTACCAGAAAGTCTTTTATGAACATATTCAAGTTTGGGCTCGGAAGCCCATTGGGCCCACCTTGGCCCATTGAGGCCCAACTTACCAAAACGCTCGAAATTGCACCTTCTGCAATTTCGCCATCGCCAATTCCCAATGTGACCACAACAGAGTATTCGGTCACTCTTGTTTCTTTCCAAGGCTGATTTTTCGGTCACTTTTGATCGGTCACTTAGCATAGTTTCGATTATTTCGGCTTTTAGCCATCCTAGTCTATGATGGGGATACGTTACACACCTGTTAACTGTCGCAATCGCTGAAGAACCCGCGAATGAAATCCTACAATTGATCACTAAACGTTAGTCTAAGATTCGGCCACATATAAGATCTTCTCCCACAAATCATAATCGGCCAACATGCCCGAACATTGAAATCTTACCCCTTTTCGCCGATCAAAGACTAAATCTCGATGTCCAATCACGTTATCTTTCAAAACTCCTCGCTTGATAACCTCCTCTTGCTATTCCATGCGCATAAGAAACAAACCATAATATTAGAATCTTACAAAAATGTCGACATGCCCTCTAAGGCCCTATAGGTTTCGGTCTTCCTTTAAGATATTCAATAAACGAAGATACGCAGTGATTAAATCACTTACCAATACCACCTCTCGAAGAGTATTGTTCCACGTTTCCACTATCTCCGGTTTATTCTGGATCTACTATAAATCTAACTCTAATGTGAAAGAGTGGCTCTAAAGATATTCGGCTCTTGAAGAAGTGATGTGGTGCACTTGCCGTTCAACCAATAAGGTAGGGTGAAATGGCAATTAGAAGAGAAGAGATAGAAGAATAGGGTTCGGCTTGCTAAAGAATCAAGAAGAAGAAGAAGAAGATTTTGATCAATAGGTAACAAAGGAGGTGTGGTTTCGGTCATACAAGGTATTCGGCCATGGAGGTTTTGATCAACTGAGCATTCGGTTTAGGGCTTGAAGAAAGGAAGTAGGAGAAAACTTTAGTTGATTCGGCCAGGAAGGAGGTAGCAAGGTAGGTTTCGGTTTGTGAAAGCAAGACGAGAAGAAGATGAAAAATAGAGGAAGGGGAAGAATAGCAAAAGTGTCTTTTAATCTCCATGAAGAAATCGGCAGTGGGGTTCTTGGGATATGGTGTGCGGCTGCTTAGTCAAAACAAAGAAAATGATTGCCAAAAGGAAACACTAATATGCCACCTAAATTCGGCAAAAGAAAGGATGCACAAAACTTCAAAAATTCGGCACAAAGACCCCTCCTAAGCCGATTGCTATACCCAATATTGCTTACCGATTTTTGCCTCCTAAAGAGTCCCTAATGCCGGCCACCTCTTTCAAAATTCGAACTCCTTGATTTGCTCCTCAACCTCCTCCATGATTTACTCTTTGACCGATTCAAATCTCCTCCCAGCAGAGTTCCAATCGGCTTCAAACTCACACCTGCTCAAGCTTAAAAAATAAACAACACCTTCGCAAACTCTGGCGCTTGAACCCTTGACCTCTAAGCTCATTTAGGCGCCACCTTTTAAGGAACCTAGTGGCGTCTCCCTTGCCACTCTACCACTGGTTCATTTGTGCTATATTTCGCACACAATTCCTTAAGACCCTTATTTTCACTGATCCCCTAACTCCTAAGATGAAAATTCAAAATTTTGCCGAGCTTCCAACCAACTCATGGGCCTTCCATAGGCCCATTAACACACCCCAGACATGCATCACACACTAATTACTAGCATTTAAACATTTTAACCGATAATGATAAATCTAAGAAAAACCCAAAAATTAGGGCGTTACAACTCTACCCTCCTTAAAGAAATTTCGTCCTCGAAATTTACCTTATCCAAACAAATGAGGATATTGCTGACGCATTGCCTCCTCTGGTTCCCAAGTAGCTTCCTCTCTGCCATGATTACGCCAAAGTACCTTCACCAACGGAACTGATTTTCTTCTTAGAACCTTCACGTCTCGATCTAGAATCTGCACCGGCTCTTCTTCGAAAGTCAAATCAGGCTGTACCTCCACTTCTGCAACTGGTAGAATATGGGTAGGGTCAGAACGATATCGTCTTAACATGGATACATGGAACACATCATGGATTCTATTTAACTCCGGAGGTAATTCCAACTGATACGCCACTGGACCTATTCGCTTAAGAACCCGATAAGGCCCAATAAATCGCGGACTTAGCTTGCCTTTCTTACCAAATCTTAGTATCTTCTTCCAGGGCGAAACTTTCAGAAAAACCATATCACCTACTGAATACTCAATCTCTTTACGCTTCAAATCTGCATAAGACTTTTGTCGATCAGATGCCTCTTTCAAACGGTCCCTTATCACCTTGACCTTCTCCTCATCTCTGCTACCAATTCAGGTCCAAGAACTTGCCGCTCGCCCAATTCGGTCCAACAACTAGGTGAATGACACTTACGCCCATACAGTGCCTCATAAGGTGCCATACGGATACTAGCCTGAAAGCTGTTATTATACGCAAACTCTGCCAACGGTAGATAATCCTCCCAATTGCCTCGAAAGTTGATAACACAACCCCTTAACATATCTTCCAGAATCTGAATAACCCTTTCTGACTGACCATCAGTCTGAGGATGGAAAGCCGTGCTAAAGTTCAGTCGCGTTCCCAAGGCCTCATGCAACTTTTGCCAGAACCGAGATGTGAATCTAGGATCTCGATCAGAAATGATAGACACTGGCACCCCATGCAGTCGTACAATCTCTGCCACATACAACTTAGCTAACTTCTGAAGCGAATAATCAGTACGTACAGGGATGAAATGAGCAGATTTAGTCAACCTGTCTACAATCACCCAAATTGAGTCCTTCTTTGATGGCGTTAAGGGCAATCCACTTACAAAATCCATGGTCACCCTTTCCCACTTCCAGAGTGGTACCTTCACTGGTTGCAGAAGTCCAAAAGGTAACTGATGCTCAGCTTTCACTTGCTGACAAGTCAGACATTTCCCCACAAATTCTGTTACTTCTCGCTTCAGTCTAGGCCACCAATACAACTCCTTTAAGTCATGATACATCTTATTACCTCCAGGGTGCATAGCACACAACCCTTTATGAGCTTCATTCAGAATTGCTTGCCTCAGCTGAAAATCCTTCGGAACACAGATTCTACCGCGAAAACATAGAATTCCTTCACTGTTAAGTCCAAACTCAGAAGTATTCCCATCTTTAACCTGCTGAAATCGAGAAACCAGAGACTCATCCCTCAACTGCTTTTCCTTAATCTCATCCACCCAGGTCGGTCTTACTTGCAATTCTGCTAACAAACTACCATCGTCATACAGACTCAAACGAGCAAACATAGCTCTCAGATCAGATACAGTTCTACGACTTAGGGCATCAGCCACCACATTAGCTTTGCCTGGATGATACTCAATCGCACAATCATAATCCTTAAGCAACTCGATCCATCTCCGTTGCCTAAGATTCAGCTCCTTCTGAGTCAACAAGTACTTAAGACTTTTATGGTCTGTGTATATAATACACCTTTCTCCATACAGATAATGTCGCCAGATTTTAAGTGCGAAGATTACTGCTGCCAACTCCAGATCATGGGTAGGATAGTTCACTTCATGAGGTTTAAGCTGTCGCGATGCATAAGCAACCACTTTACCCTCTTGCATCAACACGCAGCCCAACCCAACATGCGATGCATCACTGTACACGGTAAAATCTTTTCTAGACTCTGGTTGAATCAGTACAGGTGCCTCGGTCAGAACCTTCTTTAGTTTCTCAAAAGCTTCTTGCTGCTGCTCGGTCCAAATATATGGTACTCCCTTCCTTACGAGTTTTGTCAATGGCGCTGCCATCACAGAAAATCCTTCTACAAACCTTCTATAGTATCCAGCTAAACCCAGAAAACTTCAAATTTATGCCACTGACCTCGGTGGTTTCCACTCCAGAATTGCTTCGATCTTTCGAGGGTCCACCTTAATACCCTCAGCTGATACAACATGCCCCAAGAAGGTTACTTCTCTTAACCAGAACTCACACTTACTAAATTTCGCATAAAGCTCCTTTTCCCTTAACACTTGCAGCACAATACGGAGATGCTCATCATGTTTCTCTTCAGATTCAGAATAGACCAAAATATCGTCGATAAAGACGACCACGAATCGATCCAAGTATGGCTGGAACACTCGATTCATCAGATCCATGAAAGCTGCAGGTGCATTGGTCAGCCCAAATGGCATAACCAAGAACTCATAGTGACCATAACGAGTTCTAAATGCCGTCTTGTGAATATCCACCTCCTTCACCCTTAATTGATGGTACCCAGATCGAAGGTCAATCTTGGAAAATACTGAAGCTCCTCTGGAAAAACATCTTGAAAATCTTTAACAGTTCTAACTTGATCCACAGTTAGTTCCTCAGTTCCTATTTGACCCACGAATGCCAAATAAGCCGCACATCCTTTACGAATCCACTTCTCAGCTCTTAATGCTGACACCACATTGGACAAATAATCTCTACGTTCACCTATCACCAAAACTTCCTCATCCTCTGCAGTCTTTAGCCTCATTCGTTTCGCAGCACAATCCAAAGTAGCCCTATGCTTTACAAGCCAATCCATTCCCAAGATGAGATCAAATTCTCCGAAAGGTAGCTCCATCAAGTCTCCAGAAAAGATTTTTCCTTGAGTCTCTATAGGTACATCTCTATACAGTTTGTCTACCCTAACCGAGTGACCCAAAGGACTTAGTACAGTTACCCCACTCACTGTCTCCTCAGAATGCACTCCCAGCGACCCAGATATGGCACATGCAACATAAGAATGGGTAGATCCAACATCTATTAACGCAGTGAATGGCATACGAGAAATCAAGAACGTACCAGTTATGACATCAGGAGCATCACCCTCCTCTCGACGACGAGCTGCATAAACTAGTGCTGGCTGACGAGCCTCAGCGAAACCAGCACCCCTGCCAGGTGCTCCTCGTCCTCGACCATTACCATTTCCGCCTCTACCTTGCCCACGACCCCTCGGAGCTGGTGGTCCACCCCTCACCGATTGAGCAACCCTCTGAGCCATAACCTGTCCTTGGTCCGGTTCTTCGGGACAGTCCTTAATCCTATGCTCCATCGACCCACATCGAAAACAGGCTCCAGAACGTTTCCGACACTCGCCCATATGTATCTTACCACAACTCCTACAACCCTGCAGTCTGACAGCATTCATTGGCACCGCTCGCACTGGTTCTGCCACTCTTGCCCTCTTAACATTCCTATTAGCCCCACCTGATGGTCCAGAGTCCCTCCGAAAGCGGTTTCTATCCTTTTCGCGATTCTGTCTCTCGGTACGCTTTACTTCCTCAGCTATCTTAGCTTTCTCAACCAAAGCAGCAAAGTTACGCTCCCTCTGTGGAGCGATCAGTACCCTTAGCTCATCCCTTAGACCATCCTCGAAACGTACGCTACGCTCATATTCGGTAGCAACTATCCCAGAAGCATATCGGCTCAGCCTCAGAAATTCAGCCTCATACTCAGATACTGTCCGACTCCCCTGAACCAAATTTAAGAACTCCTTCCTACAGGCGTCCACATAGCTAGCCCCAACATATTTCCCTTTAAAGGCTTTCTTAAACAGCTCCCATGTTACCTCACCATCTGAAGTTCCATCTCTTACTGTGAGCCACCACTAATAAGCTTCATCTCTAAGCAACGACACGGCTCCTTTCAGCTTCTGCTCCATAGAGCAATCCAGATCATCCATGATTCGTTCTGTGGCCTCTAGCCAATATTCAGCCACATTTGGGGCTACACCAGACACACCCCTAAAGAACTCTGCCCCATTAGCTCGGAGTCGCTCAGAAATGGATCCCCGAAATCCATTACCGGTACTTGCCCCAGCAACCCATTCCAGAACTCGAAGCATCGCTTGTGATAGGGCATCGTCCCCTACACCCCTATCATGGTATTCCACCTCTGTTGCCGGTGGTATCGGCATACCAGCTGCTGGCGCATGACCCGAAGATGAAGTCTCAGCTCGTGCACTACCTCGGCCACGTCCACGGCCCCTACCACGAGCTGCTCGTGTACTCATTTCGTACTTTCTGTTTAGAAATTTTATGAGTCAGATTAACATTTCAATGTTTATTACAGATGTTGTATGAATAAATAGAGTTTCAGAGTTTATCTTCTTTCGCGGTAGCCTAGCTACAGTCTCAGTCTACCTATCAGAGTCTCTACAGTTTCAGTAATACCCTTAGCTAAAGTATCATAATAAAGTCTTTAGTCAGGCATGCAATCAGAGTTTTCAGAGATAATCAGAAAAGTTTAGAGAACTTACAGGCTTGGGCCGGAGATTCGGTGTGCCACTCTTTCGAAAGATTTCATAGAAAAACTTAATAAATTTTTTTGTTTTCTTTGAAAATAAATCATTTATGCTTGAAAAGGAGTTCATCAAAACTAGTTCCAAATAATTTTTGAAAAATCATGATCTTTTGAAAATCTTCATTTTGATTGTTTGAAAACCTTCATTTTTTTAGACCCGTTCCACAGCCGAGTTGTTGCAACCTGGCTCTGATACCACTAAATGTAACACCCCAAACCCGGTCTGGACGTTATGACCAGATCTGGTGCGTCACATGATCCTAAACTACGCTTATAACCTTTTATAACATGTTAAGACATGGGTGATATTTCGTAAAACTAGCAAGGTGAGAAAAGTTCTTATTAAAACTACTTTAAGTTGTCATTATTCAAGATTATTTAAATTTTATAAACGTTATTTTGAAAACGTTATTAAGGTTTTGGAAACCCGCGCAGCCTATATCTAGCAGTTTCGATAAAGTACGAACCAAATCCTTTAGAAAGTTAAAACCCAAAAAGAAAATTTAATAGCGGCCTTATTACACATTAAAACCCAAAAATTAACATAAAAATTAAAATACTAAAACATAAATGAAAACCAGTCTTATTGCAGTCGCTGTGGCCACTCCGAATCTCTCGCAGCTCCAAGCGCACTATGGTTGAGGGTTACCTGCAGAGATTAATTAAGAAGGGTGAGTTTGACAACTCAGTGTGTAACATTATCTCAACCATAGGCCAAAACAGATCAAGCCTCAGAAACAGATTTAATTGGGCTTTGGCCCATTACAGGAATCAGGTCAAGCCCAAAAGGCCTATAACAGAAACAGATCAGATATAAGCATTATGCAAACAAAAACCCAACCCAGATCCATCCTTAACACCCCCGTACCAGCCTTACACCATGTGGGGAGACTACTCGACCCACCCAACCGCTACACACCACAGATATTTGCAGTGATGCTGCCAGATATAATTTGCAGTGAGACTGCCAGATAACATTTGCAGCGAGGCTGCCAGATATATTTGCAGCAAGGCTGCCAGATATTGTGACGAGGTCACCAGATACAGATATTGTGGCGAGGCCACCAGATTGCAGCGAGGCTGCCAAAAAATATGTGGCGAGGCCACCAGATTGCAGCGAGGCTGCCAGAACGCTTCCTCCATCATAAACCCATACCCCATGCAACAGATAATCATACTAGCATGCAACATATAGCATCTCATGCATCAAATATATTCATATTAATAATTAACTCATGCAGATACATAACATCATACATTTCATATAGAATTGACCCTAGGGGTATAATAGTCTTTTTACACCTAGGGGTATTTTGGTAATTTTCCATGTTTAAGGGTATTTTAGTCCTTTTTCATATTTTCAGAGATTTTATGCAAGTCTGATAAATTAACAGTCCCTAAATAACCACGGAAGTCCACTTAAGCCAAATTTCCGATTTTGCCCTTTTTAGCCTAGATCCCCTAATGGGCCTTACTATGTCCATTATCGTCGATAAGTCCGTTAAGCCCAATTTTAGGTTTTAGTTTACCGACTTTACCAAGTTTTTATTATTCGAGTTACCAGAAAGTCTTTTATGAACATATTCAAGTTTGGGCTCGGAAGCCCATTGGACCCACCTTGGCCCATTGAGGCCCAACTTACCAAAACACTCGAAATTGCACCTTCTGCAATTTCGCCATCGCCAATTCCCAATGTGACCACAACAAAGTATTCGGTCACTCTTGTTTCTTTCCAAGGCTGATTTTTCGGTCACTTTTGATCGGTCACTTAGCACAGTTTCGATTATTTCGGCTTTTAGCCATCCTAGTCTATGATGGAGATACGTTACACACCTGTTAACTGTCGGAATCACTGAAGAACCCGCGAATGAAATCCTACAATTGATCACTAAACGTTAGTCTAAGATTCGGCCACATATAAGATCTTCTCCCACAAATCATAATCGGCCAACATGCCCGAACATTGAAATCTTACCCCTTTTCGCCGATCAAAGACTAAATCTCGATGTCCAATCACGTTATCTTTCAAAACTCCTCGCTTGATAACCTCCTCTTGCTATTCCATGCGCATAAGAAACAAACCATAATATTAGAATCTTACAAAAATGTCGACATGCCCTCTAAGGCCCTATAGGTTTCGGTCTTCCTTTAAGATATTCAATAAACGAAGATACGCAGTGATTAAATCACTTACCAATACCACCTCTCGAAGAGTATTGTTCCACGTTTCCACTATCTCCGGTTTATTCTGGATCTACCATAAATCTAACTCTAATGTGAAAGAGTGGCTCTAAAGATATTCGGCTCTTGAAGAAGTGATGTGGTGCACTTGCCGTTCAACCAATAAGGTAGGGTGAAATGGCAATTAGAAGAGAAGAGATAGAAGAATAGGGTTCAGCTTGCTAAAGAATCAAGAAGAAGAAGAAGAAGATTTTGATCAATAGGTAACAAAGGAGGTGTGGTTTCGGTCATACAAGGTAATCGGCCATGGAGGTTTTGATCAACTGAGCATTCGGTTTAGGGCTTGAAGAAAGGAAGTAGGAGAAAACTTTAGTTGATTCGGCCAGGAAGGAGGTAGCAAGGTAGGTTTCGATTTGTGAAAGCAAGACGAGAAGAAGATGAAAAATAGAGGAAGGGGAAGAATAGCAAAAGTGTCTTTTAATCTCCACGAAGAAATCGGCAGTGGGGTTCTTGGGATATGGTGTGCGGCTGCTTAGTCAAAACAAAGAAAATGATTGCCAAAAGGAAACACTAATATGCCACCTAAATTCGGCAAAAGAAAGGATGCACAAAACTTCAAAAATTCGGCACAAAGACCCCTCCTAAGCCGATTGCTATACCCAATATTGCTTACCGATTTTTGCCTCCTAAAGAGTCCCTAATGCCGGCCACCTCTTTCAAAATTTGAACTCCTTGATTTGCTCCTCAACCTCCTCCATGATTTACTCTTTGACCGATTCAAATCTCCTCCCAGCAGAGTTCCAATTGGCTTCAAACTCACACCTGCTCAAGCTTAAAATAATAAACAACACCTTCGCAACCTCTGGTGCTTGAACCCTTGACCTCTAAGCTCATTTAGGCGCCACCTTTTAAGGAACCTAGTGGCGTCTCCCTTGCCACTCTACCACTGGTTCATTTGTGCTATATTTCGCACACAATTCCTTAAGACCCTTATTTTCACTGATTCCCTAACTCCTAAGATGAAAATTCAAAATTTTGCCGAGCTTCCAACCAACTCATGGGCCTTCCATAGGCCCATTAACACACCCCAGACATGCATCACACACCTAATTACTAGCATTTAAACATTTTAACCGATAATGATAAATCAAAGAAAAACCCGAAAATTAGGGCGTTACATAACGTTAGTGACTAGGGGCTTGGTGGCCTCTTTCTCTTGTTTTGTTGCATTAGGGTGATCAAGGAGTGGGGCAACTAAGGATTTGGAGGGCTAACCATTACTGGGCAGCAGGATCTAGGTCACTTTTCGGCAAAGAAGGTAAGATTTCAATGTCTTAGACCATGTTGGCCGATTATGGTTAGGGGATTATGGCTTAATGATTGTCGATTGTTAGACTAACACTATAGTGATTAACTGTAGGGCTTTCGTACGTGGATCTCGTCGACACTTTATCCATTAACAGGTGTGTTTCATATCTCCGCTATAGACTAGGACGGCAACGGCCGTAATGACCAAAAGTGACCCACAAATGACCGAAAGTGACCGAAAACTCAGTCTTGTGGAATCTCTGTGTAATCGTTTACGCTATTAGGGTCAACTTTAGATTCGATGGTGATAGATTTGTAGAAGGTGCGATTCTGAGCATTTCGGTGAGTTGGGCTTGAGTAGGCCAAAGGTGGGCCCAACGGGCTTCCGAGCCCATATCAGTAAAATTGTCATTAAAAGCATTCTGACGGTATGTTGAGAATAAACTGGTTAAATTAGCAATCTGAACATTAAAATTTGGTTTTAACGGGCTTAAGACGATAATGGATTTAGTAAGGCCCATTAGGGGATTTTGGGCTAAAAAGGGTAAAATTGGAAACTAAGGTTAAATGGACTTCTGTAGACACTAATGGATTAGTAATTACTCGGACTTGCATAAAAACCCTGAAAATCGATAAAAAGACTAAAATACCCTTAAGTATGGAAAATTACCATTTTACCCCTAGGTGCAAAATGACCTTTATATCCCTAGGGTAAATTCTGTATGAAACGTATGATTTCCTATTTCTGCATGTCATATCTCATAATACTTGTGTATATCTGATGCATGAGATTCTGTATGTTATATGCCATATCATGATATCTGTTGCATGGGGTTTGGGTTTATGATAGAGGAAACGTTCTGGCAGCCTCGCTGCAATCTGGTGGCCTCGCCACATATATATCTGTTCTGGCAGCCTCGCTGCAATCTGGTGGCCTCGCCATGTATATATATTTGTTCTAGTGGCCTCGCCATATATATATCTGTTCTAGCAGCCTCGCTGAAATCTGGTGGCCTCGCCACGTATATATATCTGTTCTGGTGGCCTCGCCACATATATATCTGTTCTGGCAGCCTCGCTGCAATCTGGTGGCCTCGCCACGTATATATATCTATTCTGGTGGCCTCGCCACATATATATCTGTTCTGGCAGCCTCGCTGCAATCTGGTGGCCTCGCCACGTATATATATCTGTTCTGGTGGCCTCGCCACATATATATCTGTTCTGGTGGCCTCGCCACAATATCTGTATCTGGTGACCTCGTCACATTATCTGGCAGCCTCGCTGTAAATTTCTGTGGTGTGTAGCGGTTGGGTTGGTTGAGTAGTCTCCCCACATGGTGTAAGGCTGGTATGGGGGTGTTATGGATGGATCTGGGTTGGGTTTTCTGTTTGCATATTATATCTGATCTGTATCTGTTATGGGCCTATGGGCTTAACCTGATTTCTGTAATGGGCCAAGGCCCAATTAAATATGAATCTGAGGCTTGATCTGTGTTGGCCTATGGTTGAGATTATGTTACACACTGAGTTGCCAAACTTACCCCTTAACTTCATCTCTGCAGGTAACCCTCAACCATAGTGGGCTTGGAGTTGGGAGAGATTTGGAGTGGCCACAGCATCTGCAAATTCGGTTTTCCTTTCATTTTAAGTATTTTACTATGCTATTTTTGGGGTTTTAATTGTAATAAGGCCGCTATTTAAATTTCTTTATTGGTTTTGTTTTTTAGCAATGGTTTAATTCCTATTTTATCGAAACTGCTAGTTATAGGCTGCGCGGGTTTTCAAATTCTTAAGAACGTTTTCAAAACTCAACAAGTTCAATGACTGGATAATCTAAAGACTTATCAAAATGACATTTCACAAACTTGCTATTTTAATATCACCTAGGTCACAACAAGCAAAAGGTCGTAAACTTAGTTATAGGCTCATATGACACACCAGATCTGGTTATAACGTCCAGGCCGGGTTTAGGGTGTTACATTTAGTGGTATCAGAGCCAGGTTACAACAACTCGGCTGTGGATCGGGTCTAAAAATGGAA
The DNA here is from genome assembly GCA_020496765.1 of Gossypium stocksii. NCBI lineage: Eukaryota > Viridiplantae > Streptophyta > Magnoliopsida > Malvales > Malvaceae > Gossypium > Gossypium stocksii. The sequence goes on from CM035622.1 coordinate 67,995,832, forward strand.
CTTTTCAAACCATCAAAATAAAGATTTTCGAAAGATCATGTTTTTAACAAGTGTTTTCAAAATTAATTGGAACTTGTTTTGATGAACTTCTTTCATGCATAAATGATTTATTTTCAAACAATAAATTAAGTTTCCTTTGTAATCTTTCGAAAGAGTAGCACACCGAATCTCCGGCCCAAGCTTGTAAGTTTTCTAAACTTTTCTGAATAATTCTGCAATTCTGATTATATGCCTAACTAAGACTCTGTTATGATACTTTAGTTAGGATATTACTGAAACTATAGAAACTTCGATAAGTAGACTGAGATTGTAGCTAGGCGACCGTGAAAGAAAACAAACTCTGAAATTCTACTTATCCATAAGAAATCTTAATAAACACCAGAATATTAATCTGACTCATAAAATTTCTAAAACAGATAATACGAAATGAGTACGTGAGCAGCTCGTGGTAAGGGCCGTGGACGTGGCCGAGGTAGTACACGAGCTAAATCTTCATCTTCGAGTCATGCGCCAGCAGCTAATGTACCGATACCACCAGAAATGGAGGTGGAGTCGCATGATCGGGGTATAGGGGATGATGCCCTATCGCAAGCAATGCTACGAGTTCTGGAAAGGGTTGCTGGGGCAAGTACTGGTAATGGATTCCGGGGATCTATCTCTGAATGACTCCGAGCTAATGGAGCAGAATTCTTTAAGGGCACATCTGGTGTAGCCCCAAATGTGGTTGAGTATTGGTTGGAGGCCACGGAGCGAATCATGGATGATCTGGACTACTCCGTGGAGCAGAAGCTGAAGGGAGCTATATCGTTGCTTAGAGATGAAGCCTATCAGTGGTGGCTCACTGTAAGAGATGGAACTTCAGCTGGTGAGGTAACTTGGGAGCTATTTAAGATAGCCTTTAAAGGGAAATATGTTGGGGCTAGCTATGTGGACACCCGCCGGAAGGAATTCCTGAATTTGGTTCAGGGAAGTAGGACAGTATCTAAGTACGAGGCTGAATTTCTGAGGCTGAGCCGATATGCTTCTGGGATAGTTGCTACTAAATATGAGCGTAGCGTACGCTTCAAGGATGGCCTGAGGGATGAATTGAGGGTGCTGATTGCTCCTCAGAGGGAGCGTAACTTTGCTGCTTTGTTAGAGAAAGCTAAGATAGCTGAAGAGGTGAAACGGACAGAAAGGCAGAATCGCGAAAAGGATAGGAACTGCTTCCGGAGGGATTCTGGACAATCAGGTGGGGCCAACAGGAATGTTAAGAGAGCAAGAGTGGCAGAACCAGTGCGAGCAGTGCCAATGAATGCTGTTAGACCGCAGGGTTGTAGGAGTTGTGGTAAGGTACATATGGGCGAGTGTCAGAAACGGTCTGGAGCTTGTTTTCGATGTGGATCGATGGAACATAGGGTTAAGGACTGTCCCGAAGAACCGGATCAGGGACAAGTTATGGCTCAGAGGGTTGCTCAACCAGTGAGGGGTGGACCACCAGCCCCGAGGGGTCGTGGACAAGGCAGAGGTGGAAATGGTAATGGTCGAGGACGAGGAGCACCTGGTAGGGGTACTGGTTTTGCTGAGGCTCGTTAGCTAGCGTTGGTGTATGCAGCTCGTCGCCAAGAGGAGGGTGATGCTCCTGACGTCATAACCGGTACGTTTTTGATTTCTAGTATGCCATACACTGCATTTATAGATGTTGGATCTACCCATTCTTATGTTGCATGTGCTATATCTGGGTTGCTGGGTGTGCGCTCTGAGGAGACAGTGAGTGGGGTATCTGTACTAAGTCCTTTGGTCACTCGGTTAGGGTAGACAAACTGTATAGAGACGTACCTATAGAGACTCAAGGAAAAATCTTTTCTGGAGACTTAATGGAGCTACCTTTCGGAGAATTTGATCTCATCTTGGGAATGGATTGGCTTGTTAAGCATAGGGCTACTCTGGATTGTGCTGCAAAGCGAATGAGGTTAAAGACCTCAGAGGATGAAGAGGTTATGGTGATAGGTGAGCCTAGAGATTATCTGTCTAATGTGGTGTCTACTTTGAGAGCCGAGAAGTGGATTCGAAAAGGATGCGAGGCTTATTTGGCATTCATAAGTCAAGCAGAAACAGAGGAACTGACTGTGGATAGAGTTAGAACCGTTAAGGATTTTCAAGATATGTTTCCTGAAGAGCTTCCAGGATTACCTCCGAATCGAGAGGTTGAGTTTGGGATCGACTTGTTGCCTGGTACGGCACCGGTGTCCATTGCACCTTATAGGATGGCACCGAAGGAGTTGGTTGAGCTGAAAGCTCAAATTCAAGAACTATTGGATAGAGGCTTTATTAGGCCAAGTGTGTCTCCGTGGGGAGCACCAGTGTTGTTCGTGAAGAAGAAAGATGGGTCAATGCGAATGTGCATCGATTATCAGCAGTTGAACAAATTGACGATTAAGAATAAGTACCCATTACCAAGGATCGATGACTTATTTGACCAGCTTAGAGGAGCTTCAGTATTTTCTAAAATCGACCTTCGATTTGGATACCATCAGTTAAGGGTGAGAGAGGTGGATATTCACAAGACAGCATTTAGAACTCGGTATGGTCATTATGAGTTCTTGGTTATGCCATTTGGGCTGACCAATGCACCTGCAGCATTTATGGATCTGATGAATCGAGTGTTTCAGCCATACTTGGATCGTTTTGTAGTCGTATTTATCGACAATATTTTGGTCTATTCTGAATCTGAGGAGAAGCATGATGAACATCTCCGTGTGGTGCTGCAAGTGTTAAGGGAAAAGGAGCTTTATGCGAAATTCAGTAAGTGTGAGTTCTAGTTGAGGGAGGTAACTTTCTTGGGGCATGTTGTTTTTGCTGAGGGGATTAAGGTGGACCCTCGAAAGATTGAAGCAATTCTGGAATGGAAACCACCAAAATCAGTGGCGGAAATTTGAAGTTTTCTGGGTTTAGCTGGGTATTATAGAAGGTTCATGGAAGGATTTTCTGTGATGGCAGCGCCGTTGACAAAACTCATAAGGAAAGGAGTACCATTTATTTGGACCGAGCAGCAGCAGGAAGCTTTTGAGAAACTAAAAAAGGTTCTAACAGAGGCACCTGTATTGATTCAGCCAGAGTCTGGAAAGGATTTTACCGTGTACAGTGACGCATCACATGTTGGGTTAGGTTGTGTGCTGATGCAAGAAGGTAAAGTGGTTGCATATGCATCGCGGCAACTTAAACCTCATAAAGTGAACTATCCTACCCATGATCTGGAGTTGGCGGCAGTAATCTTCGCCCTTAAGATTTGGAGACATTACCTGTATGGAGAAAGGTGTATTATATACACAGATCATAAGAGTCTTAAGTACTTGCTGACTCAGAAGGAGCTGAACCTTAGGCAACAGAGATGGTTAGAGTTGCTTAAGGATTATGAGTGTGCGATCGAGTATCATCCGGGTAAAGCTAATGTGGTGGCTGATGCCCTAAGTTGTAGGACTGTATCTGATCTGAGAGCGATGTTTGCCCGATTGAGTCTGTATGATGACGGTAGTCTATTAGCAGAACTGCAAGTAAGGCCAACCTGGATGGAGGAGATTAAAGAAAAGCAGTTGAGGGATGAGTCTCTGGGTTCTCGATTTCAGCAGATTAAGGATGGGAATACTTCTGAGTTTGGACTTAACAATGAAGGAGTTCTATCTTTCCGAGGTAGAGTTTGTATTCCTAAGGACTCTGAGTTGAGGCAAGCAATTTTAACTGAGGCCCATAGAGGACTGTGTGCTATGCATCCTGGAGGTAATAAGATGTACCATGACTTAAAGGAACTATATTGGTGGCCTAGGCTGAAGCGAGAGGTAACAGAATTTGTGGGGAAATGTCTGACTTGTCAGTAGGTGAAAGCTGAACATCAGTTACCTTCTGGACTTCTGCAACCAGTGAAAGTACCACTTTGGAAGTGGGAGATGGTGGCCATGGATTTTGTGAGTGGGTTGCCCTTGACGCCATCGAAGAAGGACTCGATTTGGGTGATTGTGGATAGGTTGACTAAATCTGCTCATTTCATCCCTGTACGTACTGATTATCCCCTTCAGAAGTTAGCCAAATTATATGTCGCGGAGATTTTGCGACTGCATGGGGTGCCAGTGTCTATTATTTCTGATCGAGATCCTAGATTCACATCTCGGTTCTGGCAAAAGTTGCATGAGGCGTTGGGAAAGCGACTAAACTTTAGCACAGCTTTTCATCCTCAGACTGATGGTCAATCAGAAAAGGTTATTCAGATTCTGGAAGACATGTTGAGGGGATGTGTTATCGACTTTCGAGGCAGTTAGGAGGATTATCTTCCGTTAGCAGAGTTTGTGTATAATAACAGTTATCAGGCTAGCATCCATATGGCACCTTATGAGGCACTGTATGGGCGTAAGTGTCGTTCACCTAGCTGTTGGACCGAATTGGGCGAGCGGTAAGTTCTTGGACCTGAATTGGTAGTAGAGACTGAAGAGAAGGTCAAGGTGATTAGGGATCGGTTAAAAGAGGCATCTGATCGGCAGAAGTCTTACGCAGATTTGAAGCGTAAGGCGATTGAGTACTCAGTGGGTGACATGGTCTTTCTGAAGGTTTCGCCTTGGAAGAAGATATTAAGATTTGGTAGGAAAGGCAAGCTAAGTCCGCGGTTTATTGGGCCTTATCGAGTTCTTAAGCGAGTAGGTCCGGTAGCGTATCAGTTGGAATTACCTCCAGAGCTAAATAGTATCCATGATGTGTTTCACGTATCCATGCTAAGACGATATCGTTCTGACCCTACCCATATTCTACCAGGTACAGAGGTAGAAGTATAGCCTGATTTGACTTTCGAGGAGGAGCCTGTACAGATTCTGGATCGAGACGTGAAGGTTCTAAGGAGAAAATCAGTCCCATTGGTAAAGGTACTTTGGCATAATCATGGTAGAGAGGAAGCTACATGGGAACCAGAGGAGGCAATGCGTCAGCAATATCCCTATTTGTTTGGATAAGGTAAATTTCGAGGACGAAATTTCTTTAAGGAGGGTAGAGTTGTAACGCCCTAATTTTCGGGTTTCTCTTAGATTGTTCTTTATCAGATAAAATGTTTAACTCTAGTGTTTGGGTATGTAATGCATGTTTGGGGAGTGTTAATGGGCCTATGGAAGGCCCAGGTATTGGTTAGAAGCTCGGCAAAATTTTGTATTTTTGACTTAGGAGATAGGGGTCTCTGGAAGGTAGGTGTTATAAGAAAATATATGTGAAATAAGGCATAAACTAGCTAGTGGTGGAGTGGCAATATGACGCCACTTAGGAGCTATAAAAGTGGTGCCTAAGAGTGCTTGGAGGTCGAAGGTTCAAGCCCCAGAGTATGCAAGGTGGGGTTTTATTTTTGTGCAGGAAGTAGGTAAGAATTTCAAGCAGAGTTAAACTCTGCTTAGGGAGAAATTTGAATCGGTCAAATGAGCAAATCAAGGAGCAAATTAAGGACTTTTGAATTTGAATGAAAGTGGCTGGCCAAGGGACTCTCTATGGTGCAAATCGGCAAACAAGGCTAGGTATAGAACTTTCGGCAATTAGGTGTGAGTGGTGCCGAATTCCCTTAGTTTCTTTTATGTTTTGGTGCCGATTTCCCTAAGTGAGTAAGCTTCCCTCTTTTGTCAATTTTTACATAGCCTATTAGGTATCTTTTTGCCACTTTTCTCCTTCCATCAAACCTAGTAGCCGAACCCTATTCCACCCTTGTTGTCGAATCTTCATTCGACTAAAACACCTCCTTTTGTTTTCTTTTCCATTCTCATCTCTTTTCTTCTCTTCTTCTCAAACCATAAACTGACCCCTTACCACCATCCTTCTGCTAGCCGAATCTATCTTCTCCCTGTCAACTGAACTCTTCTTCTCTTACTTTCAGTGCCGATTGCTCTCTGGTCTCTTACTTCTTTTCTTCCTTCTTTAATGTTGTCAACATCTCTCATAACTCCATAGCCGAACCCTCTTGTGTTTAAGCTCTTTGCAACACTCTTTCTTTCTCGTTGTTACAAGTGGAACGGCTGTGGTTTGGGACTTAGATTGGTAAGTATTTCGTGATCCTATCTCGTTAGTTTTCAGGTTTAAGGCAGGAAGCCGAAACCCCTTTGGGGAAGGCTAACGTTAGTGACTAGGGGCTTGGTGGCCTCTTTCTCTTGTTTTGTTGCATTAGGGTGATCAAGGAGTGGGGCAACTAAGGATTTGGAGGGCTAACCATTACTGGGCAGCAGGATCTAGGTCACTTTTCAGCAAAGAAGGTAAGATTTCAATGACTTAGACCATGTTGGCCGATTATGGTTAGGGGATTATGGCTTAATGATTGTCGATTGTTAAACTAACACTATAGTGATTAACTGTAGGGCTTTCGTACGTGGATCTCGTCGACACTTTATCCATTAACAGGTGTGTTTCATATCTCCGCTATAGACTAGGACGGCAACGACCGTAATGACCAAAAGTGACCCACAAATGACCGAAAGTGACTGAAAACTCGGTCTTCTGGAATCTCTGTGTAATCGTTTACGCTATTAGGGTCAACTTTAGATTCGATGGTGACAGAGTTGTAGAAGGTGCGATTCTGAGCATTTCGGTGAGTTGGGCTTGAGTGGGCCAAAGGTGGGCCCAACGGGCTTCCGAGCCCATATCAGTAAAATTTCATTAAAAGCATTCTGACGGTATGTTGAGAATAAACCAGTTAAATTAGCAATCTGAACATTAAAATTTGGTTTTAACGGGCTTAAGACAATAATGGATTTAGTAAGGCCCATTAGGGGATTTTGGGCTAAAAAGGGTAAAATTGGAAACTAAGGTTAAATGGACTTCTGTAGACACTAATGGATTAGTAATTACTCGGACTTGCATAAAAACCCTGAAAATCGATAAAAAGACTAAAATACCCTTAAGTATGGAAAATTACCATTTTACCCCTAGGTGCAAAATGACCTTTATACCCCTAGGGTAAATTCTGTATGAAACGTATGATTTTTTATTTTTGCATGTCATATCTCATAATACTTGTGTATATCTGATGCATGAGATTCTGTATGTTATATGGCATATCATGATATCTGTTGCATGGGGTTTGGATTTATGATGGAGGAAGCGTTCTGGCAGCCTCGCTGTGATCTGGTGGCCTCGCCACATATATATCTGTTCTGGCAGCCTCGCTGCAATCTGGTGGCCTTGCCACGTATATATATCTATTCTGGTGGCCTCGCCACATATATATCTATTCTGGCAGCCTCGCTGCAATCTGGTGGCCTCGCCACGTATATATATCTGTTCTGGTGGCCTCGCCACATATATATCTGTTCTGGCAGCCTCGCTGCAATCTGGTGGCCTCGCCACGTATATATATCTATTCTGGTGGCCTCACCACATATATATCTGTTCTGGTGGCCTCGCCACAATATCTGTATCTGGTGACCTCGTCACATTATCTAGCAGCCTCGCTGCAAATTTCTGTGGTGTGTAGCGGTTGGGTGGGTCGAGTAGTCTCCCCATATGGTGTAAGGCTGGTACGGGGGTGTTATGGATGGATCTGGGTTGGGTTTTCTGTTTGCATATTATATCTGATCTGTATCTGTTGTGGGCCTATGGGCTTAACCTGATTTCTGTAATGGGCCAAGGCCCAATTAAATATGAATCTGAGGCTTGATCTGTGTTGGCCTATGGTTGAGATTATGTTACACACTGAGTTGCCAAACTCACCCCTTAACTTTATCTCTGCAGGTAACCCTCAACCATAGTGGGCTTGGAGCTGGGAGAGATTCGGAGTGGCCACAGCATCTGCAAATTTAGTTTTCCTTTCATTTTAAGTATTTTACTATGCTATTTTTGGGGTTTTAATTGTAATAAAGCCGCTATTTAAATTTCTTTATTGGTTTTGTTTTTTAGTAATGGTTTAATTCCTATTTTATCGAAACTGGTAGTTATAGGCTGCGCGGGTTTTCAAATTCTTAAGAACGTTTTCAAAACTCAACAAGTTCAATGACTGGATAATCTAAAGACTTATCAAAATGACTTTTCACAAACTTGCTATTTTAATATCACCGAAGTCACAATAAGCAAAAGGTCGTAAACTTAGTTATAGGCTCATGTGACACACCAGATCTGGTCATAACGTCCAGGCCGAGGTTGGGGTGTTACATCCATTCACCAGGATAAGTGTGTTTGGTGTGTTGGAGAGTGTTAGCTGTATGCTTCAAATATGGGACATGTTTGATTCTATGAGTCATTTTGGTGTGTTAGAGATTTGTGTATCTAATGTGTGGTGATAAAGTCTATGTTATGTTTCATTGCCTTTAGAGCCAAATTATCATATAATGTGACCGAATGTGATTAAATATGATTTATATGTGCTGGGATATATGCTTAAATATTCATGTGGTTAATGCATAAAAGGATTCATGAAAGATGTTTAAACGTGTGAAATATGATATTAGAGTTAGAGATGTTTTGGATATGACATATGCCTATTTTGTTGTTGTATAATGACTTGTTTACATAGTGGTTATTCTGAGCATTCACTGAGCTTGTTAAGGTCACCCACTTTTTTTAGTAATTGTAAATAAGTAGTGTTAATAAGTAGTGTCGGTGTGAGCGGTGTGGTCTCAAGGGGTGATCCAAGCCAGAAACTTTAGTTATTATTAGTAGGTGTTCTTTTATTTATTTGTATTTTGTGAATAAAAGGAAATATGGTAAGCTTTGCGTTGATTTAGCTATGATTTTTAATGATTTGCATGTGTATTATACTTGGATATTGTGGACTTGGAATATGATGTTAGGATTGATATTTGTGACATTTGGTGCTAAATTTATGTTGTATTTGATGAATGATGTTTAGAACTAGTTTGGAATTATCTATTTGTTGATATATGTTGTGTTTTTATGCTTTGGAATAGAGGTTTCTATATTCAAATTTTAAAAACTATACCTCTACAATTTTCAAACTGTAGGAAGTTAGTTTCACTAATTGGTATCAATATTTTTCTACGAGTATCGATACCCAGGGTAAAATTATTGATACTTTTTTAATGGTAGCGATACTTTTTTAGTGGTATTGATACTTTTTGAAAGTTGGGTTTTTAAGGCGAGAAACAATAAGCTAATTCGGTATTGATTTCCCCAGAGATATCGATACCAGTCTACTGGTATCAATACCTATGTAACAGTTTTAGGATATTTTGTTAAGTGATTCTAATGCCTGTTTTGTGCTTATTTTATGATTATACAATGTATGTTACCACATTTTATACACCTTAGAGTAAGTATGACTACAATTCATATGAATGCCATAATAATAAAGGAAACAAAAATATGCATGTTTAATAATGAGTTGACTTATATGGTATGCAGTGTGAGATGATGGTGTAGCATCCTATTCTCAAGCTCAACGATTGGGCTGGGTATACATTGTTACATTTAATGGTATCAAAGTCTAGGTTTAATAACACTCAGACCTAGGTGATTATTATCGATATGCTAATTGGGGTTTCATAACCCATAGATCTAAAGATTTGAGTGATTAAATTATTTTAGTCGTTTGAATTGTATGAGATATCTCTTGCTATGATGCATGTGGGGTAGGAATGGGAACACATTGCCTTTTAATCCTAAATTTTTCTTGCAAGAACGAGACTTGGATCATTTCCTCCGCCACTTACACCACTTTTATTTGTTTGTGTATCTTAGACTAGTTCGATATGCCTCCTAGACGTGTGAATGCGAGAGCTGATGCTTAAGAGGATGGTACATCCTGTACACCTACTATGCCACCGCGTAGAGTGAACATACCTGATGAGGGTGTAGGCCCTCTGATGGAAACAATAATTGGAGTGTTTCAGCGAATTGCTGGTGCTAACCCTGCTCTTGCACCTACCATTCTTGCACCCATGAATCGTGGACTGTCGCTTGAACATCTTCGGGTGTTGAGTGGTAAAGAGTTTTTCAGAGTTAAAGGGACTGATCCGGCCATATCTGAGTACTAGATGGAAGGAGTTAAAAGTATTGTCGAGCAAAAATCCTGTTCTGATGAGGAGAAATTGGGTTGCACAGTGTCCTTACTTGACAATAAAGTTCATCATTGGTGGAATACTATCAAGAGAGGCACAACTATGATTGTCTGACTTGGGATTACTTCCTTGATGAATTTAGAAGGAAGTTCATTGGCGAGCAATATATGGAAGCTCGTTATAGGGAAGTTTTGGACCTTGTGCAAGGTGGTTTGTCTATGGCTGATTATGAGGCAAAGTTTGTATGACTTAGTTAGTATGCTCTTGAGATGGTGTTGACTATAAAGGACCATTGTGAGAGGTTTCGTTTTGGGCTCAATCAAGAGATTTGGGTTTACTTGGTGGCCTAAAATACAGAGTTGTTTGATGAGCTTATAGAAAACGCCGAAGCTGTTGAGGAGACTTTGGTTAAGCCAGCTTGTTCTGTAGTGGCTGAGACTGGTAAGAGGGCTTTTGATGGTGCTTCTAGACGATCGCCTAGGAAAGGGAGAGATAGTTACAGTTCTAGTAAGGGTGCGAGATGTTGGTCTCAACCGAGTCAGTCTAGACAGCAGAGTAATGTTGTGGCTAACACTAGTGGTTCTGGATGACGGCTTTGTGTGCATTGTGATCTTAGGCATCATGGAGGGTGTCAAACATTGACAGGTTGTTGTTATAAGTATGGTCCGAAAGAACATTTTCTGAGGGATTGTCCAAATAGAGTTGACATTTTATAGACTCAGAGTTTGGCACTTGTTTCTATGCCTACCAGGGGCTAAGGTCGTGCTATAGGTAATGGGTGACCGGTTGGACAGTGAATCGTCACTCACACTGTTGCTTCACAAGTTGAATTTGGAGGTCCAACTCTGGTTTATACTGTTAGGGAACATAATGATCAAGATTCAACTGATGCTATTGTAGGTACTTTCACTTTGTAATCTATTCAATTGTTTTCCTTGGTTGATTCTAGTTATACACATTCGTATATTCTAAGTGAAATAGCTTGTATGTTAAGGATTCCTATAGATATGATTGATTTAGGTATGACTATATTTGGCTCATTTGGAGATAGTGTCATAGTGAATAATTTTTATCATAGTTGCCCCTTTATGATACAAGGGCATGTTTTCTCTATGGACCTTATAAAATTAGAATTTTATGGTTTTGATGTTATCCTAGGTGTGGATTGGTTGACTGAGCATAAGGCTAAGTTAGAGGTTGAAACGAAGTGAATTACTTTGAGGAATAGTGATAGGTTAGAAATTGTTATGGTTGGTAAAAGACTGGGATTTTTGTCTAATGTGGTTTCAACAATAAAGGCTGAAAAGATGATGTGGAATTGATGAACCGAGTGTTCCACTAGTACTTAGATTAGTTTGTGGTGGTCTTCATAGATGATATTTTGGTGTATTCTTGTTTTGAGGAAGACCATGATGAGCACCTAAGGATTGTTTTGCTGATTTTGAGGGATAAGTAGTTGTTTGCTAAGTTGAGTAAGTGTGAAATTTGGCTTAAGGAAGTTGTGTTTTAGGATATGTGGTATTGATAGAAGAGATTCGTGTGGATCCTAAAAAGATTGAGGAAATCTTGGAATGAAAGTTGTCTAGGAGTGTTACCGAAGTGCAGAGTTTCTTAGGTTTGGTTGGTTACTATTGTAGATTCGTTGAAGGGTTTTCCCTTATTGCTGCACTTTTAACAAAATTACTTCAGAAAGATATGGTGTTTGAATGGACCGATGAGAGGCAAAAGAGTTTCAAATGACCTAAAACAGTGTTGAAGAAGGCACATTTGTTGATTCAACTAAAACCTGAAAAAGACTATATGGTTTATAGTGATGCTCTGTATTCGGGTCTTGGTTATGTATTGATGCAAGTGGGTAAGTTGTGGCTTATGCTTGGAGACAATTGAAGACGCATGAGCACAACTATTTCTACCCATGATTTGGAATTAGTTGATGTATTATTTGCCCTTAAGATTTAGTGCCATCATTTGTATGGAGAAAGTGTATTATTTACAGTGATCATAAGAGCCTTAAGTACCTTTTCACACAAAAGGAGTTAAATTTAAGGTAAAGGCATTGGATTGAGCTTTTGAAGGGCTATGATTGTGTGATTGAGTAGCATCCTGGCAAGGTGAATGTTGTTGCTAACGCTTTGAGTAGGAAGTCAATGTCAAAGTTGAGAGCTATGTTTGCGCACTTGAGTTTAGTTAGTGATGGTGGTTTGTTAGCTGAACTTCAAGTGAGGCTGACTTTGGCTCAGCAAATTAAGGAGAAGTAGTCATTAGATGGGGATTTGTTAAAGAAATTCGTCAATTTGAGTGAGGGGTTAAGGGAGACTTTGATGTTGTTGCAAAAGGTATCTTGAAATTTAGAGGTAGATTGTGTGTGCAGTAAGATGTGGATTTAAGATAAGCGATCATTATCGAGGTGCCTGGTAGCCTTTACATTATGCATTCCGATAGTATAAATATGTACAATGGTCTTAGAGTGGTTTATTGGTGGCTTGGGTTAAAGTGTAATGTTACAAAATTCGTGGCTCGATGTTTGGTGTGTCAAAAGGTGAAAACCGAACATCAATTTCCTTTAGGTTTGTTGCAACCGATTGCAATCCTTGATTTGAAGTGGGAGAGGATCACTATGGATTTGTTTCAAGTTTGCCGTTGACAGCATTAAAGAAAGAATTGGTATGGGTTATAGTAGACCGGTTTTCGAAGTGTGTGCATTTCTTGGCAGTGCATACCAATTATTCTTTGCAAAAGTTGGAAGAGTTGTACATTGCAAAATTTTACTTCTACATGGAGTTTTAGTTTCTATCATCTCTGATAGAGATCTGTGTTTTATGTGGAGGTTTTGGAAGAGTTTGCAAGAGGCTTTGGGTTCCAAACTTACTTTCAGTACAACTTATCAACCCGAAACTAATTACCAATCTGAAAGGGTAATTCAAGTGTTAGAAGATATGTTGTGAAGTTGTGTGATTGAGTTTAATGGTAGTTGGGAGCGATATCTACCTTTAGCAGAGTGTGCTTGCAACAATTGTTTCCAAGCAAGTATTCGCATGGCACCATTTGAAGTGTTATATGGTAGGAAGTGTAGGAATCCTTTTTGTTGGACAGAATTAGATGAAAAGAGGGTTGTTGGACCAAAATTAGTTCAAAAGACTGGAGAGAAAGTAAAGTTCATATGTGAGAGGTTGAAGCAACAACAGATAGGCAAAAATCTTATGCGGATTTGAAACATCGAGACTTCAAGTTTCAAGTTGGTGATAAGGTGTTCTTGAAGGTTTCTCTATGGAAAAAGGTTTAAAAATTTAGAAGAAAACATAAATTAAGTCCAAGATACGTTTGTAACTCCCTAAACACGGCCCAAACATTACGGCCAAGTCTGGTGTGTCACATCACCTACAACTAACCATGTTACCTAGTTACTAATATTAGGGTGAGCTTTGCAAAACTGATATTAAAGTTTGAAGAGAAATTCCCGGTTAATATGTGAACGTCCTATTCATTTTAGTTATTAAGAGAATCATGTTAAAACTTAACTTTGTTACTCGTTTGAAACGTGTGATTGATTTTGAAAACATTTGAATACATTTAAAAAAAAAACTCGTACAGCTTTGTTCATAGCATTAGAGGTAAAGTATGAATAAAAAGTTAAATACCCAAAATAATTAAAGCAGCCTTATTACATCCCAAACCATAATGAAAATGATTTAAAATAAATGCGGAAATAAAATAAAATAAAATAAAACTTATTTAATTAATTGCAGTCCATGTGGCCACTCTGAATTCCTCCCAGCTCCAAGTCCACCAGTCTAGGGCTCACCTGCATAGATGGAAAAGAGGGGTGAGTTTGGAAACTCAATGTGTAAAGAAAGCCCATCCAGAGCCCAAATCAGCTCAAGCCCATTGGACCTAAGCCCTTTCCAGTCTCAGTATATACTGGGCCGAAGCCCTATTCAGATACAGTAAATTGGGCCTTAGCCCCTTTCAGATAACAGTACGGCCCATAGGCCCATTTCAATGATAGAACAGATATTAATTATGAATGCAAGCCCAAACCCAGCCTAAATCCAACCGCTACACTCCACCCGTACCAGCCTTACACTCCATGTGGGGAATAACTCAACCCACCCAGCCCTACACTCCACTGTTGCAGCATAGCTGCTCAAATAACAATAAAATGAGGCAAAGCCTCCAGTACATTGTCAAGCCACTTTCAGTACTTCCTCCATCAATAACCCAGTCCCATGCAACAGATAATCATGTAGTGAATAGAAACAGTAAAACATGCATTTCAGTCAGATTTGACCCTATGGGTATAACGGTCATTTTGCACCTAGGGGTAAAATAGTAATTTCTCACCCATAAGGGGTATTTCAGTAATTTATCAGTTTTTAGGGTTTTACGCATATTTCAGTCCTTAATAGTCTAACTTCCATCCCAGTAGTTAACTTAGCCCATTTTAGCAGTCTTTAGTTACTGGCCCTAAAACCCCTAATGGGCCCTACAGTGTCTATAAGCTACTTAAGCCCACTTAGTCCAAATTTTATGATCGATTTACCTGTTTTAGTAGTTTTGGACCTACACTTTATCAGTACCCATTTATTGCCTACTTTTACCCTTATGGGCCTGTAAGCCCATTGGGCTCACATTCAGCCATCGAGGCCCAACTTACCGAAGTGCACGAAATTGCGCACTCATCTATCATACCACTTGCGATTACAGATTTAATGATTTCCAGCCAACTTACGAGCGCTCGCACGCTCAGAAGCCCACGAAATGTGGAATTTCGACATTTTGGCTTTTCGGCTTTGCCAATTTGAACTATAAGAGGGTGTTCGATACACACCTGATTTGGGACGACTACTAACGAGATCTCCCACGATGTCCTACAATCCGTCACTTAACATATCAGTTTCAAAATCTAATGATAACCAATATAATCTTACCTACCATAATCAGCCATCATCACTTAGGCCCTTGAGATCTTACCTTTGCCGAAATTAGTGACTGGATCTAGATCTAGTCGTTCCACTTGTCCAAGCCCTCAATCAGTAGCCTCTAGATCACACTAACACAAAACACATCTATTGTTAAAACACTTAGAGCCCTAAGCCCCAAATCAACAGCCTCCCTATGCACATAGGGGTTTCGGCTTTTCTAAATCCCGAAATAAAATATGAACAGGAGATTTCGATAGCTTACCAATGCTTCAATACTCCAGAATGATCCCAATCTCGTTTCTAACTCAGATCTGGCGTAGATCTAGCCTCTAAACACAATCAAAGAGTGATTCTAGATATCTAAAGATTCGGCTTTCACCCCCACTATTACTATGATAATTTCAGCTTTTAATGAGAAGAAGGAGAAAGAAAAATGAAAACTGTACAAGGAGAAGAAGAATATGTCGACAGGGCTATGAGATTCGGCTAAAGAGAAAGGAAAGTAAGGGTACTCAACCAATAAGGAAATCGGCACCAAGCAAACTTTTGGGATTTCAGCTTTTAATAGCAGTCGACTAGTTTGAGAAGAAGACAATGGTAGATTCAGTTTTGAAGAAGAAGAAAAGAAAAGATGGGTGAAGAGGAGAGGTGGTTTCGATTTTGGAAGAATAGAAGAGAAGAAAGAAAAGATGAAAGGAAAGGATGAGAGGGTTTGCTAAAGACAATTCGACATAAGGACAAGAACTTGCTTGCTTTTTTGGCTTTTTGGTACACTAAGAAAATAATAGAACAAAAGTAGGAAACCCTAAGTGCAAAACCCTAATTCAGCATGAAAGAAAAAGAAATTAGAGCTTACCCTAATGGCTATTCAAAAAAACAGCACAACCTTCCTTTGTTTGCCAAAATTGAAGCCCCTAAAGCCCTAACCAAATGCCCCTATCCACATGACCAAAAATTAAAAGTATTATCTACTTACCTTGCAACTAGAACCCTAGCCCTAGCACTCAGTCCACACGCCACTTTTTTAGGAGCTTAGTGGTGCCACGTTGCCACTTTACCAAAGGCTTCTTTGTGTCTTAATTTACTAACTTTTCCTTAAAGTCCCACTTAACCGAGTCCCCCCTTCTCTTAAATCCAAAATTTGATATTTCTGTCGGGTTTTAACTTAGACTTGGGCCTTCTAAAGGCCCACTAACACACTTAAACACAATTTCAATAACCAAAACACCAAAATTTCAAGATTCTACCAAAATCACAAAAATCCCGAAAAATTCCAAAAATCAGGGCGTTACAATGTTGGACCTTATAAAGTTCTTTAGAGAATCAGACTGATAGCTTATCGACTCAAGTTGTCACTGGAACTTGAGTGAACTCATGATGTTTTCAATGTGTCTATGTTACAGAATTATCATTCAAATCTATCGCATATTGTGCTAGTGGAGGAGACCGAGGTTCAACCTAATCCCACTTATGATGATGAACCGATTGAGATTCTAACTCGTGAAGAGAAGGTTTTGCATAACAAAAGGGTTTTGTAGGCTAAAGTTTTGTAGTGCAACCATAATACTAAAGAGGCTACTTGGGAAGCTGAAGAGGAAATGAGATAGCAATATCCTTATCTATTTATTTCAAGTAATTTTGAGGACGAAATTCTTCTTAAAGGGGAGAATTGTAACACCACAAAATTTGGCCTAGAAGTTTCAAAGGTATTTTAGGAATTTTAGCTTATATGTGTTTGAAATTTCATAAGGTTAGTAATTGATAACTTTTTTTTTTACAATGGCTATTAGGAAATTAAGTCAATTTCTAAAAATGAGTTTTAAATACCTTCAATTTTGAAAATAGGACTAATTTGTAAAAGAGTCATAACTAAGAGTTTTTATTAAGCAATTTACCCAAAATTTTAAAATCAACCTAAAAGCCCCTCCTTTCTCCAAATTGTTCATGATAGAACTCCCCACAAAAGCTATTGCCATCCCCTTTGTTTTCTCTTGCTATTTCATTCTATTGATTTCCAAATCCTAATTACTTTTGATTACCAACATTCTTTGAACCATAAATCTCCATTGAAACCAAGAAAAATACCCCAAAACCTCACTTATTATATTACATTCTTCTAGAGGGGTTTTCTCAAATTTGCATCAAAACTCGTTTATTTAGCCTCAAAATATTTTTTTAATGTTATTTAGTTCTTTAAATCAAATTATTAGCCTTTAAAATGCATGTTTTAAATAAAAGCCGAAAACTTGGTTGTTAGTGGTGAATTTGAAGATTTTGGATTAAAATGTGGTTTCAAAGTGTTTTTCAACTTTTTTTAACATGACTAGAAGGTTTCTAAAGCTACATGGAAGTTTCACTAAGAATTTCTCAAGTTTTAATGAATTTCCGTCACGATGGCCAAAACTTGTCGAAAAATGTTGATACCTTGAAACGTGTAGATTAAGGTTGGGAATTAGTCGTAGATGAATATGTAGATGAACAAAATTTGTTTCATGTGAATAGATTAAGTTTAGGCTGAGATATTCAAATTTAAAGTTTCTATATCGAAGGTTTAGGTTAGAAGTGAATGTAGCTTGGGCTATTTTTTATACTATTTAAGGTGAGCTAATGACTGATTGTTAATTGTATTTTTGTGTGGTTTGTCTTATTGAAGTGTTAGATTCTATAGGACCTTCAACTAGTAGAGACAAAGGCAAAAAAAAGCTTGTCTAAGCTTTTGGCTTTTTAGTGAAAGCATATTTTGTCGAATGTTTTGGAATCTCTTCTCGTAGATGATTCATTGTGTAATTGGGAATTTATAGGTATCCTAAACCCTACTCTAAATTTCGAGAGTAAGTGTTCTCACACCTATGATTAAATGTGATATATGTGTGCTTGTGCAATTGTGAAATATGAACATATATGAGGTGCTATGACATGTGCCATAATCTTGTGTGACTATTGTGAAAGAGAATATAATGTGTTAACAATGTGAATATGCAATGAATATGTGTGAAAAATTGGTAAGTAATTGTGATAATAATGTGGATAATTTGGCCTTGTAATCTTATGAGACCATTAGATATAGTTGGAATGTAATAGGATTGTGAGTACTCACCTTTGTGATATGATTTTTAGGCATTGAGGCCCAATGATAGTTTTTGGAGAGATAAAGGAATGTGAGCTAAGCTCCAGTCACCGCGATATGTGTGTTTGGTGTGTTGGAGAGTGTTACTATATGCGTCACTTATGGGACATGTTCAACTCTATGGGTAATTTTGGTGTGTTGGAGATCTGTGTATCCAATGTGTGGTGATAGAGTCCACGTTATGTTTCATAACCTCAAGAGCCAAATTATCATATAATGTGACTGAATGTGATTAAATATGATTTATATGTGCTGAGATATATGTTTAAATATTCATGTGCTTAATGCATAAAAGAATTCATGAAAGATGTTTAAAGGTGTAAAATATGATATTATAGTTAGAGATGTTATGGATATGATATATGCCTATTTCACTATTGTATAATGACTTGTATACGTAGTGGTTATTCTGAGCATTCACTAAGCTTGTTAAGCTCACCCACTCTTTTTTTTTGACATTGTAGATAAGTAGTGCCAATGTGAGCAGTGTGGTCTTGAATGGTGATCCAAGCCAGAAACTTTAGTTGCTATTAGTAGGTGTTATTTTATTTATTTGTGTTTCGGGAATAAAAGGCAATGCGGTAGACTTTGCATTGATTTTGCTATGATTTTTAATGGTTTGCATGCGTTTTATACTTGGAAATTGTGGACTTGGAATATGATGTTGGGACTGATATTTGGGATATTTTGATGCATGATGTTTAGAACTAGTTTTGAATGATCTATGTGTTGATATATGTTGTGCTTTTGCGGTCTAGAACAGAGGTATCAATATTCAGATTTTAAAAAAGACACCTCTGCAACTTTCAAAGTGTAGGAAGTCTGTTTCTCTAGTTGGTATTGATATTTTGCCACGAGTATTGATACTTGGGGTAAAATTATCGATACTTTTTCAGTGGTGCTGATATTTTTTGAAAGTTGGATTTTTAAGCTGAGAAATAGTAAGCTAATTTCGTATTGATTTTCCAGGCGGTATCGATACCTCTTGAGAGAATTATCTATACCACTCTTCCAGTATCGATACCTATATAACAGTTTTGGAATTTTTTTTTAAGTGATTCTAATGCTGGTTTAGTGCTTATTTTATGATTGTATAATGTATGTTAGCTTGTTTTATACACCTTAGAATAAGTATGACTGCTATTCATATGAATGCCATAATAAGAAAGGAAACAAAAAGTTGTATGTTTAATAATGAGTTGACTTATGTTGTATACAATGTGAGATGGTGGTGTATCATCCTGTCTTTGAGCTCGACGGCCGTGACGGGTATAGGGTGTTACATGTGCTATGCAGGAATTTAGGTCTTGATGCTATGGAAAAACATGAATAATTATTAACGATCAAAGAACCAATATGTGAAGCTTTCATTCGCATGGAGGCCCTAGAATTGGATCTCTAACTATTACTAGAACATTTAAGGATTTGATAGAGGAAAAGGCAAACCTGAATAGAAAAGCTCAAAAACGCATCAATCCACCGATGGTGGAGGAATCTGGAAAGTGGTTCAAGGTCAATGGGCAAAGATTGAAACCTTTCTATGAGATCTTCTAAGTGCACATAATGGAAGAATTACTTCTCAAGGAGCTAAATG
The DNA here is from genome assembly GCA_020496765.1 of Gossypium stocksii. NCBI lineage: Eukaryota > Viridiplantae > Streptophyta > Magnoliopsida > Malvales > Malvaceae > Gossypium > Gossypium stocksii. Next base: position 68,015,476 of record CM035622.1, read on the forward strand.
GATAACATTTGTAGATAGTTGAGCTACCGACGTTAAACAAAAGCTCCTTTTGGGAGGCAACCCATATGTATTTACTTTATTTTGAATTGAATTGAATTTATGTTTAAAATAAAGGTTATTATTTAACCTATTTCAATGTGTTTTTTTTATGAGACACAATGGGGTCTCAAATATCAAATATCCTCGCTATATTGCAAAGCAGCCACATCCACCACCCTCTACCAAATTACGACGAGGAGTACACTTGATCTTTCTCTTTATTATTCTTTAAAAATTTCACATTGAGGGTAATGTGGGCTAAGTACGGGAATTCTTAAAACATGCCATGCGATTACTTGTTCTTCTTTGCATGTGTTATAATAAAATTATTCCTAATTTGTTTTGAAATTAAACCTTCAATTCCTACGCTTAGTTAATTCAAATAATTAGGCAATTCATGAATAACTTCATATTGCTTAAATTTGATCTCCAAGTGTTTTGTAGAATTGAAAATATTATGGCTAAATCAACACTTCATGGAGATTGTTAGGTCCTTAAACTTGCTTAATAAAAGTACTCGAGTCTCATTTAAGTAATTCTATCTTTTGGAAAAAAAATTACATACTCTACTAATGGCTTAGTTATGAGTGACAAATTAAAAATGTGTCACAAATTGAGTAACTGAAGTGAGGTACTTGGGCTGTCATCTTATTTTGCGTCAAAAGATTCGAGTGATAAACCAAAACCTACAATACTCCGCTAACTGAGCTGCCATAAGTAAAGAAAAATAAACCATTTGAAGACATGTCAAATTGAGTAACCAGAGTGATATGCTTGGGTTATCATCTCATTTCGCGTAAAACGAATCAACCACGTCCCAAACTTGTGGAAAATTTTGATTGACTACGACTGCCTTGCAAGTTTGATTAAGCTTTAATTTAGTGAGTAGTTGATTTTTGCATAATATCAAAATTTTATAAAATGCTTGTTGGTTAAATCTAGCAACTGCTTATTCATACTTCACTTAAATTGTTTGCATTATACTTGATTATGGAAGGAGACTTGATTTTGGAAAATTTGCTGAATTATTTGATGTATGGGAATACACAACATGCTTGAGGACAAACATCAACTAAGTAGGGGGATTTGATAGCAAGCCAATTTTGTGTGTTTAATGCATTTAGTTTTTTTTTTCAAATTTTGAAGAGAATGCTAATTAACTTGCTTTTTCTTATTTAAATTTTGTCAAGATGCAATTGGAATGCTAAAGTTGAAAAAAAAAAAACAAGCGAATTAGGCTAAATTGAAATGAAAAAGGGGCCAAATTGAAAAGTTGAAGAATTGGTGGTTGATAAAAAGCAGATTTTGATTTTGTCAAACTCTATAATTAAAAAAAAATCTATTTTTAGTTGGTTGATTAAGAGGGAATCATGCTAAAATTAGCATATGAGAAGTGTATAAATACCTTGTAAATTTGGCATGGAAGGAGACTTGAAATTTAATTGAAAGCATTTTTTCCCCTTTTTATACGTCTATAGCTTGGCAAAAACATTCTGCCATTTCATTTTTTCCCTTATTTTTTTTTTGATTCAATTACTCTTTAAGTCATTTCTCCTTCTTACCTATCCTTATTTCAATTAAATTCATTTTTTTAATCCAACAAAACATGGTTAATCTCATGCTTAACTAAACTCCATCTAGCCTTAGGCTAGTTGTAGTTCCGATTGAAAATCGTGAGGTATGAACCCGCAATAAAACCTCACAAGACGATATTCATTATCTCTTTGGTATATGGGATTGTCACATTTGTCCCTTGATAGTACTAGAAAGAACATATGTTTTCTCCATACTTATTGGTTAATTTGTTCCCATTTAGTTATCTTTAGCATATATTTAAGCATTTTCAATTCAAACATTTACATTTTATAACTTAGTGGATCTTAGCTTATTTATCCTTCATTTTGTCATGTTTTGGTACTGATGTTGCTGCATGAGTATTTTCATATTGCACCCAAAATTGTCGCCGCATCTTATAGCTGTCTGGATAGGAACAAAAATGCATAAGTTTTCCAGTTTGGTACAACTAACTTGTATGCACAGAGGCATCATGATTCTGATAAAAGGACACCTAGGCTATTTGAAAAAAATATAAATATTTACATAAAAAGAAAAAAAAAGGGGATGAGAGTTTTTTGGGTTTATCATCTCCTTCAACCTATACTTTGAATCTTCCGGCTATGGTGGCTTAAGCTCTGATGGGTGAACCAACATGAAAAGGATGCAACTTAGCTCTTGACGAAGAGCACTAAGTGCAACACAAGAGGGAATAGATAGATTCAAGTCGAGTTGTCTAGGAATAGTATTTTCCACTTGTTTCTTTTATTTTTCTTTTCTAAATGTTGGTGATTATTTCTACTTCATGTTTGTACCGAAGTACACATGATTTCTAGTTTAAATGTTATTTTTTTCAATCTTGTTTGTACTATTTAATCTTTGGGTTTGAATGCTTTCCTTTTAGTATGGAAGTGTTATTACGGTCACTGACATTGGAAAGTGCAGTGACAGTTCAAGCTAACAAGTATGACAATGAAAGTTGCTTAAGGATTAGAGGAATTTAACCCGCTTGTTCTTAATAATGTTTCATTGCCAGCATCGGAAGTTGGGGTTAGTGTGCATGTTTAAGTCTTAGATTAAATATAGAAATTAAGCTTGGTAAGATATTCATTGCAGTTTAATGCATCGACAATCACCTATCCTTTTATACCTTGTGAGCACTTAACATTCTATTGAATATTCATGTTAGGGATCCCAGTTTGTTAGTATCATATTTTATCTTATTATTTTCAAGTTATTGCTTTGACACCTACTCTCACAATTTATCTCGTTTCTATCCATTTATTGCACTAACACTGATAGGCAAAAGACAACCATCCTAATGGGATCGATATCAAACAAACTCATATCTGTCTACTATACTTGCATTGATATTGTAGACTTGCACATTATTACTATGAGATTAAACAGCCGATCAAGTTTTGGCACCATTGCCATGGATGGCGCTTGTTTGATATTTATTTTTGTTTGTTTTTATTTCATAATATTTAGTTGCTACTAATTGGTTTTCTTTTTGTCATTATTTGCAAATTTTATTTTAGGTGTTGTATGACCTGAAGAAATTTAGAGTTTATTGCTGATTTTGATCCAGAAATTGAAAGAATCGTTCGAAGGAGACTTCAAGAACAAAGGAATGTGACTTTTCCAAGAACAATGCAATCATACCCCTGATGCACAACCAAAATGCTAATGACCCACCATTATAGCAAGATGCTCAAATACAAAACAAGACTATACAAGACTTTGTAGTACCTGTCTTAGATGACTTACACCCGGGAGTTGTTAGGCCAGCAATCCAAACTGGAAATCTTGAACTCAAGCTAGTAATGTTTCAAATGTTGAATTCTAATGGGCAATATGTTGGACTATCGCATGAAGGTGCACAAGAACATCTTAAATCATTTTTATTAATTTGTGCTTCCTTTAGTCAAGAAGGCGTTACTAATGACATTTTGAATAAGCAATCATTTTATTATTCCTTGTAGGGAAGAGCTCGTACTTGGTTCTTTGGGCTACCTACTTGATCAATTACTTCTTGGAATGCACTAGTAACACAATTTGTTTTACGATTTAACCCACTAACTATGGATGCTCGTTTGCGAAATGATATTAGAGCATATCATCAACTGGACTATGAGAATCTTCACACTACATGGAAACGTTATAAATCTTTGCTTCGACATTGTCTCATGCACGGCTTTCAACAGGAAACACAAATTAAGATTTTTTATAATGGGTTGAATTCACACATGAGGAATCTTGTCGACACATCAACCAATGGACCTTTGTTGGATTGTACTTATAATGATGCTATTGAAATTCTAGAGAGAATTGCTTAGAATGATTACCAATATCCAATCTCTAGAGTTGCACAAGCAAAAGCTACACTAGGAGTTATTAAACTGGACACAATATCTGCACTTAGTGCTCAAGTTGTAACACCCCATACCCATATCCAATACCAGGAAAGGGTTCGAGGCATTACCGAACTTAAACACACTTAAACATACAAAATCGATTCATAAATTTTGCGTCCAATTTAAAACTTTTCAATCATATTCATAGCGTCTCTGTTACGGGCCTACGAAGCCCTAAACATACATTAGAAGTGGTTAGGGACTAAACCGAGAGCTTTCAAAACTTTTACAACACTGATGAAAATTTCATGTTTTGGGGAGTCACATGCCCGTGTGGGTAGGCCGTGTGAACTCACATACCAGTGTGACCCTAGGGCATGCCCGTGTTTTAGGCCATGTCCAAAATAGGGGACACTCTATTTATGACGTCATCACTCAAATAAGGTTATAGGGCCAAGTCACACGCTCGTGTGCTAGGCCGTGTGGCAAATTTAATTTTCGCAATTAAGGTGCAGACTTCACACAGCCTAGGCACATGCCCATGTCCTGAGGCCGTGTCTTTCACACGGCTGAGACACACGGCCGTGTCTCTGCTCGTGTGTTTACTACTGGGCATTCTGTTTTTCCTTATTAGGGTGAAGGGGTCACACGGCCTTTCAACATGCCCATGGGCCTGACCGTGTGTCACACACGGCCTAGACACACGCCCGTGTGTCTACCCGTGTGGAAAATACATAAGCCATTTACCAAGCTAATTGCCACCCTGAAACATATATATACTTATACCAATTCACAAACATGTACATGGCACACTTAGGCAACAAAATGTCTACAACCAAGACACCAATATACCATTCTCATGACGTAACTACCATGTATAAATTTCACCTATTCAACCATTAAAATCATGCATTTCCACACCTCCTTGAAAGGCATCATCTATCCAAAACATTCATACATCCACATTCATGAATTGCATCATCAAGCAACTTCATTTATAGCCAAAATTAACCAAAATAAATGGACTTATCCAAAATGAACTTTCATCAATTGTCATCGTAAGCCAACACATTTGGCTAAACGAAAATGACATATAACAAAATGACCAAGTTCCTATACATGCCATACTCAAAATAAAAGGCTAGATATACCCAAATATTCCAATTGATAGTGATAGTGTGATCGAGCCTCCAACGTCCTTCGATCCTCAAGCTAGCTTGGCGATACTATAAGAAATGGAAAAGAAAAGGGGAGTAAGCATAAAGCTTAGTAAGTTAGCATGTAAATAAATAACAACATTAATCATGCAATAACATACACATAACATATTTATAACTTATCACAAATATCAATAAATATCATGGATACATCTTTACTCATGTCCATTTTATAGTATACCATAAAACTCATAGTCATGATTTACTCATTCACTTCTTACCGAGATTTGATCGATTAATAAACTCAATAGTTCTGAGCTTCGTGTACATACCTGTACCCTTTCAACATGAACATACCTTGCCTTTTCTTTGGCATGCTCTTTAGATTACCCGTTGAACCACTTGGAATACTAAAGGATACTCAGGAAATCTCATATACATGGTAGGATGCCAACATCATGTCCCAGACATGGTCTTCCATGGGGTCACATATTGATGCCGATGCCATATCCCAGATATGGTCTTATAAGGGATCTCATATCGATGCCATGTCCCAAACATTGTCTTACATGAAATCTCATAACGAAGCCATATCCTAGATATGGTCTTACATGTAATCACATAATTAGATGCCAATGTCATATCCCAAATATGGTCTTATATGGGATCTTATATCCCTAATGTCATGACATTTGTATCTTAACTATTCCTAGGGTTTAATCAAAATTTCGAATTATCGTAACTTTGTCACATCATCATTAGGTCGTTATTATCCAAATTCATAGGAAATATTATACATTTCATGCAATAATAAAGCATTTAATACATAATGAAGAAATGTTGCATTATTTACCCACAAACTTACCTCAGTACCAAAATGTGACTAGTTATTTAATTTAATTCGCAACTTTATTCTTCCTTTTGTTTAAGTCTAGACTTCGTTCTTCTTGATCTATATTAATAAATTTCACTTATTTAATCATCACATTGATTAAATCAGTCCATAAATCATAACCGGGAAAAATTACAATTTTGCCCCTAAACTTTTACTTATTTACAAATTAGTCCCTAGCTCGTAAAATGACATGGACTCACTTTCTTTGCTACTCAAGCCTAGCCGAACCATTTTCATAACTATAACAGCCCACATTTTCCATTAAAATTCATTTTTACTACTTATTTTGTAACTTTTACAAATTAGTCCTTTTTTTGGTGTTTTCAATGAAAAATCTCTTGGTAAAGGATGTTCATCACACATCAAACTTTCATAAGCCTTCATTAATGATCAAAATACATGCATGTCACACATGGGTAAATTTTTAAACATGAACCCTATCTCAAAATAATGGTAAAAATAGGTAAATCGGGCTACGAGGACTTCAAAAATGTAAAGAACATTAAAAACGGGCCTAGGATGCACTTACTAGTGAGCTTGAAAAGTGATGAAACCCTAGTTGTGGCTTCTTAGGGATTTTCAGCTATGGCATGAAAAAGATGAGCAAATTTTGACTTCTTTTTCCCTTGTTATTAATTTATTAACCAAATGACCAAAATGCCCTTTTTACTAAACTTTCAAATTTTACCCATGCATGCCCATTTTTGTCCAAAAATGTAGAAATTGGTAAAATTGCTATTTAAGGATCCCTAATTAATAATCCAAAGCTATTTCATACTTAAAGCGTCTAGAATCTCATATTTTGCAACTTTTGCAATTTAGACCTAAAAATTAAATTAAGCACTTATTCACAAAATTTCTTCATGAAACTTTCACACAATTATGAAAACATGTCATAGACCTCATAAAAACCATAAAATAAATATTTCTACTTTGGATTTGTGGTCTCGAAACCACTATTCTGACCAGGCCTTAATTCAGGATGTTACAACTCTCTCCATTTAGGGATTTTCTTCCTCAAAAATCTTACCGGTGAAAAGGTTTGGGTACTATTTTCTTATAGCCTCCTCGGGCTCCCATGTAGCCTCTTCAACCCCGTGTCTTTGCCATAACACTTTCACAAGGGAAATGCTCTTGTTTCTCAATTGTTTGACCTCCCAAGCTAAAATCTTAACCAGATCTTCGCCATAAGTCATATTCGGACAAATCTCAACCTCTATCGGTGAAATCATATGCAAGGGATCCGATCGATAACTTTGCAACATAGACACATGAAACACATTATGATTTCTTTCCAACTCTAATGACAAAGCCAATCGATATGCTATCGGTTCTATCTTCTCGATAACTTCGTATGGCCCGATAAAATGTGGACTCAATTTGCCCTTTTGGCCAAACCTCAAAACTTTCTTCCACGAAGATACTTTCAAGAACACCTTGTCACTGACTTGAAACTCAATCTCTTTATGTTTTAAATTTGCGTAGGACTTTTGTCCATCTGAAGTAGCTTTTAACAATCACGAATCACTTTTACCTTCTCTTTGGTTTCTTTAATTAAATCAACCCCATGAATTTGATTTTCTCTGAGTTCATTCCAATGCAAAGGCGTACGACATTTACGTCCATACAATGCCTTATATGGCACCATTTTCAAACTTGACTGATAATTGTTGTTGTAGGCAAATTTTACCAACAGTAAATACTTTTCCCAATTACCTTGGAATTCTAATACACAACATCAGAGCATGTTTTCAAGTATCTGAATTACCCTCTCCGACTGTCCATCAATTTGTAGATGGAAAGCCATACTAAAATTCAACTTTGTACCTAAGGCTTTTTGCAACTTTTTCCAAAACTGTAATGTAAATCTCAGATCTCTATCCGAAATAATCGATAAAGGTACCCTGTGAAGTCTTACAATTTCTGAAACATACAAATCAGCCAACTTATTAAGTGAATTGTCAGTACATACCGGTATAAAATGAGTCAATTTCGAAAGCCTATCAACCACAACCCATACAGTATCTTTCTTACCTGGCATCAAAGGCAATCCTGTCACAAAATCCATAGTAATACGGACCCATTTCCACTCGGGAACCATAATAGGCTAAAGTAAACTGGAAGGTACTTGGTGTTCAACTTTCACTTGCTGACAAATCGAGCATCTCGATACAAACTCAGAAATATCTCTCTCCATACTCGGCCACCAATACCATTTCTTCAAGTTGTTGTACATTTTCGTACTACCTGAATGAATAGACATATAGCTACTGTGTGCCTCGTGCAAAATCTTCTGAATCAGCTTAGTATTCTTAGGAACACAAATCCTATCTCAAAACATCAAGCAACCATCAGAACGAATATGAAAATTTGATTCAATACTCGATTCACACTAAGCTCTTTTGGCTTGCAAATCACTATCACTTTTTTGCGCTTCATAGATCTTTAGGAGAAACATCGGTCTAGCTCTCAACTCTACTAGAATAGAACCACCATCGGATAGTCAACTGTGTATTCAAGTCCTTTAATGCAAATAATGACTTTCTACTTAATGCATCGGCAACCACATTTGCCTTTCCTAGGTGATAGTCAATCACCAACTCATAATCTTTTAATAGTTCAAGTGACATCCATTGCTATAGATTCAAATCATTTTGAGTCATCAAGTACTTTAGACTTTTATCGTCAGTGAATGCTCAAACTTCTCACCATAAAAATGGTGTCTCCAGATCTTCAATGCAAATACAATGGCGGCTCGCTCTAAGTCATACGTCGAATAATTTTTCTCGTGTTTCAGATAATTTTTCTCATATAGTTTCAGCTATCTTGAGGCATAAGCTATTACTTTTCTATCTTGCATGAGTACACAACCTAATCTATTCGTGGATGCTTCACTATATACCACAAATTCTTTTCCTGATTCCGGTTGTACTAAAACTATGGCTCCAGTCAATAGTGCTTTCAATTTCTCAAAGCTTTGTTGACACTCTTCTATTCACTCGAACTTAACATCCTTTTGTAATAACCTCGTCATCGGTGTTGCAATCATGGAAAATCCTTTAACAAACAGTCTGTAATAACCAACCAAGCCTAGAAAGCTCCAAATCTCTGACACATTCCTCGGCAGTTTCTATTCAACAATAGTCGAAATCTTACTTGGGTCAACTCTAATACCATCACCTAAAACAATGTGTCCCAAAAACCTGACTTCTCAAAGCCAAAACTCACTCTTACTAAATTTAGCATACAACTGCTTGTCTCTCAAAATTTGCAAAACAGTTCTCAAGTGTTCAGCATGCTCAGTCTCATTACTAGAATAAATTAGTATATCATCAATGAAAACAACAACAAATTTATCCATGTACAGTAGAAAAATATGGTTTATTAAATCCATAAACACATCAGGAGCATTCGTTAAACCAAAAGGCATGACAAGGAATTCCTAATGTCTATATCGTGTCCTGAAGGCAGTCTTTGGAACATCTAACTCTTTAACTCTCAACTGGAAGTAACTAGACCTCAAGTCTATATTTGAAAACACCGTGGCTCCTTTTAATTTATCAAGCAAATCATCGATCCTTGGCAAGGGATACTTTTTCTTTATTGTTACCTTATTAAGCTGCCGATAGTCGATGCAAAGCCTCATAAATCCATCTTTCTTTTTCACAAATAATACCGGTGCTCCCCACGGGGAATAATTAGATCTCGCAAAACCTTTATCCGTTAACTCTTGTAACTAGAATTTCAACTCCTTCAATTCAATTTGAGCCATTCTATAAGGGGCAATTGAAATAGGTGTGGTGCTAGGGACTAACTCAATACCAAATTCAACTTCCCTAATGGGAGGCAATCCGGGCAACTCTTTCGAAAACACATTCGGATACTCACTTACTACCAACACTGATTTAATCTTTAATTCAGAATCTTTTGTATTCAACAAAAAGGCAAGATAAGCTTCATAAGCCTTTCTTAAACATCTTTGAGTAGACATGGAAGAAATCACTATAGGCAAATTATCCGATTCACTCGGTTTAACCCGAAGAATATCCCCATTTTCACATTTCAGTTTAATAAATTTTCTTCCACAATTCACTATCACATCATGAGTAGTTAACCAATCCATATCAAGAATTATGTCAAATTCATCAAAAGGAAATAGCATGAGTTACCCAGAAAATAGTGACCTTTAATCATCAAAAGGCAAATTTTTTATGTACTTTGTCAACTAACACATACTTGCCTAGAGGGTTTACACTTTTATTTCAAATTCTATAGACTCAACAAGCATACTCATACTAGATACCAATTTTATACAAACATACGAATGGGTTGATCCCAGATCAATCAAAACAACAATAGAAGTATCATAAAGAGAAAAAGTACCCATAATCACATTAGGAGATGAAACCTCTTCGTGAGCGTGAATGGCATAAGTCTTGCAGAAGCTCTACCCTCGGGTCTCACAGTTGTGTCTCTGGGTACATTCTTGCTACTTGCTCTACTTCTCAGATTTCTCTGTGGTCTCCCTCTAGGGGCAGTATTACTAGATCTTGCACTCTGAAATTTTTCTTTTTCAACCATTTTAGGGCACTATCTAATAAAATGATCTTGGGCACCACACTTGAAACAAGTTCCATCATTTGCTCGGCACTCTTCGGGGTGACGTCTACCGCATTGTGGAAACTCAGGTCGACTAGGTTGGGCATTACCCACACTCGCTATCGAAGTGGTCTGAGCCTTATGACCTGAATATTGTTTCCCCTAGTTTTTGTTTGAAAACCCAACTAAAGCACTCGATCGGTTCTTAAACTCTTTCAATTTCTTAGATGATGACTGAAATGATTTACCCATCTATCTCTTCTTCAAGTCTCAAGACTCAAACTTAGCTTTTCTTTTCTCTTTAGCCAATTTCTCGGCCTTATAAGCTCTCTCTACAAGCACAACAAATTCCTTCAATTCAAGAATGCTAACAAACAATCGAATGTCCCCATTTAACCCATCCTCAAATCTTTTACACATAATGGCTTCAGTAGATACACATTCCAGAGTGTACTTGCTATGCCTCACAAACTCATGCTCGTATTCAGTTACAGTCATTTGGCCTTGTTTCAATTCAAGAAATTCCTTTCTTTTCTGATCGATAAATCTCTTACTAATATACTTCTTACGGAACTCTCCTTGGAAAAGCTCCCAAGTTACCCTCTCCCTTGGTACAATAGACACAAGGGTGTTCCACCATTGGTAAGTCGAATCTCGTAGAAGTGATACCACATATTTCGTGCATTTTTTTAGGTGTGCAAGACAGCTAATCGAATACTATTATGGTATTTTCAAGCCAAAATTCTCCTCTTTCTAGATCATCATCATTATTAGCCAAAATTCCTTGGCTCCTTGTTTTCGGATCTTATCAACTGTAGGTCTATTCAATCTCATGAAGTGTAATAGCCCGAATTAGGGCTTAGTCAAAATAGTGGTTGCGAAACCACAAATCTCATATTGAAATATATGTTTTATGATTATTTTTGAGTTTATGATGTGATTGCATGATAGTGAGAAAATTCCCATGAAGGAATTTTTATGAGATAGTGGTTAATTTGTCCTTTAGGACTAAATTGAAAAAGTTGCAAAATATGAGTTTCTAGAAGTTTTAAGGATGAATTGGCATTAGAAAAATTATTAGAGGGCCTTATTTAGCAATTAGACCATTTATTAGCACGATGGATAAAAATGCCCAATGAAGGGAAAAATTTTAAAGAAAGGCCATAATGGCATTTTGGTCATTTGGTAAATTAATGAAATAAAAAGGGAAAAAGAAGCAAAAATGTGTCCTTCTTCCTAAGGGTGCCGAAATTCTCATACTCCATAGCTAGGGTTTTGTTTCATCTTTTCAAGCTCCAAGTAAGTGCAATCTAGCCCCATTTTTAATGTTCTTCGTATTTTTGAAATCCTCGTAACTTGATTAAGCTATTTCTACCATTAATTTGAGCTAAGGTTTAGGTTAAAAAAAATACCCATGCATGACATGCAAGTATTTTGATGTCTAGTGGTAGAATATGGAAGTTTAAAGTGTAGTAAACATCTTTTTCTAGATGACTTTTCATGAAAAACCATAATAGGGACCAAATTGTAAATGTGATAAAATGTGTAGTAAAAGTGTAAATTGATGAGGAACGTGGGATGCTATGAGTACATATAAGGTTTGGCTAGGCTTGGGTAACCAAGAACATGAGTGCATTTCATTTTACAAGCCTAGGGACTATTTCACAAATATGTAAAAGTTTAGGGGCAAAATTATAAATTTTTCCAAAGTGTGAATTTTGGGCTATTTAGCCAATGTGGTTATTAAATGAGTGTAATTTGTCATTTTAGATCAAGAAACACAAAGCCCGAACCAAAACCGGGGAAAAAACAAGGTGGTGGATTAAATTGCATATTCACCCGTATTTTGGATCCAAGGTAAGTTGTGTGTGATAAATTAGCATTATGTATTATGAAATAATGTTATGACATTGTATGAAATTTATGTTATTTCCATGAGATTTATTGACGTGATTTTTAATAAGAAATGATGAAATTGTTATAGAGAAATCCCAGTTAAATTTTAAGGATATGAAGGATACCATAGTCATCACATAAGTTTTAGAAGGTCCCATGTAAGACCATGTCTGGGACATGGCATCGCACCAAATTGAGATCCCATGTAAGACCATGTCTGGGACATGACATTGGCATCAACATGTGGTCCCGTGTAAGACCATGTCTGGGACATGGCATCGGCACCAAGACGAGACTTAGATCCCCTGTAAGACCATGTCTGGGGCATGGTGTTGGCATTTAAGAGTGATCCCGTATAAGACCATGTCTGGGACATGGCATCGACATCAGTTTACGATCTCGTGTAAGACCATGTCTGGGACATGGCATCGACATCGATATGAGATCTCGTGTAAGACCATATCTGGGATATGGCTTCGGCATTAACATGTGATCCCATGTAAGACCATATCTGGGATATGGCATTGGCATCTTACCATGAGAATGACATTTTGAGTATCCTTCGGTATTCCAAGTAATTTAATGGGAAAAGTATTTAAGTTGTTGAATATATCGAGAAAGACTAAAGTTATGTGATAAGTGATACAGGTGCACACGAGTAATTTACGAGAAATGAAAATGAAATGATATGAGTATGTCGATAAGAAAGAGTATGAGTAAGCCATGTAAATGAGCCAAGTTATTTATGTGATATTTCATGAAATCTTATTTGTATGTCATTATATGTTGTATGTTTCTATTTATTACATGCAACTTACTAATCATTTATGCTTACTTCCTTTCCTTTCCTTTTCCTTGTAGTGTTGCCAGACTAGATAGGGGATAAAAAAGGATGTCAGAGCTCGAAGTCACACTATCAAACATTTTATTTTGGTATAGTAAAGTTTAATCATTTTTTAGTATGGCATGTATAGGAACTAGGCCTTTTTGTTATGTGTCATATTGGCTAGCCATATGTGTTGGCTATTAATGTTACTTGAATTATGTTGTTTATGGCCATTAGAATTGGCTAATATTGATTAAGTTAAAATTATGCAATGTTGAGGTAGTTCATGAAAGTGCAAGTTTGCATGTTTAAGTAGAGTAGTGATTAATGAGAATATAACGTGTTGGGGTATGTGAATGCCTTGTGTTTGGTTAAGTTTCAGGGTGGCAAAGGGCTTGGAAAATAGCCTATAATTGTCCACATAGGTAGGCACACGGGCATGTACCTAGGCCTTGTGTAACACATGGTAAGCCCCATGGGCGTGTTGATAGGCTGTGTGTCCCCTGTACCTAAATTATGAAAAAACAGAATACCAGTAGTAAAGAAACGGGCAGAGACACGGCCGTGTGTCTCAGCCGTGTAGAGAGCATGGCCTAGCATACAGGTATGTGGCTTGGCCGTGTGCCCCTAAATGTTTGCTGACGCCATAAACAGAATACCCAAGTTTCCACACACGGGCGAGGATAAGGGCATGTCATGGTCGTGTGAGGGACACAGGCCAAGGACACGAGCGTGTGCCAGGCCGTGTGAAAGCCCCTGTAGGTTCAAAATGAAAAATAAGTTTGACACGAGCCAGTGACATAGGCGTGTGTGACCACACGACCTGCCCACACGGGCGTCCTACACAGGCATGTAGCCCTATTTTAAGCAAAATTTTTCTAAGTGTTTGAAAGTTTCTGATTAAGTCCTGAACCATTCTCGATGCATGTTTTGGGCCTCGTAAGCCCATGATAGGGACATTAAGAGAATGAATAAAAGGTTTTAAGTTCTAATGAAATTTATGGCCCGACTTTCTTAGATTAAGCATGTTTAAGTACAGTAACGCCTCATACCCTGTCCCGTCATTGGACACGAGTAAGGGGTGTTATATTCAGTGGTATCAGAGCTAGTGTTTAGTCAATTCTAGGACTAACCTAGCATATGCATGAGTCTAGCTATACATGGCATACATATGTGTATTTGTAATATGATAGTGTGACAACTCTTGACGATTTAGAATGTGCTTTCTTATAGTAAATGGATCCCAATCGAGCCGTGGTAGATGATGTTGAAAGTAATACACCAGCTCCCACTAAAGGGACGATGCCAGCTGGAACTGAGAATAGACTAGCAACTGTGAGTTAGAGAGGAGAGGAGAGGGAAGCATTCTTCCAAATGATGAACAAGTGGTTCACAGAGTTCGTTCACATGAACTTGGCCACTCAACGACAAGCTCCACCCCTCCAAACCCTTAACCTACCCCTGTAGCTCTCAAAATAGTAGAAGTGGTAAGAAAAGAAAAGCCTCCGATAGATAGAATTTGGAAACAAGGGGCCAAAGAGTTCTAGGCTAACAAAGATGATGACCTGAAAAGAGCCAAATTTTGGCTCAAGAATACGATTAGAGTATTTGAGGAATTATCTTGCACTTTTGAAGAGTGCATAAAGTGTGTTGTATCCCTCTTACGGGATTTTGCCTATTAGTGGTGAAACACCCTAATGTCGGTGGTACTGAGGGAAAGAATTAATAGGAATTTTTGCAAGAAGAATTTCGCAAGAAGTATATCAGTCCAAGATTTGTCGACCAGAAATGCAAGGGATTTCTTGAACGGAAGCAAAGTCGAATGACAGTGACCGAGTACGAGCGTGAGTTTGTAAGACTCAGCAAATACGCTGGAGAGTGTGTATCCATCGAATCCATCATGTGCAAAAGGTTCTAAGATGGATTAAATGAAGATATTAGATTGCTAGTTGGAATTCTAGAATTAAAAGAATTTGTGGTGCTCGTGGATAGAGCTTGCAAGGCCGAGGAATTGGCCAAGGAGAAAAATGCTGGGATTGAGTGCCGTGACTCAAGAAAGAGACAGTTGGGCAAGTCACTTAAATCCTCTTCTAAGAAGTCCAAAGAGTTCGCTACTTAGTCAACTACTTTAGCTGGGTTCTCAAACAGAAGTAAAGGTAAACAATATTCAGTTTCCAAAGCTCAAACTACCTCAGTTGCAAGTGTGGGTAATGCTTGACCTAGTAGGCCTGAATGTCCCTAGTGTGGCAGATGCCACCTTGGCGAATGTCGAGCACATGAGAGAGCTTGGTTTAAGTGTGGTTTTCAAGACCACTTCATTAGAGAATGCCCCAAGAAGGACAGAGATCAGAGTGCTAGATCGGGTAATGCTCCCTCTACAGGTAGACCTTAGAGAAGCCTAAAAACTAGAGCTAGTAGGTTTGAAATGAAAAATAAGTTCGACATGGGCCATGGACATGGGGGTGTGTGACCACATGGCCTACCTATACAGGCATGTCCCATCCTACACGGGCGTATAGCCCTATTTTAAGCAAAAAAATTTTAAGTGTTTGAAAGTTTCTGATTAAGTCTCGAATCATTCCTGATGTATGTTTTGGGCCTCGTAGGCCCATGATTGGGACACTAAGAGAATGAAGTGAAAGGTTTTAAGTTCTACTGAAATTTATGGCCTGACTTTCTTAGATTAAGCATGTTTAAGTACAATAACGCCTCATACCCTGTCCTGATGTTGGACACGAGTAGGGGGTGTTACATGAAGTCCTTACCTTGGGGAGCTACATGGTTAGGCTGAGGAATAGGTGGAGGTGGAGGGTGTTGAGCTTTCAGGTTTGTTCGAACGAACTTCGTATACCATTCATTCATCATTTAGAGAAAGGCTTCTCTAGCTCCTCCTCCTCCTCCTTAACTCACGGTCATGGGTCTACTTTCTGATGGCACTGTCCCTTCAGTGGGAGCAGATGCGTTACTTTCTACTTCATCAGCCACCGCTTGACTGAGATCCATTTACTATACGAAAACACATTTTAAAGTCGTCAAGATCATCACACAATTATAAAATATGTATGGCGTGTATAGCTAGACTCCTACTCACGCTACATAGTCCGAGAATCGACTAAACCATAACTCTGATACAACTAAATGTAACACCCCTTACCCATATCCAATACCGGGACAGGGTTCGAGGCATTACTAAACTTAAACACACTTAAACATACAAAGTCAATTCATAAAATTTAGGTCCAATTTTAAACTTTTCAAACAAATTCATAACATCCCTATTACACGCCAATGAAGCTCTAAATGTACATTGGAAGTGGCTAGGGACTAAACCGTGAGCTTTCAAAACTTTTACAACACTAAGGAAAATTTCATGTTTTGAAGAGTCACACGCTCGTATGGGTAGGCCGTCTGAGCTCAAACGACCGTGTGACCTTAGGGCACGCCCTTGTGCTAGGCCGTGTGGCAAATTTAATTTTCGCAATTAAGGTGTAGACTTCACACGGCCTGGGCCCATCCCCATGTCCTGAGGCTGTGTCCTTCACATGGCTAAGACACACGGTCGTGTCTCTGCCCGTGTATTTACTACTAGGTATTCTGTTTTGCCTAATTAGGGTGCAGGGGAACACGGCCTTTCAACAAACCCATCGGCCTGACCATGTGTCACATACGGCCTAGGCACACGCCCGTGTGTCTACTCGTATTGACAATACATAGGCTATTTACCAAGCCAATTGCAACCCTGAAACATATATACACTTATACCAATTCATAAACATGTACATGGCACGCTTAAGCAACCAAATGTCCAAAACCAAGATACCAATATACCATTCTCATGACAGAGCTACCATGCATAAATTTCACCTATTCAACCATTCAAATCATGCATTTCCACACCTCCTTGAAAGGCATCATCATATACATACATTTATCTATCCAAAACATGCATACATCTACATTCATGAATTGCATCATCAAGCAACTTCATTTATAGCCAACATTAACCAAAATAAATGGCTTTATACAAAATGAATTTTCATCAATTGTCATCATAAGCCATCACATTTGGCTAAACCAATATGACATATAACAAAATGACCAAGTTCCTATACATGCCATACTCAAAATAAAGGGCTAGCTATACCCAAATATTCAAATTGATATTGATACTATGATCGAGCCTCCGATGTCCTTCAATCCCTGAGCTAGCTTGGCGATATTATAAAAAATGGAAAAGAAAAAGGGAGTAAGCATAAAGCTTAGTAAGTTTGCTTGTAAATAAATAACAACATTAATCATGCAATAACATACACATAACACATTTATAACTTATCACAAATATCAATAAATATCATGGATATATCTTTACTCATGTCCATTTCATAGTATACCATAAAACTCATAGTCATGATTTCCTCCTTCACTTCTTACCGATATTTCATAGATTCATAAACTCAATAATTATGAGCTTCGTGTACATACCTTTACCTTTTCAACATGAACATACCTTTCCTTTTCTTTGGCATGCTATTTGAATTACCTGTTGAACCACTTGGAATACTAAAGGATACACGAGAAATCTTATATACATGGTAGGATTCCAACGCCATGTCCCAGACATGGTCTTCCATAGGATCACATATCTATGCCGATGCCATATCCCAGATATGGTCTTATATAGGATCTCATATCGATGCCATGTCACAGACATGGTCTTACACGAAATCTCATAACGAAGCCATATCCTAGATATGGTCTTACACGTAATCACATAATCAAATGTTGATGTCATATCCCAGATATGGTCTTATACGGGTCTCATATCCCTAATGTAATGACATTTGTATCCTAACTATTCCTAGGGTTCAACCAAAATTTTGAATCATCGCAGCTTCTTCACGTCGTCATTAGGTCGTTATTAACCAAATTCATAGGAACAATTATACATTTCATGCAATAATAAAGCATTTAATACATAATGAAGAAATGTTGCATTATTTACCCACAACCTTAGCTCGGTACCAAAATATGACTAGTTATTCAATTTAATCTGCAACTTTATTCTTCCCTCGATTTAAGTTTGGACTCCGTTCTTCTTAATCTATATTAACAAATTTCACTTATTTAATCATCACATTGTTCAACTCAGTCCATAAACCATAATTGGGAAAAATTACAATTTGCGTCTAAAATTTTGCTTATTTACAAATTAGTCCCTAGCCTCGTAAAATGACATAGACTCACTTTTTTTGCGACTCAAGCCTAACCGAACCATTTTCATAACTATAACAGCCCACATTTTCCATTAAAATTCATTTTTACTACTTATTTTGTAACTTTTACAAATTAGTCCTTTTTTTAGATGTTTTCATGAAAAATCACTTGGTAAAAGATGTTCATCACACATCAAACTTTCATAATCCTTCATTAAACATCAAAATAATGCATGTAACACATGGGTAAATTTTTAAACATGAATCCTAGCTCAAAATAATGGTAGAAATAGGTAAATCGAGCTACGAGGACTTCAAAAATATAAAGACCATTAAAAATGGGCTTAGGATGCACTTACTAGTGAGCTTGAAAAGTTAAGAAACCCTAGCTATGGCTCCGTAGGGATTTTCGGCTATGACATGAAAAAGATGAGCAAATTTTGACTTCTTTTTCCCTTGTTATTAATTTATTAACCATATGACCAAAATGCCCTTTTTACTAAACTTTCAAATTTTACCCATGCATGCCCATTTTTGTCCAAAAATGTAGAAATTGGGAAATTGTTATTTAAGGACCCCTAGTTCATAATCAAAAGCTATATCATACTTAATGCTTCTAGAATCTCATATTTTGCAACTTTTACAATTTAGTCCTAAAAAATAAATTTAGCATTTATTCACAAAATTTCTTCATAAAACTTTCACACAATCATGAAAACATGTCATAGACCTCATGAAAACCATAAAATAAATATTTCTACTTCAGATTTGTAGTCTCGAAACCACTATTCTAACAAGGCCCTAATTCGGGATGTTACACAAGTTTCTTCTCTTCCAAATATGATAAAAAAAATGTGCAAGGAACTACTGACATTGCACCTATACAAGTGGCTCAACAAGTTAATGTTCCTACCTTTTGTTGTGAGATTTGCAATGACAACCATAGTTATGAAGATTGTCCACAACATGCAGAGAATGCCTTTTATGTCAGTAACATCCATAAAAATTCTTATGGCAACTCTTATAATAATTCTGCACACAATGAACAGTCTTGGGGAACTCAGAATACTGGAAAAAATGCTGTAACATTCTAATATGGGAATATATCTACTCAAGGCAATTATAATTCAAGACAAGGTAATTAAAATCAACAACAGTAGAACTACAATCAACACACTCAGATACAACAACAACAAATCCAGATGCACCCACACCAGAGTCAGATGCAATCATAACACTCTTCAGTTTCGAATCAACATGCTCCAGAACATCAACGACAATAGTACACGCAAGCTTCTCCTTCTGACCTATTCACTACTCTTCAGGCTTTAATGCAGGAGCATATGACTCTCACAAAAGATATTGTGAAAGGGAATTCATCTTCCATCCAGGCGTTGGAGGCACAACTAGGAAAACTTGCTTCGAATCTGAATACTCGACCACCAGGCACACTACTTAGTGACACGAAAAATCCTAATCCTAGGGGGAAAGAACACTACAAGGTTATCACCCTTAGGAGTGGTAAACAAACTGGCAGGCCGACTACAGACTCTATTGTCGCGCCTTAAACTACTGGTGAAATGACATCTAGTGAGAAGGTTGAATTTGAAAAACTTATCGAGGCATCAGATAAAGAAGTTCCACAAATTGTCACTCATATGCCTAATGTCTGACCGTCGAAACTATCAACGCAACCAAAGGATTAGTGCAATTAGATGTATCTCCACCCTTACCATTTCCACAAAGATTCAGGGAGAAGGAGCAGGATAAGCAATACCAACAATTTCTGAACACACTGAAGTAACTTTAGGTCAATATTCCTTTAGTAGACACTCTTATGCAAATTCTGAAGTATGGGAAATTTATGAAGAAGCTCTTGTCCAAGAAGAAGAAGTTCAGTGATATGGAAACTATTGCACTCACAAAAGGCTGTAGTACCCTTTTGCCAAATAAGCTGCCCCCTAAAATAAAAGATCCTGGGAGCTTTACTATCCCATCTTCAATTGGAAACCATTATTTGGGCAAATCTTTATGTGAGTTAGGATCTAGCATCAAGTTAAGCTGCTATCAACTTTCAAAAAGTTAGGAATAGGTCACATGAAATCTACTGTAGTAACATTGCAACTAGCTGATCGATCTTTGGCTCAACCTACAGGGAAAATCAAATATATCTTAGTCCGTGTGGATAAAGTCATTTTCCCGGCTAATTTTATCATACTTGACTGCGAGGTAGACAAGGAGGTTCCCATTAGCTTGGGACAACCATTTTTAGCCACCAGACGAGCTGTTAATGATGTTTACAAAGATGAATTGACCATGCGACTTAATGATGTGCATGTTACCTTCAATGTTTTTGAATCTATTCAATGTAAGGATAAAGAATAATGCAATATTGTCGATGTGCTAGATGATTTAATTGTAGAAGAATTCAATAACCAAAGCAAAATACTTTCTGAGGAGTTTGCAGTGATATTTGATGATGAATTCTTAGATAATTGTGACAACAAGGTTGACGCTAAAAATATTAAACTAAGGCATGGATGGCAGATTGAATCCTTAGACTTAGCTAACAGAACAACTCAAATTTTCAAACCATCTATCGATGAAGCTCCTACTTTGAAATTGAAACCACTACCTACTCATCTTAAATATATCTTTCTAGGTGATAATAATACACTCTCAGTTATTGTCTTATCAACACTAGATGTAACTTAAGAAGAGAGATTGGTCCATATTCTTCAGCAACATAAACATGCTATTACTTGGAGTATTGCCGATATCTGAGGCATTAGTCCATTTTTTTGCATGCACAATATCAAGTTGAAAGATGAAGGCAAGCAATTAATTGAGCAGCAAAGAAGATTAAACGAGAAGATGAAAAAAGTTGTTAAGAAAGAAATTATAAAGTGGCTTGATGCCGGAATTATCTACCTTATTTCTGATAACAATTGGCTAAGTCCAATGTAATGCGTTCCTAAAAAGAGTGGCATCATAATGGTTAGCAATGACAAAGACAAATTAATTCCTATACGCATTCCTGTGGGATGGTGATTCTACATGGATTATCACAAGCTTAATGCTACCACAAGGAGTGACCACTTCCCACTTCCTTTTATTGACCAAATGTTTGATAGGCTTGTTAGAAGAGCATATTACTGCTTCTCAGACAACTATTTTGCCTACAATAAAATTGCTATTGCACCGGAGGATCAGGAGAAAATAATTTTCACTTGTTCCTTTGGTACTTTTGCTTTTCGTCGTATGCCTTTCGATCTTTGCAATGCACCAGCCATATTTCAAAGGTGCATGATGACAATATTCTTGAATATGATTGAAGATTCTTTAGAGGTTTTTATGGATGATTTCTAAATCTATGGGGATAATTTTGATCATTGTGACAATTTGGATAAAGTATTGCAGCGAAGTGAAGACACACATCTTTTTTCTAAATTGGGAAATATGTCATTTCATGGCAACTGAAGGCATTGTGTTAGGCCATCGCATCTCTAGTCAAGGCATTGCAGTAGACAAAGCTAAAGTGGAAATCACTGAGAAATTACCTCCATCGACAAATGTGAAAGGTATTCGCAATTTTCTTGGGCATGCAAAGTTTTTGAAGATTTATTAGAGATTTCTCAAAAATTGCAAAGCCCTTATGCTCATTGCTGGAACAGAATAAAAAATTCCTCTTTGACGATACATGACTAGAGGCATTCATTTAAGTAAAGACGCAGTTAGTAAATGCACCCATTGTCATTGCACTAGGTTGGTCTCAACCTTTTAAAGTTATGTGCGATGCAAGCGACTTTGTTGTGGGTGTTGTTCTAGGACAACACAAAGGAAAAATATTTCACACCATCTATTATGTTAGCAAAACTCTTATAGAGGCTCAAATAAACTATACCACTAAAAAGAAATAATTGTTGGCTGTAGTCTTTGCTTTCGACAAGTTTTGTTCTTATCTTGTCGGCACAAAGGTTACCATATTTACTGATCCCTCAATGTTAAGATATCTTTTTGCGAAGAAGGATACAAAACCAAGATTGATACCCTGGATCTTACTGTTATAAGAATTCAGCATCGAGATAAAAGATCATAAGGGTCTAGAGAATCAAGTTGTAGACCATCTATCTCGATTGGAAGTTGGCAGCAAAGATGGAAACATACTTCAAATTGTCGATGCATTCCCAGATAAGAAGTTATTTGTGGTGGATGCAACCCCTTGGTATGCAAATCTTGTTAATTATCTAGTGTGTAGAAAACTCCCATTGGGTGTCATAGGCCATAAGAAAGAAAGATTTTTTTGTGAAATATTAAGTATCATTGGAACGAGTCGTATTTATTCAAGGTATGCAATGACAACATTATTCGGCATTGTGTTTCGGAAGAGGAGATGCTTTCAATCCTAAAGCACTGTCATGATGCCCCTTATGGAGGTTATTTCACTGGCATACAAACTGCTGCTAAGGTTCTCCAATCAGGATTCTACTGGCCTTCATTATTCAAAGATGCCCATAATTTGGGGAATTAATGCGATAGGTGTCAGCGCACTAGTTCTATATTCTGACACAATGAAATGTTGCAGTAGCCATTTATGGAGGTTGAATTATTCGATGTTTAGGGGATGGATTTTATGGGACCATTTCCATGCTCAGTTGGAAATCTTTATATATTAGTAGTTGTTGACTATGTCTCAAAGTGGGATGAAGCTGTTACAGTCCCAGAGGATAATGTAAAGATAGTGCTTAAATTTTTTCACAAGCATATACTCACTCGCTTTGGCACACCAAAGGCATTGATTAGTGACCAGGGTACACACTTTTATTGCAACCAAGTGGCAGCCGCACCAAAGAGATATGAAGTTAATCATAGAATGGCTACCACTTATCATCTGCAAACTGATGGAGAAGCCAAAGTATTGAATCAACAAATTAAAAACATTCTTGAGAAGATTGTGAACCATTCGCGAAAAGATTGGTCTTCCAGACTAGATGACACTTTATGGGCATTGCAAACAGTATACAAAACTCCATTAGGGATGTCACTGTATCAATTGGGTTTTGGAAAAGCATGTCACCTGCCAATTGAACTGGAACACAAAGCAATATGGGAAATTAAGCAAGTGTGTAACACTCCTTACCCATGTTTAGTGCTAGAACATAGTACAAGGCATTACTGAAACACAGACACATGCACATGTACTAAATCAAGTTATAAAATTTCATTTAAATTAAAACTATTCATATTTTACTTTAAAGCCCCTGAAATGGGTCTACAAAGCCCAAAACATACATCCGGAATGGTCCAGGACTAAACCGAGAACTTTTGAGAACACTAAAAATTTTTCATGAAAAATAGGGCACACGCCCGTGTGGATTGGAACATGCACTTGTGGGCAAGCCGTGTGTCACACACGCCTGTGTGTCTACCCGTGTGGAAAAAATAAAGGCTATTTACCAAGCCCTTTGCTACCCTGACACACTTATACACTTATACCAATTTCCTTTCATACATAACATGGCATTATTAGACACTCAATTGGTCACATTCAAGACATAAGTTCATCATTCCAATGACACCTTCCTCATGCACAATATCTCACTCACTTTGCCAATAACCACATACAACTTACACAACCACTCTTATGCCACATTTATCACATCAACATCATGCACTAATCCATCCACACACATATCCAAGCATGCTCATTCATGAATTGCATCATTTTAGCTTATAACATGACCAATAATAGCCACATTAACTGGCCCTATACAACAAAGACCTTCAAATAGCATAGGCCAATATTTTAGGCCAACTCATAGTGTAACACCCCTTAACCCGTATCCGTCGCTGGTTAGGGTTACGAGGCATTACCGGACAAAAACACATTTCTCTCAATCGCATAAACCAATTTCACATTACAAATCATGCTCTAAAACTCAACCAAGTCATTACTATTTACTTATTCAAATATTCAAACCAAATATGTAATATCAATATCCTATTTCTTATGCTTCATCAATTCAATGTTCAAAGCATATGTCCATCATTTCATGGCATCTGAATACCAACTTGAATAACAACCATTTTTCAATCCATAAAAATCAAATGCGCACATATGAACCATTTAACTAATTAAAATTAAACATGTTTTGCTACTATAATACATATACCTCCCAAAATTTCATATTCAAATATATAATGAATGAGTCATGGCAATTGAATGCTTAACTTATAATTAAATATGATTCATTTCATATACCGATCATATATTAAGACTTCCAATCATATAAAACTATTTTATTATCTACTTTTCAAAAACACTAATTATAATTATGCACTTAATCACATTTTACTAAGTCTAGCCAAACCACATGATATATTAAACATAAATATATATATGATAAACGCTAATTCATACATATTTTTACCTCATGTTTAGCCTATATTTTGGATGAATTATTATCAATTTAGTGAGAATTGGTGCTCTTAATCTTTCTTTTTCATATCTTATACTCAAGAGAGCATAGGGAAGAGAAAATAATAGGAATGGACCGAAAATAAGGAAAATGGGCCAAAAATGACATAACACACGGCCCAAGGAATCACCACACGGCCGTGTCACATGGTCGTGCCACATGAAGATCACACAGTCTAGCCTTCGACAAGCACGGGCAGGCTATACGGCCGTGCCAAATCACACGGCCTTTGTCGAAGTCACACGGGCGTGGCACACGGACGTGTTCTAGTCGTGAGAAAGAGGAATTTCACTCGAATTGAGATACTTAGAGGCTAAGAAAGGCTCCCCGAAGCTCTATATAAAGACCCTAGGAGGCAACTCTAAGGGCGTGCTTATTTCCCCCAAAAGGGAAGTACTCTTTGCTACCAACATAGAGAGTGGAAGTAGGGATTACTCGCAGGGAAGCTGATTGATTCATCCCAGAAGCCGAAATTCTGCAGCAATATAGAGGATCTCCCTAAATTCCTTCAGGGGTTTTCGGGTTCTTTTATGTTTTGTTATTTTATATCTTCTGAGATGTTTTCTTTCTTTATTATGAACTAAACTCCTCAAATACTTGAGGGGGATGAAACCTCAGATAGATCTTGTTATTTATTCTTGATTTATATGATAAATACTTGAATTATTCTTAATTATGTGTTCTGCATTCTTGATTTAATAGTCCTAGGTATTATTTCAAGAATTGGATGTGCTTAGAGCAGAGGAGCAAAAGTCCCTGTGATAAGAGTAGATCTACCATAATTAAGCGGAGTTGCATGCAACCCTAGACATAGGGCGACATAAATCTGCCAGATTAGGGTCAAACCTAATATGGGGAACCATAGATCGAATTAATGCAACTTAAGGAGTTAATTAACAAGGGAACTTTAATTAACAACTTAGGCCTAATTGCTCTATGCCTGGATGGAGGGTTTAGCATAGATTAGGGATCTCTACGGATCAAGTCAAGTAAACAAATCATATAGTTCAAGAAAACAATAACAAGTGAAGTCTAGGTGGATTCTCCCTTAAGTATTGTCCATATCAATCAGCTTTTCCCTAAAAAGTTTTCCCAATTTACTCTTTGTGCTTTTCTTAGTTAGTTTTAGAAGTAGTTTAAACAAACCCCTCTTTTATTCTTAGGCTAGATAATAGGAAGGAAGTAAGTAATAGTACTTTTGGTTCCCTTGGGTACGATAACTCGGTCTTGCCACTAAGCTACACTACTGTTCGATAGGTGCGCTTGCCTTAGACGTCGTGATATTAGTTAGTTTGGGTGTGATCAAGTTCTTTATTAATTTTATTACTTCATATCACGGATATCAATATACGGCATTAACATTATCACATAATGATCAAGAATAAAATTTAGTTTTACCAAATTATGCACATTTTACCAAAATAATAACTACCAATTTTATACATAAGTGTCGAATCAAATCATATCATAATTTCAATTTCACTTGAATAATGAAATATCCAAAATACCTATCTATCATTTACCAAATTCATAAACCACATGTTTGGCACATTTTAAATTCCAGCATTTAACTTAACAACTTACCATTAATGACCGAATCACGAGCAAAACATATTATAGGCATGTTAAAGTATATTTTACCTATTGTTAGCCAAATATAAGTGCACACCCTTTACCATTACTAAAATACATATGCAAAACCGATCATCCAACCAACTTCACAACTCAAATCAAAGCTATTTTTTCCCCTTTATAACCGTACCTAAATGACCATCAAATAAATTACAAAACACATTCATAGTTTACTATCACAAATTGTACCTTGAGAATCAATATGCAAGCTATCACATATACATAATTTAGCTTATGTGAGCATATGTATTATATCAAAAACACATCATTTATCACTTTTAAACCTTACACAAGACATATTATGCATCCAAAATAAATCAATAATAAACCACAACCGAAACACATCCATCAACCATATTTACCTCACCTAAGTCGAATTATATAATCAACCACCACACAAACTATACCGTAAATCATACTTCCAAAATGAGCTACTTTCATGGTTGATTATACATCATCATTAATAAGCCATTTTCGCATGGTTATAAATATATACAATCTCAAAACCAGTCATATAAAAACTAACCTATACATGCCACATAACCAAAAATCAAAACTCTTATTTACCGAAGCGATAACTGGATAGTGTGATGAGGTCTCCGACGACTTCCAACCCGAGCAGATTTCTGAAACTCTATAAACATAGTAAAAACACAGAGTAAGCTCTGGAAGCTTAGTAAGCCATAAGCAATTAATTCATTACAAAATCATATAACCATGCTTTCAAATTCGAATAACAACTGTTAACTCAAACTTATAAATCAAGTTTACATCTCTTCATTCTAGAATCAACCAAAACATGGTCATTTATTACAATTCATGCTTAACGTTATATCAACCTCTTTATGAACACTTCTAACCTAGACTTTTCAATATCTGTTTATTCACATAGCCAAATTTGCATACCTGAATCATATAACTAACCAGGATTAACCTTATATATATATTTTTTTTTACAAATCATATATCACATACAATCACATTCCAAACTCAACCATCTTAATTTCATTATCTGTTCAAGTTTTCAAACCAAGCAATTATACATTAAAGCCATGTTTCATGTCTCATACTTCTCATGTTCGAACATAAGATCACAATTTCATATAACATGCATAAATAACACATAATTGAATAATCATTTTACATATCAGCATTTAGATCATGCTCACCTTTCATTATTGAATAACATGTTCATCTCATACGTACGGGTATACTTTCATATTGTCGTTCATTTGATCATATTTCACTTGCATATAATACATTTCATTCTCATGAACTTATTTGTTCATAATCACTTGCTATTAGCCACATCTCATTAATCATACTTTAATATTTCATACTTATACTACTATAAGGCCGAATATACTTCTCATATTCACACATATACCTACAATAACATCATGTATCATTTTTATCACATAACAAGTAACCAACTTACCTTATTTTCAAATATGTAACCAACCATCACATATCTGATCATTTCAGCTTGTTTATCACATTCGATTATTTTTTTTATTTTTTATCTTTTTCTGCATAAAATCTGCTAGGCTTAAAGCCTAATATAATACACCGGCACGAAGCCTGCTAGGCATAAAGCCTGATATAATACACCGGCACGAAGCCTGCTAGGCATAAAGCCTGATATAATACATCAGCATGAAGCTTGCTAGGCATAGAGCCCAAATATCACTGATACAAAGTCAGTCTTACACATAATTCATATATCAAAAATCCTAATTATTCCTTAAAGTTCACACGGAGCTTTCCAGACGTAGTGTCTTAGTTAATCAAACTTGCACCCAATCTCACAAGTATTTATACATTCGGCTATTAATATAAAAAGTCATACAATTAAATTTAGGATATAAAGATTATATACATTCTAATTTAACAATGTTTACTTGCTTATAGACTTACCTCGTACGGACACGAACAGACCAAACGGCTATTCGACAATTTTCGACTTTCTCCGATCTCAAATCTGATTTCTTTCTTTCATGATCTAAATCAATATAAATTTGACTCATTTAATCAAATATTCAACCAAATTCATCCAAAAACACATAAATGGGCTAATTACACTTTTGCCCCTGACATTTCACATTTTCACAATTTAAACCTTAATTCAAATCAACACAAAATATTAAAAAAATTCACATTGCCCAAGCTTGGCTGAATTTTACTAATGCTTAAATAAGCCCACTTATTTAATCAATTTGACATTAAAGTCCCTCAATTTACAAATTTCACAACTTACTCCTAATTCGGCATTTTTACCAAAATTCACTTAGTAAATCATGATAATCTATCAACCAAGATTTATTTTTCATTATCAAACCACAAAAACCTCAAGCTATCAATACTGGCAAGTCTCAAATTCATCATCAAATCTGAAAATTAAAGCATGGGCTAGTACATATACGAAGTAAGGATTTCAAAAATGTAAAAATTATCAAAAACCGAGCAAACTACATACCTTAATTTGAACTTCAAGGTGCCAAACTTAAAACCACAACCAAAGCTTTCTTTTTCTTTTAGTTTCGGCAAAATAAAAATGAATGCATGGCCATTTTAAGTTTTGGTTTTATTTTATTACCTTGTAATAATTAATTTACCATTTTAACCATTATAAGATAACATATATATATCTACCTAACCATGTCCATTACCATCCAAGCTATTATTGAATGGCCTAATTTCATTTTCAAGCCTCCACATTAAAAGAACATAGCATTATAGCCCATTAACAAATATAATGCAACTTTTGCATTTTACGCGATTTAGTCATTTTTCCAAATTAACCGTACAAACGATAAAATTAATTCATAAAATTTTCACACATATCAAATATTATGCTGTAAATACCAAAAATAATTTTTTGACCCCAGATTTGTGGTCCTAAACCATTGTTCCGACTATGGTATAAATCAGGCTGTTACACATAGTAACATATAAACAATTAACCAAGTTCCTATACATGCCATAGACTTATAAATACTTGAAAACCTTTTTATATCGACCAATAGCTTGATAGTGAGATTGAGTCTCCGGTGACCTCCAACTCGAGCTAGCATCTGTGACACTATAGGAAAAAGAAAAGGGAGGGAGTAAGCATTATAACTTAGTAATTAAGTATGCAAATAATAAGCAACTCATTAACATGCTTTTATAACTCTTTACAATATGTCCTCAAAATAATATAATCATAATAGCACACTGTTCCACTTTTTACTCATGTTCATCTCAAGCTATTCACTCGAGTCATAGTCACTAAATTTATTATATTTGGAGCTATGGATCTCCAAATTTAGATCCACTAATTTTCCTTGATAATAGACTCACATATCTTCTTACCATAAAATTTTTAGAATTTTTGGTTCAGCCAATAAGTACAGTTTATTCTTTCAAGTCTCCCCTATTTCATTGTTTGACCATTCCGACCCCTCTACACTAAAAATTAATTATATTCTCGTATAGAATTCAAATGATGTTAATGTTCATTTTTCTTGAAAATAGACTCATTTATGATTTTAAACATATAATTTATAACTCATAATTATTCTTTTTTACAATTTTTAATGATTTTCCAAATTTAGAACAAGGGATTCTAAAATCATTCTGACCCTGTCTCACTAAAATTCAAATATCTCATAATGAAAAATTCTTTTGCTTACTATCTTTATTTTATATAAAAACAAACTTAATAAACTTTATTTTCATATCTCATTCAACCTCTAATTCAATTTTCACAATTTTTGGTGATTTTTCAAAATCACGCAACTACTGTTGTCCAAAACTGTTTTATTTCAAATTTCACTTTTTTCATAAAGTTCCTTGTATCAATTTTTGTAAGAACACTTACCCATATCAAACTTACCAAAGTTCGATTACCTATCAAGCAAATTGCTCACAATACACATATTCATATCCTTGTACTTATCACCATATTTTCTCATGAAATTTCTCTTAGTAGATTTTTCCGTTGAACACTTCGAAATAATAACAGATACTTGGTGGTTTCGCACACAGTACACCAATAATAATTGATTCTCGGTGGTTTCGCACACAGCCCACCACACATGTGACCTGGCTCTCTTGTACAAATGGTGAACACTTAGTACCACACATGTGACCTAGCCATTTAGTAGCTCTCTTGTACACATGGTGGCCTACACTCGATACCATATATGTGACCTAACTACATGTAGCTCTTTTGTACACATGGTGTACTCTCAGTACCACACATGTGACCTAGCTATTGTATCTTGTAGCTCTCTTGTACACATGAGGTACACTCAATACCATACATGTGACCTAGCTACATATACATAACATCCATATCTTTCAACTTCGAAGGTTCAATCGGGAAATGTCTCACTTTATTAACTTCATTTATAGTTAACCACAATTCACAAATTACGTCTAATAATCATTCAATTATCCAACTATATAGCATATAATATGTCAAAATATTATAACATAAATAAAATGATATATTATATACATACAAACTTACCTCGGTACCAAAATAGGTGAAATGAGCCTAATTGTCACATACTTTGTTTTTCCCTCGTTTTAGGCCCGAACCTTGATTTTATTGATCTATAATATCATATTTGACTTGTTTAATCAACATGCTATTCAAATCAATTCAAACTTACATTTTGGCAAAAATACAAATTTACCCCTAAACTTTGACATATTTACACTTTTGCCCCTAGGCTCGTAAAATAAAATTTATTCAATTTCTTTAAAATACAAGCCTAGACAAACCATTTTCTTAACTATAATAGCCCAAAATTTTCACTAAATCACACTCTTATGACAAATTTTATAACTTTTACAGTTTAGTCCTTTTAGACGTTTTCGCCGAAAATCACTTAGTAAAAGTCATTTCTCTAACCATAAACATGCATAATCTACCATTAATCATCAAAATACACACATATTCATCATGGGTCAAAACCCTAGACTTTAATTATATCTCAAATTAGTGGTAGAAATAGATAGATCTTGTTACGAGGATTTCAAAAACGTAAAAATAATTAAAAACAGGGCTAGAACGGACTTACAATCGAGCTTGGAAGCTTGAAAAACCCAAGCTATGTCTTCTCCATGCAAGTTTCGGAAATTGGCTTTTAATTTGATTTTTAATTCATTTAATCCCTAAATGACCAAAATGCCCCTAACTTAAAAATATTCTATTTCACCCATTTCATGTCCATTTTTGTCCAATAAATTGACCAATGGTCTAATAGCCATTTAAGGACCTCCAATTTAAAAGCTCATAGCAATTGGACACCTCTAACATATAGAACTCAACTTTTGCACTTTTTACAATTTGGTCCTTTTGACTAAATTAAGTGCATAAACGTCAAAATTTTCATACGAAATTTTCACAAAAGAATTATGTAAAATTGTAGACCATAAAAATATAATAAAAATAAATTTTTCCCTCATCGGATTTGTGGCCCTAAAACCACTGTTCCGACTAGGCCAAAAATCGGGTTGTTACAAAGTGAACATGGACTATGAAACTAATGGAAAGAAAAGGCTACTGGTTATCACCAAACTAGCGGAGATCAGGCAAAATGCCTATGAAAATGCTACAATTTACAAAGAAAAGACCAAATGATGGCATGACAATTATTTTACAGCGATAATTTACTGCGGGTCAACAAGTTTTATTATTCAATTTTAGACTAAAACTGTACCCAGGTAAATTGCATTCTCGCTGGTCTAGACCTTTTGAAATTGTTGAAGTATTTCCTCATGGTGCAGTCACAATCAGGGATTTAAGTGATGTATACCAATTCAAAGTGAATGGCCAACCATTGAAACATTATCTTGGGAATATTGATCACAAGCAGGCAGAGACCATTAAATTGGTCGAAAAATCTTAATTCTTATGAAATTTATTTTGCAATTTTCTTTTCCCTTTTTTTCAAGTTTGTTTTATTTTTTTATTTCTATTTTTTGCAGAATAATTAGGTACCATTGTCGATGCACTTGGGCTTTTGTCAATGCAGTTCGTACAATTGTACTGTCACTTCTGATTCAGCAAGAATGAGGGCAGATTCGAAATTTTAGATCCCACCATTTGGTCAAAAGTCACCTAGCTGTTTGATCTGTCTGAGCAGACACAATTATCATTGGATGTAATTATTCCTACCAGCTTTATTTCCCTTTAGAAAAATCACACATTTCTATCTTATTCTTTCACTCACTATAAACCCTTTTTCACTATGCCAACTGTAAAACACCCAGGCAACCATTTTTTTTTTCATTTTCTCTTCCCTAAGTTCGTACCTTTATAGCTTTAAACCATCTTCACTCCACAAAACAAACAAAATATAGCAAGAACGATAGGATCAATCAAGAAAGCCACTAAGCCTATTGAAGAACACTCATCCTTTGCAACTACAGTTCGTGAGTCAGGATTCTCTATGCCAACGGGCAAAAAAGAACCAGTGATATTTTTAATGAAAGAGGCTAAAGACCGATTTCAAAACAACATTGTAAAGCGAAACTTCCACCCATAACATGGCATTCTCCTTTCACAATAGCAAGACTTAGGTAAACAAGTCTCTAGAACCATCTCTAAGTTGAAGTGGTAGACTTTCTGCACGCATCGTGGAAGCCATTCTCCTTCATTGGTGCGTGAGCTTTACACTAACCTTTATGACCATGATTTGGAGTTTATCTTTATTCGGGAAGGTTTAATCCATGGGATGCTATAAGAATCAATAAATTGTACAATACTAAAGTAGATGCTGATGAACACTCCAAGTTTATTAAGGATTTCATAGACAGCAAAAGGGACCTATTGGTGAAGGATTTATGTGTCGAAGGAGCTTTGTGGATGGGTTCACATCAAAAGAATTATATGATGCACCACTTCTTCTTGACTCCGCAAAGCAAAATTTGGTTTCATTTTGTCAATTACAGGCTACTACCCTCTACTCACAGCACCACAGTCAACCTCGATAGAATGTGCATTATACATTCAATTTTCAAGGGTAGAAAGATTGATGTAGGCATAATACTCCATCAGGATATTACTGATTGCACCGTAAGGCAAATTGGAATTTTGTTTTTCTTGTCGTTGGTAATACTACTATGTTAACAGAAAGGGATCGTGCCCGGTAATGATAAAGAGGTCCTAGAAAATAAGGGCCAAATTAATGAAGCCTTTATTGAAATGACTAGTGGCAAAGGTACGCCAACTATGAATGAGGTAGAGACCAACAAGACAAGGAATGGCAAAACCAAAGCTGAAAGCAAGGAACAAACTTTACTGTAGAGATATCATTGTTGCATAAAAATGAAGGATATCGAGAAGTTGGCCAATTCCATCAGCACTAAGCGGATCAGGCTTGTTACTACAATAGGCTTGTTGCAAGCGTTAGAAAAATGAATCTGGCCAAAGGTTGTCACTACACGAGTGTGTGTCGGTGCAATTACATACTCCCTAGGGGTTTGTTGCACTCTATCGTTACTTCTTAGGAACAAAGGTACAGTAAATCAATTATATCCCTTGTTCACACAAATAAAAAGAAAAAAAAAAGAGACATATATTATACAATAAATGTTGTATTGGTAGATAGAATTTAGGGTTTAAAGCATGATGCTGGTTTTGATAAAGATGCAATCTTATTCATTCAAACTTATGTATTGTCAGTGCAATATTCTGTCATCTGAATGTGAATCATTCATTGGGATTTTAGGTGATTCAAGTTGCTAGAATGATCATTTGCCTTAGTGAATTCTTGTGTAGCCTTGCTAGTTTCTGTTTTACTTGAGGACAATTAAAACCTTAAGTTTGGGGGTGTAATAGTACTAGAAAGAAAATATGTTTTCTTCCTACTTATTGGTTAATTTGTTCCCATTTAGTTAACTTTAGCACATATTTTAGCATTTTCAATTTAGATTTTACATTTTCTAACTTAGTGGATCTTAGCTTATGTATCCTTCATTTTGCCATATTTTGGTACTGATGTCACTGTATGAGTATTTTCAAATTATGCCCAAAATTATCGCCACATCTGATAGCTGTCTAGATAGAAACAAAAATGCATACGCTGTCCAGTCTGGTACAACTAACTTGTACATATAGAGGCGGCAAGATTTCTGATGAAAGGACACCTGGGCTATTTGAAAAAAAATATAAATATTCACATAAAAAAGGGAAATGATAGTTTTTTGGGTTTATCATCTTCTTTAACCTATCTTTTGAAGCTTTCAGCTATGGCGGCTTAAGTTCCGACGGGTGAATCGACGTTCAAAGGATGCAGCTTAGCTCTTGACGAAGAGCCCTGAGTGCGAAACAAGAGAGAATAGATAGTTTCAAGTTGAGTTGTCTAGGAATAGTATTCTCCACTTGTTTCTTTTCTTTTTCTTTTCTAAATGCTAGTGATTACTTTCTATTTCATGTTTGTACGAAAGTACACATGATTTCCGGGTTAAATGTTGTTTTATTCAATCTTGTTTGTACTGTTTAATCTTTGGGTTTGAATGCTTTTCTTTTAGCATGGAAGTGTTATTGTGGTCACTAACACTGGAAAGTGTAGTGACAGTTCAAGCTAACAAGCATGACAATAGAAGTTGCTTAAGGATTAGGGGAATTTAATATGATTGTTCTTAATAGTGTCCATTGCTAGCATCGAAAGGTGGGGTTAATATGCATGTTTAAGTCTTAGACTAAATATAGAAGTTAGGCTTGGTAAGATATTCATTGCAGTTTAATGCATCGACAATCACCTATCCTTTTATACCTTGTGAGCACTTAGCATTCTGTTGAATATTCATGTTGGGGATCCCAGTTTCTCACTATCATATTTTATCTTATTATTTTCAAGTTATTGCTTCAACACCTACTCTCACAATTTCTTTTGTTTCTATCCATTTATTACACTAACATTGATAGACTAAAAGCAACCATCCTCGTGGGATAGATATCTGATAGACTTATATCTATCTATTATACTTGCATTGATAGTGTACGCTTACACATTATTGTTATGACATTAAGCAGTCGATCATTCCTTAAAGTTAATGCCATTTCAGCTCAAAGTGCACGTTGGGAGGGAATTATTTTGACGTACAGTTGGGCAATCGAGTAAGTTGTCTGCCATATTCAAATTCCCATGAATAAATTGGTGTGTCCAATTTGAAAAAGCTAGTTTGGTTCCATCAAGGGAGTTAGTGATCAGATTTAAACAACCCACACGGTTGAGGCCATTAATTCGAGTTGAGCTTTTCTAGATTGTAATGCTGTCGATATCAAAAATTGTGGATGCATGTTTCGTGGTTAGATAATCGGTAAGGGTTGGTTTACAAGTTGTATCGAAACCAACTACACAAGGAAGAGTTGACGGTTGAGGCATCCTTAATCACTATAACCAACTTATCATCAAGAAGAAGGAAATCACTTTTCAACGATCGATTCGAGTTCGGAGTATATTGAGGCTAAGACTAGGCATTCATATATTAGATTTTCCAATTTAATTTAAATTTCTTAATTTTATTTTCCCAACTATCATTCTGTTATTCTTTAATTTCATTTTATATTTACTTTTTTTGTTAACTAAAATTCCCCTTTATTTTTTTCAACTCTGCACATACAGGTTGTGGGCACGAAAGCTACCTAGACTTAGAAATCTAGTCATGTAAACAAGAAAATTAGGAAACCAAATCCCTATGGGATCGACCCTACTTCTTTATACTACTTGTAACACCCTAAACCCAGCCTGGACGTTATGGCCAAATCTAGTGGTGTCACATGATAGGGTGTTTGAAAACTAAGTTAACACGGTAAAAACCATTTCTAGGTAATTAGTATTCTTCATCTCTTATTAACCTCAAAAATGCTTATCCAATTACTCCATTCAATTAAAACCTACTTGTGTCGCGGAAGCATTTGAAAAAACCATTGAATTTAAATAAAAATCATCCAGGTTTAGGAAAACTTTAATTTTTAGGAAAATCGTTGTGTTTAAGTAAACTGTTTGTTTTGTTGTGTTTTCACAGTTATAAAATCCATAAAAATAAATAAAACCCAAAATTACAAAAATATTCCAAAAATTACACAAAAATACTCCCAAAAGCATTTAAGCAAAAATAACATTAAAACACACTGAATTAAAAACAGTCTTTAACAAATGTGTGGCCACCACAGAGTCCTTTACCGTACCAATCCATCTATGCCTAGGGATTACCTATACAGATTAAGTAGAAGGGGTGAGTTTACGTAAACTTAGTGTGTAATCCCCATAGAAAACAAACATACAGTCAAACACAGTAAACAATCAAATGTAATCTTGGCCTAATCCTATTTTAGTTACAGTAGTAGTTTGGGCCTTAGCCCATTTCAATTCCAAAATCAGATATGGATTAGGGCCTTAGCCCATCACAGTAACAGTCAAACAGTAAATAGAGTCCTACCCACCAGCCTATACACACCATCTCCTTCCATCCCTACACTCCATGTGGGGTTTAAAACACCCACCCATCCCTACACTCCAGGTAGTACCAAATGCGGCACAATAATTAGTAGATTGCAACTGAGCTGCTAGATAATAGGCTTAAGAGCCTTTCAATACACTTCCTCCAAATATCATCATCCCAACTCAATGCAATGCAACATACGGTTCATGACATGCTATCACATGGTTATTAGTTACACATACAGTTCGGTATACATGCATATAAATATCATGCTCAGTATATACATCATACAATCAGTTCATACATTTAGGGGTCTAAGTAGTGCTTACCGACCCTACATTAGGTCCACAGTCGACTTGGGCGACCTATACAACCTTAGAAAATATTTTAGTTAAATGGGCTCACATGCCCAAGCGTATGGGCCCACACTACCCAATTTGGCCTTGGTCGTGTGGATCACATGACTTGGCCCAGAATCCAACACACCCGTGTGGATTACCCATGTAGACCCACACGTCTATGTGGCCCACATAGCCCAAATTAGTCTAGCCCGTGTGTCACACACGGCCAACCTAGCCTTCACATGGGCACGTCTTGCGCGCATGGCCCAGCCTCGTCGATCACATGCCCTTGTCCTAGCACACAGCCTACCATATGGGCAACCACACACCCGTATGGCATCGATAGTGAGGTTTTTGGCTTTCGCTGAAACCCCATTTTTAGCATTTTTGGGTACACACCTGGTTTTGATTGAAGCTAAAATGATCTCTGAGCACTCCAGAACCTAACTACAAGTAACCAATGTCGTTTTAGAGATTTAACTAACGAATTTGACAACAACACACTAACTGAAACTTAACTTACCACCGACACTCTTAGCAATTTTGATTATGAATAAAATGGGGAAAGTACCGATCCTCCTAATTTGTTTATGCCAAAATAATAGTTTAACCACAATTAACCTTTTGGAAAACCAGAATTGAAGGACGACAGAGTTTCACTTGCCAGAAACGTGCGGCACAACCCGAAATAAGGAAAACAAGAGTACGACGACAAATCGCAAGGAAAAAAAATTGAATGGAAGAACCCCAAAAAGGAAAAAAAGGGACAACAAACTAGAAGAAGGAAAAATAGGAAAAAAAATGTTAGAAAATTTTTGGGAAAAAGAATACTGAAAATCTGAAACTATCTCAGATAACTACCAAATCCCTAATTTCGCTCCACTAATCCCACAAATCACTCCCACCACGCCCCGCTACTCAGAATTTCAATTTAACTCTAACTCCACCACACGCCACATGGCCTGAGTAAAAATAATTCCCTTGCTCATGTAGGGACTCAAACACAAGACCTCTAGCACTCCAACACATAACTTCACCACCAGACCAGTAGGCCCGTTCTAATATAAACTTACCAACAATCAAACTTAAGCCCTTTAAGAAAGGTTAAGGCTTTATTTAGAAAAATAACAAAATTTACCAAAGTTATGGCTTGAACTTGGGAACTTTTACACACACCCAGAACACTTAATGACTGACGTAGACAGATAGTTGTGTCACACATTCACAAAAAAAAAAAATAAGAATTTTAGGGGGTTACACTACTGTTTAATTCAGTTAGAGCATAGGAAATTATATTTGGTGGTTTTAATGTCCATCAAACTCCCAATAAAATGGAATATCTTGAAAATACATTGCACCCATATGAGCAGTGTGCTCATAAAAACCTTAAGTGGTAGCCTCGTAGTAAGTGATCCACAATCACAGAGTTTGTACCATTATACTTGATAGATACCTGATCACTTTGAACTCTTACTTTGACAACCAAGAATTTAAAGTCTATGTGTTGGTGTGCTCCTGTTGTTATTGGAATAAATAATTGTAATTTTTTATGACAATTTGCACGTTGGTGACAAAA
This sequence comes from Gossypium stocksii, assembly GCA_020496765.1. Lineage (NCBI taxonomy): Eukaryota > Viridiplantae > Streptophyta > Magnoliopsida > Malvales > Malvaceae > Gossypium > Gossypium stocksii. Next base: position 68,054,486 of record CM035622.1, read on the forward strand.
TTTTACCTTCATATTCCATTAAAATAAAATTTTGTATACTTGATGATTTCTTGCTTATCAAACCTCTTATATGTGGGCATGTAAATTTTTTTTGAAGATAATGTATGAATCATTTGTTAGTTTTTTAACTATCCATACCCGATTTGATCAAAGATACACTCAACATCCGAACAATGTATGCAATATTTGAACACGTATAAACTTGAACAAATATTAGACTTCTCACTACTATAATATGTGGAATCTTATGCATTTACATACTCTCAAAATCATTCTTGGGGCATTGATTAAGATTATATGTAACAACCCAATTTAGGGCCAAGTCGGAACAGTGGTTTCGGGACCATGAATTCGAAGTAGAAAACTTTATTGTGATAAATTTAAGATCTATAGTATGATTGAATGCATGTTTGAAAGTTTCGTTAAGAAATTTTATCGATAGAGGGTCCAATTTGACTAGTAAGACTAAATTGTAAAAAGTGCAAAATATGTGTTCTAAAAGTTTTGGGGTGTTTAATTTAAATGTATTTAAAAATTAGAGGTCCTTATTTAGTATTTAGACCATTATATATCATGATGGACAAAAATGGACATGGAATGGTAAAATTTCAAAAAAGGCTAAAAGGGCATTTTGGTCATTTGGTAATTAAATGAATTAAAAAGCCAAAATAAAGCCAAAATCTTGTCCATCTTCTTCTTCCATGGCTGAATATCACTAAGGAAGACATGGCTAGGGTTTGTCAAGCTTTCAAGCTCGATTTTAAGTTCGTTTTATCCCCGTTTTTAATGATTTTAACGTTTTTTGAAATCTTCGTAACCTAATCTATCCTTTTCAAGGACTAATTTGAAGTATTAGCAAAGTTTAAAATTTTACCCATGTTAGACATGCATGTATATTGATGTCTAATGGTAGAAAATGCATGTTAGTCATAAGATAAACGACTTTTGCTAAGTGATTTTCGGTGAAAATGTCAAAAAGGGACTTATTTGTAAAAGTTGTAAAATATGTGTAGAAAATGTGAATAAATGAAAAACTTCGACTGCTATAAGCATGTATGAGGTTCGGCTAGGCTTGGGTATCGAAGAAATTTAGTACATTTCATTTCACGAGCCTAGGGACTAAATTGTAAAAATGTGAAACTTTGGGGGTAAAAATGTAATTTTTGCCATAATGTAATTCTGGGCTGTTTTGAATAGTATAATGATTAAATAAGTTAAATGTGACATTATAGATCAAGAAAAGTGAGGTTTGGAAATAGAACGGGAGGAAAACAAAGTTTTGGATTTGTCAACCTAATTCGTCAATACAAGAGACGAGGTAAGTTCGTATGTTAATAAATATTATTGGATTGTGTTAAATATGCATTATGATCATATATAATTGATTAAATTGTAGAATTTAAATTAAATGCTCGAGACTAGTAAAAATGCAAAATCATCGAAATTGTCTCATAACGAAAGATGAATTAACGAAAAAGACCATGGTTGGACCATGGCAATATATGATTTCGTATAAGACCATAGCTGGGCTATGGCATCGACATGTGATTCCGTGTAAGACCATATCTGGGATATGGCATCGATATATGATATGTGATTCCATGTAAGACCATATTTGGGATATAGCATCGATATATGATATGTGATCACGTGTAAGACCATGTCTGGGACATGGCGTCGGTATAAGATTTCGTGTAAGACTATAGCTGGGCTATGGCATCGACATGTAGTTACATGTAAGACCATATCTGGGATATGGCATTATACTATGCATATTTGATCTGGGTACTGGTCTTTTACGTCCTACCAGTGGCTAGGTACTCCAGCATGTGTTGTGGATACCTGTCAGTTTGTGTGAGAAGCACTAGGAAGCTACGTCCCGACTATTAGCTCGTGTGAGTAGACCCGTGGTTAGCTCGAGAGCGAGCCTATATATGTTTTGAGATATGAGGTAGCTTTAGCTATATATGTGGCACTTATGTGCAAGATTCCGAATATATGTTATGTAACACCCCTATCTCGTAACCGTCGCCAGAATAGGTAAGGGGCATTACCGGACTTGTAACACATATCAGATCAGTAAAATTTTGAACTCAACCTTCATCAATATAATTCTAAAACCAACATCACAGCATGCTTTAAAGATTTGTGTAAGGATACATACATTCATTGGGGTCAAATTAAAAAACATGAGAAATATAGGGAGAACATTGAGAAAAATTTCAAATTAGGGACACACGGCCATGTCCCTAGTCTGTGTACATCAACATGGTCGTGCCCTACTAGACACGCCCCACACACTCAGCCCGTGGCCAACACTGCCAAATCCAACACGGTTACTAGACACGCCCGTGTGTCCAGGCCGTGGCCAACACTATCAATTACCACACGGCTACCAGACACGCCCGTGTCTAGGCCGTGTGCAAAATTACCTAAAACATTTAAGGTGCAGGGGTTACACGGCTGAGTCACATGCTTGTGTACTCTGCCTGTAATATCCCGAATTAAGGCTTAATCGAAATAGTGGTTTTGTGACCACAAATCCGAGATAGAAATAATCATTTTATAATTATTTTGAGGTTTATGATATGATTGCATGATTGTGTGAAAATTTCGTGAAGAAATTCTATGCATAAAGTGCTTAAGTTGAAATTAGGGACTAAATCGAATAAGTTGCAAAACTTGCATTCTAGAAGCTTTTAGCATGAAATTGATTTGGAATATTAATTAGGAGGTCTTAAATAGCAATTTGACAAATTTCTAAAATTTTGGACAAAAATGGGCTTGTACATGAAAAATTACAAAGAAAGGCATGAAGGGCATTTTTGTCAAACGGTAAAGGTGTTAACTTGAAATGTGTTTTATTTATATTTTTATGGTTTACATTTTTATGAAATTATTTTGTAAAAAAAATTCGTACTATAATTTCGACGTTTGGGCACTCCATTTAGTCAAAAGGACTAAATTGTAAAAAGTGCAAAAGTTGAGTTCTATATGTTAGAGGTGTCCAATTGTTATGAAAATTTAAATTGGAGGTCCTTAAATGGTAATTAGACCATTGGTTAATTTATTAGACTAAAATGGACATGAAATGGATGAAAAAAAGAATATTTTTAAGTTAGGGGTATTTTGGTCATTTAGTGATTAAATGAATTAAAATCAAATTAAAAGCCAATTTTTGCTCATCTTCTTCCTCAAGGCCGAAAATAGCATGGAGAAACCATGGCTAGGGTTTTTCAAGTTTCCAAGCTCAATTGTAAGTCCGTTCTAGCCCCGTTTTTAATGATTTTTACGTTTTTAAAATCCCGATAACATGATTTCTCTATTTCTACCATTTATTTGAGCTAGGGTTTAATTTCAAAAATTGACCCATGTTGAATAATTGTGTATTTTGATGTTTTATGATAGAATATGAGGTTTTAAATTATGTTAAACAACTTGTGCTACTCGGTTTTAAGTAAAAACGAGTAAAATGGCTTAATCGGTAAAAATACCTATTGTTCATAAGTACATGTTATAGTGGGAATTTGAGGTTGCTGTTAGTAAATAAATGATCAGCATGTCCTAAAACATAAGAATTATGGAAAAAGTTTAATTTTCGAGCTTTGGGGCAAAAGTGTAAATATGCAAAAGTTTAGGGGCAAAATCATAATTTTTCCAAAGTTAGAGTTAAGGACTATTTTCATAAATGTGAGTATTAAATAAGCTAAATGTGTTATTTTAGATCAAGAAAGATGTGGAATCGATCTTGATCGAGGAAAAGAAAAGATTGCGGACTAAATTGCAAAATTTCTATATTTTGTACCGAGGTAAGTTCATGTGTAAATAAGGTAACATAATTGTTATTTTAAGCAATTTAATGTTATTTATATGATATGACACTTATTATCATGAAATATTATGCTTTGTGAATTATTATTTAGTAATATACAAATTATGTGAGCTACTTGATAAATATGAAATGCTACCAAGTATCGGTTCCGACATTTCGAGGAAGACGAAAAAGATGTGCGATTGAAGAAAATCCCGTTTGAACCTTGGTAATAGATTAGGATACAAGTGACATGTCACTAGGATGGTTGAGTTCCGAACTCGTTGAGTTGAGTCCGAGTTCGTGATATGTAACTAGGCATCTGAGCTCGTTGAGTTGAGTCCGAGTTCACTTATGGATGCGAACGCCCGAGCTCGTTGAGTTGAGTCCGAGTTCACTTATGGGCAGGTTACATGGTAGCTTGGCTACGTAAATTCCGTAGGCTATTGAGTTGTCTAGCTACGGATATGACACTTATGTATGTGAAATCCGTGTATCCAAGTTATATTCCGATGTGTTCAACGGGTAGATTTTTAAACGAATAGTGAGAACTCCTAAACGAACGAGGTATGTTGGAAAGTAAGGTGAAAGAGGAAATTAAACAGGTATGATCTTAAACTTCAAGTGGAGAACTTGGTAAGATAAGATTGTGGAAAAATAGTAAGTATACTTGTGCCATGAATGTTTTAATGATACTTATGCAATTGGTGTTTATGTTGATTTGCACAGTCATGTTACTTGTTATTTACATGTGAATTTGCTAAGCATTTATGCTTACTCCCTCCTTTTCATTCATTGTAGTTTTGACAAGCCAGCTTAGAAATCGGGAAGGGTCGAAGGAACGTTCACACTATCCGGGACAAATTGGTATAATGGCTTGTATTTTGAATATGGCATGTATAGCATTATAATCATTTTGTGTAAATACTCTTATGATATGGTGATGGTTTGGTAAGGAAATACTTAGAAATGATTAGCCTTTGGAATGGCCAATCTAGATTATATTTGGTGTCATGTATGTTTAATGTGTTACTTAGTCCATAAAAATCCATAAAAAGATGAACTTTGTTATAAAACAGAATTTTTCAGCAGCAATGACGTGAGTTTGAAAAGTCACTAAAAATAATAGAGACAAGTTTAGGTGGTGAATAAAATATGAAATTGAAGCTTATTGTGCCTATTTGCATATGGAAGAAACGAAACAGGTAAAAGAGTTTTATTTTATGAGATATTTGGGTTTTGGTGGAACAGGGTCAGAGCAATTTCTGAATCCCCTATTCTGATTTTAAAAATTCACTAAAAATTGTACAAATATAATTAGGAGTCATAATTTATATGCACAGATTCCTTATTGAGTCTAGTTTTAGTAGAAATAAATGGCATGGTCATTAGAATTTTGTATATGGAGAGAAATGATTCGTAGTAAACAGAGGTCAGAGTAGTCGAACACTAAAACAGAGGAAACTTTAACTAATAAACTGTACTAATTGGCCCAACTAAAAATTCTATAAAAAAATTAGTAGATAGATATATAAGTATAGTTTAGGGGAAAATTTATGGATCTTAATTTTGAGTTTCAAAAATCGAGATATGAATTTTTTAGCGACTGTGACGCAGATGAACAGCTTATTACGAAAGTTAGAATAAATGATTTAAAAGTTCTTTAAGTGATAAATTAAGTTTAGTAACACCTCAAGCTCGACTCCGGCGACGGTCTCAGGTAAGAGGGCATTACACTGCCTGTGTGGCATAAGGTAGGCTTGGTTTAAGCCATTCTTGCCACCCAAAATGGGTCAATCCCTACAAGCAAAACATAGCCATATAACCACAACATTTCATGCATAATTGACTACCATTCAACACCATATAAACATATAATGAACCATTTCAAACACAATTTCCAAACATTATTCATCTCAAACATTGCCATATAGAACATATCAAATTGGGCCTTCAAAATGGATTAAACATTTACAAAGCAACCCATATCTCATAGCTTGAATTAGTATCAAAACATACCATATTCACTAACAAGCTCACCATAAACATAAACTTAGTAACTAGCCTATACATGCCATGACCCCTTTCAAAACAAAGGTCCAAAAGTACCAAAAAGCTATTTGGATAGAGTGATGGCAATCTCTGACACGTCCAAATATCGAGCTAGCTTCCGAATCTATAAAACAGAGGAACAAATAAACGAAGTAAGCTTCAAAAGCTTAGTAAGCCCGTATAACATAGAAATTAAACTTACCGAATCAATTAGATAGACACATAAACAATGCTAATTCAATTCATATACTCATGTTGCCTATATCACAAGCATACACTTGTTAGTCCATGTAATTTCATAAATTATTCATGTATAAGATACAACATTCATGTATCATAAGCATAACTTCAATATTTATAACATGTAATTCATGTAAATCAATTCATATATTCCATGTAAATCTCATATAACATGTAATACATATATCTCTAGAACTTCATGTAACCTGTATCGGTAATTGCTCGTTGAACCTTTAAGAACATCGAGGGATACTTAGGTGATACACACACAGTGTATATACGTATAACCTGTAACCCGTCAATGCATCATATAAGCTCTTTCGAGCCTGAAACGGTAAGCCCGAAGGCTAAGCATGTGATCCCGAAGGATAAACGGTAAGCCCATAGGCTGAACGGTAAGTCCGAAGACTAAACATGAAATCCCGAAGGATGAACATATAACTCATGAGCTGTGGTGAGTCCGCAACAAATGCAGGAGCTCAAACCACCCTGTAGCCTTAGTGACATGTCACTTGTATCCTATGACTTTCTACGGTTCGAACGTGACTCGGTAACCATTTTGAACTTGTAATCTCTAACAATTCCATGTCAATTCATGTACATAAAATCAATAGGCAAATTCCATTTCTATCAATTATCATACACTCACATGACAATTTAAACCACAATTAAGCATTTACAATTCAATTCTAATTATACGAACTTACCTCGATTTCTGGATATCTACTCGTCAACCTTTCGTTTTCCCCGATCAAGTTCCGGGATTTGATTATCTTTATCTATATTAATACAAATTCAGCTATTTAATCACTAACATGATCAATTTAATCCAAAAACATGTATTTTGGCCTATTTACAAATTAGCCCCTATACTTTTAACATTTTGCAATTTAGTCCACAATACACAAATACATCAAATACACCAAATTTCAATTTCATTTAATCACTTTTAAAACCTCATAAATTCTACTTATTTGCAAATAAATCCTTAAAACTCATTTTCATCAAAAATTACTTTATGAAACTTGTATATTCCCATATAACATTCAATAATTCATCAAAAACCATTAAAATAACATGGATTCATCAATTGAATTTTTCAAAGACACAACCAATTTTAGAAATTGAGGTACGGGTCAGCTAGAATACGAAGCAACAATCTCAAAAACATAAAAATCACTCAAAACCGAGACAAAACCATACTTTAATTTTGCAAGATGATAGCCGAATGAAACAAAGCTTAAAAACCCTTATTTTTGCTTGAAGAACCGGTGGAAGATGATGAAAAATGAAATGAATTTTTTGTTTGATTTTTAATTAAAACATATTTTAATACTAAATGGCAAATTTAACCTTATAAAACTCTTTATAAAATCATGATATTATGGACATGGATGTCCACTACCATTTAAAATGGTAAAATAACATTTAAGGACTCCCATTTCTAAAGCCATACGTCATTCATGAAATAGAACTCCTAGTTATCATTTTATGCGATTTAATCCTTTTTACCGAATTAATCAATCAAACGATAAAATTTCTATACGAAACTTTCACACCACGAATCGATCATGCTGTAAAACATATAAAAGTAATTAAAATAATAATTCGACTCAGTTATGTGGTCCCGAAACCACTCGTTCTGATTAGGGTCTAACATGGGCTATTACAACTCTCCCCCTTTAGGGATTTTCGTCCCCGAAAATCTTACCGATAAACAGGTTAGGGTATTGTTTTCGCATAGCTTCCTCGGTTCCCAGTAGCTTCCTCTATCCCGTGTTTACATCAGAGAACCTTTACAAGTGCTATACGTTTATTTCTCAATTCTTTAATTTCTCGAGCCAGAATTCTGATCGGTTCTTTAGTATACGATAAATCAGACTATATTTCTACGTCAATGGGAGAGATGACATGAGACGGATTGGATCGATATCAACGAAGCATTGATACGTGAAACACATTATGAATCTTTTCGAGTTCAGACGGTAACGATAGTCGATAAGCTACAGGTCATATTCTTTCTACAATTTCATACAGCCTGATAAGCCGAGGACTTAACTTTCCTTTCCGACCAAAACGAAGAATTTTCTTCCACGGTGACACTTTCAGAAATACACGATCCCCGACTTGAAACTCTATTTCTTTTCGTTTCAAATCTGCATATGATCTTTGTCTGTCAGATGCTGCTTTCAAGTTGTCACGAATTACTTTTACTTTTTCTTCCGTTCCTCGGATCAAATTAACCCCGTGTAACTTTTTCTCACTCAACTCGGTCCAGTACAATGGTGTTTGACATTTATGACCGTATAGTGCTTCGTACAGAGCCATTTTCAAACTCGTCTAGAAACTGTTGTTATACGCAAATTCAATTAGGGGTAAATATTTCTCCCAGCCACTTTCAAATTCAAGAATACAACACCGTAACATATCTTCTAAAATCTGAATAATTCTTTCAGACTGACCGTCGGTCTGGGGATGAAATGCTGTACTAAAATTTAATTTCGTTCCCAAAGCTTCTTGCAATTTTTTCTAGAATCTCAAAGTGAATCTCGGGTCTCGATCAGAAATAATAGACAACGGTACACCATGTAGTCATACAATCTTTGATAAATACAATTCAGCTAACCTATCTAGAGAATAGTCGTACGTACTGGTATAAAATGAGCAGATTTGGTCAATCTATCAATGATGACCCAGATTGCATTTTTCTTTTTCATAGTCAAGGGTAATCCTAATACAAAATCCATTATAACTCTGTCCTATTTCCATTATAGAATCAGAATAGGCTGTAATAAACCCGACGGTACTTTATGTTTGGCCTTAACTTGCTAATAGATCAGACATTTAGATACAAATTTAGAGATATCCCGTTTCATTTTTGACCACCAGTATAATTGTTTCAAATCATTATACATTTTAGTGCTACTCGGATGAACTGAAAAACGATTATCATGTGCTTCATGCAAAACTTTCTGAATGAGTTCACTATCTTTCAGTATGCAAATTCTATTTCGGAACATTAAACAATCATCAGTCCCAATAGAAAATTCAGAATCAAAATTTAACTCACAATAAAGCCGCTTAGCTTGCAGTTCATGATCATTCTTCTGAGCCTCGTAGATTTGTTACAGAATCATCGGTTTAGCCTTTAACTCGGCTACAACAGATCTGTCATCACAAAGCTTCATATGAGTCTTCAAAGCCCGCAAAGTAAATAAAGATTTCTGACTTAATGCATCAGCTACAACATTAGCTTTTCCCGGATGATAGTCAATTACAAACTCATAATCTTTCAATAATTCAAGCCATCTCCGTTGTCGCATATTCAAATCTTTTTGGGACATCAAGTATTTCAGACTCTTATGATTTGTAAAGATTCGACATTTCTCACCATATAGATAATGTCACCAAATCTTTAATGCAAAGACTATAGCAGCTAATTCAAGATCATGCGTCAGATAATTCTTTTCGTGTGGTTTCAACTGTCGGGAAGCATACGCTATAACTTTCCCATCTTGCATCAATACACAACCCAGTCCAACTATCGATGCGTCACTGTAAATCACAAACTCTTTTCCTAATTCAGGTTGAACTAAAACCGGTGCTTTGGTTAACAAAGCTTTCAACTGTTTGAAACTCTGCTGACATTTATCTGTCCACTCAAATTTCACATCTTTTTGTAGCATTCGAGTTAACGGTACCGTAATCATCAAAAATCCTTTCATAAATCTTCGCTAATAACCCGCTAATCCTAGAAAACTTCTAATCTCAGAGACATTTCGCGGTGGTCTTCAGTCTATAATAGCAGATATTTTGCTTGGATTAACTCTGATGCCTTCTGCAGAAACAATGTGACTCAGAAATCTAACTTCCCGAAGCCAGAATTCACATTTGCTGAATTTAGAGAGTAACCGTTTATCTCTCAAAGTCTATAACATGATTCTCACATGTTTAGCATGCTCTATTTCATCACGTGAATAGATCAGAATGTCGTCGATAAATACCACAACAAATCTGTCTACATACGGTCAGAAAATACAGTTCATCAAATCCATAAACACTGTAGGAGCATTAGTTAACCCAAAAGGCATAACTAAAAATTCATAATGACCGTACTGTGTTCTAAAAGCAGTCTTTGGTATGTCTGACTCTTTAACTTGTAACTGGTAATAACCCGATCTCAAATCAATCTTTGAAAATACCGTAGCCCCTTTCAGCTGATCAAACAAATCATCAATTCACGGAAGAGGATATTTATTCTTCACGGTTACTTTATTCAGCTGCCGATAATCTATACACATTCTTATTGACCCATCTTTCTTTTTCACAAACAATATTGAGCACCCCAAGGTGAAAAGCTCGGTCTCGCAAAGCCTCTATCGGTTAATTCTTGTAACTGTGCTTTCAATTCTTTCAATTCAGTTGGTGCCATTCTGTACGGAGCTATCAATATTGGTGTAGTACCCGGTAACAACTCAATTCCAAATTCAACCTCTCTAATCTGTGGTAAACCCGGTAACTCTTTTGGAAAAGCATCTGGGAACTCACAAACAACCGGTACAGATTCAACTTTCGATTCTGACACTTTAGTATCCAACACATATGCTAAATAAGCATTACAGCCCTTTCTCACATATTTCTGAGCTTGCATAGCAGATACAACTATTGACAATTCATTCAAATCATTTAGCTCGATCCGAAGAATTTCACCATTCTGACATTTCAACTCTATACTCTTTCGTCTGCAATTCACAACTGGCTTATGCACATTTAACCAATCCATACCCAGTATCACATTAAACTCATTAAACGGGAGGAGCATCAAGTCAGCTAGAAAATAATATCCTCGAGTCATCAATAGACAATTCTTACATATTTTATCAACTAACATTGACTTGCCTAACGGATTCGATACTTTAACTACAAATTCTATAGACTCAACATATAAACTCTTTCTAAACGCTAATTCCATACAAATATATGAATAAGTTGATCCAGGATCTATCAACGCAACTATATCAATGTTATGAAGAGAAAAAGTACTGGTAATGACGTCAGACGACGAGGCTTCCTCACGTGTACGTATTGCATAGGCTCTAGCAATAGTGCGTGTCTCGAATCTTACATTAGTATCTTATGAAGCATTGTGATTTCCACTCTGATTCCCGGTATTACGGGATGGTTTACCTCTAGTTACGGTATTATTTACTTTAGTTGACTGTTCTTTATCAGCTACAAATCTTTCAGGACAATCTCGCAAATAGTGATCCAATGATCCACATCTGAAACAAGCTCCACTCTTCAATTGGCATTCACCAAAATGCTTCCGGTTATAGTACTTGCAATCAGGTCTAGGAGTTCTTACACTATCTGCACTAGCCACGGAGGTTGCCTGAGGTCTCGAATGAGAAGATCTAACATTTCTTTCTCTGATGGATATGCCCGTAGAAGCAGCAGAACGAGGATGAAAGTCTTTTAATCTGTTGGATCCGGACTAGTGTGACTTACTCACAATTCTTTTTCTGAATTCTCTGGATTCGAAATCAGCTTTCCGTTTTTCTTTAGCAAGTTCTTAGGCTTTACAAGCCCGATCAACTAAAACTACAAACTCTTTCAGCTCAAGTATCCCAACTAATAATCAAATTTCTTCATTTAACCCATCTTTGAATTGTTTACACATAGTCGCTTCAATAGAGACACATTCACAAGCATATTTACTGACTCATACAAACTCTCTCTCGTACTCAGTCACGGGCATTCGACCTTATTTCAACTCTGAATTCTTCGGCCCCATACTTCCGTATCTTATCAACCAGAGGCCTACTCAGTCTCAGAGGATCTATAACTCGTATATTTTCAGGGTTAGGTTGAGGGACAGGAGGGGGTGGAGGTTGTGGAGGAGCCGGGTTTGCTCGCACAAACTCGCTAAACCATTCAGACATCATGTGGAAGAAAGCTTGCTTAGCTTCTTCCTGATTGCCCGCAGCAGGGCCCGATTCAGAAGGCACAGCCCTTGAGCAGGTGCTGGCGCAATACTTTCAACATCGTCAGCTATTGCTCGATTCGGATCTATTACTATATAAAACAGATTTTAGAGGATGTCAGGAGATCATACTATCACATTTCATAAACATGGCATGTATAGCTAGACTCATACTTACTACAGCAATACTAGAATCAACTAAATCGTAGCTCTGATACCAACAAAATGTAACACCTCTACCCTGTAACCGTCCCCGGAATAGGTAAGGGGCATTACTGGACTTGTAACACAGATCAGATTAGTAAAATTTTGAACTCAACCTTCATCAATATAATTCTATAACCAACATCAAAGCATGCTTTAAAGATTCTTGTAAGGTACATACATTCATTGGGGTCAAATTAAAAACATGAGAAAGATAGGGAGAACATTGAGAAACCTTTCAATTTAGGGACATACGGCCGTGCCCCTAGCCCGTGTACATCAACATAGTCGTGCCCTACTATACACATCCCACACACTCAGCCTGTGGCCAACACTGCCAAATCTAACACAGTTACTAGACACGCCCGTGTGTCCAGGCCATGGCCAACACTGTCAATTACCACACAGCTACCGGACACGCCCGTGTCTAGTTCGTGTGCAAAATTACCAAAAACATTTAAGGTGCAGGGGTTACACGGTTGAGTCACACGCCCGTGTGCTCTGCCCGTGTGGCACAAGGTAGGCTTGGTTTAAGCTATTCTTGCCACCCAAAATGAATCAATCCCTACAAGCAAAACATAGGCATATAACCACAACATTTCATGCATAATTGACTACCATTCAACACCATATAAACATATAATGAACCATTTCAAACACAATTTCCAAACATTATTCATCTCAAACATTGCCATATAGAACATATCAAATTGGACATTCAAAATGGATTAAACATTTACAAAGTAACCCATATCTCATAGCTTGAATTAGTATCAAAACATACCATATTCACTAACAAGCTCACCATAAACATAAACTTAGTAACTAGCCTATACATGCCATGACCCCTTTCAAAACAAAGGTCCAAAAGTACCAAAAAGCTATTTGGATAGCGTGATGGCGATCTTTGACACGTCCGAATATCGAACTAGCTTCCGAATCTATAAAATAGAGGAATAAATAAACGAAGTAAGCTTTAAAAGCTTAGCAAGCCTATGTAACATAGAAATTAAACTTACCGAATCAATTAGATAGACACATAAACAATGCTAATTCAATTCATATACTCATGTTGCCTATATCACAAGCATACACTTGTTAGTCCATGTAATTTCATAAATTATTCATGTATAAGATACAACATTCATGTATCATAAGCATAACTTCAATATTTATAACATGTAATTCATGTAAATCAATTCATATATTCCAAGTAAATCTCATATAACATGTAATACATATATCTCTAGAACTTCATGTAACTTGTATTGGTAATTGCTCGTTGAACCTTTAAGAACATCGAGGGATACTCGGGTGATACACACACAGTGTATATACGTATAACCTGTAATCCATCAATGCATCATATAAGCTCTTTCGAGCCTAAAACGGTAAGCCCGAAGGCTGAACATGTGATCCCGAAGGATAAACGGTAAGCCTGTAGGCTAAACGGTAAGTCTGAAGACTAACCATGTAATCCCGAAGGATGAACATATAGCTCATGAGCTGTAGTGAGTCTGCAACAAATGCAGAGCTCAAACCACCCTGTAGCCCTAGTGACATGTCACTTGTATCCTACGACTTTTTACGGTTCGAACGGGACTCGATAACCATTTTGAACTTGTAATCTCTAACAATTCCATGCCAATTCATGTACATAAAATCAATAGGCAAATTCCATTTCTATCAATTATCACACAGTCACATGACAATTTAAGCCACAATTAAGCATTTACAATTCAATTCTAATTATACGAACTTACTTTGATTTCCCGATATCTACTCGTCAACCTTTCATTTTCCCTGATCAAATTTCGGGATTTGATTATCTTTATCTATATTAATGCAAATTCAGCTATTTAATCACTAACATGATCAATTTAATCCAAAAACATGTATTTTAGCCTATTTACAAATTAGCCCTTATACTTTTAACATTTTGCAATTTAGTCCACAATACACAAATTTCAATTACTTTATAAAACATGTATATTTCCATATAACATTCAATAATTCATCAAAAACCATTAAAATAACATAGATTCATCAATGGCATTTTTCAAAGACACAAACAATTTTAGAAATTGAGGTACAAGTCAGCTAGAATACGAAGCAACGATCTCAAAAACGTAAAAATCACTCAAAACCGAGATAAAACCATACCTTAATTTTGCAAGATGATAGTTGAATGAAACAAAGCTTAAAAACCCTTATTTTTTCTTGAAGAATCAGTGGAAGATAATGAAAAATGAAATGAATTTTTGTTTGATTTTTAATTAAAACATATTTTAATACTAAATGACAAATTTAACCTTAAAACTCTTTATAAAATCATGATATTGTGGACATGGATGTCCACTACCATTTAAAATGGTAAAATAACCATTTAAGGACTCCCATTGCTAAAGCCATGATCAAATAAGTCATTTATGAAATAAAACTCCTATTTATCATTTTATGCGATTTAATCCTTTTTACCGAATTAATCAATCAAACGATAAAATTTCTATACGAAACTTTCACACCACGAATCTATCATGCTGTAAAACATATAAAAGTAATTAAAATAATAATTCGACTCGGTTATGTGGTCCCGAAACCACTCGTTTCGGTTAGGGTCTAGCATAGGCTATTACATGTTAGTATTCCAAGTGTCCAATGGGCAAAGATAAGCCAAGAATGTAAGTGAGACTGAATTAAGTAAACCAGGTATGTACCATATCTATTTGAAAAATCGAACGAAGGTAAAATAATGAGCATATAGTGTATCGTGTACATGAAACGAGAAAAAGATTTGTGTATAAGTATGTTTCATTCCATAATGTGTATATTTGGTTATATTGAAATATGAATCGAATGATATATGAGATATGAGTTATAATTGTTTTTAATTATACGCAAGCATGGCACATAGTGTGCAAGGTACCATTATATGATGAGATTTTACATGGTTTATCTTGGCTAAAGTATTTGTGATGGTTATTGCATTGAATAAAATTATATTAATGTTCGATTATGTATGTATAGATGTTGACAAATTGATACAAGGTATTTGATCCATACAAACATGCAATTGGATAAGCTCATGAAACCTTTGGTTAATTACGTGATTGGAATTATGGAATAAAGATGAAATCAAATGAGTTTACACTATAGTAATAAAATTTCTTAATAAGTGCTTACTCAATAAGTTGTGTTTATTTTCATCTGAGCTTACTAAGCTTTATAGCTTACTATAGGATTTCGAAGACTCGCTCAGGTTGGAAGCTGTTAGAGAGCTCATCACACTATCCAACTATCATATCAGTATTGAAAGACATGTGAATAGGGTTATATGGCATGTTGATAAACCGTAATTTATACATATTTTTGGATGAATTATTCATTGATTTGTGGAATTTGATGCTCCTAAACCTTTAATTTCATGTTTTATACTTAAGTGAGAATAGAAGAGTGAAAAGAACGAGAAACAAGCAAAAAACGGAGAAAATAGACCAAAGTAAGAGATCAACACAGCTTGGAGTTCCTCACACAGGTGAACCACACGCCCGTGCCACATCACAGGCTTGAACACGACCTGGGCTCGATTCACATGGGCGTGTCCCTATCATAACAAGTTTCAATTTCACACGAAAAAAGCTACTTACGGGCTAAAAAAGACACTTCAAACTCTATATAAAGACCCTAGGAGGCGCTATAAGGGTGTACAGTGTCCCCAACAAAACTCAGAGTAGAAGGAAGGGAATTACTCGAAGAAAGCTAATTGATCCATCTCAGAAGCAAGGATCTACATCAAGACTGAGGATCTCCCTTCAATCCTTTCAGGAGTTTTGGGTTTTCTTTATATTTTGTTATCTTCTTTATTTCGAGATTTTTTCTCTTTCCATTATGAACTAAATCCCCAAATACCTGAGGGGGATGAAACCTAAGACGAATCTTGTTATTGCTATCTGAACTATATGATAAATATTTGATTTGTTCTTAATTGTGTTTTTAATTCTTGAGTCGATACTTCAAGATATTAATTCAAGTCGAATGTGCTTATTTATAGGAGCAAAAGTCCTGTTTAAGAGTAGATCCAACACAATTAAGCGGAGTTGATCGCAATCCTAGACATAGGAAGACGAAAATCTGCCAGATTAGAGTCAAATCTAATAGGGGGATCCATAGATCGAGTTAATACAAAACTAGGGGTTTTAATTAGAAAGAGATTTCAATTAATCAACCTAGGGTTAGTTGTTCTTATTCACAATAGAGATATTAACATAATTTAGGGATCTCTATGGATCAAGTAGAATAAAGAAATCGTCTAGTTCAGTGTTAAATAACAAGTGAAGTCAAGGTGGATTCTTCCTTAGGTATTACCTTTGTCAATTAAGTTTTCCTAAAAGTAATATCCCAATTTAGTCTTTGTCGTGTCTTTAGTTAGCTAGAATTTTAGTTTACCAACAAATCCCTCTTTATTTTTAGGCTAGATAATAAGAAGAAAGTCTTTACTAGTACTTTTAGTTCCTTGGATTCAATATTCCGGCCATGCCACTAACTATATTACTACTCGATAGGTGCACTTGCCTTTTATCGTGATAATGTTAGTTTCCAGGTACGATCATTATTACTTCATCGAAATCACGATCAAGTTTTTGGCGCCGTTGCACGGGAACTAAGATATTAGGAACACTCGCTTCCTATTACTTTAGCTATTTTTACTTTATTTGCAATTTATTTTCTATTTTTCTTACTAAATTTTTCTTTTTCCTTTCCATGACAAGTGCCTCTAGTTTATGACTAGAATAAACCCGTCAGGACCACTATTGTTTAATAACAACTTAGAAGCCACAGTTCACAGAAACCAAATAAACATAAGGTGAAGCCTACAGTATACAGAATAAGGACAAGAGAATGAAACCGAATCTACTGAAGAGATGGACACAAATCAGGATAATCTACCACCTCCGGTGATAGCCGCAGATCCTGTGAATCAAAACCCTGTTCCTCATACTATATATGATTATGCTAAGCCTAATCTAGCTGGTACTGAATCTAGTATTGTTAGGCTTGCTATTATTACAAATAATTTTGAACTGAAACCTAGCACTATTCAAATGATACAATAGTTTGTTCAATTTGATGGTTTGCAGGATGAAGATCCTAACTTACATTTAGCTAATTTTTTGGAATTCTATGACACATTCAAAATAAATGGCATTTCTGATGATGCCATTCGTCTTCGGTTATTCCTTTTTTCCTTGAGGAATAAAGCTAAACAGTGGTTAAATTCTCTACCCAGAGGATCAATCACTACTTGGGAACAAATGACCAAAAAGTTTTTACTTAAATATTTTCCGCTGGCTAAAATGGAAAAGTTAAGGAATGATATCTCTTCTTTTGTGCCGATGAATTTAGAAACACTCTACGATGCTTGGGAGAGATACAAGGATTTATTGAGAAGGTGCCCTCACCATGGGTTACCTCTATGGTTACAGGTTCAAACTTTACACAACGGTTTGAACCCCTCAACGAGGCAGATGATTGATGTATCCGCTGGTGGAACAATCAATAACAAAACACCAGAGGTAGCTTATGGGTTTATAGAGGAGATGTTACTGAATAACTATCAGTGGCAAGTCATGAGAACAAAGCCGCCAAAAGCTGCCAGAGTTTTTAATGTTGACGCAGTCACCATGCTTTCTAATCAGGTAGAACTTGTTAATAAAAAGATTGATAGTTTCGTTCATTCTACATAGGTACATCCAACGATGCAGTGTGACTCAACTCTAGGAAACATGAGCAATCTAGAGTACTCCTCTTATGGACATGGCATGGAAAACGAGCAAGTCAACTTTTTGGGTAATAATCCTCGACCTCAAAACAATCCTTATAGTAACACTTACAATGTAGGTTGGAGGAACCACGCTAATTTCTCATGGGGAGGACAAGGCAATCAAGAAAATCAAAGACCACCACCCCCTCTGAGATTTCAACAACCACCTTACCAGCAAGAGAAAAAGCCAAACCTTGAGGAGATGCTCACAAAATTTATCGCAGTATTAGAAACTCATTTCCAAAACACCGAGACGACACTTAAAAATCAGCAAGCATCCATTCAAGGACTCGAAACTCAAATAGGCCAGCTCCCTAAGCTAATTTCTAAAAGACCACAAGGTGGTTTGTCGAGCAACATCGAGACTAACCCTAAGGAGCAACTCCACGCCATTGACATGATCGATAAAGGACCGTTAGTTAAAGCCAAATCAGAGCCAAGTCAGGAAATTATGGTAAGTAAAGGCAAGGGTGAGGTAAGTCACAAAGAACCAATTGTTAAAGAGTATAAGCCTCGTGTCCCATACCCAAATGCAATAAGGAAAGACCATACAGATGAACAATTCGGTAAATTCCTTAAACTTTTAAAGAAATTACACATTAACTTACCTTTTATTGAAGCTCTTTCAGAGATGCCAAATGCGGTTAAGTTCTTAAAAGAGCTCTTAGCAAACAAACGGAAATTAGATGAAATCGTCACATGTGGAGCTGAATGCAGTTTGATCAGCCATTTTACAAAATAAGCTGCCCGACAAACTAAAAGATCTTGGGAGTTTCACAATCCCTATTTGATTGGTAGCTTAGATGTTAAAAATACTTTGGCTGATTTAGGGGCTAGTATAAATGTAATGCCTGATAAACTGCTTAAACAACTAGGTCTTGGGAAACCCAAACAAACCAGGATGAGCATTCAACTGGCGGATAAAACCATTAGATTTCTTAGGGGTATAATTGAAGATGTTCTGGTTAAAATTGACAAATTCATATTCCCAATGGACTTTGTTGTTTTAGACATAGATGAAGATAGCAATGTGCTATTAATTCCAGGGCGACCCTTCTTAGCAACTGCAAGGACTATAATTGATGTAGGCACAGGTGAACTCACACCTCGTGTAGGTGATGACATGATCTCATGATGATGAAGTAATAAAATCGATCGTACCTGGAAACCAACTATTATCACGATAAAAGGAAAACGTACCTACCGAATAGTAGTATAGCTAGTGGCAGGACCTGAATATCAAATCCAAGGAACTAAAAGTACTAGTAATGACTTCCTTCCTATTATCTAGCCTAAGAAATAAAAGGGGTTTGGTTGTAAACTATTTTAAACTAAACTAAATAAATGAAAAAGAGTAAATTGGGAAATTACTTTTGGGAAAACTTATTGATGAGGGCAATACCTAAGGAAGAATCCACCTAGACTTCACTTGTTATCAAACTCTAAACTAGACGATTTTTTTATTTGACTTGATCCGTATAGATCCCTAAATTATGTTAATACCTTTGTCGAGGATAAGAACAACTAATTCTAGGTTGATTAATTGAAATCTCTTTCTAATTAAAACCCCTAGTCTTGCATTAACTCGATTTATGGCTCCCTATATTAGATTTGACTCTAATTCGGCAGATTTTCGTCATCTTATGTTTAGGATTATGATCAAATCCACTTAATTGTGTTGGATCTACTCCTATACAGGGACTTTTACTCCTCTGTACAAGCACATTCGACTTAAATTAATATCTCAAAAATATCAATTCAAGAGTTAAAAACACAATTAAGAACAAATCAAATATTTATCATATAGTTCAGATAACAATAACAAGATCCGTCTTAAGTTTCATCCTCCTTAGATATTTGGGGTTTTAGTTCATAATTATAAAAAGAAACATCTCAGAATAAATAAAATAATAGAACATAAGAAAAAACCCAAAACTCTTTAAAGGATAGAAGGGAGATCCTCTGTCTTGATGGAGATCTTGGTTTCTGAGATGGATCAATCGGCTCTCCTTCGAGTAATTCCCTGTCTTTAACTCCCTGTCTTGGCGGGAATAATGTTCACCCTTGTAGTTGTCTCCTAGGGTCTTTATATAGAGTTTAGAATGTCTTTCTTGGCCCCTAAGTAGCCTTTTCCGAGTGAAATTAAACTTCATCATGTTAGGGACACGCCCGTGTGCCACGCCCGTGTGAGTCGATGTGGAGGTCGTGTTTGGGCCTATTAATGTGGCACGGTCATGTGCGACGCCCGTGTGACGAACTTCCAGGCCGTGTTGATTATTGATTTCGGCCTAATTTGCCCGTTTTTGGCCCGTTCCTTGTTCTTTTCTCTTCCTTATGCTCACCTAAGTATAAAACATGAAATAAAAGGATTAGGAACACCAAATTCCACAAATTCAATGATAATTTATCCAGAAATAAGGCTAAGCATGAGGTAAAAAGATGTATAATTTACAGTTTATTAAATACCCCTACACTTAAGCTCTTGCTTGTCCTCAAGCAAAATCTCAATTCACAATTAAAAATCATTCTTCTTAACTTATAATCCTTATCAAATAAGTTTCAAACTAATCCACAAGTAATCATACCTTAAAAATTCAACCAAAAGAAAATTAAAGTCTCAAACAATCTAAGCTGAGAATCTTATCATAGAAACATAGGTTTTCTCCCCTCTCCTAAGTAGTTAACCTTTTAATTCAAAATCAACAAGAGTTAACATCCTCACTAAAGATTCACTCTATCCACTCGAAGTGTTTAGGGTTCAGATATTAAGCACTCATTAGTCAAAATGAAAAGCTATTACCATAGGCTTGCATGGAAATCAAATCTCCACCACTATATATTGACATGATACATCGATCAAAATGTCTTTCAAGGGTTGTAATGAGGCTTTGGTTAGGGGTGTTGTCATAAGCTGAAAAAGAAGGTTAGAATTGAGATTGAATTGAAAAATCATCTGAATAGAAAAATCTCTATCACTGAAACATATTCCTAGAATAAAGCCTTTTAGATGACATCATTTAAGATCAAGAGCTCAAAAATTACAAGGAAATATGCAGAACATTGAATTACAACTAGAATATACATAGTTTTTTTTAAGAACAAATCAATTAACAAAAAATTGAATATTTATAAATTTTACAGACTGAAAAGGAGAGCAAAGCTAGATAATTATTCAAGACAAATCTCGACAAAAATAGGGATTAAAATAATTGAAGGGAATTCAACAAAAATTGGGTTATAGGTTAATATTGATGGTAAGTCAAGGAATAGTTTGTTAGGCTCAATGGGGCTCACTAGGGGTTAATTTATAGAGGTAGGCTTTTATGGAGTAAGTGGGTTAAAACCTAGGTGCCTTTATCATTTCGGTATATCAAATCAATGATGTGGTCTCGATATGTATAATTAAAGCAAGTTCTAGAATAAAAAATCAATATTGACTCACTCAAAGCAATAATAGAAGTGAGCACGAAAGGATATATGCTCAAAAGGCTCAAAAATCTCAAAAATTTCAAGATAACACTTAAAATTGGGGACAACAACCCAGAAAATTTTGAATTCTCAAAAATTTCAACTTATCATGCTTGATTCTCTAATGTCTTAAAGTTTGAATAATCAAAACATAAGTATCTATGTCTTAATTCTCATCATATCAATAAAAATCATAAATCAATCAAAATTCATTTCAATAGGGGATTGAGAATAATGCAGAGAGTGAAAGTGAGAATTTGAATTTTGAGAACAATGCAACAAGTTAGTGGCACAAATTTTCAAGGGTTCAAAAATAATATAAAGAATGAAAGTGAATTCCCCCCACACTTAAGACGTACATTGCCCTCAATGTACAAAGATAACATTACTAGCAATAGAAGCATAAAATCATAAGATAGGAAGAGAAGTGGAACTCCCTGGATATTGGATGAATTCTTTGAGTTGGGTGTGAAGATTTGTAGGGAAAGGTGTTTATCCACAATTTCCATGCCAAAAGGATATGATGATCGGGGTCATGGTGGCTATGGTCGTGGTCATGTAGGAACCAGCAGTCATGGTAGGGTTTTTCCATTAGATATGGATTTGAGCTGTAAAGCTCTATTGAAACTACGATAGATTTATCAATTTCAGGGAATTCGTATTAGCAAAATGTACTCGTTAGGAAATAGCCAATATGAAATAATTAAAATAAAATAAACTAAGTTCTAAAAATACTAAAATTCAAATAATGAAAAAGATAAAAGAAAAGAAAAAGGAAAATTAAAAATGAAAATAAAGGAGAAGATAAGAGGACTCGTGAGTCCTAATCTTTAGATGGTTCGTGAGCTGAGGACGACGATGCGAGATAAAGGTGCTGACAAATCTGAGCTAAAGTAGTATCAATATGATCAAAGCGTGGAAAACATTGTTACTGGAATTGGGTGAACTTCTCAGAAGTGACATAGCCTGAAGCTGCCGCATGAACTGGGCGGCAAGTAGGTGGTGGCTCAATCGGTGGCTCCTCCTGTGGTGGGACATCATCAGGAATGTCCATTGGGTCCTCCTGCTCGGTACCCTGGAATAGGCGGTATTGCGGAGGATCAGTCCCGTGTTAGCACTGTATCATGCTCATATGAAGCATGCTCTGGATGCCTTGTGGGGACATCTGGCCGATTAAGGTGTAGGAGGATGTCTGGGCTGCTGTGTTGAAGAGGCCATAGTAGCGGGCCAGGCGGGTCACGTATGGGCCCATCAAGATCACTCCCCTCTGGTGCCACTCCATCTGGTGCTGGATGGCATGGGCGATAAAGTATGCAATATCGAGCACGTGTGCGTGTGTCATGCTCCACAAGAAATAGGTGCCGTGAGTGTTGGCGACGCCGGTGCTCTCTCGCCTGCCCGTTAATGTATGTGCTAGTATGGTATGAATGTACCTCAAGGAGGGGGTGAGAGCTGTCGCTTTAGAGCGGCTGGGATCATAAGTGGCCGAAACAAGAACCAGGGCCTGCCAACACTTAGATGGCGAAAAGTGGATGTGACGGTGAAGCTCTGACTGGTCTTCCTCCTCCAAAAACTGCTTGATGTACAGACCCAGTGCGGTACCGAATTCTGGTACACTAAGTTGTCGAACGATGCCTCCGAGGTAGAATTGGATCGTCCCTGGGTCGTCGTGTCGGGTCATGACTGTTTGAGATGGAACGCGGAGTAGAACTATAGGGTGGGCTCCAGGTAAGTGGGCTCCACAATTTGGAAAAGTTGGTCCCACGAATCTGTCGTCAATAAGGCTCGAACCACGTCTGCTAGTTGGACCTGCTCTAGTGCGGCCCAATCGATGCATCTCCCCACTACGAGTGGTCTCGCCCTTAAAATTTGGAATAGTTCTTCCTGGAGTTTTGCGAAAATTAGAGAAAGGGATGGCAGATTTCTATTGTAGCTCTAGAAGAGGACCCATCGGGCCCCTTTCTCTTTTTGGAAGCGGGGATGACAGCTTTCTTCCCTTGTGAAGACAACATTTTACCTGAAATAAAATAGAAAAAGAAAAGACTAAATTATGGATACTTATAAAGTATTAAACTACAAATTAGGCTTAATCAGGAATTACTAAGTGCTTCATGCAAAGGGTAATTTCACTAACCTAGATGCCATATTAAATTCATCCTAACCAGAAATAATGAAAATAATGGTTGCTCTAGTGGGTTTTTATAATCAATGTATGTCTAAAGCCAATTGCATGAGATAGTTAAAAGTGGTAGCAAGAGAATGATTCAAAGTGGCATAATGAGTATTC
The DNA here is from genome assembly GCA_020496765.1 of Gossypium stocksii. NCBI lineage: Eukaryota > Viridiplantae > Streptophyta > Magnoliopsida > Malvales > Malvaceae > Gossypium > Gossypium stocksii. The sequence goes on from CM035622.1 coordinate 68,078,352, forward strand.
TAGATTAACCATGCAAAATGTGTGAGAATATTATCAAGAATAATGTAAACAACCTAAAAGAATGAAATCATGAATAGATAAATAATTAAAATCATTAAAAATTATGAGAAAAGTAAGAAAGGGGAACAAAAAACGCGAGGTTAGGAGCAGAACACGTTTGTGGTGGTGCTTGCATGGGCGTGGTGGTATAGGTGAGGTCGGCGGCGGTGCTAGAGAGGGCTGGTATGGGTTTTAGGTGGAGAAAGTTTTAGGGTTTTAGTGGAGAAGAAGATGAATAGTGAGGGTTTATATAGGATTTTGGGTCACTCGGGCATGTCACATGCCCATGTGCATCGGGTTTAGCCCGTGTGGTTCGAAATTTGAGGATTTTGGCGTACCTAAGTCGTGGTACATGCTCGTGTTCCTAGGGCGTGTTGAGACACACGGCCGTGTCGTACGGTCATGTGCTTCGATGTTTGCTTATCCCACGCCCGTGTAGGGGGTGACATGCCCGTGTACGGATTGGCAATTTCAACCACGGGGTGGAGACACGAGCGTGTTGTGTTCCCATGTTAAATTAAAAGGATTGACCACAGCCTCGAGACACGAGCGTGTTGTGCGCCCGTGTTGATTCGTCAGGATTGGCCACGGCCACCTCGCAGGTTGTGGCTAGTTATCGTAGCCTGTGTGCCAGGAAAATCTTACCCTGCTCATGCACGGCCATATCGCACGGCCGTGTCCTTGCCCATGGTGTCCATACGGCCTTAGGCATGCCCGTGGGCATGGCCATGTGGCTTAAAAAATCTTCATTCAAAGGGTTAGTTGATGGATTAGAGAGCTTAAATAAAAGAACTTTACTATGTTAGTGCTCGAGTTACCTCCCAAGAAGCGCTTGTTTATAGTCTAAGCTCGACTTTTCTCAAGCTTGTTTGGTCACGGTGGTTTGAAGAGTTGAGACTCTTCTATCCTACTTTCATTTTTTTTCAACATAAGGTTTGAGTCAAGTATGATTTACCTTGAAAGTGTCGAGTGTCTTGTGTGTTATCTCGACTGTACCATAAGGAAAGATATTCATTACCATGAAGGGAGGTATGTCACCTGTACGAAGTTTTGCATTTGAAATTCGAGAATCTTCCTCCTCCAAGAATACCTTATCCCCTACCTTAAATTGATTCGTTTTTACCTTAGAGTCATCTTGGTGATGATATTTTGGCCTTTTCTTGTTGATAGTTCAGCCACTCATCTAGTTCCTCAATCTGGAGCATTCATTTATCATGTACGTTTCCCTTGGATGGACTCATCGGTGGTCGGGTCACCCTTATGTGAAGTATATCCTGCGAAGAAGGTTGGATGGTGAGATTATTCTTATTATAAGGACTCGTAACAATATTTTTATTATCAACAATCTTATTTGAGTTTTGGGCTTGTAAGGTAACTTTGTCGTCACCTACACGAAGTGTAAGCTCGCCTATGCCTACATCGATTATGGTCTAGCAGTTGCTAAAAAAGGTCGCCCTAGGATTAGGGGTACATTGCTATCTTCATCTATGTCTAGAACAACAAAGTCGACTGGGAATATAAATTTATCAATTTTGACAAGCACATCTTCAATTTTACCCTTAGGAAATCTAATGGATTTATCAGCCAATTGGATGCTCATCTTGGTTTGTTTAGGTTTCCCAAGACCTAGTCGTTTAAACAATTTATATAGCATTACATTAATACTAGCCCCTAAATCAGCTAAAGCATTTTTGACGTCTAAACTACCAAGTAAACAAGGAATTGAAAAACTCCCTGGATATTTTAGTTTGTTGGGTAGCTTGTTCTGCAAAATTGCTGAGCACACTTCATTTAATTCCACATGAGATGTCTCATCTAGCTTTCATTTGTTCGTCAAGAATTCTCTTAAAAACTTAACAGCATTTGGCATCTGCGATAGAGCTTCAATAAACGGTAAGTTAATATGTAGTTTCTTTAAAAGTTTAAGGAATTTATCGAATTGTTCATCTATGCAGTCTTTCCTTAGTGCATTTGTGTATGGGATACGAGGCTTTTATTCTTTGACAATTGCTTCTTTGGGACTTGCCTCATCCTTACCTTTACTTACCACAGTCTCCTTACATGGCTCTGGGTTGGTTTTAGTTACCCCTTCCTCATCTATTGTTTCCACGACATTAAGTTGCTCCTTAGGGTTAGTCTCGGTGTTGCTTGATAACCCACCTTGTGGTCGTTTAGAAATTAGCTTAACGAGCTGGCCTATTTGAATTTCAAGCCCTTGAATGGATGCTTTCCGGTTCTTAAGTGCCGTCTTAGTGTTCTAGAAACAGGTTTCTGACAGGGCGATAAATTTTATGAGTATCTCCTCAAGGTTCGGCTTTTTCTCTTGTTGGAACGGTGGCTGTTGAAATCCCAGAGGAGGTGGTTGCCTTTGATTTCCTTGTCCTCCCCATGATAAATTTGGGTGGTTCCTCCACCTTGCATTGTAAGTATTACTATAAGGGTTATTTTAGGATCTAGAACTATTACCCATATAGTTGGCTTGCTCGATTGCCATGCCATGTCCATAGGAGGAGTAATCAGGATTGTACATGTTTCCTTGGTTGGAGTCGCATTGCATCACTGGGTGTACCTACGTAGAACCAACAAAATTATCAATCTTTTTATTAAGAAGTTCTACCTGATTAGAAAGCATGGTGACTGCATCAATATTAAAAACTCCGGCAGCTTTTTGCGGTTTTGTTCTCATGACTTGCCACTGATAGTTATTCAGTGACATCTCTTCTATGAACTCGTAAGCTACTTCTGGTGTTTTGTTGTTGATTGTTCCACCGGCGACTGTATTGATCATTTGTCTTGTCGAAGGATTCAAACCATTGTGAAAGGTTTGAACTTGTAACCACAGAGGTAACCCATAGTGAGGGCACCTTCTCAATAAGTCCTCGTATCTCTCCCAAGCATTGTAAAGTTTGAACTTGTAACCACAGAGGTAACCCATAGTGAGGGCACCTTAATTTTGCTATTTTAGCTGACAAAAAATATTTGAGCAATAATTTTTCGGTCATTTGCACCTATGTAGTGATAGACCCTTGTGGTAAAGAAGTTAACCACTTTTTAACTTTATTTCTCAAGGAGAATGAGAATAACCGAAGACGAATGGCATTACCAAAAATGCCATTTATTTTGAATGTGTCGCAGAATTCCAAGAAATTGGCTAAATGAGCGTTAGGATCTTCATCCTGCAAACCATCAAACTGAACAAACTGTTGTATCATCTGAATAGTGTTAGGTTTCAGTTCAAAATTATTTGCAGCAATAGTGGGCCTAACGGTACTAGATTCAGTACCAGCCAAATTAGGTTTAGCATAATCATACATAGTACAAGGAATAGGATTCTGCTCAACAGGATTTGCGGCTACTATAGGAGGTAGCTGATTATCGTGATTTGCCTCCATCTCTTCAGCAGGTTCAGGTTCTTCTTCTTCACTTTGTTCTAGAAATTGCAAGCTTCTTCTTATCTCTCTACGAGTTCAACGAACTGTAGCTTCTAAATCATTGTCAAACAATAATGGTCCTCCTGGGTTTCTTCTAGTCATAAACTAGAGATACATAGAAGGGAAAGGTAAAAAGAAAATTAAAAACCCAAAAAAAAAAGAAAAACAGAAAATAATTTGTAATAAAAGTAATGAATGGTTAAAGTAATAGGAATCGAGTGTTCCTAATTTTTTAGTTCCCCGGCAACGACACCAAAAACTTTATCTCGTGATGATGATGTAATAAAATTGATTGTACCTGGAAACTAACTATTATCACGATAAAAGGCAAGCGCACCTATCGAATAGTAATATAGCTAGTGGCAGGACCGGAATATCGAATCCAAGAAACTAAAAGTACTAGTAATGACTTCTTTCCTATTATCTAGCCTAAGAAATAAAAGGGTTTGGCTGTAAACTATTTTAAACTAAACTAAAGAAATGACAAAGAGTAAATTGGGAAATTGCTTTTAGGAAAACTGATTGATTAGGGTAATACCTAAGGAAGAATCCACCTAGACTTCACTTGTTATCTAACTCTGAACTAGACGATTTCTTCATTTGACTTGATCCGTAGAGATCCCTAAATTATGTTAATACCTCTGTCGAGGATAAGAACAACTAACCCTAGGTTGATTAATTGAAATCTCTTTCTAATTAAAACCCCTAGTCTTGCATTAACTCGATCTATGGCTCCCCATATTAGATTTGACTCTAATCCGGCAGATTTTCGTCGTCCTATGTCTAGGATTACGATTAACTCCGCTTAATTGTGTTGGATCTACTCCTATACAAGGACTTTTGCTCCTCTGTATAAGCACATTCGACTTAAATTAATATCCCAGAAATATCAATTCAAGAGTTTAAAACACAATTAAGAACAAATCAAATATTTATCATATAGTTCAGATAACAATAACAAGATTAGTCTTAGGTTTCATCCCCCTTAGATATTTAGGGTTTTAGTACATAATTATAAAAAGAAACATCTCAGAATAAATAAAATAATAGAACATAAGAAAACCCAAAACTCCTTAAAAGATAGAAGGGAGATCCTCTGTCTTGATGTAGATCTTGGCTTCTGAGATGGATCAATCGGCCTTCCTTCGAGTAATTCCCTGCCTTTAACTCCGCGTCCTGGCGGGAATAATGTTCACCCTTGTAGTTGCCTCCTAGGGTCTTTATATAGAGTTTAGAATGTCTTTCTTAGCCCCTAAGTAGCCTTTTCTAAGTGAAATTGAACTTCATCACGACAGGGACACGCCCGTGTGCCACGCCCGTGTGAGTCAATGTGGAGGCCGTGCTCGGGCCTGTTAATGTCATACAGTCATGTGCCACGCCAGTGTGATGAACTTCCAAGCCGTGTAACGCCCTGATTTTCGAGATTTTTCGGGTTTCTGTGATTTTTGGTGAATTTTTAAAATTTTGGTGTTCTGAATATTGGAATTGAGTTTAAAAGTGTTAGCGGGCCTTTAGAAGGCCCAAGTCTAAGTTAAAACCCAGTAAAATATCAAGTTTGGATTTTAAGTTAATAGGAGACTTGGTTAAGTGGGCTTTTAAGAAAAACTTCGCAAATTATGATACAAGAAGAGCTTTGGAAAAGTGGCAAGGTGGCACCACTAAGGTCCTAAAAAAGTGGCGCTTGGGAAGGAATTAAAGGTCCAGGGTTCAAGTTGCAAGGTAAGCGTATTGTTACTTTTTAGTTTTTAGGCATGTGCCGGGCATGTGATCGCTTAAATGAATTTCGACAAGGGCCTTAGGGAGGTTGGGCCGATTGTTTTAGTTGATATTAGGGTTAGGTTCTTTTCTTTTTCTGTCTTGGAGAATTAGGGTTAGCCATTTGAAAGCTTTCACTTTCATTCATCCTTTTCTATGTTTTCACAAAAGCTGAAAACACAAATTCCTTCTCTTTTGTGCCGATTTCTTCTTCCTCTTCTTCTCCTCCATTGTTTTCTTTTCCTTTTGGCTTCCTACCTTAGCCGAACACCCCTATTACTCAAATCCATCCTCTCTAGAACCACCATAGCGGATTGCCATAAAAGCCAAAATCCCGAAAACTTACTTCTTGTGTCGATTTCTCCAAGCCAATTCCTTCTTTTCTTTTCATTCCTTTTGACCGACTTTCATCTTCTCTAAACCCTTAGTATCTGTCGGCAACACTACTCCAAAGTTATAAGCTCAAATCATCATCTTCTTCATCACTTAAAAAGCCGAAATACCATAGATTTAGGGACTTATAGCCGAAACTTCAGATCTCCTGGATTCGAGTTCTACTCTCATTTAGGGGCTAGATCTACATCAGATCTGAGTAGAAACAGAAGGGAAATCAGTGGTAAGTGCTCATTAACCCAGATCTATAAGTTATTTTATAATTTAGAAAAAGCCGAAGTCCCTAAAATCTAGGGAGGCTATTGATTTGGGCATAGGGCTCTAAGGGTCATTAACCAATGATTTCTTTTGGTGATTAGTGTATACTAGAGGTGATTGATCAAAGGCTTGGATCTTTGGAACAACTAGACTTAGATCTAGTCATCGGTTTTCGGCAAAGGTAAGATTTTGAAGGCTTTAGGGGCATTGGCCGAATATGGGTAAGTGAATATTGGGATTGTTTGTTGTAGATTTGCAATCTAAGAATTGTGGTAATCGATTGTAGGACATCGTGGGGGATCTCAGTAGCAGTCATCGCGAAACAGTTATACGTATCGAACACCCTCTCATAGTTCAATTCGGCAAAAGCCGAAATGCTGAAATTCTGGCCTTTCGTGGGCTTGTGAGTGTACGAGTGCTCACAAGACGTTTAGAAAATGTTAGAGTTGAAATTCCAAAGTGGTAAGTTAGTCGTGTGTGAAATTTCGTGCACTTCGATAATTGGGCCTCGATGTGCTGAAAATGGGCCCAATGGGCTTACGGGCCCAATGGGCTTACGGGCCCGTATGGGTGAAAATAGGTAAATAATGTGTACTGATAGACTGTAGGTTCAAAATTGTTTATACTGATAAATTGATCATAAAATTTGAACTAAATGGGCTTAATTTGTTAATAGACACTGTATGGCCCATTAAGGGTTTTAGGGCCCAATGGCTAAAACTGATAAATTAAGTTAAATAGATTATTGTGATGACAAATGGATTAGTAAGGACTGTAATATGCATTAAAACCCTAAAAATTGATAAAGTTACTAAAAACCCTCGGTGGTGGAAAATTACAATTTTACCCATTGGAGCAAAATGACTATTATACCCCTAGGGCTAAGTTGAGCAAAAAGCATGATTACATTGTTACTGTATACTGCATGCCATGTCATTATTATCTGTTGCATGGGACTGGGATATTGATGGAGGAAGTACTAAAAGTGGCTTGACCACGTACTAGAGGCTTTGCCTCAACTTACTGATATATGAGCAGCCATGCTACAACTGTGGAGTGTAGGGCTGGGTGGGTTGAGTTATCCACACATGGTGTGTAGGGCTGGTACGGGTGGAGTGTAACGGCTGGATTTAGGTTGGGTTTGGGCTTGCATTCATGTTATTATCTATTCTATTCTGAAATGGGCCTATGGGCCATACTATTATCTGAAAAGGGCTAAGGCCCAGTTTACTGTAACTGGACAAGGCTTCGGCCCAGTTGAAACTGAGACTGATTAGGGCTTAGGCTAATGGGCTTGAGCTGACTTGGGCTCTGGATGGGCATTCTTTACACACTGAGTTTTCCAAACTCACCCCTTTTCTTTCCATCCATGCAAGTGAGCCCTAGATGGTAGACTTGGAGCTGGAAGGGATTCAGAGTGGCCACAAAGATTAAATTTTTTGTTTTCAATTATTTTATTTTATTATTTATTTAGATTATTTTTATTATGGTTTCTGGGTTGTAATAAGGCCGCTCTATTAATTTTATTTTGGGTTTTAATTCCTTACTTATTTTATTTGTTTTCACTTAAGAATAATATTGTTGAAATTGTTTTTGAAAATTGGATTTACTTGTTTTCGAAATAACACGATAAACGAACGTTTTCAAACCAAATGCACTTTCCAAAGAGTATCAAAAGTCACGTTTTTTTTTTAAACCCTATCACGATTGGTATTAAATAGGACATTTATTAAGTAATTCAGGAATTTCTCTTAAAATAACAAAAACAGTTTTGCAAAGCTCGCCCTAATCTTAGTAACTAGGTAACATGATTAGATGTAGGTGATGTGACACACCAGATTTGGCCATAACGTCTGGGTCGGGTTTGGGGTGTTACAGGTCGTGTTGATTATTGATTTGAACCTAATTTACCCGTTTTTGGCCCGTTCCTTACTCTTTTCTCTTCCTTATGCTCACCTAAGTATAAAACATGAAATAAAAGGATTAGGAGCACTAAATTCCACAAATTCAATGATAATTCATCCAGAAATTAGGCTAAGCATGAGGTAAAAATATGTATAATTTATGGTTTATCATGACACAATTACTTTACAAGGTCGTAATTGTAATAAGACTGTTAATGATAAAGATTTTATTATGAGTTCTTGTAAGAAGAATGATCTCATTGCCCAACCTTCTTTGCAGGGTACTATTCATGAAAGTGCAACTAAGCCATATTCGAGTTCATACAATAACAAGGGAACAATCATGAAGAACGAATGCTACAGATCGAAGAACTAGACAAGTGGCTGAACTACTACCAAGGGAAACCTAAGATATGCAACATCAAACCAAAGCATCACCATGCGACCCTAAGGTAAAGACGAATCAATTTAAAGTAGGGGATAAGGTACCATTAGGGGAGGTGGACCCTCGAATTTTGAATTCAAAACTTCATACAGGTGATACACCTCCATTCACAGTAATGAAAATATTTCCTTATGGTACAGTCGAGGAACACATAAGGAACTTGGTACTTTTAATGTAACACCCCAAACCCGGCCCAGATGTTACGGCCAAGTCTAGTGTGTCACATTACCTGCAACTAACCGTGTGACCTAGTTACTAAGATTAGGGCGAGCTTTGTAAAACCATACTTGTAATTTTGGAAGATAATCCAGGTTTAGTTTGAGATTGTCCTATCCACTAACCGTTTAAAATTTATCTTGTTCATTGATTTGTTGTTCATTTGTTACGAGAGCTCTATTTTGAAAACATTGATTGATTTTTAGAAAAATCCGTGCAGCCTTGTTTAAATCATTTAAATCAATTTGTAATATAAAGTAAAAATAAATAATTTAAAACCCAAATTAAAACAGTTAGAGCGGCCTTATTACATACCCAAAAATTAGAATAAAATAAAAAAATTTAAAGAAAATAATAAAGTAAAATGAATAACTTGATTAAACCCGAAATACAGTCTACGTGGCCACTCCGAATCCCTCCAGCTCCAAGTCCACCAATCTAGGGCTCACCTGCATGGATGGAAGAAAAAGGGGTGAGTTTGGAAACTCAGTGTGTAAAGAAAGCCCATCCAGAGCCCAAATCAACTCAAGCCCATTGGGCCTAAGCCCTATCCAGTCTCAATGTATATTGGGCTGAAGCCCTATTCAGATACAGTAAACTAGGCCTTAATACGGCCTGTAGGCCCATTTCAGTAACAGATCAGATATCAATTATGAATGCAAGCCCAAATCCAACCTAAATCCAACCGCTACACTCCACCCGTACTAGCCCTACACTCCATGTGGGGAATAACTCAACCCACCCAGCCCTACACTCCACAATTGCAGCATAGCTGCTCAGATAATAGTATAACGAGGCAAAGCCCCTTCAGTACGTGGTCAAGCCACTATCAGTACTTCCTCCATCAATAACCCAGTCCCATGCAACAGATAATCATGTAATGAACAGAAACAGTAAAACATGCATTTCAGTCAAATTCAACCCTAGGGGTATAACGGTCATTTTGCACTTAGGGTTAAAATAGTAATTTTGCACCTATAAGGGGTATTTCAGTAATTATACTAGTTTTTAGGGTTTTATGCATATTTTAATCCCTAATAGTCCAACTTTCATCTTAGTTATTGGGCCCTAAAACCCCTAATGGTCCGTACAGTGTCATATTACTATTTTGGCCCATTTAGCCCAAAATCTATTATCGGTTTACCAGTTTAAGCAGTTTTGGACCTACAATCTACCAGAACACGTTTATTGCCTATTTTACCCATATGGGCCTGTAAGCCCATTGGACCCACATTTAACCCATCAAAGCCCAAACTTACCGAAGTGTACGAAATTGTGCACTCACCAACCTTACCAATTCCGATTACAGATCTATTGCTTCCAACCGACCCATGAGCGGTTGTACGCTCGTTGGTCCACAAAATGCAGGAATTTCAGCATTTCAGCTTTTTAGCTTTTCCCGATTTGAACTACAAGAGGGTGTTCGATACACACCTGATTTGCAATGACTGCTAACAAGATCTCCCACGATATCCTTTATCGAAATTAGTGACTAGATCTAGATCTAGTCGTTCCACTTGTCCAAGCCCTCAGTCAGTAGCCTCAATGATTTAATACTCCAGAATGATTCCAATCTCGTTTCTAACTCAGACCTGGCATAGATCTAGCCTCTAAACACGAGCAGAGAGTGAATCTAGAGATCTAAAGGTTCGGCTCATAACTCTTTATGAGTATGGTGATTTTGGCTTTTGTTGCGAGGAAGAAAAAAGTGATTTCAAGTGGTGTTGCCGACAGAGATTAAAGGTTTGGAGGATATGAACTTCGGCCAAAGAGAAGAAGAAAGTAGGAGGATTCAGCTATAGACAAATCGGCATAAAAACAAACTTTCAAGATTTCGACTTTTATGTGTATTCGGCTATAGGGAATTGAAAGACAATGGGAATGAAAGAAAAAAAAATGGAAGAAACGGTGAGTAGAGTGATGAGGATGTTTCGGCTTGAGAAGAAAAGAAGAAGAAAAAGAATGAATGAGGATAGGAGAAGAGATTCGGCTATGGCAAATCGGCACAAGAGAAGAACTTTTCTTGTGTTTTCGGCTTTTTGGTACACTAAGAGGAGAATAGAACAAAAGTAGAAAACCCTAAGTGGCAAAACCCTGATTCGGCAAGAAGGAAAAGAATTTAAAACTTACCCTAATGGCTATTCAAACAAACGGCACAACCTCCCTTTATTTGCCGAAATTGCAATCACTAAACCCTAGCCGAATGCCCCTATCCACATGACCAAATCGGCAAAAATTAAAAGTATCATCTGATTACCCTGCAACTAGAACCTTGGTCCTAACATTTAGTCCACACGCCACTTTTTTAAGAACTTAGTAGCACCACATTGCCACTTTACCAAAGGCTTACTTGTGTCTCAATTTACTAACTTTTCCTTAAAGGCCCACTTAACCAAGTCCCCTTCACTTTAAATTCAAAACGTGATATTTCTACCGGGTTTTATTGAAGGCTTGGGCCTTCTAAAGTCCCACTAACATATTTAAACACAATTCCAATAACTCAATCACCAAAATTTCAAGATTTCACCAAAATCACAAAAATCTCGAAAATCTTGAAAATCAGGGCATTATATTTAAGGTCAATTATACTCGGCTTAAACCTTATTTTGATAATAAAACTGATAATAGGAGAGAGGAGTTTCAACTCCTTGAACCATCGTGACTGTACAAGCTTGAGAAAAGTCTAGCTTCGACTTTAAACAAGCACTTCTCGGGAGGCAACCCGAGCACTAACATAGTAAATTTCTTTAACTTAAGCTCTTAACCTCTAATCCATAAACCAACTTCCTGAATATAGGTTTTTCAAGCCACACGGCCAAGCCCACGGGCGTGCCTAAGGCCGTGGGCACACCATGGGTGGAGACACGGCCGTACGACACGGCTATGTGCAAACAGGTCAAAATTTTCCCAAGACACGGCCTTCGACAAGTAGCCATGGTCATGTGATGTGTCATGGCCAAACCTACTAAATCAACACGGGCATGCGACACGCACGTGCCTTAGGCCCGTGGTTAAGCCTGATAAATTGACACGGGCGTGTGACCTTTGAAACGAGCGTGGTAGAAGCGAACAACGAAGGACACAGCCGTGCGACATGTCTGTGTGCCTCAATTTCTATATAAACCCTCTCCCAAACATCACTATTCATCTTCCCCTTCCTCAAGCCACAACCCTAGCCGCCGCTCTCTCAACCTCACCGTCGAAATTCAGCCACCATATAAAAAAAAAATAACCCTCCCCACCATTTCTTCTCCCATTATTTCCCCTATGCACCCCAAACACAGCCACCTCCTTTTACTCTCCACGACCGTGCGCCACTACCACAACCGTGCGCCACCTCCACGACCATGCACCACCTCAACACCTGCCCTATCGGTTTCCCTTTCTCACCTATCCTTTAACTTTCATTTTTATTTTTATTTTTAGTTCTATTTATTTATTTATTTATTTATCTATTTATTCTCTATTTTTTTCACTACTCATTTGCTTCTCATATATTTCTCACGATATATTGACTAGGATTAATTATGCCATTTTGCACCCTTCATTGACTGCCACTTTTAGCTATCCTATAAAAAGTTTAATCATTTACAAATTACTGTCAAACACTTATCATAGTAGCCATCATCTTCGTAGTTTTGTTAGCTTTACTTCTAGGACATTCCGAACACTTAATTAACTCATGCATTGAGTATTCGTTAGTTCCTAATTGAACATGCTGCTAAAATAAGAAATTAAGTTTTGATTAGCTTTATTCGCTACTTAGTTGTTTAACTTATGGGTACTGATATTATATGTCCATTTTCTTTCCATTTCATTAACAATTGTCACTCTTCATGTTGCAGTTTGACGATCCAAGAACGGTCCAGTTCTGCCTCGGTGGTCTTGTCCGACAGCTTACTGTACCTGAGTTTGGTATAGCCCTGGGCCTATATACTGAACAATTCATGAAAGAGGAGGACCTCTCCAAGCTCCACCGCAATATCCACTACTCCCCTTCCAAGTGTTGGTAGGCCCTGGTCCCTACTTCAGCCACTTACGATCCCAGTTGCTCTAAGGCGATGACTCTCTCCCCGTCCCTGACGTGCTTACATGCCATTCTTGCATACACCTTGACAGGGCGACGAGAGAGCACCAGCGTCGTTAACATCCATGACGCCTATTTTTGTGGAGTATGGCACACGGGCACGTGTTCGACCTTGCCTATTTCATCGCCCTCGCCATTCAACATTAGATGGAGCGACATCGTAGGGGGTGATTTCGATGGGACCATATGTGACTCGCCTGGCTCGCCACTTCGGTCTCCTCAACACCGTAGCACAATCATACTCTCTCACTCTTATCAGTCAGATATCTCCACATGGCATCCAAAGCATGCTACACATGAGGATGATCGAGCGCCGATGTGGGACTGATCCTCCTCAGTACCGTCTAGCTCAGTCTACCAAGCAGGAGGACCCAGAGGACATTACTAATGATGTCCCTCCATCACACGAGGAGCCACCGTCTCAACCATCACCCATTCACCGTTCAGTTCATGCGGCTGCTTCATATGCTGACATATCTGAGCACCTTACATGATTCGAGTAGTAGTGCTTCCAACGCTTTGATCACATTAACACTACTCTACAGCAGATATGCCAGCATCTCCACATTTCATCACCACCCCCACCTCACGAACCATCTAAGGACTAACACTTTCGAGTCCTCTTATCTTTTTCTTTATTTTCCTTTTTATTTTTATTTTGATTTATGTGCTTATTTTTATTTTTAAGTTTCTTTAAATTTATCTTTTTCTTTATTTCAATTTCAATTTCTTTTATTTTAACAACTTAGCTTAATTTATTTTAAACATTTCATATCGGCTACTTCCTAACGAGTAAACTGTGCTAAACTACATTCCCTAAAGTTTTATTAATGCTATCGCAATTTCAAGGAGCCTAAAAGCTTAAATCCAAGTCTAATGGGAAAACCCTGCCACGATTGTTGGGTCCTACTCGACCACGATCATATCCACCACGACACTAATTATAATATTCTTTTGGCACAGAGATTGTGGATCGACACCCTTTCCTACAAGTTTCCACGCTTCCAACTTAAGGAATTAATCCAATATTCAATGACTTTCACTTTTCTCCCTATCTTAGGATTTATGCTTATATTGTTAGTAAATTTAACTTTGTACATTGAGGGCAATGTACATCTTAAGTGTGGGGGGGTTATTAAGTTTTAAGTTCACTATAAAAAAATCCCTGAAATTTACTCACTTTCACTTTTTGCATTGTTTTCAAATCCCTGAATCTTGGCCTTAACTATTAGAATGAATTCTAATTGATTTATGACTTTTATTGATATGTTTAGGATTAAGACATAGGTATTTGTGCTTTGATTATTCAAACTTTAAGACATTAGAGAATCAACCATGATAAGTTAAAAATTTTGAGAATCTAAATTTTTCTAGGTTGTTTTCCCCAAATTTAGGTATTATCTTGAAATTTGAAATTCACAGGATTGACATCAACAGCCATAATTCTAGTGAGATTTTTGAGCCTTTAGAGCATACATCCCTTCATGCTCACTTTTATTATTGCTATGAGTGAGTCAATGTTGATTTGTTATTCTAGAACTTGTTTCAATTATACATGTCGAGACCTCATCATGATTTGATATATCAAGATGATAAAGGAACCTAGGTTTTAACCCACTTACTCCATAAATAAAGGAACCTAGGTTTTAACCCACTTACTCCATACAAGCCTACCCCCATAAATTAACCCTTAGCAAACCCCCTTAAGCCTAACAAACCATCCATTGATTTACACTCATTAACCCATTAACCATTATTGTTGCAGTCCCCCTAATTATTTTGATCCCTATTTTTTTCGAGATTTGAATTGAATAATTATCTAGCTATGATTTCCTTTTCAGTTAGTTAAGTTTTTAAAATATTTGATTTGTTCTTAAAAAAATGTGTATATTTATTTTAGTTGTAATTCGATGTTTCGCATATTTCTATGTAATTATGAACTTCTGATCCTAAACGATGCTATTCAAAAGAAAAAGGCTTTATTCTAGGAATATGTTTCAGTGATAAAGATTTTTCTAGTTAGTTGATTTTTCAGCTCAATCTCAATTCTAACCCTCTTTTTCAACTTGTGACCACACCCCTAACCAAAGCCCCATTACAACCATCTAAAAACCTTTTGATCGATGTATCATATTAATCTATAGTGGTGGAGATGTGATTTTCATACAAGCCTATGGTAGTAACTTTTCATATTGACTAATGAGTGCTTCATTCCTGAACCCTAAACACTTTGAGTGATTAGAGTGAATCCCTAGTGAGGATTCAAATCTTGTTAAATTTTGAATTTAAAGGTAATTATTTAGAAGAGGGGAGAAAACCTATGTTTCTATGATAAGATTCTCAACTTAGACTATTTGAAACTTTAATGTTCTTTTAGTTGAATTCTTAATGTATGATTACTCATGGATTGATTTGAAACATTATTGATAAAGATTATAAGTTGAGAAGAACGATTTTTAATTACGGGTTGAAGATTTTGCTTAAGGACAAGCAAATGCTTAAGTGTGGGGTATTTGATAAACCGTAATTTATACATATTTTTACCCCATGATTAGCATATATTTGGATGAATTATTCATTGATTTGTGGAATTTGATGCTCCTAAACCTTTAATTTCATGTTTCCTACTTAGGCGAGCATAGGAGAGTGAAAAAACGATAAACGGGCCAAAAATAGAGAAAATGGGCCAAAGTAAGATATCAACACGGCCTAGAGTTCAACACACGGGTGAACCACACGCCCGTGCCACATTAACAGGCTTGAACACAACCTAGGCTCGATTCACACGGGCGTGCCACACGGGCGTGTCCCTGTCATAAGGAGTTTCAATTTCATAGGGTAAAAGCTACTTAGGGGCTAAGAAAGACACTCCCAACTCTATATAAAGACCCTAGGAGGCGACTATAAGGGTGTATAGTGTCCCCGCCAAGACTCAGAGTAGAAGGCAGCGAATTACTCGAAGAAAGCCGATTGATCCATCTCAGGAGCAATGATCTACATCGAGACTGAGGATCTTCCTTCAATCCTTTCAGAAGTTTTGGGTTTTCTTTAAGTTTTCTTTTCTTCTTTATTTCGAGATGTTTTCTCTTTCCATTATGAACTAAATCCCAAAATATCTGAGGGGGATGAAACCTAAGACAAATCTTGTTATTGTTATCTGAACTATATAATAAATATTTGATTTGTTCTTAATTGTGTTTTTAATTCTTAAGTTGATATTTCATGATATTAATTTAAGTCGAATGTGCTTATTCAGAGGAGCAAAAGTCCCTGTTTAAGAGTAGATCCAACACAATTAAGTAGAGTTGATCGCAATCCTAGACATAAGACGACGAAAATCTGTCGGATTAGTGATAAATTCATATTTTTACCTCATTTTTAGCCTATATTTTCGGTGAATTATTATCAATTTTGTGAGAATTGGTGCTCTTAATCTTTCTTTGTCATATCTTATACTCAGGAGAGCATAGGGAAGAGAAAAAAACGAAAAATAGACCAAAAATGAGGAAAATAGGCCAAAATGTGAAAACAACACGGCCCAAGAAGTCACCACACGACCGTGTTACACGGCCGTGCCACACAAGGTCCAACACAGCCCAGCCACAACAAGCACGGCCAGGCTACACGGCCGTGCCACCCTCAATAGGCCCACACGGCCTCTTGTCAAAACCACACGGGCGTGACACACGGGCGTGTCCCTATCGTGAGGAAGTGCAATTTCACTCGAATTTGGATACTTAGAGGCTAAGAAAGGCCTTCCAAAGCTCTATATAAAGACCTTAGGAGGCAACACTAAGGGTGTACTCTTTTCCCCTAAGAGGTGGGTACTCTTTTCTTCCAAAAGGAGTGCCTTCTTTTTGCCGACACAAGGAGTGAAAGCAAGGATTACTCTAAGGGAAGCCGATTGATTCATCCCAGAAGCCAGGAATTCTACATCTAGACAGAGGATCTCCCTAAATTCCTTCAGGGGTTTTTGGGTTCTTTATGTTTTGTTATTTTATATCTTCTGAGATGTTTTCTTTCTTAATTATGAACTAAAACCTCTCAAATACTTGAGGGGGATGAACCCTAAGACAGATCTTGTTATTATTTATTCTTGAATTATATGATAAATACTTGAATTGTTCTTAATTATGTATTCTTCATTCTTGATTTAATAATCCTAGATATTAATTCAAGAAACTGATGTGCTTAGGCAGAGGACAAAAAGTCCCAATTTTAAGAGTAGATCTACTATAATTAAGCAGAGTTGCATGCAACCCTAGACATAGGGCGACATAAATTTGACGGATTAGGGTCAAACCTAATAAGGGGATCCATAGATCGAATTAATGCAACCTAGAGGTGTTAACTAGAAAGAAACCTTGGTTAAACAAACCTAGGATTAGTTGTTATTATCCTTGGCGGAGGTATTAATATAGGTTAGGGATCTCTACGGATCAAGTCAAGTAAAGAAATCGTCTAGTTCAAGAAGTCAATAACAAGTGAAGTCTAGGTGGATTCTCCCTTGAGTATTGCCCATCCTAATTTACTCTTTGTGCACTTTTAGTTTAGTTTAGAATTAGTTTCACACAAACCCCTTATTTTTAGGCTAGATAATAGAAAGGAAGTAAGTACTAGTACTTTTGGTTCCCTTGGGTACGATAACTCGGTCTTACCACTAAACCATACTATTGTTCGATAGGTGCGCTTGCCTTTAAATCATGATATTAGTTAGTTTTTGGTGTGATCAGTTTTTATAAATTTTATTACTTAATATCGTGAGTATCAATTAGAGTCAAATCTAATAGGGGGATCCATAGATCGAGTTAATGCAAAACTAGGGGTTTTAATTAGAAAGAGATTTCAATTAATCAACCTAGGGTTAGTTATTCTTATTCTTGACGGAGATATTAACATAATTTAGGGATCTCTATGAATCAAGTCGAATGAAGAAATCGTCTAGTTCAGGGTTAAATAACAAGTAAAGTCTAGGTGGATTCTTCCTTAGGTATTGCCTTTGTCAATTAAGTTTTCCTAAAACTAATTTCCCAATTTACTCTTTGCCGTGTCTTTAGTTAGCTAGAATTTTAGTTTACTAACAAATCCCTATTTATTTTTAGGCTAGATAATAGGAAGAAAGTCATTACTAGTATTTTTAGTTCATTGGATTCGATATTTCGGTCTTGCCACAACTATACTACTACTCGATAGGTGTGCTTGCCTTTTATCGTGATAATAGTTAGTTTCCAGGTACGATCATTATTACTTCATTGAAATCACGATCACATGTATAGGCTAGTTAGTTAGGAAGTGTATAAGTATTTTTGGTTATTGAAGCTTAAAGTAGTTTGATAGGACTAGCCAAGTGTTTTGGATCATAGTAATGTGTTTGACCTTGAAATGGCTTGTAAAGGTTGGTATATTTGGCCATTTAAGTTGGCTAACCTTGGTTATATTTATGAGCATGTGATGTTGCCTTTCTTTGATGCGTAAGTTTGCATGGTTTCATTGGATAAGTGTGCGATGTCCATGTATGATAGATGTAGCATGTGAATAGTGTGTTAATGTCTTGGCTGTGGATGTTTGATGGCTTAATTATGTCAAGTTATGTGTCGTTGAATTGGTGCAAGTTTGATTGTGTTTCAGGGTGGCAAATGGCTTGGAAAATAGCCTTAAAGTTGTCCACACGGGTAGACACACGGGCATGTGTCTAGGCCATGTGTGACACACAGTTTGCCCCATAGGCGTATGAACAGGCCATGTGTCCCCTACATCGTAATTTTGAGAAACAGAATGCCTAGTATGGAGCACATAGGCAGAGACACAGGCATGTGTCTCAACCATATGGACAGCACGGCCTCAGACACGGGCGTGTGCCAAGGGCGTGCGAAGTCTGCAGCTATTTTGCGAGAATTTAATTCGTCACACATCCTAGCACATAAACGTGTGGCTCAGCCATATGGTTTTATTGGCTAATGATGTCATAAACAAAGAGTTACACGGGGTATGGACACGGGCATGTGTGACCACACGGCCTACCCACACGAGCGTGTCCCAAGCCACACGGATGTGCGACCCTTATTTTAGGCAAAAATTTTCTAAGTATTGACAAACTTTCCAAAGTCTTTATTTAGTCCCGAGCCACTTCCAAAGTGTGTTTTGGGCCTCGTAGGCCCATAATAAGGATGTTATGAATATGTATGAACTTTTTTAAATTTGATGTAAATTTATGGCCTGATTTTGTATGATTTCTTGTGTTTAAGTTTCGTAATGCCTTATATCATGTTTCGATGGGAATCCGGGTAAGAGGTGTTACATTTAGTGGTATCAAAGCTATGGTTTAGTCGATTCTAGCACTAGCAAAGCATATGTGAGTCTAGCTATACATGCCACGTTACTACCTATGATAGTGTGATGTCTCCAACCTCTAACAAAATTGCTTTGTTGAAACAGAGATGCTTTCCAACTGAGCTATTTTCAAAAACATTGAAAGTGATACTAAGATATTAAAAAATGTGTTTGTGATGAGTCGAAACTTGGAAAGGTATGAATGATAGTTCATGAAATGTATGTGATGATGTACAAAATAAAATAACCATAAGTTGAGAAATATGGGTAAAATGTCATTGTTTCGGTTGAACATTGTATGGCGATGGATTGTAGTGATTTTATGAAACGAATAAAGTGTTATAAGTGTTATGAAAGGATTTAGCCTGAAATGGCAATGCTGTTATATCATATGTGACTTGGAAGTGTGTTCTTTGAATATGTGCAAAAGGGACACTTTTGAATATGAATCAACGAACTGTGACATGCATACCTCGAGTATGCTACCCGAGTATCCATTGAAACTACCATAGTTCAATGAGAATTATCCTTGAAATATGGAAAAGTGAAATGAAATAAAAGTTTATATTCTGATAAGAACCTATGTTGTTTGGAAGTTGATGAATGATAAATTATACATGTTTTTACCTCATGCTTAGCCCAATTTCTGGATGAATTAACCTTTGATTTGTGTAAATTGATGCTCTTAAACCTTTAATTTCATGTTTTATACTCAGGTGAGCATAGGGAAGAGAAAAGAGCAAGGAACGGCCCAAAACGAGCAATTTAGGCCCAATTCAATAATCAACATGGCCTGAGAGTTCGTCACACGGCCGTGCCACCTTAAAGCTCAAACATGGCCCAACATTGACTCACACGGTCGTGCCACACGAAACAGACCCGAACACGGCCCATAGTCGAAGTCACACGGCTGTGGCACACGGGCATGTCCCTGTCGTAAGGAAGTGCAATTTCACTCAGAAAAGGCTACTTAGGGGCTAAGAAAGGCATTCCAAAGCTCTATATAAGGACCCTAGGGGGCAACTACAAAGGGGTACTTTTCTCACCTCAAGAATGTGCATTATTCCCGCTAACACAAAGAGTAGAAGCAGGGAATTACTCCAAAGGAAGCCGATTGATCCATCTTAGAAGCCGGATTCTCCTTCAAGACTGAAGATCTCCCTTCAATTTCTTACAGGGGTTTTTGGGTTCTTTATGTTTTGTTATCTTTATTCTTCTGAGATGTTTTCTTTTATAATTATGAACTAAATCCCCCAAATACTTGAGGGGGATGACACTAAGACGGATCTTGTTATTATTTTATCTTGAGTTATATGATAAATACTTGAATTTTTCTTAATTATGTGTTCTTAATTCTTGCTTTAAATCTAACACCCAACACCTAGCCTAGAAGTTAGGCCCGAGTCTAGCGTGCCACATTGAAGTGTTTTTCGAAAACCATGTTTTCAAAGAAACCCTTCTTAAAGAAACTTGTTGCAAACTAAAACTTGTGTTTGTTTATTTTCAAAACATGGTCAACTAAAAGTTAATCCCTTTTAAAAACATTATTACCTTTAAAACCTTCTTTGTTGCGAAAGCTTAATTTAGTTAGTTACGGAAGACGTAGTGTTCGAAAACAGTTAACATTTTGGAAAATCACGATTCACCTCTAGCATATATAATTCAAAGTAAATAAAAGCCTTAAAATAAAAATCCAGAAATTATAAAAGGCCTTATTACAAACTAAACCCAAAATAAAGTACTTGAGAGTAAATAATCAAAACAGAAAGCATAAGCAGTGTGTGGCCTTCTCCGAGTCCCTCGCAGCTCCGATCCATACCTGAAAGGTTAATAAATGGGGTGAGTTTATGGAAACAAAGTGTGTAATCCCCTACTACAAATACGAACAATCAGTCATGTAAAAGAATTAAAAAGTTTGCCCTACCACAGTTCCAGTATCAATTGGGCCTTAGCCCATTATAAAACGCAGTACCAGATGGACCTTAGCTCATTACAGAATCAGAAACGTTATCAGAACTAGAATCAAAATCAGAACCAGAATCAGAATCAGGTAACGGAATCAGAATCAGAATCAGAATCAATATCAGTATCAGTTAACAGAATCAGAACCAAAATCAGTACAGTTAACAAAATCAGAATCAGAATCAGTATCAGTTAACAGAATCAAAATCAGAATCAGTACCAGTTAATAGAATCAGAATCAGAATCAAGATCAGTTAATAGAATCAGAATTAGAATCAGGTAACAGAATCAAAATTAGAATGTGAATGCAATCCCAACCCAGTCCAACCCTACACACCACCCGTACCAGCCCTACACACCATGTGGGGAATAGCTCAACCCACCTAGTCCTACACACCATAGTCGCAACAGAGTTGCTTAGATAGATATCGTGGCAGAGCCACCAGAATCAGATAACGTGGCAAAGCCACTTAACAGAATACGTGGCACAAAGCCATCGATAACGGGTCTATAATCGGCACAAAGCCTATGATATTGACACAAAGCCTTAGGTAATGGCACAAAGCCCATAACAACGGCACGAAGCCCACAATATCGATACGAAGCCCACAATAACGGCACACAGCCTTTGGTAATGGCACAAAGCCCATAATAACGACACGAAGCCCACAATATCAATACGAAGCCTACAATAACGGTACACAGCCTTCGGTAACATGACCAGCACTCAGCCATCGATTGGTCCACAGTCGTCTCGGGCGACCTGTGTGACCTTATCAAATCAGTACGAATATACGGCTCTTAACCTTCGGTGGATCCATAGTCGTCAAGCAACCATGCGATCCTAACAGATCAGATCTTTCTCCGTACAAAATCCCAACCCATGCAACATGTCATGTATGCAGAATGTCATGCCCATATTTGAATCAAACAATCACAGTCAAGTCATTCATATCACCAGCATATATTCACAATCACATCCGTCAAACACACAGTCCAAGTCAGTCACATGCCCACAAGGGCAAAACAGTCATTTAACACCTTAGGGGCAAAATGGTAATTTTACCCCATAGGGGTATCTCGATAATTCTACCCTACAGGGGTATTTCGGTAATTATACCCTATAGGGGTATTTCGGTAATTCCACCCTATAAGGGTATTTTGGTAATTCTACCCTACAGGGGTATTTCAGTAATTTCACAAATCAATGGTAAAGCGATAATTTTACAAATCAGGGGTAAAATGGTAACTTTATAAATTAGGGGTAAAACGATAATCTTACAAATTAGGGGTAAAATGGTAATTTTACAAATTAGGGGTAAAACGACAATTTTACAAATCAATGGTAAAATGATAATTTTACAAATTAGGGGTAAAATGATAATTTTACAAATTAGGGGTAAAACGGTAATTCTGTAAATCAGGGTTACTTTGGTAATTTTACAAGTCGAGGGTATTTCAGTAATTTAGTAAACTAAAGCATTCTAAAAAGAGATAACAATACGAATGGGCCTAAAACCCATTCTCGACCCAAATGGGCCCACACGCTCGTGTGGCCCTTTTAGCCCAAATCTAGCCACAGATATGAGGTTCACCTAGTCTAGTCCAATATTTACTACACAATCAAACAACTTATCCAATGCCCAATGGGCCCACATGGCCCCTTTTGACCCATCGCGGCCCGAAGTAGCTGTCCTACAACAAGAGTAGTGAGAAATACACACCTGATAGGAGACTGGACTTAATCTGCGCTCTGACCACTCTTAGCCGACGCCCAACCCAAACGAGAACGCCATAAAACGAAAGGGATCAGCCAAGAAAGGTACCCCTTACTCTCCTCATGGATAGCTCTATTTAAAGCTAGCTTCTCGCCTACTCCCATGCTAGCTTCCCGATATGGGATCCCACCATCAATCCTCCAAAATAAACTCATTAGCAAAATAACCAACCTTTGCGTGCAAAGGGATTCGAACCATAGTCCTCTCAATAACCATGCCACACCACCACCACTAGGACACAAGCTCCTTTGTGTCATAAGTCCAACACATTTAACTTTAAAGCCAAGACTTGAACCTTGGATCCCCTTGCTTCCTTTATGGCATCACTTCCTTGCCACTAGACCACATCTCATTTTGTGTCATGCTTTCACCAAAAATATTCTTAAAGCCTACCCACTAATGTTAA
The DNA here is from genome assembly GCA_020496765.1 of Gossypium stocksii. NCBI lineage: Eukaryota > Viridiplantae > Streptophyta > Magnoliopsida > Malvales > Malvaceae > Gossypium > Gossypium stocksii. The sequence continues at coordinate 68,101,356 of CM035622.1, forward strand.
GGCTCCCATAAAAGAAAAACATAAATTTTTGTTAAGGCCCAGGTTTGAACCCAGGACTTCTCCAACACTCCCCAAACCCCTTAGCCATCACAACAATACGCCATTCAATGAATATGGGCTCGGGGCCCATTACGCAACCCAAGTAGGGCCCACGTGCTCGCATGACCCGCCAAGCCAGATTTGCCTACAGCTATATGTACGACACAGCCGGACCACTAATTCTCGTAAGTCCGAAGACAACGACCCGTGTGGGCCCACAAGCCCATTGGGCCCACACGACCCATTCTTTCAGGCCCAATTTTGGGGTGTTACAATAATAGTCCTAGGTATTAATTCAAGTATTGATGTGCTTATTCAAAGGAACAAAAGTCCCTATTTAAGAGTAGTTCTAGCATAATTAAGCGGAGTTGCATGCAACTCTAGACATAGGGCGACATAAATCTGCCAGATTACGGTCAAACCTAATAAGGGGATCCATAGATCGAGTTAATGCAAGACTAGGGGTTTTAACTAGAAAGAGACTTCAGTTAATCAACCTAGTATTAGTTGTTCTTATCCTTGACGGAGGTATTAACATAAATTAGGGATTTCTACGGATCAAGTCAAGTGAATAAATCGTCTAGCTCAAGAATCGATAACAAGTGAAGTCTAGGTAGATTCTCCCTTGAGTATTGTCCAAATCAATCAGTTTTCCCAAAGAGTTTCTTCCCCAATTCACTTTTTGTGCATTCTTAGTTTAGTTTTAGAATTAGTTTAGTTTCATAAAAATCCCTCTTTTATTTCTAGGTTAAATAATAGAAAGAAAGTTAGTACTAGTACTTTTGGTTCCTTTGGGTTTGATATCTCGGTCTTGCCACTAAACTATACTACTGTTCGATAGGTGCGCTTGCCTTAAGTTGTGATATTAGTTAGTTTTGGGTACGATCATATTTTATAAATTTTATTACTTCGTATCACGCGATATTAAGTTTTTGGCGCCGTTGCTGGGGAATTGAAATATTAGGAACACTCTATTTTTATTACTTTAGCCATTTTTACTTTTATTTATTTTTTAGCTTATTTTTCTTTTTTTTATTTTTTTATTTACCATAATTTTCTTTTCTTCCAAGTACCTCTAGTTTATGACTAGAAGGAACCTAGAAGGACCACTGCTTTTGGACGAAGATTTAGAAGTTACCATTCGCAGAACTCGCTGAGAGAAAAGAAGAAGCCTACAATATCCAGAACAGGGACAAGAACAAGAGCTAGAACCTACTGAAGAGATGGAAGTAAATCTACCACCTCCCGTAATAGTCGCAAAACCAGTAAACCAAAATAATGCTCCACGCACTATGTTAGATTACGCTAAACTCAGTTTGGCTGGTACTGAATCTAGTATTGTTAGGCCTTCTATTGCTGCAAATAATTTTGAATTGAAACCTAACACTATTTAGATGATTCAGCAAATTGTGCAGTTTGATGGTTTACAGGATGAAGATCCCAATTCTCACTTAGCCAATTTCTTGGAATTTTACGACACTTTTAAGATAAATGGTGTTTCTGAAGATACCATTCGCCTCCGATTATTTCCTTTTTCTCTAAGGAATAAAGCTAAACAGTGGTTAAATTCTTTACCACGTGGATCAATCACTACACAGGAACAGATGACTGAAAAGTTTTTGCTCAAATATTTTTCGCTGGCTAAAACGGAAAAAATTAAGGAATGATATCTCTTCTTTTGTACAGATAGATTTAGAGACGCTTTACGACGCCTGGGAGAGATACAAAGATTTCTTAAGAAGGTGCCCTCACCATGGGTTACCTCTATGGCTACAAGTTCAAACCTTTCACAATGGTTTGAACCTTTCAACAAAGCAGATGATTGATGCAGCCATCAGTGGAACAATCAACAATAAAACACCAGAACCAGCCTATGAATTTATTGAAGAGATGTCACTGAATAACTATCAGTGGCAAGTCATGAGGACAAAGCCAACGAAGACAGCAGGAGTTTTAATATTGATGCAGTTACAATGCTTTCCTCTCAGGTAGAACTCTTAAATAAAAAGATTGATGGTTTTATTAGTTCTACATGGGTACATCTAGTCATGCAGTGTGACTCAAACCTAGGAAGAGTGAGCGAGCCATACGGACATAGCACAAAAAGCGAACAAATGAATTATATGGGTAATAATTCTCGATCTCAAAACAATCCTTACAGTAATACTTATAATGCATGTTGGAGGAATCACCCAAATTTTTCATGAGGCAATCAAGGAAATCAAAGACCACCACCACCACCTCCGAGATTCTAGCAACCACCCCATCAGCAAGAGAAAAAGTCAAATCTTGAAGAGATGTTGGAAAAATTCATATCAGTTTTTGAAACCTGTTTTTAGAACACCGAAACAACACTTAAGAACCAACAAGCCTCTATCTAAGGGCTCGAAAATTAGATTGGTCAACTCGCAAAGATGATCTCTGAGAGACCATAGGGTAGCTTGCCGAGTAACACAGAAACTAACCCAAGAGAACAAGTTCAGGCCATCACTATACTTAATGTAAAAGGGTTAGATGAACTAAAACTGATGCAAGATACTCTGGTAAGCAATAACAAGGATAAGGTAAGTCATGATACACAAAAATTGGTAAGTGAAGAGTATAAACCTCGTGTGCCATACCCCAATGTGACAAGGAAAGACCACACTGATGAAAAATTTGGTAAATTTCTTAAACTCTTAAAGAAATTACATATTAACTTACCGTTATTGAAGCTCCTTTACAGATGCCAAACGCAGTTAAATTTTTAAGGGAGCTTTTAGCGAACAAATGGAAGTTGGATGAATCATCGTATGTGGAATTGAATGCAATGTGCTTAGTTATTCTATAGAATAAGCTGCCCAACAAGCTGAAAGATCCAGGGAGTTTTACTATTCCTTGCTTACTCAGTAGCTTAGATGTTAAAAATGCTTTAGCTGATTTAGGGGCAAGTATAAATGTCATGCCGCTTAAATTGTTTAAACAACTAGGCCTAGGGAAACCTAAACAACCCAAGATGAGCATTCAATTAGCTGATAAAATGATTAGATTCCCTAAAGGTATAATTGAATATGTGCTTGTCAAGATTGATAAATTTATATTCCCAGTAGATTTTATTGTGTTAGATATGGAGGAAGATAGTACTGTACCCTTTATTCTAGGGCGACCTTTTTTAGTAACTATTAGGACCATAATTGACGTAGGCACAAGTGAACTTACTCTTCGTGTAGGTGATGATAAAATTACTTTACAAGCTCGTGACTCAAATAAAAATGCTGATAAAGATATTAATACGAGTCCTTTTAAAAAGAATAATCTCACCATCCAACCTTCTATGCAGGATACACTTCACATAAAAGCAACCCATCCACAGACAGTTCCTTCCAAGGAAGACATCCCTAAAAGGCGAATGCTTCAGATTAAGGAACTCAACGAGTGGTTGAACTATCACGAAAAACCCAAAACATGCCACACCAAGCCTGAGCACCACTAAGACTACCCTCAGGTAGAAACAAATCCGATCAAGGTAGGTGATAAGGTGGTCTTCGGAGAAAATGACCCTTAAATACTAAATTAAAAAGAATACACAAGTGACCCTCTTTACTTCATGGTAATGAAAATATTTCCCTATGGTACAGTGAGATAAGTCATGAGTCACTTGGCACTTTCAAGGTAAATCAAACCCGACTCAAACTTTATTTTGATAATGAAACTGAAAACAGGTTAGAAGAGTTCCAACTCTTCAAACCACCATGACCATACCAACATGAGCAAAGTGAAGCTTAGACTCTAAATAAGCGCTTCTCGGGAGGCAACCCAAGCACTAACACCACTAACCATTCTATTGGATTTTATTTCATTTTTATGTTGTTTTTAGTGCAGGATTTTCAGACCCCACGGCCAGACACACGGCCGTGGCTCAGGTCATGTGAAAATAGGGCTAAAATTCTCCCAACACGGGATGTCTTAAATTCCTACGGTTGTGTGAGGTGCCCGTAGGCAAACCTGTTCAGCATTACATGGGCGTGGCACCAAATATACACAGGCGTGTGTGATCGAACATAGATGTGCCCTTACCCCGTGGTCGACACTGTTAAATTACACACGGGCATGCAACACGCCCGTGTCCCGAGACCGTGGTCGAGCCTGTCATTCCAAACACAGGCGTGTGACCATCTACAGGGTCGTGGGAGAAGCGAACATCGAAGGACACTGCCGTGCGACACGGCCGTGTGCCCCAACACGCCCTAGTAACACGAGCGTGTGTATTGAACTAGACGCGCCAAAATCCCTACCTCGCGGACCATTTGAGGATTAGACTTCTCTAATCCTCTTATCTTCTACTTTATTTTCCTTCCATTTTCATTTTTATTTTTATTTTTATTTTCATTTTTATTTTTATTATTAGGTTATTTAGATTTTTCTTTATCCTTATCTTTATCTAACTTTATTAGAATAGTTTTAATTTTTATTTTATTTTATTTTTATCACTTTATCAGCTAGTTCCTAATGAGTTATTGCTCTCATCTTAAAACACCTAAAATCCCTTAAGTATTATCGCAGTTTCAAAGAAGCTTTCCAACTCACATCCAGCTCAAAAGGGAAAAACACTCCACGACTGCCATGTCCTACGCTGGCCATCACAATCTTCTTGATAGCATAGCGATTGTGGCATAAACACCCTTCCCTACAAATCTTCAGACCTACATCTCAAGGAATTCATCCAATTTACGGAGTTTCATTTCTTTCCCAATATTATGATATTATGCTACTAATGTATCTTTGTACATTGAGGGCAATGTACATCTTAAGTGTGGGGAGGAACTTTCAGTCATTGTATTCTCCTTGAAACCCCTAAAAATTTTCAAAACTAACATTTTGCATTGTTCTCAAAATTTTGAATTATCACTTTCACTCTCTGCATTATCTTTAATCTGCTATTAGGATGAAATCTGATTGATTTATGATTTTTATTGATATGTTGAGAATTAAGAATAGGTACTTACGCTTTGATCATTCAAACTTTAAGACATTAGGGAATCAAGCATGATAAGTTGAAATTTTTGAGAATTTAAATTTTTTATAGGTTATTTTCCCTAATTTTAAGTATTATCTTAAGATTTGAAATTCGCAGGATTGACATCAAAAGCCATAATTCTAGTGAGATTTTTAAGCCTTTTGAGCATACATTCTTTTGTGCTCATTTTTATTATTGCTTTGGGTGAGTCAATACTGATTGTTATTCTAGAACTTGCTTCAATTATACATGTCAAGACCACATCATTGATTTGATATACCGAGATGATAAAGGCACCTAGAATTTAACCCACTTACTCCACGAAAGCCTACCTTCATAAATTAACCTCTACTGAACCCCATTGAGCCTAACAACCCATTCTTTGACTTACCTATAATATTAACCTATAACCTATTTTTTTGATGAATTCCATTCAATTATTTTGATCCCTATTTTTGTTGAGATTTGAATTGAATTTTTTATCTAGCTTTATTCTCTTTTTCAGTTTGTAAAGGTTGTAAATATACAAAGTATTATACTTGATTTGTTCTTAAAAAAAATGTACATACAGTTAATTCCGTTGTAATCTATAATAGTTCAATAGTTTTTGCATATTCTCACAAGCTTCCAAATCCAAAATGATGTCATCAGAAGGCTTAGCTCTAAGAATATGTTCTAGTGATAGAGATTTTTCTAGCTAAATGATTCTTCAATTCAATCTCAATTTTAACCCTTCTTTTTTAGCTTGTGACAACACCCCTAACCAAAGCCCCATTACAACCATTAAAAGAGCTTTTGATCGATGTGTCATATCAATCTATAGTGGTAGAGATTTGATTTTCTTGCAAGCCTGTGGTAATAACTTTTTAGGTTGACTAAAGAGTGCTTAATTCTTGAACCTTAAACACTTTGAGTGGATAGAGTGAACCTTTAGTGAGGATGTCAAATCCTGTTAATTTTGATTGAAAGGTAATTACTTAAGAGAAGGAAGGAAACCTATGTTTCTGTGATAAAGTTCTCAACTTAGAATGTTTGAAACTTTGATGTTCTTTTGGTTGAATTTTCATTGTATGATTACTTATGGATTAGTTTGAAACGTTATTGATACGGGTTATAAATTGAGAAGAATGATTCTTAACCGTGGACTGAGATTTTGCTTGAGGACAAGCAAATGCTTAAGTGTGGGGGTATTTGATAAACGATAAATTATACATGTTTTTACCCCATGCTTAGACCAATTTCTGGATAAATTAACCCTTGATTTGTGTAAATTGATGCTCTTAAACCTTTAATTTCATGTCTTATACTCAGGTGAGCATAGGGAAGAGAAAATAGCAAGGAACAAGCCAAAAACGAGTAATTTAGGCCCAATTCAATAATTAACACGGCCTGGGAATTCGTCACACGGCCATGCCACATGGCCATGCCACCTTAAAGCTCAAACACAGCCCAACCCTGACTCACACGGCTGTGCCACACCAAACAGACCCGAACACAGCCCATAGTCGAAGTCACACGGCCGTGGCACACTGGTGTGTCCCTGTGGTGAGGAAGTGCAATTTCACTCAGAAAAGGCTGATTAAGGGCTAAGAAAGGCATTCCAAAGCTCTATATAAGGACCCTAGGGGACAACTACAAAGGGGTACGTTTCTCACCTCAAGAAGGTGCCTTATTCCCGCTAGCACAAAGAGTAGAAGCAGGGAATTACTCCAAAAGAAGCCGATTGATCCATCTCAGAAGCCGGATTCTCCTTCAAGACTGAAGATCTCCCTTCAATTTCTTACAAGGGTTTTTGGGTTCTTTATGTTTTGTTATCTTTATTCTTCTGAGATGTTTTCTTTTATAATTATGAACTAAATCCCCCAAATACTTGAGGGGGATGAAACCTAAGACCGATCTTGTTATTATTTTATCTTGAGTTATATGATAAATACTTGAATTGTTCTTAATTATGTGTTCTTAATTCTTGCATTAATAGTCCTAAGTATTAATTCAAGTATTGATGTGCTTATTTAGAGGAGCAAAAGTCCCTGTTTAAGAGTAGGTCTAGCATAATTAAGTAGAGTTGCATACAACCCTAGACATAGGGCAACATAAATTTGTCGGATTAGGGTCAAACCTAATAAAGGGGTCCATAGATCGAGTTAATGCAAGACTAGGGGTTTTAACTAGAAAGAGATTTCAGTTAATCAACCTAGTATTAGTTGTTCTTATCCTCGACGGAGGTATTAACATAAATTAGGAATTTCTACGGATCAAGTCAAGTGAATAAATCGTCTAGCTCAAGAATCGATAACAAGTGAAGTCTAGGTGGATTCTCCCTTGAGTATTGTCCAAATCAATCAGTTTTCCCAAAGAGTTTCTTCCCCGGTTCACTTTTTGTACATTCTTAGTTTAGTTTTAGAATTAGTTTAGTTTCATAAAAATCTCCCTTTTATTTCTAGGTTAAATAATAGAAAGAAAGTTAGTACTAGTACTTTTGGTTCCTTTGGGTTCAATATCTCAAGTTAGTACTAGTACTTTTGGTTCCTTTGGGTTCAATATCTCAGTCTTGCCACTAAACTATACTACTGTTTGATAGGTGTGCTTGCCTTAAGTCGTGATGTTAGTTAGTTTTGGGTATGATCATATTTTATAAATTTTATTACTTCGTATCACGCGATATCAGAATCCATATATTGTCATGTGCCTAAGTTGTTTGATTAAGTAGGTGTGATAAGTTAGTTTACTTAAAATTCATGGAATATATGTATGAGTGCACTATTTGGATAAGATAATCAGAAAGTTTGTGTAACATAAATATGTATGTTAATTTGCCTGAAGTGAATTTGTATAACTTGATAATATTAAGATGATGATGAATGTTAAGTCATATGCGTGTATATATGAGAGTCAAGTTAGAGGCTTTACGACCTCACCCCCTTACCAATATAGCTTTTTATAACGAAATCCCATGAGATCTACATTGAATGAGTTCACAAGTAAGAGACTAAAGAGTTTAGTAGCGGAATAACTAATAATGTGGTCAGAATTGGGAGTAGTTTGGCAAATAAATACAGTGTCAGCAAAAGTGACAGATTATTCTAAAGACCATTTGGATTTCGCAATGTCATGGTAAAAGGAAAAGTTAATCCCGGTTAATTGACTCATTCAAGTATGAGGTCTAAAGTGTGCATCTGTTGGAATTTCTTTCAGATCGATTTTGGTTAGTGAACGGAATAATACGGGATCAGTGATGACAAAATTAGTTAAAGAAATGATATTTGAATCGTAAAGATATCTTAGTGTAACAGTTGTAATTGATCAGATTCTGATGATCTCTCATGGGTATTTTATATATTCATTTATCCTCAGAGATATAAGTGATTGTTTGTTTTCTGATGAATTTTTTTATCGTATGAGAATGCTAGCTGATTGTAATGTTAGAAGAAATCAATGTTGGTCTGGTTGGTTGATGATCGACCTATCTTATCTCTCTTTAAGATTTATTCTATTATGTTTGGAATAAAAGTTGATGGTGAAAATTTATGTGAGGCTATTCTTCTAGTCTACTGAATGTTGTTTTGCACTATGTATATTGGAAAATATATTATTTCTGTTACAACTAATTTCAGAGTGTGTAAGCATTGTTTTTCTTTTGGATTTCTCTGAGGAATCATCAAGATCACCATTATTTTCTTGAACGTGGTGATTCTGGTATCGGATTTCTCTAATTTTCATGAAAGGAATTGACATTGACAAAAGTATAAGTAGTGGAAGCTTAAGCTTGAATTGTATAATGGTTTTCTTTTCTCAGGTAAGTTCCATTAAGGTCAGTGAGTTCAATCAGTACACTTTATCTTTTTGAGCTAATGTAGTTGTGAAGATCTTTGATTAGCGTGCTAAAGGAATTATAAAAGAACGTATGTTTGAGTTGTTTAGTAACATAAAGAAGCAAATAAATTGATATGTTATTATTTGATAATTGAGACCGACTCAATGTTTTATCGAAGTGAATTGGTTAGTTGAAACGTAAATTGAGTTATATGCATTTAAATTATCCTCAGGAAAGAAAATAAAATCTTGTGCCTTCATGAGTGAATAGATGGGCAGTTTGAAGGAGGAATACATATCCTAGAAAGTATGGTACGAAAATATACATATTAGATTTGCTCTAATCAAATGATGTTGTTAAGAGTTAAAGCTATTCCAATTGGTAAAGTTATCACATTGGTGAAAGTTTGAACGGTCTGTTAGATGTTAAGTCAAGTTGAAAATAATTAAGGTGTTATTAACCAAAGAACTGGTAATAGATTCTACCTAAAATGACATAGCAAGGGTGCCTTGAAGTGTTATAAGTTTATGAGTTAGTAAATGATTATTCATCCAATGAAAACTATTATAATCGGTATTGTTCTAAACAGGAAGTCTTTGAGTGTATTGCAGGTTGTAGATAAGAGATTAATATTATCTAATAATGATCAGGTATTAACTAAGTTAGAAACCAAATTGATGTTTATTCGGCGAATGTGTGAAGCTTTGAAATGTGTCAGTGAATCGTAAGTCAAAAAGAGTTTAATGTGAGATGACTTCGGAATTAGAGTTTCAAATTTGAAATTAATGATTATTTGTTGTTACAAGACAGAGTTTGCGTACTGAGAAATTTAGAGATATTTTGACTTTATGCTTAGATATTTCCTTTGTCAGCAAACTAAGGCTAAGTATCAAGTATCTTTGGGACTGTCATAGCATGTGCTGATATCTGTGATGGAAATGAGATAGAAATTTGATGAATATGTATCAAAATTTTTCTTATCACTGAAAAAGGGAGATGTTATGTGAATTATTGTTAATTATTCAATGAAGTTACATATTTTACCTCGGTAAATACAAATATCTCTATTGATAGACTAGCTAAGTTATAAATTTACGAAATTGTTAGTTTACATAGAGTATCAGTCTTCATTGATTTGAATAAAGATCCAAAGTTATGTTGAGATTTTGAAGGGAACTACAATGAGATTGAGTGCGGAATTATATTTTATTTCTGCATTTCATCCTTAAACTGAAAGTCAATCTAAGAAAGTGGTTCAGATTCTCGAAAGTATGTTCTATCATTAAGTCTTAGAATTTGAAAGCAACTGAAAAGAGACAAATGATGTTAGTTGAATTCAAGTATATTAGTAGTTATGATGTAAGTATAAGGATGATAATGTAAGAAATATTGTATGGTTACAATTACTGAACTCCGTTGTTATTGGATCGAATTTTGTGACAAAAAGATTCGTGGAATTAAATTCCTTATAGAAATTATGGGAAAAGTGAAAGTAATTCGTAATGGTTTGTGACAACCCGAATTAGGGGCTAGTCAGAATAGTGGTTTCGTAACCACAAATCCGAAGTGAAAATTTTTAATTATGTGAAATTTTGATGATATCTGTTTGATTGAATATTAGAGTTAAAATATTGTTTGAAAATTTTACTGTATTGATGTTTAATTGCTCGATAAGGACTAAATTGAGAAAAGTGTAAAATGTGCCTATTAGATGATAATTGGACTTGATTGAATTGTTGCATGAAATAGGAAGCTTTTATGTGGCAATAAAACCATGAGTGAGTATTATGGACCAAAATAGCCTTACATGGAAAATCTCTAAGTAATAGATGGAAGGGCATTTTTGTCAAAAGTGAGTAAAAGACAAAATAGATGAAATAAAACATCATCTTCTCCATGAAACACCCCATGTGCAGCTGAAAATCCCTAACTCTATAGCCAAAGGTTTCAAAATTTTTCAAGCTTCCATGTAAGTACAATTTGGTCCCTTTTTCAATTATTTTTGCATTTTTTGACTCCTTGAAGTTTGTATTTCATTATTCTACCATTTATTTGAAGAAAATTTGAGGGTTAAAAATTTACCCATTTGTGAAATGAGTGTCTTTGGCTCACTAATGGTAGATAATGGAAGTTTTAAATGCTATATGCATGTTTTAATTGATAAAATTGAATGAAAATTCATAAAGAGGGACTAATTTGTAGAGATTATAAATTGTTCCTAAATGTGTGGAATAATGAATATTTGAGTGTTATATTTGTAAAAATAGGCTTAATAAGCCTATGGAATAAAGAAAATGAAATTTTGATGTCTAAGGGACTAATTAGTAATTATTGCAAAGTTGAGGGGTAAAATTTGAAATTTGCCCCAAATGTGAACTGTGACCATATTGAAATAGATACATGATATATGTGCTATATGTGTTAATTTAGATCAAGAACAGTCTGAAAGAGCCCGTGATCAGGGAAAAGAGAAAGCCCTCGACTAATTTCGAAAATTTATCTTTTTTTGGCAATCCAGGTAAGTTATATGTAATTCTAGCGAATTCGATTAGTTCTGTTAGAATATTTGCTTATATGATGATACATGGATAATTGCTCTGTGAGGTGACTGAATGTATGGAAAATAGTATTGACTGTAAACTCCGATTGATCATTGTATGTGCTTTTGAAACTACTGATTTATGCATTATTTGTAAATCCCAATTGAGCAAGTAGGAATAGACATAGATAACAGTGACATGTCACTTGAGGCATACTGTTCCGACTGTTATAGTTACCCGGGTGCTAGGTAGTCTTGCATGTGTTGCAGACACCTGCCAGCTTGTGTGAGCAGGCCCGTGGTTAACTCCTGTACTGTTACTGATTGTAGCTTCAGCTACCGCACTGATTGTAGCATCGGCTACCCTACTGTTAGTAGCTTTGGCTACTTCATGGCTTCGCCATGTCTGTATGGCACTTATGTGCTAACCTCTGTATATCTATTCATATTCCAAAATTGCTCAACGGGAATTAGATTAACTGTATTGTGATGAAGTGATTGTACAGGTGAACTGAAAATGGTACGGTATACTGAGAATGTTATTGCTAAGCATGTTCATGGTTGGTATGTGGAATAAGCACAAAGAGTAAGCTAGTTGTATAATATGATGATAATTTACTGATATATTGACCTGTTTCATTGCTATGAATTTCATATAACTTACTAAGCTATTGTAGCTTATCCTCCCTTTTTCCATCCTCTGTAGATATTGAGCTTGTTAGATCAGGATCATAAAGTTGGAGCCACGTAACACACTATCAAGCTTCTTTTGGTATATTTCATATTTCAAGTGTAATTTATGGCATGTATAGAACAATTGGTGGTTGTAATTGGCTATTTTTGGTATGCCTAAGTTACATTACTCATACGATATTTTGTAAGTAATGTTATAAATGAAGTCCTTTTGAGTAAAATTTCTCTTGAATTCGCTGGTTGGATTATGCATGTGTTTGAATGTGTTTTGAGGGAGGCCAAGGCTTGGTATATAGCCTGACACGGCCTACACGGTAGGGCACATGGGCGTGTTCCATAACCGTGTAGGATTTGGCAGAATGCTCCACGGGTACATGGCACGGGCGTGCCTAGACCGTGGGCGACACACGGTCTGATCCTATGGGTGTGCCCCTGGACCGTGCCTCACCTGCACCTTGAATTAAATTTTAGTGAACCACACGGGTAGGAGACACGACCGTGTGTCTCAACCATGTGGGGTACACGGCCTCCAAACTGTCATGTGGAGCAACCGTGGCATAATGGACAGTTTTGTCCACGGTTGATGAGCGTTGGTGTGTAAAGACCACACGGTCTATCAACACGGCCGTGCCAATAGTCACACGGGTGTGTGACGGTGCTTTAAAAGTGAAATTTTTTTCTAAGAGTCCGATATATTAGATTCGAATCCTAACCATCTGTAATGTCCGTAATGTGTTTCTGATAATACTCTAGAATAACGTATTTTATTGTATTAATTATGTGATTATTCTGAGTATGTTCTTGCTAATTTGTGCTATTTATAATCTTTTATCTCATAAGGACTAAATTGGAGGCGAAAGTAAAATTAAGGGGAAAAAGTGCGAATTTGGAGATAAAATGGGCTGATACGCGACACAGGAAAAAGATTATGCCAAAAGTGTGAACATGGAAGGCACAAGGACTAAAGAGCAAATAGAAGAGATTTTATTTTAGAAGACTCTATTTTATTTAATTATATTAGGATAATTAATGTTAGGATAATTATTAGAATTATTTTTAGGATTTTATTTTAATTATTTTTATTTAAATGTATTTATCTTTAAAGAATTTAAGTTAAGTTAGACTATATCTCTAGCACTATAAATAGAGGGTGAAGTGACTCTAATTGGGTTCATCTTTTTCTGTAAACACTCTCCCCAAAAGTTTAGGCTTTTGTTCTTTCCATATTTACTTTCAATAAAATTTCTTTTTCCATATTTTTATTTATTTTCTTTCCAACCATTATTATGAGCCACTAAAACCCATCTAGCCAAAAGTTGTCAATATTTCCCAAAAAGGGTTCTTGAGGCTTAGGATCTGAACTTAGCCTTTTCCACCAAGTTTTCATCGTCTCTCCGTACTACGGGCTAATGCTTCAGTCCATGTCCCTTAAAAAGTAAGCTTTTCAACATATGCAAAGGCGGCTGCTATGTGTGTTTTGGAAGGGTTGCACCGTCAGTTCATCAACTTACTGCGTCAGATATTGGTGAGCCAAAAAGACAAAATGGCGTGGGATTCACCATTGAGAGGCGTTGATCTAGCATAGGATGCTGGCTGGAGTCAGGTTCCCTAAAATCGTAAGTATAAATTCTTAGAGCTAATGGTCGTAGGTGCCCTCTTCCACTATAACTGGCTTACTTGGTTCGAAAAGGGTCATCCAAAAGCCAAGGATTGAACCCAAGGCGGAATGAGACAACTGGAGGCTGGAACTTTCCCATAAGAATTTCTTTATCTCAACTCTGTTTTCTATTTTTCATTTTCGCAATTTCAATTCGACTTCTTAATTCTATTTTCGTTTTATTTTTATTTCCAAATCAAAACTTTTAATTCTGTTATTTTTAATTTTTTCTAGGAACGCAGGTTTCTTGGGCACGATTTCGACCAAGATACCGAAAAACAAGCGTTTGTATAATCCGGTCCCTGAGGATTTCGACCCTACTTCCCCTTTACTGTTATTTTTATTATTTTATAAGGAATAGGTTAATTTGGTGTTTTCAACGACCGCATCAAATTTTGGCGCCGTTGCAGGGGACCGGCGACATATTAATCTTATTTTTTTTCGTTTTCTATGACCAGATTTGCTCCAGGCACTATTGCGTTCGACTCAGAAATCGAAAAGACCACGAAAGCTAATCGAAAGGAAACAAAACTAAGGAAAAAGCAGTCAGCGGTGGTTGGAACTCAAAGCAATCCACCGCCAGAAATTAGAATCGACGACGAAGTAGAGTCTAGGGTTAACGAAAACCCTACTCGAACATTCGAAAGTAAAGAAGAAGAAGTCGATTCACCTGAAGATGTTCTTGACGCCAGGGTTAATGAAAACCCTAATCAGGCATAGCAATAGATGGCTCAAATAATTCGGCAACTGGCCGAAGCCCCGACGGAACAACCACCATTATGCATAGCGTATCCTAATATGGATACTAATTTTGAATTAAAGTCTAGGTTAATTCAATTACTTCAATTTTAAAGGGTTACAAAATAAAAATCCCTACAAGCACTTGAAGGAATTTCACATGGTTTGTTTTAGTATGAAACCTCAGGGGGTAACTGAGGATCAAATTAAATTGCATGCTTTCCCTTTTTCCCTAGCAGATTCAGCGAGGGAATGGTTATTTTATTTACCCCCTGGATCTATTACTACTTGGGCTGATTTATCTCGTTTATTTCTCAACAGGTTTTTTTCCAGCATCTCAAGTAGCTGAGCTAAGGAGAGAGATCGTTGGAATAAGGCAAAAGAAAGCTAAGTCTCTTTACGACTATTGGGAGCGGTTTAAAAAGTTGTGTGCGAGCTACCCACAACACGGTATAATAGAACAATCTCTCCTCCAATACTTTTATGAAGGCTTGAAGCCTATGGAAATGAATATGGTGGATGCTGCTAGTGGAGGAGCGTTGGTCAACATGACTCCCTAACAAGCGAGAGACTTGATCTCCACAGTGGCTGCAAACTCTCAGCAGTTTCGAGTCAATCATGAACCCCCCAAAAGGGTTCACCAGCTAAGTAATTCTACTATTAAGGATAGACTTGATAAACTTACTAATATTGTGAATTCTCTTGTTGAAAGGGTGAAACCAGCTCGAGTGTGCGGAATATGTGCTACACCTAAACATACCACCAATGCATGCCCTATCTTGCATGATGACACTATGGCTCATTTGGATGCTGTGGGAAACTTCCCTGGGCCACCTCAAAGGCAATATGACCCCTATGCTAAAACATACAATCTAGGATGGAGAGACCACCCTAACTTGAGTTATGGGGCCAATCCATGAAACAACTAGGCATACCAAAATCGATTTATGCAACAGTCACAAAGTTCAGGTAATTCTCTTGAAACTTTGGTTAATAAATTAGAAGCTAATGTCCTTGAATTTCAACAGCAAACTCTTAATTTCCAAAGAGAGACGAAGGATTCCATAAGGGAGTTGACCACTTCAATTGAAAAATTGAATTCTCAAGGGAAGCTACCGTCACAAACAGAACCAAGTCCGAGGCAAAATGCGAATGCAGTGACGTTACGAAGCGGAAAGGTACTAGAACCAATTCCCGACAGGAATCTTGGCCAAGAAAACTCCCAGGAAAAACCAGTAAAAGACGAACAGGTCCGACCGAAACCTCCATTGCTTAAGATTCCACCTCTATTCCCAGAACGATTCAATCAGAGTCGAAAGGGTAAAGAGGACAAAGAGATCCTCGAAACATTTAGGAATGTTGAGATCAACATACCCCTGTTAGACGCCATCAGGCAAATTCCAAGGTATGCTAAATTTCTTAAAGAACTTTGCACCAACAAACGAAAGTTAACAGGTAATGAAAGGGTAAATATTGGTGAAAATGTATCCATAGTGTTACAGCAGAAAATACTGGCAAAATGCAAAGATAGGGGCATGTTTGCGATACCATGCAAAATAGGCCACTTGAGAATAAAAAAAGCTATGTGTGATTTAGGGGCCTCCATAAATGTAATGCCTTTTTCTATTTATGAATCACTTAACGCAGGTTTTTTGACGAAAACAAGTGTTACTATACAGCTGGTGGACAGGTCTGTTGTGCATCCTGAATGAGTCATTGAGGACGTATTAGTGAAAGTTAACGAGCTTATTTTCCCTTCAGATTTTTATGTGATAAAAATGGAGGAGGATAAAGCTCTTCGGTCTTCAGGCATCTTGTTGGGGCGGCCTTTCCTTAGTACTATGAATACTAAGAATGATGTCCGAAGTAGAACTCTCACGATGGAGTTTGATGGGGAGATCGCGAAGTTTAATGTTTATGATGCTATTAGTCATCCAAGTGAAATCTTGAACGTAAACCGTGTCGACATAATGAACTCATTAATATAAAAAACTTTTGAGTCATCTTATGGAGATAAATCTAAAATGATGCTTGATAATTTTTCTATTAACAAATTATTGGCTCCTAAGGATACTAAACTTCTACCTTCTGTTGTACAGGCACCAAATCTGGAAAATACACATAAGATTTTCTTGCAGGAAAAAACAAAACAAAAGGAAGAGGCACAAGGACGATTGAGCCCAAATATGGTGGATGTGATAGAAAAGGAGAATTTTCAAGCCCATATTAATGAAAGAATTCAGTTGGAACAGCTCCAATTCTAGTTGAGGCGTCAAGCTAGCGACGTTAAACAAGTGCTTGTTAGGAGGCAACCCAATCTTTATTTTTTTATTTTTTTATTTATTATTTTATTAGCTTCTTTTATTTTCTTTTGTTATTTATTAATTTATTTTATTTTTTATTTTATTTGGTTATTAATGAATTTCTCTTCTTCCATCTAGGTAAAACTGAGCGAAAATACGAAGAAAAAGAGAAAGAAAGTGTGCACCAAAACAACCCTATCCATGGTACCAAACAGCCTCTATTCTAGTTTCTATTCCAGCCCAGAATGCCATATCCCTGTAGTCAAACAAATCTATTCCAGCCTGGAATGCCACATCCCTACAGCCAAACAGTCCTATTCCAGCCCTAGAATCCCTAAAACCTGCAGCCAAACACCCCTTTTCAGCAAATAAAACCCCCAAACCTTACATTTTTTTCCCCAAATTTCCTTTCCCTTATCCATAGCCGTCGACTCCTTTCTCCTCCACCACCCACCGCCAATTTCTCAGCCACCATGGTGAGAACCCGAAGCCGAACTGCCGTTGTACACGTCACCCACCCCGTCTCCACCCCTTGCCGCTTCGCCATCTTCTTCTTCTCCACTACGCGCGCCAACCGACAGCAACTACGTGGGGAGTTTTTGTAAACTTTTTTTCTCCGCCTATTTCTTTTCCTTTTACTTTCACATCGAGGACTATGTGTTTTAAGTGGGGGGAGGCATTCTTCATTGTTACTGTCATTATCTGCTGTCATATTGTTGTTGCTGCTATTTTGTGCTCGTTTCTGCCTATTTATTTTAAGAATATCCTACCACTTTTCGTGCTCAAGATTTTACCAGGAATTGCCTACTATTTGCCCCACAAGCATGATTTTTACTGTCTAAGAAAGTTATGATTTTTTCTCATAATTGATGCCATCTCCACTATTTTATTTTTATTAGGCTAAAAATAATTGTGATCAATAAAGTTACCTCTATCTTGCTTTTCATAAAATTGATTAAGTTTAATATAAAGTGAACACTTAAAATGATTGCATGCTTAATTGATGTTCATGGCTATTAGGTGATTATTGAAACTTATTTTTGACACTTAAATTGTGTTTTTCCTGAGTTCTCAAAAATTTTAAATATCGTTTAATTTTTAATAAATGTTTTCCGTGGTTATGAGTACAGCTTAACTCATGACTGACTGAGTAACCGGGGTAGGGTGCTTGGGTTGTCATTCTACTTCGCGTTAAAAGGTTGTGTGACATGACAAGTAAAACTCCGCTAACCAAGGTTATGAGTGCGGCTCAAATCGTGACTAACTGAGTAACCGGGGTAGGGTGCTTGGGTTGTCATTCTACTTCGCGTCAAAAGGTTGTGTGACATGATGAGTAAAACTCTGCTAACCGGAAATAAATAATTTTAGGAGTATGTTGGGCTGAGTAACTGGGGTGGGGTGCTTGGGTTGTCATCTCTCTTCGCGTCAAAAGGTTTAATATATTCCTAAGTAAATAGATAATTATATTTAAAAAAAGAGAAAAAAATAAAAAAAGAAGAGAAAAAAAAAATAAACACAATAAATTACAGTTGAAGACTAAAGGAGGAAATAATTAGGGTGTCTTGGTAGGTTTGGTAATTTACCTAAATAGCATGAAATAACTCAAGTCGATCTTAATTTTTGTGTGAATTAATTGGAATATTTTTTCTGTTTTGCTTAAAGCAAGCTTAGAGTTGTCTTTTATTTTTCATATGCATTTTTAACTAATTTTTATGAAACTTTGGAGTGGTATTTCTCTTATGGCAGAATCTAGCTTTCACAAGTCAATAGAAACCATACTTGAGGGCAAGCATGGGCTAAGTAGGGGGAATTTGATAATACTCTAGAATAACGTATTTTATTGTATTAATTATGTGATTATTCTAAGTATGTTCCTGCTAATTTGTGCTATTTATAATCTTTTATCTCATAGGGACTAAATTGGAGGCGAAAGTAAAATTAAGGGGAAAAAGTGCGAATTTGGAGACAAAATGGGCTGATACGCGACACAGGAAAAAGATTGTGCCAAAAGTGCGAACATGGAAGGCACAAGGACTAAAGAGCAAATAGAAGAGATTTTATTTTAGAAGACTATTTTATTTTATTTATATTAGGATAATTAATGTTAGGATAATTATTAGAATTATTTTTAAGATTTTATTTTAATTATTTTTATTTAAATGTATTTATCTTTAAAGAATTTAAGTTAAGTTAGACTATCTCTCTAGCACTATAAATAGGGGGTGAAGTGACTCTAATTGGGTTCATCTTTTTCTGTAAACACTCTCCCCTAAAAGTCTAGGCTTTTGTTCTTTCCATATTTACTTTCAATAAAATTTCTTTTTCCATATTTTTATTTATTTTCTTTCCCATCATTATCATGAGCCACTAAAACCCATCTAGCCAAAAGTTGTCAATATTTTCCAAAAAGGGTTCTTGAGGCTTAGGATCCGAACTTAGCCTTTTCCACCAAGTATTCATCGTCTCTCTGCACTACGGGCTAACGCTTCCATCCATGGCCCTTAAAAAGTAAGCTTTTCAACGTATGCAAAGGTGGTCGCTTTGTGTGTTTTGGAAGGGTTGCACCGTCGGTTCATCAACTTACTGCGTCAGAGGTTGGCGAGCCAAAGAGACAAAATGGCGTAGGATTTGCCATTGAGAGGCGTTGATCTAGCATAGGATGCTTGCTAGAGTTAGGTTCCCTAAAATCATAAGTATAAAATCTTGGAGCTGGTGGTCGTAGGCGTCCTCTTCCACTATAACTGGCTTACTTGGTTCGAGAAGGGTCATCCAAAAGCCAAGGATTGAACCCAAGGCGGAATGAGACAACTGGAGGCTGGAACTTTCCGATAAGAATTTCTTTATCTCAACTCTATTTTCTATTTTTAATTTTCGCAATTTCAATTCGACTTATTAATTCTGTTTTCGTTTTATTTTCGTTTCCAGATCAAAACTTTTAATTCTGTTATTTTTAATTTTTTCCGGGAACGTAGGTTTCTTGGGCACGATTTGGGCCAGGATATCGAAAAACAAGCGTTTGTATAATCCGATCCTTGAGGATTTCGACCCTACTTCCCCTTTACTGTTATTTTTATTATTTTACAGGGAATAGGTTAATTTGGTGTTTTCAAAGACCGCATCAGTTTCAAAACCTTTGATAAGGGTAATTCTGAATTGAAGTGCTTGCAAATATGTAACTATCCTCAAATAAATTCTGTAAGGTTTATTCTGAATCTGGTAACGCTCATTACCCGACTCCGGTGACGGTTCTGGGTAAAGGGTGTTACATGGTTAGAAAGCAGTTTCAGATTGACAAAAAAATCGTGCGAACTTGATATGTAAAAGCATTTAAATACAAATAGTGAGCTAAGTGTTTGTGAAAGTATGGTTGTGAGAATTTGATAGGGCTATGAGAAAGAAAATCTCAAATGTAACACCCCAAACCCGGCCTGGACGTTACGGCCAAGTCTGATGTGTCACATTGAAGTGTTTTTCGAAAATCGTGTTTTCATTAAAAACCCTTCTTAATGTTTAAAAACTCTTACCGTTAAACTTGTATAAAACCTTAGCTTGTGTTTATCTTTTTCCAAAACGTGGTTCATTGAAATAATCATCCCTTTTCAAACATCGTTAAAAACTTTGTGTAATTTTATAGAAAATTTATGAACACTTGTAACCCCTTTGTAACCTTTATAAAACATGTTATTTTGAAAACGGTTTAAGTATTAGAAAATTACACCTTTTTTGTTATGACTTAAAGTGAATGGAAGCTGGGCACCAGGTAGGATTCTAGAAAAGAGGAGGTGAGTCGAATAGACTGCTTAAGTACCAAGCTCTTCTTGGATCCACTCCTAGACATGCACACGACCATTTCCACACTTTAACTATTTGAAATATTTATTTACAAAAACATTCAAAATTGCGGAAGCTTTGCTTGGTTATCGTGTTATTTTAGAAACAAGTACTTTTATAAAAGCCGCGCCTTAAAACCATTCATTTTCAAATCGATTTAAAGAATATCCTACTTAAGCTAAAATCAATTTAAATAATTAAAAACCAAAAATAAAAATAATTAGAGAGGCCTTATTACAAACCCAAAACCGAATAAAAGTACACTAATTAAAAATACTAAAAATAAATCAAGTGCTTAAATTAAACAGTCCATTTGCAGTCCTCATGGCCACTCTGAATCCCTCCAGCTCCAAGTCCACTAACTTAAGGCTCACCTGCATGGATAAAAGGAAAGGGGTGAGTTTGGAAACTCAGTGTGCAACAAAGCCCTTTTTAGAGCCACATCAACACAAGCATACTGGGCCTAAGCCCTGATTCAATCTCATCTGTCACTAGGCTGAAGCCTTTTCATATATCGGTTACTAGGCCTTAGCCCTTTTTCATATATATAACTCACTGGGCTGAAGCCTTATTCTGTAGGTGGTATGACCCATAGGCCAATTTCAATATCACATATAATATCAATGCATGTATGCAACCCATATTACTTGGGGAAACTATCGACCCACCCAATCGCTACTCTCCACCCGTACCAACCAACACACCATGTGGGGAGAACTACTCAACCACCTAATCGCTACTCTCCACTGGCAGCATAGCTGCTTTATCATATAACTGGAGGCCTAGCCTCTTTTAATAACTGGGGCAAAGCCCTTTTTGATAACTGGGGCAAAGCCCTTTTAGCACTTCCTCCATTCATATAAAACCCAACCCATGCATATATGACTATATCATGGCATATCATGTGCATATCATGGCATATCATGTACAAAAATAGTATCACATGCATCTTAATCATAACATAACCCTAGGGGTATAATGGTCATTTTCACCTAGGGGCAAAATAGTCATTTTCATATTATAAGGGTGATTTCATTATTTTATCAATTATTAGGGTTTACATGCTCATTATCAATTATCAACAATTCTATGTGTTCAAACAACGATTCTAGCTCATTCTAGCAAAACCGAGTTATTGGCCCCAAACACTCCTAATGGGCCCTACGTATCCGATTTAGTCATCTAAGCCCATTTAGCCTATATTCCATAGCGATATTAACTATCTTAATGTGCTATTTATTCAGAATCCATTCCCTACCAAATTTACCCAAATGGGCACGAAAGCCAATTGGGCCCAATTTTAGCCCCTCGAGGCCCAACTTACCGTGATGGACGAAAACGTACCCTTACCTATTCCAATGATCCCGATCATCGAACCTAGCGTATCTAACTAACCTATGAGCATTCGCATACTCACGAGTTCTCGAAATATCAAATTTTCGGCATTTTGGCTTTTCAGCATATACCGAGTTAAGCTACTAAAGAGGGTTCGTTACACACCTGCTTTGCGATATTCTTTGACGGGATCTCCTACGCGATTTCTCCTATAATCAACCGTTAATAGATTAGATCATGCTAATATTTAAACCAAATCGAAAACTCTCTATTATCCTTGCTTACATATTCGGCCCCCATCCATAATGGCCCTAAGGTTCTTACCTTTATCGATGTAGATCTACTAGATCCAGATCTAATGTACCAATGCCCTTAATCCAACACTCCTTGTTGATCACCCCTTAACACACAAAACCGATTACCAAAATAAGATTAGTCTCTAGCCAAGTCGACCATCTCTCCAAGTACATAGGGATTTCGGTTTCTCTTAATTCCCAAAATAATGAATGAGAAGGAGTTCAGTTACTTACCAAAGATCTATTTGCTAAAAACGTTCCCAAGTGCCACCTTTCCAGATCTGTTGTAGATCTAATCCCCAAAATACGAGTAGAGAACAGATTTAATAATTTCGGCTTTTCGATAGACGAGGTGAGAAGAAGTGATCTTGTTTACTATGGTAATCGGCTATGGTGAATTGGTTTTAGCCTCTAGAATTTATAAGTAAAGAGGGAGAAGAAATATTCGAATGGATCAAAAAGGGCTGCAAATTTTAATTATCAGAAAAGGGACCCCATAATCGACTCTAATTAATAGAAAATCAAAAAAGAAAAGAGAATAGAAATAGGGGAGAATGTTTGGCTTTGATGAAAAATAGAAGAGAAAAATAAAAGAAGAAGAAAACTACCTAAAGAGCAAGTGGTTTTGGCCTTGAAAAAAACAAAAGAAATAAATCAAAAATATGCGTAAAAGAGTTGGTGAAGAGAAGAGGAGCTAAAAGATAGAAAAATTAAATAAAATAAAGAGAAAAAGATAAACCGATTGAAAGACCATAAATTCGGCTAGTGTTTATCACCTATTTTAAGCTAATCACAAAGTTTGAATTTAATTCAAACTCTCCTTGCGCAAATAGCAGCAGTCCATCGCTTGCACCGCACGCTGCTAGGAGCCTCAATCCCGCACGGCTCGCTGCTATGGTCCTTCAGCTCCGCACGTCTCCTTCTGCCCGCGTATAGCAAAAAGGAGCACCCTCTTGCACGTAACGCTGCTCGAAACTGGGACCTCCAGGTTGCCCAGCACACTGCTGGCCATCGGGATGCGCGTTCGCTTTCAATAGCCACATTTTATTTTAAAGTTTACTTGCCGAAGTCCCGCTCATTTTAAAAAACATAAAATTAAAACATACCTTTTTGGACTCAAACCCGTGCACTTGTGGAACTCCTAGCACTCTACTGCCATTGCGCCACAAGCATTTTTATGGCAAAACTCGGTCACAACTATACTTAAACCTTACCTAAGCGCGACCTGGCTTCTAAAAAAATAAAAACAACTCTGCGCACCCCATGCCTTGAACCCAGGCACTCCCACAACCCCCTAGCGTGCTTGGCCACTAAGCCAGGCACGTTCCTTTGTGCCTAATCTTGCACAATTTATTTTAAAAGCCTTATTTTCCAGTTTCCCCTTAGAAGCAAAAATTACTAATTTTTTTTAGAGTTTTGGATTGAACCCAAGATTTTTCCCATTCTATAAATCATTTAAAATTTATTTATACACTAAATTAACAAAAATAATATCTTACATATTTTTAAATAAAAAATAATAATAATAACAATAATAATTTTATAAATATATAAAAATTTCAAATACAGTAATATAATAATAATAATTATAATTTCCATAAGAATTTTCATAAAAGTTTAAAAACATCAATAGATATAATAATATTTTTCTATTAAAATATAATTAAAATTTCAATAATAATAAATACAGTAAAAAAATTTTCTAATAGTAATTTAATTCAAAAAAAAAATTTCTTAACTAATAATATTTTAAACTTCTCAATTATTCAGGTTTCTTCTCCTAACCCAGACTCAAAGCCCAATTCTTCCAGGCCCAAATTCAGGGTGTTACATCAAATCTCTTTTCCAATAAGATTTTCAAGGACAAAAATTCCTAAAGTGGGAGAGTTGTAATAGCCCAATTTAGGGCCAAGTTAGAACAGTGGTTTCGGGACCACAAATCTGAAGTAGAAGAATTTATTGTGATAAAGTTTAAGATCTATAGTATGATTGAATGCATGTATGAAAGTTTCGTTAAGAATTTTTATCGATAGAGGGTCCAATTTGACTAATAGGACTAAACTACAAAAAGTGCAAAATATGTGTTCTAGAAGTTTTGGGGTGTTTAATTGAAATGGATTTGAAAATCAGAGGTCTTTATTTAGTAACTAGACTATTATATATCATGATGGACAAAAATAGACATGGAAGGGTAAAATTTCAAAGAAAGGCTAAAAGGGCATTTTGGTCATTAGGTAATTAAATGAATTAAAAAGCCAAAATAAAGCCAAAATCTTGTCCATCTTCTTCTCCCATGGCCGAATATCACTAAGGAAGACATGACTAGGGTTTGTCAAGCTTTCAAGCTCAATTGTAAGTTCGTTTTAGCCCCGTTTTTAATGATTTTTACGTTTTAAAAATCCCCGTAACCAAATCTATCCTTTTCAAGGACTAACTTGAAGTATTAGCAAAGTTTAAAATTTTACGAGCCTAGGGACTAAATTGTAAAAATGTAAAACTTTAGGGGCAAAAATGTAATTTTTTCTATAATGTGATTTTGGGTTGTTTTGAATAGTATAATGATTAAATAAGTTAAATGTAATGTTATAAATCAAGAAAAATGAGGTTCAAAATTAGAATGGAGGGAAAACAAAGTTTCAAATTTGTCGACCTAATTCATCGATACAAGAGACGAGGTAAGTTCGTATGTTAATAAACAGTATAGGATTGTGTTAATTATGCATTATGATCATATATAATTCATTAAATTGTAGAATTTAAATTAAATGCCCGAGACTAGTAAAAATGCAGAATCTATCGAAATTGTCTCATAACGAAAGATGAATTGACGGAAAAGACCATGGTTGGACCATGGCAGTATATGATTTCGTATAAGACTATAACTGGGCTATGGCAATGATATGTGATTCTGTGTAAGACCATATTTGGGATATGGCATTGGTATATGATATGTGATCACGTGTAAGACCATGTCTGAGACATGGTGTTGGTATGAGATTTCATGTAAGACCATAGCTGGGCTATGGCATCGACATGTGATTATATGTAAGACCATATCTGGGATATGGCATTATACTATGCATATGTGATCCGGGTGCTGGTCTTTTACGTCTTAGTAGTGGCTAGGTACTCTGGCATGTGTTACGGATACTTGTCAGCTTGTGTGAGCAGCACTAGGTAGCTACGTCTCGACTATCAGGTTGTGTGAGCAGACCCATGGTTAGCTCGAGAGCAAGCCTATATGTGTTATGAGATATGAGGTAGCTTTGCCTATATATGTGGCACTTATGTGCAAGATTTTGAATATTTGTTAGTATTCCAAGTGTCCAACGTGCAAAGATAAGACGAGAACATAAGTAAGACTAAATTAAGTAAACCAAGTATGTATCAAATCTATTTGAAAATTGAATGAAGGTAAAATTGTAAGCTTATAGTGTATTGTGTACATGAAACGAGAAAAAAGATTTGTGTATGAGTATGTTTCATGCCATAATGTGTATATTTGGTTATATTGAAATATGAATCGAATGATATATGAGATATGAGTTATAATTGTTTTACATGGTTTATCTTGGCTGAAGTATTTGTGATGGATATTAGGTTGAATGAAATTATATTAATGTTCGATTATGTATGTATAAATGTGGACAAATTGATACAAGGTATTTGATCCATACGAAAATGGAATTGGATAAGCTCGTGAAACCTTTGGTTACTTACGTGATTGGAATTATGGAATAAAGATGAAATCAAATGAGTTTACACCATAGTAATGAAATTTCTTAATAAGTGCTTACTCGATAAGTTGTGTTTATTTTCATATGAGCTTACTAAGCTTTATAGCTCACTTGTGTTATTTTTCCTATGCTTATAGGATTTCGAAGACTCGCTCGAGTTGAAAGCTATCAGAGAGCTCATCACACTATCCAGCTATCATATTGGTACTGAAAGAGTTGTGAATATGGTTATATGGCATGTATAGGCTAGTTGGTTAGGAAGTGTATAATTGTTTTTGGTTATTAAAGCCTAAAGGATTTTAATAGGACTAGCCAAGGGTTTTGGATCATTTTATAATGTGTTTAACCTTAAAATGGCTTGTAAAGGTTGGTATATTTGGCCATTTAAGTTGGCTAACCTTGGTTATATTTACGAGCATGTGATGATGCCTTTCTTCGATGTGTAAGTTTGCATGGTTTAAGTGGATAAGTATATGATGTCCATGTCAAATAGATGTAGCATGTGAATGGTGTGTTGATGCCTTGGTTGTGGATGTTTGATGGCTTAATTATGTCAAGTTATGTGTCATTGAATTGTTGCAAGTGTGATTGTGTTTCAAGGTGGCAAATGGCTTGGAAAATAGCCTTAAAGTTGTCCACACGGGTAGACACACGGGCATGTGTCTAGGCCATGTGTGATACACGGTCTGCCCATGGGCATGTGAATAGGCCATGTGTCCCCTGCACCTTAATTTTGAGATATAGAATGCCCAGTATGGAGCACACGAGCAGAGACATGGGCGTGTGTCTCAACTATGTGGACAACATGACCTTAGACACGAGCATGTGCCAAGGGTGTGTGAAGTTTGCACCTATTTTGCGAGAATTTAATTTATTACAGGGCCTAGCACACGGGCGTATGGCTTGGCCGTGTAGTTTCATTGGCTGATGGCGTATGTGACCACAAGGCCTACCCACACGGGCGTGTCCCAAGCCACACAGGCGTGTGACCCCTGTTTTAGGCAAAAATTTTATAAGTACTGACAAACTTTCTGAAGTTCTCGCTTTAGTCCCAAACCACTTCCAAAGTGTGTTTTGGGCCTCGTAGGCCCGTAATTGGGACATTATGAGTATGTATGAAAAAATTTAAATTTGGATGTAAATTTATGGCCCGATTTTGTACGATTTCTTGCGTTTAAGTTCGGTAACACCTCGTATCCTATTCTGCTGCGAATATGGGTAAGGGGTGTTACATTATTTTTAACTCCCACTAAACTTGTGATATATACAATCATTAACCAAAGCCATCTCATAACCGGATGAGATAATCACTTGGCAAATATTGTAATACCACTAAAAATAGGCCTACTTAAGCCGATAGATGAATTTCTTTAATTTGCAAATAATTAACGTTTATTGTTGAACACAAAGTTTTCTAATTACACCATAAACATTTTCTCATCAGTATCATCATTGAGAAACACAATCTTAATATCCATATAATGTAGCATAAGATCAAAATATATCGCTAAATTCATTATAATTATTTCTATATTGGAATTTTTTGATATCACTAGTTCTTGAAGTTGTAGAGTTTGTTACTTAACCTGGAGGTTCAACAACATTGTCTTGATCCGAAGTTGCTACTTGAACAATTTCAGGTATAATAGAATTTTCCTAATCATATTCAATAGCAATTAAAGGAATGTGTTGAGAAATATCAACATATTCTTCTCCAAAGACAATGTCAGTAATTCTCTCTCCCCCACAAACTCAACATCCTTAAAAAATAAGCATTATACATCTAAAAGATAACCTTAGTAGTGGAATCATAAAATTTGTAACCTTTAGATCTTTCAAAGTATCCAAAAAATCAAAGGGATTAAAAGTACCATTGGACATAAGTTCTCAATTCTCTTTTTTTTTAGAGACATAACCTAATCTCTTGTGCCATAATGAAGTTGAATTCTTAATGTTTAATTTGTGTTTCTTACCTATTATGGTAGTAAACAAGGATTCATTAAATGAACCAATAGTATCAGGCAAATTGAAATTATGAAAGAGACTAAATTTTCCATTTCCTTATGAAAAAAAAATAACCAAATTTGTCCAATGCTGAAATGGAAATCAAGTTCTGCCTAAAAACTGATAAAAAAATTCTCACTCAAATTCAAATAAAATTCAATTCTTAATAATAATCTTAAAGTCCCCTATTTCTTCAACTTCCATTGAATTACCGTCAGCTTCATAAATGTATCATTCGCCATCATTAGACTTTTAGCAATTTTGACAACCTTCAAGACACACTACTGTGAGTTGCTGCACCAAAATCTATTCGCCAAGTGTGTCTAAGTACCAAATTCAAATTAACCTAAAATAAACAAAATGTAAGAAATGTACCTGTCACACCACAAGAGAAACAATCATTCTTAGTTAATTCATTTTGTTGTTTCTTTTGAAGTGTCATATGCATAGGTTTCTCATTTTTCTTTATATACCCCATTGAAATTAGTTTTGTTATGAACGTACCAATTTTAACTTTTTCATTCTTGACAAACCTCTTTTCAATGTTAACCATGAATTTTTTGTTGTGATAATCTTATTAGATATAATGCCCCTGAATGTTTCAATGCATGCAAAGATGTTGGTAGGTATAATAGTAGCTGAATAAAACAAAGTAGGCTCACATAATACTTTAAATTTAAACCAAAATAATCTAAATAAATGTAAACTCCATCTCAAAATACCGGACAACCCCATCTCAAAATATCGGACACTCTATTAATATTTCATCTTTGGACAAAATATTAACTTGTAAGTGATATCTTAGTGTAAAAATCAAAAACTAACAATAAGAACATGTGGTACAACAAATCTTCCTTTGGGCCGATTCATTACTCACATGCAAAATGAAATAATCGCCACATGTTTATTACCATAGTTGTACATGTAATTTTCTTAAATATTACTTTCCTTTGGGCCAATCAATATTAACTTAACATAAGTTACATGCACACAACATTTTATATTTTAAAATAAAATATTTTTCTCAACAGAGGTCACTTCAGCAACTTATTGCTTCGATTAAGTTATTTTAAAATACATATTAACATACCAATATTTAAATTTAAAATTTACTCAATAGTCAAAGGTCAAAACTAAAATTTTTTATTGCACTACAATTTCTAAAATAACCCAAAATAAAAAAAAAAAACCAAAAATTTAATCTTTGACTGATTTTTTTTATATTTAAACAATTAGCCATCAAAATTTTTACAATTAAAATTTAAAAGCAAATTTTATAAAACCAAATTCTTTAAACACATATTGTCAAAACACCCAAAAAATTGAATATATATTCATATAAAAAAATAACAACTTCAATTAAATAAGGGTTCAATGTGCATTCAACCAAAACATATAACAAAGTCGTAAATTGACAATTGTCTATAGAGCAAAATTCTATATACATATTCAAAATATATGTGCTTGAGGTTTCTTTAAAACAAAATAGCAGTCTAAAACCAAACTGAAAGCATGCAATCAATTTAAAAATTATCACTTTACAAAACTAACAAAATATGAATCGGTAAATTTTCCTTGAGTTATGTGAAAATTCAAAAATCATTTCTTTACATCAATTCATGAAAATTGTCTAATGGACTAACAGTTTCTGCTAATATTATCCCCAAATTCACGTCTAACAAATAAACAAATTGTGAATAGATTTTATTTTTTTAATAAAGAATAAATAATATATACAAAACATTATATATATATATATATATATATATAGTCCACCGTAATTCAAGCCAAAGTCTTAATCCATAAAAAATCAAGAGAATGATGATAAGGGTAATTATCACTCATTAATATAATAACTTAATAACTACCTTAAAAAACTATAATAGTTTCATAACTATAATAACAGAAAAATAAATATAGTAATTATTAAAACTAAACAAACAAATATTGAATTTGAATTACTTTCTTTAAAAATAGCGTCTTTTATGATTTCATAAACTTAAAATTTTTTTAATTTAATCGATTAATTAATAATATTTTAAAACCATAAGAAATCTATATGATTTAGGTTTTCTAATCAAAAATAATAAACCACGAAAAATCACTACTAATAAAAAATGTTCAACCATAAATGCATTGAACGTAAATCAAACAAAATCTTTAACTGATTTAAACCTAACGAATTTCCAGTACCTCAGCTAAAAACAAATAAATTTCCATATAGACTAACATAGATAGCCATTTTCTTATGCTTCTCTTCTAAAATGTAAAATAATTAAAATTTTTAATTATTCTTACATTGCTCTAGTGATTTTATTTTAAATCCTCCACAGATTTATGAAGAATCTAAAGCTCCAATGAAGCAAAAGTTGGAGCTACATTGTTCAAAGAATCTGTACAAACTAAAAAAAAAAAATTGTAAAGAAATTGAGAATCGGGGTCTTGATTCTCCATAAAAAATTGGCTCTATTCAGAGTGTATGTTCCATTTAGTCAGTTTCTTTGTATAACAAACAAGCGTATCAAGCTTGTAAGTACAGAACTGGATTTTTCCAATTTTAAATAAAAATTAGTGTTATACTAAATACTTTGTTTTACCTATTGAATCAATATTCTATTTACCTTGTTTGTTTCCAGAGAAATGCAATTAACGAATCACCTAATCAAGAGAAATTTTCTTAAAAAAAAAAAAAACTAGAAATAATACTTAAATTACTAGCTAAAGATTACTGGGTAAGAAAGAATCGATCAGCACAAAATCAGAACGATTACCCACAAAAATAAAAGTAATAATCAAGATAGAAAATTGAAATGTAATTGATGTAGATAACATTGTTTCAACAATAAATCATGTAGGTTAATAAAAAATATCAACGTAAAAATATGAATTTTTGTTTTCAGCATTAAGAAAAAATTAAGAACGTTGATTGAGGCATAAATTTGATTTTTTTTGTTGTTCTGAAATCAAATGACGGTAGTTGAAAAGAAGCTTAATATCTGACCTATTTGAAATCAAGCCTCCAAAATTGCATTCGGTATTTACAATTACCAAATAAAACTAAAACTTATTAACCTTGAATTCTAAATTGCGGAATAATCAATGGAGTAATAATGTTCTATCGACATCACTATTATTTGATTGCCCAATGAAAATTAAATTACAAACATTCAAATTTCATCAAAATTAAAAATTAAAAATCAAAACTCTAAAATTTCAAGATAATCAAGATCTAAAAAAACTTTAATATAGATCTTCAAGCATCAACATATATAACCGAAATATTAAATCTATAAAATTTGAAAAATGAATCAATTCAAAAATAATAGAGAATCAATTTATTATGAATAATTCAACATAACGAGGCTTTGATGTCACTTGTTAAAAATGTAAAATAAGATCTAATATGAAACTTAACAAACCATACACTCGGATTTGTCATGTCAAATCGTCAAGAATAAATCAAGAACAAAACTAAATGCAAAAGCGTACCTAAATTCATGGACATCTTGAAATCTTCGAATCTTGTAGTTTTGATCTTCTAAATTAACACACAAGTAATTTAGAGAAGGTGACTCTATCTTTTCTAAAGATGGGATGTCGAAAAAGTTACGTATGTGTAACTTGGGGACCGTAACCCTAATATATAACTTTTGGGCCAAGGATAATTTGGGCTGTGTAGGCCCACACGCCCAGGCCACATGGGCTGTGAGCCCATTTTTCCGAATTGAACTATAAGGTTGCATTAGTCGCCCTAGTTGACTGTGACTTGTCGTAGGGCCAGTAAGGATATCATAGACCCCAGATTCTATTAGCTGATATTGATGTATGTATTTGCATGTTGTTTATAGCATGTATATCCGATCTGATCTTTTTTGATTATATGAGTATGGTCTGTGTATCTACATAATAGCATGCCATATCTGTATGTTGCACTACATTAGGGTGGGATTGATATTGAAGTGAAGTCTGAAAGGCTATTAGCCTGTCATCTGGCAGCTAAGCTGTATATATCTGATATGTGTCGTTTCACGGTACCTTATGGTGTGTAGGGTTGGATGGGTTGATTTTATCCCCATACTTGGTGTCTAGGGCTGGGTGGGTCGATTTTATCCCCACATGGTGTGTAGGGTTGGACAGAGATGGTGTGCAGGATTGGTGGGCATGATATACGATATTCTGATCTGTTATGCATTCTGTGTCTGTATGGGCTAAGGCCCAATTATATTTGATTCTGATCTGAGTGGGCTAAGGCCTACACCGATTCTGTAATGGGCTTAGGTCCAAATTATGACTGTTATTTGTTTCTGTTAACTGTATGTATGCATATTGTACTGTGGGGATGTACACACTGAGTTTGCAAAAACTCACCCCTTAATTTGTTTATTTGACAGGTAATCCGCAAGAGTAGATGGATCGGTGCAGTAGAGGGCTCGACGATGACCACTGCTAGATACATTCTGATTTTCATGGTTTTACTGCATTACTATTTTTAATCATTTTGAGATTAATTATGTAATTTTGGACTTGAATTGTTTTGATTTTTATTTGGGTTTCTAAATTGTTATTTATTGATTTTTTTTAAAATAAATGCAATGCTACAAAAGCATCGTTTTCCTAAAAATTAACTAAGGGCTTCCGCGTAAAAGAAATGAGTTTAAGCAAATAAGATGATTCGCGATTTTCTGACTTAAGATAATAACCGAAACGATTTTTAATTTTCTAAGGCATTTCCAAAAGCACTCTCATGTGACGCCGCCAGATTCGGCCATAACGTCTAGGCCGAGTTTGGGGTGTTACATTTAGTGGTATCAGAGCCAGGTTGCAAAACTCGGCTGTAGTTTTAGGTTTTAAAGAATGGTTTTTGAGAAATAATTTGTAAAATAAAATGAAATGTTTTTTTTTATTTTAAGTAAGTGGTACACCGAATCTCTGGCGCCGATCCTATAAGTCTTTTGAAATTCTGATATGTATTGTCTGAAAGCATGCTTAGTGCATATTGAAAAACTGTTTGATCTGTCTGAAAAATATTATTTGTATGTTATGAAACTACTTAGGTAGGACTCTATTGAAACACTCTAGGTAGTGTAGACTGAAAACTTTCGTGAGACAATTTTCTCGCGATAATAGACTTTAAACTCTGATACTGTACTACATAAAATATTTGTTAATAATTATCAGAACTGTAAACTAATCTGCATAAAACTGTTAATACAGATTAATCTGATATCTACGATAAGCACTAGAGGTACTCATGGACGGGGTACTAGAGGCCGAGGTAGAGGCCTTAGAGGGGCTCGAGCTGAGTCATTCGCTTTTGATACTATACCGATGGTGGATACTAATGAAACACCAGCATCGCCTATGACTGATACTAGGTTAGGACCTTATGATCGTACGGCTGGGGACAACGCTCTATCCCAAGCCATGCTTTGGATTTTAGAGAGAGTCGCTGGGCCCAATACCAGATCTGGAGGCCGTGGGTCGGTTACGGAATGACTCCGGTCCAATGGGGCTAAGGTATTTAGGGGCATCGCTGGAGTTGCTCCTAATGTGGCTGAGTACTGGATGGAGGCCACGGAGCGTATCATGAATGATTTAGACCTTACTGATGAGCAGAAGCTCAAAGGGGTTGTGTCATTGCTCCGAGATGAGGCGTACCAGTGGTGGTTGACTGTGAAGGAGGGCACTCAGCCTGACCGATTGACGTGGGGTTTGTTTAAGACGGCCTTTCAGAGTAAATATGTAAGGGCCAGTTATACTGATGCTAGGAGGCTTGAGTTCCTTAGTCTCACTCAAGGAGATCGTATAGTGGCCGATTATAAATTTTTTAGGCTGAGCCGTTATGCGAGAGGCATGGTGGCAACTGAGTATGAGTGTTATGTTTGATTTGGGGATGGTCTCCAAGATAGTCTGCGGGTTCTGATAGCTCCTTAGATGGAGCGAGACTTCTCTTCGCTAGTGGAGAAGACAAAGATCGCTGAGGAGGTGAAGCGCTTAGAGAGCCAGAACTGAGAGAAGGGGAAAGCTAAGAGGGATTCTAAGCTTCTAACACTAGGATGAGGCCTAAGAAAAAGGCCAGGACTGATGGGCCTGTGAGAGTTAGGCCTACTATTGTTGTTCTGGTTAGGGTGGTGATTTGTTAGCACTGTAATAGGTGCCATCTAGGCGAGTCTTGGAGAGTGACTGAGGCTTGTTTGTGGTGTGGGTCTACTGAGCACTGTGTTAAGAATTGTCCACTAAGGGGTAATCAGATACAAGCTCTGGTTGATGAGACTGCACAGCCACCGAGGGTTGTTTAGCAGCCACCTAGGGGCCGAGGATAGGCTAAGGGTGGTAATGGTATGGGTCGAGGTTAGAGAGCACCGGGCAAAGGTACTGGGCTGACTTAGGCGAGGCAACCTGCACTGGTTTATGCTGTACGTCACCGTAAAGATAGAGATGCTCTGGACATCATCTTGGGTACGTTCCTAATTTTTAATGTTCCTTACATTGCATTGATAGACATAGGCTCTACACACTCTTAGTAGCTAGCACTGTGTCTGAGACTTTGGGGATTTCGTATGAGAGCACTTCTAGTGAGATATTAGTGGTGAATTCATTGGGGTAGTCTATCAGGGTTAGTAATCTATTCAGAGATGTACCGTTGGAGGTCCAAGGGACTATATTTTTGGCTGATCTGATGGAGCTTCCATATGGGGAGTTCGACTTGATATTGGGTATAGACTGGCTGGTTAAACATCGTACGAGCCTGGATTATGCTACTAAGAGAATTGTTCTGAAGACTGAGGAGGATAATGAGGTAGTCGTGATAAGGGAACGACGTGACTACTTGTCTAATGTGATAGCTACTTTGGTAGCAAAGAAGCTGATGAGAAAAAGATACGAGGTATTCTTGGCTTACATTAGTGTTTTGAATTTTATGGACTCTTCGGTTAGGGACATCCGCACTATGAGGGCCTTTCGAAATGTGTTTCCAGAGGAATTACCAAGTTTGCCTCCAAGTCTTGAGGTGGAATTTAGGATTGAATTGATTCCTAGTACAGCTTCAGTGTCTATTGCCCCTTACCGAATGGCACCGAAGGAGCTTATTAAACTTAAGGCTCAGATACAAGAGTTGTTAGATCGTGGGTTTATTCATCCCAGTATGTCTCCTTGGGGAACACCTCTTCTATTTGTTAAAAAGAAAGATGGGACGATGAGAATGTGCATCGACTACCACTAGCTAAATAAGTTGACGATTAAGAATAAATACCCACTTATAAGGATAGACGACTTGCTCAACTAGTCTAGAGGAGCTTCTGTGTTCTCCAATATTGATCTACAATCAAGGTACCATCAGTTGAGTGTTAAGGAGGCCGATGTGCATAACACGACATTTAGGACTCATTATGGTCATTACAAGTTCCTAGTTATGCCATTTGGATTGACTAATGCACCAGCGACGTTTATGGATCTGATGAACCATGTGTTTCAGCCCTACTTGGATCAGTTCATAGTGGTGTTCATCGATGATATTCTGGTTATTCTAAGTCAAAGGATGAGCACGATGAGCATCTCAGGGTTGTTCTACAGACTCTGTGTAAGAAACAGCTGTATGCGAAGTTCTCTAAGTATGAGATCTAGCTTCAAGAGGTTACTTTCTTGGGGCATGTAGTAGCTGCTGAGGGGATTCGTGTGGATCCTCGTAAGATTGAGGTTGTGTTGGATTAGAAATAGCCGAAGAATGTGTTAGAGATTCACAGCTTTTTGGGGCTGGTAAGATACTACCGTTGTTTTGTAAAAGGGTTCTCTTTGATCGCAGCTCCATTGACTAAGCTGCTGCGTAAGGGAGTTCCTTTTGTTTGGACTGATGCACAGTAGAAAAGCTTTGAGAAGCTTAAGACTATTTTGACACAGGCTCTAGTTCTGATACAGCTTGAGCCTCGGAAGGACTTTGTAGTTTACAGTGATGTGTCACACGTGGGTTTGGGTTGTGTTCTAATACAAGATGGTAAGGCTGTGGCTTATGCGTCTCGACAGTTCAAGACTCATGAGGTTAATTACCCGACGCACGACTTGGAGTTAGCTGTAGTAGTCTTTGCTCTAAAGATTTGGAGGCATTATCTGTATGGTGAGAAGTGTCCTATCTACACCAATCACAAGAGCCTCAAGTATCTCCTCACTCAGGAGTTAAATCTTAGGCAGCGTCGATGGGTTGAGCTGCTAAAGGATTACGATTGTAGTATCAAGTACCATCCTAGTAAGGCCAATATGGTGGCTGATGCATTGAGCCATAGGGCTGTGACGATCTGAGAGCATTGTTTGTTTGACTGAGTCTATATGATGATGGGAGTTTGTTGGTAGAACTTCAAGTAAAATTGACATGGATTAATCAGATCAGGGATAAACAGAAGGTGGATAAGTCTCTTGAGTTGCGGTTCCGTCAGGTTGAGACTAGGACTACTTCAGATTTTGGGTTGAATGATGATGGGGTTTTGTGCTTTCGAGGCCAGATTTGTGTACCTAATGATGAGGACTTGAGGCAAACAATTCTGAAAGAAGCACATAGTAGCCCTTATTCTATACATCCTAGTGGGAAAAAAATGTATAAAGATCTTCGAGAGTTGTACTAGTAGCCATGGTTGAAATGTAAGGTGACCAATTTCGTTGTTTGCTGCTTGACTTGTCAGCAGGTTAAGGCTGAGCATCTATTGCCTTTAGGTTTGCTACAGCTAGTGAAGATACTGATGTATAAATGAGAGCGAGTAACGATGGACTTCTTTATGGGTTGCCTCTAACACCCACTAAGAAGGATTCTGTATGGATCATCATGGATCGGTTGACCAAGTCAGCTCATTTCATTCCTGTTAGGATGGATTTCTCTCTACAGAAATTGGCTAAGCTCTACATCTCAGAGATAGTGAGGCTACATGGGATTCCTGTATTGATCATCTTCGATAGGGATCCTCATTTTACATCTCGATTCTGGCAAAAGCTTCATAAGGCTTTGGGTTCGAGGCTTGACTTTAGTACTGCTTTTCATCCTAAGACAGACGGTCAGTCAGAGAGGGTGATTCAGATGTTAGAAGACATGTTAAGGAGCTGTGTGATAGATTTCTGAGGCAGTTGGGAGGAGTACTTGCCTTTAACAGAGTTCGCCTACAATAACAGCTATCAGTCTAGTATACAGATGGCACCTTACGAGGCACTGTATGGTTGTAAGTGTCGCACTCCCTTATGTTGGACTGAGTTGGGTGAACGACGTGTACTAGGTATAGAGTTGGTATCAGAGACTTAGGACAAAGTCTGATTGATTCGAGAGCATTTGAAAGCGGCTTCTGATAGGCGGAAGTCCTAGGCTGATTTAAAGAGGAAGGACATTGAGTATTCAGTGGGAGAGTTAGTTTTCCTTAAGGTCTCATCATGGAAGAAGGTTCTAAGGTTTAGTCACAAGAGCAAGCTGAGTCCTCGATTTATTGGGCCATACTGGATTCTAAAACGAGTAGGACCAGTCGCATATCAATTAGAGCTACCTCCAGAGTTAGATCGCATACACGATGTTTTTCATGTCTCGATGTTGAGACGTTACCACTCTAATCCCACACACATTGTGCTTGTGGAGGAGATTGAGATTAGACCAGATCTGACGTTCGAGGAGGAGCCGGTTCAGGTTTTAGAGTGCAACGTTAAGGTTCTATGAAAGAAATCTAGTCATTTAGTAAAGTTGCTATGGCGGAATCATAGCACTGAGGAGGCTACTTGGGAGCCAGAGGATTCGATGCGATAACAGTATCCTCACCTCTTCTAATTAAGTAAAATTTTAAGGACGAAATTTTCTTTTAGTGGGTAGAGTTGTAACGCCCCAAATTTTTGTAATTTCAGTTTTTGTGAATTTTGGCATGAAAAATATCAGGAAAAGTTCTGCAATAATTCGACATAAATAATTGTCTGCTTAGGTGGTTATGTGCTTTGAGGTGTGTTGGTGAGGTCCCAAGTTCATGTCTAGACTTGGGCTAAAGTTTGGTTTTTATTTGGGTATGGCTTTAGCCTTGGCTAAGAGGCTTATAAGAGTTAATTTGTGAAGATATGTCAGAATGGGCCTGCTGGTCTAGAGGTTAAGTGGAGAGGGATTATGTTTGAGGTCCTGTGCTCGAATCCCGGTTTGGGCACTATTTTTGTTGAAATTTTCTACTAAGTGTTTGTGTTTTACTAAAAGTTTGAGTTGGGGAGTTGGGAAATCACCAAAAATCTAATTATATCTTGTTGTTTCAGAAAAATATTTGGTTTCCTCCCTCTTCTTTCCAAAAAAACTTTCTCCCATTTTTCCCTAAAAATTCCCCCTCTTGTTGCCGAAAATCCACCATTCTTTGCTGCCGTTCTTCCCTTCTTTCACTTTTGTCTTTATTCTTTCATTCTTGTAACAACGTCATTCTACGCTTTTGGTAAGTTTTTGCTTAACGGTCTTGAACACTCTCTCGATTAAGATATTAAGTGGGGTTTTATTGATGATTAAGAGTCGGTCAGCAGACTGGAAATCACACTTTGCTAGTTTCAATCGAAGCCGTGCTCGATTTGGTAGTGGTAAGTCAATTTTGCGATTTTGGGATTTATCGGTCCATAATGGTTCGATTTAGATTACTAGAAAATGGACTTACTTATAAACGATAAATTATACATGTTTTTACGTCATGCTTAGCCTAATTTCTAGATGAATTATCATTGAATTTGTGGAAATTGGTGCTCTTAATCCTTCTATTTCATATTTTATGCCCAGGTGAGCATAGAGAAGTGAAAAGAACGAGAAACAGGCCGAAAATGGAGAAATTAGGCCCAATTCAATAAACAATACGGCCTAGGAGTTCGCCACACGGCCGTGCCACATGGCCGTGCCACCTTAAAAGCTTAAACACGGCCCAACCCTGACTCACACAGCCGTGCCACACCAAACAAACCTAAACATGGCCCATTGTCGAAGTCACACAGCCGTGGCACACGGGTGTGTCCCTGTCATGATAAGTGTAATTCTGCTCGGAAAAGGCTACTTAGGAGCTAAGAAAGGAATTCCAAAGCTCTATATAGACCCTAGGGGGCAACTACTAAGAGCACTGGCCTCTCCTAAAAAGGGGTGCTTTTTCTCC
The DNA here is from genome assembly GCA_020496765.1 of Gossypium stocksii. NCBI lineage: Eukaryota > Viridiplantae > Streptophyta > Magnoliopsida > Malvales > Malvaceae > Gossypium > Gossypium stocksii. The sequence continues at coordinate 68,140,455 of CM035622.1, forward strand.
CATAAAAGAGTGCCTTATTTCTGCCAACACAGAGAGTAGAAGCAAGGAATTACTCCAAGGGAAGCCGATTGATTCATCCCAGAAGCTGAATTCTCCCTCAAGACTGAAGATCTCCCTTCAAATTCCTACAGGGGTTTTTGGGTTCTTTATGTTTTTTTATTTTATTTCTTCTGAGATGTTTTCTTTATTAATTATGAACTAAATCCTCCAAATACTTGAGGAGGATGAAACCTAAGACAGATCCTGTTATTATTTTCTCTTGAATTATATAATAAATATTTGATTTGTTCTTAATTGTGTTTTTAACTCTTAAATTGATATTTCCGAGATATTGATTTAAGTCGAATGTGCTTATGTAGAGGAGCAAAAGTCCCTGCATAGGAGTAGATCCAACACAATTAAGCGGAGTTGTATGCAACCCTAGACATAGGGCGACATAAATCTGCTGGATTAGGGTCAAACCTAATAAGGGAATCCATAGATCGAGTTAATGCAAGACTAGGGGTTTTAACTAGAAAGAGATTTCAGTTAATCAACCTAGGATTAGTTGTTCTTATCATCGACAGAGGTATTAACATAAATTAGGGATTTCTACGGATCAAGTCAAGTGAATAAATCGTCCAGTTCAATAATCGATAACAAGTGAAGTCTAGGTGGATTCTCCCTTGAGTATTGTCCAAATCAATCAGTTTTCCCAAAGAGTTTCTTCCCCAATTCCCTTTTTGTGCATTCTTAGTTTAGTTTTAGAATTAGTTTAGTTTCATAAAAATCCTCTTTTTATTTCTAGGTTAAATAATAGAATGAAAGTTAGTACTAGTACTTTTAGTTCCCTTGGGTACGATATCTCGGTCTCGCCACTAAGCTATACTATTGTTTGATAGGTGCGCTTGCCTTAAAATCGTGATAATAGTTAGTTTCTGGTGTGATCATTATTATAAATTTTATTACTTCATATCACTAATATCAAGTTTTTGGCGCCGTTGCCGGGGAACTAAGATATTAAGAACACTCAATTTCTATTACTTTAGCCATTACTATTTTTTTCTTTATTTTTAAACTTTATTTTTATTTACTAATTGTAGTTTTCTTTGATTTTTCCCTTTCTAGGTATCTCTAGTTTATGACTTGAAGAAACCCAGTAGGACCACTACTTTTTGACGAAGATTTAGAAGCTACAATTCGTAGAACTCATAGAGAAATTAGACGAAGCTTACATTATCCAAAACAAGGGCAAGAAGAAGGACCTGAACCTACTGAAGAGATGGAACCCAATCAGGATAATCTACCACCTCCCGCAATAGCTGCAGAACCAGTAAACCAAAATAATGCTCCACGTACTATGTTTGATTACGCTAAACCCAATTTGGCTGGTACTGAATCTAGTATTGTTAGGCCTTCTATTGCTGCAAATAATTTTGAATTGAAACCTAACACTATTCAGATGATTTAGCAATTTGTGCAGTTTGATGGTTTACAGGATGAAGATCCTAATTCGCACTTAGCCGATTTCTTGGAATTTTGCGACACTTTTAAGATAAATGGTGTTTCTGGCGATGCCATTTGCCTCCGATTATTTCCTTTTTCCCTAAGGAATAAAGCTAAACAGTGGTTAAATTCTTTACCACGTGGATCAATCACTACATGGGAACAGATGACTGAAAAATTTTTGCTCAAATATTTTCCACCGGCTAAAGTGGCAAAATTAAGGAATGATATCTTTTTTTTTGTGCAGATGGATTTAGAGACGCTTTACGATGCCTGGGAGAGATACAAATATTTATTAAGAAGGCGCCCTCACCATGGGTTACCTCTGTGGCTACAAGTTTAAACCTTTCACAACGGTTTGAATCCTTCAACAAGGCAGATGATTGATGCAGCCGCCGGTGGAACAATCAGCAATAAAACACCAGAAGCAGCCTATGAATTTATCGAAGAGATGTCACTAAATAACTATCAGTGGCAAGTTATGAGGACAAAGCCAACGAAGACATTAGGAGTTTTTAATATTGATGCAGTTACAATTATTTCCTTTCAGGTAGAACTCTTAAATAAAAAGATTGATGGTTTTATTGGTTCTACGCAAGTACATCCAGTCATGCAGTGTGACTCAAACCTAGGAGGAGTGAGCGAGCCCTACGGACATAACACAGAAACTGAACAAATGAATTATATGGGTAATAATTCTCGACCTCAAGACAATCCTTACAGTAATACTTACACTACAGGTTGGAGGAATCACGCAAATTTTTCATGGGGCGGTCAAGGAAATCAAAGACCACCACCACCTTCTCTAGGATTTCAGCAACCACCTTATCAGCAAGAGAAAAAGTCGAACCTTGAGGAGATGCTCACAAAATTTATCTCGGTATCAGAAACCCATTTTCAGAATACTAAGACAGCACTTAAAAATCAGCAAGCTTCAATTCAAGGACTTGAAACACAAATAGGACAAATTGCTAAACTAATCTCTGAATGACCACAAGGTAGCTTGCCAAGTAACACAAAAGCTAACCCAAGAGAGCAACTCCATGCTGTCACTATGCTCGATGAAGGAAGGTTAGATGAACCAGAATCTAGGCAAGCCGATGTGGTAAATAAAGGTAAAGTTGAGGTAAGCAACAAAGAAGCAATAGTTAAAGAGTATAAACCTCATGTGCCATATCCCAATGTGACAAGGAAAGACCACACTGATGAACAATTTGGTAAATTTCTTAAACTCTTAAAGAAATTACATATTAACTTACCTTTTATTAAAGCTCTTTCGCAGATGCCAAACGCAGTTAAATTTTTAAGGGAGCTTTTAGCAAACAAACGGAAGTTGGATGAGTCGTCACATGTGGAATTGAATGCAGTATGCTCAGCTATTTTGCTAAACAAGCTACCCAACAAGTTGAAAGATCCAGGGAGTTTTACGATTCCTTGTTTAATTGGTAGTTTAACCATTGATAATGCATTAGCTGGTTCAGGGGCAAGTATAAATGTCATGCCATATAAAATGTTTAAATAATTAGGTCTTGGGAAACCTAAACAAACTAGGATGAGCATTCAATTGGCTGATAAAACCATTAGATTCCCTAGGGGTATAGTCAAAGATGTTCTAGTAAAAATCGACAATTTCATATGCCTAGTTGATTTTGTTGTTTTAGACATGGATGGGGACAATGATGTACCTTTAATTTTAGGGAGACCCTTTTTAGCAACTGCCGGAACTATTATTGATGTTGGTACAGGTAAACTTACACTTCGTGCAGGTAAGGAAATAATTACCATTCAAGCTCGTGATTCAATTGAGAAATCGAGTGAAGAAAATAGCTTTATAAAACCTGTTAATAAGATTGATTACATGATTCAAACTTCTTCGCAGGAAACCCGTTCAAAGAGCATAAATGAGCCAAGCCTTAAAATATGCAGCAACAAAGGAACCATCCATGAGGAATGAAGACTCCAGATCGAGGAATTAGACAAATGGTGGACACAGATTAAGGAACAACTGAAAATACACGAAGATCCAAATCAACACCATGACGAGCCTACAGATAGACCAAGTCAATTTAAGATTAGAGATAAGGTATTGATAGACAAGAGAGATCCTCAAATGGCCATTTTAGAGTTTCATGCAGATGATGTGTCCCCCTTCACGGTAATAAGAAGCTTTCCTTACGGTACAGTAGAGGTGACACATTCCAAATTCGGCACATTCAATGAAAATTACACTAAACTTAAACCTTATTTTGATACTAAGATTGATAGCTGGCGAGAGGAGTTCCAACTCTTCAAGCCACCGTGATCGAACAAGCTTGAGAAAAGTCGAGCTTAGACTCTAAATAAGCACTTCTCAAGAGGCAACCTGAGCACTAACACCACTAACCATTTTATTTTATTTTATTCTATTTTGTTTTTATGTTGTTTTTAGTGTAGGATTTTCATACCACACGGCCAAACACACGATCGTGCCTAAGGCCGTGTGAAAACAGGGCTAAAAATTTTCCCAACACGAGATGTGTTAAATTCCCACGGGCGTGTGAGGTGCCCGTGGGTAAACCTGTCAGCACTACATGGGTATGGCACCGAATTTACACAGGCGTGTGTGATCGAACATGGCCGTGCCCTTACCCCATGGTCGACACTGTCAAATTACACACGACCGTGCGACACGCCCATGCCCTAAGGCCGTGGTAGAGCCTGTCATTCAAGACACGGGCGTGTGACCATAGTGGGAGAAGCGAACATCAAAGGACATGGCTGTGCGACACGGTCGTGTGCCCCAACATGCCCTAGGAACACGGGCGTGTGTCTCGAACCAGACGTGCCAAAATCCCTAATTTTCAAACCACACGGGCAAAACCCAAGTCACACGGGCATGTGATATGCCCATGTGACCCAAAAACCTATATAAACAGGCCACTATTTATCTTCTTCCTCATGTTAAGCCCTAAAATCTCCCACCCAAAACCCACACAAAACCTCCCTAGCGCCGCTGCCGGTCCCAACAGCACCACCACGCCCATGTAACATCACCACGATCGTGTTCCACTCTATAGTCACCCATTCGGTTCTTTTGTCTTATCTCCCTTTTGAATTTCTAAATGTCTTTTTTTTTTTATGTTAATAATAATTTTTTTACTTATTTTTTGCATTATTGTTGGGCATGAACCTCATTGATTTAGCATGACTATTCTGGGATTTTCATAATGCCATTTAGACCCATCCTTTGGCTACCACTTTCACTTATCTAGAGTAGTATTCATATAGTATAAATTGATATCCATACCTCCATCATTTGATACTATGCTAGGATAAGTAAAATATATTAATTAGATTAGTAAAATCAACATTTCAATACGGTACTTAATAATGTTTTGCTTGAACTTATTAATATCCATATTTTAGCTTCAATTTTTAAGTCTAATGCATATCTTTTTTCCATTTCGTTTTTAGGAATTATGTCATCTTCACGGGGAAAGAAAGCTACCGTCCCTACTTCAAAGAAGCGAAAGGTGCCCAGTGGTTTATCCTCCAGACCCACAGTCGAAGCTCGCTATCCTTTCATTCAATTTCCGCAGAACTCCCAAGAGGAGTTATTTCAAATTCTACGAGCAAGACCACTGGGAGTGGGAAGATACATTGATTGGGCCGCCCTATAGCAAGTCCAACTTGCTGATGCTATTCGGGACGTACTATCCATCGACCCTTGGGAGCAATTTTTTAACATCATCGAGCCCACCTACCTTGAGCTAACATTAGAGTTTTGCTCTACTTTTCATTTACATGTAGTGATGACAAACCACGTGACCCAAGCACCATTCAATTTCGCCTCGGTGGATTGGTGCGCCAGTTAAGCATTCCTGAATTTGGTATTGCACTAGGGCTCTACACAGATAAGTTCATAGCTGACGAAGAATTCCCCACACTCCACCGTCACATCCATATCTCCCCAGTCAACTACTGGTGCGCCATCGTCCCTGAGCAGCCCACATACGACCCTAGTCGTTCCAAAGCGACCAACCTCGCCCCATCCTTGAGGTACCATCACGCCCTCCTCGCACACACCTTGACGGGTAGACGCGAGAGCACTAGCGTCGTCAGCGCACACAATGCCTACTTCTTATGGAGCATGGCGAACGCGCATACCATCGACCTCGCCTTTTTCATCGCCCATGCCATCCAGCACCAGACTAGAGGCATTGTAGGGGCGTTATATCTATGGGCCCGTACATCACACGGTTGGCCCACCATTTCGGTCTGCTCAACACCACGACCCAGACATCCTGCTACACTCTGATCGGCCAGATATCCCCACAGAGTATCCAGACTATGCTACACATGAGGATGATCCAGTGCAGACCTAGGACCGACCCTCCACAGTACCGTCTACTCCGAGAGGCCGAGGATCCAAAGGACATTACTGATGATGTCCCACCACCACCAGAGGAGGCCCTAGCTGAGCCACCACCCCCTCACCGCCCAATTCATGCGGTAGCTTCATATGCTGACATATCTGAGCGCCTCACACGATTTGAGCAGCAGTGTTTCCAACTCTTCGATCATATAGATGCTATTCTTCAGCAGATATGCTAGCACCTTCATATCTCCGCACCACCCCCACCTCGCGACCCATCTGAGGATTAGAACTTCCTAATCCTCTTTTCTTCTCTTTTATTTTCCTTTTCATTTTTCTTTTTATTTTATTTTATCTTATCTTTTTCATTATTTGAATTTTAGTATTTTTAGAACTTAATTTATTTTATTCCTTTATTTGAATTATTTCATATCGGCTATCCCCTAACAAACATATTCTGTTAATCCAAATTCCCTAAAACTGATAAATGCGCTCGCAGTTTCAAAGGAGCTTTACAGCTCAAATCCAAAATCTAAAGGGAACCTTGCCACAACTTCACACAGATAACACCGCCAAAGCCTACACTCTCAACATGAAAGCTGTGGACAAATAAACACTACCACCACCGGAGTATCCACCTCCGCACCTTCCTTTGTCCCAGACACTCTATAGGCACCACCACCTCACAAATTCATCCAATTCAGGGAGTTTCATGCCTTTCCCTATCTTATGATCTTATGCTTCTATTGCTACTAATGTTTCTTTGTACATTGAGGGCAATGTACATCTTAAGTTTGGGGGGAAACTTACTTTCAGTCATTGCATTTTCTTTGAAACCCCTAAAAAATTTTTGAAACTAACATTTTGCATTGTTCTTAAAATTTTAAACTCTCACTTTCACTCTCTGCATTATCTTCAATCTCCTATTAGGAATTAATTCTTATTTATTTATGATGTTTATTGATGTGTTGAGAATTAAGACATAGGTGTTTATGCTTTGATTATTCGAACTTTAAAATACTAGGGAATCAAGCATGATAAGTTGAAATTTTTGAGAATTTAAATTTTTTTCTAGGTTGTTTTCCCTAATTTTAGGTGTTATCTTAAGATTTGAAATTCGCAGGATTGACATCAAAAGCCATAATTTTGGTGAGATTTTTGGGCCTTTTAAGCATACATTCTTTCGTGCTCACTTTTATTGTTGTTTTGAGTGAGTAAATACTGATTTGTTATTCTATAACTTGCTTCAATTATACATGTCGAGACCACATCATTGTTTGATACACTGAGATGATAAAGGCACATAAGTTCAACCCACTTACTCCATAAAAAGCCTACCTCCATAAACTAACCCTTAGTGAACCCCATTGAGCCTAATAACCCATTCTTTGACTTACCTCTAATATTAACCTATAACCCGTTTTTGTTAAATTCCATTCAATTATTTTGATCCCTATTTTTGTCGAGATTTGAGTTGAATTATTATCTAGCTTTATTCTCTTTTCCAGCTTGTAAAGTTTGTAAACATTCAAAGTAAAATATTTGATTTGTTCTTAAAAAAAATGTATATACAGTTAATTCAGCTGTAATTCATATCTTAGTTATAGTTTAATATTTTTTGCATATTTCTATTATAAGCTATAAAATCTAGAACGATGTCATCATAAGGCTTAGCTCTAGAAATATGTTCCAGTGATAGAGATTTTCTAGCTAGATTTTTTAATTCAATCTCAATTTTCACCGTTTCTTTTTCAGCTTGTGACAACACCCCTAACCAAAGCCCCATTACAACCATTGAAAGACCTTTTGATTGATGTGTCATATCAATCTATAGTGATGGAGATTTGATTTTCTTACAAGCCTATGGTAATAACTTTTCAGGTTGACTAAAGAGTGTTTAATTCTTGAACCTTAAACACTTTGAGTGGATAGAGTGAATCTTTAGTGAGGATGTCAACTCTTGTTAATTTTGGATTGAAAGGTAATTACTTAAGAGAAGGGAAGAAACCTATGTTTCTGTGATAAAGTTCTCAACTTAGAGTGTTTGAAACTTTGATGTTCTTAGGGTTGAATTTTCATTGTATGATTACTTATGGAGTAATTTGAAACATTATTGATAAGGGCTGTAAGTTGAGAAGAATGGTGCTTAATTGTGAGTTGAGATTTTGCTTAAGGACAAGCTAAGGCTTAAGTGTGGGGGTATTTGGTAAACGATAAGTTATAAATGTCTTTACCTCATGCTTAGCCTAATTTCTAGATGAATTATCATTGAATTTGTGGAAATTGGTGCTCTTAATCCTTCTATTTCATGTTTTATGCCCAGGTGAGCATAGAGAAGTGAAAGGAACGAGAAACGGGCCGAAAATAGAAAAATTAGGCCTAATTCAATAAACAACATGGCATGGGAGTTTGCCACACGGCCGTGCCACCTTAAAAGCTCAAACACGGCCTAACCCTGACTACACGGCCGTGCCACAACAAATAGACCCAAACACGGCCCATTGTCGAAGTCACATAGCCGTGGCACATTGGCGTGTCCCTGTCGTGAGGAAGTGCAATTCTACTCAGAAAAGGCTGCTTAGGGGCTAAGAAAGGTATTCCAAAGCTCTATATGAAGACCCTAGGGGGCAACTACTAAGGGAACTGGCCTCTCCTGAAAAGGGGTGCTTTTTCTCCCACAAAAGAGTGCCTCATTTCTACCAACACAGAGAGTAAAAGCAAGGAATTACTCCAAAGGAAGCCGATTGATTCATCCCAAAAGCTGAATTTTCCCTCAAGACTGAAGATCTCCCTTCAAATTCCTACATTTTGGGTTCTTTATGTTTTATTATTTTATTTCTTCTGAGATGTTTTCTTTATTAATTATGAACTAAATCCCTCAAATACTTGAGGGGGATGAAACCTAAGACAGATCCTATTATTATTTTCTCTTGAATTATATGATAAATATTTGATTTGTTCTTAATTGTGTTTTTAACTCTTAAATTGATATTTTTAGGATACTGATTTAAGTCGAATATGCGTATGTAGAGTAGCAAAAGTCCCTGCATAGGAGTAGATCCAACACAATTAAGCGGAGTTGCATACAACCCTAGACATTGGGCGACATATATCTGCCGAATTAGGGTCAAACCTAATAAGGGAATCCATAGATTGAGTTAATGCAAGACTAGGGGTTTTAACTAGAAAGAGATTTCAGTTAATCAACCTAGGATTAGTTGTTCTTATCCTCAACGGTGGTATTAACATAAATTAGGGATTTCTACGGATCAAGTCAAGTGAATAAATCGTCTAGTTCAAAAATCGATAACAAGTGAAGTCTAGGCAGATTCTCCCCTGAGTATTGTCCAAATCAATCAGTTTTCCCAAAGAGTTTCTTCCCCAATTCCCTTTTTGTGCATTCTTAATTTAGTTTTAGAATTAGTTTAGTTTCATAAAAATCCTCATTCTATTTCTAGGTTAAATAATAGAAAGAAAGTTAGTACTAGTACTTTTAGTTCCCTTGGATACGATATCTCGGTCTTGCCACTAAGCTATACTACTGTTCGATAGGTGTGCTTGCCTTAAAATCATGATAATAATTAGTTTCTGGTGTGATCATTATTATAAATTTTATTACTTCATATCATGCATATCACTTAAAATTGTTGATTTTAGGTTTGAAAAGGCTGGGGAGTGCTTTGGCATTAAAAACAGACCAGGTGTGTACTCTAATTGCACTGAAATCACGTTTTAGTGAAGGCCAAAAATGAAATAATCGACGCCACACGGGCATGTGGACTACCCGTGTGAAGACCGTATGGCGGGACACGACTGTGTGATCGACGAACCAGGCTGTGTGCGCTCGACACTGGCACGACGAACACGACCGTGTGAGGCTGGTGAGGCCGTGTGCGAGACACGAGCTAGGGCAATTGGGACGTGTGGGCTACACAGGTATGTGGGTTCTGGGCCAGGCCGTGTGATTCACACGGCCAAGGCTAATTTGGGCCATGTGGGCCACACGAGCGAGTGGGCCCACACGAGTAGCCCATATGGGTGTGTGAGCCCATTTTTTCGACTTGAACTGTAAGGTTGCGTGGGTCGCCCTAGTCGACTATGACCTATTGTAGGGTCGGTAAGTATATCATAGACCTCAGATTCTGTTAACTGATATTGATGCGTGTATTTTCATGTTGTTTACAGCACGTATATCCGATCTGATCTTTTCTGATTTAATGAGTATGATTCGTGTATTTGCATAATAGCATGCCATATCTGTATGTTGCACTGCATTGGGGTGGGATTGTTATTGAAGTGAAGCCTGAAAGGCTATTAGCCTGCTATCTGGAAGCTAAGCTGAATATATCTGATATGTGTCGTTTCACAGTACATTATGGCGCGTAGGGTTGGATGGGTTGATTTTATCCCCATACTTGGTGTCTAGGGTTGGGTGGGTCGATTTTATCTCCACATGATGTGTAGGGTTGGACAGAGATGGTGTGCAGGGTTGGTGGGCATGATATACGATATTGTGATATGTTATGCATTCTGTGTCTGTATGGGCTAAGGCCCAATTATATCTTATTCTAATCTGAGTGGGCTAAGGCCTACACCAATTTTGTAATGGGCATAGGTCCAAATTATGATTGTTATCTGTTTCTGTTAATTGTATGTATGCATGTTGTACTGTAGGGATGTACACACTGAGTTTATGAAAACTCACCCCTTCATTTGTTTATCTAGCAGGTAAGCCCCAGGAGTAGATGGATTAGTGCAGCGGAGGGCTCGACGATGACCACTGCTAGATACATTTCGATTTCCAGGTTTTACTACATTACTATTTTTAATCATTTTGGGATTAATTATGTAATTTTGGACTTGGACTATTTTTTATTTTTATTTGGGTTTCTAAATTGTTATTTATGGATTTTTTTAAAAAAAATGCAACGCCACAAAAGCATCATTTTCCTAAAAATTAACTAAGAACTTTCGTATAAAAGAAATGGGTTTAAGTAAATAAGATGATTTGTGATTTTCTGACTTAAGTAAAGATAATAACCGGAACAATTTTTAACTTGCTAAGGCATTTTCAAAAGCACTCTCATGTGACGCCGCCAGATTCGGCCATAACGTCTAGGCCGGGTTTGGGGTGTTACATAAACTGTTTCATACCTAATCCGTCCTTGTTACTTCGCACGAATACTTAGAAACCCTTAGTAAATAAAGATCAGTAAAATGCGCATAAATTGTTTCATACCTAATCCATCCATGTTACTTTACACGGATACTATGAAACCTTTAGTAAATAAGGATCAGTAAAAGGCGTATTTACTAGGTAAAGGATTTCGAAAGGACCTAATGTGGTTTCCAAACTCATTAAAGGTCGAGTTGCCATGGAATGTTTTTCCGAATGTTATTAAGCTTGTTGATAATAAATTGAGTTTGATTAAAGTAATTGTCCTAGCTTATTTAAGTTATAATTGTTGCACATTGTGTTAATTTTGCTAAAATCTATTTCAATCATATAGTTTGCATACTTAGTATAATTTGCATGAGGGATCATTGCATTTAATTAATTATTTTTAGTTTAACCAACACTTCCAAATTAAATTGAGTTTTATTTTATTTACCAAGTTGTCAATATAATTTTATAATTAAGTGACTTAGCACGAACACAATCCCTGTGGAGATGATAACTTGATACTTATTACTTGATAACTACTGTGTACACTTACACAAACCCCAGCGTTACACATATCATACCATGTATCAAGCTCACCAAAATGAGCTAATTATAGCCATACATATCATTACTTCTTGCCGAATTCATATAACTGAACACCACATTCATATATACCATGAAATATACCTCCAATATAAGCTTAAACCATGACCAAACACACACGAGCATTAACATCTTAATCAAGCCATTTTCGCATGGTATATACACAATTTCAAAAACCAAACATATAAAAAACTAGCCTATACATGCCACATAACCAAGACTTAAAGCTTTTATTTACCGAAGCGATAACTGGATAGTGTGGTGAGATCTCTTACGACTTCCAACCTAGCAAGTCTCCAAAACTTTATAAACATAGGAAAAAAATATACAAAGTAAGCTTTGAAAGCTTAGTAAGCCATAAGCAAATAATTCAACATAGGAACATATATAACTCAATTTGAATAGGCCAAATTTAGTTAATCTCATACACATAAACAATCACTTCTCTCATATAATCCATATTACCACATTAAGTAACTTCACAAAATTCACATTAACCAATATACATCAAAGTCATATTACACATGCTTCATAAATCCATTATTCGAACCATATGTACATCTTATTCATATAAATCACATTCAGTCGTATGAAACACTTAACCAACAAAATCAAATCATGCTTATTTAATTTTTTTTCATATACATAACATATTTAATAATTTAACCTTATCAATAACATTTATCTAATCGTCTTTCAAACCAAACTAACATACCTCAAAAACCATGTTTCATGTATCATAAATCCCATGTTCAAAACATAGGACCACAATTTCATGGCATTTGAACTCCTAAATATAATTGAGCTTATTACATTACATTTCTATATAACGAATATATGTAACACAATGTTCATTTGTATACATTCATTTCATTCATCGTTATGTATTTCACATATCCTCATTTGAAACATGCTCACCTTTCATTCTTTAATAACATATACATTTCGTACATACCTGAATCGGATATACTTTCACAAAATCATTCATTTCTCGATATTGCCCATTGAACCATTCAGAATCAATAAAGATACTCAAATAGCTCGTAAAGCTCGTACAATGCCATATCCCAGATATGGTCTTACATGATATCAAATATCGATGCCACTGTCCTAGACAGGGTCTTACACGATATCATATACGATGCCGATGTCCCAGACATGGTGTTACACGTAAATCTCAAATCGATGCCAACGTCCCACACGTGATCTTACATGAAATCACATATCGGAATCCTATGTCATGACATATGTATCCTAACTATTCCTATGGTTCGTACGGGGCTTTCGGATGCCGTAATTCAATCAATTCAAGCTCGAAAAAAATCATCTTATGCTCAATTCAATTTGGCCACATATATATATTTGTATATACAATTCAATTCGGCGATATATAATAAATACATAGAATTTATCAACATTTATTTACTTCTGAACTTACATTGTACGGAAACGAACGGACTGGAATGACTATTCAACAACTTTCGATTTTCCTCAATCTAAATCTGATTTCTTCCTTTCTTGATCTAAATTAACACAAATTTAATTTATTTAATCATATATTTATTCAATTTTCATCCAAATCACATAAATAGGCTTTTTTCACTTTAGCCCCTAACATTTTACATTTTCTCAATTTAGTCCCTAATTCAAAACAACATAAAATACCCAAAATTTCAATAAACTCATGTTAGGCCGAATGCTCCCTAGGTCCATAGCAGCATATTAATTCAATTTATTTCACATTTAGACCCCTCAATTTTCAAATTTCACAAGTAAATCCCTAATTTAGATTTTTATCAAAAATCACTTAATTAAACATAATAATCTATCAACAAAGATTTATTTTTCATTATCAAACCACAAAAATCTTAAGCTATCAACAATGGCAAATCACAAAATCCACAACCAATTCAAAAATTCAAGCATGGGCTAGCTAGTATTCGAAGCAATGATCTCAAAAACGTAAAAAATAACAAAAACTGAGCAAATTACCAAAATCAAACCCCCAAGTGTGCTGAACGTAAAAACCCCAACAATGTCTTCTTTCCTTCACAAGTTTTGGCCAAGAAAGATGAATGCATGGCCATTTTTTTGTTTTGTTTATTTTGTTACATATTATTACACATTTTACTATGTTGCCCTTAATGAAATAACTTTAATAATTAACTAACCATGTCCATAAAAGTCCACTCATAATTTCAATGGTATAATATCAACATAAGGACCCCAAATTACAAAAGCCGTAGCAATATAGCACTTTAACAAATAGCAAGTCACTTTTACATTTTATGCGATTAAGTCCTTTTATAAAATCGAACACACAAACGATAAAATTTTCACCCGAAACTTTCACACATATAATATACCATGCTGTAAACATGAAAAATAATATTAAAATAATTTTACAACCTTAGATTTGTAGTTTTGAAACCACTGTTTCAACTAGGGTCTAAGCTGGGTTGTTACAAATTCCATCATTCATCATGGCATGTCATTTCATGCATACAGGTCTATAATCTTACTTTAGTTAAGACCTCGAGTTAGACATAGTTTGATCAACTACTTAACATACATGTAGCTACCATAGTTTAACACCACAAGTATATTAGAACAAACGATTACTAGCCATTCCAATGGCCAAATTACAGACATCATTTACATTACATGCCAATATGGCCAACATATCCTATACATGCCATTACAAACATAATTGATTTACCATATTGTACCGACATGGGCTGATAGATAGTTTGAGTGATCTCTACCAAGCTTCCAATCCAACAAGCTTCCAAATTACTATAAAATAGGGAAATAAAACTAAGTAAGCATAAAACGCTTAGTAACTTCGAATAATATGGTACTTAATTTACCATTCATTCTATTTTGAGGTAACTATGTAAGGAATATTCAATCAATTTGACCTCAAGGCCTACACACATCCTCAATGCCCTTGTTAGTCATATGTTCCATATTAACATCAAAACATATATGGGTTCAACAAAAATCAAGTTTCCATGAACACAAGCTTTCCACATCATGTATTCATTTAACATATATAAATAATCTCTTTATAATACAAGTATAATTTCATAATACTTCATCTCGAGTTCAAATTATTTCATGTTAGAGCCTTACTCATATCGCTCAAAATATCAAGGTCATACGAGTAGTAGTTCGCTCAAGGAGTACACGTCTATAATCAAGGATGAACATTCTCATCAAATAATTTCCATGTACAATTATCATCATCTCCTGTTTCCATGTAAATATCATGTATTATCATCTCATATATTCCAGAAAGATACGTGTAATAACTCATTTCTTATTCATATCTTCTCATGTTTGGATTGTTACCCATTGAATTTATTCAGAATATAGATGGATATACAGGTAGTACACTTGAGGTGTACAAATCCATCCTCATAGATGAATAAGTTCATCAAACAAATTTATATATTCATATATCATAATTTCATACTTCCATATTTCATAAAACATCATTTCCATGTACTTCAAGTAGATACATGTAAAAATCCATTTCTTTTCATGTTAAGGTTTTACCCATTGAATTATTGAAAATATCGATGGATATTCAGGTAGTACACCCAAAGTGTACAATTTAGGAATCTGTCAATTCATGTTCGGGGGCACCCATTAGGGCACATAATTAGAAATCACACTCTCTAGCCACATATCATACATTAGGATTACCAGTCCAGGCTAAATCCTATCTCCAGCATATGCTCACATGAGCTTAATCAGGATTGCTAGTCTAGGTTAAATCCTTTCTATAACATATGCTCTAAAGAGCTTGATCTGGATTACCTGTCTGGGCTAAATCCAATCTGTATTATATGCTCGACAGGGTTTCTATCAAGATTACCCATCCGGCTAAATCCTATCAGTAATGAGGTCAATAGGATTACTCATTAGAGTTAAATCCTATCAGCAACAAATGTAAGACCTCATTCATTTCGGGAAATCACATATCCATCAATTTTCCATTTTATTTTACCGAGATTTAAAACTTTTTCTCAAGCATTATAGGGCATGTGATTATTTCATACATCCACAACATTCGTATAATTCAAATAAACACATTCCACATTCAATTCAAGCATATAAGTAATATGCTCATCGTTTATCCTTTATCATCTACCGAGCCCTATCATTTAATATAATCATTTTTATTTATCAGGCTTGATTGGATATGTAGTCATTTCACGTATTTATGACATTTATAAAATTTACATAAACACAATCAATGCAAGCATGTAAATAAACACAATTTAGTTACACAAACTAACCTCGACAATGTTTGTATACGTAAAATCTACTAATTCGACATTTTCCTCTTTCCTCGTTCTAGATTCCAATTTAGTCTATCTGGATCTATACGAGTAAAATTTACATCAATTTCTCATATTTCATACTCATTTGGAATCAATTTACATTCTAGGCAAAATTACCATTTTACCCCTAACTTTTCCATAAATTCCTATTTTGTCTGTAGGCTCGGAAAATGAAATTTGTGGAATTTACTCCGTATTCCATGCCTAACCAAAATTCCATCAAAAAATTTACAGCACATGTATTCATAAAAATTCTAAATTTTCCATCAAATATCACAACTTTACAATTTAGTCCCTAAATCATGTTTTTATCAAAAATCTCTTTGTAAAAGTTGTTTATCTATTAACAACCTTCCATTTTCTACCATAAATTTCTAATTTTCAACATATACATCCATGACCCATTTTCCATACTTTTATAACTTCTCCAATTGATCCCCCAAATAGATAGATTAAGCCATCTCGGTTTCAAAAATATCAAAATTACTAAAAACGGACCAAGGAAACTTACCCAATTTGGCCATCAAAGTTTCTTCTCTCTCTCCTAGGGTTTCCATGTATTTTTGGGGAAGAAGATGAGAAAATAAGATGATATTTCTTTTTACCATCTTTTAATTAATTAAATTATTTCCCTTTCCAATTTAGTCCTTTTCTTTTTCTCAAATTCCATGGATGATTCAACAAAGATACTTTCCATATTTTGATTGACGGTCTAATTACCATATAAGGACCTCTAGTTTTGAATTCCATAGCTATTTAATCCTTATAGCTACTAGAATTCTACTTTCGCATTTTATGTGATTTGGTCCTTCTTGTAATTAAACACGAAATCGATAAAATTTTCTTATCAAAATTTTCACATGACATTTCTATCATATTATGAACCATGTAATAAAATAAAAATAAATTTTATTTTTTGCTCAGATTTCTGGTCTCGAAACTATTATTCCAATTTCATCGAAATTGCGCTGTTACATTTAGGGCTTTTTTCAAGAACTAGCATGGTAGAGTCGGTAGGGAGAGTATTCATGTTTGACTACCTTTGGTTTGATGTTGGGGATTTCAGAGGATGGTGGTAAAAGTTTGAACAATATTTTGAGGCAGAAGTGGTGCAGGAACAAGCCAAGGTTGGGAAAGTCATGCTCCACCTAGAAGGGAAAGCTTTAGACTGGCATCATTTCTTCTACTAGTGGCACAAAGTTCTTCATTAGTGTACTTGGGACACCTATGCAAGAGGTTTAAGGGAGAGGTTTGGTTCTACTGCATTCTTGGATCCAACAACTTAGATTACATCTTTTAAACAACATGGGACAGTAGATGCTTACCATGACCACTTTGTGAGTACACTCAATCAATTACACTTACTAGAGAGTTATTCATTTAAGGGTGGAAATAAGTCAATACCTTAAGCTGTTTAAACCAAAGGCTCTTGTGGAAGGGTACTTGATAGCTAGGCAAGTGGAAGAAATAGTATCGAACATTCAAAAGAAAGGTTTAATGGTTGGGCTAGTAGGAGATATTCTAATCCCATATTTTCTATTCTTTAGGTGACTATTCCAATGACTGCAACTCTTGCAATAGCTGGCTCTAATTCAATCCCAAGTGGCCAAAAACCACCAACCAGATCCTTATCTTATCCAGAAATGGATGAAAGGAGAAAGAAGGTTATATGCTTCTATTGTACCTCCAAGTATACACCACAACATATATGTGTCAAATCACAACTTTATCAACTCATTGTGGAGCCTTAGTCTAATTCCTTCGTTGACTTAAAGGCTCAAGCAGTGGAAGAATTCCAAGATTGTCCTAAACAGTTGAAAAGGTTGGACCAAGAGTTTGAAACCACTACTGTAGTACTATATTTGCATGCATTGCAAGGTTTTCAAGGAAACAATACAATGAGAATAGAAACTAAAATGGGTCAGGTAGTTGTGATCATACTTGTGGGTTCTAGTAGTACTCATAACTTTGTTGATTCAAGGTTGGTTAAGAGGCTAAATTTGCCAGTAGATTAGTCTTGTCAACTGAAGAATATGACAGCTATGGGGGTAGCTTAACCACTAAAATCTTATGTAGGGATGTGAACTAGAAAGTACAAGGGTATGAGTTTATCACTGATTTTATGGTCCTATTTATTAAAGGTTGTGATGTTGTTTTGGGAATACAATGGCTATTTCCTTTAAGGTCCATTATGTGGAATTTTGGGTCACTTACCATGCAGTTCAAGTATCAAGGCAAAAATTGTGCTCTTTAAGGTATCATTCTAGGAGAGTTGGAACTTCTCTCAGGTTATCAACTCTCCAAGTGTTTAAATATGGCTGCATCTATACCTTGCCCTATGGTCTGCACTTTTGATCAACAAATTGCATTGAAATTGTTATTTATGCCAATCAAGGAACACTTGCAACAACTTTTTTTTTGAATACTATGGTGTTTTCTAGCTATCAAAAGGGTTCCCTCCAAACAGTTTATAGGATTATAAAATCCCTATCTAGGATGAAACCAAGGTGGTGAATGTCAAGACCTACAAATATCTTTCCTTTTTGATGACAGAAATTGAAAGGCTTGTTCAAAAAATGCTCCAAATAGGGGTCATTAGGGATACTAACATCCTTTTTGCATCCTCTATTGTAATAAGGAAGAAGAAAGATGAGAGCTAGATACTGTGTATAGATTATAGATAGCTCAACCAACTCATCATCAAGTACCGACTTTCTATCCCTGTTATAGAAGAACTGTTTGATGAATTTGGTCAAGCCCTTGTTTTCTTTAAGCTTAAGGTATGGATATCACCAGATCAGAATGTGGGATGCAGACATCTTCAAAACAACATTTTGCATACACAAGGGGCATTATAAATTCTTGGTTATGCCCTTTGGCTTAACTAATGCCCCCTAAAGCTTTCAATCCCTGATGAATTCAATCTTTAAGAGGTTGCTAAGGAGGTCAGTATTAATGTTCTTTGATGATATATTAGTTTATTCCAATAGTTGGTTTGATCACTTGGTCCGTTTAAAAAAGGTGCTACAACTCCTAAGGGGCAATCAACTCTTTGTCAAGCAAAGTAAGTGCACTTTTGGTACCTATCAAATTGAATATATGGGACATGTTATCTCTAGAGGCTCAATTACCATGGAGTCTTAAATTGGCCTACTCATAAGTTAGTAAGGGAGTTAAGAAGGTTCGTTTTCTTATTAAGCTACTACAGGAGATTTATAAGGCATTATGGCATATTGGCTCGACCATTAACAAGCTTACTCAAGAAGGATTTCCCTTGGACCTGGACTGAAGCTACTAACATAGCCTTTTATACACTTAAACAAGCAATTTATCAAGCACCGATTCTCTCTTTTCTAGAATTTAAAGATGAATTTTTCATTGACACAAATGCTTGTGGCCAAGGTATTAGTAGAAAGGAAGCCTATAGCATTTTTCAGTAGGGGACTAGGGGTACAACATCAAACACTCTCCATTTATGATAAGGAGATGCTAGTTGTTTTGTTAGCAATAAAAAAATGGCATTTTTAATTTGTAGGCAGGAAGTTCCAAATAAAAACTGACCATCAAAGTTTAAAATTTTTAGCTGACAAGTAAGCAACCACACCCTTTCAACAAAAATGGGTAGTGGAAATACTTGGATATGATTATTATATCACTTATAGGAAGGGAACTCAAAATAAGGTGACTGATGCCTTGTCAAGAGGACACACGAGCAAGAAGGGTTGGTACTGTAGTGTATGCATAGTATATCTTGGTCAAATATATGGAATCGAGTGATTGGATCCTACTTGTCTAATCCAAAGTTACAACATCTATGTTAGGAACTCCAACAAGATCTTCACGTACGCCACAAATGTAATTGGGATGGCAAAGTGCTGAGAAGGAAAGGGAAAATAGTGGTAGGCAATGATTCTAGTCTTAAAAGGGAACTGTTCAAGTACTACCACAATGGCTCAATTAGGGGCATTCGGGTGCACATGCCACCAAGCACAGACTATCAGGGCTAGTGTATGAGAAAGAAATATCTAAGAATGTGAAGCTATGGGCAAGGAAGTGTCCTACTTGTCAGAAATGCAAAGCTAATTTGTTTACTTCTCGAAGGCTCTTACAACCCCTTCCAAACCCTACTCGAGCATAGGAAGACACCAGCATGGAATTTGTTGAAGGGTTACCCAATTCAAAAGGAAAAATTGCAATCTCAGTGGTAGTGTACAGACTAACCAAGTATGGTCAATTTTTTGGCCCTTTCAAGTCATTTCACAGCACTAACAATAGCTCATGAGTGCATGGTACAGGTCTACGAACTACATGGAATTCCACAATCCATAGAGTTTGACTGAGATAAAATATTTGTGAGTAATTTTTGGCAGGAATTGTTCAAACAACTTGAAACTCGATTGCATTTACCAACAGCCTACCATCCAAAAACGGATGGTCAAATAGAAGTCTTAAATAGATGCCTAAAGGGGTACTTGAGGTGTATGAATAGTAAGCGTCCTAGTGAATGGCTGCTGTGGTTATCTCTGGAAGAATGGTGCTACAATACCACCTATCACTCGACTATCCAAACTACTCCCTACGAGGCACTCTATGGCTAAAGCCTTACACTTCATCTACTTTATATTGTTGGATCCTTACCACCAGTAGTAGTTGATCGTAGCTTTCAAGATCGAGAAGCTACTAGAAAGCTTATCCAATTCCATCTCAAAGGTTTCAAGAAAGGATGAAGCAAATGGTTGATAAGAAGAGATCTTATCAAGAGTTTGTTGTTGGTGACTTGGTGTACCTAAAATTATAGCCCTATGGAAAGCACACTATAAGGAAACTAATGAACCAAAAGCTTTCCCGAGAGTATTTTGGACCCTTTCTAGTGGAATAAAAGGCTAGACCAATTGCCTATAAATTACTTTTGCTAATAGGATTTTTATAATAAATATTGGTAATGGCAATAGTGTAACACCCTATACCCAGCCCGGTTGCCGAGCTTGAGAAATAAGACGCTACATCAAACGTCAAACTCATACATATTCACACAGTCTCAAATACATACAGTCATCATCACTTTCAAATATTTAGAGGAGTAATAAGTCTTAATCACCTTAGACAACATTGAAAATGACTTAACATACTTTAGTCAGCATTAGAAATAATTTAAAAGCATGCTTAGGGACCATTTGATAAAATTATAAAGAACCCACATAGGTATCGATACGTCATCACATGTATCGATATTTTGGAAAAATAATTATCAATTCTAGTAATAAAATCGATACCAAACTAGCATTTTGTCAAATTTTAAAAGAAAGCACTTTACCAATACATGGACAAAGGTATTGGTATTTTCACCCCGAGTATAATTACTCGCGATTGGATATTGATACCAAATTAAGCTACTGACTTCAAAAAGATACAATTACACATCGAGGTATCAATATTTATGTCTCGAGTATCGATAACTTTGCTCAAATTCGCAAAAACACAACAAAACATAATATTAAACATGCTCAACATATCTCTATTCTAATATGCATTAACCATCACCGTATTAAACATCAAATTTACCCATAACACAGTCCAATCCAATATCTTTACCTTGTCATTCCAAATCGTGGTAATAACAATTAAAATTACTAATAATCACTAAGCAAAAATTCTAGAAGTTCACAGTTATACTAAACCAACAAGAACATAATAATAACCGACCAAATTTCTAACCACATTGCATTTATTTCCATAGTTCAACAAATAATAATAATATCACCTACTTAAATACTAAAGCCTAACTTGGATCACATCCTTGAAATTTCCACACCACTTATACCACAAATGCTAAATATCTGCAATGGTTAGAAAGAGTAGGTGAGCTTAACCAAGCTCAGTGAATGTCAAAATAACCACATAGTATACACAACATCAAGGGTTAAACAAGAACATACTACAACACATTCACAACCATATTCTAAACAAGTCAAAATAACATATTCACGCTTTATTAAATCATAAAACTAGCATATACTCTTATATACAATTACACTCAACTCGTATGTATGTAATTCATTTAACAAAAATTCATCAAGATAAAACAACATATTCATGCTTTAATGCCCCGCAAGTCTAGCTTATATATTCATATGCATTTACACACAACATTTTCATGTATTACTCAATTAATGATAATTTGGAAACTTGGAAACATGAAACATAAAAGTGCGCTCTATCACCACACATTCGATACACGGATATCCATCACACCAATGACTTAAAGAGTCTAGCATATCACATAAGTGTAGCATAAAGCTAAACATTCTCTAACACACTAACATAAACAGGTGAATGGAGCTTGGCTCAACATTCCCTTATCCTTCTAATTTCTCCCGAGGCCTCAATGTCCAAATAAAAAAACACAAGGGTGAGTACTCACAATCTTATGACATGACAACTATATCCAACAGTTTCACGAGATTACAAAGCCAAAGTATCCGCAAATACAAACATTTAATTAATGTTCTTATGCACTTAATCTCTGTTCATAAACATCAATTCACATCACAATTTGTACACAATTCATACTTATCGGATTTACATTTAATTGCACTTTAAGTGCCACAACTATGCTCATTAAGCCATCGCATATCCATTCACATATGAATGCATTAAAAATAAGATTATCACATACCACATACCAATATTCACTTACTTTACTTGTCACATCAGTATCACATTCTAGAATTCAACACATATGTAGTTACCCTTTTCTGCATACTATAACACCCCAAACTCGACCCAGACGTTATTGCTGAATCTGGCAATGTCACATGAAAGTGTTTTGAAAGCCAACTTAGCTATAAAAACTTATTCAGATTATTATCTTTGCCTTAGTCAAAAAATATGATTCATTTGCTGAAAATATATCTTTTTCATGAAAGCTACAGAACCAAATATCTTTTGAAGCCGTCTTAATTACAAAAACTTAACTTTTAGTTTTGGAAAAATGATTTTTTAAGGCGAAGCAGTTTAAAAATCCATACATAATTTTAGAACCCAAATTAAAATAAAAAGTCCAAGTCCACATTACAAAAATAAACCTAAAATAACAAATAAAATAGTAAATGTGTTAAACTCATAAACCGATGTAAATATAGTAGTGGTCACCATTGATCCCTCTGCTGCACTGATCCATCTACTGCTGGGGATTACCTGATAGATAAAACAATAAAGGGGTGAGTTTTTGCAAACTCATACATCCCCATAGTATAGCATGCATACAACAGATAACAGAAAATAGTCATAGCTCGGGCCTAAGCCTTAAACAAAAGCAGTGTGAGCCTTAGCCCACTCAGAACAGAATCAGATTTAATCGGGACTTAGCCAATACAGATAACACATGCATATCAAATCAAATTAGAAACAGAAATATGCCCACCAACCCTGCACACCATCTCCGTCCAACCCTACATACCATGTGGGGATAAAATCAACCCACACAGCCCTACACACCAAGCATGGGGATAAAATCAACCCATCCAACCCTACACACCATAAGGTACCATAAAACGGCACATAACAGATATACGTAGCATAGTTGCCAGATAACAGCCAAAAGCCTTTCAGAAACTTCCTTCTCTTTGTCAATAAACCCACCCCATTGTAGTTCAACATACATAAATGGCATTCTTTATTACAGAATAATAGATCATGCATATTATAAACAGAACAGAACGGATGTACATGCTAGAGATAACATGTTAATACATACATCACATGCTTAATTCATGCATCGTATAAATAGATCACAGAAATCGGGTCTAAGTAATTTTTACCGACCCTGCAACAGGTCATAGTCGACTTGGGTGACCCGTGCAACCTTACAGTATATTTCAAAAAAAGGCTCACACGCCTATGTGGCCTGCCCGTGTGGGGCCACATGGGCAATTCGGCCTTGGTTGTGTGGATCACATGGCTTGGCCCAAAATCCTACACGCCCGTGTGGTTCGCCCGTGTGGCCTACACGGCCTAATTAACGGAGTCCATGTCTCGTACACGACCTCGCTAGCCTCACATGGCAATGTCCGTTGTGCCCATGTCGAGCACACACTGCTTGGTTCGTCGATCACATGGTCGTGTCTCGCCACATGGCCTCCACACGGGTAGTCCAACCGCTTGTGTGGCATCGACAATTTCATTTTCGACTTTTGCTGAATCCCATTTTCTGTGCAATCGAAGTACACACCTAGACTTTTTTCGATGCCTAAGCACTCTTGAGCCTTTCCAAACCTAAAATTCACAATCCAAATTCCAATTTTAGTATCCTAAATTAAACTATTATAAACTGATAAATCCTGAAACAACCGACAACCTTACCTTCAACGAACGAATGTGCACTCTGCGCACTTAATCTGTTCTAGAGCAATGATCAGCCCTCTGAATAACCCCTAACAGTAACCAAAACACCATTTAAACACTTAATATAAATGGTGTTCGGGATAGTAAAATAGAGATTTACCAAACGACCACCACGCTAAAGAGTCACAAAGTCTTGCTAAAATGAAGAAACAGTAAGAAAGGGAAAACAAGAGAAAAATCGGTAGCAAAAGGGGTTTAGAAAAGGAAAAAATTGGTAGAAAAAAGAGAGGAAGAGTAGCAAGGATAGTCGAATTTGCCAAAAAGAAAGAAATGGTGCTAAATAGAAATTGCTAACCTTTAATTCTCTCCACATGACTCTCCACTACTCAATTCCCTATTCAGATTCAAACTCTTACCGAAACTCTATGCAAAAATAATTCCCATGCTCATCTTAGGATTTGAACACAAGACCTCTCTCATAACCCTTCTCTACTTAACCATCAGCCCAGTAGGCCCATTCTGTTATGCTTTTACCAGTAAATTCTTTGAAGCTTATTAACCAAGGGTAAGGCTTTATTCAATAAAAACCAAAATTTAGCCCAAGTCTAAGCTTAAACTTGGGACCTCCCCAAGAACCCCAAAGTACATAACCACTTAAGTAGGCAGATAGTTGTGTCAAATTAAAGCAGAAAAGTATTTATAAATTTTTGTGCACAACAAAACAAAAAAGCCAAAATTACAAAAATTTGGAGTGTTACACACACTTTCACTATACATTTATATCACTAACACAACATCATCACTATCATTGGGCATGTTTAATATGTCCACAACTAACAAATTCAAAAGAGCTATCACAATATATATCTCATGTCATATTATCACAACTTAATGCTCAATCCACTTTACACAACCACATACTTTACAAATTTAACGAGAGGTATAAGAAAGCTTACACTTGGAACTTAGGATAGGGGTTTATGCTATTCCTAAGCTCATGATTAACACTATGAACCGTGTCTACAAGTAGTGACTCCAAACACTCACCGTTTACACTTTCACCTAGTCATTGGAAGCCTAAACTAGCTCTTCCTTTCCTTTTGCCTTACTCGTTGAAGGCTCCAACAATTTTGAATCTTTACCAAAATTAACCACACAAAAAACATAATTAATATTCAGCCATAGAGCCACCTAAATCAACCATAAACGCAAGCCTAAGCAAGATTCTCTTGAAACTGAAATTTTGACTAGTTTAGCTGAAACACAAAAATCTCAATAGCTACCCATTCCCATCGCATAAAACTGATTTCAATCATCTAATTATGTATCTAAGAACAATTCACAACGTTCAAACTACTCAAAACTATACAAATTCATGGTTCTAAAATTTCAACATACAATTACAATTTTCACATGAACTCAATAAAACCTTAGAATTCTTTAGCAAAACTTTAGGGAAAGTTTAAAAACCTTTTAATCACATCAAAAAAAGTTGAAAAACACTTTGAAATATCGTTTCCGTTCAAAATCCTGAATTTCACCATTAACGCCCCAAATTTTGACATTTACACAAGACCTTTAATTCAATAGATAAAAACTCGATTTAAATAGCTAGATTTCATAAAAAAAAACTATTAGAAATATGAAACATTACCTTGATTGAGGGGAAAATGAGCGTTTGATTAAAAATCTGAAAAGCCCACAAATTGAATTATAAGGAAATTAAAGGTGTTCTTTGTGCTTTCTTGGTTTTCAAAAGGGGTCTTAATGCTAGGAAGATGATAGAAAACAAGGGATTAGAGTTTAGAAGATTGAAATTAACAGATAAAGGTTTGGGATTTTTCCTTTCTAATGGGCGACACAATAAAAAAGATGATGAACATTTCTTTTCAGTTTTTTTTTTTAACATCAAAAGTAGGTTAAAAGGGGGAAAATAGGCTGATTTTAGAAGTTGGTATATTTGCTTAAAAACTACACTTAAACTAACCCTTTTACAAAATAATTCTCTTTTTAAAATTGGAAGTCTTTTCTACATTATTTTCATAAATTGATTTAATTTTTAAAAAAGCCATAAACGAAGACATTTCATGTTTACCATGCTTCAAAATGTCCAAACATATTTTTAGCTAAAATTCCTAAATTACCCTCGAAACTACTAGGCCCAATTTTAGGGTGTACCAAATAGAATAATTGCAAAGGAAGAAAAATAAGAACATAAAGATTTTATGTGGAAACGCTTGCAGGAAAACACCATGGGCAAAGAAGAAGAAATTCACTAATGTTGAAAAGCAAATGATACAAGAGGAGTTTTGACTACATCTATTTAAAGGTTGAAAAACCATATACTAATTTTAATGCCAGTGTATTTTTATTATTTATATTCTTAAATTGATAAAATTTTATTAATCTCTTAACAAGATTAACTTGATCATGGGTTGGGTCACTCGTACAGGCTCAAAGGCTTAAAATTTAAATTTTTACATTGGCTCAGCCTGAACCCTGCTCGACCTGTAAAGCCCCAATTTTTTCTATTTTTTGGCTTTTTAGCAAAATAGTGGTGATAAAAATATCTAAATATGTTTTTGCTTGAATTTGACAAAATATTTGTTTGGATGAGTGAATAAGTACTCAGGGTGTGTTTGGGAAGGTCTAAAGTTCAAGGAAGGGCTTGGGCTAAATTTTGGGTTTTTGTTGAATAAAGCCTAACTCTTAGTAATCAGGCTTTTAAGTAAAAGTTGGGAAAAATATTTCAGAATGGGTCTGCTGGTCTGGTGGTTAAGTGGCAAGGGGTTGTGTGAGGGGTCTTGTGTTCAAGTCCCAAAATGAGCATTGGTCCTATTTTTTCTGGTTGTCGTGTAAGTATTTGAGTTAGATCGGATTACTGATGGGGGAGTGATTCGGGGAGTGAATCAAGTAATTTGGGGGATACCCAAATATTCTACTCTCCCTCTCTGCCGAATTTTCTCTGCAAAAAAAATCTCCCCTCTCTGCATTCTTTTCTTTTCTTTTTCCCTCTTCCAGCTGAAATTCTACCATATTCTACTGTCGTTTTTCCCTTTCTGTCTTCCCTCGCTTCCTTTTTCATTTTTATTTAGTTCGTTCCTTTCGCAACGATTGTTCTACTTGTTTGGGTAAGTTAATGTGCTTTCTTGTCTTTTGGTTGTTATCAGGAAAGGGGTTATTAAGTAGTTGCTTTCTGTTTAGGAGATAATCACGAATCTGGGGTATGCTAATTAGTATTCTAAGCAACAAAGAATTGTCGAATTACGTTAGAGGTAAAGCTTTCTTTAGTTTCAGGATTTGTCGATATTTAACGATTCGATATAAGTGATTGAAATTAGCCTTATGGTTGACGACTATAGGTTCCAAAGTGCTCAAGAGTGATTTCGAGATCAGAACAAACCAAGTGTGTACCACTAATACACTAAAAACGTGATTTGGTGAAACCTGAAAATGGGATTGTCGACGTTACACAGGTGTATGGACTGCCCGTGTGAAGGCTGTGTGTGAGACATGACCATGTGGTCGACGAATGAGGCCGTGTGCGAGGCATGGGCTGAGCCAATTGGGCTGTGTGGGCCACATAGGTACGGACATATGGGGTTTGGGCCAAGCCATTTGATCCACACGGGCAAGGCCAAGTTGGGCCGTGTAGGCCCACACGGGCAAGCCACATGGGTGTGTGAGCCCATTAATCTAAATGTTCTGAAAGGTTGCACGGGTCGCCCAAGTCAACTGTGACCTGTTATAGTGTCGATAAGGTTATCTTAGATCCCGTTCTGTTATCTGATTATATGAGATAGTATGTGATATTGGCATGAGCATTGACTTTGTTCTGTATATGACTGTATGTATGATCTACTGTTCTGCATTAAAGCATGCTATGATATTTATGTTGCATTGTATTGGGTTGGGCCCGATATTGGAGAGAAGGAAGACTGAAAGGCTTTTAGCCGTATGATTAGCAGCTCTGCTGCTTATTTATGATATGTGCCATAAGAGGGTACGATTTGGTGTGTATGGCTAGATGGATTGATTTTATCCCTATACTTGGTGTGTAGGGTTGGGTAGGTTGATTTTTATCCTCACATGGTGTGTAGGGTGGACAGAGATGGTGTGTAGGGTTGGTGGGCATAACTTGTATCTGATTTGATATGTATGTGTCTTCTGTATAGGCTAAGGCTCGATTATAGCTGATCTATTTCTGTACTAAGTGGGCTACGGTCCACGCAAGTTTTGTTAAGAGCTCAGGCTTGACTCATGACTGATATCTGTTTATATGAATGCTGACTGTAGGGATGTACACACTGAGTTTGCGAAAACTCACCCTTTTATTTATTTGTCTGTCAGGTAATCCCCAACAATAGTTAGATGGGTTCTGCAGAGGGCTCGAGGGGGACCACTAATGGACACGTTAGTGGACTTCCTATTTTTATCACCGGTTATCTATTATCTTATTATTTTATCACTATTTGGGGAGTTTTATGTATTGTGGACCTTTGGATTGTTTTGTTTCATTTTATACTTGGAGATTTTAATTTGTTATTCTTTATTGATTTATAAATTATGACATCATAAGCGCATTTCAAAACTTAATTTCAAATTTTTATATAATGAATGATTTCAAAGCTTCTGCAATAAAGAAAATATAATAACTTGCACAATGTTTTGATATTTAAAATGGTTTCCAAAAACACTCTCATGTGACACGACCAGATTTAGCTATAACGTCTAGGCTGGGTTTGGGTGTTACATTTAGTGGTATCAGAGCCAGGTTGTAAAACTTGGCTGTGGTTTATGGGTTAAAGTGATTTTGAAATGTTTCTGATACTGAGAAAGTGGTACATCGAGCCTCTGACGCTGATCCAAGTAAGTTACTGAAACTCTGATTGAATTGACTGGAAGCATGCTTAATATGTACACTGTGATACTGAAATATTGTTTGTATGCTTGAGACCTCTTAGGTAGGACTCTATTGAAACTGTATTCTTAGACTGCTTAGGTAGTACTTTATTGAAACACTCTAGGTAGTGTACACTGAAACTATAGTGAGACAACTTTCTCACTATAACCAACACTGAATACTCTAATAATGATACTGCATAAAATACTTGCTAATAATTATCGAAATTGTAAATTGATTTGCATAAAGCTTTTAATATAGATAATTTAATAGATCGATGAGCACAGGTGGTACTCGTGGACGAGGTACTAGAGGCCGTGGTAGGGGCCGTAGAGGGGCTCGAGCTGAGTCCCTTACTTCTGATACTATATCGTTGGTGGACGCTAGTGAGACACCGACTTTGCCTATAACTGATAGTGAGACAGGACCGTATGATTGTACGACTGGGGACGACACACTGTCCCAAGGCATGCTTCGTATTCTAAAGAGGGTCGTTGGACCCAATATGAGATTTGGGGGCCGTGGGTCGGTTACGGAATGACTTTGGTCTAGTGGGGCTGAATTATTTAGAGGCATCGCTGGGGTTGATCCGAATGTGGCTGAGTACTGAATGGAGGCCACAAAATGCATCATGGATGATTTGGACCTTACGAATAAGCAAAAATTTAAGGGGGTCGTGTCACTGCTTGGTGACGAGGCATATTAGTGATGGCTCACAGTTAAGGAGGGCACTCAACCCGATCAGTGGACTTGGGATTTATTTAAGACTTATTTTCAGAGTAAATATGTTGGGGCCAGCTATATTGATGCGAGGCGTCGTGAGTTCCTTAATCTTACTTACAGGGATCATACAGTGGCTGAGTATGAGGCTAAATTTTTTAGGCTGAGCCGATATACGCGAGGCATAGTGGCGACTGAGCATGAGCGCTGTATCAGATTTAAGGATGGTCTCCATGATAGTCTGCGAGTTTTGATAGCTCCACAAAGGGAGCAGGATTTCTCAGCCTTGGTTGAAAAGGCTAAGATAGCCTAGGAGGTGAAGTACACGAAGCGCTAGAATCGTGATAGGGGGAAGGCTAAGAGGGATCCAGAACCTTTTAACTCTGCTGTGAGGCCTAAGAAGAATGCCAGGACTGATAGGGCTGTAAGAGTTGAGCCTACTGTTGTTGTTCCTCCTAGGGTGGCGATATGTCAACACTGTAATAGGCGCCATCCGGGCAAGTGTTGGAGAGCCACTAGGGTTTGTTTGAGGTGTGGGTCTATAAAGCATCGTGTGAAGAATTGTCCACTGAAGGGTAATCAAATGCAACCACCAGTTGTTGAGACTGCACAGCACTTGAGGGTCGTACAGTAGCCACCTAGGGGCCGAGGATAGGCTAGAGGTGGTAATGGTTTGGGTCAAGGTCAGAGAGCACCTGGCAGAGGTGTTGGGCCGACGGAGGTGAGGCAGCCTACGCTGGTCTATGCTGCACGTTGTCGTGAGGATGGAGATACTCTAGATGTTATCACGGGTACATTTCTCATTTTTAATGTACCTTATGTTGCACTGATAGACATAAGTTCTACACATTTCTGTGTTGCATGTTCTGTGTCTGAGACTTTGGGTATGGCGTATGAGAGTACTTCTAGTGAGATATCAGTGGTGAATCCGTTGGGGCAGTCTGTTAGGGTCAGTAAACTGTTTAAGGATGTATCGTTAGAGGTCTAAGGGACTGTGTTCTTGGCTGACTTGATGGAGCTTCCGTTTGTGGAGTTCGACTTGATACTGGGCATGGACTGGTTGGTGAAGCACTGTATGAGTCTAGATTGTGCAGAAAAAAGGGTTGTTCTGAGGATCGATGAGGATAAGGAGATAGTTGTGATTGGGGAACGACGAAATTATCTGAGTAATGTAATATCTACGTTGGTTGCAGAGAAGTTAGTGAGAAAGAGATATGAGGCATTCTTAGCTTATATCAGTGTTTTGGATACTAAAGACTCTTTGGTTAAGAACATCTGTACAGTGAGGGACTTTTCAGATGTGTTTCTAGAGGAACTACTAGGTTTGCCTCCGTGCCAAGGGTAGAGTCTGGGATCGACTTAAGTCCTGGTACAGCTCCAGTGTCCATCACCTCTTATCGTATGGCACCAAAAGAGCTGACAGAACTTAAGGCTCATATTCAAAAGCTATTTGATCGTGAGTTTATTCGTCCTAGTGTGTCTCCATGGGGAGCACCTGTTCTCTTTGTGAAAAAGAAAGACGATACTATGAGGATGTGTATCGACTACTGTCAATTGAATAAGTTGATGATAAAGAATAAGTACCCACTTCCGAGGATCGACGACCTGTTTGGTTAGTTCAGAGGAGCATTAGTATTGTCAAAGATTGACTTATGTTCTGGTTATCATCAGTTAAGGGTGAAGGAGGCCAACGTGCATAAGATGGCATTTAGGACTCAGTATAGACACTATAAGTTCTTGGTTATGCCATTTGGGTTGACTACTGCACCAGGGCGTTTATGGATCTGATGAACTGTGTGTTTCAACCCTACTTGGACCAGTTCGTGGTGGTGTTCATCGATAATATTTTGGTATATTCTAAGACAGAGGATGAGCATAATGAACATCTCAGGGTGGTTCTGCAGACCCTACGAGAGAAGCAGTTGTATACGAAGTTCTCCAAGTGTGAGTTTTGACTTTGCGAGGTGGCTTTCTTAGGGCATGTAGTGATCGTGGAGGGGATTTGAGTAGATCCTCGTAAGATTGAGGTTGTGTTGGATTAGAAATAGCTGAAGACGTTATCAAAGATTTGTAGTTTTCTAGGGTTGGCTAGATACTGCCATTGTTTCATTGAAGGGTTCTCTTTGATCGCAGCTCCACTGACTAAGCTACTACATAAGGGAGTTCCTTTTGTGTGGACTGATGCACAATAGGAGAGCTTTAAGAAGCTCAAGACGGTTTTGACACAGGCTCCAATATTGATTCAGCCTGAGCTTGGGAAGGACTTCATCATTTACAATGATGCGTTACATGTAAGTTTAAGCTGTGTTCAAATTCAAGACAGAAAGATTGTGGCTTATGCGTCTCGACAGCTCAAGACTCATGAGGTTAACTATTCGATGTATGACTTGGAGTTGGCTGCAGTGGTTTTTGCCCTTAAGATTTCGAGGCATTACCTGTACAGTGAGAAGTGTACCATCTACACTGATCACAAGAGCCTTAGATATCTCCTTACTTAGAGGGAGTTGAATCTTAGGTAGCTTCGGTGGGTTGAGCTGCTTAAGGTCTATGACTGCAGTATTGAGTACCATCCCAATAAAGCCAATGTAGTGGCAGACGCATTAAGTCGTAGAACTGTTACTGATCTGAGAGCGTTGTTCGCTCGATTGAGCTTATATGATGGTAAGAGTTTGTTGGCTGAGTTGCAAGTTATGCTGACATGGATTGAGCAGATTAGAGCTAAACAAATGGGAGATAGGTCTCTTAAGGTGCGATTCTGGCAGGTTGAGACTAGGACTACTACTGATTTTGGGCTTAATAATGAGAGGATTTTGTGCTTCCGAGGATGGATTTGTGTGCCTAATGATGAGGGCTTGAGACAATCGATTTTGAGGGAAGCGCATAGTAGCCTTTATGCTATGCATCCCGATGGGAGCAAGATGTATAAGGACCTTCAAGAGTTGTATTGGTGGCTGGGGTTGAAGCATGAAGTGACCGATCTTGTTGCTCGCTGTCTGACTTGTCAGTAGGTTAAGGCTGAGCACCAGTTTCCTTTAGGGTTGCTACAGCCTGTTTAGATACCGATGTGGAAATATGAGCGAGTGACGATAGACTTTGTTAATGGGTTTCCTCTAACACCCACTAAGAAGGATTATGTGTGGGTCATTATGGATCGATTGACCAAGTCTACTAATTTCATTTTGGTTAGGACGAACTTCTCACTACAAAAGTTGGCTAAGTTATACATTTCTGAGATAGTGAGATTGTATGGGGTTCTAGTGTCGATCATTTTCGATAGGGATCCTCCGTTTACTTCTCGATTTTGGAAAAAAACTTCACGAGGCTTTGGGTTCACAACTTGACTTCAGTACTGTTTTCACCCTAAAAAAGATGGACAGTTAGACAGGGTGATTTAGATATTGAAGGACATGTTGATGAGCTGTGTGATAGAGTTCTGAGGCAGTTGGGAGGAGTACCTGCCGTTAGCTGAGTTCGCTTACAACAATAGTTATCAGTCTAGTATACAGATGGCACTGTATGAGGCACTATATGGCCGTAAGTGTCGCACTCCACTGTGCTAGACTGAGTTGGGTGAGCGACGTGTTTTGGGTCCAGAGTTGGTATCAGAAACAGAGGATAAGGTTCGTCTGATTCGTGATCGACTGAAAGTAGCTTTTGATAGGCAGAAATCTTATGCTGATCTGAAAATGAAGGACATTGAGTATTTTGTGGGGGACTGGTCTTTCTTAAAGTCCCACTATGGAAGAAAGTTCTGAGGTTCGGTCGTAAGGGTAAGTTGAGCACTCGATTTATTGGGCCATATCAGATTCTGAGATGAGTGAGGCCAGTCGCATGTCAGTTGGAGCTACCTCCGGAGTTCGATCATATGCATGATGTATTCCATGTCTCGATGTTGAGACGTTATCAATCTGATACTACATACATTGTGCCTGTGGAGGAGATTGAGATTAGACCAAATCTGACATTCGAGGAGGAGCCAGTGCAAATTTTAGATCATGATGTGAAGGTCCTACACAGGAAATCTATACCCTTAGTGAAGGTGCTGTGGAGGAATCATAGCACTGAGGAGGCTACTTGGGAACCAGAGGATTTGATGCGGCAGCAGTATCCTCATATCTTCTGATCAGGTAAATTTCAAGGATGAAATTTCTTTAAGGGGGTAGAGTTGTAATGCCCCAATTTTTCCTATTTTTTGGTTGTTTGGCAAAATATGGTGATAACAATATCTGAATATGTTTTTGCTTGAATTTGACAAAATATTTGTCTAGATGAGTGAATAAGTACTCTGGGTGTATTTGGGATGGTCCTAAGTTCAAGGAAGGGCTTGGGATAAATTTTGGGTTTTTATTGAATAAAGCCTAACTCTTAGTAATCAGGCTTTTAAGTAAAAGTTGGGCAAAATATTTCAAAATGGGCCTGCTGGTCTGGTGGTTAAGTGGCAAGGGGTTGTGTGGGAGTCTTGTGTTCGAGTCCCAAAATGAGCATTGGTCTTTTTTTTGCTGGTTGTCGTGTAAGTATCTAAGCTAGATTGGGTTACTGATGGGGGGGATGATTAAGGGAGTGAATCAAGGAATTTGGGGGATACCAAAATATTCTACTCTCCCTCTCTGCCGAATTTTCTCTGCAAAAAATATCCCCTCTTTGCATTCGTTTCTTTTCTTTTTCCCTCTTCCAGCCGACATTCCACCATATTCTACTGTCATTTTTCCCTTTCTTTCTTCCCTCGCTTCCTTTTTCATTTTTATTCAGTTCATTCCTTTCGCAACGGTTGTTCTACGTGTTTGGGTAAGTTAATGTGCTTTCTTATCTTTTGGTTGTTATCAGGAAGGGGGTTATTAAGCGGCTGCTTTATGTTTAGGATATAATCACAAATATGTGGTCTGCTAATCGGCATTCTAAGCAGCGGAGAACCACCGTATTACATTAGAGGTAAAGCTTTCTTTAGTTTCAACATTTGTCAATATTTAACGATTTGATATAAGTGACTGAAATTGGGCTTATGGTTGACGATTATAGGTTCCAAAGTGCTCAGGAGTGACTTCAGGACCAGAAAATGAACCAGGTGTGTACCCTTAACGCACTAAAAACGTGATTCGATGAAACTCAACAATGGAACTGTCGACGCTACACGGACGTGTGCACTGCCCGTGTGGAGGTCGTGTGCGAGACACGACCATGTGGTCGATGAATGAGGCCATGTGCGCGCCACACCGGCGCAACGGACACTGGCGTGTCAGGCTGGCTGGGCCGTGTGTGAGGCATGGGCTAGGCCAATTGGGTCGTGTGGGCCCACAAGGGTGAAACCACACGGACGTGTGGGGTTTGGGCTAGGCCGTGTGATCCACACGGGCAAGGCCAAGTTGGGTCGTGTAGGCCACACAGGTGTGCGGGCCCACACTAATAGGCCACATAGGTGTGTGAGCCCATTAATCTGAATGTTCTGAAAGGTTGCACGGGTCGCCCAAATCGACTATAACCTGTTATAGGGTCGGTAAAGTTATCTTAGACCTCGTTCTATTATCTAATTATATGAGATATCATGTGATATTCGTATGAGTATTGACTCTGTTCTGTATATGACTGTATGTATGATTTATTATTCTGCATTAAAGCATTCCATGATATTTATGTTGCATTGCATTGGGTTGGGCTCGATATTGGAAAGAAGGAAGACTGAAAGGCTTTTAGCCTAATGATTAGCAGCTCTGCTGCTTATTAATGATATGTGTCGTAAGACGGTACGATTTGGTATGTAGGGTTGGGTTGGTTGATTTTATCCCTATACTTGGTGTGTAGGGCTGGGTAGGTCACTTTTTATCCCCACATGGTATGTAGGGTGGACAGAGATGGTGTGCAGGATTGGTGGGCATGACTTGTATCTGATTTGATATGTATGTGTTTTCTATATGGGATAATGCCTGATTATATATGATCTGTTTCTGTACTGAGTGGGCTACGGTCCACGATAATTTTGTTAAGAGCTCAGGCTCGACTCATGACTGATATCTGTTTATATGCATGCTGATTGTAGGGATGTACACACTAAGTTTGCGAAAACTTACCCTTTTATTTATTTGTCTGTTAGGTAATCCCCAACAGTAGTTGAATCGGTGCGGCAGAGGGCTCGAGGGTGACTACTGATGGACACTTTACTGGACCTCCTATTTTTATCACTGGTTATCTATTATCTTATTATTTTATCACTATTTTGGGAGTTTTATGTATTGTAGACCTTTGGATTGTTTTGTTTTGTTTTATACTTGGAGATTTTAGTTTGTTATTCTTTATTGATTTATAAACTGTGACATCACAAACGCATTTCAAAACTTAATTTCAATTTTTTATATAATGAATGATTTCAAAGCTTCCGCGATAAAGAAAAGATAATAATTTGTACAACGTTTTGATATTTGAAATGGTTTCCAAAAACACTCTCATGTGACGCCACCAGATTCAGCCATAATGTCTAGGCCAGGTTTGGGGTGTTACACGACTCATGATCAAGTCTAAGTGGGATTGATAATTTTATAATAAAAAGATAAAGATCAAACAAATTTAAATTCCCAATATAAGATTGAAGTTTGACAATGCATTAAAGTGTTGTTAATTCTATTCCAAATTTACATTATTTGATTATTTTTAATAAAACAAGGGTTAAATTGATCCATTTAATAGTAGAGAGGCAAAATTGATCATGTCCAAAAAAGGATGGACCTCTTAAGTAAATTCACAACAAAATAAATATCAACACAAATAAGCAAATATAGCATCGAACATAAACTTTGATAAAAAAATGAATCAAATTAATTAAGTATACAATACGACATTAATAATTTAAAAAGTATAAAAAATTTAAAAACTATATTAAATTTGAAATAAGGACTAAATTAAACTGAAGGAAAAGTATGGATTAAAGACTTAAGCACATAAACTGTAAAGTGTAAAGGAGTGAAACAAAAATTATACAATTTGGAAGAAAAATGGAACACTCCTAAAATCAATATATTATAACATAGTGTTAAAATTGAAATGGTGTATAATTGATTTACAGGTAAAATATAAATATAATAAAAGAGAAGGGGAACTGATGCCAATGAAAAAAATTTGAATTAAGAAGTATGTTGTGACATGTTAATTTAAGGAGGGGACTAGATTGTAAAGATGTCAAAAGTATTGAGACACGAGCATAATTATTTAGAATATGAGGGGTTAAAGTGTAAATATGAGAAAATTTAAAGTATCCAAAGTGAAATAGCAGAATTATTTAAGATATGAAATTGGGATACAAGGACCAAATTCAATAAGTAGAAGAACTATGAGAGACTAAATTGCAATTTTACCAAAAATGAGTAGAGACTTAAGAATGAAATTTTGAAGAAAAATGAGGGGTAAAATGGTTATCAATCAAATTAGATAATTATATGATGAAATGATTAAATGCTAAAATGTTGAAATATGATTGGTTGAATATTTTATTATTTATAGCATATTTAATAATTAATCAATTAATTAGTATAAGATATTTTTAAAGAAAATTGTAGAAAATTACTTTCATCCTTCCATGCTTCTCACGTCACTCTATAAATAGATAGAGAGAAGTTTTCATTTTCTTACAATTTGGTCATTTACTATGAACCCCACCCTTTTCTCCCAAATTCTTTGAAAGTTTTCATAGTCGCCCAAAAGGAGAAGTGAAGTAAAGATACTAGAGAGGTAGAATACCATCTTGGAAGCAAGAAATTTGAATTGGAAATGAAGAAAGTTGAGGAGAAAGTAAAGAGATTAAAGAGACAATGTATGTACTTCAAGAACTTTACTTTATTTAATTTTAGTCTTAGTGTAAAGAATGTTAAACAGTTGAATTAATTATGAATGTTCAAACATTATGTATGAAATTGAATTAGTGCACTAAAATAGTAGAAAAAAGGACTAAATTGTAAATTAAATAAAATAAGTTATATGGAAATCAATATTAAAAAGAGAACATAGATAAAATGTGATGAAATAATGATTACATCAGAAGTGGTGGTGTAATGAAATTACCAAGTTAACTTGCATTTATGATAATGGTGACTAAATTATAAAGTGTACAAAAGTTTATAACTTAAATAAAGTATTATGATGAAAAGTTTAAATGATGTGTTACGTGTTAGAGGATAAATTACAATGTGATATTGAAGTGAAATTACATTAAATGATGAATTCTCATGATGCTAAGGACTGAATTGTAACCTTATGAAATGTATATAATTGAAATAAGATAAGTTATGATAAAACTATCTATTAAAGATATGTGAGTTTTAAGGATTAAATTGAAAATTAATAAAAAAAACTTAATGATTATGCATGTTAAATGAAATTTAAATGAAGATCGGACATTGGGTCATGCAACACAATCCCAGAGAGACTAATGTAATTGCTGATTGTATGGCAAATTTGACTTTTAATATGATTGCTGATTGTATGGCAAATTTGACTTTTAATACAGGTCAACATCTGACGGTGTTTGAAGAGATCCCAAGGGAGGTGTTAGAAATTTCTCCTATTGTGAAAGCAATTGTTAGCCTTCAGTCTTTAATGTAATTAGTCTGTTTTCAGTTTTGTTTCTTTTCACAAAAAAAAAAAATGAAAAATTAAATATTACCACCAAAATAGTTTATGGACAGCACCAATAGTTCAACTTTGAAAAATCACCAAACATTGTAAAAATCGATTTAGAAGTTGAATCATAAATAGAATTAAATATTATTGTGTCTAGTTTTATATAGAAGAAACGGTGTAATCAATGAAATTGTAGATTAGAAGATATAATAATTTTTGTAAGACAATGCCATAATGATTTTGAGATCCCCATTCTAACTTTGAAAAATAATAATAAATAGTTTTCAAGGGAAACGTATCAAAATATAATATGATACTTGTATTGAAATATAAATATTTTTTAGTGAATAGGGGTCATTGTTACCTAGTAGCAGAACAAGGGAAGATTTGAAGAATAAACTATATTTATTGGCTTATGTAGAAATTTTGAATTTTTTTAGTAAAAACTTACATGAGTCTAGTTTTTTTTTTATTTAAAAAAAAAGTAGATCTTAATTTCAAATTTTTTAGATTCAGATATAAATAATTTAGTGACTGTTACTCTATTGGACAATTTTGCTAAAATTATGTAATTAGTAAAAATTGATAGTAATGTTGCATATAGGCATACAATACTAAAAGTCATAAATTATCGTATAAATATGCATACATAAAGGATGTGAAATGGAGAGGAGGAGGAAAAATAGTAGAAGAGTATGATGCTAAGAAATTATTTTAAGTGATAAAATTACTAATGCATAAAAATAGTTAAATGTGTTGTTAAGACATAAAGTGAATAATTGTAATATAATGACTTAACGAAATTATTTTTATAACTTTAATAGCTGTCTCAATCTTATAAATTTGATTGAGAATCAAATAGTGTTGAAATGGGAAATAAAAGCATAGAAATAATAGTGAATTTCATAATATAGTAATTAAATTGCATAAAGCTTTAAATAGTATTTTAGTGTGAACATACGATACTCGAACCCAACAAACAGATCGGATATAGAGGTGTTGCAAAACCACATGAATTCTTGGGTGAAAATAGTGGGTTGAACATTCTTTTAATGATTTTAATATTATTGTTTTAGATCCTAAGTTTTTTTTTTTTTTTTGTTATTTTGCTAGATCTGGATTTTTCAAAAGATTTGACTATAATTGTACTATATGATATATTTTAATGGCTTTTGGTAAGATCTTCCTTTAATTGACTTTATTATCGTGAAGCATCACTGGAGCATGAAAAAGTATTTCATGTTCACGTTAATATGGAATCTTCTTTAAGGTTCTAAACATCTAATGCTATTAAAAATAATAGATTTTTTTTCATATATGCTTTATGAAAACGTGCAGTCCTCTATATTTTAATACATTGCTTCTATCATCTGGAGTTGCTTTAATGGTATGGTTTTTCATAACTTTCTTCACTACCATTCCAGTGTACCTTTTTGTTGTTTTAAACATTTAATGACTTTCGATTGTATACCATTTTTCACAACGAATCTAAGTTATGGATGCTTTTGTCATTGGAATAAAGGGACCCCAATCCGTCCAATAGTAATGTTGAATACGCACCCTTTCGACGAAAGGTTACAACAAGAAAAACTTTAGTTCAATGAGCAAGCTTAAATTGGATGAATTGACAATTCATGTGCTCCTTAATCCTCAATTAAAAATACAAAACAAAAGTAAATTTCGAATTTATGTATGATGGTCTTCTTTTTTAAATTTGACAATCATGATTCAACACTCCTATCTAAATGCATCTAAAATACATATTAAATAGTAATATTTCAAAATACAAATTACACACTATAAAGCTTCCAACTTCCCACTATTAGTACTTTTGTTTAAACAAAAAGGAACGAAACAAAGAAAACAGAGTGATACCAAGTAGATGAAAAAGTGATGACAAATAAAAAAAAGGAGAGTGAAATATGAGGTCAGTAATTCTTAGTGAAGAATATTTATATATCATTTCTTTTCTTTTCTTTTTCACTTTTTTCTTGGAGAATATGGATGCTCATTCATTTGCCCCCACTTTGGTGGCTTGGATTGTTAACTTGTCGAAATCAAACAAAAGAATCTAGGGTTTGGGTTGCTTTTCTTAGTAGGGCTAAAGGGACCAAATGTAGCCAATAGGAACCTTGAAACCGATACTCTACGGAGTGAAATGAAGCCATGAGTGTTAGCTAGAAAACACAAAAAAAAGAAGAAAAAGTTAAATTTCATGTTGGATAGAAAAGGTATTTGATAACTTTTGGAGTTACTCACACTCCCATTGCGTTAACCACAACCATTGTTTCCCACTTCTTTTTGTATGATTTTGTCCTTTATTTCTACTTTGTTATCTTTCTTACTAGAAAAAGGTAGAGAGTTTAGTTTTCTTTTTTTTTAAAGTTCATCAAACTAGTATCAAATTTGACCCACTTGAGCTTTTGTTCTAAATATCATTTCCATAATACCTTCAGATCTGAATAGGAAGTGTGAAACTTTATAGTAAAATAGTGTCGCTACTTTTATCAGATCAATTTCAAGCTTGGTGTCGAGTATGAATATGTATCTTGTATTAGCATATTTAAATTTTAGTGAATAATGAAGATTCATTGTAGTTAACCAAATTTTTTTTATCATATATATATATATATATATAAAATTCCTAGAATTAGATATAACCCTTCTCAATCCTTAAATAATAGGATGAATTCGCTCAATCAGTTTCTCAATCTGTTTCTTTCTTCTCTCTCATGCTTTTTCCCACAATCTTTTTTTCCCTCTCTAGTTATTTTCTTTATTCAAATTTCTAATTGTATCACAGACTTTCCTTCTTCCGGTATAGGATTATGAGACAAATTTTCCAAAGACTGAATGTTTCTAAAATTTGAAAATATAACATCATATGTTTTTTTTTATTTTCCAAAGACCGAATGTTTTTGAAATATCGTTGGGTTTTTCATTTACTCTTTGATTACTTTTTTTTCTAATTTTCTTGAATATTTATAATATTATGTACCATATAATTAATTAAATATCGTATCATGGGTATAAAATATGTAATCATCCAATATCGTACCATAGATATTGTATAATTAAGCTTATATGGTTCTAGAAGTGTCAAGTTTCATTGATCCAATATTTTGTTGTCTGTATGTAATTTGATATGTTTGTTCAAAATATAAAGACCAAATTAACAAATAATATAACCAATTTTATTACATTTGGACTTAATTATAATTTGAAAAATAGTAATGAAAATTACTAATAACCTATATAAATTTATTTCGCTTTGCTAGTTGGTCTCCATTTATAGTATTGTGTTTGACATTTTATATATAGGGTGATTTCTCTTAATAAACTTTTCATTTACAAAATGAACACAAAATTAAAGGGTCTTCAATTGGAAATAGTTTCACATTATTAGCAAAACCAATAGATATTTTGATAATCAAGAAGGAACTAAAAAAAGACCACACACTATGACAACATTAAAAGTTTTACACATGAGATACATACATTGGGACAAATGTCACGAGATGTAGCTATCCACATAGGAACTTTCCTTAATTGGTTATGTATATTGTTATATATATATCATACTAAATTTTATACCAGTGTGTTTTTATTATTTATATTCTTAAATAGATAAAATGTTATTAATCTTTTAACGGGGTTAGACTTGATCATAAGCTGCAACTCGTACAGGCTCAAAGGCTTAAATTTTAAAATTTTGCATTGGCTTGGCCCGAATTTGGCTCATCCCATGAGCAAGTCTAAGTGGAATTGACAATTTCATAATAAAAAGATAAAGATTAAACAGATTTAAATTATGAATATAAGATTGAAGTCTAATGATATATTAAAGTGTTGTTAACTCTATTCCAATTTTATCTTATTTGATTATTATTAATAGTACTGGGATTAAATTGATCCATTTAATAGTAGAGAGACTAAATTGATCATGTCCCATAATAGAGGACCTCTTAGGTACATTTAGCAAAAAATAAATACCCACACAAAAAAAAATATAGCATCAAACACAAAATTTGATAAAAATAAAATAAAATAAATGAATCAAATTAATTAAGTATACAATATGGCATTAATAATTTAAATAGCATAAAAATTTAAAAATTAAAGTAAATTTGAAAAAAGGACTAAATCAAATTAAAGGAAAATTATGTATTAAAGACTTAAGCGCATAAATCCTAAACTGTAAAGGAATGAAACAAAAATTATACAATTTGGTAGAAAAATGTAACACCCCTAAAATCAATATATTATAACATAGTGTTAAAATTGAAATGGTGTATAATTGATTTACAGGTAAAGTATAAATATGATAAAAGAGAAGGCTAAGTGATGCCAAAGAAAAAAATTTGAATTAAGAAGTTTGTTGTGACATGTTAATTTAAGGAGGGGACTAGATTGTAAAGATGTCAAAAGTCTTGAGACACAAGCACAATTATTTAGAATTTGAGTGGCTAAAGTGTAAATATGAGATAATTTAAAGGACCAAAAGTGAAATAGCCCAATTATTTAAGATATGAAATTAGGATACAAGGACCAAATCGAATAAGTGGAAGAGCTATGAGAGACTAAATTGCAATTTTACCAAAAATAAGTAGTGACTCAAGAATGAAATGTTGAAGAAAAATGAGGGGTAAAATGGTTATTAATCAAATTAGATAATTATATCATTAAATGTGAAAATGTGAAAATGTTCAAATATGATTGGTTGAATATTTTATTACTTATAAGATATTTAATAATTAATTAGTATGGGATATTTTTAAAGAAAATTGTATAAAATTACTTTCATCCTTCCAACTCATGTCACTCTATAAATAGATGGAGAGAAGTTTTCATTTTCTTACAATTTGGTCATTTACTATGAACCCCACTTTTTTCTCCCAAATTCTTTGAAAGTTTTCATAGCCACCCAAAAGGAGAAGTGAAGTAAAGATACTAGAGACTTAGAATACCATCTTGGAAGCAAGAAATTGGACTTGGGAGTGAAGAAAGTTGAGGAGAAAGTGAAAAGATTAAAGAGACAATGTATGTACTTCAAGAACTTTATTTAATTTTAATCTTTGTGTAGAGAATATTAAATAGTTGAATTAATTATGAATGTTCAAATATTATGTATGAAATTGAATTAGTGCATTGAAGTAGTAGAAAAAGAACTAAATTGTAAAAAAAAATAAAATAAGTTATGTGGAATTGAATATTAAAAAGAGAACATAGATAAAGTGTTGTGAT
The DNA here is from genome assembly GCA_020496765.1 of Gossypium stocksii. Lineage (NCBI taxonomy): Eukaryota > Viridiplantae > Streptophyta > Magnoliopsida > Malvales > Malvaceae > Gossypium > Gossypium stocksii. The sequence goes on from CM035622.1 coordinate 68,184,224, forward strand.
GAAATAATGATTACATAGAAGTGATGGTGTGATGAAATTATCAAGTTAACTTGCATTTATGATAATGGTTACTAAATTATAAAGTGTTCAAAAATTTATAACTTAAATAAAGTATTATGATGAAGAGTTTAAATGATGTGTTGGGTGTTAGAGGATAGATTACAATGTGATATTAAAGTGAAACAACATTAAATGATGAATTCTCATAAAGTTAGGGACTAAATTGTAAAGTTATGAAATGTATATAATTGAAATAAGATAAGTTATGATCAAACTATATGTTAAAAGATATGTGAGTCTTAAGGATTAAATTGAATATTGATTGAAAGCATAATGATAATGTATGTTAAATAAAAGATAAATGAAGTCATGTAACACATTCCCAGGGAGACTAATGTAATTGTTGATTGTATGTCAAAATTGACTTTTGATACAGGTCAAAATCTGACGATGTTTGAAGAGATCCCAAGGGAGGTGTTGGTAATTTCTCCTATTGTTAAAGCAAGTGTTAGCCTTCAGTCTTTGGTGTAATTAGTTTTTTTTTTTCAATTTTGTTTCTTTTCACGAAAAAAAAAGGAAAAATAAATTCTAACACCAAAACATTTTCTAGACAGCATCAATAGTTAAACTTTGAAATTTCACCAAACTTTGTAGAAATCAAATTAGAAGTTGAATCATATACAAAATTAAAGCTTATCTAGTCTAATTTCACATAAAAGAAACGGTGTAGTCAATGGAATTTTATATTATGAGATATAATATTTTTTTGTAACACAAGGTCAAAATGATTTCGAGATTCCCTCTTCTAACTTTGAAAAATAATAGTAAATTTTAATCCAAAGTTTAGGTGATGAAATTTATATGAATAAAATAATAATGAGTCTATTTTGAAGGAAAACAAACAGAAATATAATATGAGACTTGTATTGAAAGATAAATAATTTTTAGTGAAGAGGGGTCATTGGTACCTAGTAGCAGAACAGGGGAAGATTTGAAGAATAAACTGTATTTATTGGATTATGTAGAAATTTTGAATTTTTTATAGTAAAAACTTACATGAGTCTACTTTTGAAAACAAAAAGCAGATCTAAATTTTCAATTCTGTAGATTGAGATATAAATCATTTTGTGACTGTGACTCAAATGGACAGTTTAGCTAAAATTATGTTATTAGTAAAAATTGATATTAATGTTGCATATAGGCATACAATACTAAAATCCTTAAATTATCTATAAATAGGCATACATAAAGGATGTGAAATGGGGCGGAGGAGGAAAAATAGTAGAAGAGTATGATGCTAAGAAATTATTTTAAGTGATAGAACTACTAATGCATAAGAATAGTTAAATGAGTTGTTAAGACATTATGCGAATAATTGTAGTATAATGACTTAATGAAATTATTTGCATAAATTTGATAGTTGTCACAATCTTATAAATTTTATTGAGAATCAAATAGTGTTGAAATGGAAAATAGAAGTATAGAAATAATAGTGAATTTCATAATATAGTAATTAAATTGTATAAAGCGTTAAATAGTATTTTAGTGTGAATATATGATGCTAAGAGTTGAGAATAAGTTGTATGAATGAAGTAAAAAGTGGAATAGGAAGTAGGTACTAAACTATAAAGAAAATTGAAAAGGTGGAGAAATTGAGAAAAATTGAGTGCACGTCGCGACGTGACCATCTGATGCCACGATGACGCCCCTAATGGTGACAATGTTTGTAAACAGGTCCTAAGTGGTGGATAAAAGTTAAATACTACTAATGAAAGGTCGATGGAAACTCGAAACAAAACCAAAATTTTATATTAATCACTATTTGTTTGGTTAACTTAATTAGGGACAATAAGTAAATCGATTTTCTCTAAAGTTGCGTCGGCGACGAATGTAATATTTCAGTATTCGGACCCGACAAACAGATTAGGTATAGGGGTGTTGCAAAATCACATGAATCCTTGGGTGAAAATAGTGGGTTGAACATTTTTTTTAGTAATTTTAAATGTAAGGTATTAGTATGAAAATAAAACAAATTTTTTGAATTTTAATTTTTAATCTTTAAGATAATGCTTAAGAATAAATATCAAACTTGAAGGATTAAATATGCAATTCCAATTTCCAAAAGGGTCCATATAAATAATTCAAAAACATAGAAGTCCTTGTAAATAATGTTCCTTTTACTATTACACTATATATGGCAAAATTACTGGCCTTTTTCTTTTACATTGTCATCCATTTTCTTCTACTCTTATTTTTGGAATATTTTGCTTTTATTCTCTTTTATTCCAGAACTTTCATTAGGCCTTTTTTCCATTTATTTCTTAGAGCTAAACTGAAGTAGAGAATATAAGCAGTGGTTGGACTTTAGAACTCTCCATTTGAATATCAATATATTTCAAATATATTTAAAAAATATGAAATTATTGTTTGAGATCCTAAGTTTTTTTTTTGTTATTTTGCTAGATCTAGATTTTTTTAAAGATTTAACTATAATTGTACTATATGATATATTTTAGTGACTTTTAGTTAGATCTTCCTTTAATTGACTTTACTATCATGAAGCATCACTAGAGCATAAAAAGGTCTTTCTGCTCACATTAATATGGAGTCTTCTTTAAGAATGAAACAAAGGAAACAAAGTGACACCAAAAAGGAGATGAAAAATTGATGACAAATAAAAGAAATTAGAGTGAAGCATGAGGTCAGTAATTCTTAGCGAAGAATATTTATATATCTTTTCTTTTCTTTTTTTCACTTTTTCTTGGAGAATATGGATGCTCATTCATTTGCCCCCACTTTGGTGGCTTGGATTGTTAAACTTGTCGAAATCAAGCAAAAGCATATAGGGTTTGGGTTGCTTTTCTTAGTAGGGCTAAAAGAACCAAATACAGCCAATGGAAACCTTGAAACCTATACTCTATGGAGTGAAATGAAACAATGAGTGTTATCCAGAAAACACTAAAAAGAAGAAAAAGTTAAATTTCATGTTGGATAGGAAGGTATTTGATAACTTTTGGAATTACTCACATTCCCATTGCCTTAACCACAACCTTTGTTTCCCACTTCTTTTTTTATGATTTGTTCCTTTATTTTTACTTTCTTATCTTTCTTACTAGTAAAAGGTAGAAAGTTCAATGTTCCTTTTCTTGAAGTTCATCAAACTATTACAAAGCTAACCCACTTGATCTTTTGTTCTAAATACCATTTCCACAATACCTTTGAATTTTAATAGAAAGTGTGAAACTTTGTAGTAAAATAGTGTCGGTACCTTAATTTCAAGCTTGGTGTCGTGCACGAGTATGTATCTTGTATTAGCATATTTAAATTTTAGTGAATAAGGAAGAACCATTTTAGTTAGCCAAAACTTTGGATCAAATCTTTCTATCTATCTATCTATCTATATATAATGCCTAGAATTAGATATAACCTTTCTCAACCCTTAAATAAAGGGATAAATACACTTCAACGCATTTGAGCCCACATTCTCTTGCACTGACAACAATGTTGATGCCAACCAATTTAAAACTCAAGTAGCAAAAAATATGTATATTTATCCCACTAATAGATTTAGAGATTATCTAACTCAGTTTGTCTTGATGAGTTAGAAGTTTGACTTCATCGAATCAAGAAAAATAGTTTACAAAAAGTTAAAAATAGTTTGAAGAAATAGATATATAGATCTCTTTTTTTTTTCTTCACGTGCAACAATCACAAGAGTTGAGTTAATATTTTTTGAAGTATGTTATTTGAATTTTATTGTAAGTATTGTGATCTCCTTATTTTGTCACTGTATTTATTTCTTTAACAAGTGACGAGATTCAGGTCACACAAACTCTAACAAGGATCTTGAATTCATCACACGTTTCACGTGTCACAACAAGACATATTGGTAAGGATCTTACTTCTCCTATGCTGCCCTTGGTTGGCATTAATGTAGAACTCAACAAGGAACCAATGGGAATTCTTGATCAAAGGATTGTAAGAAAAGGGGACCATGCTGCTACTGAAGTTCTAGCTGAGTGGGTCGACACTTTTCCTAAAGACTTAACTTGGGAGAACTTGTAAAAGCTTCAACTGAAATTTCCAGCTTTCGATCCTTGAGGACAAGGATCTAGTTTGAGAGGGTAGCAATTGTTATGGAACAAATAGGAAGGAAAAAACACAGTTGCCTATTTTTGAATTTCTGGTAAGTGTCATTAATTTTATTTAAGTTGTAAACGTTGCGAATTTTAGTGGATTTCAAAACGGGGCTTTTTAATGTGGGGGAGGGGTGGCTTGGTACAAAATGATATGCTTTGGGCCTAAGAGTCGTTTAAATGAAACGATGTGTATGGAGTTGAATTGTTATAATTGTATTTGAGTTGTTATTTTCCTATTTAGGCACCAATTAGGATTGGAAGGTAGATTTGAATTTCACCGAACAGTTCCTCAATCTATTTCTTTCTTCTCTCTTATGCTCTGTCCCTCATTCTTTTCTTCCCTCTCTCGTTGTTTTTTTCTCTCAAATTTCTAACTGTATCATGGACTTTCTTTCTTCTGATATAGGATTATGAGACGAAACCGCAAGCATCTCGGTATTTCCAAAAATTTGAAAATAGAACATAATATTTTTTATTTTTTGAAAGACTAAATGTTTCTGAAATATCATTGGGTTTTTCATTTACTCTTTAATTAATATTTTTTAAAATGTTTTTGAATATTAATAATATTATGTACCATATAATTAATTAAATATCTTATCATTGATATAAAATATGTATTCATCCAATATCGTACCATGGTTATTGTATAATTAATTTTGTATGGTTTTAGAATCGTAAAGATTCATTGATCCAATATTTTGTTGTCTACAATTTGATATGTTTGCTCAAAATATAAAGACGAAATCAACGAATAAAACCAAATTAATTACATTTGGACTTAATTATCATTTGAAAAATACTAATGAATCTTAAATTACTAATATCCTATATAAATTAATTTCGCTTTGCTAGTTAGTCTCCATTTATAGTATTGTGTTTTGACATTTTTTATATCGGGTGATTTGTATTAATAAACTTTTCATTTAAAAACTGAACACAAAAGTAAAGGGTTTTCAATTGGCAATAGTTTCACATTATTAGCAAAATCGATAGATATTTTGATAATCAAGAAGCAATTAAAAAAAGACCCATATAATATGACAACATTAAAAAGTTTACACATGAGATTCATACATTGGGACAAATGTTACGAGATGTAGCTATCCACATAAGAAACTTTCCTTAATTGGTTATGTATATTGTAATATATATATATATCATACTAAATTTTATACTAGTGTGTTTTTATTATTTATATTCTTAAATAGATAAAATGTTATTAGTCTCTTAACGGCATTAGACTTGATCATGAGCTAGGTCATCCGTACAAGCTTGAAGGTTTAAATTTTAAAATTTTTCATTGGCTCGGCCTATGATCAAGTCTAAGTGGAATTGATAATTTCGTAATAAATAGATAAATATTAAACAAATGTAAATTCCAAATATAAGATTGAAGTCTAACAATATATTAAAGTGTTAACTCTATTCCAATTTTATCTTTTTTATTATTTTTAATAGTATAGAGGTTAAATTGATCGATTTAATAGTAAAGAGATTAAATTGATCATGTCCCAAACTAGAGGGACCTTTTAGGTGCATTCACAAAAAAAATAAATATCAGCACAAATAAGAAAATATAGCGTCGAACATAAAATTTGATAAAAAAATTAATCAAATTAATTAAGTATACAATATGGCATTAGTAATTTAAAAAGCATAAAAAGTTTAAAAAATAAATTTAAATTGAAATAAAGATTAAGCAAATTAAAGAAAAAGTATGTCTTAAAGACTTAACTGCATAAACTGTCAACTGTAAAGGAATGAAACAAAAATTATACAATTTGGTAGAAAAATGTAACACCCCTAAAATCAATATATTATAACATAGTGTTAAAATTGAAATGGTGTATAATTGATTTACATGTAAAATATAAATATGATAAAAGAGAAGGGTAAGTGATGCCAAAGAAAAAAAATTTGAATATAGAAGTATGTTGTGACATGTTAATTTAAGGAGGGGACTAGATTGTAAAGATGTCAAAAGTCTTGAGACACGAGCACAATTATTTAGAATTTGAGGGTTACAGTGTAAATATGAGAAAAGTTAAAGGATCAAAAGTGAAATAGTCTAATTTTTTAATACCCTAAACCTGGCCTAGACGTTATGGCCAAATCTAGATTTGTTACTTAATATTATTGAAAATTTGGTTTTTGAGTAACTGTAAAATCGTCATAAACTTTCAAAATCCCAGTTTTATTCAAAATCATTTCTTCTTGTTCTATTTATTAAAATCGTTGTTTTGTTTTTATTTTCTAAAACATATAACTTTCGCAATGGAATACTACATAAAAAGGGATATTTGAGAAACACAGTTCGTTGTTGGAAATCATTTAATTTTGTAGAGAAGCAAATTTTGTCAACTAAAACATTTGAGTAGTAAAGCAAAATACGGAAATAAAGTTTAAAAATCTAAACAATCCAAAAAGTTCAGAGAGTCCAAAAATTTATAGAACCAAAATACCAAAATTTAAATAAATTATGACATTAATTGAGCTCCAGTTTACACCGACCCGCCTAAGTCTAAGGATTACTTGAAAATATCAGTCAAACAGAAAGTGAGTTTTTTAAACTCAATGTATAACGAATAACTTAAAACAGTTAAATGCATATCAAATAGATTTACCAGAAACAAATTTATAATGGAGCATATATAGACATAAAATCCTACCCCCAACTATTACACACCAACTTCGTCCATTCTAACACACTGTATGGGTGTAAAATACCCATCCAACCCTACACACCACTTAGTGTCATTAGGACACTTTACAGAATAGTTGCAGTTGAGCTGCTAGATCATTAGGGGAACTGTCACCATTTTACAGTAACACTTTCTCCACATATTAATATGCCCCATCCCAGATGCAAATATAGAATATAGCATATATTAGACATGCTTACAGTATAAACACATAGCATAACAGATACAAAGGTTTAATTAACATATGACATTTTAGTTATACAAATAGATATTAGAATTCATGCAAACAGTTAGCCTAATTTCATTTTTTACAGCACATTTAAACACGTACTGACCATATGGAGAAGCCCATGGTCGATTAGAACAATGTATGCAGCCCTAGGAAAGATTTCAATTTTTGGGTCCACACGACCCAAATAGCCCAAACTGTGTATCACATACGGTCCAGCACATGGTCGTATGGTGTCGACAGTGAACTTTTTCGTCCACTACTATTTTTTAATGTTTTCAGTACACACCTGAATAATTTTTGATGTATTTCCACAACCGGATAATTCCACACCTAAACGAACAGTTAACAAAACTTAACTCAGAAACAGTTTGCGAATTCAAACGAACGTTGTTCACAAATGACTAACTAAATCTTTCCAAAACATCATCAAAACCCTTACCACTTAACAGACAACAATAATACGAATTTAGGTCTTTGGAGGATTGCCAATTGTCTTATGAACGTCCCCTAAAACAAACCGAATTAATTAGTTAATCCAAAATACACCCTTCGCACCACAAACTCAAAATTCAACCAATGCACATGCTTAACGAACACTTGCAACAACAAAATTGAGTAAAAGCGATAAACCCAAAACAGATTGAAAAACAATACTTGCAAAATTGGAATATGGAGTGCAAGAATTTGAAAGCACCAACAGCAATGAAAGGAATAAGAACAGAAGTGAGAGGCTAGAAGGATAACAAAATTGAATTGAAAAAGAAACAAATTAAATTGAAAAGAAACAAATAGATTGCACAAGCAGGGAATGTGCAAAACGGCATGAAGTGGGGGAACAAAAGCCAAAATGTGGGTTAAGGGAAAAACAAAATAAAATAAAACAAAAAAGAAAAATACAATAAAATAAAAACAATCTGTTTTAAAAATAAAAGGGTAAACAATATGTTTTATTTATTTTATCTCTTTAAAAAAAAACCAATCAGATTTTTTTCCACAAATAGAGTTTAAATAGACCACAACACACACATGACCAGCTCAAACAAAAATAGCAAAAATATTATCAACCTGTTCAAGGGATTCAAACACGAGATCGTAAAATAAACTAAAGCCTTACCACTGAACTAGCAAGTTCAGTCTAACACAAATTGACCAAAAATAATATTTAAGCCCAACAAACAAAGATAGACCTAGAAACAAATTTTAATTAAATTTACCAAAAGAGTATGACTTAAACCCAAGACCTCAGACACAGAATTAAGGCACTTAACCATCGATATAGATAATTATAAAAAAAATCTAACAAATCAAGTATACCAAAGTTTTGGGGCGTTACATTTTAAGATACGAAATTGGGATACAAGAACAAAATTGAATAAATGTAAGAACTACAGGAGACTAAATTGAATTTTTCCAAAAATGAGTAGTGACTCATGAATAAAATTTTGAAGAAAAATGAGGGGTGAAATGGTTATTACTCAAATTAGATAATTATATGATGACATGATTAAATGTGAAAAATGTTGAAATATAATTGGTTGAATATTTTATTATTTATAAAATATTTAACAATTAAATAATTTATTAATTAGTATGAGCTATTTTTAAAGAAAATTGTAGAAAATTACTTTCATCTTTCCATGCTTCTCACGTCACTTTATAAATAGATGGAAAGAAGTTTTCATTTTCATACAATTTGGTCATTTACTATGAACTCAATTTTTTCTCCCAAATTCTTTGAAAATTTTCATAGTCACCAAAAAGGAGAAGTGAAGTAAAGATAATAGAGAGTTAGAATACCATCTTGGAAGAAAGAAATTTGAGTTGGAGGTGAAGAAAGTTGAGGAAAAAGTGAAGAGATTAAAGAGACAATGTATGTTGTTCAAGAACTTTACTTTGTTTAATTTTATTCTAAATGTAGAGAATGTTAAATAGTTGAACTAATTATAAATGTGCAAATATTATGTATGGAATTGAATTAGTGCATTGAAGTAGTAGAAAAAGGACTAAATTGTAAATTAAACAAAATAAGTTATGTGGAATTAAGTATTAAAAAGAGCACATAGATAAAGAGTGAAGAAATAATGATTACATTAGAAGTGGTGGTGTGATGAAATTGCCAAGTTAACTTGCATTTATGATAATGGTGACTAAATTATAAAGTGTACAAAAGTTTATAACTTAAATAAAGTATTATGATGAAGAGTTTAAATGATGTGTTACGTGTTAGAGGATAAATTACAATATGATATTAAAGTGAAATTACATTAAATGATGAATTCTCATGGTGCTAGGGACTGAATCATAAACTTATTAAATGTATATAATTGAAATAAGATAAGTTATGATAAAACTATAAGTTAAAAATATGTCAGTTTTAAGGATTAAATTGAATATTAATAAAAAAACATAATGATTATGTATGTTATATGAAATTCAAATGAAGATCAGACATTGGGTCATGCAACACATTCCCAGAGAGACTAATGTAATTGTTGATTGTATGTCAAAATTAACTTTTGGTATAGGTCAAAATCTGATGGTGTTTGAAGAGATCCCAAGAGAGGTGTTAGAAATTTCTCCTATTGTGAAAGTAATTGTTAGCCTTCAGTCTTTGATGTAATTAATTTATTTTCAGTTTGTTTCATTTCACCAAAAAAAAATTTACCACCAAAACAGTTTCTGGACAGCACTAGTAGTTCGACTTTGAAAAACAACCAAACATTGCAGAAATCAAATTAGAAGTTGAATGCTATTGTAACACCCCAAATCCGGCCTAGACATTATAGCCGTATCTGGCAATGTCACATGATAGTGTTTTTGAAATGTCATTGTTACGATGAAAACATTCCATGTTATTATCTTTAGTAAACCTTTGTTAGAACTTAAGAAGTCGGATTTATTCATTTAAAACATTTATTTTGAAACATCCCTCGTTGCGGAAGCTTTAATAAAACAATCTAAGTGATCATGCATTTAGAAAATACTTTAACTTTTTGAAAACCAAATTTCCTACGACCTGCAGGTATAAATCCATAAAGTAAAATAAATAAATAAAAACCCAAATTTAAAACCAAAGTCCCAGAGGGTCCTTAAATTACAACCCAGATAATCAATAATAATCAAACCATAAATCGTAAATTGAAAACCATGAAGTCCAAAAATTACTATGGTCACTGCTGAGTCCTCTCGTTGCACTGATCCATCTATGTCTGGGGATTACCTGTTCACATTAAACAAAAAGGGTGAGTTTACGTAAACTCAATGTGTAATCTTGCAAAAACAAACAAACAATCAATATTCACAGTGCACAGTTGAACAGTCTTGGGCCTAAGCCCTTTTCAGTATCAGTGACAATTTGGGCCTTAGCCCACTCAGTACAGTGTCAAAAATGCAGTAGGGCCTTAGCCCATCATAGTATCAGTAGCAGTAGCAGTTATGCAGTAGCAGTTATGCAGTAGCTAAATCCTACCCAACTAGCATCTACACCCCATCTCTGTCTAACCCTACACACCAGGTGGGAATTAAATCAACGCAGCCATCCCTACACACCATGTTGTACTGAAATGCGGCACATAATTAGAAATTTACAGCAGAGCATCTAGATAACAAGCTTAATATCATTTCAGACACTTCCTCCAAATAACAATAACCCACCCCAATGCAATGCAACATACAAAAGATGTTATGCTATTATGCAATTACAGTACATACATTCAGATATCATAATTCATGCTCGGTACAAAAATCGGAGAGACAGATCACTCATATAGGGGTCTACGTAGGGCTTACCAACCCTTCAGTAGGTCTATAATCGACTTATGTGACCCATGCAACCTTAGAAAACTTTTCAAAAAAATGGGCTCACACACCCGTGTGGCCTACTTGTGTGGGCCCACACGCTTGTGTGGCCCACACGGCCCAAATTGGCCTTAGCCGTGTGATTCTTTTTTAATGTAATACATGATAGCTAAATATTCATATATGTTTTCACTATTTACTTATATGTTCATTCAAAGTTGTCTACTTAAGTCATTGTCACAAAATTATTTATATCTTGAGCTACAGAATTCAAAATGAATATCCTCTTGATGTTTTTGAAACTAGACTTAAATAACTTTCTACCATAAAATTTTCAGAATTTATAGTTTACCAAATAAGTACAGTAAAATCTTCAAATTGATCCCTATTCTACTATTTGATAGCTTCAACCTTTCCTTACTAAAAATAATTTATCTCTTAGTACAGAATTTAGATGATGTTTCTATTTTTTTCTCTAGAAAATAGACTCATTAAGGATTTAAACATATAAATTTAAACCACTAATTTTTTTTTTTTTTTACAATTTTTGATGATTTTTCAAAGTTAGAACAGGGGAACCTGAAATCATTTTAAACTTGTCTCACAAAATTTATTATATCTCATAATTTACAATTCCATTGCTTACATTATTTCTTCCATGAAAAACTAGACTCCGTAAAATTTAATTTCATATTTTATTCAACCTCTAACTCAATTTCCACTATTTTTAATGATTTTTCAAAATTAGACTACTGCTGTTGTCCAAAACTATTTTAGTGCAAAACGTTGATTTCCAAGTTTATAACACCCATATTTCCTTTCTCTACAAATTTTCACATCATTTTCTCTTATTTCTCTTATTTCTCGATAGGAAGCAATTTTAGCTTTTTGTCGAATCCCATTTTCTATGTTTCGATACACACCTGGTATCGATTCACCGTGCAAAGTAACCCGAGCCTTCAAAAATCGCGAGGAATCTAATAACCAGTCATCTCCATACACTGGAATATCTGCTTAAAACATTTAACAGCACCTAAATGAGAGTAAAACAAATGCTTTGTTAATTGCCTAATCAAAATACGATAACTAAGGGGAAAAATTCCACTTACTGAAACAAATGAAGTTGAAAGTTGCACCCAAAAACATAACTCGCAAAAAAGTACAGAAATGAAAAGAGTAGGGAAAAGAGAAGAGAATTTTGGCTATAGAGTAAGTGATGAACCAATCAAGAAAATGAAAAGAGAGGGGAAAGAGAAGAAACAAGATTTGGCCAAAGGGGAACAAAAACCAAAAGTGAACAAGAAGGGAGAAGAAATGGTAGAGAAACAAAAGTCTAAAATCAAAAAATTTGTTGGGAAAAAAGAAAATAGAAAACTGGTAAGAAGAAAATCTTATTCTGGTAACTTCTCCCTAATTATCTCTTAAAAAACTCCCTATTAACCTACTAAAACACAACTACTCAGCAGCCCAGTTTAATTTGAACTCCACCACGCCACATGCCTCAAACAAAAATTAATTCCCCTGCTTGTACAGGGACTTGAACACAAAACCTCCTACACACTAACACTCCGCTTAACCCCCAGACCAGCAAGCCCATTCTGATATATTTTTACCAACAATCAAATAAAAGCCTACTGAACAAGAGTAAGGCCTAATTCATTCAAAATACCAAAATTTGCCCAAGCGAAGGCTTGAACTTGGGACCTCCCAAACACACTCAGAACACATAACCACTTAAGCAGACAGATATTTATGTCATATTTTCACAATAATAACATTAGAAATTTTAGAGCATTATAATTCTACCCCCTAAAAGAAAATTCAGTCATCAAAATTTACCTGATCAGAATAGGTGAGGATACTGCTGACGCATTGCATCTTTAGGCTCCCATGTGGCCTCCTTAGTGTTATGATTATGCCACAGAACCTTTACCAAAGGAATAGACTTCCTACACAGAACCTTTACGTTGCAATCCAAAATTTGAACAGGCTCCTCCTCAAAGGTCAAGTCCAGCCTAACCTCAATTTTCTCTACAGGAACAATGTGAGTAGGATCAAAGCGGTAGCGCTTCAGCATAGAGACGTAGAATACATCATGAATGTGATCCAACTCCAGAGGTAACTCCAATTGATAAGCAACTAGTCCCACTCGCTTTAGAATATGGTAAGGTCCAATAAACCTAGGACTCAACCTGCCCTTACGACCAAACCTTAGAACCTTTTTCCATAGCGAGACCTTGAGAAATACGAAGTCCCCCACTGAATACTCAATATTACGTCACTTCAAGTCCGCATAGGATTTTTGTCTGTCAGATGCTGCTTTCAGACGATACGGAATCAGTCTAACTTTATCCTCAGTCTTAGCAACTAACTCAGGACCTAGAACATGTCATTCACCCAACTTAGTCCAACACAAGGAAGTGCGACACTTACGACCATATACTGCCTTGTAAGGTGCCATCTGGATGCTAGACTGGTAGATATTATTATAGGAAAACTCCGCTAACGACAAATACTCCTCCTAATTACCACGAAAATCAAAACTCGCACTTGCTAAACTTAGCATAGAGCTGTTTTTCCCTCAAAGTCTGAAGGACAACTCTAAGGTGCTCATTATGCTCATCTTCAGTCTTCGAATAAACTAGTATGTCGTCGATGACCACCACCACAAATCAATCTAGATAGGGCTGGAATACTCTGTTCATCTGGTCCTTAAAAGTTACCGGTGCATCGTTAATCCAAAAGGCATTACTAGGAACTTGTAGTATCCATAACGAGTCCTAAATGTCGTCTTAAATACATCAACCTCCTTAACCCTCAACTAATGATATCCAGAATACAGATCAATCTTGAAGAACACAAAAGCCCCTCATAACTGGTCAAACAAATCATCAATCCTCTGAAGTGGGTACTTATTGTTAATCGTTAGCTTATTCAGCTGCCGATAGTCTATACACATCCTCATCGTCCTATCATTCTTTTTCACAAACAGCACAGGTGCTCCCCATGAAGACACATTGGGCCGAATGAACCCACAATCCAACAGCTCCTGAATCTGAGCCTTAAGCTCCATAAGCTCCTTCGATGCCATTCGGTAGGGGATGATGGTCACCGGAGCTGTACCTGAAAGTAGCTTAATCTCAAATTCCAACTCGCGATTCAGAGGTAAACCCGGTAGCTCCTTAGGAAAGACGTTCGAAAATCTTTTACCGTTCTGATATCCTTAACTGTAAAATCCCTAGAATCCGAAACATTTATGTAGGCCAAGAATGCCTCACATCTCTTACAAACCATCTTCTCTGCCACCAGTGCAGATATCACATTAGATAAGTAATTTCGGCATTCTCCAATCATAACTACCTCCTTATCCTTTTCAGTCCTTAGTACGACACTCTTAGTTGTACAATCCAAGCTAACAAGATGCTTGACCAACCAATCCATCCCCAGAATTAGGTCAAACTCCCTAAATGGAAGCTCCATCAAATTAGCTAAGAAGATTGCCCCTTGTACCTCTAAAGGAATGTCCCTATATAGTTAGCTAACTCTAACAGATTGCCCTAATGGGCTCAGTACCATAACCTCACTTGTAGTGCTCTCAACTAAAATCCCCAAGTTTTTAGATATGTTGCTAGCTATGTATGTGTCGGTAGACCCTATGTCTATTAAGGCAATATACAATACATTAAGAAAAAAGAACATACCCGTGATGACGTCTAGAGCATCTTCATCCTCTTGACAACGACCAACATAAACTAGGGTCGGCTGCCTTGCCTCAGCCTGTCCAGCACCTCGGCCCGATGCTCTCTGCTCACGACCTATACCATTACCACATCTGGCCAATCCACGGCCCCTCGGTGGCTATTGTACTACTCTCTATGGTTGTGTCGGACCAGTACCTGGAGCTTGTATCTGATCGGTCCTCAGCGGACACTCCCTAATATAGTGCTCCAATGACCCACACCGTAAGCATACCCTAGTCCTTCTCCAACACTCTCCCTGATGACGTTTACCACAATCAGTACATGGTTACAGTCTAATAACAGTAACAGGGGGCTCAGCTCTAACCGACCCATCAGCTCTGGCCTTTTTCTTAGGCCTCTGTGTAGAACTCAAGGGCTCCGAATCCCTTTTGTTGTTACCCCTCTTGTAGTCATGGTTCTGGCGCTCAGCGCGCTTAACCTCCTCGGTGATCTTCATCTTTTCCACCAATGCAGAAGAATCAAGCTCCCTCCTTGGAGCCATCAGGACTCTCAAATTATCTCTGAGCCCATCCTCAAAATGAATACATCGCTCATACTCAAAGGCCACTATACCTCGCGTATAGTGACTCAATCACAGGAACTCGGCCTCATACTCAGCTACTGATCGATCTTCCTGAGTTAGATTTAGGAATTCCCTCCTACAGGCATCTACTAGCTCGCCCCCACATATTTCCCCTAGAAGTCAGTCTTAAAGAACTCTCAGGTCAGACGTTCAGACTGAGTGCCCTCTTTAACAGTGAGCCACCACTGATTAGCCTCATCCCTCAACAGTGAGACTGCACCTTTAATTTCTGCTCTGGTGTGTAGCCTAAGTCACCCATGATCCTCTCTATGGCCTCAATCCAGTACTCAGCCACATTAGGGGCAACTCCAGTGACACCTCTGAAGTGCTCAACTCTATTGGACCGGAGTTGTTCCGTAACTGACCCTCGGCCTCCAGATCCAGTATTGGGCCCAATGACCTTCTCCAAATCCTTAGTATAGCCTGGGACAATGCGTCGTCCCCAGCCATACGATCTTGAGATCCAGTCTCAATAACAGGCAACATTGGCATCTCACTCGTATCCAAATTCGGTATGCTACCCAGTGAATAGGACTCAGCTTGAGCTCCTCTGCGGCCTCTACCTCAGCCTCTAGTACCTCGTCCGCGGATACCTCGTGCGCTCATTGTCTAATCATGTTTATCTATATTAACAGTTTTATGAATCAGTTACAGTTCCAGTGTTTATTAACAAATGTTTTATGTAAAACAATATCGGTTATTCAGACTTCATTTTCGTAAATCACAGTCTCACTACAGTTTTTAGTTTCTTTATAATTTTCAGTATACACTAAGTAGAGTGTTTTCAGTATAATTTACTACCTATAGTAGTTTCAGAATATACTATCCATAACAGTTTTAGTTTAAAATAAATCACAGCTCAGAATACTTACAAGATCAGTGTCGGAGACTCAATGTACCACTTACTCAGTAAGAACATTTCAAATCATTTGGAAATCAATCAATTTTTTGAAAGCCCATTTTTTATAAAACCCATAATCCATAGTCGAGTTTTGAAACTTGACTCTGATACCACTAAATATAACACCCCAAACCTAGCCTAGACATTATGGCCATATCTGGCAATGTCACATGATAGTGTTTTTGAAACCTCGTTGTTACGATAAAAACATTCTATGTTATTATCTTTAGTAAACTTTTATTAGAACTTAGGAAGTCAGCTTTATTCATTTAAAACATTTGTTTTGAAACATCCCTCGTTGCGGAAGCTTTAATAAAATAGTCTAAGTGAACATGCGTTTAGAAAATAATTGAACTTTTTGAAAACCGAATTTCCTACGACCAGCAGGTATAAATTCAAAAAGTAAAATGAATAAATACAAAACCAAATTTAAAACCAAAGTCCCAGAGGGTTCTTAAATTACAACCCAAATAATCAATAATAATCAAATCATAAATTTTAAATTGAAAACCATGAAGTCCAAAAATTACTGTGATCACTGCTGAGTCCTCTGTCGCACCGATCCGTCTAAGTCTGGGGATTACTATGCACATTAAACAAAAAGGGTGAGTTTATATCCCACAGAAACAAACAAACAATCAGTACAGTGCACAGTTGAATAGTTTTGGGCCTAAGCCCTTTTCAGTATTAGTGACAATTTAGGCCTTAGCCCATCTCAATACAGTGTCAAAAATGCAGTAGGGCCTTAGCCCATCACAGTATCAGTAGCAGTAACAGTTATGCAGTAGCAAAATCCTACCCAACCACCTTTACACACTATCTCCTTCCAACCCTAGACACCATGTGGGGATTAAATCAACCCACCCATCCCTACACACCATGCTGTACCGAAATGCGGCACATAATCAGAAATTTGTAGCAGAGCATCCAGATATCAGGCTTAATAGTCTTTCAGACACTTCCTCCAAATAACAAAAACCCACCCCGATGCAATGCAACATACAAAAGATGTCATGCTATTATGCAATTATAGTACATATATTTAGATATCATAATTCATGCTCGATATAAAAATCAGACAAATTGATCACTCATATAAGGGTCTAAGTAGGGCTTACCGACTCTTTAGTAGGTCCACAGTCAACTTGGGCGACCTGTATAACCTTAGACAAATTTTTTAAAAAATGGGCTCACACACCCATGTGGCCCACACGGCCCAAACTGGCCTTGGCCATGTGATTCATTTTTAATGTAACTCATGCAAGCTAAATATTCATATACATTTTCCCTATTTACTTATATGTTCATTCAAAGTTGTCTACTTGAATCATTGTCACTAAATTATTTATATCTTGACCTACAGAATTCTAACTTAAGATCCGCTTGATGCTTTTGAAACTACACTCAAATATATTTCTACCATAAAATTTTTAGAATTTATAGTTTATCAAATAATTAGAATTAAAATCTTCAAATTTATCCCTATTCTGTTGTTTGATAGCTGCAACCTTTCCTTACTTAAAATTATTTATCTCTTAGTACGGAATTGGGATGATGTTTCTGTTTGTTTCTCTTTAAAATAGATTCATTAGGGATTTAAACATATAAATTTAAGCCCCTGATTATTTTTCTACAATTTTTTATGATTTTCCAAAGTCAGAACAAAGGAACCCGAAATCATTCTAACCTTGTCTTAGAAAATTTATTATATCCTAGAATTTACAATTCTATTGCTTACATTGTTTCTTCCATGAAAAACTTGACTCAATAAACTTTAATTTCATATTTTATTCAACCTCTAACTCAATTTCCACTATTTTTAATGATTTTTCAAAATTAGCCTACTGAATAAGAGTAAGGCCTAATTCATTCAAAATACCAAAATTTGCCCAAGCGAAGGGTTGAACTTGGAACCTCCCAAACACACTCAGAACACATAACCACTTAAGTAGATAGATATTTATGTCATATTTTCACAATAACAAAATTAAAAATTTTGGGGCGTTACAACTATATAAAATTAAATATTATTGTGTCTAGTTTTACATAGAAGAAATAGTGTAATTAATGGAATTTTATATTATGAGATATAATAATTTTTGTAAGACAAGGGCGAAATGATTTCGAGATCCCCTCTTCTAATTTTGAAAATTAATAGTAAATTTAAACAAATGTTTAGGTGATGAAAGTTATATGAATAAAATATTAATGAGGCTATTTTAAAAGGAAACAAACAGAAATATAATATGAGACTTGTATTGAAAGATAAATATTTTTTAGCAAAGAGGGGGTCATTGGTACCTAGTAGCAAAATAGGGGAAGATTTGAAGAATAAACTATGTTTATTGGCTTATGTAGAAATTTTGAATTTTTTTTTTTCTAAAAACTTACATGAGTCTAGTTTTAAAAACAAAAAGTGGGTCTAAATTTTGAATTCTATAGATTGAGATATAAATCATTTTGTGACTGTGACTCAAATGGACAGTTTAGCTAAAATTATGTTATTAGTAAAAATTGATATTAATGTTGCATATAGGCGTACAGTACTAAAAGCCATAAATTATCGTATAAATAGACATAAATAAAGGATGTGAAATGGACTGGGGGAGGAAAAATAGTAGAAGAGTATGATGCTAAGAAATTATTTTAAGTGATAGAATTACTAATGTATAAGAATAGTTAAATGAGTTGTTAAGACATTATGCGAATAATTGTAATATAATGACTTAATGAAATTATTTGTATAACTTTGATAGTTGTCTCAATCTTTTAAATTTGATTGAAAATCAAATAGTGTCAAATAGTGTTGAAATGGGAAATAGAAGTATAGAAATAATAATGAATTTCATAATATAGTAATTAAATTGCGTAAAGCGTTAAATAGTATTTTAGTGTGAATATATGAAGCTAAGAGTTGAGAATAAGTTGTATGAATGAAGTAAAAAGTGGAATAGGAAGTAGGTACTAGACTATAAAGATAATTGAAAACATGGAGAAATTGAGAAACAATGAGTACACGTCGCGATGTGGCCAATTGACACCGCGATGACGCCTTTGATGTTGACAATGTTTGTAAACAGGTCCTAAGTGGTGAATAAAAGTTAAATAGTGCTAACAAAAGCTCGATTGAAACTTGAAATGAAACCAAAATTTTATACTAATTGGTTAACTTTATTAGGGACAATAATTGAATCGATTTTCTCTAAAGTTACATCAGCAACGAAAGTAACATTTCAGTACTCGAACCCGACAAATGGATCAGGTATATAAGGGTGTTGCAAAATCACGTGAATCCTTAGGTGAAAATAGTGGGTTGAACCTTTTTTACTGATTTAAAGTATAAGGTATTTGTATGAAAATAAAACAAATTTCTTGAATTTTAATTTTTAACCTCTAAGATAATGCTTAAGAATAAATATCTAACTTGAAGGACTAAATATGCAATTCCAATTTGCAAAATGGTCCATATAAATAATACAAAAACACGAAAGTCCTCGTAAATAAATTTCCCTTTACTATTGTACTATATATGGCAAAATTACTGGCCTTTTTCTTTTACGTTGTCATCCATTTTCTTCTACTCTTACTTTTGGAATATTTTGCTTTTCATTCTCTTTTATTTCAGAACTTTCATTAGGCTTTTTTCCCCATTTATTTTCTAGAGCTAAACTGAAGCAAAGAATATAAGCTGTGGTTGGAGTTTAGAACTATCCATTTGAATCTCAAAATACTTCAAACATATTTTAAAAAATATGAAACTATTGTTTGAGATCCTAAGTTTTTTGTTATTTTGCTAGATCTAGATTTTTTAAAGGTCTAACTGTAATCGTACTATATGATATATTTTAATGGCTTTTGGTTTATTTGACTTTATAGAATTGTTGGACAAGTTCGGTAGCACGACATAGTTATGACACCATTGAACTTCAATTAAATTGTAAATATTGTAAATTAGTTTTAAGCCTTCGTTTGTAGTTAGATTTTAGGATAATTATAGTGTAATTATATGTTAGAATTAGGAGAAATTAGGTTATTGAAAATGATGGGACAAAGAGAAGCTAATCGGGCACAAAAATGGACGACCGAAGGACATTGACATATCCTGAAGGGCTTGGAGTAATGTTTGTCATGCCATGCATAGACCATGGTGCAACAGAGGCTCTTCGAAGCCAAAATACATGATGTTAAAGTGTCGTGTCGTGCCATAGCTTGTGCATGGCGCGTCACGAGTAGTTTGAAGCAAAAATGTATATTTTTAAGGTGTTGTATCCCGCTATGCACAAGCTATAGTGCATTACACCCATGTTTTTCAGTCAAATTGGGCCATTTCAGTCATAAAGCTTGTCGAAAGTCTATTTATATACATCGGTTTTAGGCTTGAAAACATACAAATTAAACACTCCAAGAAGAGAGAACATCCTCCTCTAGTCTCCATAACTCATCTTAATGACCTAGCTTCGAGTTCTCGCATCCCTTACCTCCAGTTTCAACTAGTAAATTCTCCTCTTCTATTTTTTTCATAGTTCTTGTCACACCCCAAGACTTGGTCTAGTAGTTTTGGGTTAATAGAATCAGATTTTTTTAATCGGAGGTTGAGTCAGATATCAGAAAATAGGGTCGTAAATGAGTAATTTAAATATGTGATGTTGGAAAATATGGGCATCACATATATAATAAGGGTAATTACATGTTATTATTTACTATCATAATAAGTTGACCGAAATTAAAAGTGATCTAATTTGGTTAGATTTATTAGGCTTTAATTATTAAATAAAGCATGTGTCAAATATGTGTAGATACTCTAATAACTAATTTCTAATTGATGATGGGTTGATTAGAAATTGGAGCTAATGTGCTAAAATTATATATTAGGGTTATAGTCCCCAAATTATACACAAGCTAAATTTTCTAATATCCCATCTTTAGAAAAAAGAGAGCCACCTTCTCTATATTACTTGTGTGCTAATTTGGAAGACCAAAACCCCAAGATCTATATATTTCAAGAATTTGACGAATTCAAGTACGTTTCCATATCTAGTTTTGTTCCTATTTATTCTTGATGATTTGACATGATAGATCCTGGTTTATTAAGTTTTATTGCAGATTTATTTTACAATTCTAACAAGTGGCATCCAAGCCTCATTATATCAAATCATTAGAAATTAATTAAGGTTATTTCTTCTTTGAATGATTGATTCATGAAATTTCATGGGTTTTATATTTTAAATATATGTTGATCTTTGAAAGTTTATATAAAAGTATTTTTTTAGATCTTAATTATCTTGAATTCATATTAAAAAAATTTAGGGTTTAGAATATTTGTGTAATATTATTTGATGGAATGACCAAATTCAATTAAAAAATTTAGTTTGAAATTGTTACTTCGTAGATTGGTCTGCAATTCAATTTCTGTTTACAATCTTGCATTTAGTTTTATAATAAATAAATAAAGAAGGCATGAAGGTCAAGTTGGCCAGGCGATGATGTTTTGTTTTTGTTTTTGTTTTTTATTTTTATTTTTTAATTCTTTATATATTTTTATATATCGTCGAGAAATTATTATTATCGCATGCCACTAATATTGTAAGCCATTAAAATTTTAGGGTTTTGATTTTAATATTTTAATTTGGGTGATTTTGAATCGATGAATTCAAAGTTTATACATTGTAGATTTAAGTTTTCCTTTGAAATTGAAATTATTGTATTACGTAATTTCTACTTTCAATTTTGATCTTGTCTTTTGTAAATTATTGTCTTTCAATTCATAATGACCAAACCCACGTGATTTTGACTTCAATTGATAAATTACCTATATATGAATCTTCTTATAAGATATAATTTAATGCTTGGATATTAAGACGTGATTGGTAATTAATCATTAATGGTGATTGGTTATTAATCATTAATTTTTTTATGGATTTATTATCATATCATTTTTATTATGTTTTGGCTAACATATCAATTTGATTATGTTAGCAATATTTATGATTTGTTCATATGACGAATTTTCATGTTATTATATCAATTCCTTTAAGAATCAAGTTTTGTTTATAAAAAATATTTATATTAATATTGGCGACTGCCAATTACCTTAAAGGTTATAAGTTCTTTTTTGTTGGTCGGTTACATAAATATATGTTTGAATCGGTTTATATTGAATTTAAAAAATATTTATGTTTCTAAGTATTGTGTGAATTTATGTTAAAATTGCTGATAAATTTTTATAGGTTTAATTATGATTTTCTCTTAAATTGGTTGATAGATATTCATTGAAATTGTTAATTTTTATACAATGAATATTTATTCAGTTTTTGGATGTTTTGAAGTAAATTCATGTTAACCATAACATATGTTTAAAGAATTTAGTTTTAAATTTAGTTCTATAATATAGGTTTTGGTATCTTATGGTTTCAAGTATTTGGTTAAATTATGATGATATGGTTTATTGTATAAATTGTGAGATATGTCAACTATTATGATTTTGCTTTCGAGATTTATTGGCTTGAAAATATTTTTCAAGTATTCATGCGAATCTCTATTTAATCATAAATACAATTTTAGATTTACATGGTATATTCAGGGTAAGTTTTTCTATTTGATTATGAATACATTTATATGCGTGAATTGCTTTGGTGTTTTTGTCTATGTCAAAATTATGAATACATGTGCTTGTTAATTATTTGACCTTGAACCACTACATTATTTCTGTATGGTTTTGACATATATGGTTTTAAAAAAAAAGAGTTAAAGATTAAGGTTTTTGATTTTTTTATTCCACTATTTAGACAACCTTATTTTGGGTTATTTCAAAAGCTGTAATGCAATCAGAAATTTTAGTTTTGACCTTTGATTATTGGGTAAATTTTAAATTTGAATATTAGTATAATTATATATATATTTTAAAATAACTTAATTGAAGCAATAAGTCGCCAAAGTGATCTTTTTGTGTAAATTATTTTTTAAAATATAAAAGGTTGTGCACATGTAACTTAAGTTATGTTAATATCGATCAGCTTAAACGAAGGTTAGTAATATTACATGTGCAACTATGGTAATAAACATGTGATAGTTATTTGGTTTTACATGTGAGCAATAAATTGGCCGAAAGGAAGATTTATGGTTCAACATGTTCTTATTGCCAATGTCTGATTATTACATCAAGATATCACTTACAAATTAATATTTTGTCCAAATATGAAATATTAATGGAGTGTCTGATATTTAAGATGAGGTTTACCTTTATTCAAATTATTTTGGTTTAAATTTGAAGTCTTATGTGAGGTTGTTTATGATTTATTCAACTATTATTATATTTGCCAACATAACTTCAAATTTAAACCAAAATAATTTGAATAAAGGTAAACCTCATCTTAAATATCAAATACTCCATTAATATTTCATATTTGGACAAAGTATTAACTTGTAAGTGATATCTTGGTGTAATAATCAAACATTGACAATAAGAACATGCCGAACCATAAATCTTCCTTTCGGCCAATTTATTATGATAGTAAAATAATAAAATGTAATTACCCTTTTTATATATGTGATGTCCATATTTTCCAACAATCTTCCACTTGGACCACATATATATACTAATTACTCTATAATTACATGTCATTATATAACCTTATGAGCTCCAAACTTTACTATCAAATCGAAAATGTATTCCAAACAATCTCGTCCATTAATTATGTTAACATAGAACCAAGACAACTTTTGTTACATATATCGTAACTAAATCCATCCTTGATCACATATATTAACACAACCAAATGACATAGACCAAACATGGATGTGTAGCATGGAAATTACATGCAATATGATCTAAACATGTCTATTTCCAACTGATCCTTCTTAAACCTTAGCGAGATCAAACTTTACCAAAATCAGATTGTGAATAAACCAAATAAACTTTATTTCTGCAGAAAATAAACTTAATATTCGTAAATTGAAATAACTGAAAATGTGTCTATAACATAAAAAAATTTAAAAGTACAAACTCTCACTAAAACTAAATATCCTTAAATGACATTACACCCATATGAGCAATGTGCTCAAGAAAAACCTTGGGTATAGTCCCTTAGTAAGCGAATCCATAATTATGGAGTTTGTCCCAATATGGATTTATGAGGGAATTCATTATGCTCTATGTCGTCGAGTTGATGTTGCCATGTTCCCAATTGAGCCATTCACGAGACCTACGAGGAGTGTAATTGAAGACAACTTATACGGCTAGTTTATCGAGCTCCAGCAAAAGCAAAATGGAGAGAATGAGCGATAGCCAGATGTCGACGAAGAGTAAGAGTAAAGCTCACATGTCGATGATGACAGGACTCACGGATATGCCTATCTCGGAGTGGTAGACCCAATTGATGCAAGACACGAGAAACATTTTGATTCACATTGCAAAAATGATTGGGTGGTCTACACAAGCACCACTCCCAGACATGTTCAAGAGATTCCCACTGCCATGTGAGGAGGACGTCAATGATGAGGATGATGATGATGAGGAGACCCTAGTCGTGCCACCAGATTATGATTGAGTATTTCGACCAAATCGCTCATCAAAAAAGGGCGTGGCAATCCACGACCTGAGCATCATAGCTCAACCCAGACTTTAGGAAGGCGGGCTACTAAAGCATTGGCGAGGTGTAAGAGGGGCAAGGCACCGATAATGTAGGAGTTGGGATCTGATTCTGACTATTTCTGAACATTTTTATCTTTATTTGGATTTTGTATTGTATTTTACTTGGGATGATTTTTAATTTTTGTTTTAGTTTTTAATTAACTAGGATTTAGTAGTTTATATATATTGTATGTTTTAGTTTTTCTTTGTAGGAACCCCATAATTTTTTATGACACTACAATTCGAGCCAAACCCAAAAAGAGTAGTAGTCCCACCATTTTTGTTGCACTCATCATGCCAATCGGTTAACCTCTTTCTTTATATATATATATATATATATATATATTTAATTTCACATTAGGGACAAAGTATCAAATAAAGTGTGGCGTGACTTAGGAATATTTTAAAATTGGACGAAGTGTCAAATAAAGTTTGTCGTAACTTAGGAATATTTTAAAATTGTTCTTTTTTTGTTATTTTATTATCTTTTTTTAATAGTTTTTAAAATTTATTTTTGCATGTTTTCTATGTGCTTGAGCTTGTAGAAATACAAGTGATTGGTTAGGAGCATGTTAATAGGATGGTGTGAATAAATTATAATTTTAGTTTGATAATAATCGATTCTAAATTTTTAATTTTAGACTACTTAGTTCAATTTATTAAATTATGAATAGATTTAAGGTGTTAAGTATACGACATGACAAATAGGTATATAAATAGCATGCATGTTTAATTAAATTATAGGTTGTAGAAATTGATAGACTTGGCCTATTTAATCCATGTATATAATTACCTAGGGACGACTTAAGGCATTGTTTGGTAGACAACTTTTCATCAAAAAGTTATCTCATAAATATTTTTCCATGGAACCTATTTTTAGCCTAAATCAATTTTCTTGATGAACAAAAAAATGAAACCTTAAGCTTAAAGTATAATTTATTTGAACATTTATTTCTTAGTCCTTGCACAAATTTAGATGTCCAGCCATTGATATTGAGGAGTTAGGTAGATACATCTCAATGATTTCAAAAGGAAAAAAAAACTGTGAACTATGGAATTGTATGGTATATTGAGTATAAGATTTTGTGCTTATAGAAAAATAAGAAAAAATGCCAATCGAGAAAATCTCGATGAAAAAAAATATAAAATCAAAGTGAGTTGGTAAAAAAGTACACTAACCTTTGTCAAAAAAAATTTATGAGCTCAAATGATTGTACTCATGAATACTATACTAGGCTTTAGTAAATGGAGAAATAAGGAAGGTGAGAGAAGTGAATATAAGGTGGTGAGCTACATGTATGCTTCAGGGGGTATCGGAGACAATATCATGTGCCAAACTACTTTCGTGCTTAACCGTTCTATAGAGCCTATTATTTGAATTCCAAACCAACCTAAGTCGCATCACGTTACAAGCCGAAAAGTCCTATGTGACTTAGGTAATACCTTATCTGGATAAATATGTGCCAAGTTTTGATGTTTTTACCACTTATATTCATCTAAACATACGTGTATATTTGTATATATGTTTTCATGGAAACCTATACTTAACATTCTTTTATTTGTTCACTTTGTTATTGAACTAACTCGTCTAACTTTAGAAATTGTGAGTCAATTGTATATCACTCTAGAGTTATATATTTATTTACATTGTCTTGTTAATATATTTTTATCCAATTTCCTTTATCAAGCTAGTTCAAGTACATTTTATTCTGTTTGCATGTTTGTTTCTTATTTTTAGTTTAGTTTTTTTTTTTATTTTCTTTTGATTAGTTTGCTTAGTGACAAGCAAAGACATAAGTGTAAGGGCATTTGACTTGCCATCAAATATAATAGTTAATTTGGGTTATTTCCATACTTAAGGAGCTTGTTTTCTAGGCAATTTAGTATTTAATATTATGTTTTTGGTATTTAGTAGTTAGGATTAAAATATTAGTAAAATAAGTGTTTTTTAACACATTTTGTGAGTGTCGTGACCTATTAGACCTACATGGGCCTTAGGTAGTTCTAATATGTTAAATTGAGTGTGTAGGATGGATATTTATAAGCCTAATTAGTGTGGGAGCAAATGATGAGTGGTACGTAAGATTCCCAAGATGTCCAGGCATGAAATGAACCATTCAAGTTAGAAATTACATGTCTTGTTGCACTATAGACCTTGTATCGCACGACATAGGTTGACTTGCTGCCCAAGAATATCAAGGCTATTTTCATCTGCACAATCTACTTTATACAAAGACATAGGACGTGGCGAAGACCTAATCTAGGCTACCAACACTCTTATAAATAAGACTGTAGGGGTTTAGACGTAATAAAAAAACCCTAGTAGTTTAGGAGTAGGATTAGATTAGTTTTCTTTCAGCTTTTCTGAATTATTTGTTTTTCCTCTTGGAATTAGTTTTGATCTAAGAGTTCTTTTATATTATTAAAGTATTCAGTTTCTTTCTTCTATGCAATCCACATATTTCATTATTCTAATCAATTGATTTACTAATCCATTCTCCATTTGTTATCAATCTACAATTATTTTAATCTTGTTTCTCTTCTGATTCAATCATGTTCTTTACATGATTTATTCAATTAAGTTAAAGAATATGAATAATATGAGTGGTTAAATCCCTTAGGAGAGATTAATGAGTGGATGGGGATATGATTAATGGAGGATTTAGAGTTTTCCGAGAGGGTTAGTCGGTATAAATTACGTATTCTTAAACCCTAGGCTTGAAAACCCTAAGAAGTTATTATAGGTTAGACGAGATTGGGAGACAAGTTAAATCGAATAAATCATAATTTATCCTAGTTGAGAAAATAAGGTCGGGAGATAAGCGAGTACCAACGCATTGATTAATTAGTCAGAGGCTGGGAGGTAATGATTGGTTAATCAGTAGCTAATATACCCTAAAACCCTAATCCAAAGTTAATTACAATCCCTGAAATGAGTTAATCTTTTTGATTGGTTTATTGATTTTAGTCGCTTTCCATTTTTCTTGTTTCTTTATTTTTATTATTTTGAGTCTATTATTACTCTATTTTCTAATTTTTCGTAATATAAGAATTAATTATTATTTAGAATTATTATTGTAAAAATGTTTTTATAGATTTATTCCATCTCCCCTTTGGTACGATCCTCAGAATACTTCCAAGTGTTCCGTTGTAAACTATATTATATTACAATTTGACTCATGCACTTGTAGACACCATCATTTTAACTTCTTATATTTTTGGTGTGTTATTTTTATTATAAATGATAACTCATTTATAGGTGGTCAAATATCTTACAGGTTTGGTAGACATAGGCTTCATATGATCGGTGGAGTTGGTTAAGAGATTGGTTGCCAAAAAGAAGGGCCCTCTCAGAATCTACTTGCTTGACTTCAGTTTCACGCAAGCCTTTCGAAGGGCTCAGCTCGCGAGGCCACATTTCGTTGCCAACATAGAGAAAGAACCTACCAGCTCGATAAGAGTGGGTTTGTAAATGCTTAATAGAGGGAGAGGGAGAGGAAGGATAAATTAAATTCTCTAATTCCTAGGACAACTCCTTGTCTTGTATTTGTTTGATAGCAAAAGGAGAAAAGAAGAATTAACCCACACTTATATGCGTGCTCTAGGAGAAAAAGGTTAAGTCCTCGACGAATAGAGGGGTGTAGTAGAGGGTGCCAATTGGGGAAGTATGGGGAGTTTGGCGAGGAGTGTTTTAATATGAACCTATGGGAAGTGGCACCAAAGAAGCCACGGAGAGGTCTGTTACATTGACTTTGCCAGTAGGAAGCTCGAGGATGGGTGGAGGTAGAGTAAAAGATTCACTTTTAGGAATGATTGGCTGCTTGCCAGGGTTGTGGCAGGTTAACTTATTGATGGTTGTCTCTATCAACGCCTATACATCCTAGGCTCCGGGTGCGAAAGTGGTGATAAGATTAAAGAAGGAGTAGGACCTGTAGTATGAACAGCGGGCTCAACAACATTCTCAGCTAAGTTTCTACCCTATGACTCACTCATGATTCTCAGAGTTGAGGAAAACAAGCGGCAGGGAGGAATGTTGCAAATTATGTAAAAGAAATTTAGGGGCTCCTTCCTTCCAATAAGTACCTAGGCTAATTCATTGTCTACCCCAAATGGCCATGCTTCTTCAGTAGACTGCACCATCTTAGGGCTCATGCCAAGATAGAGATCTGTTGCCTGCCAATCATTTGGGCTTCTTTCCTTCAAATAGAAGCAAAAAATGTTCATAACTGTGAGGAGCCTTCTTAACTCCAGAGCACGTGTAACACCCCAAACCCAACCTAAAAGTTTCGACACAGATTTGGCGAGCTACATTGGCCACCGAAATGACTTTCCATAAACTTCCAACCTAACCTCCAACACACCGGTTGCATCTTAACAAAAGTTGTGCTAACTTAAAACATATTAGCAGAAGTAGAAAGTAAACATGTGAGCTACATAAACATCATAAGCAAGTTCACATGTCTCAAAACAATATACTGAAAACTTCTCAGCACAAAATAGACTTTTGTCAAACATCATCATATTTTGTCTAATAGAGAACATATGAGCTCATAGCTTATTATAACATATGGCGTAAGGGTTTGCATAGTTCTTAATGTATGAGTTTCACATAAAACTAAGGGTCGTATAAAATCATCACTTTGTAGGAATATCATGCTTTTACAAATAAACAAGCTTCGGAGTTTAAAAGGATTATGTATGCCAAGCTATTAAACTTTAGTAGGGTTCATGCAAATACACGTGTTCACACACTTATGGGTTCGCATATTTTACTAATGGTTCACAAGTAATAAGACAAACACTACAAGGGTACACATATAATCAAAGGTCACAATACTTGCACGGATAGCATGCATCATTGGGTTCGTTGAGTTAGGGGCACGCATGTAAATTTAGTAATCATTATAGGGTTTTGCATGTAAATATAGCACACAACATACAAAGTACGAAATAAACTTAAATTGGCACTCTAACTTAAACATATACAAATAAAATACTCTGATGCATGAATAACATTGGCTTTATTTATGATTTATTAAGTACTTAAAACATGATTCGTATAAACAAGAAAACTAAACAAACTAAAATAATCAATCTTTGAATCAAATTGTCAGAGTCACAAAATCATAAACATATTTAAAACCCATAACAAAAATCCCATCATTGTTAACCCAGGTTCGCCAAAATCTGCTCAGAAATGTCCTTGCCTAATCATCAACCTCACCTATGGCATCCATGACCTACTTACATGAGAAGGAGTAAGAGAGGAGTGGTAAGTTCATTGAGAACTCAGTGACTAATTAGAATTCTTAGAATATGTCCTAAAATAATAATTGATATCAATAGAAAAACTTAGTTTAAAAATGTTTCGTGAGCTGGGTTCACGGGTGAGGTTGCGAGACCCAATTCACCCTTTTTTTTAGAAAACATAACTTTTGGAAATCAGTTTGAAAACTCAATATTTTTTCTTAAAAAGTCCTTTGTAGGGTTTGCATTAAAACCACGAGCCTATTTTTGCTTAACAAAGCCTTTAAAAACCATAGTCTGGGTTCGCCTTTAAATTGCAAAACTAGCTTGTACTTTTTTAGAAAACATTTCTTAGAACAAAGTCTGCCTTAGCTTGCAAGACCAGTTCTCACTTACAAAAAAAGTCTATCTTAGGTTGTAAGACTAGTTTGTCACTTTGTCTTGATGGACATAATCCAACCTAGCTCACATAGAGCTGGGCTCACTGAGGAGCACTTTCACTTAAGCTCGCATGGAGAGCTTCGAGGAGCTTTGCTGATATTAAAATTATAAAACCATTCTTAAAACATTCTTTGAAAGCCTTAGCTCCTATAGGAGTATGCGCAAACTATGCTAAAATCATATTTTCACATTGTAATTGAAAACAGAGCTTTTCAGTAACTTACCGTTAAACTTGTTTCAAAAACATAATTATTAAAAAAACATATTTAGTTAAACTTAAAATCATCGCAATTACCATATTCCAAATAATTCCAAACTACTCACACTTTTAAAAGCTTAGCAAAGAACATACTCATAATAAAGCCTAATCACTCACTAGAAAATGAAGATCTTTAAACAATTTTAACTTTTCCCTTATCTTTGTTGGTAGACGGTCCAGGTGGTTTTAAACAAAACACTCATATATTACATAGACAGAACATAACATACATAATTCATCCAATACAAAGCAAGACAATCACACCCAACAAGACAAAGACTTATCATATAGCTACGTACTGAACTAAGAATAGATACTTTGACAACAAAATATTCAGTAAAGAATTCACAAAATTTAAAGGTCTTATTTATAGATCAAAGAGTCTTGGAAGTCTTAGAATACCCTAATTGGCTTAAGAAAATTGTTACTTACATGTAAAGTATTCTTAGATACACTATGTATTTTTTTCCTAATCTAAGTTTGACTATATCTTTAACCTGCGAACCCAGATTCACCAACACATTAGCGAACTACATCACAGAGAAACTAGTGAACCCCTTTACCATAACTTTTGGTGTACACTACTACTCTTCTAGCCAACACGCTACTTGTACAATATTTGGCGAACACTAGTTCATTGATACACTGGCGATTGCTTTACTTGAGATGCCATAACTTCTAGGTCCGCCGTCTGCGCGGTGTGACAGTGTGCCCAAGTTTTAACCTCTCAACTTGCATTACCATAATCTCAGTATCTAGGGCTTGGGCCTGAAGGCAAGTAAACTCTTTAAGAATTAATCATCTTGTGGGAAAACCAAAGCCGTTGGCGAGTTTCCTTTTCACCAAAATAAATTTATTGCGATCTAGCGAAGATTTGGTGCCCAATCCTTGAGTATAGGTTCGCAGCCTTCACGAACATAAAAGAAAACCATCATAGCGGAGGGCCCTAAAGTTATGACCTTTAAATAATAGAAGTGTTAGAAGACACCAGCATGAGTGGCTCATTCTAACTACTACAATTCAGGAAGTACGTCACCAAGGTCCACTAGGATAGACCAGTCAATTGCCCTAGTGCAATCCCATATTCATCAAGGGTTGTACAGAAGAAAGGGTGCAAAGGAAGGTGGAAGCCAGCTTCTAATAGGTAAAGGGAAAGTATCAAGCCCTAGCTGGAATCACTCAAATGTCTCTTCCCAGTGACAATCTCAAAGTGTTATGCGAAGTTCAAAAACTGAATACCACAAGCACCAAGTAACTTACCTCTCCTCTTGAGTAGTTAAATATCTATACAATGGCATTCTAACTGAAGTATTAGTCCCTTGGAACTGTAGATCATTATCATTTACAACCATAGAACTTTTTTTGTGACCTCTTAAACTTCGAGGCCAAGAACCCTTGGCCATCCCTTCTGATGTTGGTGCAATTTTGGACATACTAATATAGAAGTAAGAAGTAAGACAGTAAAAATGAAGGATTACCTAGAAACTATGAAAGGCTCATAGAGGAAGAATAACTCCGATAAGTAAAATCAGAGAAAGAAGAAATGAATGAGAGAAAGGAGACTTAGAGTCTAGAAAGAAACTTAAACAATAAGGAATTTGAGGGAAAAATGATTTTGAATGGAAGGATTTCCTACCCTTGTGTCTCGATTTAAATAACAAAATGTCTAAGAAAAGCTTTCTGTTCAAAAAGTAATAAACTGTTTCGGTCTTCAAATTTACTTTTGACAATTGTTGACCAAGGAAAGGGTTTTTATTAAACTGCTCGATAACTAAAAAAGTGAGAGTTACTGCCAGAGTCATATTTTGGCGAGTACCCACCAATTTGATGCTCAGCAACAAGAATTCACTAAGTAGATTTATTTTGAGCATGATCTGGTATAATGTGTAAGCTAGAGGCTCTGACTGGATAACAAAAAGGTTGTCCTTGTACAGTTATTCGTTATGTAAGGAGTAGAGATGAATTCCCGTTGAAGTAGGACGGGTTTAAGATGAATTTGTGATAAACTAAACAATGCTAAGGAACTAGGGAAAAGTTGAGGCGCCTATCTTTATGATAAGAGGGAGTAAGAGAGTATTTCAAGCAGTTTGCTTTTAGATTTAGTCACGGGAGGAAATTTTGAGTACGAAATTTTCTTTAAAGGTGGCAGAGTTTTCACATTTGAGTTTCTTTAAGATCCTGAATTTAGAGAAGAGAAAGAAGTAAATTGAACAAACAGTAAGTCGATGGGCTCTACTAGGATATTTTGAAATTTTATTGGTTGTTGGGAAATTAGTTGGGTTTCAAATTTGGTTTGCTTAAGATAGAATTAGTTGGTTCCATAATAGGAGACACAATGATTGTTGGTGGATGGATGATTGAGATTTGGAGAATGTCTAAAAAGAGTTATATATTTAGGTGAGAAGGGAAATTCCTAACATAGATTGCTTCTTAATTTTGTTTACAAATTTTGTTCTCATTTGCAGCGTTTACAATTCTGTTTACAATGTGAGATTCAAGTCTAGAAAGTAGAGAATTTCTTAAGCTAGTAAGCCCCTAATCCTTATTGTACTCGTGAATCAGAGGACAAAAGATGTAAGGATTCCTAAAAAGCTTTTATATACTCATGCATTTGAGGTTCTAAGGTCTGAATGCCTTCAACCTAACTGATGTATGGTTATCATGCTTAGCTGTCTAAATAAAAGAGGCTCTGGAATTTGGAAAAGCTAAGTTAACGAGGATGAAGGAGTTTAGGTGAGTTTTTTTACTCTACCTTTGGGTTGCTGATGAAACTATGCTGCTTAATTGATTTGTTTTGTGTCTGTCATGAGTTATTTGAATTCGTTTTTGTGTATGATAATGATGAAAAAGTATGTTGTGAATGCACACTCGATGCAAGTATTCAAAGGTTTGTATGTATGATGGTTGACTATCATGTGATTATGGTATAATGTCAAATAAGTGGCAAACAATATGTTAGAAGTATTTTGATTTGTGCGAAATGCATGATTATGTTATATACAGAGTGTGGAGAGAATTACCTAGATAGGGTAGATGAAGAGGGAAAGATGGTGTAATGGAGGAATGGATAGATTGTTATGGGAGACAAGGGAGTTAGGCAACATCATGGAATGGTTATCTACTAGCTCGTTAGAGTGACACTATGATGATGGTTTATTGACTCTATGATGTGACAATAAATAGTGGTTATCAACTTGTCCTTCGAGTGACACCATGTAAATAGTTTATAAGTCTTTTAGGGTGACACCTTGAAAGAGGTTTATTGATTCCTCAAAATCAAAAGTCTATGGGTAACCATGGCATCATATTGTGTAACACCATAGCTAGGTTATGGCAACATATAAAGTCCTTTATGATAGTAAACATGACACCATATTATGCAAGGCCATAGTTGGGCTATGACAATAAATAAAGCCTGTTGGGATGGTGAACCAGGAAGTTGATTGGGCAAAAAAAGGGGAAATCACTGTATGACTCGTGCGGTGGGTAGCATAATAGGACGATCACAGTGCGTCTAAGATCACAAGTAAATATGATAGTAAGAGAATCCACCAAACTACGAAGATAAGAAAAAGCTTGTAAAATTGTTTGAGAATGTGAGAAGCCTGTTAATAAAGGGATATACCAAATTTTGACGGTGAGAGGAATTAGTATAAGCAGTCGCAATGCGGTAGTGGTAATGGAAGGGATACCTTCTTCGAGGTATTTAAGTATAAGATGTTAACAGTTTGCCAGTGTTTGGTGAGTAAATTAATATTGGGTATGATAGAGAGACGAACACGTGGATTTTAATCCTAAAGGTCTACGGATAAGAGGCAACCAAAGACAGGTAAGCCCGTCAAAGATTCTCTTAAGAAAGAGGTTTGCTAAGGATTATCTTTAGTGGAGAATCTGTCAAAATTTAACTAAACAAGAGGATACTTGTTAGGTCTATTTTAGTAAGAGGAGTCCGTGTGGGACTGTCCGTAGTGGAAAATCCTCCAAAGGAAATCTGAAAAAGAGATAGTCCTCCGGGGTTATCTACTTTGGGGAATGTCATAGCAAAATGTTTTGAAGGGGAAAGATCCTACAAGACTATCCTACAGAGTACAAGTCCGCAAGCAAAGGGGTGTATATCTATTAGCTATGTGTCATATACGAGATTACAAATGAAGATGTTAAAATTAGGTCTTCCTTAAAGGAGAGTTGATGCAAAGGCTAAGTAAAAAAAAAAAAAAGATAGTTGTTGAGGTAATAAGTGAATCATATTTTGCAATGGAAAATCTGACGTTTTAAATTCGTTAATAAATCCATAAAATTATAATTCATTCATGACCAATTATAAAAAAATAGTCCAATTGTGTAATGTACGTGCATGATAATTCTAAAATATCCCAATATTAAACTCCATGCCATAGGTCATATAAAAATAATTACTATCTTAAAAGAATGTAAAATAATATAATGTAAGAAATGTTATTTAGATAAATAAAAAAAAAAAGAGACCTTAGAATGTTGAGTCTGAGCCTTAATTTTGTGGATTACCTAGAAAATATTAAACTAAGGGAGTGAGCTATAAAGCTCAGTGTGAGTTGAAAACTTACGTAAACAGTGCAGTGACAATCAAACAATCAAATTTTACAGTAAACCTAAAAAAAATTGAATAATTGAAAACCACAATAGACTATAGCATCACGGTACTCAATAATTGCAACAATTATGCATGGCATGTTCTAATGAATGTTTGTGCAAAAGTCCTACCCATCAATCTACTACACACCACGAGTTCCTCAGAACCCATCTATCGAATCACCAAAAAAATTAGGAGTCGTGGCTCAGTGTGGATAAGCCACCAATAATAATATACAAAAAAGTTATCAATAATGTGGACGAACCATAGTAATGCAGATATATTGCTAGTGTAAGTGCAGACGGGCTGCCAATAATGTGCAGATAGTGCTTGCAATAATGTGCATATGAACTGCAAATAATGTGGTCAAGCCACCAATATGTTGCAGACAAACTGGTAATAAATGTGGTCAAGCCACCAATAATCAATCCCCTACAATACTCCAGTGTAATGCACTGAGAACAATATTGTAGACTTTAAATGCCGCCAATCTCCACATAGCTCCTCCATCTCCAATCATCCCAATCCATATGCACTGCAATATATAATGTCATGAATGTCGCATATCATGCTAAATAGTACAGTAACATTATCAATGGCATGCTCAATATGGTTTCAGTTCAAAAATTTCAATGTCATGACTTTCAAGAAAAAAATATAAACAATAGCAATCCATAACATATATCCATACAAGTAATTACATGTCAAACACGATCATATAATCTAAAAACAATAATAGTGTCTCAATCCTACCTACAGGATCTCTAACATACAGGGGATTACTCAGGGATTAAGATGAACCATTTCATAAAATAGAGGTAAAAATAGTGAAATAGGGGTCACACAGCCATGTGACTAGGCCATGTGAGAGGGTATAAACCATGTTACTAAGGTACATAGTCATGTAACTTTTTGAGGTCATGTGTCAATTAATAAATTCCCCAAAAGTAGTCACACGACTGTGTAACTCACACTAGGCCGTGTGTCAAAAAATTAACCCTAACATCTACAGTGGTACACAGTCATGTCCACTACACTTGCGCAGTGTGCGCCCATGTAGGCAGGCCATGTGGTCTAATATCCAAACTCGATTTGCTACACTTCACATGGTTATAGCATAGAAACACCCACCGATCACAAATGTTTAGATCACACAAACCTAGAAATACAATTGTAAAGCACTAACAATTGTCTGAGACACCTCTCCGATTCAAATCCGAAACTTGGTGATAAATTATATAAATAGAAAACTCATGAGAATTTCTTCTATTACAAAAAAAAGAAATAGGGAACAAGAAATTAGTTCTTGATTACTATCCCTTACCCTTCTAGGATTTCAAATCCAAATAATGAAATTAGAGATCCAATGACTACTTCCAAGAAGGCCAACTCAGGTTTGACTTAAGGCTGATATGATGGTCTCAGCAACAACAATATAAGACAAAGGGAGGAAAAGAAGAAAAGCAATGGTGGTGGCAGTAAAGGTGGTAGAGATGAGTGAGAAGAAAGGTGAATAATATAATTGTAGAGAAGGGAAAAAAGTGGGATGACAAAAAGGAAAAGCAAATGAGCCAAAAAGCTGAACAAAAGAGAGAAAAGCACATATTTATAATAGTGTTTAGGGCAAAATTACAGAAAATAAAAATTATGCAAGGGAAGAGGAATCAAACTCGAATCTCAAGGAAAACTGCATTAATTTTAACCATAAGGTTAATTATTCATTCTTCTTTTAAATATGCAAAGAAAAACTCAAAAGTCTGGGTGTGACAACTCTTGGTTCACTAACTCAATTCTACTAACTCAATTGTTGGTATGTGACATATCTCATTTCAAGAAGTATAGAGTCATTTGTTTATTGTTGTACAAAATCTCACTAAGTTCATCTGGACTTACTATTGTATTACTCTGAATGCAGAATCAAGGAAGGATTCAAAGATCATAGAGGGACCAAGCAAAACATGGCCATGTGCGAGCTACACTATAAATGTATCATGTATACAAAAGGGTACCCTTAGAGGCCACACCTCGATCATTAGATTTGATGTATCTATATTAAAGTCTTAAATTTAAATTTATAAATAACTATTATGTTTAATAGGGTAGAAGTTAAATTTTGAAATTTTGATATATTCTAAGTGCATGAATAAATCAAGTTAAAAATTTTGTAAATTAATACGGTTTAATTGTGACATTCAGTACCAAGACCCGGCGGTCGGCTTGGGTATAGGGTGTTACATGACATTGTTGAGAATTGAATGAATTTGGTGTTAAATTGTTAGAAATTAAGCTTAGTACATGAAAATGACTAAATTGCAAAGTTTAATTGTTAGTTTTGTACATTAGGTACCAAATTGAATAAAATGCAAAACTATCATGAACTGTTGGTAGGGATAGAAAATAGAAGGCACCAAATGAGTCATGGTGAAATTAGATTCTGACCCAGTGCCTTAGATTAAAAGTTATGATTGTCTCGCTTTTAGGGACCAAATTGAATAAATTACACAATTTTGGTAACTTTTTATTTGATTCTAATTTCGTTGGAAATTGATTGTATGATATGTTTTCTGATTATTCATAGCTAACAACAACAACGAATAGCCGAAAGGGAAAAGAAAAGTAAAAATCATTGACTAGTGACACGCGAAACCTCAGTTTGTACTTTTATGATTTGGGATAGAAATATTTGATTGTGTGCTTATTGATTGATGAGTCATTGGGATGAGTCTGTTGTGATAATATGAAATGTTTTGATTGAATTGCTATGGTTCAGATTGAATGTCGAAATAGGGATTAAACTAAATAGAATAGATAGTATGATTTAATTGGCATATGATAATTGATAAGAAATTAAGCTGAAAATATGCTATGTTACATGATATATTGATGATGAATTGTGAATAATGCAATGTGAATTGAACATTAATACCCTATTAACTAGTCCGATTGAGTCGGATATAGTTGACATACCATAGGATTAGATTGTATGGGTTTTTGAGCTTATGCGCCATGACGCACAACGTATGCCATTATGCATTTTGTGCACCAAAATGCACTTAATGTGCCAATATGCACTTTATATGCCAGTTTCCCTTACTTGATTTTTTTGTTAACACACTTCAATGCTAGCTTGGTGTGTTGGTTAGACAATCCGTGTATCCGTCCGAGTCTGAGTTAGGTAAATAAGGGTCATTAATAATTAGCTGGATAACTTATACAGAAATGAATTAATATGATGCTTGAGATTTTGAATATGTTCATATATGAATTTGAAATTAGAAGTATGTATCTTATCATGCAAAATAAGTGAAATCGAGTAATAGGGGTTGAAACGAATGTGAACGACTCGATAGACTCTAGAAACAGATTGAAAGGTAAGTATAAGGTAAGTAAAGGAATAGGTCATGACAATTTGATTTAAGTAATGCCTTTGATATGTATGTAATTGAAACTGAGTAGAAAAAAGTATAGAATTAATGATAATGTTGAAATGTTAAATAAATTGGGTTACCTAATGGGATATGCACATTTTCATGTATATACATGAACATATGCAAGTTGCATTTTGAGTTCACATGCTTTATGTCATGCTATTTATACTAATATATAATATCTTGAGTCATTAAAGTACCACCGAGCTCTATTGATCAGCATGTTGTTTGTTTTCTCCATGTGTAGGTTCAGTTATTCCTTAAAGCCTTGGGAGTTGAAGTCAGCATCCAGACTATCGTTTTTGACTCAAAAAATTGTGCATCGTGTGTTTCATTTTGGTCTTATGGCATGTACCTAGGGTCATTTTGTTTAATGTCACAAATGATTAAGTTGTAAATGTATATGTGATGATCATGTGAATTGATTAATGATTAGGTTTATAAAAGATGTGTTAATGGCTGAACATTGTATATTAAGCTTGCTTTCATGGTAAATGGCTAAAATTGGAGACCCAAGACTAGTGTTTATGTGAATGATGAAATTTTGGTAAGATTTATTTAGGTACCAAATTGAAGTTGTTAAACAACAAGGACTATGTCGTGGCAACATACCTCTAATATCACGGTGAGAATAAGTTCAAGGCTCAAGTTGGGACTATGTAGCCTCAAGGTCATGGTGAAGTCAAAGAGTCATGTTGCGAAGAGAAAACCCCCAAAGTTGTAAAGTCAACTTGAAACTTTGTAATCTTTACAATTTGATCCATTTCGACCCTGGGTTAGTAAAAGAGCTTTCTTAGGCTCATATAAGACCCGGAAAGGATAATAAAATGTTTATTATGCATAGTTTACTTGTATTTATTCGTATAATGACATTGGATTCTAGTTTCTCCTATAACGAATATGGCACCTTATAGCTTAGACCTGACGATCGGGTCAGGTATCAGAGTGTTACATTTCACCCATATCGAAGGCTTGGTTTGAAAAATCACAAAGTTTTGAATAAAACTTACCAATTGTTTGAAATTCTTGCACCTTTAGGTTCTCGAGTTTGGAAGTCAATATTTACATCTTTAACTGTTTGAAAGTGGTTGTTCCTTCATATACAGTCTGAAGTATATCTCACGCTATCTCCGCAACACTACATTTTGCCACTCTCTTGAATTCTTGTAGATCAATTCCACAGAAAATTGCAAACAATGCTTTAAAGTGGAATTGGTTAGGCATTCTTCTTTAATTGTCCATTAACCCTCAGGTTTAGGAACTCTTCCTTTTTCATCCTCCACCATAGGTGGCTCCAATCTAGTAAGAATTGAATGCCAAGCTTTTTCACCAATAGATTCGATATAGGCTTTAATATAAGCCTTACAATAAGGGTAGTGGCCAGTCACCAACATAGGGGTCAAAAGATTGATGATCCTTCCATAGCTTGTGAACAACAACACCAGAAATCTCTACTAGTTTTGTTAAGTGAGAGGCTTTGATACCGATTGTTGGCCTGAAGTAGTTGCTAAGTAACAAGCTAAGTACTGATAGAAGTGACTGGGAAGACAACATTTCTCCAAGCACTTCAAAACACAAAACAAAAACAAGAGCCAATAAGATTGTTTACGTAGTTTGGTTTCCTTACATATGCGAATTCTAGCTCAGTAAAAAATATAAACTATTGACAAACACTAACAACAAGTGAACCTAAATCTATCATACACTAGTGAAAATTTTCTCACTTTTGAACCTTTAAAGCTAGAACTCTCACCACTAAATTGTCCCCTGAGAATTTAGTTTGTAAAACCACAACACAGAGGTTTTACAATCAAATGCACTCTCAAAAATAATGATCCTCACTTAAACAAATTAAGTGCTCTTATTTATCATTCCATAAACCTATAGAAGTCTCTCAGTTATATAGAGTTTTTGAGACTCACTAACATAATAAAGGTCTCACAATCCCTATTAAACAATAGCTAATCAAGATGAGTACAATATAATATTAACAAACAAGGTAAACAAGAACGGTTGTCGGCTAAGACTTCAACATTCCAATTTGATCCAACTTCCTTGATTTAAGGGATTAGATACACTTGATTCGATCGATCTGATTTTCCAAATATATTTATCCAAGTGGTATAACCTTCATTGATGGGCTAGATATAATCCACGATTTCAGCTCAGCCAATAGATATGGTTCAATAGTGGGTAAAAAAATGAACACTTCCTCTACTACATCTCAATCATTTCATACTTTTTAATATCAACCATAATAATTTTTCCCAATTATCCAATTTCTTTACTTTCCATCAATTTTCTTCCACGTCCATATATCTCAGAAAAAAAAGTATAAAAGTGCAATCACTTTTTCTTAAAGATCACAAGTGGATTCTCAAAATTTTTCTTTAAACTAATGACATAAGTCTGGAATTTTATGTATAGTTTGATTAATCACATCATCATCTATCAAACATCGTTTTCACATATTTCTTTATTTGATTCATAAAAGGGGCTAAAGCTTATTCTCTCTGTAGTGAAATTATATAGGGACCGTACAAACCTATAAAGAAAATATATTGGGGCACATGGCCGGACTCCACATTCAATGCGTGAGATATTATTCACTTTTAACGCAAATAAGAAAGGAGCATCTTTCGAAATAAAAATTAAAAAAATTAGCATATTCATGTTTGATAACTCACTTTGATAACTTATTCCCTCATTTATTGAACTACATGGAAAGCAATAC
The DNA here is from genome assembly GCA_020496765.1 of Gossypium stocksii. Classification (NCBI taxonomy): domain Eukaryota; kingdom Viridiplantae; phylum Streptophyta; class Magnoliopsida; order Malvales; family Malvaceae; genus Gossypium; species Gossypium stocksii. The sequence continues at coordinate 68,225,669 of CM035622.1, forward strand.
ACTGATGCAGGAACTAAACAAGAAAGATAATAACTTTAATCTCCATTATCAAAAGTTTTTCTTTTCAAATCCTAGCCTCATATTTCATTGTACTCGTTCATAATGATGGAACAACACCATATCCATTATCTTCCTTTGAGAACATCTGATCATCTTCAATCCCCTTATCAGTTTTCCTTGCAAATTTGCCTTTGATACGAGGTCGAGTCTCTGCATAAGCTTTCCTGGATGCATATCTTATTTTCTTCTCAAACTTTCTTGATTTTCTCTTCTCTCTATATCTTAGAACCTTTTCTTCCCTATTCATTGATGTGAATTGCAGTGGCATTAGAAGCCAAGGATTTGGGAAGATTTCAGTTGTCGTTGTTGTTGTTGGAAATCCAGTGTATGAATTTGGGATGCCAGCAGGAGTGATCATCAGCATGGGGACCTAAATGAAGCAACAAATAAGTTAAAAAAGCTTAAGATGATCTGATAATTCGGGGAAATAACGGTAAATTTTGAGAAAAAAAACATAATGAAAAGCCATCGTTATCCTGAATTCTGTTGCTGTGTTTGGCCACTGAGAAAACTTCAGAGAGCTTCGGAATTAATGGAATGGACTTACATGTATATGATAAATGCCATTAGCCTCAAGCAGCTGAGCTCCCTGAGTGTATTTCACCCCCAACAACAACATTTTCAATAACAATTAATGAACTGTTAGTAAAGCTTAAAAATTCATTTCCCAATGGAACAAAGAATCAAACACATATGCATAGATCTTTTTGTTTCACCGTTATGAACAGAACAGACAAATCATAAGTTGTCGGAAAAGAAAATGTGAAGTTAATTTAGAATGTCTAGGATCTTACTCTTAGACTGCTTGAAGGGTAATTAGTGAATGCAGCTTTTGATCCGCTCTGCTCTGAATTGAAGTAAGTACTATGCAATTGCTGTTTCTGCAATTGTGTCTCTTCTTCTAGTGGTTGATTCTTAGTTCTCAACGTTTGAACAGGAACAACACTATCACTTCCACTATCTTCTGGACAATTCACACACACAAGTTGCTGCTGATCAGAGGACTGTTCTGGACCGAATGACTCGGTACATGTATCGACAACGTCTACGTACTCATCAAGTTGTTCACCATAGGTGAATCCACTCATGGTCTGGTTGTCAGTGTTTCCAGGCTCAAGCAATAACCAAGAATCCGTTTCGTCTTCATCGATTTCTAGATTCAGCTCCATAGGAAGGGCTGTGATTTCGTTTTTGGTGTCGAACATGGTTCCTGGCAGCTGATCGTCCTGTTGAACACTTGAGGACGAACATATTTGACCTGAGATCGGAGGTATAGGGACCCTGGTATGGCGGCTAGCCAAAGGGTTAACCGAGTGTACTTGGATGTCACATTCGATGCAAAGTGATGCTGCATCAGCACTGCAAGTGACCGCAGCTGGAGCAGCCTCGCAGGCATCGCAAATCCACACACGGTGGTGTGACAAGGCCGTAGTATTGTCACCATGGATACGTTTATCGCAGTCATGGCAGAGGTAAGCGGAGTCAGTGTGGCAATAAAGTGTGCAGGCGGCTGCTTGACATGAATCACAAGTATGAATCCAGTTGTTTAGGTAGCCATCTTCACCGGAGCTCACTTTCAACATGCTTGTTTCATGTCGGGTTCAAACATGTCAGGAAAATGGTGAACTTCCAATGTCTGAAATATCCTGAGACTGAGAAAAGATTATAGAGCTTAGGAAGGAGGAAAAATCTTGACAATGTTTCTACCGGTATATGAAATATTTATAGTATGTTGCGTAATCAAGATTCGAATGATTTAAACATTGTGTTTTGGAATGAAACAGATTGTTAATCAAAAAGAACCCATTTCGATGTACTTTCTATAGATTTTAGCCACAAGTTCCCACTTTTCCACAAAAAGTTCCACTTGATTTCAAAGCCAAAAGATTCACATTCGACTATGTTATTTTCCAGTATTGATTCAAAAAGATTTTCAAACTCGGTTCTTATAATTCGAGCTCTGATATTACATTTGAAGCTATTTTAAGTGAAAGATTTTAACTAAGAATTTTTTTGACAGTTAAACAAGTCAAAAGTCTTTGTTAGTGTCGGTTATAATTGTCAATTGCAACTTAAAAGAACATAGGATAGATCATTTAAATTGTCATGTTTAAATGACATATTTTGACTAAATCTATGTGAACCTTTAATTGCTAACCTTTGAAGGATTTTAGTAGTTGATAAGTGAAGATTTTACGTGCAAAAATTAAGTTAAATAAAGATTGGATTTAGTCTTTTAATACACTTAAAGTTTCCTTAAACAGGAAATTTGACTTTTAAAGGAATTTGATGACTAAAAGCTTTCTTTGAATATATATTTTATTGAAGACTTTTCAATAATTATATTTATGCAATTAGAGATTGATATTAGTTGTAATTCAACAAGCATTATATGTATATATATTGACAGCTTATGTAGGTTAGATATGAGAAAGACAGAGTGTTTTATTCGTTCAATTAGGAATTAATTTTTCATTTTCTATGTGTATGTGTGTGCACGTGCGCGCGCAAAAAGTGTAAGTAAAATGAATTGTGTTTATCAGTTTACATCTATGTTTTCAAGGAGAAAATACTGAAGGGGGAATGATCTAGTTTGAAGTATAAAAGTGGAACTGCAACCTGGTGAGTGAATTTTACTTAAATTGTACTTATTTATAATAGATTCCCCTTAGGCAAGGCCTCACAAACATAACAAGTTTCTGAACTATGTGAACAATTTTTTTATGTCCATCTCAATTTTAATAATTAGTAATAACTTCATCGAATTGCAACTAAACGAATATCTGATAGGCAAGAATCAACAAACTTTCATGCATCAAGGTTAAACACTTGACATACTAAGTGCAAATCCTACATTGATTTGTAGTCGAGATTGAAGGTTTATCAGTTACTAGATCCTTTATGTTAGATGGAACAAATTATGTCTATGTTTATAGTTTTATCATACCCTTTATGTTATATAGCTCAAATTATGCCTATTGGAAGGCTAGGATGAAGGGCTTTCATAGTCCATGGATGAAAATGATTGGCACTCAATTTTAACTAGTGTGAAACCACAATCAGTTAATGTATCTGGTGTGATGACTCTCAAGCCTAAGGTTACATAAACTAGTGAGGAGGTACATTTGACCAGTGGTAATTAAAAGGCTTTTAATGCAATCTTTTATGGAGTTGACTCTTAAGAATTCAAGTGAATTTCTAAATGCACCATTGTTACAAAAGCTTGGGAAATTCTTAAAGCTATTCATAAGAGAACAAACACAATGAAGCAATCCAAACTTCAAATGCTGATTATGAGGTTCGAGACTTTAAGGATGCAGGAGAATGAGACCTAGCAAAAATTTAATGCAAAGTTGTGATATTTCAAACCGGGCTTCTTTAGTATTCACCAGGAGATTAATAGACAAATTTAAAGCTTATGTGGAAGGTGCTAAGGTCTTTGCTTGAGAAACTTTCAATCAATGTGACAATTATTAAGAAAACAATGAACATTGACAATTTGAGGATTAAAAAGCTGAGATAGAGTATGTCTTGCATTTTTGGCCGAAATAGAGTTGATGTCCCGACAAGGAAAAGGCATCATCAAGACGATGTGACCATGACGTCTCGACGAGATGACATGCCTCGACACAAAGTCTGGCGTTAAGACGTGTCGATAGCCACGTCACTACGTAGGGACGTGTTCCTTACACAATCAGGTTTCTCTCCTAGTTAAACTGTGATTATTCTAGGGATGTTTCAGTCATAATTGTACGGGAATTTTAGCCTATAAATAGGCCTCTTAGCAACCCTAGATAGTTCAAAATAACAACAAAATTAATTGAGTTTATGGAAATTTTGTGGAACCTTTGTATTTTGAGTTCAGGGTTTATTTGTTTCTCCATCTTGTACTCCCTTTTTTTCAGTTTTTTCTATTTTAGTGAAAATTTTCTTTGCTCATGGTTTTTTATCCTCTTCGGATGAGTTTTTCTATGTTGAATATTTATGTTCAGTTTTCTCTTTTTTTTTTTTTTGCTCGAGTTCATTGCATAATTCAGGTTTGACCTAATAAACTAGTAATAGAGCTTGGTTCAGTTTCTGCATTCAACTTGTTCAGAGATGACAATGAGGTACGGTATCGAGAAGTTTGATGGGATTACAAATTTCATCTTGTGGCAAGTTTGGATGATGGCAAGTCTGGTTCAAAACGGTTTGAAAAAGGTAATTACAGGGAAAAAGCTTGTGGATGCAGACTAGACAGAGTGGGAGGAGATTGATGAGAATGCTCTATCAACTATTCAGTTGTGCCTCACTAACAATGTATTATATAAGGTACTTTCGAAAAAGATGGCAACAACCTTGTGGAGAAAATTGGAATCCCTTTATATGACAAAGTTGCTCACAAATGGCTTGTGCTAAAACAACAACTATATACATTCTGTATAGCAGAAGGTAAGTCTATTAGGGATCACATAATTGAATTTGTAACTCTCCTTAATGACCTAAAGAATGTCGAGGTCAACATAAATGACGAAGATCAGGCTATGTTACTACTTTGTTCTTTGCCGCTTTCATACAAAACTTTTAGGGAAACCCTGAATTATTATGGAAAGAAACTCTCGTTTGAGGACATGGAGGGAAATCTTTTAAGTAAGGAAAAACTTGACAACGAGTTAGGTGTGAAGAACAAATCAGATGGGCAAGCCTTGATTTTGGTTGCTAGAGGAAGGCAACAATCTAAAGATTGGAGTTAGAGAAGATCAAGCGCGAGATCTATAACACCCCTTACTCGTACTCAACGCCGGAATAAGGTACGAGGCATTACCAAACAATAGCATATACAAATGATCGTTTCCGAGTTACAAACTCCTATTCAAATTTAAAACTTTCATTTATAAACCGATTGTCCCTATTACGGGCCTACGAGGCCCAAAACGTGCTTTGGTTTCGATCCGGGGCCAAACCGTGAACTTTAGAAAAATTTCAAAAATTTCATGCCAAATAGGGCACACGCCCGTATGGTATAGGGACACGCCTGTATGGGCAGGCCGTGTGGTCACACATGCCCATGTGAGTTTATTTTTCATTTCGAACCTATAAGAGTTTTCACACGGCCGAGCACATGCCTGTGTTCTAGGCCATGTCCTTCACATGGCTGAGACACACGCCCATGTCTCTGCCCGTGTGTAAAAACCTGAACATTCTACTTATGACGTCAGAATACAATTTAGGTCACATGGCCAAGGCACATGCCCATGTGTTAGCCCGTGTGGCGTACTCAATTTTTCCCAAAGTGCATGTAGGGGACACACGGCCAGACTACACGCCCATGGGGCAGACCGTGTGTCATACACAACCTAGACACATGCCCGTGTGTCTACCCGTGTGGACAAATATAAGGCTATTTACTAAGCCTTTTGCCACCCTGAAAATCATCCATACTTAGTCAATTTCCCATAACACTAAACATGGCATAAATACACATCCAAATATCCAAAATAAAGGCATCCACAATTCAATCTTAACCCAAACACATTCTTCATTCATCATGCATATACACATTCATCCGCTCCTCACAATTTTCCCTACATCAAATTCATGCTATCATTCATTCCCACATAGGCAATTAACTCATTCATGAAGGACGTCATCATATACTTAAAAAACAATCAATATTAGCCACATCACATGGCCTTATACAAAATGTGGTACCAAAGGCATAGGCTCCCATATTTAGCCCAACAATTATGACACTTACAAAATGACCAAGTCCTATACATGCCATAATTCAATGTAAAATTCTATTATACCAAAAGTGTTGATAGTGTGAGTGATCTTCTAACATCTTTCGTATCTCGAGCTGGCTTGGCTAATCTATAAAATAAGGGAAGAGAAAGGGGAGTAAGCTTTAAGCTTACTAAGTCTATATGCAAACAATAAAAACCATAATAATTCACTTAGCATTCAAAATATAACTCGGCCATATAAATGACTCAAACCTTATAATTTCACTTACTCATCTTACACCTTACCCAACATTCTTAACACTTAGCATGAAGAAAGCTTACACATTTCCACATTCAATCCCTACACTTATTCATCACAATCACACTCATAATTTCACTTAGTCACAACCTCAATACACACTTCAGTATAATAAATCATGCTCAGTGATTCGCACATAGCCATTCATATTAGCAATTATAAGGTGGTTTCGCACATAGCCCACCAATATCAATAATTCCCGGTGGTTTCACACACAGTCTACCAATATTAATATTTCACAATATTTTGCACTTAGCTCATCGATATTAACAATCGATAAGGTGGTTCGCACTTAGTTATCCGGTGGTTCGCACATAGCCCACCGATATTAAAAATTCTATGGAATTTATCCATATCCACACTTTTCATAATTTCATAAAATGACAATAATAATAATTATCCACACTTTATATCAGACATTCACATATAAAAACATCAATACAAAGATGTTTCGTTTACATATAAACTTACTTTGGTACAAAATGTGTCAATTTGTAATTTAGTTTGAAACCTTGCCTTTGCCACGGTCAAGGTCGATTCCATGTTCCTCTTGATCTATAATGACACATTTAACTCGTTTAATACACACATTACTCAATTTAGTCCAAAATCATCCTATGACAAATTTTTGCAATTTAGCCCCTAACTTTCTCAATTTTTACACTTTAGTCCCTAGGCTCGAAAATTGAAATGTATTCATTTTTCACATGCCCAAGCCTAGCCGATTCATATTCTCTTCTATAGCAGCCCACAATTTCCATTAAGTCACATTTATACACAAGTTTTACAACTTTTACAAACCGTTCCTTTTTGTCAATTTCACCAAAAATCATCTAGTAAAAGATGTTCACCATACTTCAAACTTTCATATTCTACCACTAGACATCAAAATACATGTATGTCCTCCATAGGTAAAATTTTAAACATAAACCCTAACTCAAATTAGTGGTATAGCTAAATTAAGCTATGAGGATTTCAAAAATATGTAGAGCATAAAAAAAAGGCTAGGAGTCACTTACTTTGAGCTTGAAAAGATGACAAAACCTTAGAGATGGTGACCTCTAAATTCGGCACGAGGAAGAAGATGGACACAATTTTGACTTATTTTCCCTTTTTATTTCTTTCATTGTCCAAATGACCAAAATGCCATTCACTCATAACCTGGATATTTTGTCCATTCCATGGGCATTTTTGTCCAAAACAAAATAAAATGGTCTAATTACCAAATAAATACCTCTAATTTAAAAACCCATTTAAAGCAAACCTTTATAGATTAAAACACACACTTTTCACCTTTTGCAATTTAGTCCAACTTACCAAATTGGACATCAAATCAATGAAATTTCTCAACCAAAATTTCACATAGACATTCAATCACTCAATAAATATTAAAACTCAATTGGGATAAATATTTTAACTCAGATTTATGGTTTCAAAACCACTTTTCTATTTATGCCCTATTTCGAGTTGTTACAAGATCTAAGTCAACGAATCACGATAAGGAATATGGCTATCATAAAAAGAAGGGTCACATTAAAAAAATGTTATAAACTACAAAATAAAATTAAGAGGGCCATCAAAAATGATGAGAGAGGAAAGTAGAAAGCTGATGTAACCGATGCTAGTATAGCTGAAGATAAAGGTGATGATTTCTTGCTGGTGCCTTCGAGCGAAAGCTCCAAGATAACATCTGAGTGGATCCTTGATTCAGGGTGCTCCTATCACTTGTGACCCAAAAGGGACTGGTTCTCCATGTACAGTTCAGTTGAAGGTGGAGTTGTGCTGATAGGGAACAATTCTCCACGTAAGATAATAGAAGTCAAAAGAATACAAATTAGGATTCATGACATAAATATTCAAACAGTGTCATATGTCAAGCATGTGCTTGGTTTAAAGAAAAATTTCATCTCATTAGGAATCTTAGACACGATTGGTTGCAGAGTCATCATCGAGTCAAATAGATCAAAAATATCTCATGGAGCCTTTATTTATTCTGATGAGAAGACAAAAAAGTCAGCCACCTATATGTTCTGCAAGGTGCAACAGTGTCTGATTCAGCAGCAATTACGAAAGCACAGGTAAAGTCGTCACAAACATCTCAATGAGGAACACGGGACGTCATCACGACGTGACATAGTCTCAATGAAGAAGCCTCTAATTCTATAATGACGCAATAGAATCTACTCGTTTCAAATTCTAAATCAACTAAGCTATGGCACATGAGACTCGTTCATAAGAGTGAAAAAGGTATGACCATTTTAAACAAAAGAGGTATTCTTATAGGCACCAGAGTTGGAAAGTTAGATTTCTGCTAGCATTACATTTATGGGAAGTAGACCCCAGTTAGCTTCGATTTGATAGTGCATAGGAGTAAAAGGGCCTTTAATTGTATTCATTTCAATTTATAGGGTCTAGCTCTAGTCGTCTCCAAAAGAGGTAGAAGATATCTTCTAACTTTTATCGATGACCACTCTAGGAAAGTTTGGGTTTATTTCTTTAGGCATAAGAATAAAGTCTTCGGGATCTTCAAAAAGTGGAAGGTTTTGTTGGAAAAACAAACAGGGAAGACCATAAAGTGTTTCAGAACGGATACTAGGCTTGACTTCTATTCAATTAAGTTCAATGATTTTTGCAATCTAGAAGGAATTGAAAGACACAGTAGAATTGTAAGTACCCTGTACCAGAATAGTGTAGTCGAACAACTGATGTAACCTCCCTAACCCGACCTAGAACTTATGCCCGGATTCTAAAGGTTACAAGGCCACCAAAATAGCCTAATAAAAATGGTTCAATTCTCAATAACTTAAATACTAAATCATTTACTTATATAATCCAAAAAAATCAATAGTGGGCTTCTCTTTATTCTATAAAACTTTAGTTTTTTCAAAGTTATTTAAAGTTCGATTAAAAAGTAGCTTATTAATTTTACAAACTTCTCTAATTGTTAAATCATTGACCAAAGTTTCAAAAATAGTTTTGTAGGGAAAATTTTGAAATTTTAAATTCATCAATAAATCCATAAATTTATAATCAATCATGACTAGTTATATATATAAAAAAAGCAATCCAGTTGTATGATGTCCATGCATGATAATTCTAAAATATCCCAAAATTAACCTCATGCCACAGTTTATAAAAAATAATTATAATTCCAAATGAATGTAAAGTTACATAATTTAAGAAATGTGGTTTAGATAAAATCCCAAATGAGACCTCCGAATGCTGAGTCCAAGCCCTAATTTTGTGAATTACCTGAAAAATGTTAAACTAAGGGAGTGAGCTATAAAGCTCAGTGTGAGTCGATAACAGATGTATATAGTGTAATGACAATTAAACAATCAAATTTTACAGTAACCCCAAAAAAAGAACAAATAATAACTGAAAACCACAAAAGACTATAGGATCATATTACTCGATAATTGCAATAATTATGTATGGCATGTTCTAATGAAGATCAGCGTAAAAGGTCTTAACTATCCACTCACTACACACCACGAGTTCTGTAAAACCTATCTACTGTATCACCAAAACAATTCGGAGCCATAGCTTACTATGGATAAACGAACAATAATAATATGCAAACAAATTGTTGGTAATGTAAATAAACCATAATAACGTAGATATACTGCCAGTGTAACTGTAGATGAGCTGCTAGTTATGTATAGATAAAATGCCAATCATATGGTCAAGCCACCGATAAAGCAGGATAGTACGTTGCTAATTTTGTGCATACATAACGATTTTGCCAATAAAAATTGCTAATAATATGGTCAAGCCACCAATAAACAATCTCCTACAACACTTTGGTGCGGTGCATTGACAAGAATATGGTGAACTTTAATTGTCACCAATCTCAATAGAGCTTCTCCAACTCCAATCATCCCAATCCCCATGCAATGCAATATGGCTTGTCATGAATGTCACATATCGTGCTAAACAGTACAGTAACATTATCAATGGAATGGTTTCGATTCAACAATTTCAATGTCATGATTTTCAAGAAAACAATATAAATAGTAGCAATTCAAATGCTTCCATACAAGCAATTACACGTCACAATCATAAAATCAAATAACAGTAACAGTGTTCGAATCCTACTTACAGGACCTCTAACATGCAGGGAATTACTTAAGGACTAAAACAAAACATATTGCAAAATAGAGGGAAATATTGGAATAGAAGGTCACACGGCCGTGTGGGGTGGCCGTGTAACTCACTATAACTGTGCGTAAAATGATAAATTTTCCCAACACTGGTTACACAGTCATGTGGCAGGCCGTGTAACCCTCTCTAGGTCATGTGCCCCTACTTTAACCCTAACAAAATAGTGGCACATGGCCGTGCCAACTACCCTGTGCAGTGTACGCCCGTGTGGACAGGTCGTATGGTCTAAATTCCACACTCAATTTTTCTACTCTTCAATGGTAATAGCACATAAATACCCATCTATCAGAAATGTTTAGAACACACACCTAGAAATACAATTCTGAAACACTAACAATCATTCGAGACACCTCTCCAATTCAAATATGAAACTAGGATACGAACACACACCCAACACATGAGGATTTTAGCCATAACAGGATAAAAAAAAAGAAAAACTATTTAAATCTCTAAAAAATAGCACTTATGCTTATTTTGTTTTAGATATGAATGATGAAATAGAGAACAAATGAACACTTGAAAAAAGGCCAAGTTAGATTCGACCAATATTGACTGCTAGATTCAGTAGCAATAGTGAAGAGATGGGTGGCACAATAAAAGTTGAACTGGAGTTTAAGGGACATCATAATAGATAAAAGAAAAGAGAATTGATGAAAAAAGAAAGAAGAAAGAAACAGGGAAGAGGGGTGGTAGAGAGATAAAGTAAATGAGCCAAAAAAACTAAACAAAAAAGGAAAAAAAAAACATATTTATACTAGGGTTTTGGGTAAAATTACAGAAAATAAAAGTTATGCAAGGAAATGGAATCAAACACAGGTCTCTATGTCAATTACATTGTCTCATTATTTTCTCTTAGCCATTGAGCCACTAGCTCATTCTTGTCTTAAAAACGCGAAGATAAACTTAAAAGTTCAGGCATAACCTTTCACTTGGTTCGCAAGGTCGATTCTACTAACCTCATTTTCAAGATGTGATAGATGAAAAGAATGTTACTTGAGAAAGCCCGATGTATGCTTTTCAATGCGGTTTTAGAAAAAGAGTTTTGGGATAAAGCAGTTAATTTAGCAATTTACTCAATGAACTAATCTCTGCATTAAGCTTTGGATGGAAAGGTTCTCGAAGAGATTTGGTTCGAAAATCCTCGTAATTACTCTAATCTTAGAGTATTTAGTTGTCTTACATATGCTTGATTTAGTCAAGGAAAGCTTGAACTAAGAGCTGTAACACCTCGGATTTTGGGCCTAAAAATATTGGGCCTTGATTTTGGATCTTAGCTTAGTATTTTTAGAAGTTTAATTTTGGCTTTCTAGAAGGTTGGAAGTGGCATGAAGATGGACTCTAAGGAGAGTGATCAGAAGAGAAAATATAGGAAGAGGTTAAGAGAGCTTATCGTGGAGAAAAATTAGGAGATGAGATGTGGATGAAGTGGAGCCAATTGGGACTTTAGGGGTTCGGCTTTGGGTATTTATAGGGGGTGCCAAATTCTTTTTGTAGAGTTTCCCTTGCTTTACCAAACCGAATGCTTCATTCTTCTCCTTCTTTCTAGTTCTTTTTCCTCTTTTGCAAAAGTCGAATACCTGTATCCCCTTTGCCGATTTCTTTCTTTAATCTCTTAAAAGCCGAATACCTATATTCGCTTTGCCGATTTCTTTTGCTTTCCTCCATCACAAATTTGTTTTTGTTATTTACAACCTTTAATCAAGATTTTAAAAGCCAATCACACTCAGTAGATATCTAGGCTGTTAGTTTGAAGGCGAGTTTCGGTAAGTGTCTTATTCTCAATTTCGGTTTCTTAAAGGGGTGGCCAAGTATATGTGTAGCCTATAAGGGTGTGGAAGACGAGTCACCTGATGTTGATAAAATATGTGTGTTGATGCAGATCTAAGAATATTTGAGACTATTTGCTAAGGAAGGCTATAAAATCCAAAGGTACACGGTAAGGTTACGGTAAGGCTTCGGGATTTGTTAAAGTTGTAGTTTAAGTTATAGAATTGATTAGAAAGTGGTTTTGATTGTAGGTCGAGGCTGAGGATAGTGTAGTGCGGGTCATCAATCAGGTGTGTACATACACTACACATACGGCAAATCGGCAAAAGCCGAAATCCCAAAATCCCTAATGGGCCTGCAGAATTTGTGGGCCCAAATTGGCAAAGTTGGGATATGAAATTTTGTGATGAATTGATATGTATGATTGTATGATTAAATTATGATCGGGCCTAATGGGTCATATAAGCATGATTGGGCTTAATGGGCCTTATGGGATTGTAGAAATACATGCTAGGGTACTAATGAACTTTAGGCCTAGTTAAAGGAACTCTCAAATTTCATAAGACTTAATTAAATAATTAAACAAACCCGTGGACAAGTCGCTAGACTAAGGTGTGGCAATGGATGTGTGCATGTCTAGGATTGGATCTAAGAAGAGCTTGGTACTTAAGCGGTCCGAGTGACCCACCTCCTCTTCTCTTGAATCTTACCTGGTGCATAGTGTCTGTTCATCTTAGCCGCGAGGACTTGTTGATGGGCCAAATTCATAACTAAAATCTGTATCATTAGGAAATTATGAAAATACCCTTCTAAGATAAAATTACGAAAATACCCTTCTAAGGTAGAATTACGAAAATGCCCTGTAAGGTAGAACTACTGAAACACCCTCATAGGGTAGGAGTATTGAAATACCCCTATGGGGTAGATTTACGAAAATACCCTTGGGTAGTGAAATGACCAAAATACCCCCAAGTGCTTAATATGTGAAAATGTGTGAAAATGAGTATGATGCATTCATGAATTATATGTTGCACTTGGGTGGGTTTTGATGATACAAAGGAAGTGTTTTGAGGATCGCATAGTCGCTTGACGATCGTGGATCCACCGTAGGCTTTTAAGCCACCGAGTAGCTTTGCTACACTGTACTTATATAGCAGCCTTGCTGCAACGTGAGTAGTGCCGCAACCTGTGCTACCTTTAGAGTGTAGAGGATGAGTGGTTTGATGTAGACATCCCTATAGGTGTGTTGGGCTGGTACGGGTGGTGTGTAGCGGTTGGATTTGGGATGGGAACATTTGCATTCATGAAATTTTGATATGGTATGAGGTCAATGTGGGCTAAGGCCCCGACCACCGATATTGATTAGGGCTTAGGCCCAATGTGATATATGCATACTGAATTGATTTGATTGCCAAGGGTCGTACACACTGAGTTTCAAAACTCACACCCTTATTATTAATATTTCAGATGATTCACAGTAGACGGCTTGACGTGGGAGAGGACTCGGAGATAGCCACACTACGAGTTACTTAGGAATTTTCAATATAGATTTATTAAGTGTTTTATGATAATTACTTTTGAATCTCCACTATGATGTAATAAGGCTATGTATCTTCGATTTCATTATTTATTTGGGATTTTATTTAGTTACTGCTATAGTTAATAAACATGTTTTTTTTCTAATTATTCATTTAATTTAATTCTTTGAATTTTTAACTAAGTAAATTCCTATCAAGCATATTTCGTTTCGAACTAATTTTTTAACTAAACCATTTTTTGAAAGCAACCCTTTAATGTGACATCGCCAGATTCGTGCCTAACATCTAGGTTGAGTTTAGGGTGTTACAAGAGCGGTACAGTGCATCTTTTTGGGTTTTGCGGTCGAGATAAAAGGTGAAAAGTTATAGTTTCCAAAAACGAGTAAGATCATCATCAATAGAGATGTTATGTTTGGCGAAACATCGATGAATCTGTCCAAAAAGGGGTTATTTGGTCATAACAACACCAAAAGGTCAAGTGTTTCAAGAAAGGTGAAGCCAAAGAACTAAACAGACAGTGACACCACGTCATCAAAAAGCTTGTCATCCTAACGACACGACAAACAGGGGTGGCGTCTCGAGAAGAAAAATGATGACATGAAGAAATTACAAAACTGATGTTTCTTTGATACAGTAAAATATTTTTAACGCTTCTACATCTCAATCAGAGACCCAAACATCTCAATTTCAAGATTTTAAGTTAGCCTGTGACAGAAAAAGACGAGATATTAATCTGCCACAAAAATACTGAAAGGAAATCTCATAGCATATGCTCTAAATGTTGCAGAAAGCATCGATTTAGTGGACCTTTCCAATTATTCAAAGGCAGTCTGTCCTTCTAATTCTAGCAAGTGGCTTGTTTCCATGGAATAAGAGATGGAGTCTCTTTAAAATAATGAGACATGGTAGCTTGTTATACCACACACCAAGAAGAAAATAGTTTGTTGCAAGTGGGTGTTCATAAAGAAAGAAGGTTTGGGTAAGGTGACATGAGATGTAAGGCAAGGTTGGTCATAAAGGGCTATAGTTAAGTAGAGGGAGTTGATTTTCATAATGTTTTCTCTCCAATTGTGAAGCATACATCCATTCGGGCACTGCTAGCTCTTGTTGTATCAAACAATCTCAAGTTAGAGCAGTTTGATGTAAAAAATGCATTCTTTTACAAGTATTTGGATGAGGACATATATATGCAACAACCAAAATACTTCAAAATCGAAGGCAAGGAAGACCTTGTTTTCCTTCTATGAAAATCTTTAAACGACCTGAAGTAGTTTCCTCTACAGTGGTACAAAAAGTTTGATTCCTTCACGTTAAGTATTGGTTTCGCTCGAAGCAAATGCAAAAGTTATGTTTATCTACAATGTTTACATGATGTATCATTATTTACTTGTTTTTTATGGTGATTATATGTTAATAGAAGCCCAGGATCCATTAGAAATTGAGTAACTTAAATCCATACTTAATTCTAAGTTTGAGATGTAGGCTCTTGGTGCAACCAAGAAAATTTTAAGGATGGAAATTTTGATAGATTGACACTTCAGGAAGCTATTTCTATCACAACGGAAATACATTGAGAGAATTCTCGAGCGGTTTGGAATGCAACACTCTAAATCGATAAGTACTCCCTTAGTTGTCCACTTTAGACTTTCAATTTCATACGCACTACAAATCAGAGATGAAGAAAGGTACATGTTCTCAGTTTCTTATTCTAGTGGAGTCAGAAGCCTAATGTATGTTGTGTTTTGTACTCGTCCCAATATCTTACATGCTACTAGTTTAGTAAATAGATATATGACCAAACCCAACAAATTACACTAGCAAGTTGTGAAGTGGAGTTTTTTTATATCTAAAGGGGACTTTTAGTACTTGTTTGGAATTTGAAAAATGTTCAGATGGTCTAGTCAGCTATATAGATTTAGATTATATTGGAGACTTAGACAAAAGAAGATCTCTTACATGTTAGTTGTTCCCTTTTAGAAATCACACTATTAGTTGGAAAGCCACCCTTCAAGCCACTATGGCTTTATAAACTACCAAAGCTGAATATATGGCTATCACAGAGGCTGTGAAAGAAGCCACATGGTTGAAAGGTCTATTCAGAGAGCTGGTTGATAGAAATGACAAGACTATCGTATATTGTTATAGTTAAAGTGTCATATATCTCACAAAAGATCAGAACCATGAAAGAATAAAGCACATAGATATTTAGTACCACTTTGTTCGAGAGGTGATTGTTCAAGAAGATGTTCATATTCTCAAAATCAACACAAACAATAATCCAACAGATATGATGATGGAGAGTCTTCCAATTTCTAAGTTCGAGCACTTTTTGAACTTTGTAAGCATTCGACAAAGATCAAGTTAGGCCCCTAGCGGGGCTCGACAAAGAAGGCATTTTGAAATACGAGCCAAGGTGGAGATTTTTGGAGTTTGCCTCACATCTTAGCCAAAACAGAGTTAACATCCCGATGATGAAAAGGTGTCATCTCGATGACGCAACCACAACATCCTAATGAGAAGAAATGCCTCATCCTGATGACACGAAGCTTGGCGTCACAATGAGCCATAGCGACGTCACGACGTGGTGATGAGCTCCCTACACAATCAAATTTCTTCTCCTAGTTAAACTCTGATATATTTTCCTAATTAAACTCTGGTTATAATAGGGATGCTTCAGTCATAATTGTACACAAATTTTAGCATATAAATGGGGATTTTAGCAACCTTATATAGTTCAGAATAAGAACAAAAAAGTCAAGAGAGATTTTGGGAATTTCAGGGAACCTTTGAATTTCAGGTTCAGATTTAACTTGTTTCTCCATCTTGCACTCCCTTTTAGGTTTTTTTTTCATTTCAGTAAAGTTTTTCTTTGCCCGTGGTTTTTTATCCTCTTCGGAGGGCTTTTTCCAAATTAAATATTTGTATATGATTTTCTCATTTTTTGTTCGATTTCATTACTTAATCCAATTTCGACCCAACAAAGCTCATAGGTTCATTGAGAATCTTTGATATGAATCTTGATAAGACAAGAAAGAGCAAAGGCAAAAAAAAAGAGTATAAGAATATTTTTTAAACGTTACATCCCTTGTTGCAACTAAGGGAAAATATGCCATAAAAGATCTATAGGAGCAAATAACCCTTCTTACTTTGAACTTTAATAGGGTATTCAAGAAGTTAATCAAGAGGCACTGGAACGACGAAAATATACAAGTGTACACAATTGCAACAAGTAATAAAGTGACAAGTAAATATCGAGTTATCGTACCCACAAGGACTGTGAAAAGAATTATTTATGAATGCAATTTTAAAAACACATTAGTGAAGAAAAATATTTTGATTTTAAGCAGGTGATTAAAAACTAAGATTTTTAACTAAGTAAAATAAATAAAAAGAAAATTAAAGTTCCAATGCACAATTTCAAAAGATGATTTTAATCAAGATAATGTAATTGTGTTAGATTAATTACATTTCTTAACTTAGAATTATTAAACTCATGTTTATGTTGTTATGAATAAATTCACGGCAACTCAGTAATTTGCTAACTTACAAATATACTCACCTACCAAAATCCATTTATCTCTTGACTATATCTCTATGTCAATTCAACCGATTAAACAAATTTTAATAAGCAAATGTATTAATGTACATACATACTTATGAAATTAAAATAATCTCTTGTATATATCTCTATGCCAATTCAAATAATTAATTCAATCTCATAAGCACATAAAAGATTACGTGAGGTAACAATGTATTTCTACCTTGAAACAGTTTAATCATAATAATCTTGCAAGTTATGCAAAACTAATGTATCACTAGATACTGTTGCTAATTTAACCCTTAGCTACCTTAGATGATTAAACATGCACTGATTAAGTATTTTATTAATTAATTAAAATTTCAATTCATTTAGATAATTAATTCATTAGTTACCTTACAATTGTAATGCAAGAATAACTTAGTCATGGTTTTACCTAATCAAACATCTCACCGAGGCTTATAACAAGACAAACACAACTTTAATAAACTAAGTAGATGAAATGCAATCAACCTAACACAAGGTAAATTTAATCCATATTAATTAAATTAAACATATCAACATCACAAATATTCATAGACATGTTCATCATAACAACAACAACAAAATTAAAAGGATAAGGAACAAGAATCAAATCTGGTGTTTAACTATGGCTTGACTAGTTTGCTCCACTCCTGCTTCTTTGCTTGTTCTTGATGAATTAAGGCTTCTACAAACACTTGAATGCTACTCCAAATGGTGGTTGAGTGACTCTTTTTCAAGAGGTGAAATTGGCAAAGGAATAGGGGAAGAAAATGAAGAACAATAGAAATAAATGAAAAGAGAAAAGTGAGAGAGAAATGAAGAGATGAGAAGGGTTGAGATGATGTTAAAGTGAGCAGCCAAGGGAGGTATTTATAGGTTGAGAAGGCTGCTAAAAATAGACAAAACTAGCAGCCAAAGACTCCCACAACAGTAGGCCACACATGTGGCATGTTTAATGATTTCAATCATTCTATTTTAAGGTAGGGGCAAATCTAAAAAGGCATAAATAGTGGAGGGGTTTGAATGCAATTTGAAGGAGTCTTTAAGGGCCATTTTGCAAGCCAAATAATCAGCCAAGCAAGCTAATTGGGTTAGCATATGGGACGGCTTTTGTAACACCCCAAACTTGGCCCAGCCATTATGGATGAATCTAGCGGTGTCATATTGAAGGATGAATCATACAAATAGAAATTATTTGAAAACCTTGAAAGTATTGGATCGTTCACAGTTTAAAACAAAAATCCATGGAAAGCTCGTTTAATTGTAAGTTTGAACAAAACCTTAAGTTGTAATTTGAAAACCCCAGTTTTTATATCCATTATTAGATTCCCAAGTTTCAGTTAAAGCGGAAGCTCATTCTTTGAAAATCATTCAAGTTTTTACGTTTGGTTTGAAAATTGTCATTTTAGCTCCTTTTGGCAAAAACAAGTTTTACGTTTAAAATTTTAACAGCTATCCTATTAAAAACCAATAACCAAGTCAAACCTGAGGAAAGGCCTTATTACAATAAAACCCATAAGAAGGTAAATAAAAGTAATGTAAAATAAAATACTAATAATTAAAGCTGCTCGCAGTGTGGCCACCTCTGAGTCCTCCCATACATCAAACCGCCTACTATGGATCACCTGAAAAAATTAAAAAAAGGGGGTGAGTTTGCAAAAACTTAGTGTGTACAACCCTCATCAATCATATAATATTCATTAATCAATTTGGGCCTAAGCCCATTATAATAATAGTGGCATCTGGGCCTTAGCCCATAATAGCCTCAGTTGGGCCAGAGCCCATATCACAATCAAAATCAACGTATGCAATGCACATATGTCCAGTCTAACCTTGCACTCCATATCCCTTCCAACCCTACACTCTTGTGGGGATTTAATCAACCCACCCATCCCTGCACTCCCAATGTAGCACCGGTTGCGGCACTAACAATGTTGCAACAGAGATGCCAATCACATAACCGGCTTAAAGACATTGGTGGGTCCACAGTCGTCTCGGGCAGCCTGTGCGACCTTCCCCAAATAGATCTACAGTCGTCTCGGGTGACCCGTGTGATCAGGTCCACAATCGTATTGGGCTACCCGTGCGACCATAACAAATCAATCACTTTCTCAAACAATGTTCCCATCCCCATGCATCATAATATCACATGAATGCAAACATATCATAACATGACATACAAAATCAGTCATATAGCATATAGGGGCATTTTAGTCATTTTTTCCTTTAGGGGCATAATGGTCATTCATCACTATGGCCCTAATACTCACAAATTGGCCCATTACTAAGCCCACAGTCATTCAGCGCGACTTATGTCACTTTTAGCAATCAATATTACATTAGGGCCCAAAAGCCCAATATGTGGCCCAAGTGGGGCCCACACTCTTATGTGGCCTACTGAGCCCAAATCTGCCCTTGGCCATGTGGACAACATGACCTACTCATTATTTCGTAATCATCTATGAATTTAGCTCGTGACGGCCCACGGGCCCATCGGACCCATATGGCCCATTTCAGCCCAGTTGGCCAAGAAGTGACCCAAGTCCATGAGATAGCTCATGGGGCCTCTGTCATCGTATCAGTCTTTCCACACGAGTGTTCGCGCACTCATGTGGTTGTCATCACCAACCTTTCAGCTTTTTGGCTTTTCGGCATTTCGGCTTTTGTCGATCTATAGTGTGTACAGTGTGGGTACACACTTGAAACGTGTGATTAACCCACTTGTACCGAACCTATTATCCAATCAAAATAACCCATTAGTTTGCTTATCTAAAAAGGGTTAATCACTTAATCACATAGTCCTACATGCTCTCTCTTTACCTTATCTGCACGAATGGTCTTGATCCCTCCAAGATCACTAACCCTAATCGGTTCAAGCCCTTAACACAAAGCTGTAATGTAACAGATCCAATAAGATTAACCATTTACCAATGTGATTTAAAGCCACATAAACTATGATTTCAGAACAATAGCATATTCGGCCTAATCTTAAGGGAATGAAGGTAACCACTTACCTATTGTGCAAAGGAATTTTGGGTTGTGATTGCTTCCCACACGTAAGTGTCTCTTTACTTCTCTGAAAATACCTCGAACCCAATGCAAAAAGAACAGATTCATAGTTAGTACTCGAATGATCAACACATTCGGCTTTTACCTAAAAATGATAAAAGGGAGAGATAAGCACCTACCAAGATCTAACCTTAACCCCGCGATCTAGATTGCCCAATGAAGAGGTTCGACTTATAAGTAATCAAGAGAAGAAGAAAAGAAAACCAAGGATTCGGCTTCAAGTGTCTAGAAATCAGGGGAAGAAAAAGCCTATTCGGTTAAGGCTTTAGATGAATTCAGCAGAAGTTCTAGAAATGAAAACAATAGGAGAAAAAGAAGAGAAGGAATGGATCAATTGCACCAGTGTAAGGGTAAATGAATATTCGATTTCAAGAAAGAAAGAGAAGATGAACAGAAGGTTTGAAGAAGAGAAAGAAGTGACATTTTGATCTTGGAGAAAAGAAGTGCAACTTCCCAAATGAAAGAAGAGGCAATTCGAATAAGCACAAAAGAGTAGAAAAGTAGGCAATTTCGGCACTTTGGGGATTTTTTTAAGCACACTAATATGAAAAAGAATAATGCCAAAACGATATCCCCAAAACACTCAGAAACTGAATTTCCTGAGTGTTATACAATTAAAAAATGTCACACCCCCTACCTCACCTCATCCTCCCTTGATTTTCTACCCTTATCACTCTATAATCCACTCCTTAATTTCCTCCATGATCTACTCCTTGATTTCCTTACTTGACCAATTCAAACTCCCTCCTCCAGAGTTCAATTCAAACTCAACCACTGGTTGTCCAGAGATGCAAAATAAATACCAATCAGTACACCTTGTCAACACTCAAACCGTGGACCTCCTTGCTTCCCTTATGACGCCACTTCCCTTCTTCTCTTGTGGCTCCACTTTGCCACTAGGCCATATCTCTTTTTGTGTCCAATTTTATCCTTAATTAATTATAAAGCCTACTTCCAAGCTCCAAGGGTTTTATTCACTTGAAACCAAAAATTATGCTAAAGCTTAGGTTTGAACCTAGGACTTCTCCTACACTTCTCAAGACCCTTAACCACTAAAACAAGCTATCTCTTATGCCACTTCTTGCATAGCAAAAATTCATGTGCCGATCTCCAAACGATCCCCAAGCTGAAGGCCCATTTCTTCTAGGCCCAAAATTCAGGGCGTTACAGTTTTAGGCTGCCCAATGCTTGGTTGGATTGGTTTTCTCGGTTCAGCTCAACTAGGCCACTTTTCATAATTAAATAATAATAATTTATTTAACCCAAATTAAATTGGATCAAATATAAAATTAATTATATTATGAATTAATAGACATAATTTGGACCATATTAGGCTGAAAAATTAATTCGCCTTGATGCTTCAAAATTACTTCTCGGTTTTGCAATCTAACAGTGTCTACCGAGCCATTTTTCACCTTTTGCGCAAATCTATCAAAATGATCAAAATTAATCAAAATTGATTATAAAATTAATTAAAATTCAACATGTTCATAATTTAAGTACAATTTAATTATTTTATAATTATTATATATTTTTCGACAAGAATTTTATTGAAACTACATGAATTTGAATTAAAAACAGGCATGAAAAAGTGTATAAATTTTCGTGTTTCCACACCCCCAAGTTTAATTCATTGCTCGTCCTGAGTAATGCACAAATTTGAAAAGAATTTCTTAGAAAAACCTTTGAAATTTTTTTTCAGAATAACATTTTTTCCAAAAATTATGATTTTAGTATACTTATGCTCAAAAATAATAATTTTGAGATTTACGCTACTTAAGTATACATATCATTCAAATTAATCGCAATTATTCTTATGATAGAAAAAATAGACTAAATGCTTCCTAATAAAGGCATGTTAAATCCCTAACAATTTGATTTTATTCCCTTATTTAAGAGTAAGCTGCAATCATTAAGTTTAACTTATGCCTTCATATGTTGAACATAGCAATTTCTCTCCACTAATGTAGGTAGCATAGAAACTTGAATTAATAGGTCATTAAAAAGGGTTGTAATGTGGCTAGGCTAGGGGTAGGCAAAAGATAGATAAATTTAGGCTAAAAACCCTAAATTCAACTTCAATTGGACCTTCAAAATAATTACCTTCAATACACCAACTAACTTTGCTTTCACATGCTCTTTTGTACATCTATTTTCTTTCAAGTACATATTTTTTTTTTTGTTTTTTAATGAGCACTTTATTGTATGTACTACAATTTTTTGAGCATTTGATACTTCTTTTCAACTCCCCCAAAATTATTTTCAAAGAGCATTCTGAATAGTACAGAATCTAATGTTTGGGACAATTTAAAGATAATTAAGAGAAAAGTGATGGCTAAATATTGTAAGGGTCAAAATAAAATTAGGCCATATTGTCTCAAATTTGGGTTTCAAGGGATAAAAGTTCATCATAGTTGGCTTGAAAGGCTCAAACGGTCCAAACAAAAATTGCCTAAATCATTTCCAACTTCTCATGCTTCCTAGGATTTCGCCTCAAGAAACTACTAAGTCAACTCTAGAGACTTAAACTTTCATGCATGCCTAACTTTCCTAAGGAACTAAAAATTTTATGGTACAATTTGCATGCTTTATTAAAAATACATTTATGTCATTATTAAGCTAGCATAACAATTATTGAAATTATCAAACTCTATTTATACTGAAGTTTAACATACTTAACAAAATTTCAAAATTTTGAACAAAATATCAAAATTTTGAACAAAATATAACCTAAGCATAACTTAAAGAAAAAATTATTCTGAGTCGAAATAATTTTAATTTTTTGGTCCCCTTACTTAAAATGAACAATGTCCTCATTGTTAAAAGTGAAAACATGCACCAGGTAGAATTCTAGAAAAGAGGAGGTGAGTCAATTTGACTGCTTAAGTACTAAGCTCTCTCCAGATCTAATCCTAGACATGTATATATCTATTGCCACACTTTGTACTGCAACTTGTTCATTTTTTATTTATGACTTTCACCTCTAGTTTTATTATGCGAAAAGAAAAATTTCTAGTAAAACCTAATCTTAAAATATTAAATAACCTAAGAATAGAAAATAAAATAAAGTCAAGATCCTCCCTTTTTATTTATTTGTAGATCCCTCCAAATTCAACTTATCCTTTGCTCCCTCTTCAATTGCAGGCTCCATGGTTCAAATATGAAATCTGGAAACTTAGGCACAAAGATAAAAAGGTCATTATATATATTCATAAGAGCGCTTCTCATTGAATCATCCCGTATTTTTGAATATCTCCAATAAGCTTGTTGTTGCGACTGCATATGTTGCATTATGTCCATTAACTTTGACAACTCATCTTGAAGATCTAAGCAAGGCGATTGAGTCTTAAACATTGAAGTTGCAATGTCAGTTTGGTTAGTGGTTCCATTGGTTCAGCCTTATCAGGAATTTTAGCTGATTGCATCGGTTCAATCTTTATGGGATCTTCTTTTTCTTCTTCTTCTGAATCCTCGCTTTCTTCAACTCGTTGCTGTAAAACAGAATCTCCGGCTATTCAGTAAAGGTCCCAATCTATGATTGTACCCTAGCTATACACTTCTTCTTTACAATTGCCAAAATTTTAGCTTTCAAGCACAAAATTGTTATTGTAAAGGGAAAGTAAGCTGGGCCAGAACGTCTAGTGGCACAATTTTGTATTTCTTTGAGGAAGATTTATCCCACATCAATGGTCTTTCCAGTTAAAATCAAGTATAATAAGACCATTCGCTCTAATGAAATTGTAGTCCCATGTGAAATAAGCATAAGGCTGAATTGAATGAAATAGAACCATACCTTCACTAGTGGTGTCAAATATTCTCTACGACAAGTGTGAATTCCTTGCTTTGACACCGTCCACTTAGAACCTAGAACTGTAAGTTCCTCGAGAATTTTTTACAGCTTTTCAAACTCAGTGTTGCTCATCAAGGAAGAATATTCGTCGTTTTCAAAATCAGGTAAATCAAAGAATTCATTAATAGCATTTGAGGTTATTGGTACCTTGATTCCACGAACAGAAACTTCCGTCAATTCGCTTGAGATCAAATTCGCATAAAATTCATGAACAAACTCCTCATTTACTCTAGGTCTTTTCTCACAAAACAACTCTTAATTGAGAGCTTCAGCAACTTGTCGAATGCACACCATGAAATCAATATAGTTACTTTCTTTTAGTGTAAAGCCCTTCTCTGGATGCATTTGTTGATTCTTGAAAATACTTTCGTATCTCGCTTTGGCTTCCTTACAGTGGAATTTTTTTTCGCTCGGTCAAAATGCTTACAAGAAAAGGCATTGGGATCACCTAACCCATACCAGTTCAAACAAGAACAAAAACAGCAAACAAAAAATCTGCCAAAGTAGATCACAGTAACAAAACCAAAAATGAATAAACCATTATGCTAATTTATTTTGTGTTTCGTCAATTTGAGCAGAGGCATGAGTTCTTTTGCGAGGCATGATTAACCTGAACATAAGATGAAAAAAAATATTTTCTCAAAAAATTAATTAGTATAAAATATGAAAAATTCAATAATTAAACAAAATTAAAATTTAAGAGAAAAATTTGCCTTACCACCTTTTTATAAAAATTAAAAACTACAAGAAAAATAATTATAAATCAAAAGAGGTCAATTTAGGGATGTTTGGAGGGTTATTAACTAAGTGTTGAATGTTTGTGCAAGTAGTAAGTTTGGGGTGCCGCATGGATGTTGGGAACTGCTAGGCATGCAGGCAGATGTGCTGGCCGAATGGGGCTGTTAGGTAGTGTTGCGGCTAGGGAGTTGGGGGCTGCGGCACTCAGGTGATTATGGGGATTTAGGGTGCTATGGAGGGATGAGTGAAAAGAATGACAAAGGTGGGTGAAATTTATAGTGGAAGGAGTAGGAGTGTACTTAGAATTATTAGAACAAATTAATACTTAAAATATTCTAAGTTCTAATTCTATATAGAGTTAACAATAATTAATAATTAATTAAATTATTATTTTCTCTTAATTTATTAAAAACAAATACTTATTAAATAAAATATGATCAAATTTAAACTAATCTTAATTCTATTCAAAGTTAATAATAATTAATATATATTATAATAGATATAATTATATATTAATTATTATCATCTTATTTATTGAATTAAAAACATTTATTCTAGATGCCTTTTGAAAATATTTACAAAAGGAGACATTTAATTTTTAATATTTACAAAAAGAGCAACCAAAATTTGAAAATAGTTCAATTAAGTACCTTCACTTAAAGAAAATTTATTTTGCCATTTACGGAATAACCTCTCAGAAAATTATGTTAAAATCAATTCCCAAGAAAGATTGGAAGGGTCACAAGCGGTCCTACTTAAGTTCCAATCTCCTAGACAGAATTTATTTAAACATAATAATCCCAAAAATATACCCTAAATAATTTATTTAAAAAGGGAAACAAGAAAATTTAATCATCTGATAAAATGAACGAGATTTGATCCCGTTCAATTTTATCTCCACAGTAATGTTTGAAGCATTGAGCATTAACTCAAAAATTACCTCATTTTCTTTGAAGTTCATAAACTCCATATGGATAAACTTGGTGTATCGTAAATGGACCAGACTAACGTGATTTTAACTTACCTGGAAAGAACCTTAATCTGGAATTGAATAACAAGACTTGCTGACCTGCTTCAAATTATCAAACTTGAATGTGTTTGTCATGCCATCTCTTAAGTCTTTCCTTGAGTAATTTGTCATTCTCGTATGAGAACATTCGAAACTCTTCTAAATCATTGAGTTGGAGTATCCGTTTCTCTTTAGCATGCTTAAGATCTAAGTTGAGTTGTTGGAGAGCCCAGAAGGCTTTGTGTTCTAACTCCAAGGGAAGATGACAAGCTTTCCCACAGACTAACCTGTAGGGTGACATCCCTAAAGATGTCTTGTATGCTATCTTGTAGGCCTATAAAGCATCATCTAGTCTTTTGGACCAATCTCGTCGATTCGAGCAAACTACCTTCTTGATGATGCCTTTGATCTCCTTGTTTTCCTGTTCAGCTTGCCCATTCGTCTGCAGGTGGTAAGCTGTGGCAACCTTGTGCTTCACTCCATGTTTTTTGAGTAACCATTTCAACCATTTTTTCACAAAATGGGACCCTTCATCACTAATGATGGCTCTTGGGGTTCCAAACCTTGTGAACACATTCTTTGGCAAAAACTTCATTACAACCTTAGCATAGTTCGTCGGATATGCCTCAGCCTCAACACTTAAACACGTAGTCTACTACTACCAATATGTACTTGAGACCAAAAGACGGAGAGAAAGGACCGAGAAAATCAATACCCCAAACATCAAATAGTTCTACCTCAATGATGTTTGTTCAAGGCATCTTATTTTTGTTGGTGATGTTTCCAACCCTTTGGCATCGATCGCAACTCCTTACATAAGGAAACAAGTCTTTAAATAGTGTTAGCCAAAAGAATTCGGCTTATAATACTTTGGCTGCAGTACGTGTACCTTCGAAGTGTCCCCCACTCGGAGCTGAGTGGCAATGATATAGAATCTTATGTTCTTCATCTTCTACCATGCATTTCCTAATTATTTGATCTGCACACTTTTTAAACAAGTATGGTTCTTCCTAAAAATAGTACTTCATATCATAAAGAAACTTTTTCTTTTGATTATACGTCTTATCAATCGGCATCAAACCACAAGCTAAATAGATAGCAATATCAGCAAACCAGGGGTATTATGGACATGATTTCCCTTCAGTATGTGTTCATTTGGAAATGTCTCCTGAATGGGTATAAGTGGAGAATTCCCTTCTTATGGCTCTAATCTGGACAAGTAGTCTGCTACTTGGTTTTCTACTCCTTTTCGGTCTTGAATTTCTAGATCAAAGTCTTGAAGTAGAAGTACCCATCAGATCAATCTTGGCTTAGTGTCTTTCTTGGCAAGTAAATACTTAATTACTGCGTGGTTCGTATAGGCATTCACTTTGGTACTTATAAGATAAGATCGAAACTTGTCAAAAGTAAACACAATAGCAAGTAACTCTTTTTCTATTACTGTATAATTCAGTTAAGCTCCTGTTAGAGTCTGACTCATATGGTAGGTAGGATGAAAAACTTTGTTCCTTCACTGGCCTATGACAACTCCTATCGCGAAGTCACTTCGGTCACACATCAATTCAAATGGCTAATCCCAGTCTGGTGTGAAGATTATGGGTGTCGAAACTAACCGACTCTTCAAATCTTTGAAAGCTCTTAAGCACTCCTCATCAAATTTGGACATCGTGTCCTTCTCCAATAATTTGCATAAAGGTTTACCAATTTTGGAAAAGTTCTTGATAAACCTTTAATAGAAACAGGCGTGTCCAAAAAATCTCCTAACACCCTTTACAGATGTTGGAAGTGGTAGTTTCTCAATAATGTCTACCTTTGTTTTATCTACCTCGATTCCATGTCTTGTTATCCGATGCCCTAGAATAATACCTTCTCGTACCATAAAATGGCATTTTTCCTAGTTGAGTACGAGGTTTGTTTCTTTGCATCACCTTAGTACATTGGCTAGACAATCATCATATGTATCTCTAAATACTGAAAAATCATCCATAAAGACTTCCAAGTATTTCTCAACCATGTCAGTAAAAATAGACATCATACATCTTTGAAATGTAACAGGTGCATTACATAAACCAAATGGTATGCTTCTAAATGTGAATGTACCATACGGGCAGGTGAATGCTATCTTGTGCTGATCTTTTGGTGCTACTGTAATCTGATTATACCCCAAATATCTATCAGGAAAATAGTAGTAGTCTCTTACTGCAAGTCTATCCAGCATCTGGTTTAGAAACGACAAAGGAAAGTTATCCTTCCTAGTCGTCTTATTCAGGTTCTGGTAATTAATGCAAATTCTCCATCCTGTAACTGTTCCAGTCAGTATCAACTCGTTATACTCATTCTCAATAACTGTAATACCTACTTTCTTTGGTACGCACTGGACCGAACTTACCCATGAACTATCTAAGATGGGTTAATTATACTCACATCTAAACACTTGATAATTTCTTTCTTTACCACATCCTTCATAATAAGGTTCTGTCTTCATTGTCCATCAATCGTCCCTTTCTCGCCACCTTCTAGGATAATCTTGTGCATGCGTACCGATGGACTAGCCGTGAATATCGGCTATGGTCCATCCAATAGCCTTCTTGAATTGTTTCAATACTAAGATGAGTTTCTCTTCTTGCTCATTGGTTAATTCTACTGAAACAATCACAGGAAAAGTAGAAGTGTTACCTAAATAAACATATTTTAAATGTGAAGGAAGTACATTAAGTTCTAATTTAGGTGGCTCCTAGATTGATGCTTTTGGTTGGGCATAATCCCTATTCTCTAACTCCAAAGATTCAAAATAGGATTGCAGATTAAATCCCCTTTGATTAGCTTCTAGCAAAGCTAAGCATTCATCCTCCTCTTCATTATTTGGAGGATCTAATATCAAGATTTGTTCCAAGGGGTCCTCAACATAGTTGAGTTCCTTATCCATGATTAATTCTTCTAATTTGGAAACTGCAGAACAATTATCAATTGTATTAGGAAATCGCATAGACTTAGAAATATTAAATGTTACCTGATCGTCCTGAACATGCATAGTAAGCTCGCCCTTCTACACATCAATAAGGGTCCTTCTTGTTACTAGGAAAGGCCCTCCTAGGATGATTGACACTTCATTGTGTACTTCAAAGTCTAGAACTACAAAGTCAACAGGAAAGGTAAATTTGTCTACACGTACCAATACGTCCTGAATTTTTCCTTCTGGATGTGCTAAAGATTGATATGCTAATTGAAGTGTAACCGTAGTCGGCCTAACTTCACCTATCCCCAACTTTTTAAATATTAACATGGGCATCAAGTTGATACTCGCACCCAAGTCACATAGTGCCTTACCACAATATGTTGCTCCAATGTTGCAAGGTATGGTAAAACATCCAGGATCCTTCAACTTTATGGGTAGTTTGTCTTGAAGATATGCACTGCATTCCTTTGTCAGGGCTACCGTCTCAAATTCTCCAAGTCTTCATTTTTTAGACAGGATATCCTTTATGAATTTGACATAGTTTAGCAATGTTCAATTGCTTCAACCAATGGGATGTTGATATGAAGTTGCTTGAGTACGTCTAGGAACTTCTTGAATTGAATTTCCTGCTTCTGCTTCTGAATTCTTTGAGGGTAGGGTGGTGGAGGCTTCTTTATTTTAACTAGTTGATTTGTCCTGTGGTTATTTTGCATCTAACGAAGTTGTTAGTTTATCAAAATTAGCTGGTTCAGAACTTACCTTTTTAGATTTTGTAGATTTAGGTTCCAGTGAAACTAAAATTTCAACACTTAGTTGAACTTCCACTAAATCTTCAGCATTAGCTGGCTCCTTTTCAACTTCGACTACGTTGGGCTCTAATGTCTTTTTGCTCATTAATCTTAATGCTTTACAATGCTCTTTCCTTGGATTTCTTGGATTCTTCGTATCACTAGGTAAAACACCTTGTGGCCAGTTTCTGAGTTCAGTTGCAAACTGGCCCATTTGGTTTTCCAAGTTTTTTAATGTAGCTACTTGGCTTTGGATTAAGGCATCATTATTAGTCTTGTATGCCTTTAAGCCATTGGATGGTTCAACTTGGGTTGGTTTTTGAACTTGTTAGGGAAAACTAGGTGGATGAGTCAGTCTAGGTTGGGCGTAAGTATTACTAGTTCCAGCCTCTTGGTTATTCCAGGAAAAATCTGGGTGGTTTCGCCACGATGGGTTATAAAAATTGGATTGCAGTCCTTGCCTTCCTCAATTTTGGTTCTAGTTACCCATGTAATATACAGATTCTGGGTTCGATAGACATTCTTCAAACAAATGTCCTTCCCCATAATAGACATAGGCTACATTTTCAAATTGATTTGGTGGTTGTGCTATGAAACTATTAGATCCATTAGTGGTAAGATTTTTTAGCATTAAGGATATTGAGGATACCTGAAATGCGAGTGAAGTAAGAGCGTCTACTTCATGTATTCCAGTAACTCATTTTCCAGATGCTGCTCGATTGGTTGGCCATTGGTAATTGTTGCTGGCAATCCTATCAATGATTTCATAAGCCTCATTATAAGACTTAGAAAGGAAGCACCATTAGTAGAAGTGTCCACTACTATTCTAGTGTGGGCATTGAAACCATTATAAAATGTCTCAAGCTGGATGCAATGTGGGATTCCGTGATGAGGACACTTCCGTAATAATTCTTTGCACCTTTCCCATGCCTCATATAAGGACTCATCATCCATTTGTTGGAAAGCAGTGATCCTGTTCCTTAACTTAGCATTCTTGCTAGGCGGGAAATACTTCATGAGGAATCTTTCTACTAACTCTTGCCATGTGGAAATTGAATTTGGTGGTAATGAGTTCAACCAGGCTAGAGCTCTGTCCTTAGTAAATATGGGAATAGCTTCAATCTAATGCATCTTCGAGTACTCCAGCTATCTTGAAAGAATCGCTCACCTCCATAAATAATCTTAAGTGCAGGTGTGGATCTTCAGTAGGCATTCCACTGAATTGGCCCACTATCTGAAGCATCTGGAACATGACTGTCTTTAGCTTGAACTATTGTGCCTTAATTTCGGGTCTCCTAATACTTGGATTAAAATCATAAAACACTAGCACGATATACTGTCTTAGAGCTCTAACCCTATCATTAGTAATAAGGATAGGATCTTGAGTAGGGTTTGCTTTGTTTCCTTGATTCAAATTTTCAAGGTTCATCTCTTCGGTTCTTCTTTGACTAACTTGTCTTCTTCACTGTCGAAAAGTTCTTTCAATCTCAGGGTCTATAGGGAGTATATCGATAATTCAGTCAATACCCATAAACACCTAAAAGCACAGAAAATTTAATTAAGTTAAAATTGAACAAGAATATAAACCAAAATGAAAAATTGACAAATTCACAAATAATGACTTTTTAAAACATTCTCTGGCAACGGGGCCAACAACTTGGAACGACAGAAATGTGCAAGTATACATAATTGCAACAAGTAATAAAGTGACAAGTAAATATCGAGTTATCATACCCACATGGACGGTGAAAAGAATTATTTATGAATGCAATTTTAAAAACACTTTGGTGAAGAAAAATATTTTGATTTGAGGAGGTGATTAAAAACTAAGATTTTTAACTAAGTAAAATAAATAAAAATAAAATAAAAGTTCCAATGCACGATTTCAAAAGATGATTTTAATCAAGATTACATAATTATGTTAGATTAATTACATTTCTTAACTTAGAATTATTAAACTCATGTTTATGTTGTTACGAATAAGTTCACGGTAACTCGATAATTCGCTAACTTACAAACATACGAACCTACCAAAATCCATTTATCTCTTGATTATATCTCTATGTCAATACAACCGATTAAACATTTAATTCAATCTTATAAGCACATAAAAGATTACGTGAGGTAACAATGTATTTCTACGTTGAAATAGTTTAATCACAATAATCTTGCAAGTTATGCAAGGCTAACGTATTGCTAGATACCATTGCTAATTTAATCCTCAGCTACCTTAGATGATTAAATATGCACTGATTAAGTATTGTGTCAATTAATTATAATTTCAATCCATTTAAATAATTAATTCATTAGTTACCTTACAATTATAATGCAAGAATAACTTAGTCATGGTTTTACTTAATCAAACATCTTACGAGGCCTATAACACAAACACAACTTTGATAAAATAAGTAGACGAAATGCAATCAACTTAAGACGAAGTAAATTTAACCCATGTTAATTAAATTAAACATATCAACATCACAAATATTCATAGACATGTTCATCGTAACAATAAAATTAAAAGGATAGGGAACAAGAATCAAATCCAGTGTTTCTCCATGGCTTGACTAGTTTGCTCCACTCCTCCTCTTCTGCTTGTTCTCGTCGAATCGAGCCTTCTATGAACACTTGAATGCTACTCCAAATAGTAGTTGAGTAACTCTTTTTCAAGAGGTGAAATAGGCAAAGGAATAGGGGAAGAAAATGAAGAACAATGGAAATGAATGAAAAGTGAAAAGTGAGAGATAAGTGAAGAGATGAGAAGGGTTGATATGATGTTGAAGTGAGTAGCCAAAGGGGCATTTATAGGTTGAGAAAGATGCTAAAAATATCCAAAATCAGTAGCCAAAGACTCCCACCATGGCCGGCCACATATGTGGCATGTTTGATGATTTTAAACATTCTATTTTAAGGTAGGGGTAAATCTAGAATTACATAAATAGTCGAGGGGTTTGAATGCAATTTGAAGGAGTCTTCAAGGGCCATTTTGCAAGAAAAAATAATTAGCTAAGCAAGTTGATTGGGTCAGCAGGTGAGACGGTTTGGGCTGCCCTGTAATGCCCCAAAATTCTTATTTTTGTTTCTGTTAAAATGTAACACAAATATCTGTCTTCATAAGTGCTTAAGTGTTCTAGGTGTGTGTGTGTGAGGTCCTAAGTTCAAGCCTTGTCTTAGGAAAATTTTAGTATTTTTCTAAATAAAGCCTCACCCTTGTTCAATAGGCTTTGATTTGATTGTTTTTAAAAATATATCAGAATGGGCCTCTGGTCTAGTGGTTAAGTGGAGAGGTAGTATGTTGGAGTTCCTGTGTTTGAATCCCTGCGTGAGCGTGGGTGATGTTTTTGCTCTAAATTTTGGCTAGGAGTTGTGTCGTGGTGGGACTAAGAGTAGTGGAGTTTGAGTGGGATTAGTGGGGAGAGATTTAGGGAGATGGTAGGGGGTTATCAGAATATTCTGTTCACTTTTTTTGTTTCCCTAAAAACAAATTTTTGGTATTTCCCTCTCCTCTTACCTTTTTCTGATGCCATTCTTGCTATTTTCCCCCTTCACTGCCATTTTTTCTTCTTCAATTACTGGCCAATTTTGTGCTTGGTTCCATATTAATTTCCTAGTTGCCGTGACTCGTTATCCCTATGCCTTTGGGTGCAACCAATAGGTTTTGTAAGTTTGGTGACCACAGTTTTTGAACTATTACTCATGACTTATGTTTTCTAGTTTAGGGTTTTATTATTGCGCTATTTCTGATGTAATATGGGGACTTTTTAAACTTTTGTTTAATTTGGTTTTTATTTATTTGCTTTATGGATTTATAACTGCTAGTAGTAAGAAAGCTTAGTTTTCAAATACCCTATTATGTAACATCGTTAGATTCGACCATAACGTCCAGGCCGGGTTTAGAGTGTTACATTTAGTGGTATCAGGGCCAAGTTGCAAAACTCGACTGTGGATTATAGGTTTTAAAATTTGGTTTAAAGAACTGATTTTCAAATGATTTGAAATGTTTTTACTGAGTATGCGGTACACCAAGTCTCCATCATCAACCTTGTAAGTATTCTGAAATTGATATATCTATTTAAACTGAAAACGCTACAGATAGTATGCCTTGAAACTACTATAGGATGTATGTTGTGAAAACACTCTAGTTAGTGTATACTAAAATTGTAGAAAGCTGAAACTGTAATAAACTGCTTGAAATTACAACATGCGATAACAAACTCTGAATTACTGATACTATTCCATAAAACATCTGTTAATAAATATTGAACTGTAATTGATTCATAAAATTCTTAATACAGATAAACTCGATTTGATAAGAGCACACAAGGTATCCGCGGACGGGGTATTAGAGGCCAAGGTAGAGGTCATAGAGGGGCTCGAGCTGAGTCTTCTTCATTGGTAGTGTGCTGAATTTGGACATGAGTGAGACTCTAATATCGTTGACCACTGACACTGGGTCTCGTGATCGCATTGCTAGGGACGATGCATTGTCTCAGGCTATGCTGAGGATGCTTGAGAGGGTCGCTGGGCCTAACACTGCATCTGAAGGCTGAGGGCCGGTCATGAAACGACTCTGGTCCAATGGGGTTGAGCTATTTAAGGGTGTCACTAGAGTCGCCCTTAATGTGGCCGAGTACTAGATGAAGGCCACAAAAAGAATTAAGAATGATTTAGGTGTTACCCCTAAACAAGGAGATCGATCAATGGCCAAGTATGAGGTTGAGTTTCTAAGGCTAAGCCATTATGCACGAGGTATGGTGGCATTTGAGTATGAGCGATGTGTCCTCTTTGAGGATGGCGTCAGGGATAGTCTGAGAGTTCTAATAGCTCCATAGAGGGAGCGTGATTTTTCTGCACTAGTTGATAAGGCAAAGATTATTGAGAAGGTTAAGCGCTCTAAGTGCCAAAACCATGATATAGAGAGAGAGGTAGGAACAAGAGAGATTCGGAGCCCTCGAGTTCTGCACAGAGGCTTAAGAAAAAGGCTAGATCTGATGGCCCAAATTGAATTGGGTCCCCTGTTACTACTACTAAACTACAGCCATGTGGAGACTATGGTAAACACCATCAGAGCGAGTGTTGGAAGAGGATTGGGGCATGCTTGTGGTGTGGGTCAATGGAGAATCGCATTAGGGAGTGTCTACGGAGGCCCGATTAGATGCAAGCTCTGGGTACTAGTACTGTACAGTCATCGAGTGTAGTTCAGCGACCACCGAGAGGCTGTGGATAGGCTAGGGGTGGTAATGGTATGGGACTGGGAAGAAAGCGTCGGGTCGAGATATTGGTCAGGCTGAGGCGAAGCAGCCTGCTCTTGTATATACTGTACGTTGCCAAGAGAATGGAGATGTTCTAGACGTCATTATAGGTACGTTCTTAATTTTTGGTGTACCTTACTTTGCACTAATAGACATAGGTTCCACACATTCCTATGTAGCAAGTACTGTGTCTAGAAATTTGGGGATTCTGAGTGAGATTACTTCTAGTGAGTTGACTATACTGAGTCCGTTGTGACAGTCTACTTGAGTTAATAAGTTGTTTAGAGACTTCCCTTTAGAGGTTCAAGGGGCAATCTTTCTGGTTGATCAATAGAGCTTCTATTGGAGAGTTTGACCTAATTTTTGGGATGGACTGGTTGGTCAAGCATCGTGTCATCTTGGATTATGCAACTAAGAGGGTCGTATTGAAAACTGAGAAAGATAATCAGGTAGTCATGATTGGAGAGCGCCAGAACTATTTATCTAATGTGATCTCTGCACTAGTGGCGGAGAAGTTGGTTCATAAGAGATGTGAGGCATTCTTAGCCTATGTAAGTGTTTCTGATTCTGAGGACAATACGTTTAAGAACATCAGAACGGTAAGGGATTTTTCGGATGTGTTTCCTGAGGAGTTACCAGGTTTACCTCTGGATCATGAAGTGGAATTTGGGATTGAGCTACTTCTGGATGGCATTGAAGGAGCTTGTGGAGCTTAAGGCTCAGATTTAGGAGTTATTGGATTATAGTTCATCCGCCCCAGTATGTCTCCATGAGAAGCACTGGTACTGCTTTTTAAGAAGAATGATGGATCCATTAGGATGTGTATAGACTACCGGCAACTAAACAAGTTGACTATTAAGAACAAGTATCCACTTCCGAGGATTGATGATCTGTTTGACCAGCTCCAAGGGGCTTCTGTGTTATCCAAGATTGATTTGTGTTCTTGGTATCATCAGTTGTGGGTTAAGGAGGCTGATGCACATAAGACGACATTTAGGACTCGATATGGTCACTAATAGTTCCTAGTGATGCCTTTTGGACTGACTAACGCACCAGCAGCATTTATGGATTTGATGAACTGAGTGTTTCAGCCCTATCTGGATCAATTTATGGTGGCGTTCATTGATGACGTATTTGTTTATTCGAGGATTGAGGATAAGTATGATGAGTACCTTAGAGTTGTTATTCAGACCTTAAGGGAGAAGCAGCTCTATGTTAAGTTTAGCAAGTGCGAGATCTGGTTATGTGAGATAACATTTCTAGGTCATGTGGTTTCTATTGAGGGGATTCGAGTTGATCCTCAAAAGATTGATGCTGTGTTGGAGTGGAAGCAGCCTAGGAATATGTCTGAGATCTGTAGTTTTTTGGGACTGGCGGGTTATTATCAGCGATTCGTGGAGGGCTTCTCAGTGATTGCAGCACCCTTAACTAAACTACTACATAAGGGTATACCATTTGATTGGACTTATGTGCAACAAGAGAGCTTCAAGAAGCTGAAGACTGTACTGACTAAGGCTCTTGTTTTGATACAGTTAGAACCTGGAAAAGAGTTCATGGTTTATAGTGATGCGTCACATGTCAGTTTGGGATGTGTGTTGATGTAGGATGGTAAGGTGGTAGCATATGCGTCTCGTTAGCTTAAGACACACGAGGTGAACTATCCGACGCATAATTTGGAATTTGATGTCACAGTATTTGCTCTAAGAATTTGGAGGCACTATCTATATGGTGAGAAGTGTATCATCTACACTGATCACAAAAGCCTCAAGTACCTCCTTACTTAGAAGAAGCTGAATCTTAGGTAGCATAGATGGATTGAGCTACTTAAAGATTACGACTATACCATTGAGTACCATTTAGGCAAGGCCAATGTGGTGGCCGATGCATTGAGACGTAGGGCTATGACTAATCTAAGAGCAATGTTTGCTCAACTTAGCCTGTATAATGATGGGAGCTTACTGGCTGAGCTGCAAGTCAAACCAACTTGGATCAAGCAGATTAGGGATAAATAGTTGGAGGATTAATCTTTAGCTCGTCGGTTTCGTCAGATTGAGAGTAGTAGTACTTTGACTTTTAGGCTATATAGTAATGGGGTACTCTGTTTCCGTGGATAGAACTGTGTTCCAAATGATACTAATTTGAGACAGTCTATTCTGAGAGAGGCACATAGTAGCCCTTACGCTATGCATCCTGGTGGAAATAAGATGTACCGAAATCTTCGAGAACTATACTGTGACCGAGATTGAAACGAGAGGTTACTGATTCTGTGGATAGATGTATGACATGTCAGTAGGTTAAGGCTAAGCGTCAGTTACCTTCGGGTTTACTACAGCCGGTTAATATTCCACTATGGAAATCGGAGTGAGTAACGATGGACTTTGTTAATGGGTCGTCCCTCACACCTACTAAGAAAGATTATGTTTGAGTCATCATGGATCGATTGATCAAGTCTGCACACTTCATCCCTGTTAGGATAGATTATTCTCTGCAGAAGCTGGCAAAGCTTTATATTTCAGAGATACTGCATAGGGTATCGGTTTTGATCATTTCTGATAGGGATCCTCGCTTCACGTCCCGATTCTAGAAAAAAGTTACATGAGGCTCTAGGTTTGAGATTGGACTTCAGTACTGCGTTCCATCCTTAGACCGATGGTCAATCTGAGAGGGTGATTCAGATACTAAAGGATATGTTGAGGAGTTGTGTTATCGATTTCTAAGGTAGTTGAGAGGATTATCTGCCACTAGCGAAGTTTGCCTATAATGACAGATTCCAATGTAGCATTCAGATGGCACCTTACAAGGCTCTATATGGTCGTAAGTGTCGCACTCCCTTATGTTGGACTGAGTTGGGTGAACGATGTACTTTGGGACCTGAGTTGGTTTCTGAGATAGAGGATAAGGCTAAACTGACTCGGGTCGTCTGAAAATTGCTTTTGATAGGTAGAAATCCTATGTGTATCTAAAGAGGCACAAGATTGAGTATTTTGTGGGGGATTTCGTGTTTCTTAATGTCTCGCCATGGAAAAAGATTTTGAGGTTTGGTTGTAAGGGCAAGTTAAGCCCTAGGTTTTTTGGGCTGTACCTGGTTCTGAAATGAATGGGACTGGTTGCGTACTAGTTGATCATATTCATGATGTGTTCCACGTCTCGATGTTGAGGTGCTACCATGCTAATCCTATTAATATTGTTCCTATTAAGGAGATTGAGGTTAGGCCAGACTTGACCTTTGAAGAGAAGCCAGTTCAGATTCTGGATTGTGACATTAAGGTTCTAAGGAGAAACACTATTCCTTTGGTGAAGGTTCTGTGGCAAAATCATAGCACTAAGGAGGCCACGTGGGAACCTGAAGATTTCGATGCGTCAACAGTATACTCATCTGTTCTGATTAGGTAAATTTCGAGGCTAAAATTTTCTTTTAGGGGGTAGAGTTGTAATGCCCAAAAATTCTTATTTTTGTTTCTGCTAAAATGTGACACAAATATATATCTACTTCAGTGGTTAAATGTTCTGGGTGTGTGTAAGCGGTCTCAAGTTCAAGCTTTCTTTGGGAAAATTTTGGTATTTTTCTAAATAAAGCCTCACCCTTGTTTAGTAGGCTTTTATTTGATTTTTTGTAAAAACATATCAGAATGGGCCTCCTGGACTGGTGGTTAAGTGGAGTGGTAGTATGCTGGAGTTCCTGTGTTTGAATCCCTGCGTGAGTGTAGGTGATGTTTTTTGCTCCAAATTTTAGCTAGGAGTTGTGCGTGGTGAAACTCCAAGTAGTGGAGTTCAAGTGGTATTAGTGGGGAGAGATTTGGGGAGATGATAGGGGGCTATCAGAATATTTTGTTAACTTTTTCTATTTCCACAAAAATAAATTTTTGGTTTTTCCCTCTCCTCTAAACTCTTTCTGACACCATTCTTGTTGTTTTACCCCCTACCTTTTTTTCTTCTTCACTTGCTGCCCAATTTCGTGTTTGGTTCCCTAGCAATTTCCTAGTTGTCGCGACTCATTATCCCTATGACTTTGGGTGCTACTAGTAGGTTTTGTAAGTTTGGTGATTATTTAGATTGTTTAACCGTTGTCTAATGGAGATCTAATACATGTTTAGGAGGCCATTAATTGGCTATGAAATTCCAATCGGTGCTATAGAAGTGAAGAATTGCTATCGTTCGTTCAAAGGTAAGGGTTGTCGTGGTTTTGGGGATTGTCTGTTCATAGTAAATTATTTTGATTTCGGGTTAAGTGACTAAATTTGGAGTTTTCTCAAACAATTATAAGTTCTAGATTGCTCGGGATTGCTTTTGTTGCGAAAACATACCAGGTGTGTACCCAAAAACGCAGAAAACAAGGTTTCGATGAAAGCCAAAAACCCCACTGTCGATGCCACATGGGTGCGTGGTCGCTCGTGTGGTAGGCCGTGTGCTTGGACACGAGTGTGTGATCGACGAGGCCAGGCCATGC
Organism: Gossypium stocksii; assembly: GCA_020496765.1. Classification (NCBI taxonomy): domain Eukaryota; kingdom Viridiplantae; phylum Streptophyta; class Magnoliopsida; order Malvales; family Malvaceae; genus Gossypium; species Gossypium stocksii. The sequence goes on from CM035622.1 coordinate 68,264,893, forward strand.
ACACAAGACACGGTAGTGTGATGCCCAGGTAAGCCATGTGCGACACACGGGTTAGACTGATTTAGGCCGTGTGGGCCACACGGGTGTTTGAGTCCACACAAGTAGTCTGCACGGGCGTGTTGGATTCTAGGCCAGGCTGTGTGATCTACACGGCTAAGGCCAATTTGAGCCATGTGGGCCACACGGGCATGTGGGCCTACATGGGCAAGCCACATTGGTGTGTGAGCCCATTTCAACTGAAAAGTTTCCTAAGGTTACACGGGTCAGCCAAGTCAACTATGAACCTACTGTACGGTCGGTAAGCAATACTTAGACCCCTAAATGTGTGAATTATAAGCATGATATATGTATGCATGTATACTAAATTGTATGTGTAACTAGTAGTACTGTGATAGCATGTCATTTCATTATATGTTGCATTACATTGGGTTGGGATAATATTATTTGGAGGAAGTGTACTGAAAGGCTCTTAAGCCTAATATCTAGCAGCTTAGTTGCGTTCTACTGATTATGTGCCGCATTTGGTACTATTTGGAGTGTTGGGATGGGTGGGTGTTTTAAACCCCACATGAAGTGTAGGGATGGACGGAAATGGTATGTAGAGGTTGGTTGGGTAGGATTTGATTTACTGTATACTGTATATCGATATGTTACTGTGATAGGCTAAGGCCCTTATGCATGATTGATTCTGAAACTGAATTGGGCTAAGGCCCAAACTGCCACTGATATTGATAGGGGCTTAGGCCAAGACTGTGTATAACTATGACTATTTGTTTGTTTTCTGTGGGGATTACACATTGAGTTTACGTAAACTCACCCCTTTTGTTTTATCTTTACAGGTAATCCCTAGACTTAGACAAATCGGTAGGACAAAGGACTTGATGGTCACCACAGTTTTTGAACTGTTACTCATGACTTACGTTTTCTGGTTTAGGGTTTTATTTTTGGGTTCCTTATGATGTAATTTGGGGACTTTTTTGGACTTTTGTTTAATTTGGTTTTTATTTATTTGCTTTATGGATTTATAACTGCTAGTAGTAAGAAAACTTAGTTTTCAATTACCCTATCATGTAACATCGTCAGATTTAGCCATAACGTCCAAGCTGGGTTTAGGGTGTTACATGCCCAATGCTCGGTTGGATCAGTTTTCTCAGCTCAGCTCAACTAGGCCACTTTTCATAATTAATTAATAAAATTTATTTAACACAAATTAAATTGGATCAAAATTAAAATTAATTATACTATTAATTAATACGCATAATTTGGACCATCTTAGGCTTAAAAATTAATTTGCCTTGGTGCTTCAAAACCACTTCTCAGTTTTAAGCTTCTCGTAGTGTCTGCCGAGCCATTTTTCACCCATTGCACAAATTTGTCGAAAATGATTAAAATTAATCAAAATTTTTTATAAAATTAAGTAAAATTCAACATGTTCGTATAAGTACAATTTAATTATTTTATAATTATTATATATTTTTTGACAAGAATTTTACCGAAACTGCATGAATTTAAGTTAAAAAAAGGCATGAAAAAGTGTTTAAATTTTCGTGTTTCCAAGCACAAAAGGCTTGATGTAAACAAAAATACTATAAAGTCCAAGGTCAAATGAGTTTTGATAAATGAAGAAACCTCTAAATCGAATCAAAAGCTAGTGAAGCTGATTGAAGTAAAAGACATTTTTTTGTTAACAAGACTATAGAACTAGAAGCAGCACTAAAATGACTTGCTTCTACTCACATTGTACTAAAGAAACTTTATTCTAGTTGTGGAAAGCGAGACGAAATTCTTGCAACTGGTAGAAGAGACCCTAGTAAGGGTGAACATGGCTATGTGGAAAAAAGATACAAAATTGTTTAATCAGCTATGTTTGTTAAGCTTAAAGAAGTTGTTAATCGACCTAAATGGTCTAGAAAGGTTGAAATTATCAACACAGAGAAGCGTAGCAAGCATAATAAGAGGATAAATTATTACTACTATTATGTGTTATTCCATATCAAGCCAAGATGGCTTGATCTTCATAAGGATTTGAGAAAGAATCACTTAGATGTAGCCTCAGTTACAACTCAAGGAAACATTATTAAGGTATTAAAGCAAAAGTTAGTCTAGAGAAGAAAAAAGTAAAAGTGCTTTATTATTACCCATAAATCTTTAAAGGATACCATTAATCATGTGTGGTATTTTAATAGTGGATGCTCTAGGAACATAAATGGTAATAGTTATTATCTTAGAAACTTCAAAGAAAGCCATGAAGGCAAGATGACCATTGATTATGGAAAAAAAAGGGGGGAAACATTTTTGGGAAAAGAATCTTGAATTTTGAAGGAATGCCTCAATTATAGAATTTCTTTCTTGAATGGATTAAAGGTGAATCTTATAAGTATTAGTCAACTTTGTAAATAAAGGATGCTTGAAAACTTCACAATGGACAAACGTTTGATGACCAACAAGTCAAATAAGATAGCCATAAAGGGTTCAAAAACATTAGATAATTACTATAGAATGATTGAACCCTTAACATGCAAACATATGAGCTATTCTAATATGAAGGTATGGTATGAGAGAATTAAGACATGTTCATTTCAAGGCTCGCATCATTTGGTAAGGTATAACGTATTGAGGGGATTGCCAAAGCTAAAGGAGTCATTGCAAAAGTGTGTAAAGATTGCATAAAGTTTAAGCAATAACTAATCCAAATCCCCAATTGCAATTGATACAAACATTTGGACCGATAGAACTCTTGCATATAAATTTAATTAGATTTATAAAGACTGAGAGTTTGGGTGGTAAGAGAAACATCTTTGTTTGTATGTGTTTATGAAAACAAAGGGATGTAGTATGAGTTTTCAAAGCTAAATACTCCTTAAAGAATGGTATGGTTGATAGGAAGAATTAAATCATTCAAGAGATGGCTGAAATGATGTTAGTTTCTTTTTAAATGCCTCACAAGTTTTGAGCTAAATTTTTTAGCACAATATTCCATGTGATTAACAAGGTACTTTTAAGGCTTAAAATGAAGATGACCCTATACAAAATGTAAAAAGGAAGAAAGCATATAGTGTCATATTTTAGTGTTTTTAAAAGCACTAGTTACATTCTCAAAGATAGAGTTTATAAGGGAAAGATTGATGTATGAAGTGGTAAGAAGATCTTCCTAGGATATTCTAATAATAGCAAGGCATTCATGGTGTAAAACAAGCGCACTAGGTTTATCATGGAGGCATTTAATGTGTTTGCTAAAGTGAGACATCTAATGTTACCATTGAAGATGCAAATGATAAATTAGTTGAGCAAGATATTGAACAAGTTACAACTGAGCCAATATTTGATCTTGTGTCTTAAGCATCTATAGTTAACCAACCTATCAAAATAAATGATGATGAAGGCCATCAAATGATGATATTTCTCAACCTAAACCGTAGTCAAAGGTGAAAAAAACATTCATTAGATTATGTTATTAGTGATTTAGATGGAGGGTAAGGACAAGAGGAAAGTCTAAGACAAACTCTCAAGATATAGTTAGACTTGCATGATATAAATCCTCTATTAAGCCTAAAAAGGTCAATACATCCTTGAAGAGGAAAAATAGACTCAAGCTATGCAAAAAGAACTTAATTAGCTTGAAAATAATAATGTATTGTGGCTTATTCCAAGACCAATTGGTCGCAAAGTAATTGGAATGGATGTTTAAGAACAAGTCAAATAAACTTGAAAATGTCACCAGCAATAAAGAATGACTTGTGGCTCATGGGTATACTTAGGTGGAAGGAATCAAATTTGATGGGACATTTGCACTTGTGGCTAGGCATGAGGCTACCAAACTTCTTTTAATAGTTGCAACTTATCTTGATATCAAATTATTTCAAATAGATGTGAAAAGTGCATTTCTCAATGGATTTATCAATGAAGAAGTTTATGTACAACAGCCTAAGCGATTTGAAGACCCTAAGCATCTAGATCATGTGTTTAAATTAACAAAGGCTCTTTATGGCTTCAAGCAAGCCCTTAGGACATGATACGGGAGGCTTTTAAGACATTGATAAAATGTAGTTTATCAAGTAAGATAAAGGCACCATTACAATTGCTCACATCTAAGTGGACAATATCATCTTTGGCTCCACTTCTCAAAAGGCCAAAAAAAAGGTTTTGCAAAGCTGATGTAGATTGAGTTTGAGATGAGTATTGTAAGGGGAGCTTTCCTATTTCTTGGGAATCTATATGAATTAGCTCAAATAGGGTATATTCCTATCTCAAAATATGTATGTATGGAATCGAGAGAAAAAATTTGAATTGGAGAATCCTAAACCAATTAAAACACTTACGTAGTCCTAAAAAATTATGCTTAGATATAAGAGGAGTTGCAACCAGCCGAACTAACTAAAAAAGTATGATTGGTAGTTGAATTTAACTAGCTATATGTAGGATTGATTTGTGTTTTAACGTGGCTGTGTATGCGAGATATGAATCCAATCATAAGAAATCTTACTTGAAGGTTGTAAAAAAGATCTAGTATATGAGTGGGACTTTAGAGCTTCATATTTGGTTGTCAAAGGATACAAACATAAGCTTGGTAGGCTATACTATTATACTAATTAGTTAGGAAATGCAAATGATAACAAGAGTACAATAGGATATTTCTACTTGGATTTGAATTTGGTTTCTTGGTATAGCAAGAAGCAATCCTTGATTTCTTTATTAGTAGTTAAATTCGAGTACATAGCTGTGGGAAGTTGTTGTGCAAAACTTTTATGGATGAGGAAAATGATTGAAGATTTTAGGATTGCATTTCTAGTTGCAACTGCATATTATGACAACTCCAATGCAATCAAAATATCATGAAATTCAATGCTTTGTTCTAAAACCAAAAATATTTATATATATGGAATCATTTTATCATAGAACTTGTGGAGAATGGAGCCATTGAATTAAAGTATGTTTCAACTGAGAGTCCATTAGAAATGTTTCAACTGAGAGTCCATTAGAAGACTTGTTTACCAAAGCCCCTTGAAGCTACTAGGTTTAAAAAATTTGAGGAACTTGATTAATGTTTGCCAACTCTGAATTAGTAGGTAACGCAAGGTACTAAAACAAAATCTAAGGGTTTCATTATGCCTTAATTTATTTTAGGTAATATTTTGTTCTAAATTTTGACTTTTTGAGGGTTTAATTCACTAAATATTTACTTTCTAATTTTGGACGGAAAAGTTAGTGTAATGATTTGGGTATTTATTCTTATAAATTAGGTTGCAATTTCTCTCCAACTCTACACCCCAATTATGTCCAGCCCTAATTCTTTGAAGTTTTCCCTACTTCTTTCTTTCACCATTCAAAATTTGAGATTTCTTTATCTTCAAGAAACCTTCACTTTCTTTGCAAGAAACAATGGCTACTGCAAAATTATCAATACTCCAATCATTAGTTTTTCCTAAGAATCGCATAGGCAATTCACTCCTTATCTCCATTGAGAAGACAATAAAAAACCATTGAGGAAGGTACTTCAACTATTGTTCCTCAAGTAGATACTCAATAATTGCAAGATCAACATACATACATTCATTTAGTTACATTTCAATCAAGCACTACCACAAAAGGTATTACTACTACTCAACCTGAACCTCTTGTTAATAATATTATTCATTCAACCTTTTATTTTGCTTATGAGAGAACAATCAAGTTGAGAATTTTGAGAATCAAGAAATCTTTGAAGAAGATATTGAAGTTATATCTATAGAAAGTCATCACATATGGTAAAAGAAAGTGATCGATTATTGGAAGAGTTGCCTCACCATGAACAAGATACGCTACCTAACCCTAATCAAGAACCTCAGTGGACAATCTCATTGAGACACTTACCCTGCAAGTACCTATTGATGCTAATCCCCAAGTCCAACCAACTTTGGAAGAGATTGAATCCACTAAGGGAAGAGAATGGGTTGTTAAAGGTGATGATGCATAACTTGAGATGGAGATTACCTTAATTACATTTGGCCTTTCATTCACGAAAAGGCCAAGGCATATAAGACTCAACAAATTGAATCAGCCTATGTATCCAAGAAGATTGCTTAAAAGGGAAGAGAACTATTCATTCCACTAATTCCCAGGAAGATTTTATGTCAATTACTAAGTTAGTAGCTTAGGCTAAGAACTCTCATTCCAAAAGACCTAATACTTCACATTTTTCCAAGAAATGAAATAAGAAGATGAAAGATACAAGAGTTCTTAAGCTTTTGAGAGAAGGTGTGAAAGATGCACCTGAACCTACATCACCACAGAAAAAGTTGATCAGTCCTGCTTGTGTCAAGTGGCAATCAATAGTGGCATAGAAAGGATTTTTTTCTTGAGATGAATATTAAAAAAATGGTTTTTATGAGCAAGGTTTGGAATTTTTTCTAGAATAGAATGAATTTTTAACTTCTACATATATGTGAAACCATTTAAGAATATGGTCTTAAAGTTCTTTAAGAACTTACAAAATTCAATAAAGGATACATACCACCAACACTATATGCAAGTTAGAGGACACTATTTTTCATTTAGTCCATAAGCAATTAGAAACTTCCTTCGTCAACAAGAAAGGGATGATTAAAAACTTGTAATATATGTTGATTATCTTGCTACTCAACTAACCAAAAAAATATTAAGAACACTTGGCCTTAGGGTCAAGAGTTCAATGTGTCTAAACTTGAACCTACATATGTTACTCTTCAGGCCATAATAACTAGGAATTTACCACTTAATAACCAAAGAAATATGGTGACAAATAGGATGTTAGCCTACTATACAAGTTGGTATCATTTATTCATTTTATTCTTAGTCAATTAATTTTTGGTGGGATAATTAAACATGAAGAAACCAAGAACATAATGCATGTATTGCCTTTTCCATCCCTCATCTTTCAAATCCTTATTGAAGTATCCTGCCAACCACAAATCTAATTGCAATTGCCAACCACAAATCAAATCCTACGAGTGTTGCCCAATCTGGATTGTAATCATGAGTAGCAACAAAAGATTCTTCAACGACAATGAAACCGAGCTCAATGCCACAAGTTGGCTCTTCTTGCTCAAAATTTTCGAATATTCAGAGTAAAAAAAATGGAGAGTAGAGTGTGAAAGGTGAAAGATAAGAATATTGCTTTTTTGATAGTCTAGTTGATGAACTTTTTTTGTTGTTAGGAAGTTAGTCTAGTGATACTGAAGGTTTCTGGTAACAATTTTTTATTTGTTGTTGATAAAGTTTTTTTAAGGATGGATTGTTAATTTTCTTTTGACATTTCCCTAATATTTTTAATATTATGTGTTTTAATTGTTAATAATTTTTTCTATCTTGTATCAATTGTTGATTCCATGGTTAAAATAAATAATTAGGAGAATGGATTAAGAGGGAGTGTAGAGTTAGTTATCCTTTTTTGATATGTTACTATCTTTTTGTTCAAAAATGCCAAAGGGACAGATTGCTAGCTCTAACTATAACTATCATGTAACACCCCAAACTTGACCTAAACGTTATGGCCAAATTTGTCAGTGTCACATTGAAGTGTTTTTCAAAAACATGATTTCATTGAAAACACGTTCTGTATTAAACTTCTTTGTGATATTAATGAAAATTTGTCGATTGTATTAGATTGTTAAATTACTTTAAAATATTGTTTGATGCGGAAGCATTTCTAACATTTTACGTAAACAAGGTGTTTTGAAAAACATTTATCTTTTGAAAATCCGCGTTTTACTACTATCCGATATGAATCAAGATAATCAAAATCCCAAATTAAAAGTTTAAACTTAAAGAGTCCTTATTACAAAACAAATACCCAAACTAAATCCATAATTACTATAAAGTATTAAATCCAAAATAGCGAGTAGTGTGGCCACCGCTGAGTCCTCTAATGCACCAATCCACCTAAGGTTGGGGATTACCTGTATAGCTAAAACAGAAAGGTGAGTTTATGAAAACCCAATGTGTAATCCCCTAACAAACAACAGTCAATCATACAGTAGATAAATGCAGTTTAGGCTTGAACCCGTTATAATATCAGTATTAGTGTGGGCCTTAGCCCATTACAGTAACTGTATCAATTGGGCCTTAGCCCATAATAGTATCAGTTGGGCCTTATCCCATAACAATATTAGAAATCAGTATGCATGATGCATGTTATCCCAACCAACCCTGCACACCAACTCCGTCCAATCCATCACACCATGTAGGTATAAAATTGACCCACCCAGCCCTACACACTAAGATTAGCACCGGTTGCGACACTAAATAATATTACAGCAAAGCTGCTAGTAATGTGTATGGCATAAAGCCATCAGCAGGTCTACAGTAGTCTTGGGTAACTCGTGCAACCTTACCAGTAATATGAACGGTATAAAGTCATTAATGGGTCCACAGTCGTCTTGGGAAACCCGTGCAACCTTACCAGTAATATGAACGGCAGAAAGCCATCAGTAGGTCCACAGTAGTCTTGGGTGACCCGTGTGACCTTATCAGTACAGTACACTTCCTCCAAAATAATAATCCTATCCCCATGCAACATGTCATGCATCATATCAAAATATCATCCATGTATGCAACATATATAAAATGGCATGCTCGATTACAGTCATACATATCATAAGGGCATAATAGTTATTTCATCATATAGGACGTAATAGTCATTTTATCACATAGGGGCATAATAGTCATTTTACCCTTATAAGGTTATATCGATCATTTTACCTTATAGGGGCATAACTGTCATTTTACCTAATAGGGGTATATCGATCATTTTGCCATATAGGGGCATAATAGTTATTTTACCTAATAGGGGTATATCGGTCATTTTGCCTTATAGGGGTATAGTAGTCATTTTACCTAATCGGTCATGTTACCTCTAAGGGCATATTAGTCATTTAATCAGTTTAGGGTCTAGGTATACTTACCGACCCAACAGTAGGTCCATAGTGGTCTCAGACGACCCGTGCAACCCTTAATAGTCAAACAATGTAAATGGGCCCAAAGCCCATTATGCGGGCCCACACGCTTGTGTGGCCCACGAAGCCCAGAAATGACCTTGACAGTGTGAACAACACAACTGGGTCCAAATCCTCCACACATTCGTGTGGTTTACTCGTGTGGGGCCCACAAGCCCATTGGGCCCACACTGCCCATTTTGGCCCAACATGGCCCAAAACGGCCTAAGCCCATGAGATCGCTCATAGTGGCCTCCATAGTCAAACGCCCTTGTCTCATGCGCTTGGATTACCACATGAGTGATCGCATGCTCGTATAGCATTAACATCCTATTTTCTGGCTTTTTTGCTTTCACTGATTTATGAGAAATATCATTGTGGTTACAAGCCTGATGTGATTTGAAGCTAACCGCACCCGACCACTCCTATATCGTAAATCAATCAAAATCATACTCCTGGTTCTTAGAAGATGCACCAATCAACCTTGATCTCCACCAAAAGAGAGTAATTCGGTGATGTAGCAAACCAAGAATTGAAGAGGGAGATTGAACTAACAATAGTCGGCCAACAAAATGTGCAAGAAAATGCACAACCTACTGGAAGCGAAGGGAAGAATAGAGAAGGGAAAAATCAATAAGAATGCAACAAGTAAGATGCAAAGAGGGATTTGCCCAAAAATCGAAAGACCAGAGAGGGGGAGATTTGGCAATGGGAGAAGGAAAGGAAAATAGTAATGAGCTACTATCCGATGATAAAGGAAGTAACAAAACAGACCAAAAAAAAGGGGGAAGGAGATAATTAAAGTTTAGGAATGGTAGAAACAAAATGACAATAACAAGAAGAATGAGGAAGAAATCGATAGTAGAGGGAGAGCTTTTAGAACACATTTGGCAACAAAATAAAAGAAGAACAAAAACAAAATTGAGGAGCCAACACACCCTACCAAAATTTTGAGTCAAAGATAGTTCCAATTTCGGTTCAAACACTAAACAAGCCTAAAAACTCTCCACAATATACTCCCAAAATTTGGCTAACACTATCACCTTTTCAAAATCCCTCATTTCCCTCCTCAAATCTCTCTACAAATCACTTAAACCAATCCCTCTATAACTCAATTCAAATTCCCCTCAACCACTTCAGTATTTCAGTCAAACCACAACACTCCCATGGTACAGTAGCAAAATAAAACACTCCACTACACTCACTAGGATTTGAACCTCAGTCCTCAAGCATAGATGACACGCCACTTATCCCCAATACCAATAGGCTCTTTGTGTCATGGTTTACTCACATTTATTTAAAAACCTACTAACTGTAGGCAAGGGTTTATTCCTTAAAAACAAAACTTTTTGCACTTGCTCAGGCTTGAACCCAAGACTTCTCAAACTCTTCCTAGGACACTTAACTACTGAAACAGATACAGATTTGTGTAACTTTCTTGCACAACTAAATATTTATGTGCAGCCTCCTAACTATTCCCATGCTCAAGGCCCAATACTTCTAGGCCCAAATTCAGGGTGTTACAATTCACCCCTCCTTAAAAAAATTTTGTCCCTAAAATTTCCAACTATCAGATCAGTCGCATAACACAGACTACACCACTATGCTCCTGCTAAACACTTTAGTTCCAAAATACTACTACTTTTACCTTGTGTGGCCTCTTGTACCCCTTCTGCGGGTACCTCAGGTGCTCATTGTCTAATTGCACTTTATCTAAATTAACAGTTTTATGCGGCTCAATTTACAGTTCTAGTTGTTTATTAACAGATATTTTATGGAGAACGCATCATAAGTATAGGGTTTTATTCTCACGCAACGCAGTGTCTATTGGTGTCTACCGGTTTCTCTATAATTTCAGTATACACTACTAAGGAGTTTGTAGTACGGTGTACTACCTACAGCAGTCTTAGTAATCCTACCTATGGCAGTTTCAAAAAAAAATCAAAAATATAGTTTTCAGAGAGAACTTACAGGATCAGCGCGAAGACTTGGTGTACCACACATTCAGTAAAACAAAACATTCGAAACCGTTCTTTTCAGCGATTTTCAAGATTCAGAAGAAGCCCAAATCCACAATCGAGTTTTGCAACTTGACTCTGATACCACTAATGGCCGAATCTGGCGGTGTCACATTGAAGTATTTTTTGAAAACATGATTTCATTGAAACCCGTTCTGTGTTAAACCTCTTTGTGATATTAACAGAAATTTGTCGATTGTATTAGATTGTTAAAATACTTTAAAACATTATTTGATGTGGAAGTGTTTCTAACATTTTCCATAAACGAGGTGTTTTGAAAAACATTTATCTTTTGAAAATCCGCGTTTTACTACTATCCGATATGAATCAAGATAATCAAAATCCCAAATTAAAAGTTTAAACTTAAAGAGGCCTTATTACAAAACAAATACCCAAACTAAATCCATAATTACTATAAAGTATTAAATCCAAAATAGCGAGTAGTGTGGCTACCGCTGAATCCTTCGAAGCACCAATCTGCCTAAGGTTGGGGATTACCTGTACAGTTAAAACAGAATGGTGAGTTTACGAAAACTCAATGTCTAATCCCCTAGCAAACAAACAGTCAATTATACAATAGATAAATGCAGTTTGGGCCTGAGCCCATTACAGTATTAGTATCAGTGTGGGCCTTAGCCCATTACAGTAATAGCATCAATTGGGCCTTAGCCCATAACAGTATCAGAAATCAGTATGAATGATGCATGTTATGGCCGAATCTAGCTGTGTTACATTGAAGTGTTTTTCGAAAACATGATGTCATTGAAAACTCATTCTGTATTAAACCTCTTTGTGATATAAACGAAAATTTTTCGATTGTATTCAATTGTTAAAATACTTTAAAACATTGTTTGATGCGGAAGGGTTTCTAACATTTTACGTAAAAGAGGTGTTTTGAAAAACATTTATCTTTTGAAAATCCACGTTTTACTACTATCCGATAATAAAGGCAGCAGCGAAACAGACCAAAAGAAAAGGGGACGAAATAATTAAAGTTCGGAAGGGTAGAAACAAAACGACAATAATAGGAAGAATGAGGAAGAAATCGATAGTAGAGGGAGAGCTTTTAGAACACATTTGGCAACAAAACAAAATTAGAACAAAAACAAAATTGAGGAGCCAACACAACCCTACCGAAATTTTGAGTCAAAGATAGTTCCAATTTCGGTTCAAACACTAAACAAGCCTAAAAACTCTCCACAATATCCTCCCAAAATTCGGCTAACACTATCACCCTCCCTCCTCAAATCTCTTCTCAAATCACCCAAACTGATCACTATCACCCTCCCTCCTCAAATCTCTTCTCAAATCACTCAAACTGATCCCTCAACAACTCAATTCAAATTCCCCTCAATCACTTCAGTATTTTGGTCAAACCACAACACTCACATGGACAGCAGCAAAATAAAACACTCCACTACGCTCACCAGGATTTGAACCTCAGTCCTTAAGCATAGATGACACGCCACTTATCCCCAATACCAGTAGACTCTTTGTGTCATGGTTTACCCACATTTATTTAAAAACCTACTAACTGTAGGCAAGGGTTTATTCCTTAAAAACAAAACTTTTTGCACTTGCGCAGGCTTGAACCCAAGACTTCTTAGACTCTTCCCAGGACACTTAATGTAACACCCCCACGCCCGAGACCGTCACCAGAGTCGAGCTTGAGGTGTTACCGAATATAATTTATCATTTAAACAACTTTACATCATTTATTTTGACTTTCGGAATAAGCAGTTTTTCTGCATCATGGTCTCTAAAAAAATCATATCTCAAGTTACGAAAGTCGAAATCAAGATCCGTAAATTTTCCCTGAATCTAGACTCACATATCTATCTACTAATTTTTTTCTAAAATTTTTGGTTGGGCCAATTAGTACAGTTTATTAGTTAAAGTTACCCCTGTTTCAGGACTTGACTTCACTGACCTCTACTTACTACGAACCACTTTTCTCCATGTACAAAATTCATATAACTATACCGTTTATTTCTATTAAAATTAGATTCAATAAGGATTCTTAGAATATAAATTACACCTCCTAATTATTTTTTTACAATTTATAGTGAATTTTCAAATTTGGAACAGGGGATCCAGAAATTGCTCTGGTCCTGTTTCACTAAAACTCAAATATCTTATAACATATAACTTTTTTACCATATTGCTTTTTCCATTTGAAAGTAGACACAATAAGCTTCAATTTCATAGTTAATTCTTCACCTAATTCATTTTCTACTATTTTTGGTGATTTTTCAAACTCACGTCGTTGTTGCTGTAGTGTTCTATTTTATGGCAAGTTTCATCTTTTTATGAATTCTCATGAACTATATAACATATTAAACTCACAAGGCATCCAACATTATCTAGGCTAGCCATACCAATTACTAATCATTATCAAGCATTTTCTCAACCAAACCACAACCATATCACAAGATTATTTACACAAAACAAGTATATTGCTATACATGCCATACATCAAAACATACAAACCAATATACCAATTCTTCCTCGGATAGTGTGAGCGTTTCTTCGACCTTCCCGATATCCAAGTTGGCTCGCTAAAAACTACAATGAATGAAAAGGAGGGAGTAAGCATAAATGCTTAGTAAGTTCACATGCAAATAACAAGTAACATAACAAAGCAATTATATCAACAACAATAGCATGATAACACCAAGATACAAACCACATTTCTAGCTATCGTGTATCATCTTACCACCTTATTTCTATTATATCAAGTTTCAACCCGAGGGTTAAGTACATACCTGTCCAAATTGTCCATTTCACAACACTTACCAAAATATCATTTTCATCTTGAGTATTCTTCCATTCCGCTAGAATTTTACCCGTTGAACACATCGGAATATAACTCGGATACACGGATCATTTGCACATAAGTGCCACATATGTAATCAATCAATCATGTAACCCGCCCATAAGCGAACTCGGACTCAACTCAACGAGCTCGGGCGTTCGCATCCATAAGTGAACTCGGACTCAACTCAACGAGCTCGGATGCCTAGTTACATCTCACGAACTCGGACTCAACTCAACGAGTTCGGACATTTGCATCCATAAGTGAACTCGGACTCAACTCAACGAGTTCGGATGCCCAACCATCCTAGTGACATGTCACTTGTATCCTAATCTATTCCCAAGGTTCAAACGGGATTTTCCTCAATCACACATTTCCCCGTCGTTCTCCTCGGAATATCGGAACCAATACGTTGCTTGCATCTCATACTTATCAATTTAATCGCATACTTTTCATACCAATACATAATATTTCACAAAGCATAATATTCATAATAACAAGTATCATATCATATAAATAGCATTAAATCACTTAAAATAGCAATTATGTTACATTATTTACACATGAACTTACCTCGGTACAAAATATAGCAATTTTGCAATTTAGTCCAAAATCTTTTCTTTTCCTCGATCAAGGTTGATTCCACGTCTTTCTTGATCTAAAATAACACATTTAGCTTATTTAATACTCTCATTATCAAAATAGTCCTAAATTCAAATTTTGACAAAATTAAAATTTTGCCCCTAAACTTTTGCATATTTACACTTTTGCCCCAAAGTTCAGAAATTAAATTTTATCACAAATTCTTATGTTTTAGGACATGCTGATCATTTATTTACCATTAGCAAGCTCAAATTCCCACTAAAACACATACTTATAAACAATATGTACTTTTACCGATTAAGCCGTTTTACTCGTTTTTACTTAAAACCGAGTAGCACAAGTTGTCTAACATAATTTAAAACCTCATATTCTATCATAAAACATCAAAATACAAAAATTTCACCTATGGGTATTTTTCCAAATATGAACCCTAACTTAAATTATTGCTAATATAAGCTTTATCGAGTTACCGGGACTACAAAAACGTAAAGAACATTAAAAACGGGGCTTGGAATCACTTACTATGAAGCTTGGAAGCTTGAAACAAACCCTAGCTATGGAGAACCCTTGAAATTTCGTGGTAATGAAGAAGATGACCAATTTTCTGTTATTTTTCCCTTTTTATTTCATGTTAATATCCAAAAGACCAAAATGCCCCTCCTTACTAAACTTTCAAAAATTCCATCCATGTCCAAATTTTGTCCATGAACTTAAAATTGGTCAAATTGCTATTTAAGACCTCCTAATTAATATTCCAAAGCAATTTCATACTAGAAACTTCTAAAATGCAAGTTTTGCAACTTATTCGATTTAGTCCCTAATTTCAAATTAAGCACTTTACGCTTAGAATTTCTTCACGAAATTTTCACACCATCATAAAATCATATTATAAACATCAAAATAATTATAAAATAATTATTTCTACCTCGAATTTGTGGTCAGGAAACCACTATTCCGATTAGGCCCTAATTCGAGATATTACACTTAACCACTGAAATAGATACAGATTTGTGTCACTTTCTTGCACAACTAAATATTTATGTACAGCCTCCTAACTATTCCCATGCTCAAGGCCCAATATTTTTAGGCCCAAATTCGGGGTGTTGCATATCAGCTGCAACGTTAATTGCAACTTAAAAAACATCTGACCAAATCTTTTTAAACATTTAATTCTTGATCTTTGAATATTTCTAGTAACTCATCAATAAAGACATTATGTGCAAGAATTAAACCAAGTAAGGACTAGATCCAGCCTTTCAATACACTCAAAGTTCCTTCAAACAACATATTTGATCTTCAAATAAGTTTGGTGACTGGAAAATCTCTTTCGAATATATCTCTTTCAAATGTACACTTTATTAACGGCTTTTTAGTGGCTATTTTAGTAGAATTAAATCTTCATATTGATTGTAACTAAACAAGCCTTATATGTCTATATTGATGGCTTAAGTATGCTAAATATACAAGAAAGAGAGAGCTTTATTTGTTCAATTAGGAACCTTTTTTTTGCAAAAAATTGTAAGTAAATCAAATTGTGTTTATCGATTTACATATAAGTTTTTATGGGGAAAATCATTAAAGAAGAACAATCTAAATTCTAGGCACAAGAGTGAGGTTGCAATTTGGTGAGTGAGTTGAACTTAAATCACAACTTTAACTTAGTTATAGCGAATTACTCTCTAGGCAAGACCTCGCAAACATAAGAATTTTTCAAACTATGTGAACAATTTTCTAGTATCCATAGTTGTTTTTATAACTAGGAGCAACATCATCTAGTTACAACTAAACAAACATTTGACAAGTAAAAATAAAAATCTTTCATTTTTAAATTTAAATGATCTTCATATGAAGGATATTGTATTCAAAAATCAATTCTCAAGTTTAATTCTTGAAAATAAGATTAAACAATAAAAAAAATCAAAAGCATATGTGATTATCAAGATTCAAAATAAAAAATTTCCAATTTCCAATTTCTAATTGAAGTTTTTTCTTTAGTAAGATAAGGTTGTAACATTAACTTTTGAAACTTGTATTCAAGCCAAACCAGTTTTTGAACTAGAAGCAATCTTAAACAATTAATTTTTACCTTTAAACTGGATTATTATGTTTAATCATAAAACAAGATCTGATATAAAACTTAACAAACTATAAATCAGGATCTGTCATGTCAAATCATAAGAATAAATCAAGAATAAAACTAGATGTGGTAGCGTACCTAAATCTATCAATTTTTGAAAATCTTCATATCTTATGGCTTTAATCTTCCAAATTAGAACACCAGTAACTTAGAGAAGGTGGCTCTATCTTTTATAAAGATGAATATTAGAAAAGTTGGAGATGTGTAATTTGAGGACTACGACCCTAATATATAACTTTTACACATTAACCTTAATTTTTAATCAGCCTATCATCAATTAGAAATTAGTTACTAGAGTATCTACACATATTTGGCTCATAATTTATTTAATAACTAAAGCCCCATAAACCTTAACCAAATTAGATCACTTTTAATTTGGGCTAATCTTTTATGATAGTAAATAATAACATGTAATTACTATTATTATATATGTGATGGCCATATTTTCCGACAATTTCATACTTGGACCACATATATATATTAATTACTCTATAAGTACATGTCATTATATAACCTTATGAGCTCAAAACTTTATTATCATATCCAACAGGTATTTCGAACAATCGCGTCCATTAATTATGTTAACATAGAACCAAGGTGAATTTCGTTACATATATCGTAACTAAATCCATCCCTGATCATGTATATTAACATAATCAAATAACATAGATTAAGTATGGATGTGTCGCATGGAAATTAAATGCAATACAAACCAACCATGCAAAAAATTAGAGTGTGAATAAATCAAATAAACTTTATTTTTGCAGAAAAACCTTAAGTTGAAATAACCAACAATATGTCTATAACAAAAAAGCATTTAAAATTACAAACTTCTACTAAAACTGAATATCCTGGAATGACATTACACCCATATGAGTAGTGTGCTCTTATAAAACCTTGGGGGTAGTCCCTTAGCAAAAGGGTCCGCAATCATAGAGTTTGTCTCAATATGCTTTATAGGCACCTAACCAATTTGAAATTTTACTTTAACAATCAGGAACTTAAAGTCAATGTGCTTTGACTTTAATGTGCTCCTGTTGTCATTGGAATAAAGGACTACCAACTATTGTCACAATTTGCACCCTGGTAACAAAAATTTGCATCAATTTTCCATTAAAATCAGAGTTTGCATACTTGATTATCTCTAACTTATCGAACTCTCTGATATGTGAGCATGTAATATTTTGTTCTCTGAATATACTTCATAACCCTCTTGGCCGTTATCCAATGGTCCATACCAAAGTTGCTTAAATGTTTGGCAAATATCCCAACAATGTATGCAATATCCGGACGTGTACATACTTGATATACATTATACTCCCAAAAACTGATACATAGGGAATCTTTTGCATTTCTTGAATTTCAAGGTTACTTTTAGGGTATTTAGTAAGATTAAAATTTTCTCCTTTAGCAATAGAGGCATCACCTAGTTAACATATAACACCCCAAACTCAGCCTAGACGTTATGGCCGAGTCTGGAGATGTCACATGGAAGGGATTTTGAAAACGGAGTTAACTCAATAAAAACCTTTAGTTTATGATCTCTTAATCTCATTCGTTTATTTGTAAAACACATATTTTACCAATCGATTTGCCTTAAAACAAATCTTTTTGGCAGAAGCTTAAGAAAAACGATTGTCTTTAAGAAAATGGTTCAAATTTTTAGGAAACCTTGTTTTTATAAAACTGTCGTTTCAAAGAAAGCATTTGATGAAGCATGCATAAAAACAAGTAACAAAAACAAATCCCACAGTTAAAATTCCATACAGTCCAAAGTGTCCTAAAATTTACAAACTCTCATTTATAAATCAAACTCAAATTGAACCTGAACACAACAAAAATCAGTTTATGGCAAGTGGTCACCGTCAAGTCCTCTGCTGCACCGATCCGCCTAAGACTAGGGATTATCTATATAGATTAAATAGAAATGAGTGAGTTTACGTAAACTCTGCTTGTAACCCCATAGAATTAACCATGCACACAATCAGGAAATTAGAATCAGATAGTTACAGACTTGGGCTTAAGCCCATTACAGATACAGAAGCAGATTTGGGCCTAAGCCCATTACAGATACAAATACAAGTACAGATACAAATGTGCATATCATAATCAGAGTGTAGAAATCAGAAATCAGGATCCTACCCCTATCCTCTACACACCATCTCCGACCATTCCTACACATTGTGTGGGGTTTAAAAACACCCATCCAGCTCTACACACCATATAGTATCGATGCGGCACATAACAGATATAATATGCAGCTGCGCTGCCAGATAGTAGGCGTAAATTGCCTTTTGGATCACTTCCACCAAAATACATCATCCCACTCTAATAACAGAAACAGAAACAGAATAGATAAACAATTCAACATGCTCAACATGCTAATCATCAAATATCAAATAAGCATACAGAACAGCAGTCAGACAAGCATAGTATAGAATAACAGTTTACAAGAATATCTTATCATACAGAATTGGGTTTATTTGGCTCTTACTAACCCTATTGTAGGCCTACAATCATTTGGAACGACCCGTGTAGCCTTAGGGAAAAGTTTAGGTAAATGAGCCCACATACAGAGATTGCCCTTACCCCCGTGGATCACATGGATTGGCCTAGAAACCCACACATCTGTGTGGACTGCCCGTGTGGGCCTACAAGCCTGTGTAGCCAATACAACCCATTTTGGTCTAGCCCGTGTGGCTCATACAACCACACCTGGCCATCACACAGTCGTGTCTTACGTACAGTCCAGCCTTTGTCTTTCACACGGTTATGTCATCGCACATGTCCTACCACACGGACGACCACACGCCCATGTGGCGTCAATAGCGAGGTTTTTTAGCTTTTACCAAAACCTTATTTTCTACGTTTCGGGTACACACCTAGTATTGTTTCACTGTAAAAACACTCTCGAGTGCTCCAAGACCTGAAATCAATATTCCCAATCACCGGTTAGCCATCAATTTATGACTCGATACCAAAATCCCAAACCAACACTCAAAACTTACTAACGAAGAAAACACTGCTATTATCGATCAAGCAAACAGTGTAAAAAACACTGAACACTGCCTTCTCCTACACCTTAAATATGCAAAATTTAACTTCTTAACTTATGAAACGAAACACCAAAACCAAAAATTAAACCCTATCAATGAATTGAAACAAAAGTACACAACAGGTGCTAAAACCACTTACCCGAACAGTGCAATACACCAAACTAACGAGTAGAAGGGACATGATCCAAGGCAACGGAATCGTGGGGAGGAAGAGGAAAAAGGCAATAACTTGGAGAAAAGAAAATGTCCAAGAAGGGAAAAATTTCGGCAAGAGAGGGAAAGAGAAAATCAAAATCCAAAAGATAAAAATAAAAAAATAAAAAAAAAACAAAAGATATGATAACATCCCTTAATTTTCTCCCTACTTCCCACTAACTCACAACCTCCTAAGTCTTTTAGCCTAGCTGAAACTCTAGTCACTAATAGATCAAAAAAAAAAACCCATGCTAGCATAGGGACTCGAACACTGGACCTCCAACAAACCAACACACAGACTCCTTTACAACTTGAACCAGTAGGCTCATTCTGATATGGTTTTACAAATAACTAAATACCAGCCCACTGAGCAAGGATAAGGCTTAAGTCAGAAAAATACCAAAATTTACCAAAGGTAAGGCTTGAACTTGGGACCTCCCACACACATCTAGAACACTTAACCCTTGAAGCAGATATAGATTTATGTCAAATATTTACGGATACAGAAACTTAAAACTTGGGGCATTACAACTCTACCCTCTAAAAGAAATTTTGACCTCGAAATTTACCTAATCAGAACAGATGAGAATACTGCTGACGCATCAAATCCTTAGGTTCCCACGTCGTTTCCTCAGTGCCATGATTACGCCATATCACTTTCACTAACGGAATGGACTTTTTTCGCAGAAACCCTTACGTCGCGATCTAGAACCTGAACCGGCTCCTCCTCAAAGGTCAAATCTGGTCTAACCTTAATCTCCTCAATAGGGACAATGTAAGATGGGTCAGATTGATACCGTCTCAGCATCGAAATGTGGAACATATTGTGAATACGGTCTAACTCAGGAGGTAGCTCAAAACTGATAAGCAAACAGCCCCACTCACTTTAGAATCTGGTACAACTCAATAAACTGAAGGCTTAACTTACCCTTATGACCGAACCTCGAAACCTTCTTCCATGGAGAGACCTTAAGAAACACAAAGTCCTCTATGGAGTACTCAATCTCTCGCCTCTTCAGATTTGCATACGATTTTTGCCTATCAGAAGCTACTTTCAGATGATCCCAAATTAGTCTAAATATATCCTCGCTGTTAGAAACCAAGTTAGGACCTAAAATTTGACGTTCACCCAACTCAATCCAACATAAGGGAGTACGACACTTACGACCATACAGAGCTTCATAAGGTGCCATCTGAATGCTAAACTAAAAGTAGTTATTGTAGGCAAACTCTATTATCGGCAGATAATCCTCCTAACTACCTTGAAAATCGATCACACAACTCCGTAACATATCCTCTAGTATCTAAATCACCCTCTCAGGTTGACCATCAGTCTGAGGATAGAACATAGTACAGAAGTACAATCTTGAACCTAGAGCCTCGCGCAATTTCTTCTAGAAATGAGAAGTCAAGCGAGGATCTCTATCATAAATTATCAAGATAGGAACCCCATGCAGTCTTACTATCTCAGAAATGTATAGTTTCGCTAACTTCTGAAGAGAAAAATCTATCCTAAATAAAATGAAGTGCACAGATTTGGTGAATCGATCTACGATGACCCAAACAGAATCCTTCTTTATGGGAGTCAAGGGCAACCCACTAACAAAATCCATCGTCACTCGTTCCCATTTCCATAAGGGAATCTTAACCGACTGTAAAAACCCTGAAGGCAACTGATGCTCAGTCTTAACTTGTTGACATGTCAGACATCAAGCAACAAAATCCGTAACCTCACGCTTCAACCCCGGCCACCAATACAACTCACGAAGATCATGATACATCTTATTTCCACCGGGGTGCATAGCATAAAGGCTACTATGTGCCTCCCTCAAAATTCATTGTCTCAAGTCCACATCATTTGGCATACAAATTTGGCCTCAGACACATAATACCCCATCACTATTTAGTCCAAAATCTGTAGTGCTACCACTCTCAACCTAATGAAACCGTAAACCTAGAGTCTCATCCACCAACTGTTTATCTCAAATCTGATTAATCCGAGTCAGCTTGACTTACAACTCAGCCAACAAACTCCCATCATCAAACAAACTAAGGCGAACAAACATCACCCTTAGATCAGACATTGCTCTTTGACTTAGAGCATCAGCCACCACATTGGCCTTACTAAGATGATACTCGATGGTGCAGTCATAGTCTTTAAGCAGCTCGATCCAACGACGCTACCTAAGGTTCAACTCCTACTAAGTAAGGAGATACTTGAGGCTCTTGTGATCCTTGTAGACAATACACCTCTCACCATACAGATAATGGCTCTAGATTTTCAATGCAAACACCACTGCAGCCAACTTAAGATCATGCGCCGGATAGTTTGCCTCGTGCATCTTAAGCTAACGGGACGTATAAGCCACGACCTTACCATCCTGCATCAAAACATAACCCAATCTCACATGTGACGCATCACTGTATACCATAAACTCCTTGCCGGATTCAGGCTGTATCAAAATAGGAGCCTGAGTCAGAATAGACTTGAGCTTCTTAAAGCTTGATTGCTGTGCATCAATCCAAACAAATGGAACACCCTTATGTAGAAGCTTAGTTAGCGGTGCAACAATCAGTGAGAAACCCTCGACAAATCACTGATAGTATCCCACCAGACCCAGAAAACTACAGATTTTAGATATATTCTTAGGATTTTTCCAATCCTACATAGCCTCAATCTTTCTAGGATTGACTCGGATCCCTTCAGCAAAAACTACGTGCCCTAGAAAAGTTACTTCATGTAGCTAGAACTCACACTTACTAAATTTAGCATAAAGCTACTTCTCTCGAAGAATCTGAAGTACCACCCTGAGATGTTCATCATGTTCATCTTCAATCTTAGAATATACCAATATATCATCAATGAAGACCATGACGAACTGAGTCAGAAATGGCTGAAAAACTCTATTAATCAAATCTACAAATGCCATCAGCGCATTTGTTAGACCAAAGGGTATAACTAGGAACTCATAATGCCCATAACAAGTCCTAAATGTAGTCTTATACATACCAGCTTCTTTAACCCTCAACTGATGATATCCAGATCAAAGATAAATATTAGAGAATACAAAAGCTCCTTGGGACTAATTAAATAGGTTGTCAATCCTCGGAAGTGGATACTTATTTTTCACTATTAGCTTATTCATCTGCCGATAGTCGATACACATCCTCATGATCCCATCGTTCTTCTTAACAAACAAAACTAGTGCTCCCTATGGAGACATACTAGGGCGAATGAAACCACGGTTTAACAACTTTTAAATTTGGGCCATAAGTTCTGTAAGCTCCTTTGGTGCCATACGATATGGAGCGATGGACACCGGAGCTGTACTCAGAAGAAGTTCAATCCCAAATTTCACTTCCCAATTTAGAGGTAATCATAATAATTTCTCTAGAAAAACTCTAAAAAATCCCTTACCGTTCTGATATCTCCTAAAGAAAAGTCTCCAGAAGTAGAAACACTAACATAGGCCAGAAAATGCCTCACACTCATTCTGAACCAGTTTCTCAGCCACAAGTGCGGAGATTACATTAGATAGATAATCTTAATGCTCTCCAATTATAACCACTTCATCATCCTCCTCAGTTCTCAGAACAACCCTAACCCCTCAAGTCGCACAATCTAGAGTAACTTGGTGCTTAACCAGCCAATCCGTTCCCAGTATCAAATCGAACTCCCCAAACAGAAGCTCCATTAAGTCTGCCAGAAATACTACCCCTTGAACCACTTAAAGAACATCTCTATATAGCTTACTAACCCCCAAAGATTGCCCCAACGGACTCAGTACAGTAATCTCACTCGAAGTGCTCTCAACTGAAATCTCCTAGTTTTTAGATATGGTGCTAGCTATATAGGGATGAGTAGAACTAATGTAACACCCTAAATTTGGGCCTAATAGGAATGGGCCTTATGCATCGGAGCCGTAGGAGGCTACACGTAAAAGTTTATGTGTGCAAGAATTATCATAAATGAAGGCTTGTTTCAAGGGATTAAGGGTCCTGAGAAGTGTTGGAGAAGTCTTGGGTGTAAACCTGGGCCTTAGTAAAAATTTATGTTTTTCTCTTAAAAGAGCCTTGACGTTAGTGGGTAAGCCTTAAGAATATTTTTTGTGAAAGCATGACACAATGAATTGATAAACGACAAATTATACATATATTTACCTCATGTTTAACCTATATTTTGGATGAATTATCATTAGATTTGTGAGAATTAGTGCTCTTAATCCTTCTATTCCATGTCTTATACTCAGGAGAGCACAGGGAAGAGAAAAGAACGAGAAACGGGCCAAAAATAGAGAAAATGGGCCAAATGAGAAAACGACACGGCCCAAGGATTTACCACACGGCCGTGGCACACGACCGTGCCACACAAAGTCCAACACGGCCTAACCCCGACAAGCACGGCCAGACCACACGGCCGTGCCACCATCAACAGGCCCGCATACGGCCTCTTGTTGAAACCATACGGGCGTGTCCCTGTCATGAGGAAGTTCAGTTCTACTCGAAAAAGGATACTTAGGGGTTAAGAAAGCCCTTCTAAACTCTATATAAAGACCCTAGGAGGTAACTTCAAGGGCATGCTTATTTCCCGCTAAGGGAGTACTCTTTTCTCCCAAAAGGAGCGCCATATTTCTGCCAACACAAGGAGTGAAAGCAAGGAATTACTCCAAGCGAAGCCGATTGATTCATCCCAGAAGCCAGAATTCTATATCAAGACAGAGGATCTCCCTAAATTCCTTTAGAGGTTTTTTGGTTCTTTATGTTTTGTTATCTTATTTCTTTTGAGATGTTTTCTTTATTAATTATGAACTAAACCTCTCAAATACTTGAGGGGGATGAAGCCTAAGACAGATCTTGTTATTATTTATTCTTGAATTATATGATAAATACTTGAATTGTTCTTAATTATGTGTTCTTCATTGTTGATTTAATAGTCCTAGATATTACTTCAAGAAACTGATGTGCTTAGGCAGAGGATCAAAAGTCCCTGTTTTAAGAGTAGATCTACTATAATTAAGCGGAGTTGCATGCAACCCTAGACATAGGGCGACATAAATCTGCCGGATTAGGGTCGAACCTAATAGGGGGATCCATAGATCGAATTAATGCAACCTAGGGGTGTTAATTAATAAAGAAACTTTAGTTAACCACCTAGGATTAGTTGTTCTTATCCTCGACGGAGGTATTAACATAGGTTAGGGATCTCTACGGATCAAGTCAAGTGAAGAAATTGTCTAGTTCAAGAAGTTAATAACAAGTGAAGTCTAGGTGGATTCTCCCTTGAGTATTGCTTATATCAATCAGCTTTTCCCAAAGAGTCCTTCCCCACTTTACTTTTTGTGCACTTTTAGTTTAGTTTTAGAATTAGTTTGAAACAACCCTATTTTATTTTTAGGCTAGATAATAGAAAGGAAGTAAGTACTAGTACTTTTGGTTCCCTTGGGTACAATAACTCGGTCTTACTGCTAAACTATACTACTTTCGATAGGTGCGCTTGCCTTTAAATCGTGATATTAGTTAGTTTTTGGTGTGATCAGTTTTTATAAATTTTATTACTTAATATCGCGAGTATCAGGAATCATGTGGTCTAGTGGCAAGGAGGCGTTAAGAGTATGCATGTGGTTCGAGGTTCAAGTTATGGCGTGAGCAGAATTTTTTATTATATCTTGAATGAACCTGGATATTGGCAGGAAGGCTTTATAAATATTTGGGGATAAAATGTGACACAAGTTGAGCCTGTGGTCCAGTGGTTGTGGCGTCATTAAGGTGGTAAGGGATCTTGGGTTCGAGTCACTCTATGCTCAAAGGAGTATTTATTTTACTCCTTTACTGTGAGGTGGTAGAGTTCGAGTGAAAGACTGCTGGCGAGGAAGTTTGGATTGGTCTTGAGTTGTTGGGCGAAGATTGTGCAGCATATCAAGTAGGAAATCAAGGGAAAGGATAGAGAGTTGGTAGTTGGCCGAATATGGGACTCCTTATTATGCATATTCGGTCATAGGACCTTTTTCTCATATTGTCGAATTCTTTTGTGACATTTAGGGGTTCTCCTTTTTTTCTTTTTCTCATTTCTCTGTATTGCTATTCATATACTGAAAACTGACCACTTGTGCAACTTTTCTGTCATTTTTGGCAAGCGTTGAGTGCTCTTTCATTTGTTCGTTTTCTTTTCTGTTCTTTCCTCCTTGCTATTTTTCTAACCAACTATTCCTTCCCTCTTCTCAATCCTTTCTTCTTTTCTTGATTCTCTACCAAGCTATAGCCAAATCTTCTGTTGTTCAACACTATTATTTGTAAGCTGTACATCTCTCTCTATCATCTATTGCCGATGCTGTTCACATTTCTTTCTCTTATCACAAGTTACGGTTTCATCTTTTCTTTATTGCATAAATCAAGTGTAAGTAATGGTGGTTCTTTTATTTGGTCTTCATTGCTGGTGTTATTTCTTTCATACCTACTAAATCTCCCATCTTTTCGCTTAGTAGGTTTGCTCGAGTTTTGATAAAGGGGGCAAGTGGCGTGAAGCAATCGACATCTTACTCTTAGTCTTGATCTAAGTAAGTGTTCTTGGCTTGCTATGTTGAAGGTCGAATATTCTTTCTGGTTTATGTCTTACCAAGTGTGGCTTTAACCATATGTTTTAGCAACCTCTTTTTAGTAAGGCTTTTGTAAACACAGATATGTCAAAGGGTATATACTTTGTTACTGAATAGGGAGTTTAGCAAGGCTTTATCATTTAAGGTATGTACTAGGTAGGTTCAATTTCGATATTTGCAAGGCTTGTTAACTCTTGGTAATCGAATGGCTAATCGGGTACCCTTTTTTAAATATAGGTTCTATGTTAGAGGGCTGCTATGTTTCTCTCCATCAAGTGTGTACACACACCGCACACACTACGGATCGGCCAAAGCCGAAATCTCAAAAAGTCAAAATCTCGAAAAGCCGAAATACCGAAAAGTTAAATGTCAAAATTTTGGCTACGGTAACCACACGAGTGTCAAACACTCGTGTGGAAAGATCAATACGATGACAGAGTGTAACACTCCAAACCCGGCCCAGACGTTATGGCCCAATCTAGCGTGTCACATGACTTACGACTCGCTATGTGTTCTTTGCTTAAAGAGATTAAAGTGTTTTTTTGTAAAAACAGGGGTTTATCGAAGAGTTGGTTATTTAAGTCCTTAGATTATCCATTTGTTACGTTTGTTGTGTTTGAAAACATTCATTAAATTTGGAAAACCTGCGCGGCCTACATCTAGCAGTTTCGACATAATATTAGTAAACCAGTAAATAAAAACCATAAAAGAAATTTAAGGAGCGGCCTTATTACAACTTTAAACCCAAAATTTTAAAAACTAAGTAAACAAAATAAACCAGCTAAAAATAGAACCCAACTTTGTAGATGATGTGGCCACTCTGAATCCCTCACAGCTCCAAGCCCACTACGGTTGGGGATTACCTACAGAGATGAAAATAAGGGTGAGTTTGATAAACTCAGTGTGTAACATAATCCCAACCATAGCCCAAAACAGATCAAGCCTTAGAATTAGATTTAATTGGGCCTTGGCCCAGTACAAAAATCAAGATGAAGCCCATAGGCCCATAACTGATACAGAACAGATATATACATCATGTATGCAAAAAGCCCAACCCAGATCCATCCATAACACCTCCGTACCAGCCTCACACCATGTGGAGAGACTACTCGACCAACCCACCTGCTACACACCACAGAAATTGCAGCAAGGCTGCCAGATATTGTGACGAAGTCACCAGATACAGATATATGTGGCGAGGCCACCAGAACAGATATATGTGGCGAGGCCACCAGAACGCTTCCTCCATCAATATAACCCATAACCCATGCAACAGAAATATATGTCATGGCATACATCAAACATAATCAGAATATCATGCATCTCAGATAAGATCAACCCTAGGGGTATATTGGTCATTTGTGCCTAGGGGTATAATGGTAATTTTCCAAGCTTAGGGGTATTTTAGTCATTTTAACGATTTTCAGATATTTTATGTATATCAAAGTGACTATTTGTCCATAAATTGTTACAGAAGTCCATTTTAACTTAGTTTCCAGTTTTGCCCTTTTAGGCCCAAAACCCTCTAAT
Organism: Gossypium stocksii; assembly: GCA_020496765.1. Classification (NCBI taxonomy): domain Eukaryota; kingdom Viridiplantae; phylum Streptophyta; class Magnoliopsida; order Malvales; family Malvaceae; genus Gossypium; species Gossypium stocksii. The sequence continues at coordinate 68,292,788 of CM035622.1, forward strand.
GGGCCCTACAGTGTCTACTAGTACCTTAAGCCCGTTTAATCCAATTTTACGTCCAGATCATAGATTTTTAACCATATTAGTTCCTACAGTTGTCAGAACGCCTTTAATGACAATGTTTACCTCTATGGGCCCAGAAGCCCATTGGGCCAACTTGGTCCATCGAGGCCCAACTTACCAAAACGCACGGAATTACACACTTTGCAATTCCCCCATCAATGATTCCAGGTCCAATTATCAGGGAGTAATCAGTTACTCACAGATCCTCACAGGGCCGACCTTTTGGTCATTTTTGGTCACTTTTCAACCGTCTTTTTAGTTATTACGGCCTTTGCCGTTCTAGTCTATAGCAAGGGTATGATACACACCTGTTATCTGTCGATACCTTGTCACGATCCTCGCACGAAAAAGCCTACAATCGGTCACTAATACATTAGTCCAATAATCGATAACACTAAAGCCTTAACCTCTTTACCACAATCGGCCGACATAGCCTAAGTCCCTAAAAATCTTACCTTTCTACCGAATATGGACTAGATCTCGATATCCAACCGTGTTAGCCTTCAAAATCCTTAGTTGTGCAACCCCTTGGTCCCACTAGCGCAACCAAAACAAGAGAAAGAGGCCATCAAGCCCTTAGTCACAAATGCTAGCCTTCCCCCAAGGAGTTTCGGCTTCTTGCCTTAGAACACGATTAACTCAACAAGAGAGGGTCTCGAAATACTTACCAATCTAACCCTAGTCTATGGAAGTTCCACTAGCAACCACAAGAAGAGAAAAGTATTGAAAGGTTTTGGTCTCTGAAGAAAAGAATAAGATTTGCACACAAGAGGGTTTGGTTAACAAGTTGTAGAGGGTTTAACGAAGAAAAAGAAGAAAAAGAAGAAAATGAGGGGAAGAGTGATGATGGTAAAATAGGTTCGACTATGGGGTTATGAGAGATATCGATAAAAGAAGAGAAAGAAGAGAAGTATGAGGCTAATAAGAAATCGGCAAGGTGCAATGGAGGTTTCAGTCGACAAAAACAATTGGTTCTAATGGCTTTCGATCAAAAGAAGAGTCGGCAATGGAAGGTTGTCCTAGGCTTTATGGTTATCTCATAAAAAGAATAAGATGAAGAAGAAGAGATATGGTTGACAGAAGAAGAAGATGGAAGAAAGAAAAGAGGAGAAGTAGGCAATCGGTTGACAGAGGAAAACGGCACAAGGAGGTGTTTTTTAGGAGACCTATATTTGGCTTCTAACAAAAATGGAAGGAATGAAAGAACCTTAAGCACTTTACCCTATTTCGGCTAAGCAAAGGAAATACCAAAACGAAACCTGAAGGAAAACAAAACAGAATTTGGCACCAAAAACCCCAACTATCGAAATTGCACATCCCCCAAACCCCCTAGCCGATTGCCTAACTGAAGCCCTATGATCGACCAACTCTTGCTCCCCAAGAGTCCACCATTCGGCCAACTCTGTCCTCCCTGATTAGCTCCTACTTTTGCTCCCCTTATCACTCTTCAACTTACTCCTTTGACACATTCAAACTCTTCCTAACAGAGTTTTACCTGAAGACCAACACTTAACTCTCCTGCTCATAAAAATAAAACACCTTAATTACATACCTTGTGACTTGAACCCTTGACCCCCACACTCTCTTAGGCGCCATTTTTATAGCTTTTTAGTGGCGTCATTTAACCACTTTACCAGGGGCTCCTTTTTGCTCTATTTTGCTAACTTTAAATTTAAAAGCCTACTTCTTCAGGACCTCCTTCTCTTAAACACTAAAATTTCTTAAATCTGTCGAGTTTCCACCTAAGCTTGAGCTTTCTAGGGGCCCACTATCATACTAAAATATAATCTATACAGTCAAAACACGGAATTTTAAGATTTAGCCAAAAATCACAAAAATCTTGAAAATCAAGGTGTTACAACTCTACCCTCCTTAAAGAAATTTCGTCCTCGAAATTTACCTAATCCAAATAATTGAGGGTATTGTTGATGAATGGTTTCTTTTGGCTCTCACGTAACTTCCTCTCTGCCATGATTACGCCAAAGTACCTTTACTAATAGAACTGACTTCCTTATTAGAACCTTCACGTCTCGTTCCAGAATCTGTACAGGTTCTTCCTCAAATGTCAAGTCAGGTTGTACCTCAACCTCTGCAACCGGCACGACATGAGTAGGTTCAGAACGATATCGCCTTAACATGGATACGTGAAACACATCATGAATCCTGTCTAGCTCCGGAGGTAATTCCAACTGATAAGCCTCTAGACCTACTCGCTTAAGAACCCGATAAGCCCCAATAAACTGCGGACTCAACTTGCCTTTCTTTCCAAATCTTAGTATCTTCTTCCAAGGTGATACCTTCAAAAAGACCATGTCACCCACTGAGTATTCAATCTCCTTACGCTTTAAATCCGCGTAAGACTTCTTCCAATCAGATGCCTCTTTTAATCGCTCCCTAATTACCTTAACCTTTTCTTCAGTCTCTGCTATCAACTCAGGTCCAAGAACTTGCCACTTGCCCAATTCAGTCTAACAACTAGGGGTACGACACTTGCGTCCATACAATGCTTCATAAGGTGCCATACGAATACTAACCTGATAACTGTCATTGTACGTGAGTTCTGCCAACGGTAGATAATCCTCCCAACTGCCTCGAAAGTCGATAACGCATCCCCTCAACATGTCTTCCAGAATCTGAATAACCCTTTTCGACTGACCATCCGTCTGAGGATGAAAAGCTGTACTAAAGTTCAGTCGCGTTCCCAACGCCTCATGCAACTTTTGCCAGAACTGAGATGTGAATCTAGGATCTCGATCAGAAATAATCGACACTGGCACTCCATGTAGTCGCACAATTTCTGACACATACAATTTGGCTAACTTCTAAAGTGAATAATCAGTGCGAACAGGCACAAAATGAGCAGATTTGGTCAACCTATCCACAATCACCCAAATCGAGTCCTTTTTCATTGATGTCAAGGGTAATCCACTCACAAAATCCATGGTTACCCTTTCCCACTTCCAAAGTGGTACTTTTATTGGCTGCAAAAGTCTGGAAGGTAACTGATGTTCAGCTTTCACTTGCTGGCAAGTCAGACATTTCCCCACAAATTCTGTTACCTCTCGCTTCAGTCCCAGCCACCAATACAATTCCTTTAGGTCGCAATACATCTTATTCCCTCCAGGATGCATAGCACACAGTCCTCCATGAGCTTCTTTCAGAATTGCCTGCCTCAAATCAGAGTCCTTCGGAATACAAACTTTACCTCGGAAACACAGAACTCCCTCACTGTTTAGTCCAAACTTAGAAGTATCCCCATCCTTAACCTACTAGAATCGAGAAACCAGATACTCATCCTTTGACTGCTTTTCCTTAATCTCATCAACCCAAGCTGGCCTTACTTGCAGTTTTGCTAACAGACTACCATCGTCATACAGACTCAAATGAGCAAACATTGCTCTTAGATTAGATACAGTTCTACGACTTAGGGCATCAGCCACCACATTAGCTTTGCCTGGGTGATACTCAATCGCACAGTCATAATCCTGAAGCAACTCTATCTATCTCCGTTGTGTAAGATTCAGCTCCTTCTGAGTCAGCAAGTACTTAAGACTCTTATGATCGGTGTATATGATACACCTTTCTCCGTACAAGTAATGTCTCCAAATCTTGAGTGCAAAGATTACCGCTGCCAACTCCAAATCATGGGTAGGATGGTTTACTTCTTGAGGTTTAAGCTGTCGTGATGTATAAGCAACCACTTTACCCTCTTGCACCAACATACAGCCCAACCCTACATGTGATGCGTCACTGTATACGGTAAAATCTTTTCCAAACTCCGGCTGAATCAGTACAGGTGCCTCGGTCAGAACTTCCTTCACCTTCTCAAAAGCTTCTTGCTGCTTCTCGGTCCAAACAAATGGTACCCCTTTCCTTATGAGCTTTGTTAGTGGTGCTGCCATTACAGAAAATCCTTCCACAAACCTCCTATAGTACCCAGCCAAACCCAGAAAACTCTGAATTTTTGATACTGACCTCGGTGGTTTCCATTCTAGAATCACTTCAATCTTTCGATGGTCCACCTTAATCCCCTCAGCAGAGACAACATGCCCCAAGAAAGTTACCTCCCTCAACCAGAACTCACACTTACTGAATTTCGCATAAAGCTCATTCTCCCTCAGTACTTGCGACACAATACGAAGATGCTCATCATGCTTCTCCTTAGTTTCAGAATATACCAGAATATTGTCGATAAAGACAACCACGAATCGATCCGAGTATGGCTGGAACACTCGATTCATCAGATCCATAAATGCTGCAGGTGCATTCGTCAACCCAAATGGCATGACCAAAAACTCATAGTGACCATACCGAGTTCTGAACGCCGTCTTGTGAATATCCCCCTCCTTAACCCTTAACTGACGATACCCAGATCGAAGGTCAATCTTGGAAAATACCGAAGCTCCCCTAAGCTGGTCAAATAAGTCATCAATTCTTGGCAATGGGTACTTATTCTTAATTGTCAGTTTGTTCAACTGCCGATAATTGATGCACATCTGCATTGATCCATCTTTTTTCTTTATGAACAACACTGGTGCTCCCCACGGAGACACACTTGGTCTAATGAAACCTCTATCCACCAACTCTTGAATTTGGGCTTTCAGCTCCACCAACTCCTTCGGTGCCATCCTGTAAGGTGTAATGGACACCGGTGCCATTCCAGGCAACAGGTCTATTCCAAACTCAACCTCTTGGTTCGGAGGCAAACCTGGAAGCTCCTCTAGAAAAACATCTTGAAAATCCTTAACGGTTCTAACCTTATCCACTGTCAGATCCTCAGTTCCCGATTGACTTATAAATGCCAAATAAGCCTCACATCCCTTTCGGATCCACTTCTCGACTCTCAATACCGACACCACATTGGACAGATAATCCTTTCGTTCACCTATCACCATAACCTCCTCATCCTCTACGGTCTTTAACATCATTCGCTTGGTAGCACAATCTAGAGTAGCCCTATGCCTAACAAGCCAATCCATACCCAAGATGAGATCGAACTCTCTAAAAGGTAGCTCCATCAGATCTCCAGAGAAAACTTTTCCTTGAGGTTCTAAAGGCATGTCTCTATACCATTTGTCTACCCTAACTGAGTGACCCAAAGGACTTAGTACAGATACCCCACTCACGGTCTCCTTAGAGCGCACACCTAGCAACACAGATATAGCACATGCAACATATGAATGGGTAGATCTAACATCTATCAATGCGGTGTATGGCATACTAGAAATCAGAAACGTACTAGTTATGACGTCAGGTGCATCACCCTCCTCTTGGCGACAAGCTGCATACACCAGCGCTAACTGACGAGCCTCAGCAAAACCAGTACCCCTGCCAGGTGCTCCTCGTCCTCGACCATTGCCATTACCACCTCTACCTTGTCCACGCCCTCTCGGAGGTTATGGCCCACCCCTTACTAGTTGAGCGACCCTCTGATCTAAAGCTTGAACCTGGTCTGGTTCCTGGGGACAATCCTTAACCCTATGCTCCATAGATCCACATCGAAAACAAGCTCTAGAACGTTTCCGACACTCACCCATATGTATCTTACCACAACTCCTACAACCTTGCGGTCTAACAGCATTCATTGGTACTGCTCGAATTGGCTCTACCACCTTTGCTCTCTTAACATTCCTGTTAACCCTGCCTGAGGGTCCTGAATCTCTCTGAAAAGGGCTCCGATCCTTTTCACGATTCTGCCTTTCTGTACGCTTCACTTCCTTAGCTCTCTTAGCTTTCTCCACCAAAGCAGCAAAGTTACGCTCCCTCTGTGGAGCAATCAGCACCCTGAGTTCATCTCTCAGACCATCCTCGAAGCGTACGCTACGCTCATACTCTGTAGCGACTATCTTAGAAGCATACCGGCTCAGCCTTAGAAACTCAGCCTCGTACTCAGCCACTGTCTTACTCCCTTGTACCAGGTTCAGAAATTCTTCCCTACGGGCATCCACATAGCTAGCCCCAACATACTTTCCTTTGAAGGCTGTCTTAAACAGCTCCCATGTCACCTTATCAGCTGCAGTTCCATCTCTCACCGTGAGCCACCACTGATAAGCCTCCTCTCTAAGTAACGATATGGCTCCCTTCAACTTCTGCTCCACAAAGCAGTCCAGATCATTCATAATCCACTCTGTGGCCTCTAACCAATACTCTGCCACATTCGGAGCTACACCAGATACGCCCCTAAAGATCTCTACTCTATTAGCCCTGAGCCGCTCAGAAATAGATCCTCGAATTCCATTTCCCGTACTTGCCCCAGCAACCCTTTCCAAAACTCGAAGCATGGCCTGAGATAGGGCATCATCTCTGGCACCTCGATCGTGAGACTCCACTTCTGTTGCCGGTGGGACTGGCGCATCAGCTACTGGCGTATGCCCTGCAGATGAAGATTCAGCTCATGCACTACCTTGGCCACGTCCACGGCCTCTTCCACGAGCTGCTCGCGTACTCATTTTGTATTATCTGATTAGGAATTTTATGCATCAGTTAAATATTTCAGTTTATTACAGATGTCTTATGAACAGACAGTAATTCAGAGTTTGTTTTCTTTCGTGGTAGCCTATCTGCAGTCTCACTCTACTTATCAGAGTTTCTATAGTTTCAGTGTTACCCTAACTAAAGTATCATGATAGGGTTTTGTACATGCATATAACAGAATTTTAGAAATAATCAGAAAAGCTCAGGAAACTTACAGACATAGGCTGGAGATTCGGGGTGCCACCTTCTTAAAAACCAATTTTAGAAAAACTGAATTCAACCCTTAAAATCACTTGTTTGTAGAAAGAAGAGAATATCGAATGCAGTATTTGAAAACAAATTTTTAAGAACAATTTTCGAAAATCTTTATTTAATGTTACTTTAAAAACTCCTATTTTTAGACCCGTTCCACAGCTGAGTTGTTACAACCGGGCTCTAATACCACTAAATGTAACACTCCAAACCCGACCCAGACGTTATGGCCCAATCTGGCGTGTCAAATGGACTTACGACTCGCTATGTGTTCTTTGCTTAAAGAGATTAAAGTGTTTTTTGTAAAAACAGGGGTTTATCGAAGAGTTCGTTACTTAGGTCCTTAGATTATCCATTTGTTACATTTTTTGTGTTTGAAAACATTCATTAAATTTGGAAAACCCGCGCGGCCTACAGCTAGCAGTTTCGATATAATATTAGTAAACCAGTAAATAAAAACCATAAAAGAAATTTAAGGAGCGGCCTTATTACAACTTTAAACCCAAAAATTTAAAAACCAAGTAAACAAAATAAACCAGCTAAAAATAGAACCCAACTTTGCAGATAATGTGGCCACTCTGAATCCCTCACAGCTCCAAGCCCACTATGGTTGAGGATTACCTACAGAGATGAAAATAAGGGTGAGTTTGATAAACTCAGTGTGTAACATAATCCCAATCATAGCCCAAAATAGATCAAGCCTCAGAATCAGATTTAATTGGGCCTTGGCCCAGTATAGAAATCAGGATGAAGCCCATAGGCCCATAGCAGATACAGAACAGATATATACATCATGTACGCAGAAAGCCCAACCCAGATCTATCTATAACACCTCCGTACCAGCCCCACACCATGTGGGGAGACTACTCGACCCACCCATCCGCTACACACTATAGAAATTGCAGCGAGGCTGCCAGATATTGTGACGAAGTCACCAGATACAGATATATGTGGCAAGGCCACCAGAACAAATATATGTGGCGAGGCCACCAGAACGCTTCCTCCATCAATATAACCCATAACCCATGCAACAGAAATATATGTCATGGCATACATCAAACATAATCAGAATATCATGCATCTCAGATAAGATCAACCCTAGGGGTACATTGGTCATTTGTGCCTAGGGGTATAATGGTAATTTCCTATGCTTAGGGGTATTTGAGTCATTTTAACGATTTTCAGAGATTTTATGTATATCAAAGTGACTATTTGTCCATAAATTGTTACAGAAGTCCATTTTAACTTAGTTTCCAGTTTTGCCCTTTTAGGCCCAAAACCCTCTAATGGGCCTTACGGTGTCCACTAGTACCTTAAGCCCGTTTAATCCAATTTTACGTCCAGATCACAGATTTTTAACCGTATTAGTTCCTACAGTTGTCAGAATGCCTTTAATGACAATGTTTACCTCTGTGGGCCTAGAAGCCCATTGGGCCACACTTGGCCCATCGAGGCCCAACTTACCAAAACGCACTGAATTGCACACTTTGCAATTCCCCCATCACTGATTCTAGGTCCAATTATCAGGGAGTAATCGATTACTCACAGGTCCTCACAGGGCCGACCTTTCGATCATTTTTGGTCACTTTTCGGTCACTTTTCAACCGTCTTTTTGGTTATTACAGCCTTTGCCATTCTAGTCTATAGCAAGGGTATGATACACACCTATTATCTGTCAATAACTTGTCATGATCCTCACACGAAAAAGCCTACAATCGGTCACTAATACATTAGTCCAATAATCGATAACACTAAAGCCTTAACCTCTTTACCACAATCGGCCGACACAGCCTAAGTCTCTAAAAATCTTACCTTTCTGCCAAATATGGACTAGATCTCGATATCCAACCGTGTTAGCCTTCAAAATCCTTAGTTGTGCAACCCCTTGGTCCCACTAGCGCAACCAAAACAAGAGAAAGAGGCCATCAAGCCCGTAGTCACAAACGTTAGCCTTCCCCCAAGGAGTTTCAGCTTCTTGCCTTAGAACACGATTAACTCAACAAGAGAGGGTCTAGAAATACTTACCAATCTAACCTTAGTCTATGGAAGTTCCACTAGCAACCACAAGAAGAGAAAAGTATTGAAAGGTTTTGGTCTCTGAAGAAAAGAATAAGATTTGCACACAAGAGGGTTCGGCTAACAAATTGTAGAGGGTTTAATGAAGAAAAAGAAGAAAAAGAAGAAAAGGAGGGGAAGAGTGATGATGGTAAAATAGGTTCGACTATGGGGTTAGGGGAGATATCGATAAAAGAAGAGAAATAAGAGAAGTATGAGGCTAATAAGAAATCAGTAAGTTGCAATGGAGGTTTCAGTCAACAAGAGCAATTGGTTTCAATAGCTTTCGGTCAAAAGAAGAGTCGGCAATGGAAGGTTGTCCTAGGCTTTACGGTTATCTCATAAAAAGAATAAGATGAAGAAGAAGAGATACGGTTGACAGAAGAAGAAAATGGAAGAAAGAAAAGAGGAGAAGTAGGCAATCGATTGACAGAGGAAAACGACACAAGGAGGTGTTTTTTAGGAGACCTATATTCGGCTTCTAACAAAAATGGAAGGAATGAAAGAACCCTAAGCACTTTACCCTATTTCGGCTAAGCAAAGGAAATACCAAAACGAAACCTGAAGGGAAACAAAAGAGAATTCGGCACCAAAAACCCCAACTGCCGAAATTGCACATGCCCTAAACCCCCTAGTCGATTACCTAACTAAAGCCCTATGACCGACCAACTCTTGCTGCCCAAGAGTCCACCATTCGGCCAACTCTGTCCTCTCTGATCAGCTTCTACTTTTGCTCCCCTTATCACTCCTCAACTTACTCCTTTGACACATTCAAAGTCTTCCTGACAGAGTTTTACCTGAAGACCAACACTTAACTCTCCTACTTATAAAAATAAAACACCTTAATTACATACCTTGTGACTTGAACCCTTGACCCCCACACTCTCTTAGGCACCACTTTTATAGCTTCTTAGTGGCGTCATTTAACCACCTTACCAGGGGCTCCTTTTTGCTCCATTTTGCTAACTTTAAATTTAAAAACCCACTTCTTCAGGACCTCTTTCTCTTAAACACTAAAATTTCTTAAATCTGTCCGGTTTTCACCTAAGCTTGGGCCTTCTAGGGGCCTACTATCATACTAAAATATAATCTATATAGTCAAAACACAGAATTTTAAGATTTAACCAAAAATAACAAAAATCCCAAAAATCAAGGCGTTACACAGAGGCTCCATGAGCGATCTCATGGACTTGGGTTGCTTTCTGCCCAACTGGGCCGAAATGGGCCATATGGGCCCGTGACCCGTGGGCCATCACGAGAGAAATTCATGGATGGTTACAAATAACGAGCCGATCATGTTGTCTACATGGCCAATGGCAGATTTGGGCTCAGAGGGCCACACGAGTGTGTGGGCCCCACTTGGGCCACATATTGGGTTTTTGTGCCCTAGGGTATTATTGATTGCTAAAAGTGACATAAGTCACTCTGAATGATTGTGGGCTTAGTAATGGGCCGATTTGTGTGTACTTAGGGCCATAGTGATAAATAACCATTATGCCCTGAAGGGCAAAATGACTAAAATGCCCCTATATGCTATATGACTGATGTTGTATGCCTTGTTATGATATGTTTGCATTCATGTTAGAGGAGGTGATTGAATTGTTATGGTTGCACGGGTCGCCCGAGACGACTGTGGACCCACCGAGGGCTTTAAGCTGATTATGTGATTGGCAACTCTGCTGCAATATTGTTAGTGTCGCAACTGGTGCTACATTAGGGGTGCAGGGATGGGTGGGCTGATTAAATCCCCACAAGAGTGTAGGGTTGGAAGGGATATGGAGTGCAGGGTTGGACGGGATATACGTGCATTGCATACATTGATTTTGATTGTGATATGGGCTCTGGCCCAACTAAGGCTATTATGGGCTAAGGCCCAAATGCCACTGTTATTGTAATGGGCTTAGGTCCAAATTGATTGATGCTTATTATTTGATTGACGAGGGTTGTACACACTGAGTTTTCATAAACTCACCCTCTCTTTTTAATTTTTTTAGGTGATCCTCAGTAGGCGGTTCAACGTATGAGAGGACTCGGAGGTGGCCACATTATGAGCAGCTTTAGACTTAGAATTTTACTTTACAGTATTTTTAATTACTTTCTTTTGGGTTGGATGTAATAAGGCATTTTCTCCGATTTTGATTTGGTTTTGAATTTTATTATCGTATCTGCTTAACTTCAAGTTTGAACTTGTTTTCTGAAAAAAAACTTAAATAACATTTTCAAACCAAACTAATAAACCTGAGTGTTTTTGCAATGGATGAGCTTCCGCTTCAACCAGAACTTGGGGAAACAATAAGGGGTATAGATAAAACTGAAATTTTCAAATAACCACTTATGGTTTATTCGAACTTACAAGTTAACAAGTTTTCAAATGTTTCTCATTTTTAAACTAAAGTACATTTAAAACAGGCTTGATTGGGAAATAAAGAACCTATTTTAAAATACTATTTTAATCTATGAACGATTAAATGTTTTTAGGGTTTTTCAATAACTTCAGTTTGTATGAGTCACCCTTCAATGTGACGCCGCCAAATTTGGCCATAACGTCCGGGCCGGGTTTGAGGTGTTACAACCTATATCTATCAAAGCAGTGTACAGTACATCAAAAATAAAGAACGTACCAGTGATGACGTTAGGAGCATCTCTATCCTCTTGGTGACGTGCAGCATAAACCAAAGTAGGCTCCTCGCCTTTGTCTGACTAGCACCTCTACCTGGTGCTCTCTATTCACGGCCCATATCATTTCCACCCCTAACCTGTCCATGGCCTCTAGGTGTCTGCTGGACTATTCTTTGAGGCTAAATATTACCTGGTCCCGTAGCTTGCACCTGGTCAGCCCTCAAAGGATACTCTCGGATTCGGTGCTCTAGAGACCCACACCTTAAATAAGCCACAGTCCTCCTTTAGCACTCGTCCGGATGGCGACTACCACAATCCCACAAGGCTGCAACCCAGTAAAAGTAACAAGAGCTCTAACTCTGACTGGCACATCAGATCTAGCCTTTTTCTTAGGCCTCTATATAGAACTTGAAGGCTCCAAATCCCTCTTATTCTTACCCTTCTCACAGTCCCTGTTTTGGCACTCAACGCGCTTGACATCCTCGGCGATCTTCGCATTCTCAACCAAAACCACGAACTCAAGCTCTTTCTGTGGAACAATCAAAACCCTCAGGTTATCTTTCAGCCCATACTCAAAACAAACACACCTATCATATTCAGATGCCACAATACCTCGAGTATACTGGCTCAATCTCAGCAATTCAGCCTTATACTCAGCCACAGATCGATCACAATGCGTGAGGTTCATGAACTCACGCCTGCAAGCATCCACATAGCTTGCTCCCACGTATTTCCCTTGGAAGGCAGACTTAAAGAATTCCTAATTCAGACGATCCGGCTGAATGCCCTCCTTAACTATTAACTACTATTGATATGCTTCGTCGCGAAGCAAGGAGATTGTACCCCTTAGTTTCTGCTCGTAGGTATAGTCCAGATCATTCATAATCCTCTCGGTGGCCTCCAACCAGTATTCGGCCATATTAGGGATGACTTTTGTGACACCCCTAAACAATTCATCTCCATTAGACCGGAGTCATTCAGTTACCGACCCTCGGCCCCTAGATCCAGAATTGGCCCCAACGACACTCGCCAGTATCCTCAGCATGGCTTGGGACAATGCGTTGTCCCCAGCTACACGGTTTTGAGACCTTGTCTCAAAAGTAGCTGAAACCAGTGTCTCACTCATATCCAGATTCAGTATACTACCCAAAGAGGAGAACTTAGCTCGAGCCCCTCTACAGCCCATACATCGGCCTCGAGTACCACGTCTATGGATACCTCATGTGCTCATTATCTAATTCGGATTGTCTATATTAAATAGTTTTATGCATGAGTTTCAGTATTTATTAACATATGTCTTATGCAATAAGTATTAGAAGTTCAGAAGTATTTTCACAGGTTTCAGTCTCTATTAGTTTCACTATCGTTTCAGAGTATATTAACTATAGTGCTTTCAAAGTATACCACTAAAAAAGTTTTCAGAATTTTCTATAAAAAATTAGAAATACATACTGGATCGGCGTCAAAGACTCGGTGTATCACGTACTTATTCAAAGTATTTCAAATCATTTGAAAACCATTTCCTTAAAATCTAAACTTTAGAACCCAAAATTCACAGCCGAGTTTTGTAACCTAGCTCTAATACCACTAAATGTAACACTCTAAACCCAGCCTAGACGTTATGGCTGAATCTTGCAATGTCACATGGAAGGGATTTTGAAAACGGAGTTAACTTGATAAAAACCTTTAGTTTATGATCTCTTAATCATATTCGTTTATTTATAAAACACATATTTTACTAATCGATTTTCCTTAAAACAAATATTTTTAGCAAAAGCTTAAGAAAAAAGTTTGTCTTTAAGAAAACGGTTTACATTTTAAGAAACCTTGTTTTTGTAAAACTGTCGTTTTAAATAAAGCATGTGATGAACCATGCATACAAACAAGTAACAAAAACAAATCCCACAGTTAAAAGTCCATACCGTCTAGAGAGTTATAAAATTTACAAACTCTCAATTATAAACCAAAACTCAAATTGAACGTTAAAACAACATAATCAGTTTATGGCAAGTGGTCACCGTCGAGTCCTCTGCTGCACCGATCAGCCTAAAATTGGGAATTACTTGTACAAATTAAACAGAAAGGAGTGAGTTTACGTAAAATCAGTGTGTAACCCTCAAAAAATGAAGCATGCACACAATCAAAAAATTAGAATCAAACAGTTATAGACTTGAGCCTAAGCCCATTATAGATACAGAAACAGATTAGGGCCTAAGCCTGACTCAAATACATATACAGACGTGCATATCAAAATCAGAATTTAAAAATAAAAAATTGAGATCCTACCGTCATCCTCTACACACCATCTCCAACTATCCCTACACACCATGTGGGGTTTAAAAACACCCACCTAACCCTATACACTATATAGTACCGATGAGACACATAACAAATATAATATACAGTTGTGCTGCCAGGTAGTAGGCATAAATTACCTTTCATATCACTTCTTCCAAAATACATCATCTCAGCCCAATAATAGAAACAGAAACAGAATAGATATACAATTTAACATGCTCAACATGTTAATCATCATATATCACATGGGCATACAAAACAGTAGTCAGGCAAGCATAGTACAGAATAACAGTTTACCAGATTATCTTATCATGCAGAATTGGGTTTATTTGGCCCTTACCGACCCTATAGTAGGCCCATAGTTGTTTGGGATGACCCGTATAACCATAGAGAAAAATTCAGGTAAATGGGCCCATATGCACGTGTGTTATGCCCATAAAGGCCCACATGCCCAGATTGACCTTACCTATGTGGATCACATAGCTTGGCCCAAAAACTTACATGCCACACGACCCAATTTGGTCTAGGCCGTGTGGCTCACACAGCCACACTCGACTATCACACGATCGTGTCTTGCACACGGCTTGGCCTTCATCGTTTACACGACCCTATCATCGTACACGGCCTACCATACGGGTGACCACATGCCCATGTGGCATCGATAGTGAGGCTTTTTAGCTTTGGCTGAAACCTTATTTTCTGTGTTTCGGGTACACACCTAGTACTGTTTCGCTGCAAAAACACTCTCGAGTGCTCCAAGACCTGAAAACAATATTCCCAATCACCAATTACCCATCAATTTATGACTCGATACCAAAATCCCAAACCAACGCTCAAAACTTACCAATGATGAAAACACTGCTATTATTGATCAAGCAAACAGTGTGAAAAACACTAAACACCGCATTCTCCTACACCATCAATATGCAAAATTTAACTTCTTAACTTATGAAACGAAACACTTAAACAAAAAATTAAGCCCTATCAATAAGTTGAAACAAAACTACGCAATAGGTGCTAAAACCATTTACTCGAACAGCATAATATACCAAACTAATGAGTAGAAGGGACACGATCCAAGGCAACAGAATCGTGGGGAGGAAGAGGAAAAAGGGAATAACTTGGAGAAAAGAAAACGTCTAAGAAGGGCAGAATTTCGGCAGGAGAGGGAAAGAGAGAATCAAAATCCAAAAGATAAAAATTAAAAAAAAAACAAAAGAACAAAAGATATGATAACATCCCTTAATTTTCTCCCCACTTCCCACTAACTCACAACCTCCTCAGTCTTTTAGCCTAGCCGAAACTCTAGTCACTAACAAAGCAAAAAAAATCCATGATAGCATAGGGACTCGAAACTGGACCTCCAACACACCAATGCACCAACACCCAGACTCTTTTACCACTTGAACCAGCAGGCTCATTCTGATATGGTTTTACAAATAACTAAATATAAGCCCATTGAGCAAGGATAAGGCTTAAGTAAAAAACAACCAAAATTTACCAAAGGTAAGGCTTGAACTCGAGACCTCTTACACACACCTAGAATACTTAACCATTGAAGCAGATATAGATTTATGTCAAATATTTACGGATACAGAAACTTAAAACTTGGGGCGTTACACAACAACCTTGCATACTAACCCTTTTCAGTACTTTATCGATATATAACTTTTGTGACAAATCAAGAACACCCCGCGATCAGTCTCGATGTATCTAAATTCCTAAAATAGAATAAGCGTCCTTAACATCTTTCATCTCAAAATTTTTAGATAAAAACCTCTTGGTTCGTGTAATAAGTCTATATCATTAGTGGCAAGTAAAATGTTATTGACATATAGAACTAGAAATATATACTTACTCTCACTGAACTTGTGATACACAAAATCATCAACAATATTCATCCCAAAATCAAATGAGACAATTACTTGATGAAACTTGTGGTACCATTAACGGGAAGCTTGTTTGAGTCCATAGATGGATTTTGTTAATTTGAAAATCATATTCTTTGGTTCTCCCCACTCAAAGGTTTCTAGTTGTACCATATAAATTGTTTCTTCAATGTCGTCATTGAAAAATACAGTCTTATCATCCATCTAGTGTAACTCAAGATCAAGATGAGTAATAAGTGTCATGATTGTCCTGAAAGAGTCTTTCGATGAAATTAGAGAGAAAGTCTTTGTAAAATTAATGTCTTCTTTCTGAGTATATCTTTTAGCTATAAGATACACCTTATACCTCTCCATATTATCATTTGCATCCCTCTTGGTTTTAAATATACATTTACAACCAATTGGTATTACACCTTCAAGTAATAAGACAAGTTCCCATACTTTATTATCTTGCATAGACTTATAATCTTCTTGCATGGCATCAATCCACTGCTGAAAATTAGAACTTTTCATGGCTTGACGAAAGTTGATTGGATTATCTTCCATCATTCCATTGTTATCCTCATGTTATTTGAGAAATACAACATAATGATTTGAAATAAAATTTCTCCTCTCTCTTGTGGACCTCCTTAATGGCACTTGTTCTTGAGGTTGTTGAGTTTTTCATTTTGAAGAGGGAGTTGTTCAACATTGTCTTGTTGAGGTTCTGGATTCATTTATTAATCAATGATAGGTATGAGAACTTGAACATCATCAAAAATGATAGTAGAAACTAAGTTAGAATCCAATTCCTCTTCAAAAGCAATGTTTCTAACTTTATTTCTCCCTCGAAACTCAACATCCTCAAAAATGTTGCAATTTTTGTCTAAAAAAATATTTCTATTTTTAGGATCATAAAACTTATAGCCCATAAATCACTCAGAATAACAAATAAAGTAGCTACTTATTGTTTTGAAGTCCAATTTCTTTTTATGTGGCCTATAAGGCCTTGCCTCAGTTATACATCCCCAAATGTGAATGTGCTTTAGACTAGGCTTTTGACTTGTCCAAAGCTCATAAGGTGTTTTGCAACTGCTTTAGTGGGTACTCTATTCAAAATGTAAGTTGTTACCTTTAGAGGCACTGGTCAAATGAGCACTTTCAGACTTATTATGTTTCAACCTTTCATCCTCTTACGTATAATGATAAATAAGCTCATTTATAGTTCATTTCTCCTTTTGACAATTTTAACTAATTTTAAATTGGTTAAACTGTGTAGGAAGCGCTACCAAAACCATAAGAGTAAGCAATTCCTCAGAAAGCTCGACCTTAAGTTCCTTAAGTCTTAAAGCAACATAAAACATCTCTATAATGTACTCCATCAAGTTTCCTTAACCCTTATGCTTCACTGACATCAAAAAAGTCAAAGTGATATCATCTCAAACTTATTATTTTTGACAAAACATTTCTCAATTTCTTCAAGGAAACTCTTGGCCTGAGTAATCTCTTCAGATTCTATGCCTCTAAAGGCTTTTGGAATATGGTGCTCATGATCATTAGACTCATGCGATTTGAACGATCCCACCTCTCGAAATCCCTTTTACCATCAGGGGTGCTTACCGCAGTGAAAGTGTAGGTTGTTCTTCTCTTAGTGCAAGGTCTATGTCCATACAACCAAGCACTATAAGTAATTGTCTTTTCCATTCCTTTAAACTAGTCTCTCTAAGTTTGGGTATAGAATTTATACTAGCAAATATTATGGAAGTAGAAGGTAAACTAGCTGAATATAGAACAAAATAAATAAAAACAAGCTCACATGAATATTCAAAAGTAAACAATAAATTCAAAATAGTGGTTAATAGCATCTTAAGATACTAAACATAACATTAATATCAAGTCTTTGGGCAGTATATTAACAATAAGCGATACTCTTGTTGTAGCAATCAAACATTGACAATAAATTATGTCAAATAATGAATCAATCTTTGGACTAACTTATTGCTCACATAGAGTACCTTATAATTGTCATACATTTATCACCACAGATGTTGTTGAAATTTTGTCAAATATTAACTTATCTTTGGGTCAATTAATAAATGCATGAATCACAAAAATATATAATCATCTTGATATTTTAAATAAACTAATCTACGCAAAAGAGGTCACTTTGGTGGCATTTTGTTTCAACTAATTTATTTAAAATATTAGACATCCTTAATTAAATCTCAAAGCCAACATATGAATTTATTTGTTTCAAAAAATTTCAAATTTAAACCAAAATATTTGAATAAAGGTAAATTTCATCTCAAGATATCGGGAACTCCATTAATATTTAATCTTTGGATAAAAATATTAATTTGTAAGTGATATCTTATTGTAGTAATCAAAGACTGACAATAAAAACATGTCAAAAAATAAATCTTCCTTTAGGTTGATTTATTGCTCACATGTAAAATCAAATAATCGTCACGTGTTTATTACCACAATTGCACATGTAATTTTTTTAAATATTAACCTTCCTTTAGGTAGATCAATATTAACGTAGCTCAAGTTACATGCAAACAACATTTTATATTTTAAAATAAAATAATTTCAATAACAAAGATCACTTTGGCAATTGATTATTTCAATTAAGTTATTTTAAAATATATTTAAATATATCAATATTCAAATTTAAAAATTTCCATAACAGTTAAAGGTCAAAACTAATACTTTTTATTGCTCTATAATTTCTAAAATAACTCAAAATAAAGTTGTATCATTACTGAATTAGAAACCAAAACCTTAAATTTTGACTGATTTTAATATACTAAACAAGCATCCATTGAAATTTTTACAATGAAATTCATAACAAAATTTGAGTATATATCCATATAAAAAAGATAACAACTTTGATGAATGTCCGTTGAACCAATTTGATAAAAAAATCATAACTTAATCCATACAAAATTATCAATAACCTTAATATCAATTCACAATGATTCAACATGACAAGGCTTGAATGCCAATGATTCAACATGACAAGGCTTGAATGCCACTTGTTTTATCGTAAAACAAGATCTAATATAAAATTTAACAAACTATAAATTAAAATCTGTCATGTCAAATTATCAAGAATAAATCAAGAACAAAGCAAGATGCGGAAGCTTACCTAAATTCATCGATTTCTTGAATCTTTGGATCTTCTGGTTTCAATCTTCTAAATTAGCACACAAGTAATCCAAGGAATCTAACTTTTTCTTTTCTAAAGATGAATATTAGAAAAATTACATATGTGTAACTTGGGAACCATAACCCTAATATGTAACTTTTGCGCACTAACTCTAATTTCTAATCAACCCATCATCAATTAAAAATTAATTACTAAAGTATCTACACATTTAGCTCATATTTTATTTAACAACTAAAACTCATTAAACCTTAACCAAATTAGATCACTTTTAATTTGGTCCAATCTTTTATAATGATAAATAATAGCATGTAATTATTGTTATTATATATATGTGATGTCCATATTTTTTAACATATTAAAATAGCTTTTTAAACTAAACCTAAATTTTAGAAAATCTAAGGGAGAATTTTTTTTTTCTTAATGTAAATTGAATATTTATTAATACCAAAACAATATTAAGATGACACCATGATACCTAACTTATACACCTGTTAATAAAGATATTTGAAATAAAAGATACTTTACATTTTGAGTCAATTATTTCATAAATTATAATTTCTTTTATTAACTATTGGAATTATATTTACAAGTGAACTTAATATTTAAAATATGATTTATATATTTGAATTAACTTTTACAAATAATTTATATTATTAAAATTTATATGTTATATTGCAATATTAACAAATTTAAGTTAATTCATTCTTTATCTTCTACTATTATATCTATAGTTATATTAAAATACTTTGAAATTTTAAAACACACTTCTTTTAAAATGTATTTTTTTTTTCCAAATTAAACTTTTTTAAAAAATACTCTACTAAATCTAGCTCTAAATTATGACATTTCCGTTCCCTGAATGTATAAAGGAGATTTTAAGTAAAAATGAGCACTTTTGAAGGAATTATATATGGGTTTTTGACACATCTCCATCCTTAGTCAACCAAAAATAAAGGATAAATTCTGCTCTTAGTCTCTGTACTATATATAAGTTGTAAATTTAGTCCTTATATTTTAATTTGATTATTTTCAATTCATGTACTTTTCAAATATTAGTCCGGACCAAATGCTAGGTACTAAATTCATTAATTTCTGTTATTTTCAAAATTTGATGAGAAAAACATATCATCACATGTGTAATGCCATGTCAGCTTATTATTTGCACATATTATTAACAGGAAAATTTAGTTAATTAATTTAACAATTGTCATTTGTATTAAGACTAAAATTTAGAAATTCGAAAAATCTAGCAAATAAAAATGATCCAATTGAAAAATATTTACTAAATCTACAACATTACATTTAGTATAGAACTAATAGTGGAATTTAACCAATTAGATTTCACTGTCACAATTTGGTCAAGACTAAGTTTCAAAATTCGAAAAGTATAGGGACTAAAATTGACCGATTCAAAAAGTAAAGGAACTAAAATTAATCAAATTACACAAAAATTGATTAAATTAAAATACAAGAACTAAATTCATAACTTCTGGAGAGTATAGGGAGTAAGAACAAAATTTGACCCAAAAAAAAAGTTGGAAAGCACGATCTATAGTCAGGAGTAAGGAAGGGTGGAGTTAGATCCTACAAATATGAAGGAAAGAGAAAAGTGAGAATCCAAAAAGTGAAAAGCGTAATGGGTTTTTGACGCTTCAAACAAATTGTGGCCCATTGATCTGGTGGATAATATCTTTCCTTTTAGGTGAGTGAAGCTGGTGACTCACTCCACTGCTTATTCTTTGGGGCTCACACACCTTTTGTTCTTTCCCACAATCTTTTTCAGCTCATGGGACTAAACAAAAATTTTGCTCATAAAAAGAAAGAATCCCAAAGTTTAAACCAGCTGCGTTTAATTTAGTGAGTTCATTGATGAAGTTTAAACTCGAATTCCCCACTTGGGTTTTTTTTTTCTTTTCTTGGGTTTTGCCCTTCTTTTAATATTATAAGGTAATGCTCAAATTTCAGATTTAATCTCTATATTTTGCTAAAACTTAATATTTAATCTATATATTTTAATTTTTTATCTAATTATTTTCTCTGCTTTTATAATATCTAAATAGTTAATATTGTTAACTATTTCAATCAAAATGTTAAAGTTAATTTTTCTTAAAAATACTATTACAAAAAATTTTACATAACTATTAAGTAAATTTTTTTTCGAATATGTATTTTTAAGGAAAAAATATAATCAATAATTTCAACATTACTTTTATTTTTACATAACTATCAAGTGATTTTTATTTTTTTAATTTGAAAATATTGCACCCTTAAATTTAATAAAAGAATCTCAATAACAATAATAACTAAACTTAAATTATTTTTATTTTTATTTTATGAACATAAACAAATAATCAATCTAACGCGCATCACGTAAACGTGTAAAGAGAGGAATTTAGCTAGGATTGAAATTTGGTCCACTTTGTTCTTGATATTGACTTCGTGGGCGTGAATGCTCCGGAAATCATGATGTAGCAATACTTCGAATGGACCATATATATATATATGAACTGAATCTTAGTATGATTGACTGTAATCGTTCCAATGCCACCAATTAAAATCTTACAACGTATGTGCTTTCAAGGTGGTGATGGGGATATTTAAGATTAACTGAAAGCATTAACAATGGTACTATTGCTTAAACTTTCTTAGTAAAATTACTAAACTAAAATAAAATAAAATAAAGGTAAACTACCTCTAAACTTTATTTAAAATTAAATTTTGTTATCCAACTTAAATAGGTACATTTTGTTAACTCGTTTTTTAACTTTCATTAAAGAAACGTAACATAAAACAAAAATTAATAAAGATATTTCCATTTTTAGGAAAAAAAACACCTTATTAATTTAATTTATTTTAATTGCAGAAAACTATAAGATCACTTAGTTTTGCAACGGAATCCTTAAGTTAAATAGAGTTTTGAAAAAAAAACAGTAATTTGATTTTGAAATTCAACGCATTGCAAGTTTGGAATAAATATTCTAAATACAATAAAGCAGTTCAAAACGAAAAATAAAATCTAAAACAATTAATAGTCCCCAAAAAGTCCAAAGCAGTCCAATTGAAAATAAACCTTTAACTTAATAAAATTTAAAAACAGAAGTTTAACCTGAGCTCTTGCTACACTGACTCGTCCTAAGTTTGTTGGTTACCTGAGAAAAAAACAAATAGAAAGTGAGCTTATGAGCTCAGTGTGTAGCACATCTCAATCAATAGATTAGATACACATATAATTACAGATATGTTTTCAGATACATGATCAGATGCATAACCAAGTACGAATTAAGATACATAATCAGATCTTACCCCTCTCCACTACACACCATCTCCTTCCATCCCTACACACCAAATAGGGTATTAAATACTCCTCCAACCCCACATACCAATAAGTAAGCATATGTCACTTTTTAGAAATATGGAATCAAACTGGTAGAATAGATACGTAGTCAAGCCACCAGAACAAATATATGTGGTTTAAACCACTAGATAAGACATATTATTAAACTGCCTACACTTCCTCCAGCAAATCATATTCTCACCCCAATGCTCATGCAGATACTAACAGATATCATATGCACATAGGTCATGCATGTTTTTCACAAAAGTCATGCTTTCAAAATTATCAGAATACAGATCATTTTTATTCACATTTCACATGCCATACCAGATTACATATAGTAGCATACTATCAGATATCATGTTTTTCAAATCTTATTTATATAGTATGGACTCTACAGATTAGCTAAACACGAATCACACAATAATATAGGCCTAAGCGAAGTTTTCAGAAGATGGGTCCACACACCCGTATGGCCCACATGGCCCAACTAGCCCATCTCGTGTAATCCCCATGACCTGTCACATAGTCGCGTAGCGTTGACAGTCCCCTTTTCGGCATCATGCCGTTCACTGTTTTTCGTTACAAACATGGTTGTTTTTTTATATGCAATGCTACAACACACTTCCAGACTCCTAAAAAACAATTAGAAACAAATTAATTAGCATAATTTTTACCAAACCTGATTCACTCATACAACAAAATCATCGACAATTGCACTTACTACAGAAAAACTAGCCCATACACAACAAATAACCACTTACCCTCATGAAAACATCACCCACTAAGAGATTCTAAATCATCAAAGGATTAATCGTCTCGTGAACTTCACCTAGAAAACCTACGCGATTAAAAACGAGATTCATAACAAACTAATACGTTAATTCCGCGCAAGAAACTAACTAAACCTTATTATTGGAAACAATTTACACCAAGATTTGCTTACGGTCAATCTCTTTTAATATCACACAACCAATCGTACCAAGAACAACAATCACAAAACCAAAACAATAGCAAAAGAAACAGACTTGAAGGAAAAAGAGTGAAAATAGAGTAAAGAAAAGAAAGAAAAGAAACTAACGAAAAAGAAAGACTGGAGCCAAATGAAATGGCAAAGGAAGAGGGGAAAAACGTGAAAATATGAAGAGAGAATTAGGGAGGTTTTTTTTCTAAAAATCAAATAAAATAAAAATAAAGTTTTAAAACTTATTGTCAAACACTAACCACATGGGTGGCACACTTAGCAAAAATTATTCTCGTTTGCATACACAAGATTCAAACACAAGACCAAATGGTAAGCTAACACCTTACCACTAAACAAGCAAACTTATTCTATCATTAGTTGAGTGAAAATAACATATAATCCAAATGTTCACAGATAGGGGTTTAGACAAAAATAACAAAAATTCAATGAACAAGATTCGAACCTAAAACCTGTAACACCCCGAATTTTGGGGTTAGAAGTTTTGAGTTTTGTGGTTAGGGTCAGTGAGAAGGTTGTGCTATTGTGTTTAGTTACGCGTTTAAGTGACAAAATGGGCCTGCTGGTCTAGTGGTTGCTTGTGTGTTAGTTTAGCTTAGGGTCTTGAGTTTGAGTCCTCATGTGTGCTTTGAGGAATCTATTTTATTTTTTGTTGTAAGTTTTGAGTATTTATTTATTTTTTTTATTTTTATTTTAATTGGGTTATAAAAAATTTGATAAGAAATAAAAATAGAAGAAAAAACATGTTTTTCTATTTTTATTTTATTTTTCTTCTTCTTTATTCTCTTCTCCTTTTCTTCTCACGTTAGACCGTCTTTTCTTTTCTTGAGTCTTCCTACTTCGTCCTTTTTTTCCTACACCGTATTCGTCTACAGTCGTTGTTGTTCATCAGTGGGGTTGGGTGCTTACCTCGAAAATTAGGTGTGGGATTCGTAACTCTTTTAGTTCTTTTTGAGAATTAAGGGTTCTATTTGGTGGTATTCTATAATTTCATGTGTGCTGGGAATCTTTTCCCTCATTGCCGAACTTTTGACTTATTCTGTGGAATTTGAGCTTTGTTTCTGTGTTTGGAAAATAGACCTTTTGAAAGGTTGATTAATGTGGTGATGGCTGGAAATTGAATGTGTTTTTTATATACTTTTGGGTTGTTAAGGTTTTGGGGTTCATTTTGATGTTGCAAAATCGAGTTTTTGACCAATTTCGTTGTGGTTTCGTGACCATACGAGTGGCCACACGAGCGTGTGCCCCCACATGGGCAGTTCAAACGCCCGGATGCAATTGGGAATTAGGGTTTTAGGGATAAATTGGATGCCATAAGGCTTGGTCACACAGCCATATGGCTAATTTAGGGAAATTACTCGATTTTCACATGGCCATGTCCCCTGGGAATATCAGCGTGTGCAATTGGGAATTTAGGGTTTTCAGTGATTTTTGGTACCACACAATCTGGCCACATAGGCATGTGTACCCACATGGGCATGTGGGGTCTCCACACGGCCATGTCTCTATTACTCTTAATTTTTAGCACTTTTGGACAATAAGTTACACGGGTTGCCCACACAGGCGTATGCCCCCTCCTCACAGGCGTGTGTGGCCTTCACATGGGCATGTAGACCCCCACATAACCTAGGCATTTCCCACATGGTTGGGCCATACGGCCATGTGGCCTTATGTCGCCAATTTTTGTACTTTGCCTATTTTTGACTTGTTTGTGATCTTATGTGTTCCGACCCTCAGTTAGGCCTTAGTATGGGTGGTTAAGACTTTGTCTTGGCTCGAACTTATCTATCATAAGTAATCATTGTAGTAGTTAAGTGACTCGTTAATGTGATGTTGCTTAATCTTTGAATATTGTGATATAAGATTCTGAATTTGGTTGATTGAACGTGCGCAATTCCGATTCTGTTTGTCTGGTATGTGATTGTCTGAAAACTATGTGCATCGATTCTATAATTGACTGACTGATTATGAGCTTCTGCGTCTATGTGACTGATAATGTATAGTGTGCATTTTTGCATTTGCATTATCATTTTGAGTTTAGGATATGAAGAGAAGTAAGCCTGATCTGATTGACAGTTTAACTACAACATGTCTGTATAGCGGATTATCGCATTGCACTATACTGCATATACGCCAACTCTGTTGTGTATTAATATCTAAGTGGCTCAGTCCATATACATGGTGTGTAGGGTTGGATAAGCCTTTCAAGGTCCTATGTGGTGTGTTTTGTTGGATGAGCTTAAATAGCTCTTTTGGGGTGTGATCAGGGAATAGAGAAGTGTTTTGGCTGGATGGGTGGGTTTTGTTATCTGACTGCATTCATACGCATCTGTTGAGTGTTCTGAGCATAAGATTAACTAACTGCTTTCTATTTGACCGAATAACATTAGTGTTCGAGTGTCTGTGTGTGACTTGGAGTGTTTGAGTTGTTTCGTTCTGTTGGGACGTTGGTTCTAGTTTACTTTCTATTCTACGTATATCTGTAAGTATGATTTGCTATCATTTGATACTTGTAATTCTGATTTTAGTCGCATTTCAGACTCATACTGAGCTCGTGTAGCTAACCCCCAATTTCCCTTTTGTAGGTACTCGTTTAATCTGTAGCTGAACTCGACACGTCAAAGGTCTCGGACAGTCACATTTAGAATCAACTTTAAAAGTATTTTTAATAAATTCTACATTTATAAATAAATGGTTTGAATTTTAATTTTATTTTGAATATTACGGTATGAATTTTGGGTTTTACACACGTAAGTATCTTTTGGATTAAATTTTTTGTAATATCGGGATTTTACAATGAAGAGTTTTATTTAACTTAATTACCGTTTGTTTTCTAGAGGGTTAAACTAAAATTTTTCCTATGATCACTTCAGTGATCAATGTAACCTCTGAGATTCGGTTTAAACTTCTAGGCCAGGTTTTAGGGCGTTACATTTAGTGGTATCAGAGCCAGGTTTGTAAAAACTCAGCCTGTGCTTTTACGTATCCGTGTGCGTGCGTGTTTATTTAGAAAAAGGGTTTTGATAAATCATACCATATTATTTTGGAATGATATGTGTTTCACTGATTTTGAAAAGATAAAATGTCTGAGACTCCGATGCTGGTCCAGGGTGAAAATTTGATACTGTAAGATTAGAACTATAGATTTTTGTATTTATTTTGTGTTCATTTTCTAAAAATGTGGATACTCTAAGTTAGTTACAAGATCAATATGGATTCTGATGGTAAGCATGATCATGAGGGTTAGTCTGGCGAGACTCTCGAAGAGTCGTTAGCTTCTCCAAAATGTGTGCCTGTTCAGGAGTTAGAAGTCAATATGGTTTCGCCAGCTTTCGGTAACAATGACCCGGAGATTGGTACCAAGGAATTGACTTGAGTAGTGAGAAAGGTTCTAGAAAAGGGATTTAAGGCTAGTTTAGAGAGAAATAGAGAGTTGGTTCAAGGTAGGAATGTGGATTATGGGAAGAGAAGAGATCGCAGTCCTTTGAGGTTGGAGCGTTGGTCTGTGAAGCGTGTTAGAATGGATTTGAGTGTCAAAAACAGTAATATCAAAGGTTCAAGTAGTGGCACAGACTTTCCGATTTGTGGCCACTGTAAGAAGCGCCATCTGGGTTACTGTTGGAAGAAGGTGGGAGCATGTCTCAGATGCGGGTCCACATAGCATCGAATTAGGGAGTGTCTGAGACGACATTGAGACATGTATGATTGTTGATTATAGTAATTTTGTGTATTATTTGTGGGAATGATATTGATTGCTTATTTGTTGGATAATGTTTGTGTGTGTGATGGATAAATAAATACATGCTTCATGTAACACCCCTTACTAAGGTTCGATGCCAGAACTGAGTGCGAGGCATTACCAGACAATATTACAACCAAACATACAAAATTAAACCATGAAATTTCGTTCCAAATTAAAAATTTTTTGTAATATATCATATAATTCTTAAATTGGGCTTACGAGGACTAAAACATGATTTGGGAGTGGTCCGAGACTAAATTGAGAACTTAAAAAAAAAATTTGGAAATTTAGGTAAAAAACAGGGCACATGCTCGTGTGGGCAGGCAGTGTGGTCACACATGTTCGTGTCCCTTACCCGTGTCGAATTATTAGAAAAGTATTTTTCATTTCAAACCTACAGGGGTTTTCACACAGCTGAACACACGCCCGTGTCCTTCACACGGCCTTGCCACGCCCGTGTGGCCTCCTTGTGTGAAAAACTGGGACAGTCTGTTTATGACTTCAGCATGCAATTTTGCCATACGGCCACGAGACACGCCCATGTGACTAGGCCGTGTGACGACCTTATTCTCCAAAATTTTCATACAAGGTTCACACGTCCTACACACATGGCCGTGGGGGCTAGCCGTGTGGCCCTAAGTTAGGCTATTTTCTAAGCCATTCTTTGTCCCAAAACACATACAAATTATACCAATTTTATTGCAACATGCCATACATGTTTTTAGGCATCTAAATGATCTCATTTAACCATCAATCATCCATTTCAACTTAGCCACACATAAGCACACCAAACATTCCACGAATTACCTCATAAGGATATATAAATAACCAATATCATCATTGGCCAAATCGCATGGCCTTAATTACAAAATGACTTAACCATTGACCATTGCCACAATATAGCCAAACCAACATTACATTTACAACACCATTAAGTCCCTATCCATGCCATAGTCCAAAAGAGTACATATTACAATACCTAAAGAACGTTGTGGATAGCGTGGGTGATCCTCCGATGCTTCCCGATCTCTGAGCTAGCTTGGCTAATCTATTAAACAAGGGACAAGAGAATGGAGTAAGCTTTAAGACGCTTAGTAAGTCTATATGCAAATAATTAACATCATACCAACATTTTTAATGTTAAGAGTCATATCTCCACATAGCAACTTACCACGTAATCTTACCCTTATCCATATACACATCAAGCACAATAATTTCATTTACTCAAATTCACATGCACCCTTTCACACACATGTAATTTCCCACAATATCACTTGCTCATATAATTACACCTGCACTTACACACCACATAACCACACCAATATCATTTGTGAGCTTTCCCGTTGGACCCTTCGGAATAACATTCGATACTCGGTGGTTTCAGCACCTAGCTCTACCAACAAATGATCCGACTCTCATGTACACATGGTGAACTCTCATCATCACCCATGTGACCCAGCCATTAAATCCCATAGCTCTCGTGTCTACATGGTGTCTAACACTCAGAATCACGTATGCGACCTAGTTACATATATCATAGCTCTCGTGTCTATATGATACATCGTCGGCAACATACATACGACCTAGCTATTTTAAACCTGTAGCTCTCATGTCTACATGGTATACACCCAGTATTACCCATGTGACCTAGCTACCACATATCATCTCGTAGCTCTCTTGTACATATGGTATACATCCCGTATAACACATGTGACCTAGCTACCACATATCATCTCGTAGCTCTCTTGTACACATGGTGTCCACCTAGCTACACATTATCCGTATCTGTCGTTTCTTCGAAGGTTCAATCGGGAACACCAATTTTCTATAATTCACCATATCATAAAAGTTATCCAACATTTCCCATATCATACAATAATTTACATTTATGAAATTAAAATGGATGTAATACTTATGTATAAACTTACCTTGATAACAAAATGCGATAATTTGAAATTTACTCTGAAACCTTGCCTTGCCTCGGTCAAGGTAGATTCCTCAATCTTCTCGATCTATAATGACACATTTAGCTAATTTCATTTACATGGTATACACCCAGTATTACCCATGTGACCTAGCTACCACATATCATCTCGTAGCTCTCTTGTACACATTGTATACATCCCGTATAACACATGTGACCTAGCTACCACATATCATCTCGTAGCTCTCTTGTACATATGGTGTCCTACCCTCAGAAATACATATGTGACCTAGCTACACATTATCCATATCTGTCATTTTTCTGAAGGTTCAATCGGGAACACCAATTTTCCATAATTCACCATATCATAAAAGTTATCCAACATTTCCCATATCATACAATAATTTACATTTATGAAATTAAAATGGATTCAATACTTACATATAAACTTACCTTGATAACAAAATGCTAATTTGAAATTTAGTCTGAAACCTTACCCTTGCCTCGGTCAAGGTCGATTCCTCGATCTTCTCAATCTATAACGACACATTTAGCTAATTTAATAATCACATTACTCAAAATAGCCTAAAATCTTCTTAGAGAAATTTTTGCAATTTGACCCCTAACTTTCTCAATTTTACACTTTAGTCCCTAGGCTTGGTTTATGATTCTCATACAATTTTCATGCATTTCAAGACTAGCCAAACCATATTTCCTCTTATAACAACCCCCAATTTCTGTCATTTCATAATTTATGCACATAATATTTCACCATTTACAATTAGGTCCTTTTTACAATTTTTATCAAAAATCACCTAGTAAAAGTTGTCGTAACACCCCTTACTCGGATTCGTCGCCAAAACCAAGTATGAGGTATTACTGGACAATAACACAACCAATCGTGCACAATCAAACCATAAAATTTCATTCCAATTTAAAACTATTCATAAAATATCGTACCTTCCTTAAAAGGGGCCTACGGGACCCATAACATAGTTTGGGAGTAGTTCGGGACCAAACAGGACACTCAGAAAAATTTTGGATAATTTGACCTATTATAAGGCACACGCCCGTGTGAGACAGGGACACGCCTGTGTGAGCAGGCCATTTGGTTGCACACGCCCATGTTCCTAGCTCGTGCTAAATTATTTTTCAATTAGAACCTACAAGGGTTTTCACACGACCGAGCACACGCCCGTGGCCCATGCCGGTGTCCTTCATACAGCCGAGCACACGCTCATGTCTTAACCCTTGTGAAAACTTGGGGGTGTTCTATTTATGACGTCATCACGCAAACTTCGTCACACAGCCAAGCCACATGCCCGTGGGCTAGGCCGTGTCTATCACACGATCGAGACATACAACCGTGTCTCCAACCCGCATGTTTATTACAAAAAATTAAATTTTCATAAATTCAGGTGCAGGGGACACACAGCCTATACACACATCCATAAGGCTGGCTGTGTGTAGCACACGGCCTAGACACACGCCTATGTGTCTACCCGTATGGACAATTATAGGCTATTTTCCAAGCTAATTGCCACCCTGAAAACAAGCACAACTTATACCATATTCACCACCATACATCGCGACATTAATAAACACCTAAAGGGCCACATTTGATGGTTTAACAACATACATTGATGCATATCCTCACATGTACACTAACCAATTCCAGGAAATTCCTCATAATGATATATGTATAACCCAACATTATCATTTGCCATATCACATGGCATTAGTTATATAATACCTATCAAAAGACTTATGTCCACATGACAACCAACCCAAGGACACTTACCACACAAATCCATCCCTATACATGCCATAGTTCAAAGGGTTTCATTTTGCTATACCAAAAATAGATGTTGATAGTGTGGATGATCCTCTGAAGCGCCCCAATCCTGAGCTGGCTGAACTGAATCTATAAAACAAAGGAAAAGAGAAAGGAGTAAGCTTTAAAAGCTTAGTAAGTCTATATGTAAATAGTTAACGTCATGACAACATCAAATAGCAACAAGAGTTGTTCTCACACTCCAACTTACCACCTATTCTTACCAATGTTCACACACAAATCATGCATATTAATTTACACCTACTCAAGCCCACATGTACCCTTTTTTTTTTGCACCCTCATACAATTTCCTACAATTTCACTTGCCCAATAAATGCACCTGCACTTACACAATACATCAACACACCAAACTCTTTAGTAAGATTTCTCGTTGAACCCTTCGGTTTAACCTTTAATACTCGGTGGTTTTCATCACATAGCTTGACCAACACAATGATTCGGCTCTCATGTGCACATGGTAGAGATCAGTTTATCACCCATGTGACCTAGCCATTAAATCTCATAGCTCTCATGTACACATGGTGAAGATCACTTTATCACCCATGTGACCTAGCTACTTATAACATAGCTCTCGTGTCTACATGATGTACCCTCAGTACCATACATGCGACCTAGCTATCTTTGATCCATAGCTCTTGTGTACACATGGTGAAGATCACTTTATCACCCATGTGACCTACCTATCACATAAATCTCGTAGCTCTGTTGTACACATGGTGTCCTACCCTCGGAATCACACATGTGATCTAGCTACATAATATCCGTATCTTTTGATTTTCTGAAGGTTGAACCAGGAATTCACCTTCCATAATTTTTAACATCAAATAAAATTATCCAATATCAACCTTTCATAATATACACTTAAATTATTAACGTACAAATAAAATTTGACAATTTTCTTACATATAAACTTACCTCGACAACAAAAACTGATATTTTGCAAATCAATCCAATACCTTGCCCTTGCCTCGATCAAGGTCGATTCCTCAATCTTCTCGATCTATAATGACACATTTAACTTGTTTAATACACACATTACTCAATTTGATCCATAATCATTCTATGACAATTTTGACCATTTTACCCTCAACTTTGTCAATTTTTACAACTAAGTCCCTAGGCTCGTAAATTAAAATGTATCTATTCTCTTAGTTACCCAAGCTTAGCCGAACATCAATAGTACCCAAAACAACCCACATTTCTCATCAATTTCTACTTTTACCACACAAATCTCTATCTTTACAATTTGGTCACTATTAGGGACTTTCATGAAAAATCACCTAGCAAACATGATTTACCACACCTTAAACTTTCATATTCCACCATTAGACATCAAAATACTTGCATGTCATACATGGGTAAAATTTTAAACATCAACCCTAGCTTAAAATGAGGGTAAAATTAGTTAGAGCAAGCCACGAGATTTTAAAAATATGAAGAGAATTAAAAACGAGGCTTGAATGTACCTTGAATCAAGCTTGAAAGTGACCAAAACCCTAGCTATGGAAGGCCTCTAAATTTCAGCACCAGGGAAAAGATGGACACTCAATTTTGACTTCTTTTCCCGTTTTATTACCTTTTATTTACTAATGACCAAAATGCCCCTCATTAAACCTTTGTTATTTTTCTCCTTCCCTGGGCATTTTTGTCCAAACTACGTTAAAATGGTTTAATTACCATATAAGGACCTTTAATTTAAAATCTCAATTCAATTTAGCACCTTTATGGATTAAAACCCATATTTTTCACCTATTGCAATTTAGTCCAACCTATCTAATTGGACATGCAAATAATAAAATTTATCCACCAAAATTTCACATAATTATTCAAACACTCAATAAACCTCAAAATTCAATTGGAAAAAATATTTTTAACCTCGGAATCATGGTTTCAAAACCACTATTCTGTTTAGCCCTTAATTTGGGCTATTACAGTTGTTCCCCACACTTTAAACTCTCATATTCTACCACTAGCCATCCAAATACATGCATGTCATTCATGGGTAAAATTTTAAACATCAACCCTAGCTTGAAATAGTGGTAGAAATAGCTAGAACAAGTTATGAGGATTTCAAAAATACGAAGAACATTAAAAACAGGGCTAGGAGGTACTTACAATCAAGCTTGAAAGTTGGAAAAAACCCTAGCTATGGTGTCTCTTCATATTCGGCCAAGGGAGGAAGAAAGATGGACAAAATTTGGCTTATTTTCCCTTTTTATTTCTTTTATTAACTAATGACCAAAATGCCCTTCATTAAAAACCTTTAGTATTCCACCATTCCTTGGGCAATTTTGTCCAAACAAGGTTAAAATGGTTTAATTACCATATAAGGACCTCTAATTTAAAATTCCAATTCAATCAAGTACCTTTATGGATTAAAACCCATATTTTTCACCTATTGCAATTTTGTCCAACCTACCAAATTGGACATGCAAACATTAAAATTCATGCACCAAAATTTCACATAATTATTCAAACACCAAATAAACATCAAACCTCAATCGAAAAAAATATTTTAGACCTTGGATTCATGGTTTTGAAACCACTATTCCATTTAGCCCTAATTCGGGCTGTTACAACTCTCCCCCTTTAAGGATTTTCGTCCCCGAAAATCTTACTGGTAAATAGGTTTGGGTACTGTTTCCACATGGCCTCCTCCGATTCCCACGTAGCCTCTTCCACGCCATACCTTTGCCACAATACTTTTACCAAAGCTATACTTTAGTTTCTTAACTGTTTAACATCTCGGGCCAAAATCTTAATTGGCTCATCTTCATAAGTCATGTCCGGCTAAATTTCAATCTCCGTAAGATAATCATATATGAGGGGTCCAAACAATACCAACATTGACACATGAAACACATTATGTATCTTCTCCAATTCTGGCGTTAAAGCC
The DNA here is from genome assembly GCA_020496765.1 of Gossypium stocksii. Lineage (NCBI taxonomy): Eukaryota > Viridiplantae > Streptophyta > Magnoliopsida > Malvales > Malvaceae > Gossypium > Gossypium stocksii. The sequence continues at coordinate 68,326,316 of CM035622.1, forward strand.
AACCGATGTGCCACGAGCCCTATTCTTTTCATAATCTCATACGACCCAATAAAATGTGGACTTAATTTGCCTTTTTGGCCAAATCTTAGTATTTTCTTACACGGTGACACCTTCAAAAATACTTTATCACCAACCTGAAATTCAATCTTTTTTCTTTTCAAATCAGCTTAAGACTTTTACCGGTCAGAAGGAGCTTTCAAACAATCTTGAATTATCTTCACTTTTTCCTCGGTCTCCCTAACCAAATCAACACCATGTATCTGTTTCTCACTCAACTCAGTCCAATATAATGGAGTTCGGCATTCTCAGCCATACAACACCTCATACGGTGCCGTCTGTATGCTTGACTGATAACCGTTGTTGTAGGCGAATTCCACCAAAGGTAGATACTTTTCCCAACTACCATCGAACTCTAAAACACAACACCGAAGCATATCTTCAAGAACTTGTATTACCCTCTCGGATTGGCCATCAGTCTGCGGGTGAAATGCAGTACTAAAATTCAATTTTGTACCTAACGCCTCTTGCAACCTCTTCCAAAATCTCGAGGTGAACCTTGGATCTCTATCCGATATAATAGACATGGGTACTCCATGTAATATCACAATTTCAGCAATGTCTAATTCAGCCAATTTATAAAGTGAATAGTCAACACGTACTGGAATAAAGTGAGCCGACTTTGTCAATCTATCAACAATGACCCACACAGGCATCTTTTGTTTTTAGTGTCAAAGGCAAACCTATCACAAAGTCCATCGTAATCTTGTCTCACTTCCACTTAGGGACTATTACGGGCTGAAGTAAACCTGAAGGTACCTGATGCTCAGCCTTTACTTGCTAACAAATTATACATCTCATTACAAACTCTGGAACGTCCTTTTTCATACGCAGCCACCAATACAGTTTCTTCAAATTATTATACATTTTAGTACGACCGGAATGCACTGATAAACACCCATTGCGACCCTCAAGTAAAATTTTCCGATTCAACTCATCATCTCACGGTACAGAAATTCTATCACGAAACATCAAGTAATCATCTTGACTTACTCGAAAATCAAAGTTACCACCTATTTCGCATTGAACCCTCTTGGCTTGCAGTTCACTATCATTCTTTTAAGCTTCGCAAATCTGTTGAAGAAAATGTGGTCTAGCCCTTAACACGGCTAGTATGGAACCATCATCAGATAATGTTAAACTCGTGTTCAAAGCCCGTAAAGCATACAATGATTTTCTGCTCAAAGCATTTACAACCACGTTTGCTTTTGCAGGGTGATACTCAATCACTAACTCGTAACCCTTTTGTAACTCAAGCCACCTCCGTTGTCTCCGATTCAACTCCTTTTGATTCATCAAGTATTTCAGGCTTTTATGATCGGTAAAATTATAACATTCCTCACCATGCAAATAGTGGCACCAAATTTTCAAAGCAAAAACAATGGCGGCCAACTCTAGATCATGTGTCGGGTAGTTCTTCTCATGTGGTTTTAGTTGCCTCGAAGCATAAGCCACCACCTTACCTTCTTGCATCAATACGTATCCAAGGCCATTTAATGACGCATCATTATAGATTACAAATTCTTTCCTCGGCTCGGGTTGCACTAACACTGGTGCCTCAGTCAACTTAGTTTTCAATTGCTCAAAACTTTCTTGACATTTTTCAGTCCACTCAAATTTAACATTCTTTTGAAGTAACTTAGTCATAGGAGAAGTAAGTATAGAAAAACCATCGACAAAATGTCGATAATATCCAGCAAGGACCAAAAAACTTCTAACCTCAGTCACATTCTTTGGTGGCTTCCAATCAACAATCGCTGAAATCTTACTCAGGTCAACCCGAATGTCATCACCTGAAACTATATGTCCCAAGAACCCAACTTCGTGGAGCCAAAGCTCACTCTTGCTAAACTTAGCAAACAACTTCACTTTCCTCAGAATTTGCAGCATCGTTCTCAAATGTTTGGCATGTTCTAACTCATTCCAAGAATAGATCAATATATCATCTATAAATACCACCACAAATTTTTCCAAATACTGTCAAAAAATTCAGTTTATCAAATCAATAAACATAGCCTGTGCATTAGTCGAATCAAAAGGCATGACAAGAAATTCATAGTGTTCGTACCTAGTTCTAAAGGCGGTCTTCGGCACATCGGATTCCTTAACACTCAGTTGGTAATAACCGGATCTCAAATCAATCTTAGAGAACACTGTTGCTCCTTTTAATTGGTCAAACAAATCATCAATTCTCAGCAATGGATACTTGTTCTTAATAGTCACCTTATTAAGTTGCCTATAGTCAATACAAAGCCTCATCGATCCATCTTTCTTTTTTATGAACAATACAGGAGCACCGCATAGAGAAAAACTCAGTCTCACAAATCCTTTGTCTGTCAACTCTTATAACTGAGCCTTTAACTCTCTCAATTTAGTTGGAGCCATTCTGTATGGAGCAATGGAAATAGGTGCAGTCCCAGGTAAAAAATCAATAGCAAACTCGATCTCTCTGACAGGAGGTAACCCAAGTAACTCCTCTGGAACACATCTGGAAATTCACAAACTACTGGTACAAATTCAAGTTTCAATCCTGACACCTCAGTATTCAGCACATATGCTAGATAAGCTTCACACCTCGTTTTCATACATTTCTAAGCAGTCATACAAAAAAGCAGCACCGGCATCTTACTCAACTCATTTGTTCCAACCCAAAGAATTTCACCACTTTTACATTTTAGATTAAGAGTTTTTCGTCTACAATTCACCTTGACATCATGTAATGTTAACCAATCCATGCCCAAAATAACATCGAACTCATCGAATGGCAACAACATTAGATTAGCCGAAAAACAGTATCCTTGAATCATCAAAGGACAATTCCTGCAAACCTTATCTACTAACACAAATTTGCCTAAAGGGTTCGACAATTTAATCACAAATTCAGTTAACTCTACAGACAATTTCTTACTATGCACCAATTTCATGCAAATATAAGAATGAGTGGAGCCTGAATCTATCAATGTAATGTCATCAGTATCATAAAGTGAGAATGTACCGGTAATCACATCAGGAGATGATGCCTCCTTACAAGCTCGCATAGCATAAGCTCTACCAGGTGTCCTTGTCTCCGATCTTGCATCAGTATCTTTCACTATGCTTTTATTACTGGCTTCACCTCCGATGTTCCTCTGCGGTCTACCCTTACTAGTAGTGTTACTTGGCCTAGCACTTTGAAATTTCTCATCTCTTACTTTCTCAGGGCAATCTCTAACAAAATGATCTAGGTAACCACATTTAAAACAAGCCCGGTTAGTTCCCCAACATTCACCAGTATGCCGTCTACCACAATTCCAACACTCAGGTCTATCAGATCTCACGTTCCCTACACTAGCCATCGAAATAGTCTGGGCTTTAAGGCCAGAATATGTTTTACCCCAATCTCGATGTGAGTACCTGACTGAAACTGTCATTCGAGGATTTGTTTCTTTAGACCTCTTTGATTAAGATTGAAAGGATTTACTTACCGGCCTCTTCCTGGCATCTCGAGCTTCAATAACTGCTTTTCTCTTCTCTTTATTTAACGCCTCTGCTTTGCAAGCTCTGTCTACCAATACCACAAATTCCTTTAATTCTAGAATTCCTACAAGCACTTTAAAATCCTCATTAAGCCCATCCTCGAATCTCCTACACATCATTGCTTTAGTAAAGACACACTCTTGTGCATATTTGCTGAGCCAAACGAACTCACATTCATACTCAGCTACCGTCATCTTGCCTTGCTTCAACTCAAGGAACTCCTTTTGTTTTTGATCAACAAATCTATGACTTATATACTTCTTTCGAAACTCTTCCAAAAAGAAAAACCATGTCACTCTTTCCCTCGGAACCACTGATATCAATGTTTTCCACCAATGATAGTCTGAGTCTTTCAGCAAAGATATGGCACATTTTAAACTCCCTTCAGGGGTGCAAGACAACTCATCAAATACCCATATGGAATTCTCAAGCCAAAACTTTGCCCTTCTAGATCATCGTCAACATTAGCTCTAAACTCTTCAGCCCCTTGTTTACAAAATTTATCCACCGGAGGTTTAGTCACCCTTCCCAAATCAATTCCCTGTGGGGCTACAGGGACCGATTGTGATATAGGCGGGGGAGGTGGGGGTTGAGCATTAGGATTTGCTCTAACAAAATCAGTATACCAGTCATTCATCATTCTGATAAAGGCATCCCGTGTGAGACACGCCCGTGTGAGATAGGGACATACCCGTGTGGGCAGGTCGTACGGTCACACACACCTATGTCCCCTACCCGTGTCGAATTATTGGAAAATTATTTTTCATTTCGAACCTATAGGAGTTCTCACACGGCTGAGCACACGCTCGTGTGCTTGGCCTGTTTCCTTCACACGGCCTTGGCACGCCCATGTGGCCTCCCCGTGTGAAAAATTGGGACATTCTATTTATGATGTTAGCATGCAAGTTTGTCACATAGCCACAGGACACACCCGTGTGACCAGGCTGTGTGACGTTCATATTCTCTGAAATTTTCATATAAGGTTCACACGCCCTACACACATGGCCGTGTGGCCCTAAGTTAGGCTATTTTCCAAGCTATTCTTTATCCCGAAACACATACAAATTATACCAATTTTATTACCACATGCCATGCACATTTTTAGGCATCTAAATGATCTCATTTAACCATCAATCATCCATTTCAACTTACACATAAATACACCAAATATTCCATGAATTACCTCATAAGGATATATAAATAACCAATATTATCATTGGCCAAATCACATGGCCTTAATTACAAAATGACTTAACCATTGACCATTACCACAATATAGCCAAACCAACATGACATTTACAACACCACTAAGTCCCTATATATGCAATAGTCTAAAAGAGTACATATTACAATACCAAAAGAACATTGTAGATAGTGTGGGTGATCCTCCGACACTTCTCGATCTCCGATCTAGTTTGGCTAATCTATAAAATAAGGGAAAAAAGAATAGAGTAAGCTTTAAGAAGCTTAGTAAGTCTATATGCAAATAATTAATAACATAGCAACATTTTAATGTCAAGAGTCATATCTCCACATATCGACTTACCACCTAATCTTACCCTTATCCATATACACATCAAGCACAATAATTTCATTTACTCAAATTCACATGCACCCTTTCACACACATGTAATTTCCCACAATATTGCTTGCTCATATAATTACACCTGCACTTACACACCACATAACCACACCATATCATTTGTAAGCTTTCCCGTTAGACCCTTCGGAATAACATTCGATACTCGGTGGTTTCAATACCTAGCTCTACCAATACATGATCCGACTCTCGTGTACACATGGTGAACTCTCATCATTACCCATGTGACCCAGCCATTAAATCCTGTAGCTCTCGTGTCTACATAGTGTCCAACACTCAGAATCATGTATGCGACCTAGTTACATATATCATAGCTCTTGTGTCTACATGATACACCGTCGGCAACATACATACGACCTAGCTATTTTAAACCTGTAGCTCTCATGTCTACATGGTATACACCCAGTATTACCCATATGACCTAGCTACCACATATCATCTCGTAGCTCTCTTGTACATATGGTATACATCCCGTATAACACATGTGACCTAGCTACCACATATCATCTCGTAGCTCTCTTGTACACATGGTGTCCTTCCCTTGAAAATACACATGTGACCTAGCTACACATTATCCGTATCTATCGTTTCTTCGAAGTTTCAATCGGGAACACCAATTTTCTATAATTCACCATATCATAAAAGTTATCCAACATTTCCCATATCATACAATAATTTACATTTATGAAATTAAAATGGATGTAATACTTATGTATAAACTTACCTTGATAACAAAGTGCGATAATTTGAAATTTACTCTGAAACCTTGCCTTGCCTCGGTCAAGGTAGATTCCTCGATCTTCTCGATCTATAATGACACATTTAGCTAATTTAATAATCACATTACTCAAAATAGTCCAAAATCTTCCTATAGAAAATTTTGCAATTTGACCCCTGACTTTCTCAATTTACACTTTAGTCCATAGGCTCGGTTTATTATTCTCATACAATTTTCATGCATTTCAAGCCTAGCCATACCATATTTCCTCTTATAACAGCCACCAATTTCTATCATTTCACAATTTATGTACATAATATTTCACCTTTTACAATTAGGTCATTTTTTACAATTTTCATAAAAAATCACCTAGTAAAAGTTCTTCACCACACTTTAAACTCTCATATTCTGCCACTAGCCATCCAAATACATGCATGTCATTCATGGGTAAAATTTTAAACATCAACCCTAGCTTGAAATAGTGACAGAAATAGCTAGAACAAGTTAGAGGATTTCAAAAATACGAATAACATTAAAAATGGGGCTAGGAGGTACTTACAATCAAGCTTGAAAGTTGAAAGAAACCTTAGCTATGGTGTCTCTTCATATTCGGCTACGAGAGGAAGAAAGATGGACAAAATTTGGCTTATTTTCCCTTTTTATTTCTTTTATTAACTAATGACCAAAATGCCCTTCATTAAAAACCTTTAGTATTCCACCCTTTCTTGGGCATTTTTTTTCCAAACAAGGTTAAAATGGTTTAATTACCATATAAGGACCTCTAATTTAAAATTCCAATTCAATCAAGTACCTTTATAGATTAAAACCCATATTTCTCACCTATTACAATTTAGTCCAACATACCAAATTGGACATGCAAACATTAAAATCCATGCACCAAAATTTCAGATAATTATTCAAACACCAAATAAACATCAACACTCAATCGAAAAAAATATTTTAGACCTCAGATTCATGGTTTCAAAACCACTATTCCGTTTAGCCCATAATTCGGGCTATTACACTTTAATAGCTAAGTATTCTAAGTGTGTGTTTGAGGTCTTAAATTTGGTATGGTACTACTCAGGTTATAGTGCGTAGTGAGAGCATGGTGGTGTAGCTTGTGCTATACCACTATACTGTTAGTGGGTAATCTCGGAGATGAAATTTCTTTAAGGAGGGGATAGTTGTAACACCTTAAATTTTAGGGTTAGAAGTTTTGAGTTTTGTGGTTAGGGTTAGTTAGAAGGTTGTGGTATTGTGTTTAGTTGCATGCTTAAGTGACAAAATGGACCTGCTAGTCTTGTGGTTGGTTGTGTCTTAGTTTAGCTTGGTGTCCCGAGTTGGAGTACTCATGTACGCTTTGAGGAATCTATTTTAATTTTTGTTGCTTTTAAGTTTCAAGTATTTATTTGTTTATTTATTTATTTCTATTTTATTTTTATTTAATTGGGTTATAAGAAATTTGATAAGAAATAAAAATAGAAAAAAACACGTTTATTTTATTTTTATTTTATTTTTCTTCTTTTTCTTTATTCCCTCTCCCTCTCTTCTCACGTTAGACCTTGTTTTCTTTTCTTGAGTCTTCCTGCTTCATCATTTTGTTCCTGCACCGTATTCATCTTTGTAAGACCCAATTTTGGCCCAGGCTAAACAGTCCGAAACAAACAATTATTAACAGTCTTTTTTTTTTACAACTTAAAATCAAAACAGTTCAAACAGACCCCAAACCCATTACATCAGCCCAAATTTTCAACCCAAGTTAAAAAAACCCTAACTCCAAAATTACAAGGCCCAAATGGCCCAAAGACTTAAATAGTTTCAACCTAACAGCCGAAATGGGAAACCCTAGCTAGGTGCGCCGCTGCAGCCTCCACGTCCACACGCTACATGCCACTACCTTGCTGGACTATGGCCTTCTTCGTACCTGCAAGGACAGCAGACATAGAAGAAAACAAAGAAAGCAGTAGCTAAACAAAAATTTTGGTAGCAAATTGTATTATTCTTTCAGCTATTAAAAGCCACACCACACAAGATGTAATTTTTTACGAACGGAAGAAATCAATACTAACAGATCAATCAAAAACAAAGAGTTTTTTTAAAGGTGGTTTTTTTTATTTTTTTCATTAGGTTTTTTTTATTTTATTCTTTTTATTCTTTTTTAAAAAAGAAAGAAAATTGAAAGTAAAAGGGAAAAGTCAAACCCTTACATTCTTTTTTTATATCTGCGCCACCGAGGGAGGCCGAGATTCGTTGTTTCCAATGAAAAATGACAATTTTTAGGCTCGGGAAATTGAAAAGCCAAAAAATGGTCTTTTTTGACTTTTCGACCACCGTGGACAGCGGCGTCATCACCAGCGATCGGCAGCCGCCACGGTGGCCTGACGACCGGAGATAGGCCGAATTCTGGAGAATGAGGGAGAGACAGGAGAGTTTGAACTTTTTTTAGTTTTTTTTTTAAAAAAACTAAGATATGAAATGAAGATTTTACAAAAAAAATTGGGCTTTTATAAAGCATCCAAATGACGCCTTTTTGAAAGCTAAGTTCAAAGGCCAAAACGACATCGTTTTGGCCTCTAACCCGTTACCCGACCCATTTTCCCTGAGGATCCGTGTGTTTTTGCGTTAAATATGTTATTCTTGTGCGCGGTGCTTCCGCTTTTGCGATGCTTTGCAATTGGGTCCCTTGTTTTATTTTTTTCTTCTAAAATATATCCGATTTCTTTTTTTTTTTTGTGTCATTTCAGCCCTTTGATAAAACGCTGCGCATAAAGGGCCTGGGACATTTTCTCTTTCGCTACTTAGTATTTTCAGCGTGTTGCGAATTAGTCCCTTATTCCATTTTTGTTATTTCGAATGCTTACCCGAAATTTTTATTTAGGTTCCAATCTAATCTTTTTTTATATCCTTGCATTTATTTTATTTAATTTTGGACCCTAAACTTCATTTTAACTACAATCAAGTCCTTATTCTTTTAAATTTGGACCCTCTTTATTTATTTTATCCCTTTTATTTATTTAGTTAGTTATTTTAAAAACAGTTTTATTTAATGCATTATTTAATATTTTATTTATTTATTTATTTGATTTCTTTTTAAATCAAATTTGTATTAGCTTTTATTTATTCATTTATTAACTCTTTTTTAAATTAGCTTGTTTATTTTATTTTTGCCCATGTCATTGTCATTTTATTTCCTTTCTTATTTATCTATTTACTACTTTTCATGTACTTTCAAAATTTAGATTTATTATTCTTATTGTTATTATTATTATTGTTATCATTATCATTTGCATTGTTATAAATATTATCGTTCATGCATATTAACTTTATGATTAATCAATATTAAGGCTATATATGTTATATTTTATTATGCATACTATGTTGTTGTTATTTCAAATGTATGTTGTGTTGTTGTTATTTCAAATGTATGTTTGCACTATCATTATTGGTCACGTATGACCCTCTTTATGTTTTAAACAGTTTCTTGTAAGCATAATCAAATAATCTACTCGTATATCATTTTTAAATATTCCATCAACTTCCACCTAAATTCACAAAAAGGAAATTTTTTAAATCGGTAATATCTTGCATTTCGGAGATTCGAGAAATTGTATCCTAGCTTACGGGGTTTTGATTTTCTCGTTGAACCTAAATGACCTAATATTCTTTTAATTTTCAAAAATACATGAATTTTAAATTAAAGACAAGCTTATGCTTAAGGGTTCGAAGTATCGTGTCCTAACTTACGGGATGTAATATTTTGATATCCCGAGACAAGAGGGTCTTTAACAATCGTTTCAATTTATTCGAGTTTTTTTAAATTGACATTAATAAAAAGAGGGATCGTATTTTAAATTCTTTTCGAGTTTTCAAACTTCAACATTAATACTTTAGTTAATCAATTAGGTACTAATTTTGGGCGTTATGAGGGTGCTAATCCTCCTTCGTACGTAACCGACTCCGAAACCCGCTTCCTTGAATTTCGTAGACCAAAATCATTGTTTAGTAGATCAAAACATTTTATTAAAACAATCAAATTACGAGGTGATCCGATCACACCTCATAAAAAAGGATTGGTGGCGACTCTCATTTTCGTTTTTGTTTAAATAAAAGTCGACCCCTGTTTTTTAAAAAAAATAGGTTTTGATAGTTTGGCGACTCCGCTGGGGAAAAATAAGAGAGTCAAGCTGCGATTTGATTAATTGTTGTCTTATTGGTCAAAAATTGATAATTTGATTTAAAATTACGATCTTTTCATTGCATTTCATCCTCCATTTTTGTGATCTTTGCTTTATCGGTTTGAATCTTGGAATGCTTTCGCATATTGCATTGCATGTCTGTTCGATCTTTCCCTTTTAAGTGGAAGTGAGAAGCTAGTCCTTCGTGAGGTTTTCACTTTCGTATAGGATAGCGGATTGCTTTCGGGATACATCCGTACCTATGTCTTCGTGAGACTTTCATCTCCGTATAGCTATAGGGAAATGTATTCCCCTGAACTCGGTCCATATGAGCCTATAATGGGCGAGGATCGAGGAATTTATCGGTTCACGCACCCTATCTTTAGAACCAAACCACATATAGTGAGCCATAAGAGCCCGCCCTAGGTAGAGCTGTACCAAACCATTTGTGGTTACCCGAATAGTCACTTTGTTTTTTCTTGCTTACTTCAAATTTTAGCATTTGTATATTGACTTATTTTGCTTTATTTGTTGTTGCATGGCATTTCCGTCATGAAAATGGTGTCAATTCATGTTTGATTACTAAATAGAGAGCTTTCCATGGAGAACAAATTTCTTGATAAAGTGGAAGATAATGCGGCTATCCAAATATGGTCAGAGAAAACGCAGTTAGAGAAAGGTGATAGTTTGGAGGAGGGGTACACATCAGAATTATGGGACTTCACCCATATTAGCGTGACACAAAACGATATCTAGGAATTGAAAGAGATATGGATCTATTGGGACGATGAGATCAAACAACTATTTTACTGTAATTATGGTGATCTACCCTATCTACTTGACGTCAAGGTGGACAAGCACTTGTTTTGAGCTCTAGCTCAATTTTTGAATCCCACCTATAGTTGTTTTACCTTTGGGAAGGTGGATTTGGTGCCTACTGTGGAGGAGTATACAACCTTGCTTCATTGTCCGAAGCTTCAACCTTACAAGCCCTATTCTGGAGTCGTCAATGTCCCAACCTTCGTAAAGAAGTTGATGAATATCACGGGAATGAGTGAACAATTGGTCATGGCTCGGATCAAGCAAAAAGGAGAAAGCAAATGTATTCCTTGAAAAAGTTTGCGAGATTTGATTTTGGCACACCCAGATTTGAAAAAAAGGGTCGACGTCTTTGCTTTGAGCATTTATGGGCTGATTGTCTTCCCTAAAGCGCTAAGGCACATAGATGAGGTGGTTTTTTATTTGTTTGATCAACTTGATAAAAGGGTCACACCTGTTCCCGCAATTTTACCTAAAATATTCAGATCCTTGAATGCATACCGGAGGGCGAGTGAAGGAAGATTCATCGAATGTGCGTAACTATTGCTAGCTTGGTTCCAAAACCATCTCTAGAAAGTAGATAAAGTTTCTTATTGGGTATTTTCTGAGAACTATTCTCTATTAAAAGAAATAGCAGCTACACCGAGGTGGGCTGACATCTCAGAGGAAAAATGGATGGCGATCCTCTAAAATCTCCAAGAAGAGGACGTCGAGTAGAGAGCCCCTTGGATACTTCTCGATGAGATTCTATACCGGTGTGGGAACTTTAACTGGGTCCCTCTACTTGGGATTTGGGGAGTTGTCGGATATGCTCCTCCATTGGTGTTAAGGCAATACAGATCGAGATAGTTCATACCAGTAACACAGGGGCTAGCTCAGTGCGAGTTTTCATATAAAGGTTATAACTACAAGAAAAAGGTTCGAGAAATGTCTAATGCTTGGAATCGAACCCACTAAATGAAAAGATTTACTTTAGATCTGATGACGACCCCCGAATATAACAGGTGGTGGAGTAAAAGAATCAATGACAATATTCTCGGGCCAAGTCAAGAAGGCGTTCGATCGATAGAAGAATACCTGCAAGTGGTTCCATCTGAGCTAGAGATCATAAAGCAGGATTTCAAAAAGAGGAATTCAGAGCCAGGAAAGAAGAAAGAAAAACTGGAGGTGGAAAAAATCCATTTGAGAATACATATTGATGTTTAGAAGCTAGAGGCCGAGAAATTGAAAAATGGAAAGAATAAGGCCAAAGAAGATTTGGATAGCTTGAAAACAGATTATAAGAAGTTATGTTTATTAATGAGAACCGCTGGATTGGGGAAAACATTAGAGTAATGGTGACAAGAGATTCAAGAAGAAAAGGTTTGAGCCGATCCATAGAAGAGAAAATTCCAAGATGTTCAGGTTTGAAAAGAGGTCCTAGAAAAGAGTTTGTTAGAAAGCTAAAGTGAAAAAATTGAATTAAAGGCTAGAATAGCAAAATTAGAAAGGTCGCTTCATCAGTATCGTAGTCGCAACTCTGAAATTGAGCTAAAGGCAAGCTTAAAGAAGATTGAAGAGCTGAAAAGGAAGATAGAAGAACTTGAGATTACGTTACAAAACTGTAAACTCCGGGTTGAACTCCTTGAAGCAAATGACGAACATTGGAAAGAGCAACTCCATTGTTCTCAGGATCAAGTTAGGGACAGAGATTATATTATGGGTGAAGCTGTGGCTTAGATACAAGAGGTGGCTGATTATTTATAGACCCTAACAATTCAAGCTGACGTGCTAAGTGTGAAATATGAATTAGAATCAGACCAGGGCCGAGAGTTAGCTTGGCTTCTTAAGAAAGTTAAAACTTTGAGCATTAGGGTCAAGCGTATAGGTAATCCATTTTATGTAAATAATTTTGTTTTCTAGTAAAGTTATTCTAGATGGAATTAAATTAGAATCGATGCCTTCTTTTTGCATTCATCCAATGCATTTACATTACATCGCATCATATGCATTAAAAATCACAAAAGGACCCTAATTAATTAAAAATTATTTTAATTAATCTAGAAACCGACAAAAGTCTAACAAACAAGCATTGTTACAGTACTCGTGCCAAAACTAAAGTAATGGACAAATGATTGGAAAGGCTAGAATAGATTCAAAGAGAAATGTAAGATCAGCTACAAATACAGATGTAAGAACAATTGGCCAAAATTCAACAAGACATGATGGAGTACATGCTAGAATCCCAAAAGAATATGATGAACCGATTAACCCGGTTGCTGACTGGAAGGCTAGATAAAGGAAAGAGCCATATAGTCAATTCTAGAGATGATAATGAGAATCCTTTCTTCCCCCCGGGTTTTACCATGAAAAATATCCAGACACAACCTGAGGTGTATCCACGAAGGCCACCTATTACAATCAGGCCTCAATAGTTCCAGGCTAAAGCTTCAGCACCGATGAACTACCAAACAGGCTCAAGCTCTAACCTAGGAGACAATCGAGCAAATCCTGTTATCCCTGATCTTGATGTTATAGCTGAAATAGAAAAGGCGAGAGTGGAGCTCCCAAAACAACTTGAAGACCGATGCAGATGGATAGAAGAGAAATTCAAGGCATTGGGAAGTGCTGATTACCATTGTGGAATTAATGCTAAGGAATTGAGCCTTGTCCTAGATTTAGTGCTCCCTCAAAAGTTTAAAATGTCAGAGTTTGAAAAGTATAATGGGACCAGCTGCCCTGAGGCTCACATTACAATATTCTATCATAGGATGACAGGATATGTCAATAATGATCAGTTATTGATTCATTGTTTCTAACACATCTTGTCAGGGGTTGTAGCCAAATGGTATAATTAGCTAAATCGTACCCAAATTAATTCGTGGAAAGACCTAGCACAGGCCTTCATGAAGCAATATGGCCAGGTGATAGATATGGCGCCTGACAGAATCACATTACAGAATATGGAGAAAAAGCCTAATGAAAGCTTCAGGTAATATGCTCAAAGGTAGAGGGAAATTGCCACGCAAGTCTAACTGCCATTGCTAGAAAAGGAAACAACCATGCTCTTCATCAATACCCTAAAGGCACCTTTTGTTAATCACATGTTGAGAAGCACAACTAAGAGTTTCTCAGATATAGTGATGTCTGGTGAAATGATAGAAAATGCAATAAGGTGTGGAAAAATAAAGGCCAGGGAAAACACCAAGAGGACGACCCCGAAGAAAAGAGAAAATAAGGTAAATAATGTGAGCATGTATGACAAGGGTTATTCGAAACCAATCACTATCAGCCAACTGAGAACGATAACCACTGGCCATCATGGCCCACCAAGACAAGAGCCTAATGCAAAGCAAAATACAGAGAAACTCCAGTTTACGCCCATTCCAATGACGTATAGAGAGTTGTACCAAAGTTTATTTGATGCACATGTTGTATCCCCTTTCTACCTAAAGCCAATGCAACCCCCATACCGCAAATGGTACGGTGCAAACGCCCAATGCAAATACCATGCAGAATCACAAGACACTCGATAGAAAACAGTATCGCTTTTAAAAAGTTAGTTGAAAGGTTCATCAAAATGGGCATTGTAAAATTCAATAACCCATCTGGTGCGAAAAATTCGTTACCCAACCATGCTAATAATGGGGTAAATGTGATAGTCGAGAATGCGGGGAGGGAAGTCAAGATGAATATTGCAGAAGGGAAAACCTTATTGAGAGAGGGTTGGAAAAAAAATGGTAGAAAGAGGGTTAATCACACAAGACTCTAGGGATAGATCCCGAGAAGTAAGGGACTATTGTGAGTTCCATAATGAAGAAGATCATGAGATTTAAAAATGCAGTGAATTCAGGGTCCTAGTACAAGGTCTAATAGACAAAAAGAAGCTAGAATTTTTTGAGTATACTGAAGGAGAAGATGTGTGCGCCTCAGAAAGAGGGTCGACAAAGAAGGTCTATGAAGTTAATCGCCCTGTGATAATCATCCCACGACCAAGAATCAACAAAGCTAGAGCAAAAATTGTACCAAGAGTTGTAATCCAGAAACCCGTTGCTTTTCCTTATAAAGATAGCAAAAGGGTACCTTGGAACTATGACTGCAATGCGACAATCCCAGGGGGAGGGCCCGGTCAGAACACTAGAGGAAGATCAAGATGTGGGTTTCTATACACGTAGCGAAAGATGTTATGATGCCCCAAATACCAAAGTCAGACTTAAAGGAAAATCTTTGATGTTCGAACAAAGGAAAGAGAAACCAGAACTACTTGTCAATGAGTCGGTAACTGAGAAAGAAGCTAAGGAATTCTTGAAATCCCTAAAGCACAGTGAGTATAGTGTCGTGGAACAACTACATAAGCAGCTAGCTCGCATATCGGTACTGGCTTTACTCTCAAGCTCAGAGACGCACTGTAACGCCCTAATAAAGGTGTTAAACAAAACCTATGTCACTGATGATATTTCAGTAAACAAGCTAGACCATCTTGTCAAGAAAATAAGCGCCGATAACTTCATCTTTTTTAATGATGATGAAATACTGTTGGGGAGCATGGGATCCACCAAGGCTCTACACATCACCACCCGCTGCAAGGGGTATACATTATCGGGGGTACTGATTGATAATGGATCGGCACTGAATGTCTTGCCTCTGTCCACGTTAAACAGGTTGCCTGTGGAAAGCTCTCATATGAAGACGTGCCAAAACATAGTGAGAGCATTAGACGACGCCGAAAGGAAAGTAATGGGAAGGATTAAGATTCCCTCTTAATCAGTCCAAAAAATATGAGGTAGACTTCTTTGTGATGGATATCAAGCCTTCTTACAATTGCCTATTGGGGAGGCTTTGGATTCACTCAGTAGGGGTAGTACCATCATCGCTGCACCAAAAGCTAAAGTTGGTAACGGAGGGCCAATTGATAATGATAAACGTGGAAGAAGACATTATTGCATCTGTTACCAGTGATGCGTCATACATAGAGAATGATAGTGAAGCGATAGAATGTTCCTTTCGGTCATTGGAATTTGTGAATGCAACCTTCATCATCGAAGGAAGAAAGATCTCAATGCCCAAAATATCCAAAGTTACGAGGATGAGCTTACAACTGATAGTTGGAAAAAGAGCATTACTTGGAAAACGACTCGGGAAATACCACCATGGACGGGTCGAAGTACCAATCTTGACTGACAAATGGGATCGCTTTGGCTTGGGGTATAAGCCAAATACGGGGTAAAGGAAGAAGGAGTTGGAAACAAAGCAAGAGAGAATAAGAGCGTGATTAAGCGGGGCAGAGGTTAAATGGGAACCAGACCTTTCCCCATATATCCAGAACATTCGTATCAGGAGGAATTATTCACCCTAAATGGAAGATGACAAGAAAAGAGACTGCTGAAGATATGATGGGGAATCTGAGCATCAACACCATATCTGAAGAGGGAATAATGGAAGAAAACTTATTAGGTATCCGCCCTTATGAGCCTAGAAGTGTTCTGAACAACTGGAGTGAGGAAGAGATTCTTGTAGTTTTTAGAGCTTATTTAGAGTAATGTTTAAAATACGCTTCTTGCTTTAAGCCTAGAAGCAATAAGAATCCTTTTGCGAAATAGGCTCATGTCCAACATCTTTATTTCAATAAAAAATGCATTTTTGTGTATCACTTTGAGCAAATATTCTTTTATTCTTTCATTTCATTCATATTCATACCACATAAATAGCTATTCTTAGATTCATTTATTCTTTGGAATCTCCCTTTGTACCTACAATAGGTCTCCAGATATCAACAACATGAACGACGCTATTACTGACCCAGAATCTCCTTTTGAGTGAGACATGTGTATAAAGGGATCTCATGATTTTGGAGATGACAAATATTGTACTTATCTCTGGATTTGTTAAGGATGGTAGAACAAGAAGAGAAACAGATTTTACCTCATAAAGAGATAGTAGAGATTGTGATCTTGGAAGAAGGAAAAGAGGTGAAAATTAGAGCTTGCATAATTGAAGAAACAAAGCGAGACCTCATTGAGTTATTTCAAGAATTCAGAGATGTCTTCACATGATCGTTTCAAGATATGCTTGGGTTAAGCACTGATATTTTGGTACACCGCCTCCCCATAAAAGAAGGGTGCAAGCCAGTTCAGCAAAGGCTCCGAAGGATAAGACCCGATGTTGTGATAAAAATAAAAGAAGAGGTCAAGAAGCAATTCGATGTTGGGTTCTTACAAGTGGCTAATTCCTTTGTCTTGTGAACTTTTCACTACTTAATTGGTTGCATTTGATTTATTTCTTGTGTAGTGAACCCAATACTGGAAATGGCAACAAAAGGACGTAATCTGCAGTTTTTTTCTTTTCTTTTATTTTGCCGTGGCTGGAGACATGGGCACGACACTGGGCATGATACGGATCTAACGTATCAGATCAGAAGTCAATGGGGAATATTCTGAAAATAACTCAGCTTGATCTGTTAATGTGATTTAGGGGATTTTGGATTTCATTTTCATAATTTTAGGATATTATCTTTTTAATTTGATTAGTTTTCTTGTTGTTTTGGGAATTTGAAGCCTATAAATACGCACCTCTGGGTAAGGCTAAGGATCATCTCTTATCTTTAGTTCTTGTTGCTACTTTGTTTTCATTTTCAATAAAGTTTTCTTATTTTGTTTTATTTTTGCTTTCTTTAATTTTATTTTATGCTTTTACATTATCAAAACATGTTAAGCGTGATAATCAATATCATGCTTGGCTAATTTTTCTCAAGCTAAGAGCTAGTACGAATCAATTCCACGTGTGAGAATTGAATATTGCTTAAATCCTTTCGGGGTACATTTTCGTCTTTCTGCTCAGATAGTTTGACAATCGGCCTTACTAAAACTTTTAAACATTTTTCAAATCAAAAGGGAGACGTTGGTCTAGAATCGTTTAATTATACAGTTGAGAGCAAGGATCGGCCTGTGGCATTTCGACTTCATATGAACACTCTTAGCAGCGGTCCACTAAGGAAAGACGAGATCAGAAACGATTCTCAGTGAGACAACTTTCGAGTCGGGCTTTTCCTGTTTTAAAAACTAAGTATTTTAACGGCGATAGACGTGACTGATTTCCTTAAGAATCCACTTTCGAAGATAGACTTGGGAAGATCGGTTACATGAGAGAAAAGTAAGTTACGATGGGTTGAGCCTCATAGACTATAACTGACATGAATCCCGGAGAAAAAATCTATTTTGAATGATAGTGGGAATTGACGAAACTAGCTCGAGGCGATTCTTATACTCGTGATTATTCAACATAGTCTTTCACCTTCTTTATGTTACTGCTTCTATTTTAATACATCTTTCGTTGCAATCTTACTTGTTTCTTTTATTTCCTTGTTACTTCTCAAATCACGCCCATTTTTTTTACTCTTTATTTCAGCTCCTAAGTCGAGAACAAGAAATTTAATCAAGAATTCCATTAAACTCCCTGTGGATCGACCCTCTTCCACTATTCTACCTTTTTATTTTATTTTTGAAGAGGTTTATTTTATTTTGATCAGCAAAACGACGCTTGTCAAAATTGACGCCGTTTCCAGGGAGTTTTATTTTCGACAATTACTGATTATTTTGTTTGATTTTTATGACCAGGAGAAACCCGGAGACGCTAGTTCAATATAACCCAAAAAATTGAAGCAATCGCTCATAGAAACCACGGTCAAACACTTCAACGAAAGAAGCAGCAAGAGCAAAGAGAACGACAATCCAATTTGGAGTCCACTTCTGCGACGCCACCACATAAACCAAAACCAATTCCCAACAAAGGACCATCTCCCAACGCCACTACTCTAATCACAAATCTCACATTTGAATCGGAGCCAATGGCAAACCAAACCATTAGAGAGCTTACTGTAGCCCCCGCCATACAACAACCGCTCTCCATTACCTTTCCTCAAGGCACCACCCCTTTTCAACTCAAAACGGGGTTAATTCATCTCCTCCCTACATTCAACGGTCTCCTTAGTGAAAGTCCACATAAACATCTCGCGAAATTCCACATGGTGTGTAGTAGCATGAAGCCACAAGGAGTCTCAGAAGACCAAATCAAACTAAGGGCATTTCCTTTTTCCTTAGCCAGAATGGCTAAGGAATTGTTATTTTACCTTCTGTCTAACTCAATAACCACATGGGCTGAACTATCTCGTGTTTTCCTTAATAGGTATTTTCTAGCGGCAAAGGTGAGCGAGCTTAGGCAAAGCATTTTGGGAATTCAGCAAAGAAGCGATGAATCTCTCTACGACTACTGGGAGAGGTTCAAAAAGTTATACGCAAGTTGCCCGCAGCATGGCCTATCCGAGTAGACCCTCATTCAGTATCTCTACGAAGGGATGCTTCCGATGGACAAAAAGATGGTGGATGCTGCAAGTGGTGGCACACTCGTCAATATGACGCCAAAAAATGTGAGAACTCTAATCTCTACTATGGCCGCAAACTCGTAATAGTTCGGCTCTTCAAGTGAACCTAGCCGATAGGTTCATGAAGTAAGTACCATTTCTTTGGAAAATAAAATAGACAAGTTGACTGATATTGTCAACTCTCTTGTTACAGGTAAGATGGGAGCCGCGAAGGTTTGTAGAATCTATACGATGCCAAAACACCCAACCGATTCATGTCCAATGCTACAAGATGAGCTAGGTGCCCAAGTCAATGCCATAAATAATTTCCCAAGACCTCCTCAAAGGCCATACAATCCCTACGGTAACACTTTCAATCCCAGTTGGAGAGATCACCCAAATATGAGCTATGGAAACAAAAACCAAAATTACCAACCAAGACCACCTCCCTTTCCAAATCAATCACCATAAAAAACCTCTCTTGAGACCATTGTTGAAAAGTTGGCCATTTCACAAGAGAAATTCCAAACCCAAACACAATCCCATCTCCAAGAAATTGACAAATAAATAAGCCAACTAGCCCAAACCGTTGGTTGCCTAGAGTCTCAAGGATGATTGCCCTCTCAAACCGAAACAAATCCGAGGGAAAATGTGAGCACGATTACTTTACGAAGTGGTACCGTAATTTCACTAGAGCTAACAAAGGAGCTCAAGAAAACTGAGAAAGACAAAGAACACACTT
Source organism: Gossypium stocksii (assembly GCA_020496765.1). Lineage (NCBI taxonomy): Eukaryota > Viridiplantae > Streptophyta > Magnoliopsida > Malvales > Malvaceae > Gossypium > Gossypium stocksii. Next base: position 68,346,281 of record CM035622.1, read on the forward strand.
CTTTGAAGGGTCAAGTAGAAAAATCCTCGCCCACCACAGGTAAAGTCATTCCTAGTCATTCTTTTTCTACTTACGAGACTCTTCCTCCCTTTCCAAGAAAGCTTGCAAGGCGTGACAAAAAGGAAGAGGAGAAGAAAATTTTGGATATATTCAAAAAAGTAGAAATCAATAATCCACTCCTTGATGTCATTCAGAAGGTGCCAAAATATGCGAAGTTTTTAAAGGACTTATGCACAAATCGAAGGCGGTTATCTGGCAATGAAAGCGTTAACCTCAGCGAGAATATTTTAGCCATTTTTCAAAGGCGCCTACCACCGAAATACAAGGATCAAGGGATGTTTGCAATTCCATGCAAAATTGGAAAAGTTAGAATAAAAAGGGCGATGTGCGATCTAGGCGCATCTATTAATGTCATGTCGCTAAGCGTCTACAACAAAATTTCAACAGAACCATTAAAGGAGATGCGAGTGACGGTTCAATTAACTGATCGGTCAGTTATCTACCCTGAAGGGGTACTAGAAAACGTGTTGGTAAAGGTAAACGATCTCATTTTCCTTGTTGATTTTTACATTATTGACATGGAAAATGACCGCAGCAACAACGGATCAGAAATCTTGCTTGGGCGCCCTTTTTTGTCAATAGCGCATACAAAAATCGATGTCCGTAACGGCATCTTAACCATGGAATTTAATGAGGAAGTGGTTAAATCTGATGCGTACAAAGCTATGAAGTATCCTGATTCCATCATAAGTGTAAATTTTGTTAACATTATAGATCTGTTAGCCGATGATTTTATCGAAACTGATTTGTTTTATGATTTTTGTAGGGAATTGGAGGGTCTCGACGATGAAAGTGAAATCATTTCAACTCTTTCCTCCATTTCTGATTTTCGATTAATTCCATGTCAATCTAAACCCCTTTGCTCAATTTTACAGGTGCCACAACTAGAATTGAAGCAACTTCTATCGCATCTCAAATACGAATTTTTGGGCGATAACCGAACCTTGCCAATTATCATTTCAAGTGAATTATCACAACAGAAAGAGGAAGAATTGATTGTTGTTTTGCACACTTATAAAAAGGCAATTGGATGGACATTAGCTGATATCCAAGGATTAAGTCCATCCACTTGCATGCATAAAATTCAAATAGAGGAGAACACGAAACCAACAAGAGAAGGCCAGCGATATTTAAACCCGCCAATGATGGAGGTTGTGAAGGAAGAGATTCAAAAGTTACTAGATGCTGACATCATCTACCCTATTTCTGATAGCAAATGAGTCAGTTCGGTCCACGTTGTGCCAAAGAAGACTGGAATCATAGTGGTCGAAAATGCCAAAGGAGAAATGATTTCGAAGAGAGTACAGAATGGTTGGAGAATGTGTATCGATTATAGGAAACTCAACTCACAAACCCGAAAGAACCGTTTTCCTCTACCATTTATCGATCAAATGATCGAACGACTTGCCAGAAAATTACGTTACTGCTATCTTGATGGATTTTCTGGATTTTTTCAGGTTCTAGTGGCACATGAAGACTAAGAAAAAACAACATTCACTTGCCCTTTCGGAACTTTCGCCTATAAGAGAATGCCTTTCAGTCTTTGCAATGCTCCGGCCACATTCCAACGATGCATGTTAAGCATTTTCTTTGATCACATCGAGCGAAGAATAGAGGTATTTATGGATGATTTTATTGTTTACAGTAATTCATTCTCTCAATGCCTTTCCAATCTTTCTTATGTTCTTAATCGATGTATTAAATTTAAATTGGTTTTAAACTACGAGAAATACCATTTCGTGGTAAGTAAAGGATTGGTTCTCAGTCATGTGGTTTCGGCCCAAGGAATTGCCATTGATAAGGGAAAGGTTGATGTAATTCGCTCACTTCCATACCCCATTTCGGTGAGGGAAATTTGTAGTTTTCGTAGCCATGCAGGTTTCTACCGACGGTTCATAAAGGACTTCTCTAAGTTGGCGTAACCTCTTTGCCAATTACTACAAAATGATGTGAATTTTGTTTTTGATCAATCTTGCAAAGATTCGTTCGATGAGCTTAAGGGAAGGCTTATATCCGCACCAATAGTACAACCACCAGATTGGACTTTACCATTTGAGATTATGTGTGACGCATCTGACCTTAGCGTGGGAGCCATTCTCGACCAAAGGAGTAAAGGACCACACGTGATAGCCTATGCCTCTATGACTCTCGACTTGGCTCAGCGCAACTACTTGACAATGGAAAATAGCTATTTGCTGTCATTTTTGCATTAGAAAATTTCGTTCTTATTTATTAGGAACTAAAATTTTTGTCTTTTCTGATCATGCAGCACTGAAATACTTGATGAACAGAAAAGAAGCAAAATCGAGGTTGATATGATGGATTCTCTTACTGCAGGAGTTCGATCTTGAAATCAAGGATAAAAAAGGAAGCGAAAACTCAGTGGCTGACCACTTAAGCCATTTGCCTACTTCACCGGTCAAACCTCCGCTACGAGAACAATTTTTGGACGAAACCTTGATGGAGGCATACGCATCATTCCCATGGTTCGCCGATTTGGCGAATTTTCTAGCTACGGGTAAATTTTTGAACAATCTATCTCGATCCGAGATCAAACGCATAAAAAGGGAGTCTCGATACTATATCTGGAACGATCCATATTTATGGAAAAATTGCTCGGATCAAATCATCTGACGATGCGTAAGTAACAGCAAGGTAAAATCCATACTTGAGTTTTGTCATTCCTAAGCTTGCGGTGGACATTTCGGCCCTAAACGAACCGCACACAAAATTCTTGAGTGCAGATTTTATTGGCCAACATTGTTTAAAGACACTTACAACTTTTGCAAAGCATGTGACACGTGCCAAAGAGTCAAAAATTTAAGCCGAAGGAGTCAGATGTCGTTAAATCCTATACACATCTGTGAAATTTTTGATGTGTGGGGACTGCATTATATGGGGCCGTTACCTCATCATTTGGAAATTTATACATTATTTTGGTTGTTGATTACGTTTTGAAATGGGTAGAGGCAAAAGCCACCTGAGAAAATGATCGAAAACCACAACTAATTTTTTGCGTGATTTTTTTCTCCAGATTTGGAACTCCGAGAGTGATCATTTACGACAGAGGAACATATTTCGTTAATTGAGTTGTCGAAGCTTTGATGAAGAAATATGGCGTTACTCAGCGGATAGCGACAGCTTATCATCTGCAAACCAGTGGACAAGCAGAGGTTTCAAATCGAGAAATCAAGTCAATCTTAGAGAAGACCGTTAAACCAAACCGGAAGGATTGGAGCTTGAAGTTAGTTGATGCGTTGTGGGCATATCGCACGGCCTACAAATGACCTATTGAGATGTCACCTTACTGGCTTGTTTTCGATAAACCTTGCCACTTGCCTGTTGAACTCAAGCATAGGGTGTTTTGGGCAGTGAAAGAATGTAATATGAAGATGAACGCTGTTGGCGAAGCACGAAAACTTCATATCCAAGAGCTTGAGGAGATTCACCGAAACGCTTATGATAGCATACAACATTATAAAGAGAGAACAAAAGCATTTCATGACAAGCACATTTCATTTAAATCTTTTTCCGTTGGGCAGAAAGTTCTCCTATTTAACTCAAAATTAAAAATTTTTGCAGAAAAACTTAAGTCCAAGTGGAGAGGACCATTTACTATGATTAATGTTTTTCCTCATGGAGCCGTGGAAATTGAGGATAGCTCAGGTGCACGGTTTAAAGTTAATGGACAGCGGCTAAAACCTCTCTTCGAGAGCACACCAATCGGACTGATTGAAGAAATCGGGTTGGAAAAGCCAAAAATCTGACAGGAAAGTGTTGAGCTTAACGACGTTAAACAAAGCACTAAATAGGAGGCAACCCATTTGTTTACTTTTCGTCAATTTTAATTTTTGCTCTTTTATTTGTCGTTTGTTCCGACCCCTCCAGGCCCTTGAGGAGAACATCACGAAAATACTTTCCTTCCTTTGCCCCAACCGTGGTCGTGGCCGCGGTCGTCATTGATCACGGGGAGTATCCTTTACCCTTCTTTTTTCTTAAATGTACTTTATATTTTTCCGTATTGGACAATACGATTAAGTGAGGGGGAGGGTAAAGGATGACATTAATTTCGCCTTGCTTGTCATATTTGTTTGTTGATATGTTTGTTTGAATTGATTAGAAGAACAACTTCTTTGCCATTGCTTGCCACTAAGTATGTTATGATTATTTTAGTTCATAAAGATACTTGCATTCTAGCATGCTTGATAATCGAATGATATGAGTAAGTCCAATTTGACAACCCTTGTAATTTGTCTTGATGTTATTAGTTGAATTTCTCACCTAGCTTAATTAATTAGCCCATTTTGTGAGAACTTTAGCCTTTAGCATGTATGACTATATTTTTATGCTCTTTTTCTTGCCTGAGAGTGTCAATTTGGACATTGGAATCTAGAACTTGTGGCTTGTATGCATTTTGATATTATATTGGAATTTGATGCATTAATATGATTTAGGCATTAGGATTCACCTTTTTGTTTTGTCAAAGGTGAAAGAGAGGGATAAATGAAAAGGCTCGAGTTTAAAATCTTGGTGAAAACAAAGAACATGGGATTAGGCTTCAACTTGGTTCACTAGGGAAAAAGAAAGGGTAGGCCTTTTAGTGAGGTAAAAAAATAATAAACCAAAAAAAAAAGAAAAAAAATTAAAAAAAAGAAAAAAAAAGAAAAAAAATAGTTTGATGATTTGTTCATTGTAGCTACCTTTGTTTAGTTTGCTTATTCTTGTTGCCTATGTTTTCTAAGGTTGTGGACACGATTTAGTTACTTGTTGGGAAACTCTTGTCCCATTACGCCCTTTATTAAAATTCCTAATGATTTTTGCATCTTATTTCCTTAAAGTAGTGGAGAATTGATCTTGCCACAAGCCTATGGAGACCCTTATTCAAATTTTGACTTTAAGTGAATTTACTTTCTACACCCGAAACACTTGAGTGATTTGAGTGCATCCTGGTAAGAATTAAGCTTAGGTTAGAATTTGATTGATAATTGATAGACAATGGTAAGGTTGAATGATTGTTCTTGCTTGCACCTATTCGTTTTAATTCATGCTTTATTCGTGTCATTTTTTGTGCACTTGAACTCTCATAACTTTGTTTAAGACTTGCAACGGTTTAGGAGAAAGATGATTAAGCTTTTGATTAATTTATCTCAAACATACTTGAGGGTAAGTATGAGACAAGTGAGGGGGAATTTGATGTACTCATATATTTGACACTTTTTGCTTGCTAATTCCTTTGTCTTGTGAACTTTTCGCTACTAAATTGGTTGCATTTGATTTATTTCTTGTGTAGTTTTTTTCTTTCTTTTTATTTTGTGGTGGCTGGAGACGTGGGCACGACGCTGGGCATGATGCGGATTTGACATGGCAGATTAGAAGTCAACGCAGGGAATATTTTGGAAACAACTCAGCTTGATCTATTGACGTGATTTAGGGGATTTTGGATTTCATTTTCATAATTTTAGGATATTATCTTTTTAATTTGATTAGTTTCCTTGTTGTTTTGGGAATTTGAAGCCTATAAATACCTACCTTTGGGTAAGGCTAAGGATCATCTCTTATCTTTAGTTCTTGTTGCTACTTTTTTTTCATTTTCAATAAAGTTTTCTTCTTTTGTTTTATTTTTGCTTTCTTTAATTTTATTTTATGCTTTTACATTATCAAAACATGTTAAGCGTGATAATCAATATCATGCTTGGCTAATTTTTCTCAAGCTAAGAGTTAGTACGAATCAATTCCACGCATGAGAATTGAATATTACTTAAATCCCTTCGGGGTATATTTTCGTCTTTCTGCTCAGATAGTTTGACAATCGGTCTTACTAAAACTTTTAAACGTTTTTCAAATCAAAAGGGATCCGTTGGTCTAGAATCGTTTAATTATACAGTTGGGAGGAAGGATCGGCCTGTGGCATTTCGACTTCCTATGAACACTCTTAGCGGCGATCCGTTAAGGAAAGAGGATAAACGATAAACTATACATATTTTTACCCCATGTTTAGCTTAATTTTTGGGTGGATTATCATTAATTTTGTGAGAATTGGTGCTCTTAATCTTTCTTTTTCATATCTTATACTCAGGAGAGCATAGGGAAGAGAAAAGAACGAAAAATGGACCAAAAACGAGGAAAATTGGCCAAAATGGAAAAAATGACACGACCTAAAGAGTCACCACACGGCCGTGGCACACGACCGTGCCACATGAAGATCACACGGTCTAGCCCTTGACAAGCATGGCCAGGCCACACAGCCGTGCCTCCATCGACAGAATCTCACACGGCCTCTTGTCGTGGCGCACGGGCTTGTCCCTGTCATGAAGAAGAGGAATTTCACTCGGATTTGGATACTTAGGGGCTAAGAAAGCCATTCTGAACTCTATATAAAGACCCCAAGAGGCAACTCTAAAGATATACTCTTTTCTCTCAAGAAAGAGCACCATAATTCTGCTAACACAAGGAGTGAAAGCAAGGGATTACTCCAAGGGAAGCCGATTGATTCATCCCAGAAGCCAGAGTTCTACATTAAGACAGAAGATCTCCCTAAATTCCTTCAGGGGTTTTTGGGTTCTTTATGTTTTGTTATCTTAATTCTTCTGAGATGTTTTCTTTCTTTATTATGAACTAAACCCCTCAAATACTTGAGGGGGATGAAACCTAAGACAGATCTTGTTATTATTTATTCTTGAATTATTTGATAAATACTTGAATTGTTGTTAATTATGTGTTCTTCATTCTTGATTTAATAATCCTAGGTATTACTTCAAGAACTTGATGTGCTTAGGCCGAGGAGCAAAAGTCCCTGTTTTAAGAGTAGATCTATCATTATTAAGCAGAGTTGCATGCAACCCTAGTCATAAGGCGATATAAATCTACCGGATTAGGGTCAAACCTAATAGGGGGATCCATAGATCGAATTAATGCAACCTAGGGGCATTAATTAATAAGAAAACTTTAATTAACTACCTAGGATTAGTTGCTCTTATCCTCGAAAGAGGTATTAACATAGGTTAGGGATCTCTACGGATCAAGTCAAGTAAAGAAATCATCTAGTTCAAGAAGTTAATAACAAGTGAAGTCTAGGTGAATTCTCCCTTAAGTATTGCTCATATCAATTAGCTTTTCCCTAAAGTTTTCCCCAATTTGCTTTTGTGCACTTTTAGTTAGTTTTAGAATTAGTTTTAACCAATCCTCTTTTATTTTTAGGCTAGATAATAGAAAGGAAGTAAGTACTAGTACTTTTGGTTCCCTTGGGTACGATAACTCGGTCTTGCCGCTAAACTATACTATTGTTCGATAGGTGCGCTTGCCTTTAAAATCGTGATATTAGTTAGTTTTGGTGTGATCAGTTTTTATAAATTTTATTACTTAATATCGCGAGCATATGAAGTTTTTGGTGCCGTTGCCGGGGAACTGAAATATTAAGAAAACTCGATTTCTATTACTTTAGCCATTACTATATTTCTTTTTTTTCAGTTTTTATTTCTTTTTATTTTTATTTATATTTTACTTTTATTATTTTTTATTTTTCTTTGCTTTTTCCTTCTAGGTATTTCTAGTTTATGACTAGAAACAACCCAGCAGGACCATTGCTTTTTGACGAAGATTTAGAAGGACAGTTTGCAGAAATCGCAGAGAGATCAGACGAAGCCTATAGTATCCAAAACAAGATCAAGAACAAAGACCAGAACCTACAGAAGAGATGGAAGCAAATCAAAACATTCCACCACCTCTCGCAATAGTCGCGCCACCAGAAAATCAGGAACAAACTCCTCGTACAACGTATGATTATGCTAAGCCTAGTTTGGTTGGTACCCAAACTAGCATTCTTAGACCTACTATTGCTGCTAATAATTTTGAATTAAAGCCTAACACTATTCAGATGATACATCAATTGGTGCAGTTTGATGGTTTACAGGATGAGGATTCAAATTCACACATAGCCAATTTTTTGGAACTCTGTGATACCTTTAAAATTAATGGCATTTCTGATGATGCCATTCGTTTAAGGCTATTTCCATTCTCTTTGAGAAACAAAGCCAAACAGTGGTTAAACTCTTTACCACGAGGCTCAATCACCACATGGGAATAGATAACCGAAAAATTTTTACTTAAATATTTTCCTCCAGCTAAAACAGCTAAATTACGAAATGATATCTCTTCTTTTGTGTAGATAGATTTAGAAACACTCTACGATGCCTGGGAGAGATACAAAGATCTTTTGAGAAGATGCCCTCATCATGGCCTACCTTTAGGGCTACAAGTTCAAACCTTTCACAACAGTTTGAACCCATCAACAAGGCAAATGATCGATGCAGCCGCAGGAGGAACGATCAACAATAAAATACCCGAAGCAGCTTATGAATTTATTGAAGAGATGTCACTGAATAACTATCAGTGGCAAGTCATGAGGACAAAGCCGACAAAAGCTGCAGGAGTTTATAATATTGATGTTGTCACCATGCTTACTAACCAAGTAGAACTTTTAAATAAAAAGTTTGATAATTTTGTTGGTTCTACGCAGGTACAACCAATGATGCAGTGCAACGCAACCCCAAGAAATATGTTGAATCCAGACTATTCAACTTATGGACATAGCATGGAAACTGAGCAAGCCAACTATATAGGTAACAATTCTAGACCTTAAAATAACCCTTATAGTAATACTTACAATGCAGGTTGGATAAATCACCCTAATTTTTTATGGGGAGGACAAGGAAATCAAAGACAACAGCCTCCTCCGGGATTTCAGCAGCCACCACCACAACAAGAGAAAAAAGCCAAATCTTGAAGAGATGTTCACCAAATTTATGGCTGCATCAGAAACCCGTTTCCAAAACACTGAAACAGCATTAAAGAACTAGCAAGCATCAATTCAAGGACTTGAGAATCAAATCGGTTAGCTTGTAAAATTAATTTCAGAAAGACCACAAGGTGGACTACCAAGTAATACTGAGCCAAATCCCAGAGAACATGTCAAAGCAATTACTCTAAGAGATGGGAAAGTCCTAGCTGAACCAGAAAAGAGATCTACTCCAGAATCTTTAGGAGACAAGGTAGAGGAATCCAAGGAAAACACTCCACCAACACTCAAGAAATACAAACCGCCCATTTCATATCCGGCAAAGTTGAAGAAAGACCATACAGACTCTCAATTCGGTAAATTTCTTGAACTTTTTAAACAATTACACATTAACTTACCTTTTGTTGAAGCAATTTCGCAGATGCCGAACTACGCGAAGTTCCTTAAAGAACTTCTGACAAATAAAAGGAAGTTGGAAGAATTAGCCACAGTGGAACTCAACGAAGAATGCTCAACTATTCTCCAAAATAAACTGCCGGCAAAACTGAAAGATCCAGGGAGTTTTACTATTCCTTATTTAATTGGTAGTTTACTTATTGATAAAGCTTTAGCTGATTTAGGTGCTAGCATTAATCTCATGCCTTACAAAATGTTCAAGCAACTAGGTCTAGGGGAACCAAAGCCCACTAGGATGAGTATTCAACTAGCTGACAGATCTGTTAAATATCCTAGGGGAATCATAGAAGATGAGCTCGTAAAGGTAGATAAATTTATATTCCCTGTTGATTTTGTTGTGCTTGATATGGATGAGGACATTGATATACCTTTAATTTTGGGACGTCCATTCTTAGCCACTGCTAAAGCTGTTATTGATGTAAGGGATGGTAAATTAGTACTCAGAGTTGGTGCGGAAGAAGTCTTTTTTAAAATCTATGATGCTATGAAATTTTTTAAAGAACAGGATGATTCTTGTTATTTTGTTAATGTTATTGATTACTTTGTTCAAGATAAGTTTCAGGAACTTTCTATCGCAGACACGTTGGAACTGTGTCTTGTTCAAAGTGGGGGAGAAGATGAAGTCACCACTGAAATTGAGAAAGTAAGAAAGGACTTAGATTCTAATGAAATCATCACAAGACACATAAGTTATGAAAGTATAAAGATGAATGATGAGTTGAGACAGAAACCTTCCATTGATGAACCCCTTAAATTAGAGTTGAAGCAACTACTAGATCATTTAGAATATGCCTTTTTAGGGGAAGATTCAACTTTACTAGTCATTATCGCAACAGATTTGAGCATTGCAGAAAAAGAGGAAATACTCCATGTGTTAAGGGAACACAAGCATGCTATAGCTTGGAAAATTTCAGATATTAAGGGAATTAATCTGTCTTTTTGCACCCACAAAATTTTAATGGAAGATGAATATAAACCATTGGTGCAAGCTCAGAGACGATTGAATCCCAACATGAAGGAAGTCGTAAAAGCCGAGGTAATTAAACTTCTAGATGCAGCCATTATTTATCCTATTTCTGACAGTTCTTGGGTAAGTCCTGTGCAGGTTGTTCCTAAAAAGGGAGGCATGACTGTGGTGTCTAATGACAAGAAAGAGTCAATACCTACAAGAATAGTCACTGGATGGAGAGTTTGCATTGATTATAGGAAGCTGAATGACGCCACTCGAAAAGATCATTTTCCCTTACCTTTTATTGATCAGATGTTGGAAAGATTATCAGGTCACATGTATTATTGTTTCCTAGATGGCCTCTCTGGTTACTTCCAAATCCCGATAGCTCCAGAAGATCAGGAGAAAACGACATTCACATGCCCATACGATATGTTTGCTTATCGTAGAATGCCTTTTGGTTTATGTAACGCTCCTGCTACTTTTCAGCGATGCATGCTAGCTATCTTCAATGAATTCGTGGAAGACATCATGGAGGTATTTATGGATGATTTTTCAGTTTTCGGTAATTCTTTCCAACTTTGTCTTAATAATCTAAAACATGTTTTGATAAGATGTAAAGAGACAAATTTAGTGCTAAACTGGGAAAAATGCCACTTTATGGTTCAAGAGGGTATTGTATTAGGACATAAAATTTCTAGTAAAGGGATAGAGGTAGATAAAGCAAAAATTGAAACCATTGAAAAATTACCTCCCCCTAATTCAGTTAAGGCTATAGGAAGCTTTTTAGGACATGTCAGTTTTTATCGCAGATTTATTAAAGATTTTTCTAAAATAGCTAAGCCTTTAACAAAGTTGCTAGAAAAAGACGTGTTTTTCAACTTTGACCAAGAATTTTTAGACTCTTTTAACGCTCTTAAAGAAAAGTTAATCAATGCCCCGATCATGATTTCACCTGATTGGAATCTACCTTTTGAACTAATGTGCGATACAAGTGATTTTGCAGTAGGTGCAGTTTTGGGACAACGAAGAGATAAGCACTTTCAACTGATCTATTACGCTAGCAGAACTTTGACAGCTGCTCAAGCAAATTATGCTACCACAGAAAAAGAATTGCTAGCTATTATTTTCGCATTTGATAAATTTAGATCTTATTTGATTTTGTTAAAAGTCATTGTTTATAGTGACCATTCTGCTCTTCGTTACCTTTTAACTAAAACTGATGCAAAACCTCGATTAATAAGATGGATTCTATTGTTACAGGAGTTCGATTTAGAAATAAAGGACAAGAAGGGAGCTGAAAACTTGGCAGCAGATCACCTTTCCAGATTAGAAAATGCGCAACCCAAGTACCTCAACAAAATAAACAATTTGTTTCCTGAAGAACAACTCCTATCCTTAGCAGATGCAACAGTTCCTTGGTTTGCTGATTTTGCAAATTATTTAGTGGCTAACATAACCCAAAAGTGTTGACCCATCAGCAAAAGAAGTGATTTTTTGTTGATGTGAAAAACTACTTTCGGGAGGATCCTTTTCTTTTTCGAATTTGTGCAGATCAGGTTATTCGAAGATGTGTTACTGAAACAGAAGCATACCAGAATTTAAATCACTACCATTCAGGACCCACAGGAGGACATCACAGTGGAGCTAGAACTGCTCATAAGGTACTTGAATCAGGCTTTTTCTGGCCTACACTTTTCAAGGACGCCAACAGGTATGTGACCTCTTGTGATAAATGTCAGGGAACAGGTAACATTTCTCAACATAATGAAATGCCTTAAAACTATATACTTTCATGCGAAATATTTGATGTATGGGGTATTGATTTCATGGGTTCATTCCCTACTTCATTTGGGAATAAGTACATCTTAGTAGCGGTAGATTATATGTCAAAATGGGTGGAAGCCCAAGCCTTACCTACTAATGATGCTAGAATGGTAGTACAATTTTTAAAGAAACTTTTCTCTCGATTTGGAACACCTAGGATAATTATTAGTGATAGGGGCACACATTTTTTGCAATGCCCAGTTTGAAAAAGTCTTAAAAAGGTATGGAGTACACCATAGAACAGCTACCCCTTATCACCCACAAACCAGTGGTCAAGTCGAAGTGACAAATAGGGAACTAAAACGCATCCTAGAGAAAACAATAGAAACAAATAGAAAGGATTGGTCAAAGAAAATAGACGATGCTTTATGGGCTTATAGAACTGCTTTTAAAACACCCATAGGTACATCTCCTTATAAGCTTGTCAATGGAAAAAGTTGTCATTTGCCATTTGAACTTGAACATAAAGCATTTTGGGCTATCAAATTTTTAAACCTTGATTTTAAGCTTGCAGGTGAGAAGAGATTAATGTAGTTAAATGAACTCAATGAATGACGTTGCAATGCATACGAAAGCTCGCGACTATATAAGGAAGCCATGAAGCGACGTCATGACAAAAGATTGAAACAACCTAAGCAGTTCAAAACAGGTGATCTTGTCTTACTCTACAACTCAAGGCTGAGACTATTTCCTGGGAAACTCAAGTCAATGTGGTCAGGGCCATTCACTGTTCAAACTGTCTTTCCATACGGCACAATTGAGGTAACCCACCCCGACTATGGTACGTTCAAGGTAAACGGACATAGCCTTAAACACTACAGAGGTGAGAATTTCAAAGATTACAGGGAGGAGCTTCAGCTCCACGAAATCTCTTCGTGACACATCCAGGTAGAGTCGAGCTTAGACTCTAAATAAGCGCTTCTCGAGAGGCAACCTGAGCACTAACTTAGTAACTTTTCTTTCTTTAAAATTTTAGTATTATTCATACATCAACTAACCCTTTTTAAATGCAGAGATTTAGGACCACCCGGCCATGCCCATGGGCGTGTCCAAGGCTATGTGAACACTTCAAACAGAGACACGGTCGTGTACCAAGGCTGTGTATAACCAGAGCAAAAATTTTCCCAAAACACGGGCCACCAATAAATAGCCACGGTCGTGCGATATGGTCGTGGCAACCTTTTGACTTCAACAAGGGCTACCGACAAATCCCCACAGCCGTGCGACATGGCCGTGGCAACCCTGCAGCTTAGACATGGGCTTGCACAAATCCCCATGCCCGTGTCCCCAGATCGTGGCCAACACTGTCAATTTGGAAACGGCCGTGTGCCATTCTACATGGCCATGTAAAGAACGAAACCGATCGCAAACGGCCGTGGAACTTATCAAACGACCATGTGAAAAGCGAACACGATCACAAACTGCTATACGAGATAGCAACACGGGCGTGTACTTCAAACCGGGCACACCAATTTTGAAATGCACGAGTAACCCCCGAGTCACATGGGCGTGTGACATGCCCGCGTGACCCAAAAACTATAAATAGGGGCCACTATTCATTTCCTTCCTCACTCAAAACCCTAAAATCCTCCCTCTCTAACCACCATAAATGCTGCCACCGACCTTAAAACCACCACCACACTCGTCTACAGCCAACCCACACCTGTTCAAACCCACCCCACGACCGTTCGACCTTAACCCACGACCGTGTAACTCTATTTTTGGTTTTATTTTCTCATTTTTCTCATTTATTTATTTATATTTTGTTTTTATTATATATTTAGTTAATCTTACTTTATTCTAGATGTTAATTCAAGCATGGAAGTAGGTAAACTAGGATGACTAATCTAGAATTATATAGAACATATTAGGATTGCATGCCATTTAAATTCATTTTTGTTTGCCACTTAAATTCATATTTTGCCTGCCATTTTTCTCATAAATTCAGTATAAATACATACCCATATTCCTTAGTTTTGCTACAAATTTAAAAATGGTTAATTTCTACTATTCAGGTTAATCCTCATTTTATGTTTTCTTAGGAACATTGTCATCCTAATCTACATTTTATCTATCTAGTTTAATTTCAATCTTTAAAACTAATGCTTGTTATTTTATTTCAAATACTATGTCGTCATCACGCGGTAGGAAAACTGCCGTCCCTGTTTTAAAGAAACGAAAGGGGCCAGGAAGTTCATCATTAAGGCCCACCTCCGAGGCTCGACAACCATTCATCACTTTTTCCCAAGCCTCCCAAGAGGAACATTATCAATTACTCCGAGCTCGCACTATATCCACCGACCGATGCTTAGATTGGGCCGACCTCGAGCAGATACACCTAGTAGACGACGTCCGAGCCCTATTAATAACCGAGCCATGGGAACAATTCTTCTAGATCATGGAGCCCACATACTTAGAACTCACCCTCGAGTTATGCTCCACATTCCATCTGCAGACCGTGATAACCAGATTCGATGATCCCGGAACGGTCCAGTTCTGCTTAGGAGGTCTCGTGCGACACCTCAGCATTCCAGAGTTCAGCTCAGCACTCAGGCTCTACACAGAGCAATTCATGGCAGACGAAGACTTCCCCAACCTTTCTCGCCGCATCCATATCAGGCCAGTCGACTGTTGGAACGAAATCGCCCCGGGGCGTCAGACATATAACCCTAGTGTCAGCAAAGCAACCGCCCTCGTTCCCTCTCTGAGGTATATTCATGCTCTCCTTGCTCACACTTTGATAGGTAGACGAGAGAGCACAGGCGTCGTCAACACTCACGACGCCTACTTCCTATGGTGCATGGCTAACAGACACGTCATCGACTTGGCATATTTTATTGTGCACGCCATGCAGCAGCAGACAGAGAGGCACCACAGAGGCGTCTTATCCATGGGGCCCTACATTACACGCTTGGCCCGTTACTTCGGGCTCCTCAACAGTTCAGCCTAGACATCCTCCTACACACTCATCGGCCAGATGTCTCCTCAAGGCATCGCGACTATGCTTCATATGAGGATGATCAAGCGGAGGCCAGGAGACACCCCCTTACAGTTCCGCCTCGTTCAGGAGGGCGAGGACCCAGAGGACATTACTGATGATGTCCCACCACCACCACCAAAAGAGGATGCACCTACCGAGCCACCACCCCCTCGCCACTCATCTCATGCAGCAGCCACCCACGCTGACCTATCTGTGCGCTTTTCATAATTTGAGCAGCAATGCTTTTGGCGCCTCGATTATATCAATGCCACCTTAGAGCAGATATGTCAGCACCTCCACATCACTCCACCGCCGCGTGATCCATCTGAGGATTAGATATATCTATTCCTCTTAACTTTATTTTTTTACTTTATTTTACTTTATTCCAACTTTTGAACACTAATCTCTATTTTTACCTTTTCTTCTAACTTTATTTTCCTTTTTACGTTTATTTTTATTTTCTTTCATTTCATCTTTTTCATTATTTGAATATTAGTATTTTTAGAACTTAGTTTATTATTTTCCTTTTATTTCTTTTTCTATTTTTCATATCAGCTAATCCCTAATGAGTAATCTCTCTTTATCCAAATTTCCCACGACTAATAAATACTTTCGCAGTTTCAAAGGAGCTTTACAGCTCAAATCTCTACGAAAAAGGGAACACATTGCCACAACTGCCAACTCTTCCAATCTCCGTCTCACTAATCCATCCAAAGCAGGGAGTTTCATACCTCTCCCTATCTTATGATCTTGTGCTTTTATTGCTACTAATATTATCTTTGTACATTGAAGGCAATGTACATCTTAAGTGTGGGGGGAATCTATTTTCAGTATTTACACTCTCTTTGAAATCCCTGAACTTTTCTAACTTTTATTCCTTGCATTATCTTCAACCTCCTATTAAGAATATATTTTGATTGATTTATGACTTTTATTGATATGTTGAGAATTAAGACATAGGTGCTTGTACTTTGATTATTCAAACTCTAAAACATTAGGGAATCAAGCATGATAAGTTGAAATTTTTGAGAACTCTAATTTTTTCATAAGTTCTTTTCCCTAATTCTAAGTGTTAACTTGAGATTTGAAATTCACAGGATTGACATCAAAAACCATAATTCTGGTGAGATTTTGAGCCTTTTTGAGCATACATTCTTTCGTGTTCACTTTTATTATTGCTTTGAGTGAGTCAATACTGATTTGTTATTTTAGAACTTGCTTCAATTATACATGTCGAGACCACATCATTGATTTGATATACTGAGATGATAAAGGCACCTAGGATTTAACCTACTTACTCCAAAAAAAAGGCCTACCTCCATAATTTAACCCCTAGTGAACCCCGTTGAACCTAAACAACCCATCCTTTGACTTACCTCTAATATTAACCTATAACCTATTTTTGTTGAATTCCATTCAATTACTTTGATCACTATTTTTGTCGAGATTTAAGTTGAAATTTTTATCTAGCTTTATTCTCTTTTCCAGAATGTAAAATTTTATCCAATTTATTGTATTATATTTGAATTATCTTAAAAAAACGTATGTATTAATTTAGTTGTAATCTATAATAGTTCAAATAGTTTTTGCATATTTTTATTTTAAGGCTACCAAGGTGGAAATGATGTTATCATAAGAATTAGCCCAAAGAATGTGTTCCAGTGATAGAGATTTTTTTCTAGCTAGATAATTTTTCAGTTCAATCTCGATTCTAACCCTCTTTTGCAGCCTGTAACAACACCCCTAACCAAGCCCCGTTACAACCATTACAAGACCTTTTGATCGATGTGTCATATCAATCTATAGTGGTGGAGATGTGATTTTCTTGCAAGCCTATGGTAATAACTTTTCAGATTGACTAGAGAGTGCTTAAATATTAAACCCTAAACACTTTGAGTGGATAGAGTGAATCCTTAGTGAGGATGTCAACTTCTGTTAATTAAGATGGAGAGATAATTACTTAGGAGGAGGGAAGAAACTTATGGTTCAATGATAAAATTCTCAACTTAGAGTGATTGAATCTTTAATGTTCTTCTGATTGAATTTTCATTATATGATTACCTGTGGATTAGTTTGAAACATTATTAATAACGATTGTAAATTAAGAGGAATGATTCTTGATTAGGGATTGAGATTTTGCTTGAGGACAAGCAAAGGCTTAAGTGTGGGGGTATTTGATAAACGATAAATTATACATATTTTTACCTTATGTTTAGCCTATATTTTGGATGGATTATCATTAATCTTATGAGAATTGCTGCTCTTAATCTTTCTTTTTCATATCTTATACTCAGGAGAGCATAGGGAAGAGAAAAGAATGAAAAATAGACCAAAAACGGAGAAAATGGGCTAAATTGTGAAAACGACATGGCCCAAGAAGTCACCACACAGCGTGTGCCACGGTCGTGCCACATGAAGACCACACGGTCTAGCCTCCGACAAGTACGGCCAGGCCACACGGCTATGCCTCCATCGATAGACTCTCACACGGCCTCTTGTCGTGGCACACGGGCATGGCACACGGGTGTGTCCCTGTCGTGAGGAAGAGGAATTTCACTCGGATTTGGATACTTAAGGGCTAAGAAAGCCATTCTAAACTCTATATAAAGACCCCAAGAGGCAACTCTAAAGATATGCTCTTTTCTCTCAAGAAAGAGCGCCATAATTCTGCCAACACAAGGAGTGAAAGCAAGGGATTACTCCAAGGAAAGCCGATTGATTCATCCCAGAAGCCAGAGTTCTACATCAAGACAGAGGATCTCCCTAAATTCCTTTAAGGGTTTTTGGGTTTTTTATGTTTTGTTATCTTAATTCTTATAAGATGTTTTCTTTCTTTATTATGAACTAAACCCCTTAAATACTTGAGGGGGATGAAACCTAAGACAGATCTTGTTATTATTTATTCTTGAATTATTTGATAAATACTTGAATTATTCTTAATTATGTGTTCTTCATTCTTGATTTAATAATCCTAGGTATTACTTCAAGAACTTGATGTGCTTAGGCAGAGGAGCAAAAGTCCCTGCTTTTAGAGTAGATCTACCATAATTAAGCGGAGTTGCATGCAACCCTAGACATAGGGTGACATAAATCTGCCAGATTAGGGTCAAACCTAATAGGGGATCCATAGATCGAATTAATGCAACCTAAGAAAACTTTAATTAACCACCTAGGATTAGTTGTTCTTATCCTCGAAAGAGGTATTAACATAAGTTAGGGATCTCTACGGATCAAGTCAAGTAAAGAAATCATCTAGTTCAAGAAGTTAATAACAAGTGAAGTCTAGGTTAATATTGTACTTTTTTCAGTAAGTGGTATTTCTATAGTTCTATCGTTATTTTGGATTAAGGGTTTGACAGAGAGTTTGATTTATTCTTGTTTAGGGGCTACTCGAAGGGTTTAAACAAGTATTGCAATGTGTGGTGACTGTTGGATACCGTATTCGTCTTGGTAAGTTTTTGAATTGTTGTTTGGTCTAGTTCTCGAATTATGCGTTTGGGGGTCTTGATTGTGTGATGATTCAAGTGATTAATTAGGTGTTAAATTGGTTAAATATAGGTTCTTGAAGGCTCGGGTCACTTTTCACAGTGAATCAATACCAGGTGTGTACTCAAAAACACAAAAAATAGGTTTTTGACAGAGCTAAAAACCCCACTATCGACGTCACATGGGCGTGTGGTAGGCCGTATGCCCCAACACGACTGTGTAATAAACGAGGCCAGGCCGTGTACGAAAGACACGGATGTGTAATGGCCAGGCAGCTTGTGTGCAAGACACAGGCTAGACTGTTTTAGGTCGTGTGGGCCACACAAGCATGTGGGATTTTGGGCCAGGCCGTGCGGTCCACAAGACCAAGGCCAATTTTGGCCGTGTGGGCCCATACGAGTAGACCACATGGGCATGTGAGCCCATTTTTACTGGAATGTTTGTTAAGGTTGCACAGGTCACCCAAGTCAACTGTGAACCTTCCATAGGGTCAGCAAGCACTACCAAGACCCGTAACTGAATGATACTGATTATGTGAAATATGTACTGAGCATGTTTTATATCGGTATGTATACTAAACTATATGTGTATCTGATAGATTTGTGATAGCATGACGTATTATTGTATGTTGCATTACATTGGGTTGGGATTGATATTATTTGGAGGAAGTGTACTGAAAGGCTCTTAAGCCTAATATATTGGCAGCTCAGCTGCAAATTACTATTTTGTGCCACATTCGGTACTACTTGGAGTGTAAGGATAGGTGGCTTGATCACTCCCCACATAGAGTGTAGGGTTGGACAAAGATGGTATGTAGAGGCTGGTTGGGTAGGACACTGTTACTATATACTGCATGATTGATTCTGATACTGTGATGGGCTAAGGCCTAATGCATAATTGATAAACGATAAATTATACTTATTTTTACCTCATGCTTAGCCTATATTTTGGATGAATTATCACTAAATTTGTGAGAATTGGTGCTCTTAACCCTTCTATTTCATGTTTTATACTCAAGAAAGCATAGGGAAGAGAAAAGAACGAAAAACAGATCGAAAACGAAGAAAATGGGCCAAAGTGTAAAATTGACATGGCCCAAGGATTCACCACACGGCCGTGGGACACGGTCGTGCCACATAAGGTCCAACACGGCCTAGCCCCCGACAAGCACGGCCAGACCATATGGCCGTGCCACCCTTAACAGGCCCACACATGGCCTCTTGTCATCCACACAAGCGTGGCACAGAGGCGTGTCCCTGTCGTGAAGAAGTGCAATTTCACTCAGATTTGGATACTTAGAGGTTAAGAACGACATCCCAAAGCTCTATATAAAGACCCTAGGAGGCAACTTCAAGGGTGTGCTTATTTCCCGCTAAGGGAATACTTTTCTCTCCACAAGAAAGTGCCGTATTTCTACCAAAACAGAGAGTGAAAGCAAGGGATTACTCCAAGGGAAACTGATTGATTCATCCCAGAAGCCGAATTCTACATCAAGATAGAGGATCTCCCTAAATTCCTTCAGGGGTTTTCGGGTTCTTTATGTTTTGTTATCTTATTTCTTCTGAGATGTCTTCTTTGTTAATTATGAACTAATTCCCCCAAATACTTGAAGGGGATGAAACCTAAGACAGATCTTGTTATTATTTTCTCTTGAATTATATGATAGATATTTGATTTGTTCTTACTTGTGTTTTTAACTTTTAAATTAATATTTCCGGGATATTGATTTAAGTCGAATGTGCTTGTGTAGAGGAGCAAAAGTCCCCGCATAGGAGTAGATCCAACATAATTAAGTGAAGTTGCATGCAACCCTAGACATAGGGCGACATAAATCTGCCAGATTAGGGTCAAACCTAATACGGGGATCCATAGATCGAGTTAATGCAAGACTAGGGGTTTTAACTAGAAAGAAATTTCAATTAATCAACCTAGGATTAGTTGTTCTTATCCTCGATGGAGGTATTAACATAAGTTAGGGATCTCTATGGATCAAGTCAAGTGAATAAATCATCTAGCTCAAGAATTGATAACAAGTGAAGTCTAGGTGGATTCCCACTTGAGTATTGTCCAATCAATCACTCTTTCCCAAAGAGCTTTTCCCTATTTTACTTTTTGTGTATTCTTAGTTTAATTTTAGAATTAGTTTAAGTCTTCATAAAAACCTCTTTTATTTTTTAGGCTAGATAATAGAAAGGAAGTTAGTACTAGTACTTTTGGTTCCCTTGGGTACGATAACTCGGTCTTACCACTAAGCTATACTACTATTTGATAGGTGCGCTTGCCTCAAAGTCATGATAATAGTTAGTTTTTGGTACGATCATTATTATAAATTTTATTGCTTCATATCACGCATATCAATAATCGATACTGTACTGAAACGGGCTAAGGCCCAAACTGTTACTGATACTGTAAAAGGGGACTAGGCCTAGGACTGTTGACTGTGCACTGTGTTTTGCTATTGTTTGTTTTTCTATGGGGTTACACACTGAGTTTGCGTAAACCCACTCTTTGTTTAAATGTGTACAGGTAATCCCCAAACCTAGATGAATTGGTGCGACGGAGGACTTAGCGCTTACCACAGTAATTTTTGGACTTCATGGTTTTCAATTTATGATTTATGATTTGTTTATTATTGATTATTTGGATTGTAATTTAAGGACTCTCTAGGACTTTGGTTTTAAATTTGGGTTTTTATTATTTTATGGATTTATAACTGCTAGTTGTAGGTAATTTGGTTTTCAAAAAGTTAAAATATTTTCTAAACACATGATCACCTAGACTGTTTTTATTAAAGCTTTCGCAACGAGTGATGTTTCAAAACAAATGTTTTAAATGAATAAAAATGACTTCTTTTAGATCTAATTAGTGTTTATGAAAGATAATAACATGGAAATGTTTTCATCGTAACAACGAGGTTTCAAAGACACTATCATGTGAGAATTCCAGATTCGACCATAACGTCTAGGTCCTAGACTATTTTTATTAAAGCTTTCGCAACAAGTGATGTTTCAAAACAAATGTTTTAAATGAATAAAAATGACTTCTTTTAGATCTAATTAGTGTTTATGAAAGATAATAACATGGAAATGTTTTCATCGTAACAACGAGGTTTCGAAGACACTATTATGTGAGATTTCCAGATTCAGCCATAACATCTAAGCTGGGTTTGGGGTGTTACAATGACTATCTTTGTGATCTTCTTTTGTCATCATCTCCGTTAAGGGGTTGAAAGCGAAATATTTGACTGTGAAAGATCTACTTATGAGCAATAGAATATGGTAAACTATCTAAAGCTCGTTATGGTTGGATGCACCTAAAGTTGCAAGTTTTTTTAAAACTGTGAGTATAACTCTACAGTATTCAGAATAAGTTCTCAATTAAAATTACGTGAAAAAATATTACTAATGAGAACCTTGCAAGAGAGAACTTATTCAACTTTTCATTATTCAAATGTGCTCCTACAATAGTAATATCATGAAAAAAAAATTACTTATGATTGAACAAAATTTTTTACCCATGAAACTTAACCATTCCCTGAAAAGAATGTAACAATATGTAATAAATTTGAAAGACATAATCTTTAATGTAGATGTAGTAAATTAGACTATAATAATAGTTATAGGGGATTGTCGTAATAAATTTTCTCACCTCCAGAAGTAGAAAAATGAAGAAAATGAGAAAAGAATAAGAATTTCAAAGAACTTTTTTAGAAAAGAGACAATTTATTTATAAAGAGTCGTTGGTTATGTACCTATTTTACATTTGGAAAATAAGATCCACTTCAAAATTTATTATAAATAGATTTTGACTGGATTCAAAGTCTACTACTGAAGTTTAATTTGTTACTTTTTATCGTCATGACTCAACGTAGAACAAAAAAAAGGTACATCTTTAAATATTAAATCAACTTGATATATGATTTAAATATTTTGAGATGATTTTCTTTTTAAGTTTTGATTACATGTGTTACATACTGTTTTAAGCATCTGATTTGTTCATGAAAATTAATATTAATTTATTTATTTATATCGCTATAGTAGGTTTTATAATTAAATAATATATTTGATTAAAACATATTTTGTATACAAATTTATGTTAACAAACCAATGAGTTTTATGGTTATTCAAATTTGATTTAATTCAAAGAATTGTTAAAGGTAGCAGTTCATACATTTTGTATTATTCCATATGTTAATTATTAGAGAAATAACATGAGCAATTGTAAATGAAAAGTTCTATGGTTACATTTTGAATTAAATTTCATGCATGTTTATGACTATTGTTATGAAAAAAATGCTAGTTTTCATTATTTCATATTTTTATGATTGAGATGTGACGTTTATTGATTATTTAGTATAGACTTGTTTCTATACATGACCTAGGCAGTTATTCTTAGTAGTTAACTGATTATGCAAAACTCTTATTAAAAGGGTTTTAAAAGTATTTTGAATCGAACTCGGGACTTCTTGCATCCAAAGCGAGAATCATACCACTAGACCAAATGCCTTACATTTGAAGATTTTAACATATTCCCTGAAGCGAATATTGCATATAATTATTTGAAAATTATATTTACTGACTTAGTGGCCTTATAGACTTCACATTGATTTAGACATTTCCAATAGTAAATGTCACAATAGTACTTATATGTGGATACAAAGTAAAATGAATGATAGTAAAATTATCAATTTTTTAGAATTTAGCACAATTGAAACTCATGTTAACGTAAACCAAAAGTTTACTGATACAAATGCATTTACTACTTGGCATGACCAATTAGACCATCCTGGATCATATATGATGCAAAAATAATTGAGAATTCATATGGACTGTAATATCCCGAATTAGGGCCTAATCAGAATAGTGGTTTCGTGACCACAAATCCGAGGTAGAAATTATTATTTTATAGTTATTTTGATGTTTATGATATGATTTTATGATGGTGTGAAAATTTCGTGAAGAAATTCTAAGCGTAAAGTGCTTAATTTGAAATTAGGGACTAAATCGAATAAGTTGCAAAACTTGCATTCTAGAAGTTTCTAGTATGAAATTGCTTTGGAATATTAATTAGGAGG
Organism: Gossypium stocksii; assembly: GCA_020496765.1. Taxonomy (NCBI): domain Eukaryota; kingdom Viridiplantae; phylum Streptophyta; class Magnoliopsida; order Malvales; family Malvaceae; genus Gossypium; species Gossypium stocksii. The sequence continues at coordinate 68,369,907 of CM035622.1, forward strand.
TCTTAAATAGCAATTTGAACAATTTTAAGTTCATGGACAAAATTTGGACATGGATGGAATTTTTGAAAGTTTAGTAAGGAGGGGCATTTTGGTCTTTTGGATATTAACATGAAATAAAAAGGGAAAAATAACACAAAATTGGTCATCTTCTTCTTTACCACGAAATTTCAAGGGTTCTCCATAGCTAGGGTTTGTTTCAAGCTTCCAAGCTTCATAGTAAGTGATTCCAAGCCCCGTTTTTAATGTTCTTTACGTTTTCGTAGTCCCGGTAACTCGATAAAGCTTATGTTAGCAATAATTTAAGTTAGGGTTCATATTTGGAAAAATACCCATAGGTGAAATTTGTGTATTTTGATGTTTTATGATAGAATATGAGGTTTTAAATTATGTTAGACAACTTGTGCTACTCGGTTTTAAGTAAAAACGAGTAAAACGGCTTAATCGGTAAAAGTACATATTGTTCATAAGTATGTGTTTTAGTGGGAATTTGAGCTTGTTAATGGTAAATAAATGATCAGCATGTCCTAAAACATAAGAATTTGTGAAAAAATTTAATTTCCGAACTTTGGGGCAAAAGTGTAAATACGCAAAAGTTTAGGGGCAAAATTGTAATTTTGTCAAAATTTGAATTTAGGACTATTTTGATAATGAGAGTATTAAGTAAGCTAAATGTGTTATTTTAGATCAAGAAAGACGTGGAATCAACCTTGATCGAGGAAAAGAAAAAATTTTGGACTAAATTGCAAAATTGCTATATTTTGTACCGAGGTAAGTTCATGTATAAATAATGTAACATAAATGTTATTTTTAAGTTAATTGATGTTATTTATATGATATGCTGATTTTATCATGAAATATATGCTTTGTGGTTATTATCGAATAATATGCAAATTATGTGTGCTACTTGTTAAATATAAATTGCTACCGAGTATTGGTTTCGGTATTCTGTGGAAGACGGCAAGGATATGTGATTGAGGAAAATCCTGTTTGAACCTTAGGAATAGATTGGGATACAAGTGACATGTCACTAGGATGGTTAGGCATCCAAACTCGTTGAGTTGAGTCTGAGTTCACTTATGGATGCAAATGTCCGAACTCGTTGAGTTGAGTCCGAATTCGTGAGATGTAACTAGGCATCCGAGCTCGTTGAGTTGAGTCCGAGTTCACTTATGGATGCGAACGCCTGAGCTCGTTGAGTTGAGTCCGAGTTCGCTTATGGGCGGGTTACATGATTGATTGATTACATATGTGGCACTTATGTGCAAATGATCCGTGTATCCGAGTTATATTTCGATGTGTTCAACAGGTAAAATTCTAGCGGAATGGAAGAATACTCAAGATGAAAATGATATTTTGGTAAGTATTGTGAAATGGACAATTTGGACAGGTATGTACTTAACCCTCGGGTTGAAACTTGATATAACGGAAATAAGGTTGTAAGATGATACACGATAGCTAGAAATGTGGTTTGTATCTTGGTGATATCATGCTATTGTTGTTGATATAATTGCTTTGTTATGTTATTTGTTATTTGCATGTGAACTTACTAAGCATTTATGCTTACTCCCTCCTTTTCATTCATTGTAGTTTTTAGTGAGCCAACTTGGATATTGGGAAGGTCGAAGAAACGCTCACACTATCCGAGGAAGAATTGGTATATTGGTTTGTATGTTTTGATGTATGGCATGTATAGCAATATACTTGTTTTGTGTAAATAATCTTGTGATATGGTTGTGGTTTGGTTGAGAAAATGCTTGATAATGCTTAGTAATTGGTATGGCTAGCCTAGATAATGTTGGATGCCTTGTGAGTTTAATATGTTATATAGTTCATGAGAATTCATAAAAAGATGGAACTTGCCATAAAACAGAACACTACAGCAACAACGACGTGAGTTTGAAAAATCACCAAAAATAGTAGAAAACGAATTAGGTGAAGAATTAACTATGAAATTGAAGCTTATTGTGTCTACTTTCAAATGGAAAAAGCGAAATAGGTAAAGGAGTTATATGTTATAAGATATTTGAGTTTTAGTGAAACAGGGCCAGAGCGATTTCTGGATCCCCTGTTCTAACTTTGAAAATTCACTAAAAATTTTAGAAAAAAATTAGTAGATAGATATGTGAGTCTAGATTCAGGTAAAATTTACGGATCTTGATTTCGAGTTTCGTAACTCGAGATATGATTTTTTTAGCGACCATGATGCAGAAAAACTGCTTATTCCGAAAGTCAAAATAAATGATGTAAAGTTGTTTAAATGATAAATTATGTTCGGTAACACCTCAAGCTCGACTCCGGCGACGGTCTCGGGCATGGGGGTGTTACATTTGGTGGTATCAGAGCAGGTTTAGTCGGTTCTCGGACTAACGTGTTTTATGTATGGATTTTGCTATACATGCCATATATGTATATTATGATAGTGTGACGACTTCTGACCTTTTAAATGATTTTTTTTATAGTAAATGGATCCTGATCCAACTGTGGCAGATGATGTAGAAAGTAATGCACAGGCTCCGGCTGAAGGGGCGGTGCCGACTGAAAATCCACCTCCCACTATTAGTCAAGGAGGAGGAGAAAGGGGTCGAGAAGCCTTTCTCCAAATGATGAGTGCTTGGTATACTGAGTTCGTTCGTACGAACCCGAATGTACAACCTCCCCCACCTCCCCCAATTCCTCAACCTGTACCTCTGATGCCTCAAGATGTGGGTATGATGAAATTCCAAAGAACTCCAGTTGATAAAATCCGTAAGCTAGGGGCCGAAGAATTCAGAGCTAATGTAGATGATGATGCTGAGAAAGCAGAGTTCTGGCTTGAGAATTCTATCCGGGTATTTGATGAACTGTCTTGCACACCTGAGGAATGCTTGAAATGTGCTATATCTTTGTTGAGAGATTCAGCTTATAATTGGTGGAAGACACTGATTTCGGTGGTACCGAAAGAGAGGGTAACTTGGGAATTCTTTCAAGAAGAGTTTCGGAAGAAACACATCAGCGAAAGATTTATTGATCAGAAGCGCAAGGAATTTCTTGAGCTAAAGCAAGGTAATATGACAGTCACTGAATACGAAAGAGAGTTTGTTCGATTGAGTAAGTATGCCAGAGAATATGTTCCTACAGAGGCCAAGATGTGCCGACGATTTGAAGATGGGCTCAATAAAGAAATTAAGGTATTTGTTGGGATTCTTGAATTAAAAGAAATGGTGGTACTTGTCGATCGAGCTTGCAAGGCTAAAGAACTACTTAAAGAGAAGAAAAAGGTAGAATCTGAGACACGAAATTGGAAGAAAAGACCAATGAGTAATGCACCCTCACAGTAACCCGAAAAATCAAGAAATATGAATCCTCGTTCCCAAGTTTCAGCTGGACAGTCATATGGGAATTTTAAGAAGCAAAATATGGGTCCTAAGTCCCAGACTACTTGGGCAGCTAGTGTAGGGAATTCGAGATTTGTTAAACCTGAGTGCCAGCGGTGTGGTAGAAATCATTTTGGTCCGTGCAGAGCAAATGAATGTTTCCGATGTGGTTCTCCGGATCATTTTATTAGAGACTGCCCAGAGAGGATTGAAAAAGAAAAATTTCAGAGTACAAAAGCAGGTGGTGCAGATTCGAGAGGAAGGTGTCCAAGAAAAGCTGGGAGTGAAGCAAGCAGTAAGAATGTAGCCAGAGATGCAGCAGTTAGACCTGAAGGAAGGCCTCCGGCTAGAACTTATGCTATTAAAGCTCGTGAAGATGCTTCCTCACCCGATGTGATTACTGGTATATTTTCTCTCTATGATGTTAATGTTACTGCTTTGATTGACCCCGGTTCTACTCATTCATATGTGTGCATAAAATTAGTATCTAGCATGAATATACCTGTTGGGAATACAGAATTTATGATTAAAGTGTCAAACCCATTAGGCCAATGTGTTATAGTTGATAAAGTATACAAGAACTGTCCTTTAATGATTCGGGGTTATTACTTTCCGGCCGACTTGATGTTGTTGCCGTTTGATGAGTTTGATGTTATTTTGGGTATGGATTGGTTGACATTGCATGATCCTATAGTAAATTGTAAACAGAAAGTTATTGAATTAAAGTGTGAAAATGGTGAAACTCTGCGGGTCGAATCAGATAAACCAGAGGCATTGTCTAGTGTGATTTCTTCAATGTCGGCTCAGAGATATTTGAGAAAGGGTTATGAAGCTTATTTAGCGTATGTGTTGAATACAAAGGAAATTGAAAAGAAAGCGGAATCGGTGCCGATTGTATGTGAGTTTACGGATGTATTTCCAGAAGAATTGCCGGGTTTGCCTCCAGTTAGAGAAGTAGAGTTTGGTATTGATTTGATACCGGGAACGGCTCCGATCTCGATTGCTCTGTATAGAATGGCACCAACAGAGTTGAAAGAATTAAATTCACAGTTGCAAGAGTTGACCGACAAAGGCTTTGTGAGACCGAGTTTTTTGCCATGGGGTGCTCCGGTATTGTTTGTGAAAAAGAAGGATGGTTCGATGAGATTGTGTGTAGACTATCGGCAATTAAACAAAGTGACAATTAAGAACAAGTATCCGTTGCCGAGAATTGATGATTTGTTTGATCAGCTGAAAGGAGCAACATGGTTTTCAAAGATTGATTTGAGATCTGGGTACTATCAGCTGCGGGTAAAAGAGTCAGATGTGCCTAAAACTGCTTTTAGGACAAGGTATGGTCATTATGAATTTTTAGTTATGCCGTTTGGATTAACAAATGCTCCTGCCGTGTTTATGGATTTGATTAATCGAATATTTCGACCATACTTGGACAAGTTTGTTGTGGTATTTATAGATGATATCTTGATTTATTCGAAAGATGAGACAGAGCATGCTGAGCACTTGAGGATAGTTTTGCAAACTTTGCGAGACAAGCAGTTATATGCCAAGTTTAGTAAAAGTGAATTTTGGCTTCGGGAAGTTGGATTTTTGGGTCATATTGTTTCGGGTGATGGTATACGCGTTGATCCCAGTAAAATTTCAGCTATTATTGATTGGAAGCCACCGAAGAATGTAACCGAGGTTAGAAGTTTCTTGGGACTAGCTGGATATTATCGACGGTTTGTAAATGGATTTTCTATAATTGCTGCTCCTATGACTAGATTACTTCGCAAGGATGTTAAATTTGAGTGGACGGAAGAATGTTAACAAAGTTTTGAAGAATTGAAAAAGTTATTAACAGAGGCACCAGTGTTAGTACAGCCCGAGTCAGGTAAAGAATTTGTGGTATATAGCGATGCTTCTCTAAATGGTTTGGGATGTGTACTGATGCAAGAAGGAAAGGTTGTGGCTTATGCTTCGAGGCAGTTAAAACCTCACGAGAGGAATTATCCGACTCATGATTTGGAATTGGCTGCAGTGGTGTTTGCTTTGAAGATTTGGCGACATTATCTATATGGTGAAAAGTGTCGAGTATATACCGACCACAAGAGTCTTAAATACTTGATGTCACAAAAGGACTTGAATTTGAGACAGTGAAGATGGTTGGAGTTATTAAAAGATTACGAGCTTGTGATTGACTATCATCCAGGAAAAGCAAATGTAGTTGTTGATGCTTTGAGTAGAAAACTGTTGTTTGCTTTGAGAGTTATGAACACTCAGTTGGAAATGTCAGATGATGGTTCCATTTTGGCCGAGCTAAAAGTAAGACCGATGTTTTTACAAGAGATTTGTGAAGCTCAGAAAAGCGATGAAGACTTGCAAGCCAAAAGAAAGCAATGTGAGGTTGATACAAAGTCAGATTTCATAATCGGTCGTGATGGTTGCTTGATGTTTAAAGATCGAATTTGTGTACCAAAGAATGAGGAGTTAATTCAAAAGATTTTGCAGGAAGCACATGGTGGTTATTTCTCGATTCATCCAGGCAGTACGAAAATGTATAATGATTTGAAGAAAATGTACTGGTGGAATGGAATGAAAAGGGATATATCGGAATTTGTATCAAAATGCTTAATTTGTCAACAGGTGAAAGCTGAACACCAAGTGCCTTCAGGATTACTTCAGCCTATTATAGTTCCAGAATGGAAATGGGATCGGATTACTATGGATTTTGTTTCAGGGTTGCCGTTGACTCTAGGAAAGAAAGATGCCATCTGGGTAATAGTTGACAGATTGACTAAATCGGCTCATTTCATTCCAGTACGTACGGATTATTCTCTTAACAAGTTAGCTGAATTGTATGTTAGAGAAATTGTTAGACTACATGGAATACCATTGTCAATCATTTCAGACAGAGATCCGAGATTTACTTCGCGGTTTTGGCAAAAGTTGCAAGAAGCGTTAGGTACAAGGTTAAATTTCAGTACTGCTTTTCATCCACAAACTGATGGGCAATGAGAAAGGGTAATTCAGATTCTTGAAGACATGCTTCGATGTTGTGTATTAGAATTTCAAGGAAGTTGGGAAAGATATTTACCGTTGGTGGAATTTACTTACAATAACAATTATCAGACGAGTTTGAAAATGGCACCTTATGAAGCATTGTATGGTCGTAAGTGTCGGACGCCTTTGTATTGGACCAAACTCAAGGAAAATCAGATCTATGGAGTTGATCTAATAAAAGAAACCGAAGAAAAAGTGAAGGTAATTCAAGATTGTTTGAAAGCTGCTTTGGATAAACAGAAATCTTATGCAGATTTGAAACGAAAAGAAATTGAGTTTCAAGTTGGTGATAAGGTATTTTTAAATGTGTCTCCGTGGAAGAAAGTCCTCAGATTTGGACGGAAAGGTAAATTAAGTCCGCGTTTTATCGGGCCGTATGAAATAATTGAAAGAGTTGGACTGGTAGCTTATCGGTTAGCATTACCATCTGAGTTGGAGAAAATTCATGATGTGTTCCATGTATCTATGCTACGTCGATACATTAAAGTTTTAGCTCGAGAGGTCAAACAACTAAGAAATAAAAGTATTGCTCTTGTGAAAGTGTTGTGGCAAAAGCATGGAATAGAATAGGCTACATGGGAACCCGAGGAAACTATAAGGAAACAATACCCACACCTGTTTACCGATAAGATTTTCGAGGATGAAAATCCTTAAAGGGGGGGAGAGTTGTAATATCCCGAATTAGGGCCTAATCGGAATAGTGGTTTCGTGACCACAAATCCGAGGTAGAAATAATTATTTTATAGTTATTTTGATGTTTATGATATGATTTTATGATGGTGTGAAAATTTCGTGAAGAAATTCTAAGCGTAAAGTGCTTAATTTGAAATTAGGGACTAAATCGAATAAGTTGCAAAACTTGCATTCTAGAAGTTTCTAGTATGAAATTGCTTTGGAATATTAATTAGGAGGTCTTAAATAGCAATTTGACCAATTTTAAGTTCATGGACAAAATTTGGACATGGATGGAATTTTTGAAAGTTTAGTAAGGAGGGGCATTTTGGTCTTTTGGATATTAACATGAAATAAAAAGGGAAAAATAACACAAAATTGGTCATCTTCTTCTTTACCACGAAATTTCAAGGGTTATCCATAGCTAGGGTTTGTTTCAAGCTTCCAAGCTTCATAGTAAGTGATTCCAAGCCCCGTTTTTAATGTTCTTTACGTTTTCGTAGTCCCGGTAACTCGATAAAGCTTATGTTAGCAATAATTTAAGTTAGGGTTCATATTTGGAATAATGCCCATAGGTGAAATTTGTGTATTTTGATGTTTTATGATAGAATATGAGGTTTTAAATTATGTTAGACAACTTGTGCTACTCGGTTTTAAGTAAAAACGAGTAAAACGGCTTAATCGGTAAAAGTACATATTGTTCATAAGTATGTGTTTTAGTGGGAATTTGAGCTTGTTAATGGTAAATAAATGATTAGCATGTCCTAAAACATAAGAATTTGTGAAAAAATTTAATTTCCGAACTTTGGGGCAAAAGTGTAAATACGCAAAAGTTTAGGGGCAAAATTGTAATTTTGTCAAAATTTGAATTTAGGACTATTTTGATAATGAGAGTATTAAGTAAGCTAAATGTGTTATTTTAGATCAAGAAAGACGTGGAATCAACCTTGATCGAGGAAAAGAAAAAATTTTGGACTAAATTGCAAAATTGCTATATTTTGTACCGAGGTAAGTTCATGTGTAAATAATGTAACATAAATGTTATTTTTAAGTTAATTGATGTTATTTATATGATATGCTAATTTTTATCATGAAATATATGCTTTGTGGTTATTATCGAATAATATGCAAATTATGTGTGCTACTTGTTAAATATAAATTGCTACCGAGTATTGGTTTCGGTATTCTGTGGAAGACGGCAAGGATATGTGATTGAGGAAAATCCCGTTTGAACCTTAGGAATAGATTGGGATACAAGTGACATGTCACTAGGATGGTTGGGCATCCGAACTCGTTGAGTTGAGTCCGAGTTCACTTATGGATGCAAATGTCCGAACTCGTTGAGTTGAGTCCGAATTCGTGAGATGTAACTAGGCATCCGAGCTCGTTGAGTTGAGTCCGAGTTCACTTATGGATGCGAATGCCCGAGCTCATTGAGTTGAGTCCGAGTTCGCTTATGGGCGGGTTACATGATTGATTGATTACATATGTGGCACTTATGTGCAAATGATCCGTGTATCCGAGTTATATTCCGATGTGTTCAACGGGTAAAATTCTAGCGGAATGGAAGAATACTCAAGATGAAAATGATATTTTGGTAAGTATTGTGAAATGGACAATTTGGACAGGTATGTACTTAACCCTCGGGTTGAAACTTGATACAACAGAAATAAGGTGGTAAGATGATACACGATAGCTAGAAATGTGGTTTGTATCTTGGTGATATCATGCTATTGTTGTTGATATAATTGCTTTGTTATGTTACTTGTTATTTGCATGTGAACTTACTAAGCATTTATGCTTACTCCCTCCTTTTCATTCATTGTAGTTTTTAGTGAGCCAACTTGGATATCGGGAAGGTCGAAGAAACGCTCACACTATCCGAGGAAGAATTGGTATATTGGTTTGTATGTTTTGATGTATGGCATGTATAGCAATATACTTGTTTTGTGTAAATAATCTTGTGATATGGTTGTGGTTTGGTTGAGAAAATGCTTGATAATGCTTAGTAATTGGTATGGCTAGCCTAGATAATGTTGGATGCCTTGTGAGTTTAATATGTTATATAGTTCATGAGAATTCATAAAAAGATGGAACTTGCCATAAAACAGAACACTACAGCAACAATGACGTGAGTTTGAAAAATCACCAAAAATAGTAGAAAACAAATTAGGTGAAGAATTAACTATGAAATTGAAGCTTATTGTGTCTACTTTCAAATTCAAAAAGCTAAATAGGTAAAGGAGTTATATGTTATAAGATATTTGAGTTTTAGTGAAACAGGGGCAGAGCGATTTCTAGATCCCCTGTTCTAACTTTGAAAATTCACTATAAATTGTAGAAAAATAATTAGGAGGTGTAATTTATATGCTCAGAATCCTTATTGAATATAATTTTAATAGAAATAAATGGTATAGTTATATGAATTTTGTACATGGAGAAAAGTAGTTCGTAGTAAGTAGAGGTCAGTGCAGTCAAGTCCTGAAATAGGGGTAAATTTAACTAATAAACTGTACTAATTGGCCCAACAAAAAATTTTAGAAAAAAATTAGTAGATAGATATGTGAGTCTAGATTCAGGTAAAATTTACGGATCTTGATTTCGAGTTTCGTAACTCGAGATATGATTTTTTTAGCGACCATGATGCAGAAAAACTACTTATTCCGAAAGTCAAAATAAATGATGTAAAGTTGTTTAAATGATAAATTATGTTCGGTAACACCTCAAGCTCGACTCTGGTGACGGTCTCGGGCGTGGGGGTGTTACATGGACATTCATTAAAGGACCAGAAGATTCTTTAATTTAAAGAATTCTCATTTGTTACTTGTTCTCAATGAAAATTGGTTGTTAGAAACTCACTAGCTAAAGTTGAGATTTAATCTTGCATTTCTTAAATGAATATGGGCCCATTCATCCACCATATGAATGGTTTTGATGTTATATGATTTTGGTAGATGCACCTACAAAATAATCACATATGTGTTATCAACTTGCAACCTGTCGTTCGCAAGATTGTTTGTTTAAATAATTAATTTCATATCATACAATAAAGACAATTCATCTTGCTAATACTAATGAATTTATATCTCAGTATTTTATTGATTGAGTTTGAAAAACTTTTTTAAATGTTTATTATTTATGCGTATACTGGTTTAGAGAAATTATTGATTGAACACCTCTAATTAATATTTAAATCATCACTTATGAGAACTAACCTATTTCAACATGAGATTATGTTGGTTTACGTGTTGTACGCATCAAGCCAGTAAGTTATAAACGCTCCCCATTATAATTGGTTTTTGATCAAAAGTTAAATATTTCTCATCTTTGAATTTTTGCATGTGTGTATATGTTCCAATTGCTCCACCATAACGCAAAAAAATGAGTGAATCCTCAAAGAAAGTTGGGAATTTATATTAATTACAAGTCTCTTTGTATTATTAGATGTTTTGAATGTATTGGAGATTCAATTATGACATGATTTATGATTACAATTTTGATTCGATGGTTTTCTTGACATTAGGGGGAGAAAATAATAACTTGTAATGCATTAGGGGGTGAGTAATTTGAACCAAAAATTCAAAAAGGATAACTCATTACAAGTTAACTGTTAGATGTATTTACAAACTTAATAAGAATAACCAAGTTAATATTTTAATTTGAATCAAAGTCGCAGTAGGATAATCAATTAGAATAAATAATAGATTGATTGTTTCCAAAAATGAAAATTCTTTTAGATGGTCATACACTGGATGCGGGTGCTCTAGAAGAGACCCAAGACATAACTAATAAGTAAAACTCCAAAAGAGATTTAAGTACCTAAAACTTAATTTTAAAATAATGAAAATAAAAGATCTCGATAAGTTATGTCAATTCGAGAAAATGTGGAACCAAATAATAAAAGTGGTCGACAATGATTTTGCATGCAATATTATTATTGAAATAATTAAATAAAAGGAGGATCTTGAATAAATCTATTGAAAAATATAGATATGGAATAAATTGATCAAAATAGAAAGACGCAACTCAAGTACAATTAAATTCCTAGAGTTTTTGGACTAGTAGTCCAAATATCTAAAGGTATAAAGCTGGTAATGGTGCAAATGAAGTAGTTTTGTAAAAGCAGAATAAAAATATGAAGTTTTTCGCTAAGTCCTAACATTGATTATGAAAAGATATAATTTTCTTTTATGGTGGATGCAACAACCTTTAGATATATTATTTTGACAATTCATAAAAGATTTAACTTGCGTCTAATGGTTGTTGTTACAACCTTTTATGAACCATAATATAGTAAAGTTTATATTAAAATCCTTGAAGGATTTAGGATACTAGAAGCGTATTGAAATTCTCAGGAAATTGTTCATTTATATGAATTGAAATTATTTAAACATATGTGGTAAATAGTAGTTGAAGGAGGATTTTAAAATGATCTAAAATACCTATTTGTGTTTTTATAGAAGAATCATGATTAAAGTTTGCCATGATTTTTGTTGAAACTCCTTAAGAGATCAAAATATATTTTCCCAAAATTTTCCCTCACTCATGACTTTCAAAAGAATGGTGATATAAATACTTTGCAAATACATTGAAATAGTCATTTGAAAGACTAGTTTTCAAGATTGAATATGTAGAATAATAGAAAGTATGTGATGTTTCCATGATGGGGAGTAAATACGCACTGTACTCTTTTTTTCCTTAACCGCAGTTTTTGCATTGGGTTTTCCTAATAAGATTTTTAATGAGGTAGCATATTATGCGTATTATAGATATGTATACTCTTTTTTCTTTATTAGGAATTTTTTTCCCATAGGATTTTTATCTTAGTAAGGTTTTAACAATGCATATCATCTACCAATGGACATCCAATGGGAAGTGTTATGAATATCTTACGAAATGGATGTCCATCAAGATCAAGATAAGTTTTGATATACTTTAAATTCTAATAGTCATTAGGAGTAGATCTCTATTTTATTTATACTTTTTATGGCTATAAATAGAGAATTTAGAGAAACTTTGTAAAATATCCCTATTGATCAATAAAATATAATCTCTATTGCTTCCCATATTTTCTTTGTTCTTTACTCTTTGTCTCTATATTTTATAACAATTTTGATACTTTGAACATTTTTATTAACAATAATTCGAATAGTTTTTTAAATCTTTAAAATAATTAAAATTTATAAAATAATTAATAAAAATTATAAAAATATTATAAAAATTATAAACAATTTCTAAAATAATAAAAAATATAAAATTATTATTAAACAATACATTCACGAGAATAAAAGCACATTATTATTCATGTGAACAGATTGTTCTTAAACCAAAGTAAACTATACAAATAGTCACCCAACTATGCCCAAGTTCCTAGTTTGGTAAGTCAACTTTAAATTTTCATTTTAGACACTAATATTTGAATTTGTTCTTGTTTTGTTCACCCACAGTTAAATTGATAATAGAAAGCATTCTATTTGGTATGATAACACATTTAGTCCTTAATACTTACACATTCTATCAATTTGATCCTAATTCTAAATAATTCAACAAATTTAACCCTTCACATTTACAAATGCTATCAATTTGATCCTCAAACTTACTAACCAAAGCTTTTAGCTTTTAAAATAGAGGCATTACACATCTATTAATTGTTTTATTTGTGATTGAAATTATTCAATTTGGTACATAACCCTTTTTGTTTATATTTTTAAGAAGTTAGTGTTAAAAATTAACTAAACACTAATAGGAAATACAAAATTTAAAAATATAATAAAATTATAAATATAATTTAATATTTGTAAAAAATAATTTTTCACTTTAACTAGCATAATTTTTAGTTTTTAATTAATTTAGTAAATGGCTTGACACTAAATCAAATTACTAGTGATATGTATTGCTTATTGTGGGTTTAAAAATTAAAAATAAACGGAATACATAATAATCTCTTAATCAATTTATAAAATTAAAAAAATCATTATCAATGTAACAAAAGGAATTTGAGTTAATTCTTTTACAAATTTTTCTTATGAAAAATTAAATGTTCATTATTTTTTTATATAATTATTTTTTGAACAAAAATAAGAAATTTTCAAAACCATATATTTTTAACTTTGGAGCTGATTCCGAATTTCAAGGACCAGCTTTGAGGACTATTTCTTTATACCTTGAAGGAAATATCATATTGTTAACAAGTATAGTAAATCTAAAGTGTTGCTTTTAAGGTTTTTCTATTTTCTTTAGGCAAAATTTTATCAATTAAAGGGTTATAAAATATTATATTTAGAGGAAAAATAATGAAAAGAAAAAGAAAACTAAATAAAGTTTCAATACAAACTCATTGGTATCAAGATTTGGCTCAAAATATGTCTCTTTAGTTGAGAGAATTTTGTTTTTTTTTTTGGGGGGGGGGTTTATAAATTTATAAATGTGGAATGTTTTTGTTTTGAAAGCTAAAAGCTTTAGTTAGGAAGTCTGGGGATCAAATTAATAGAATTTGTAAATGTAAATGGTTAAATTTAATGAATTATTTAGAATTGGGATCAAATTGATAGAATATGTAAGTATTAAGGACTAAATGTGTTATTATATCAGTTAGAAAAGGATTTTCTATTATCAATTTAACTACAGGTGACAAGAACAAAAACAAATTCAAATATAATTAGGTTGACCATTTATATAGTTTATCCTTAAATCAAATAACAATGTGTTTATAACACTCATACTCTCAATTATATATATAAAAAAAATAAAAATATTTAATCAAATAACATTGTGTTGACTTTTTTTTAACGTTTTTATCAAGGTTTTTGTAATCAAATCAGTGGTTGAATCAATTAGGTCATCTGTTCATAAGTTTGACTGATTCATACAGTTAAATTAAATAAATTATTAAAAAATAGTTTAATTGTCGGTTCAACCAATTTTTCGATAGGTTAAATCGTTTTGTTCCAATTCGCAAGTCAACCATACCAATACTTCTCTCAAGACGAATGCTTCAGTTCCCGGTCCGAATGACCAGTCTGATCACTGGAGTGTGTGCAAGAAATTGAGTGGAGATGTTTACAAGTACTATGATGATGCAGAATGGAATTCAGGGAAAACTGTTGCCATTATCAATCCAACTATAAGAAAAACTCAGTACAAGGTTGAAGGTTATACATCTAAACTTTTAAAATCACTACTTTCTGCTTTAGTTAGCTGATGTTCATATTTGAAACTTTAAGTTTGCTTCTTCTACTAAATCGATTGATTTGTTGTTTTCTTTGCTTTGCTATATAGTTATGAAATCTACAGCGTGGATAGAGTTGTAAATAGCCTTAAACCAATGCCAAATAATTGAATTATGGGTCTCAGATCAAATTTAATGGCTAGTTTGCATTCCCCTTGGTAAAATGACTATAAGAGAAAATTTGAGAATTAGCAGTTAATAGATCACTTTGAATAAATAGAAATGCGTTATGATATACGAAAATGTTATGAATATTTTATCATTAAATAAACGGTTAAGATTTTTATAGTCATTAAAAGGAATTTTATATCATGTATACTTCTATGTCTATTTAATATAAATTTTGGAGAAGTTTTGTGAACATTTCGATTAATCAATAAAATTTAAACTTCTTTCAAATTGTTTCTTCTATTCTTTTTGTTCTTTGTTCTCTTTATTATTTATTTTATAACATGAAATTAGCGCGATACTCTAACAAAACAAAATTAGAGAAATTAATCGAAAACCATTATTGCAAAACAAAGAATTCCTTTTCATCTCCCTTACCATTAGCCATTTGTTTATGAAAAAAAAATTTGTCATGCGTAATATGAAAGCTATTACCTCTTGAGAGAAGAAAATAAAAGCAAAACCACTTTTATAGAGGATCCGAACCTGCGATCTCTATTAAACATCCACGCCTTCAATCGCTCAACCATCAGAAGGAGTATTGCTGGTGTTTTTTCAAGAATTTATAAAGCCATCAGCCCCAAAATGAAAAAAAGAGACAACGATAAGAAGATGCATTCAGGACCATTAATTTACTCATCAAATTTATTTTAGGATCAAATTTGGTTTTTTAATTTGGATTTATCAAGTAAAATATAGATTGGTAAGGAGCTTCAACTTTTTTTTTCTTAATTGAGATATGTCTGTCATTATTATTATTATTATTATTTGTTTTAAATTTGATCAAATTATTAAGTATTGATGGATTCATAAGGTTTATTAACGAACCTTTGTAGTTTATTATTTTCAAATGATTTTCTAATCTTTTATAATATTTGAAAAAAAATAATATGGTATAGTAATATTCTTTTAATATTTTAAAAGCATGAATTTTGGTAGAAATATATTAATATCATGCTACTTTATATTTGAGTACATATGATAATTTTTGTTTAAATCATCAAAAAAATTCTTGATATTTCAAATATATATTTTTTGTTATCTTAGAGATAAGTTTTTGTGATATTGATTCTCTTTAAATAAATAATATATTAGAACATTTAAAAGTCCACCATACTAGATCTGTGGCATTCGTTAAAGTTAATGCAAGTACTAAAAATAATTTAAAAGATATAATTATGGATTCGATAAGTTGCATAATAATAAATAAGAGAATAATGAGAGTTTTCTAGATAATCTTTCAAAAGATAGACATAATTTATATTATCAATATAATATGAAAAATCATTAGTTACATACGTGTTGTATGCCAAATATTTTTTATATTTGTCGTATACTCAAATATTTTGTTCAAAATTTATTAATTTTCTTTGAGGAAGAAAATATGTCTCATTAACAATGTAACAATGAATGCTATCCTTACAGGTAGAAAAACAAACCAATATTAATGCAATATTCGGTAGTACAAAATTAATTGAAAACTCTAAAAGAGCTAATTGTTTGGTAGTACAAAATTAGTTGAAAGCTCTAAAAAAGCTAATATAGCAATATCTGAATGAACAAAATTAGTGATGATTAATGCATAATCCTCTAGAGGCATTCATTGTAATGGGTCTCATATTGAAATTGTAAATGAGGGAAACATTATATTTGGTATGAATACGCTTACAATGAATATCTATTTGTTTTGATTTTGAAAAGGATAGAGAAAGATTTGATTATTGAATGCACGATACTTATGCTTAAAGACTTTATTGATTGTTAAATTAGTTGTGATTATCTCCGTCGTCTTCCTTCGTCATCATTCCCATGAAGGGTTGAAATTTGAATATTTAACTATGAAAGGTCCACTTGAATTGTGGAATAATTTAAAAGAAAGATATAACCATCAAAATATTATAAATTTATCTTAAGCCCATTATGATTGGATGCACCTAAAGTTGCAATATTTTAAATCTGTAAGTGACTATAACCCTATTGTTTTTAAGATTAGTTCTCAATTACGTGGGAATAATATTACCAATGGGAACTTATTAGAGAAAATTTTTCAACTTTTCACGCTTTAATTGTGCTCCTGTAGTAGCAATATTATGGAAACAATTTTAAGATAAATTATGAATTAATATCATGTTTGGTCATGGTTGAATTAAACAATGAGCTATTAAATAAAAAAACCATAAAACCCATTATATTAGACATGCTCCATTCTTTGAAGTGAATGTAGCAATATATAAAGACGTAATCTTTAACATGGACGTAATGAATGGCTTTATAATAATCGTAAAAGAGATGATTATAATAATTTTTCTCACCACCAGAATGGAAAAAATGAAGATAATGTAAAAACTGATGATAAGAAGGGATGAATAAAATTCGATTCAATTAAAAAAAATCAAAGTTTGAGTTAATCGAGTTGAGTTATTTGAGTCAACTCGAATATGTAATTCGAGTTTTGAGTTAAAATCAGGTTAAATTTTACAATTTGAATAACTCAAATAATTCAAATAACAGATTGGTGTAAATCCCCCTTTGGTCCCTATCAATTTTGAAAATGAGCAAATTGGTCTTTCTCTCAACAAAAATTACAAATAATTTGAAAATCATTTTCAAAAATTCAAAATATTTATAAAAATTAAAAAATTTATATTTTTTTAAAATATATAATATATTTTTTAAAATTTCTAAAGAATATATAAAGAAAGTTAAAATTTTAAAAATTTTTTGAAATAATAATTTTGGGACTCAAATAAGTTAATTATGATTCAAGTTTATCAAACCAAAGGTTTTTTTTTTTTTTTTTGGCTTTGAAAATTTTTTCAAATATATATGGTTTCAAATTTATGTTTTGTAACATGGAATTAGTTATACTACAACAAGATTTTAATTTGACATGTTTATTTTTTTTTCATTTAACTCAAACAATTCCACTCGATACAATTTAGCTCAAATTTCATTTTACTCGACTCAATTAAAAAAATTTTAAATCGAGTTAAGATGATAAAATAGGACTTGTTAACTCAATTAACTCGAAATTTTTTCACTCGGTTCAATTGAACACTCACCCCTAATGATAAGATTGATGTTAAGTGCATTTATAGTATAATCATGCACTTTGTTTAATTTTGCACATATATCTAATCAAAAGAATTATTCATTTGTGTACATTTTGAAAATTGATAAATTCTACTTGCAACAAATGCATGTGGCTTAGGCTTTTACTTTATTGTATTGAGTTTGGATGCTTCAAAGATGGCATCTATAACTACCTTTGGACTTATTGATTTGGTGTTTTCTTGATACAATGCTAGTATATTTGGTTGTTTGGTTACATGTGATGGTAAACCAAAAATTTACATTAGTATTGTTGAATCATGTGCATAGTAAATCTGAAGTTTACTACTCCAAATGTATTAATTAAGTTGGCATAATCGGTTAGACCATCCCGATCAATAATGATGCAATAAGATGAGAATTTACATCAATATTTATAAAGAACCTGAAGATTCTTCATTTTTAAAGATTTCTCAAGTGCTTTTTGTTCTCAAAGAAGATGATTTATTAAAACCTCACTAGCAAAAGTTGAGATTAAATCTTTTGTATTTCTAAAAAAAATGTAAGCCCATTTATCAAACAAATGGATGTTTTGATATAATTTTGATAAATGCATCTACAAGGTAATCGCATGTGATTTAGCAAATCACAACCTACCATTTTTAAGCGTACTTATTTAATGATTTGTTTAAGAACAAAACTTTCAGATTATGCAATCAAGACAATTCTTGCTAATGTTGGTACGTTTATTTCTCAAGCTTTAAAATATTACTATATGATAGATTGTTAGTGCGAATAACTATCGCAAAGTTTGTTGCTTATATGTATAAAATGATTTAGTAGAATTATTGATTAAATGCCTTCAATTAGTAGCTAAACCATTACTTTTGAGAACAAAAATTTGTATATATATGTATAAGGAGATGATCTTTTATATAAATAGGCACTTGTACGCATCATCCCAATAAGAGTTGATAAATTGTAACACCTCATACCCGACTAGATTATTAGGTCCGAGTTACAAGGTGTCACATTCATTGCCAAATCAATTTCAACAAATTCACAGTTCAATTTATAACATAAACATCCCAATATAAGTTAAACATGTATATAAAATATTTTGTATTCATTTCTAAGTCTTATACGAGCTTATAAAGGCTATATTGCTAACTCGAGATTGAATTAGGAGTAAACTATAATATTTTCAAAATTTTAGGTTGATGTTGCAGCATCAGGGGGTTCCTCGTCGTGACACAACATACTGACTAGCTCATGTCTTAAGGACCCATGCTCAACATCACATCGTGGCATAGTTGTAACACCCCCAAACCGGCCTAGACGTTATGGACGAATCTGACAATGTCACATGATAGTGTTGTTGAAAATTAAGTTGTTTCAATAAAATCATTTCCAGGTTATTATCTTCCTTTAATTCTTATTAGTTCTAAAGAAATTGTTTTGCTTATTTAAAACATTTCAAAACACCTCTCGTTGCGGAAGCTTTATTAAGATCAGTTTCTCTGATCGTGAGGTTGAATATGAAAACTTTAATTTTTTGAAAACCGAATTTCCTATGACTAGCCATTATAAATCCATAAAATAAATAAAGTAAAAACCCAAATCAAAACAAATGTCCATCAGTCCAAATTACAACTCAAAACTCAACCAAAGAAAATAAGAAATAAAATTAAACCAATGATCATAAAATAAAACCATGAAAGTCCAGAAAACCATGGTCACCGCCGAGTCCTCCATCGCACTGATTCGTCTAGATCTGGGGATTACCTGTGCACATTAAATAGAGAAGGGGGTAGAGTTGTAACGCGCTGATTTTCAGGATTTTTTGGGATTTTTGTGATTTTGGTGAAATCTTGAAATTTTGGTGTTTTGGTTATTGAAATTTTGTTTAAGTGTGTTAGTGGGCCTTTAGGGGGCCCAAGCCTAAGTTAAAACCCGGCAGAAATATCAACTTCGGATTTAAAGTGAAGGGGACTTGGTTAACTGGGCCTTTAAGAAAAAGTTAGTGAAATGGGACACAAAGAGGCTCTTGGTAAAGTGGCAATGTGGCACCACTAAGCTCCTAGAAAAGTGGCGTGTGGACTGAGTGCTAGGGCCAAGGTTCTAGTTGCAAGGTAAGCAGATGACACTTTTAATTTTTGGTCATGTGGCGGCTAGGGTTTTAGGGGTTGTAATTTCAGCAAGTGAGGAGAGGTTGCGCCAAATTAGGGTTTTTCCATTTAGGGTTTTCTACTTTTTTTCTATTCTCCCCTTAGTGTACCAAAAAGCCGAAAACTTAAGCAAATTCTCCATTTGTGCCGATTTGCCTTAGCCAATCTTCTTTTCTCCCTTCTTCCATTCTTTTTCTTCTTCTTTTCTTCTCAAGCCGAAACATCCTCTTCACTCTACCCATCTCTTCTTTCATTCTCTTTTCTTTTCATTCCCATTCTCTTCTAATCCTCTATAGCCGAATATTCATAAAAGCCAAAATCCCGAAAGGTTGCTTTTATGCTGATTTGTCTGTAGCTGAATCCTCCAATCTTCTCATTCTCTTTTGGCTGACTTTTACATCCTCAAAACCCCTAACCTCTGTCGACACCACCACTTTAAATCCATAACCTCAAATCATCTTCTTCTTCATCTCATCAAAAGCCGAAATCACCATATTCATAGGGACTTAGTAGCTGAATCCTTAGATCTCGAAGACTCATTCTCTGCTAGTGTTTAGGGGCTAGATCTGTATTAGATCTGAGTAGAAACGGAAGTAGAATCATTTTGGTGGAGAGATCCTGTGGTAAATACTCGACATCTCTGATTCTATTCTTTATTTTGGGATTTAGAAAAGCCAAAATCCCTAGGGGCATAGGGAAGCTATCGATTTGGGGCTTGAGGCTCTAAGGGTTTTAACAATTGATTTATTTTGGTTTTAGTGTGATCTAGAGGCTACTAATTGAGGGCTTGGACAAGTGGAACAACTAGATCTAGATCTAGTCACTAATTTTCGCAAAGGTAAGATCTCAAGGGCCTTAGGTGATAATGGTCGATTATGGTAGGTAAGATTATATTGGTTATCATTGGATTTTGAATCTGATATGTTAAGTGACTGATTTTAGGACACTCTGTGGGAGACCGTGGTAGCATTCATCGCAAATCAGGTGTGTATAGAACACCCTTCTGTAGTCTAAATCGGTAAAAGCCAAAAAGTCAAAATGTCAAAATTCTAGCATTTCGTGGGCTTGTGAGCGTGCGAACGCTTATAAGTCGGTTGGAAATCATTGGATCTGTAATTGCAGGTGGTAAGATGGTTGAGTGCGCAATTTCATGCACTTCGGTAAATTTGGGCCTCGATGGGCTAAAATTGAGCCCAATGGGCTTACCGGCCCATATGGGGAAAAAGTAAGTGGTAAGTGTGTTTTGATATTCTGGAGGTTAAGACTGTTAAGCTAGACTTAGAATTTGGGCTAAGGGGGCTAAATTAGCTAAATGACATTGTAGGGCCCATTAGGGGTTTTAAGTCCCTGTGACTGTAAACTGCTAAAATGGGCTAAGTAAGCTACTGAGATAAAAGTTAGACAATTAATGACTGTAAAGTGCATAAAACCCTAAAAACTAGAATAATTACTGAAATACCCCTTATAGGTGCAAAATTACTATTTTACCCCTAGGTGTAAAATGACCGTTATACCCTTAGGGCTAAATTTGACTGAGATGCATGTTTTACTGTTCCTATTCACTACATGATTATCCGTTGCATGGGACTGGGTTATTGATGGAGGAAGTACTGAAAGTGGCTTGACCACGTACTAGAGGCTTTGCCTCATTTTACTGTTATCTGAGCAGCTATGCTGCAACTGTGGAGTGTAGGGCTGGGTGGGTTGAGTTATTCCCCACATGAAGTGTAGGGCTGGTATGGGTGGAGTGTAGCGGTTGGATCTAGGTTGGGTTTGGGCTTGCATTCATAATTGATATCTGTTCTGTTACTGAAATGGGCCTACGGGCCGTACTGTTATCTAAAAAACACTAAGGCCTAGTTTATTGTATCTGGATAGGGCTTCGGCCCAGTTATTACTGAGACTGGTTTGGGCTTAGGCCCTGTGGACTTAAGCTAATATGGGCTTCGGATGGGCTTTCGTTACACACTGAGTTTCCAAACTCACCCATTTTTTCCTTCCATCCATGCAGGTGAGCCCTAGACTGGTGGACTTGGAGCTGGGAGGGATTTAGAGTGGCCACATGGATTGCATTTAATTAATTAAGTTTTATTTTATTTTATTTTATTTCCGTATTTATTTTAAATTATTTTCATTATGGTTTTGGGTTGTAATAAGGCCGCTTTAATTATTTTGGTTTTTTAACTTTTTATTTATACTATACTTCTAATGCTATGAACAAAGCTGCGCAAGTTTTCTTAAAATTCATTCAAATGTTTTTTAAAAACAATCACACATTTCAAACGAGTAACAAAGTTAAATTTTATAAATATTTTCAACTGGTAGTGAATAGGACGTTCACCAATAAACCAGAATTTCCTCTTAAAACTTTAATATTAGTTTTGCAAAGCTCGCCCTAATCTTAGTAGCTAGGTAACATGGTTAGTTGTAGGTTATGTGACATACCAGACTTGGCCGTAACGTGTGGGCCAGGTTTGAGGTGTTACATTTAGTGGTATCAGAGCCAGGTTGCAACAACTTGGTGATAGATCCGGTCCAAAAAGTTTTTGAAAATTTTAAAATTTAAAGAAGGGTATTTTTGGAAATCAATTTTTGGGAAATTTAGGAAACCCTTTTCAAACTCATTTTCTTCAAATATACATGTTTTAAGGTTTGATTTAAAAAGGTTTAAGTTTTTCTGCGTTTCTGAAATCTGATAACTAAAGAGGTGGCACACTGAATCCCCGGCACCAAGTCTGTAACTATTTCTATTTCTTATACTGTACTGTACTGAGACATCACTGTAGATAGAACTGAGACCCTATTATGAAACTCTAGATAGGGTAGTACTGAAAACTGTAAGATTGAGACTGTAGGGAAACTAAAAAAAAATCCTAGAAAACTGAGACTGTAGCCAGGCTACGAAATCGCGAAACCCACTCTGAAACTCTATTTGTACATAAGACATTATGTAATAAACAACTGAAATATTAAACTAATGTCATAAAATTTGTAATCAGATAAGACGTTATGAGTACGAGGGCTACTCGTGGACGAGGCCATGGACGTGGCCGAGGCAGTGTTCAAGCTGGGCCTTCATCTTCGGAACACTTGCCAGCTGAAGGGGCACGACTGCCACCGGTAGCCGAAAATGGGCCATATGATCGGGCCGCAGGGGATGATGCCTTGTCTCATGCAATGTTTAGGGTTTTGGAAAGGGTTGCTGGAGCTAATGTTGGGCCAGTGAATAGGGGATCCATCTCTGAGCGACTCCGGGCTAACGGAGCAGAGGTTTTCGGGGCATATCTAGAGTAGCCCCAAATGTAGCTGAGTATTGGCTGGAAGCTACGGAACAGATTATGGACGACCTAGATTGTTCGGTGGAGCAAAAACTGAAAGGTACATGTCTCTGCTACGAGACGAGGCATATCAATGGTGGATCACTGTGAGGGAGAGTACCCCAGCTGAGTAGGTGACTTGGGAACTGTTTAAGACGTCTTTCAAAGGGAAGTACATCGGAGCAAGTTATGTGGATGCGCGTAGGAAAGAATTTTTGAACCTGACCCAAGGCAATAAGTCCGTTGCTGAGTATGAGGCGGAATTTCTGAGGCTGAGTCGGTATGCCAGCGGTATAGTTGCTACGGAGTATGAACGTAGTATTCACTTTGAGAATGGCGTCAGAGACGAGTTAAGGGTGCTGATAGCTCCGCAGAGGGAGCGCGACTTTGCTGCGTTGGTGAAGAAGGCCGAGATAGTCGAGGAAGTGAAGTGAACTGAACGGTAGAACCGTGATAAGGATCAAAACCGATTTAGAAGGGATTCTGGACCGTCTGGTGCTGTAAACTAAAATGTCAAAAGAGCGAGAGTGGAAGAACTGGTTCGAGCAGTTTCGGTAAATACAGTTAGACCGCAGCCTTGCAGGGACTGTGGTAAAGTGCATCTAGGAGAATGCTGGAAGCATACTGGGGCATGTTTCCGTTGTGGGTCCAAAGAGCATAGGATCAAGGACTGTCCGCGGAGGCCAGCTCAGACTCAAGTTACAGAATAGAGGGTTGCTCAACCCGTGCTAGGTGGACCGCTACCGCCAAGGGGCCGTGGACAGGGTAGAGGTGGCAATAAAAATGGACGTGGACATAGAGCACTTGGTAGGGGTGCTGGTAATGCTGAGGCTCACCAGCCAGCATTGGTATATACTGCTCGACGCCGAGAGGAGAGTGATGCACCTGACATCATAACTGGTACGTTTTTATCTCTAGCATGCCATAAACTGCTTTGGTAGACGTGGGTTCTACTCATTCGTATGTAGCATGTGACATTTCTGGGTCGTTAGGTGTGCACTCTGAGGAAACTATGAGTAGGGTAACTATGATAAGTCCGCTAGGTTACTCGGTTAGGGTAGATAAACTCTTTAGGGAGGTACCTTTAGAGACTCAAGGTAGGATCTTTACTGGAGACTTAATGGAGCTACCATTCGGAGAGTTCGATCTGATCTTGGGTATGGACTGGTTGACTAAGTATAAGGCGACTCTGGATTGTGCGGCTAAGAGAATGGTGTTAAGGACTGCCGAGGATGAGGAGGTAATGGTTATTAGGGAGTGAATGGACTACTTGTCCAATATGGTTTCAGCCTTGAGAGCTGAGAAGCTAATTCGTAAAGGTTGCAGGGCGTACTTGGCTTTTGTAAGTCAGACTAAAACTGAGGACTTGACTGTAGAGACGGTTAGAACTGTTAAGGAGTTCCAAGATGTTTTTTCGAAGGAGCTTCCTGGATTACCTTTGAATCGAGAAGTTGAGTTTGAAATCGACTTGCTACCTGGAACGGCTCCAGTGTCTATCGCGCCCTATAGAATGGCACCGAAGAAGTTAGTAGAACTGAAAGCACAATTCCAAGAGTTCTTGGATAGAGGTTTCATAAGACCAAGTGTGTCTCGGTGGGAAGCACCGGTACTGTTCGTGAAGAAGAAGGATGGGACGATGCGTATGTGCATCGATTATCGCCAGTTGAACAAACTGACGATAAAGAACAAGTATCCTCTGCCAAGAATCGATAATCTATTTGACCAGCTCAGAGGAGCTTCGATGTTTTCCAAGATCGATCTTTGATCTGGATACCATCAGTTAAGGGTAAAGGAAGTGGATATTCATAAGACAACATTCAAAACTCGGTATGGTCATTACGAGTTCCTAGTTATGCCATTTGGACTGACGAATACACCTGCATCTTTCATGGATCTGATGAATTGAGTGTTCCAGCCTTACTTGGACCAATTTGTAGTAGTCTTTATCGACGATATTCTGGTATATTCAAAAACTGAGGAGAAGCATGATGAGCATCTTCGTGTTGTTCTGCAAGTATTGAGAGAGAAGCAACTCTATGCAAAGTTCAGTAACTGTGAATTTTGGTTGCGAGAAGTGACTTTTCTGGGTCATGTTGTCTCTGCTGAAGGAATTAGGGTAGATCCTCGGAAAATTGAGGCAGTTCTAGAATGGAAGCCACCAAGGTCAGTATCAAAAATTCAGAGTTTTTTAGGTCTGGCAGGTTACTACAGAAGATTTGTAGAAGGATTCTCTCTCATTGCGGCCCCATTGACGAAACTATTGAGGAAAGGAGTATCTTTTGTATGACTGAGAAATAGCAAGAAGCCTTTTATAAGTTGAAAAAGGTATTGACGGAGGCACCAGTGTTGATTCAGCCAGAGTCTGGAAAGGATTTCACTGTGTACAGTGATGCGTCGCATATAGGGTTAGGCTGCATATTAATACAAGAGGGTAAGGTGGTCGCTTATGCTTTACGACAGCTTAAGCCACACGAAGCAAATTACCCTACGCATGATATAGAGTTGGCAGTGGTGATCTTCACGTTGAAAATCTGGAGACACTATCTATATGGGGAAAGGTGTATTATATACACAGACCATAAAAGTCTCAAGTATCTATTGACTCAGAAGGAGTTGAATCTTAGGCAATGTAGATTGATAAAGCTACTTAAGGATTACAATTGTTTGATTAAGTACCACCAAGGCAAGGCGAATGTGGTGGCTGATGCACTAAGTCGAAGGGTTGTTGCTGAGTTGAGAGCTATGTTTGCTCGTTTGAGTCTATATGACGATGGGAGTCTGTTAGCGGAATTGCAAGTAAGACCAACTTGGACTAAGCATATCAAAGAGAAGCAGTTAGAGGATGAGACGTTGGTTCCTCGATTTCAGCAAGCTGAGAATGATGAGAATTCATATTTTGGACTGAATACTGATGGGGTTCTGTGCTTTCGTGGAAGAGTTTGCATTCCGAAGGACTCTGACTTGAGACAGTTAATTCTGAAAGAGGCTCATGGTGGACCTTGTGCCATGCATCCTGGAGGGAATAAGCTGTATTGAGACTTACGAGAGGTGTATTGGTGGCCTAGACTTAAGCGAGAGGTGACTGAATTTGTGAGGAAATGTCTAACGTGCCAGCAAGTAAAGGCTGAGCATCAACTGCCTTCTAGACTGTTACAGCCAGTAAAGATTCCACTCTGGAAGTGGGAAAGGGTTACCATGGATTTTGTGAGTGGGCTACCTTTAACACCCTCTAAGAAGGATTCTGTATGGGTAATTGTGGATAAGTTAACAAAATTTGCCCATTTCATACCTGTCTGAACCGATTACTCACTTCAGAAGTTGGCCAAACTATATGTGCCAAAGATAGTGCAACTGCATGGGATGCCAGTTTCAATAATTTCTGATGGATCCCACGTTTACATCTCGATTCTGGCAAAAGTTGCATGAGGCATTGGGTATGCGATTGGACTTTAGCACTTCTTTTTACCCTTAGACGGATGGACAATCGGAAAGGGTTATCCAGGTTCTGAAAGACATGTTAAGAGGTTGTATTATCAACTTTTGGGGTAGTTGGGAGGACTACTTGCCATTGGCGTAATTTACGTACAACAATAGTTATAAAGTGAGTATTCAGATGGCTCCTTATGAGGCACTTTATGGGCAAAGGTGTCGTACGCCTACGTGTTGGACAGAATTGGGAGAACGACATGTTCTTGGACCAGAGTTAGTGGCAGATACTAAAACTAAGGTTAAGTTGTTCAGAGATCGATTAAAGGAGGCATCTGATAGGCAAAAGTCGTATGCTGATCCGAAGCATAAGGAAATCGAGTTCTCTGTAGGAGATATGGTTTTTTTGAAGGTCTCGCCTTGGAAGAAGATCTTAAGGTTTGGCAAGAAGGGCAAATTGAGTCTGCGGTTTATTGGGCCTTATCGGGTTCTTAAACGGGTAGGGCCAGTAGCTTATCAGATGGAGTTACCGCTAGAGCTGGACTGTATAGATGATGTCTTTTATGTGTCCATGCTAAGACAGTATCGATCAGATCCTTCTCATGTCGTACCAATGGAAGAGATTAAGGTAAGGACCGATTTGACCTTTGAAGAGGAGCCTGTGCAAATTCTAGATCAAAAGATCAAAGTGTTGAGAAAGAAGTCAGTTCCATTGGTAAAAGTTCTTTGGCGCAATCATGGCAAAGAAGAGGCTACTTGGGAACCAGAAGACACAATGTGTCGACAATACCCTCAACTATTTGGATCAGGTAAATTTTGAGGCCGAAATTTCTTTAAGGAGGTAGAGTTGTAACGCGCTGATTTTTGGGATTTTTCGGGATTTTTGTGATTTTGGTGAAATCTTGAAATTTTGGTGTTTTGGTTATTGGAATTATGTTTAAGTGTGTTAGTGGGCCTTTAGGAGGCCCAAGCCTAAGTTAAAACCCAACAGAAATATCAACTTTGGATTTAAGTGAAGGGGACTTGGTTAACTGGGCCTTTAAGAAAAAGTTAGTGAAATGGGACACAAAGAGGCTCTTGGTAAAGTGGCAATGTGGCACCACTAAGCTCCTAAAAAAGTGGCGTGTAGACTGAGTGCTAGAGCCAAGGTTCTAGTTGCAAGGTAAGTAGATGATACTTTTAATTTTTGGCCATGTGGTTAGAGGCATTCGGCTAGGGTTTTAGGGGTTGTAATTTCGACAAGTGAGGAGAGGTTGCGCCGAATTAGGGTTTTTCCACTTAGGGTTTTCTACTTTTCTTCTATTCTCCCCTTAGTGTACCAAAAAGCCGAAAACTCAAGCAAATTCTCCATTTATGCCGATTTGCCTTAGCCAATCTTCTTTTCTCCCTTCTTTCATTCTTTTTCTTCTTCTTTTCTTCTCAAGCCGAAACATCCTCTTCACTCTGCCCATCTCTTCTTTCATTCTCTTTTCTTTTCATTCACATTCTATTCTAATCCTCCATAGCCGAATATTCATAAAAGCCGAAATCCCAAAAGGTTGCTTTTGTGCCGATTTGTCTATAGCCGAATCCTCCTATCTTCTCCTTCTCTTTTGGCCGACTTTTACATCCTCAAAACCCCTAACCTCTGTCGACACCACCACTTTAAATCCATAACCTCAAATCATCTTCTTATTCATCTCATCAAAAGCCGAAATCACCATATTCATAGGGACTTAGTAGCCGAATCCTTAGATCTCGAAGACTCATTCTCTACTAGTGTTTAGGGGCTAGATCTGCATCAAATCTGAGTAGAAACAGAAGTGGAATTGTTTTTGTGGAGAGAACCTATGGTAAGGACTCGACATCTCTGATTCTATTCTTTATTTCGGGATTTAGAAAAGCCGAAATCCCTAGGGGCACAGGTAGGCTGTCGATTTAGGGCTTGAGGCTCTAAGGGTTTTAACAATCGATTTATTTTGATGTTAATGTGATCTAGAGGCTACTGATTGAGGGCTTGGACAAGTGGAACGACTAGATCTAGATCTAGTCACTAATTTCGGCAAAGGTAAGATCTCAAGGGCCTTAGGTGATGATGGCCGATTATGGTAGGTAAGATTATATTGGTTATCATTGGATTTTGAATCTGATATGTTAAGTGATCGATTGTAGGACACTCTGTGGGAGACCGTGGTAGCATTCGTCGCAAATCAGGTATGTATCGAACACCCTTCTGTAGCCTAAATCGGTAAAAGCTGAAAAGCCGAAATGCCAAAATTTCGGCATTTCGTGGGCTTGTAAGCGTTCAAACGCTCATAAGTCAGTTGGAAATCATTGGATCTATAATCGTAGGTGGTAAGATGGTTGAGTGCGCAATTTCGTGCACTTCAGTAAATTTGGGCCTCGATAGGCTGAAATTGGGCCCAATGGGCTTACGAGCCCATATGGGGAAAAAGTAAGCGGTAAGTGTGTTCTAATATTCTGGAGGTTAAGACTGTTAAGCTAGACTTAGAATTTGGGCTAAATAGGCTAAATTAGCTAAATGACATTGTAGGGCCCATGAGGGGTTTTAGGGCCCAATGACTGTAAACTGCTAAAATGGGCTAAGTAAGCTACTGAGATAAAAGTTGGATGATTAATGACTGTAAAGTGCATAAAACCCTAAAAATTGGAATAATTACTGAAATACCCCTTATAGGTGCAAAATTACTATTTTACCCCTAGGTGTAAAATGACCGTTATACCCCTAGGGCTAAATTTGACTGAGATGTATGTTTTACTGTTCCTGTTCACTACATGATTATCCGTTGCATGGGACTGTGTTATTGATGGAGGAAGTACTGAAAGTGGCTTGACCACGTACCGGAGGCTTTGCCTCATTTTACTGTTATCTGAGCAGCTATGCTGCAACTGTGGAGTGTAGGGCTGGGTGGGTTGAGTTATTCCCCACATAGAGTGTAGGGCTGGTACGGGTGGACTGTAGCGACTGGATCTAGGTTGGGTTTGGGCTTGCATTCATAATTGATATCTGTTCTGTTACTGAAATGGGCCTACGGGCCATACTGTTATCTGAAAAGGGCTAAGGCCCAGTTTACTGTATCTGGATGAGGCTTCGGCCCAGTTATTACTAAACTGGTTTGGGCTTAGGTCCGGTGGGCCTGAGCTGATATGGGCTTCGGATGGGCTTTCGTTACACACTGAGTTTCCAAACTCACCCCTTTTTTCCTTCCATCCATGCAGGTGAGCCCTAGACTGGTGGACTTGGAGCTGGGAGGGATTCAAAGTGGCCACATGGACTGCAATTAATTAATTAAGTTTTATTTTATTTTATTTTATTTTCGTATTTATTTTAAATTATTTTCATTATGGTTTTGGGTTGTAATAAGGCCGCTTTAATTATTTTGGTTTTTAAACTTTTTATTTATACTATACTTCTAATGCTATGAACAGAGCTGCGCAAGTTTTCTTAAAATTCATTCAAACATTTTTCAAAAACAATCACGGGTTTCAAACGAGTAAAAAAGTTAAATTTTATAAATATTTTAAACTCGTAGTGAATAGGACGTTCTTCAATAAACTGAGATTTCCTCTTAAAACTTTAATATCAGTTTTTAAAGGTCGCCCTAATCTTAGTAGCTAGGTAACATGGTTAGTTGTAGGTTATGTGACACACCAGACTTGGCCATAACATCTGGGCCGGGTTTGGGGTGTTACACTCCCTATCAGTTTTGAACTGATATCTCTTTCTCTTGTGAAATAGCCAAACACCCATATCTTGTATTTCCTTCCCAATCGTTTCTCTTATCGTCTTTTCCCCCACGATTTCTTTACTTCTTTCAGCTTGTCTCTACTATTGGGTGCTTGGCCGACTGTTTTCGTCCTTTTGATAAATCGGTTGCTACTTATCTGTTCCCTATTTTACTGTTTGTTTAAGCCGAATACTTTTTGATCATTCAGGCTCTAATGACGATTCTTGTTCTCTTTCCTTTTATGTGTGTTCTTTCAGGTTCTAGAACTTTCGATGGGGGAAGAGGTTCTAGTAATAAAGTGATGGCAGTGGTGCCGGCTGAGAATGAACTCGTAGTCCTTGCCCCCAAGTTTAAGCAGCGTAGGGTGTCAGTGGTTTAGGACTTTCCACCAGGGTACGACAGGGTGGCTGCACCAAACTCTGGATCAAGTAAGCAAATCATGGTCGACCAATCTAATCAAGGCAAGTGGTAGTCGATCTTTCGGATAAGTGTTTGGTTAGGGCTTTTCTAACTCTATTGATAGGGGATTAACTGTATGTTATGTGTGAATATAGTTTCTGGCGCTCGTGGATTTTTTAGTACTCTAAGTAATCAGGTGCGTATTTTTACCTTGTACCTGATAGTCGGCTGAAAAACCGAAAGAGTATGTACACACACACTAAATAGACTATAGATCGGCAAAAGCCAAAAAGCCGAAAAACTGGCGATTGATGCCATACGAGCGTACGATCGCACGTGTGGTGAACTGAGCCCACGAAACATGAGTGAATGACTGAATTACCCTCGAAGGGTAAAATAACTAAATTACCCTCAAAGGGTAAAATGACCGAATTACCCTTGGAGGGTAAAATGACCGAATTACCCTTAGAGGGTAAAATGATCGAATTACCCTTGGAGGGTAAAATGACCGAATTAACCATGGGGGTAAAATGACTGAATTAGCCCTGGAGGGTAAAATGACAGAATTACCCCTGTAGGGTAGAAATGACTGATTTCTTCTATGATATGAATGATGTATGACTGATTAAACATGTCATTAATTTATTTATGTGTTTTGCATACATGCACGACATACTGCATGGGTTGGGATATTATTACGGAGGAAGTCATTCATCTGTTAGGGCCGTATGAGACGACTGTGGACCCACCAATGGATTAAAGCCGTTTATGTGATTGGCAGCTCTGCTGCGATTTTGGTTAGTGCCGCAACCAGTGCTACATTGAGAGTGTAGCGATGGGTGGGTCGATTTAATCCCCACAGAAGTGTAGGGTTGGATAGGAGACGGAGTGCAGGGTTGGTTTGGGTTTATATGTATTACATACTATGATTCTGATATTGATATGGGCTAAGGCCTAACCGAGGCTGTTACGGGCTTAGGCCCAATTGCCCCCGTTATTGTAATGGGATTAAGCCCAGACTGCTTTTGTATTCTGTGTATTTATTTACCTGGCTGACTGTTTTTATATTAGGGGATTACACACTGAGTTTTAGTAAACTCACCCCATTTTTAACTGTACAGGTAAGCGTTAGGTGGATCGATGCTGTGAAGGACTCAAGGGTGGCCACACAACTATATCTACTTTCACATTCGACTTTGATTTACAGTAATTTCAATTTGGGTTTATTTATTTTTGTAATTATGGCCTCTTTTCAATTTTATTTTTAATTTGGATTTTTTTATTACTTTGCTTTGTAACTGCTAGTAGATGAAGTAAACAAGGTTTTCAAAATAAATCCTATGTTTTTCAAAATAAGTGCAAGTGCGCAACTATTTTCAAAGAAAAGTTCCTGTAATAAACGAGATTTTGAAAGTAATAACATTTTAAATTGGTTAACAGATGACAAAAATGATTGAGAATTTAACGAAGAGGCTATCACTTTCTAAACGGGTTTTATCGACAAGGAAAAATGGTTTTCAAAAAGGCACTCCTGATTTGGGCCTAACATCTAGGTCAGGTTTGGGGTGTTATATTGTAAATATACATTAGTTATGAGTTTCCTTATATTAATAAATGTGTTGAATAAATTAGAGATTCAATTATAGCATGATTTATGATTACTATTTGGTTTGAGAATTTTCCCAACATTAGAGGGAGAGAATAGTTGGATAAAATAAATTACTTTGATGAATTATCGTTAAGATCTTCATATAAAGAAATTTGAACCATAAGTTGAAAAAGATAATTCATTTTATTGCAAGTTAACTACCAGATGTATTTACTGACCTAATAAGAATAACTAAGTGTTATAAACCAATTGATGTTTAGAAGTCCTAGTAGGACAGCCTCATTAGAATATATGAAAGTATTGGATGTCTAAAGCATGGTAGATCAATTAGTTCCAAATAAGAAAATTCTAGTAAAAGAAATAATAAATCAATATGGTCATATAATGGAGGTGGGTGCTCTAGAAGAAACTCAATATATAACTAATTATTAAAGCTCCAGAAGAGATTTCATGTACCAGAAATTAACGATGGAAATAACGAAAATAAAGAGATCCCGATAAGTTATGTTAATACGAGAAATTATGGAACCGTAAGAATGAAAAATTGTTGACAATAGTTTTGTGCAATTTTATTATTGAAATTGTAACACCCCACACCTAACCCAATCATCGAATCCGAGAGGTGAGATGCTATATTCATTGTCGAACCAACAATGATTCCATTTAAATATTTTATAGACAAGTTATACAAGTAATTAGATTCCTAAAACTTAATTAAAATACATTATCTATTCAAATCTGGGTTATAAGTGAACTAATAAAAGCTCTTATGAAACACTAGGAAAAATTGGGGGACTAAAATATAAAATTCTAAAAATACAAGAGGAGTGTCGTGACCATGAAGGTGACATGTCATGAAACTGAGGGTAGAAGCATGATGTCGCAATTTCAACTAAGGTGATTCGCAACCTTGAAGGTAGGAAGCTAACATTGCGACTTCAGTAGGGGAACATCGCAACCTTAAGGACAGAGGACTCTATGTTGTGACCTCAGCAAAAAGAATCACAACTATGAAAACAGAAGCTCAGTGTCATGACAAAAATAATATAAGAAAATGAGGATCTCAAAGAAATTTGTTAAGAATCATAGACTTGGAATAGATTAGCCTAAATAAAAAGACACAATGAAAGTAGAATTAAATTTGGGAAGTTTTTAGACTAGTCGTCCAAAAATCTAAAGGTATAAAGCTATTGAGGATACAAATGTGTAGTTTTGCAAAAATAGAATAAGAAAAATAAAGTTTTTCGCTAAGACGTTCAAGTAGCAAACCTCGATTAATTGGTGCAAGATTGGCAGGTGCAAATGTAGAGTTAGCACCACCAATCCACTAAAACGCTCCTACCATGGCTTCCATCAGAGGGCCTACACCCTCATCAAGTATGTTCACTCTATGTGGTGACACAGGAGGTGCAGTGGACGTACCATCCTCTTGAGATCTAGCTCTCACATTAACATGTCTAGGAGGCATATCTAATAATCTAGCATACACACAAACAAATAAACGGTGTGAGTGGCGGGAATGATCCAAGTCTCATTCCTGTAAGTAAAATTTAAAATTAAAGGCAATGTGTTCTCATTCCTACCCCACATGCATCACAAACAGCGATATCTCATGCTATTCAAGCAACTAAAATAATTTAATCACTTAGGTTTTCAAGATTTACGGTTGCGAAACCCCAAATAACATATCAACAACAATCACCTAGGTCCAAGAGTTATTGAACCTAAGCTCTGATACCACCAAATGTAACACTCTATACTCGGCTTGGTCGCCAAGCTCAAATACAGGATGTCACACCACCATCTTGTCTCATGTACATCAAGTAGGAAACCAGATCCAAGCAAACCGATCTTTTTTTTTGTTAACCCATATAAGTTTTAAGTTATCCAATTAGTTAATTAACATTATTACAAATAAAACATTCATTAATTAACCTTGCATACAATTAGAATCATGTATAAGGGATGTTTAGAAAAATTCCATAAAACTGTTCGTAGGTATCGACACTAACATTTAAGGTATCGATACCAATCGAAAAACAATACCAAAATAGCTTACTATTGTTCGTCCATAAATCCCAATTGTTGAAAATTATCAGTACTTGCTTTAAATTATTGATACTTTAGTCTCAAATATTGATACTCGAGATAAGGTATAGATACCAAATCTACAAGTTATTTTCCTATACGTTTTAACTCACATAGGTATTGACACCATTGCTACTAGAGCTAAAAATACAGCATAAAAGAGCAAATAAATTATTCCAAATGGTTCCTAAGCAAGATGCATCAAGTACTTTATTTATTTCATCATTCACCAGCTAAATTTATCAGTTTAAAGCGTCAAATCATCCAAACAAGAACCGTTACCCTAATATCAACGTTTAAATATTTTAACATGAAAATAAAATGAAATTCTTATAGGCCAAATCAAAATGTTTAAGGATCAATAACCCAAAATAGTTCTACCATATTGCCTATTTCCCCAATACGAATATGAATAATAGAACACCTACGATGAATAATCAGTCTTCCTTAGATCACTCCCTCAGAAACCACACCGCTCACACCGTGACGTCACTAATCTGCATATGTTGAAATGAGTGGGTGAGCTTCAACAAGCTCAGTGTGTAACACCCAAACCAAGCCTAGGCGTTATGGCCAAATCTAGCAGTGTCACATCATAAGATTTTTTAACGGCATCGTCAAGTTAAAACCAATCTTGTTCATTAGCCTTTATTGTTATTAACAATTTCAAAACTATTATCTTTTTTAAACAATTAGAGGTAAAAAAATTTTACAGTGGAAGCGTATAAAAGCGTTGTTTTTAGAATTCGTTTAGTTTTTGGGAAAATTTTTGCTTTTCCTCAAAACTGAGTTTTTGACACGTTTAACAGTTATAAAACCATCATAACCACAGTTAAACCCAAATCAAACAAAATAGTCCGATAGTCCAAAGTAACATCAAAATACCCGATAATAAAATAAACCATAACTGAAAATAAATTAGTTTAATTAGTGTGTGCTTACCGTCAAGCCCTTCGTTGCACCGAACCGTTTAAGTCTGGGGATTACCTGTACAGATTAAATAAAAAAGGGTTAGTTTACGTAAACTCAGTGTGTAATCCCTGTAGAAATAGCATGCACAAACATTAGAAAATTAGAATCAGACAATCTCAAATTTGGGCCTAAGCCCATTATAGAATCAGATGCAAATCTGGGCCTTAGCCCATAACAATTTTAGACACATATGAATATTCGGGCCTTAGCCCATATCAGAAATAGATTAGATGCATAATCGGGGCTAGCCTTAGCTCATATCAAAAATAGATATAAAAATACAGTCAGAACAAAATCAGAGTCCTACCCCCAGCCTCTGCACACCATTTTCGACCATCACTACACACCATGTGGGGTTTAAAACACCCACCCAGCCCTACACACCATGCTGTATCGAATGCGGCACATATCAGATATATTGCAGCTGAGCTGCCAGATAATAAGCATAAACGCCTTTTAGAACACTTCCTCCAATAATCATCATCCCAACCCCAAAATTAGAAACAGTATATGCAAATACAGATAATCAAAATATCATGCTCACATGCTTATGTATGGCATACATAAATATCAGATACAATTATATGAATCAGATCAGTCAGATATGCATGGTAATAACATGCTCAAAAATACAGTAATAGTCATGCATATCATACAAATTAGGTTCTAATTACCCCTTATCGATCCTACCATAGGCTCACAGTCGTTTGGGACGACCCGTGCAACCTAGGAGACATTTCAGTTAAATGGGCCCATATGCCCATGTGGCCCACACGCCTAGGTTGGCCTTGGAACGCGTGGATCACTTGGCCTGGCCCAAAATCCCACACGTCCATATGGCCCACACGACCCAATTTGGTCTAGCCCATGTGTCGCATATGGCCATACCTGACCACCACACGGTCGTGTCTAGCGCACGGCCTGGTTTTCATCAAACACACGGTCGTGTTATTGTACACAGCCTACCACACGGGCAACCACACACCCGTGTGGCATTGACAGATTGTGTTTTTGACTTTCACTGAATCTTATTTTTCTACATTTCGGGTACACACCTGGTACGATTTCGATGCAAAAATGCTCCCGAGCTTCCTAAAACCTAAAATCAGCATATTTCATCCTTTTAGAAACCAAAAACGAGTCTAAAATGATTAATCTCAAAAATGTAAAGCCTACTCACTTCTACCAAAAATGATCACAACTCCGAATCAAATCGACAAAATGTGATTTCTAGCTTCACAACCTTTTTCCTAAACGCGGATTTCACCATTCAGTTACTAAATCCAATCAATACCAATCCCACATCGAAAAGTTAGAGATGGGAATACCACTTACTAGATGAACAAGAAAATGAGCACTCAGTAACAACGAATCAACCGAGAAGATTAAAGGAAATTTTTCCAAAATCGAAAGAGAAACAAAAAGAGGAGAAAAAGAGAAATAGGGATGTTAGAAATTTTCCAAGAGTCATCAAAATTTGAAAAAAAGAAAGAAAATCAGGAAACTAAACATCTTGATCACAAATCCCTAAATTTCCTCCTATTTTCACTCTCACAAATCCCACTACACATAACTTTTAGCTCCACTCAAATTCTGCCCAATAATCGAGCAAAATAAGTATCCATGCTTGCGCAGGGATTCGAACCCAAGACCTCCACTTAATCACCAAACCAACAATCCCATCTGATGTCAACAAGCACACAAATAAATATAAGCCTACTCACCAAGGGTCAGGCTTAATTAAGAAAAATATCAAAATTTTCCAAGGCAAGGCTTGAACTTGAGGCCTCACACACACACCCTGAACACTTAACCACTACAGCTGATACAGATTTATGTCAAATTTTACAGAAATAGAAATAAGCAGAAAATTGGGGCGTTACACAGTGAATGCAAAAAATTTCCACAATGCAAACCTATCATCATGCAACACAACCAATTATTTCCTCACAAGAACCTTATTCTTAAGTTGAACATCATATAATATTAAATCATGTATCCTCTAATAGTTCATTCACACAATGCATACATACTTATTCAAGCATAGAACATATTCCACATGAATACACAAAATATGATAAGATGGCACTTGGGATATGAAACATATAGTTATCTCTATCATCACACATTGGATACACGGATCTCCACTACATCACATAGACTCATTGAGTCAAACATGCCCTAAAAGTGAAGCATATAGCTAACACTCTCCTTATTTCTCCCCACATGTCCCGTTGAATGAAGCTTAGCTCTTATTCCCTTATCCCTCCAGACATGTCCAAGGGCCTCAACGCCCAAAACCATTATACATATAAGTGTTTACTCACAATCCTATGACATGTTATGTAAAATCCCAAAAATCAGGGGTTAGTAGAATCATGTTTGAGAATCAAGAGAGAGTGGTCATGCCTTAATTTTTAAGATTATCTATGCATTTTTAGGAAATAAATAAGGTATTGGTTTGTTGGTTAAGTGAAACCCAAGTTCAAATCCCTTCTCTCTCACCATTTTTATTATTTTGTAAATTTTGCCTTAAACCCTAGTATGCGACATGCGTTGTTTTTAAAATAAATATTGCAAAATTATTTCAAGAATGAGGAAAAAGCCTAATGGTTAAAAGGAATATGAGAAATCATGGAAATTAAATGAGGTCTCAAGTTTGAATCCCTTTCCTTGCGAAATAATTAAATTTTGCAAAATCCCTTATTTTTTTAATGTGTATGCCATCCTTACCCTTGAACCCTAAGTATAAATATAACTTTTTATTGTATTTTTCAGCCTTTAATTCAACTTTTACCTACCCAAGCCATTCACCCTCTTCCTATCCTCTTTTCTCTTTAATTTTCTTTCTTTTTCTCATTGTTGTCATCGCCTACACCTAGTTTTACAATCTCTTTCTTTTCTTTTTCTTTTTCTTTTAGACGCAAGATTTGTTAACATATTCTTCACCATTTTTCTGTCATTTTTCCTCAATAAAATCAGCCACAAATCTGAAATCTTGAACTCTAAGATTGATTTCGAACATTGCTTAGAAAGTGCCATTGTCGTTTCTCTTGACTAACTTGGGTAAGGTCTCTTCTCTCTTCAATTTCTTAATTAATCTTGTCCATTAAAAACCTAAATTTCTAGATCTATAATTTTGGGGATTTTAAATGATTTCAAAGGTATTTTTCCAGAATTTAATGAGATCTCAAACCATTTTAAAATTTAGCCCCAATTTTGGCCACCGGAGGTGGTGGTACGTGTGCTTATGTGCAAGAAAGGGGGTTGTTTTGTTTCTTGGTTCTTGCCTATATTTTCCAGCATTAATTTATGTTCTTGAACCTTCATAATCAGCTTTTAAACTCATTTCAATTAGGTAAAAAGGTTCTTTATCAATTGGCCATTTAGATTCCATAAATCGTGAAGCGTAAGTGCAATTAAGGATAACTAGTTTATTATTTTGACATAGTTGTTGGGTAAAGGTTATCAATTGATTAAATGAAGGGATTTAATCATTAATTAGCTAATGATTTTCCAGTATATAATTGAATTAGGTTCTAACCCAAACGCCCCAAACCATCTGTAAAGGCGAAGAATGATTGTACGTACGGTTTACATCGATACAGTGTAAGGAATCTAACTAGTTTGGATTCATAAAATAGTTATAATTTCAACGATTGGTTTGAACTCATAAGTGGGTGTTTGGGGGCTGGTTTAATGGTAAATTGATTGAATTCATACTGAGTTTTGGTTTAGGTTCGTTTAAGGAATTATTAAGGAAAATTGAAAGATTTGCTAGTATGCTACAAGGAAGCAAAAAATAAGGTGTGGGTCCTAAACGTATAAAATTGTTTGAAAATGTTAAATATCATGTTATATAATGATAAATTAGCTTAATTGGGTTGTCTTAATAGCCAAATTATTGATTTTGTGAATGGCCGAACCAGGTATGTTTCAAGCCTTAAAAGATTGACATGTTGGCAAAATTGCTAGTTTGATAGTATAGATTTTTGATTGAGTCTGTAATTGCATATTTGAGTTATGAGATATGAGAATGTTTGACTGAATGATATAATGTGTTGAGATATTAATCTTATGAGTAACGCCCCAAAATTTTTAATTTTGGCTTTTGGTAAATTGGACACAATTGTGTATCTACTTTAGTGGTTAAGTGTTCTGAGTGTGTGTGAGAGGTCCCAAGTTCAAGCCTTTCCTTTGGAAAAATTTTGGTATTTTTGTTGAATTAATCCTTAACCTTGTGTAGTAGGCTTTTATTTAATTATTGATAAGTCCATAACAGAATGGGCCTGCTGATCTAGTGGTTAAGTGGAGTGTTAGTTTGCTGGAGGTTCTGAGTTCGAGTCCTTGCGCAAGCATGGGTGTGTATATTTTCTCAGCTGATGGACAGATTTTTGGTGGAGTAAAAACACTGAAGTGGTTGTGAGTTAGTGGGTTAGTGGGAGTAAAGTTAAGAGGTAATCAGAATTCTGATTTGGTTAGTTTCTGTTTCCCCAAAATTTCTTCTGCCATATTCTCTTTTCCTCTCTTCTTTCTCCCACGTCGTTCTCCCTTTTAGCTGCAGTCCCATCTTTTATTTTTCTTTCTCTTAACAATCTTTAGTCTCTGTCATCTTCGTATTTCCTTTTGGGCGTTGATGATAAGTGTAGATTATTATAGTTTTGGGTTTCAACAATGGTTCTTTGTCTAACAAGGAATTTGTAACAGCC
This sequence comes from Gossypium stocksii, assembly GCA_020496765.1. Taxonomy (NCBI): domain Eukaryota; kingdom Viridiplantae; phylum Streptophyta; class Magnoliopsida; order Malvales; family Malvaceae; genus Gossypium; species Gossypium stocksii. The sequence continues at coordinate 68,409,834 of CM035622.1, forward strand.
CGATTTAGGGCCTAAACAAAATAGTAATTTTGAAACCACAAATCTGAAGTAGAAAAATTTATTGCGATTAAGTTTTAATATTTACTATGAGATTGGATGACTGTGTGAAATTTTCGTTACGAAATTTTATTGTTTGGGTGTCCAATTTGTTATTTAAAACTAAATTGAAATAGGTGAAAAATGTGTGTTCTAGTTCATAAAGGTACTTGTGAGTAAGGGGTTTTTAAAGTGGAGGTCCTTAGATAGTAATTAGACCATTATACTTTGGTTTGGACAAAAATACCCAAGGAGGAATACAATACCAAATGTTTTTAATTAAGGGCATTTTGGTCATTTGGTTAATAAAAGAATAAAATGGGAAAAATAAGCCAAAATTTTGTTCATCTTTCTTCAACCTTGGTTGAACCTTTGGGAGAACACCATAGCTAGGGTTTTTCATCTTTCAAGCTCAATAGTAAGTACATCCTAGCCCCGTTTTTAATAATCTTTACATTTTTGAGATCATCATAGCTCGATTTTGCTATTTTCACCGTCATTTTGAGCTAGGGTTTGTGTTTAAAAATTTAACCGTGGATAACTTGCATGTATTTTGATGTTTTATGGAACAATACGAATGTTAGGAGTGTGATAAACAACTTTTACTAAGTGATTTTTAATGAAATTGCATAAAAGGACTAGTTTGTAAAAAGTTGTAAAATGTGTGTAAGTGTGTGATTTAGTGCAAATTGTGGACTACTATAGTTATGAAAATGGTTCGGCTAGGCCTAAAATGCAAGGAAATTGAATAAAAATTATTTTTCGAGCCTAGGGGAAAAATTATAATTTTGTGAAACTTTAGGGGTAAAATTGTAATTTTTCCATAGGATGTTTTTGGGTAGATTTGAATAATGTGAGCATGGAATAAGTCAAATATGTTATTATAGATCAAGAAAGATGAGGAATCAACCTTGATCGGGGAAAGGAAAAGATTGTGGACTAAATTACAAAATCACTATATTTTGCACCGAGGTAAGTTTGTATGTAAACAATGCATCGTTTTATTTACGTTTTAATATTTTGATATATTTTATGATGTATTGCTGAATATTGAATGGCTATTTGATGTATTCGACAAAGTGGCAATAAGTGAGAAATTTCCTAGTTGAACCTTGGGAATATAAATGGATATAAGTGACATGCCACTAAGGATCTAAGCAAAACAAGCCATGGCATCTAAGTGAAATAAATCCATGGCATTATGCTAAGTGAAATAAATCTATGGCATTGTGCTAAGTGAAATAAATCCATGGCACCTAAGTGAAATAAGTCCATGGTATTGTGTTAAGTGAAACAAGTCCATGGCACCTAAGTAAAATAAGTCCATGGCATCTAAGTGAAATAAGTCCTTGGCATTGTGCTAAGTGAAATAAGTCCATGGCATCGTGCTAAATGTGATTAGCTTGAGAACGAGCCTATGTGAAACTTGTGAAATAAAGCAGCTTTGGCTACAAGTGTGGCACTATGTGAAACATCCCGATGTATCCACTCATACTTTGATGTGTTCAATGGGAAATGACTAAGTGTAAACGAATATGACTAAGTGATGAATAAGTGCAAGTATGTGTGTGTAAACTTATGAGCAATATGCTCGATATGTGATCGAACTTTGGTAAGGTTGATATGGGTCAGTGTTACTATGACAAAGAAAATTTATGATAGAGTAAAATTAGCAATAAAATAGTTTTGGACAATAGCAATTGTATAATTTTGAAAAATCACCAAAAATGGTGGAAATCGAATTAGAGGTTGAATAAGATATGAAATTAAATCTTATTAAGTCTATTTTCACATAAAAGAAACGGTGTAAGAAAAAGAATTTCATACTATGAGATACATATATTTTTGTGGAACATAGTAAGATTGATTTTGGAATCCCCTATTTTGATTTTGGGTTGTAATTTACGCTAAAATCCTTAATAAGTCTATTTTCAAGAGAAATAAACGGGAAAATCATCCGAATCCGTTACGAGGAGAGAATTAATTTTTAGTGAAGTGGGGTTGGAACTGTCAGATAGCAGAACAGGGGATATTTTAAAGAATAAACTATACTTATTTGCTGAACCAAAAATTCTTAAAATTTTATGGTATGAAGATATGTGAGTCTAGTTTCAGGGAAAATTAGCGGATCTTAATTTGGAGTTCCGTAGCTCCAGATATAAATAATTTAGTAACTGTGACTCGAATAGATAGCTTGTTTTGAACTTGAGTAAATGGTGGATCTATGTGTAGTTATGATTTTATTATTTTGAAAATATATTTTGAGGTTTTATAAAAGCATATTAATAAATTTTTTTATTATTTACATACCTACTTACTAAGCTATATGCTCACTCCCCTATTTTTTCCCTTATTTTATAATGTCACCAAGCTAGCCCGGGATACAAAGATCATCAGAGATCCATCCACACTATCATCAATCTTTTGGTATTTTGAAATCAATATTTAGAATTATGGCATGTATAGAGGATTTGGTTATTTTGTTGTATGTCATAATTGATTTGGCCTAAAATATTGGCCTTTAATGTTTGATAGCTCATTTTGTATAAGGCCATCGATGTTGGCTAATATTAGTCAAGTTATATGTTTATGATGATGCAATTTATGATATGCATGATTGGGTTGAATGAGTGTGTAATGAAAATTGAAAAGTTTAAATTTGGATGTAATTTTTATGTCTCGGTTTAGTTTGATTGTATGTGTTTTGTTCCGGTAATGCCTCGTACCCTATTCTCGCATCAAACATGGGTAAAGGGTATTACATTTTAGTGGTATCAGAGCTATGATTTAGTCAGTTCTCTGACTAGCATAACGTGTGTGAAAGTCTATCTATACATGTCATAAATATATTGTGATAGTGTGGTGACTCCTGACAATTAAAATTGTGTTTTTATATAGTAAATGGATCCCGACCGAGCTATAGCTGATGAAGTAGAGAGTAATGCGCTAGCTCTCGCGCAAGGGACTACACCAGTTAAAAGAATATATGAAACACGTAGTCAGGGAGATGGGGCTCGGGAAGCCTTTCTTCATATGATGAGTAATTGGTATACCGAATTTGTTCGAGCAAATCCGAATGCTCGACCTCCTCCACCCCCTCCTATTACTCAACCGATCCTCATAACTCCTCAAAGTGTTGATTTGGTAAGATTGAATAAGCCTCTGGTTGATAAGATCCAAAAGCAAGGGGCTGAAGAGTTCAGAGCTAATATAGATGATGATCCCGAGAAAGTAGAGTTTTGGCTTGAGAATTTTATTCGGGTATTTGATGAACTTTCTTGTACTCACGAAGAATGCTTGAAATGTGCTATATCTTTACTAGGGGATTCAGCATATCATTGGTGGAAGACACTGATATATGTGGTTCCAAAAGAAAGGGTTACATGGGATTTCTTTCAAGAGGAATTTAAAAAAAAGTACATAAGCCAACGATTCATTGATAAAAAACGGAAAGAGTTTCTTGAAATGAAGCAAGGTAAAATGTTTATAGCAGAATATGAACTTGAATTTGTTAGAGTCAGCAAGTATGCCCAAGAATGTGTGTCTACCAAGGCCGTTATGTGTAAGAGATTCGAAGATGGACTGAATGAGGACATCAGACTGTTAGTTGGAATCTTAGAATTGAAAGAATTTGTTGTGTTGGCTGATTGAGCTTGCAAGGCTAAAAAACTAAACAAAGAAAAAAGAAAAGCTGTGATTGAGGCCCGAGATGCAAGAAAAAAGCCAATCAGTAAGTCATTCCAATCTCAGTCAAAGAAGTCCAAAGAGATGAATCCTTGATTGACTGTTTTAGTTGGATATTCATTCTGAGACCGTGGGAGATTATATTCGAGTCTTAAAACTCAAGCTACTTCAATGGCAAGTGTGGGTAATGTTAGATCCAATAGACCTGAATGTCAACATTGTGGTAGATGGCATCTCGGTGAATGTTGGGCAATTAACCGAGCTTGTTACAAGTGTGGTTTTTGAGAGCACTATATTAAAGATTGCTTAGAGAAAATTAAAGAAGAAAAATTTTAGAGTGTTAGACAGGGTAATACTGCCAGCAGAAGTAGACACTGAGAAATGCCAGAGGTGAAGCTAGCAGTAAAAGTGTAGTGAAAGATTCAGTTGTGAGGTCAGAAGTGAGAACACCTACTAGAGCTTATGCCATACGTGCTCGAAAGGATGCGTCATCTCCCGATGTGATTAATTGTACATTTTCTCTCTATGATACTACTGTTATTGCATTGAGTGACCCCAGATCTACTCATTCCTATGTTTATGTGAATTTAGTATCTAGTAAGAGTTTGCTTGTAGAGCTTACTGAATTTGTGATTAAAGTGTCAAACCCCTTAGGCAAATATGTGTTAGTAGATAAGGTTTGCAAGAATTGTCCTTTGTTGATTCAAGGTCACTGTTTTTCTAGGTATGGATTGGTTGACTTTACATGATGCCAAGGTAAATTGTAGACAAAAAACCCTTAAGTTGAAATGTGAAAATGGTGAGATTCTTTGGGTTGAAACAGATGAATCAAATAAATTGCCTATGGTGATTTCGCACATATCTGCTCAAAGATACATGAGAAAAGGGTGTGAAGCTTATCTTGCATATGTATTGAATACCAAGATACCTGAGTTGAAGCTCGAATCATTGCCGGTAGTCTGTGAATTCCTGGATGTATTTCCAGAAGAATTGCCTCGGTTGCCTCCGATCAGAGAGATAAAGTTTGCCATTGATATGTTCCTGGGACTGCTCCAATCTAGATTGCTCCGTATAGAATGGCTCCGATTGAATTGAAAGAATTAAAGACTCCGTTGCAAGAGTTAACAGATAAGGGCTTTCTGAGACAGAGTTTCTCTCCCTGGGGTGCTCCCGTATTGTTTGTAAAGAAAAAGGATGGATCTATGAGACTTTGTATTGACTATCGACAGCTGAACAAGGTGACTATAAAGAACAAATATATGTTGCCGAGAATTGGCAATTTGTTCGACCAGTTGAAAGGGGCAATAGTATTTTCAAAGATCGATTTGAGATCCGGTTACTATTTGTTGAGAGTTAAAGAGTCAAATGTGCTAAAAATTGCTTTCAGAACGAGGTATAGACACTATGAATTTCTTGTGATGCCTTTCAGTTTAACTAATACTCTGGCTATTTTTTTGGAGTTGATAAACCAAATTTTTTGATTGTATTTGGATAAGTTTGTAGTTGTGTTTATCGATGACATCCTGATTTACTCCCAAGATGAGTCCGAGCATGCCAAACATTTAAGAACTGTGTTAAAGATTTTGAGAGAAAAGAAACTGTTTACTAAGTTCAGTAAAAGTGAGTTTTGGCTTTGTGAAGTCAAATTTTTGGGACACATAGTTTCGGGTGATGGTATTCAGGTTGATCCGAGTAAAATTTTGGCAATTGTTAATTGGAAACCGCTAAAGAATGTATTCGAGGTTAGAAGTTTTTTGGGCTTAGCTGGGTATTATCGGTGATTTGTCGAGGGATTTTCAATGATTGCTACTCCTATGACTAAGTTGCTACAAAAGAATGTAAAGTTTGAGTGGACAGAAAAATGTCAGCAAAGTTTCAAGAAGTTGAAAGCACGATTGACTGAAGCACTGGTTTTGGTACAACCTAAGTCAGGGAAAGAATTTGTGATTTATAGTAATGCTTCATTGAATGGTTTTGGTTGTGTGTTAATGCAAAAGGGCAAAGTGGTGGCTTATGCATCGAGACAGTTGAAATCACACGAGAAGAATTACCCGACGAACGATTTGGAATTGGCTGCCATTTTTTTTTGCTTTAAAGATTTGGCGTCATTATTTGTATGGTGAGAAATGCCGAATCTTTGCTGATCAAAAGAGTTTGAATTACCTGATGACTCAAAAGGATTTGAATTTGCAACAACGAAGATGGCTCAAGTTGCTAAAAGACTATGAGTTGGTGATCGATTATCATCAGGGAAAAGCGAATGTAGTCGCGGATGCCTTGAGTAGAAAATCCTTGGTTGCTCTGAGAGCTATGAGTATGAGTTTGGTTTTGTCTAATGATGGTTTGATTTTGGCCGAGTTGAGTGCTAGACCGTTATTTCTTTAGCAAATTTGTGAAGTTTAAAGAACGATAGTGAGATGCAAGCCAAGAGAGCTTAGTGTGAATCGGGTTATGATTTAGATTTTTGAACTAGACTAGATGATTGCTTGATGTTTCGGGATAGGGTATGTGTACCAAAATATGATGGCTTGATTCGAAAAATTTTACATGAGGCACACAGTGGTTGTTTGTCAGTTCATCTGGGTAGTACAAAAATGTATAGTGATTTAAAGAAATTGTATTGGTGGCCAGGCAAGAAAAAAGATATTTCTGAGTTTGTATCAAAGTGTTTGATTTTCCAACAATTGAAAGCTGAACATCAGGTGCCTTTGGGTTTACTTCAACCAATGATGGTTCCCTAATGGAAATGGGACAGAATCACAATGGATTTTGTGACTGGTTTGCCTCTGACTCCGAAAAAGAAAGATGTTGTTTGGGTTGTGGTGGACAGATTGACGAAATCGGCTCATTTGATACTGGTACGTACCGACTACTCACTTGATAGGTTGGCTAAGTTGTATATTACTGAAATTATGAGATTGCACGGGGTGCCTATGTCTATTATTTCAGATAGAGATCTGAGGTTCACTTCAAGGTTTTGGAAAAAGTTGCAAGAAGCTTTGGGTACAAAATTCAATTTTAGTACTACGTTTCATCCACAAACTAACGGTCAATCTGAAAGAGTAACTCAAGTCCTTGAAGACATGCTCTGATGTTGTGTTTAAGAATTCGAAGGTAGTTGGGAGAAATACATACCTTTGGTAGAATTTGCCTACAACAACAGTGATCAGTTGAGTATATAGATGGCATCGTACAAAGCATTGTATGGTCGCAAATGTTGAACTTCTTTGTATTAGACCAAGCTTAGTGAGAAACAAATTCACGAGGTTAATTTAGTTAAAGAAACTGAGGAAAAAGTGAAAGTAATCCGTAACTGTCTGAAAGCTGCTTCAGAATTCATACGCGGATTTAAAAAGAAAAGAAATTGAATTTCAGGTGGGTGATAAAGTGTTTCTGAAATTATCCTCGTGGAAGAAGATTTTGAGATTTGGCCGAAAAGGCAAGTTGAGTCTGCGTTTCATTGGGTCGTATGAGGTTATCGAAAAGATTGGACCAGTGGCGTATCGGTTAGCTTTACCAGCAGAGCTAGAAAGAATTCATAATGTGTTTCATGTGTCGATGTTGCGACGCTATCGTTCTGATCCTTCACATATGATTTCTCTGACAGAGATTGAGGTTCGACCATATATGAGTTATGATGAAGAACCGATTAAGATTTTGGCTCGAGAAGTTAAACGGTTGAGAAATAAAAGTATAGCCTTAGTGAAAGTGTTGTGGCAAAGACATGGAGTGGAAGAGGCTACGTGGGAACCGAAGGAAGCCATGAGAAAACAGTACGCAAACCTCTTTACTGGTCAGATTTTCGGCGACAAAAATCCCTAAAGGAGGGAGAGTTGTAACAACCCGATTTAGGGCCTAAATGGAATAGTGGTTTTGAACCATAAATCCGAAGTAGAAAAATTTATTGCGATTAAGTTTTAATATTTACTGTGAGATTGGATGACTGTGTGAAATTTTCGTTACGAAAATTTATTGTTTGGGTGCCCAATTTGATATTTAGGACTAAATTCAAATAGGTGAAAAAGTGTGTTTTAGTTCATAAAGGTATTTGTGAGTAATAGGTTTTTAAAGTGGAGGTCCTTAGATAGTAATTAGACCATTATACTTTGGTTTGGACAAAAATACCCAATGAGCAATAAAATACCAAAGGTTTTTAATAAAGGGCATTTTGGTCATTTGGTTAATAAAACAATAAAATGGGAAAAATAAGCCAAAATTTTGTTCATCTTTTTTCAACCTTGGTTGAACCTTTGGGAGAACACCACAGCTAGGATTTTTCATCTTTCAAGCTCAGTAGTAAGTACATATTAGCCCCGTTTTTAATATTCTTTACATTTTTTAAATCCTCGTAGCTCGATTTAGCTAATTCCACCATTATTTTGAGCTAGGGTTTGTGTTTAAAAATTTACCCATGGATGACATGCATGTATTTTATTGTTTTATGGAAGAATATGAATGTCTGGAGTGTGATAAATAACTTTTACAAAGTGATTTTTGATGAAATTGCATAAAAAAACTAGTTTGTAAAAAGTTGTAAAATGTGTGTAAGTGTGTGATTTAGTGCAAATTGTGGACTGCTATAGTTATGAAAATGGTTCGACTAGGCCTAAAATGCAAGGAAATTGAGCAAAAATTATTTTTCAAGCCTAGGGGCAAAATCATAATTTTTTGCAACTTTAGGGGCAAAAAAGTAATTTTTGCCATAGGATGTTTTTGGGCTGATTTGAATAATGTGAACATTGAATAAGTCAAATGTGTTATTATAGATCAAGAAAGACGTGGAATCGACCTTGATCGGGGAAAGGAAAAGATTGTGAACTAAATTGCACAATTACTATATTTTGCACCGAGGTAAGTTTGTATGTGAATAATGCATTGTTTTATTTATGTTTTAATATTTTGATATATTTTATGATGCACGACTGAATATTGAATGACTATTTGATGTATTCGACAAAGTGGCAATAAGTGAGAAATTTCCCAGTTGAACCTCAGGAATATAAATGGATACAAGTGACATGCCACTAAGGATCTAAGTGAAACAAGTCCATGGCATCTAAGTGAAATAAGTCCATGGCATTGTGCTAAGTGAAATAAATCCATGGCTCCGAAGTGAAATAAGTCCATGGTATTGTGTTAAGTGAAACAAGTCCATGGCACCTAAGTGAAATAAGTCCATGGCATTGTGCTAAGTGAAATAAGTCCATGGCATCTAAGTGAAATAAGTCCATGGCATTGTGCTAAGTGAAATAAGACCATGGAATCTAAGTGAAATAAGTCCATGGCATCGTGCTAAATGTGATTAGCTCGAGAACGAGCCTATGTGAAACTTGTGAAATGAAGTAGCTTTGGCTACAAGTGTGGCACTATGTGAAACATCCCGATGTATCCATTGATACTCTGATGTGTTCAACGGGAAATGACTAAGTGTAAACAAATATGACTAAGTGATGAATAAGTGCAAGTATGTGTGTGTAAACTTATTAGCAATATGCTCGATATGTGATTGAACTTTGGTAAGGTTGATATGGGTAAGTGTTACTACAAAAGTTGATACAAAGAAAATTTATGAAAGAGTAAAATTAGCAATAAAACAGTTTTAGACAGCAGCAATTGTATGACTTTGAATAATCAACAAAAATGGTGGAAACTGGATTAGAGGTTGAATAAGATATGAAATTAAATCTTACTGAGTTTGTTTTCACATAAAAGAAACAGTGTAAGAGAAAAATTTTCATATTATGAGATATTTGAATATTCATGGAACAGAGTCAGATTGATTTTGGAACCCCTATTCTAACTTTGGAAAATCATTAAAAATTGTAAAAAAATAATTATGTGTTGTAATTTATATTCTTAAAATCCTTAATGAGTTTATTTTCAAGAGAAAAAAAATGGGAAAATCATCCTACGAGGAGATAAGTAATTTTTAGTGAAAACGGGTTAGAACTGTCAGATAGCAGAATATGGGAGACTTTAAAGAATAAACTGTATTTATTGGATAAACAAAAAATTCTTAAAATTTTAGGGGATAAATATATGTGAGTCTAGTTTTATGGAAAATTAGCGGATCTTAATTTGGAGTTTCGTAGCTCCAGATATAAATAATTTAGTGACTGTGACTTGAATAGACAGCTTGTTTTGAACTTGAGTAAATGGTGGATCTATGTGTAGTTATGATTGTATTATTTTGAAAATATATTTTGAGGTTTTATAAAATCATGTTAATAATTTGTTTATTATTTACATACCTACTTACTAAGCTATATGCTCACTCCCCTCTCTTTTCCCTTGTTTTATAGTGTCACCAAGCTAGCTCGGGATACAGAGATCGTCGGAGATCCATCCACACTATCATCAATCTTTTGGTATTTTGAAATCAATATTTAGAATTATGGCATGTATAGAGGACTTGGTTATTTTGTCATATGTCATAATTGATTTGGCCTAAAATGTTGGCCTTTAATATTTGATAGCTCATTTTTATAAGGCCATCGATGTAGGCTAATATTAGTCAAGTTATATGTGTGCAATTTATGAGATGCATGATTGGGTTGAATGAGTGCGCAATGAAAATTGAAAATTTTAAATTTGGATGTAATTTTTATGCCTCGGTTTAGTTCGACTGTATGTGTTTTGTTCTGGTAATACCTCGTACCCTGTTCCAGCGTCGAACACGAGTAAGGGGTGTTACAAAATTAATAGTACTAAGGAGGAGAACGAGGGGCTGCTAGTCACGATTTGGCATCCTAGTTGTTTAGAAAGAATCATTATTATTGAGAGGAAACGATTTTTGATAGTTTAGTAGTTAGCCGTCTCCTTTTGTTGAGTTTAAGAATTGATTTAAGTGACTAAATCGGTATTATATTACTCAATCTTATGTTCTGGTGACTTTGGAGTTGCGTTTGCTGCGAAAATGAACCAGGTCTGTACCCAAAAATGCAGAAAATGGGGTTTCAACAAAAGCCAAAAACCCCACTATTGATGCCACACGAGCGTGTGGTCGCCCGTGTGGTAGGCCGTATGCTATGGCACAGGCATGTGGTCGACGAGGCCAGGCCGTACATGCAAGACACGGCCGTGTGATGGCCAGGTAGGCCGTGTTAAATTGGGCCGTGTGGGCCACACGGGCATGTGAGTCCACATGGGTAGTCCACACGGGCATGTAAGATTCTAGGCCAGGCCATGTGATCCACATGGCCAAGGCCAAATTGGGCCGTGTGGCCCACATGGGCATATGGGCCACACAGGCAAGCCACATGGGTTTGTGGGTCCATTTAACTGAAATGTTTCCTAGGGTTGCACGGGTCACCCAAGTCAACTATAAACCTATTGTAGGGTCAGTAAGCATTACCTAGAGCCCAAAATGTGTGATTTGACTGTATGTAATGCATGTATTGAGCATGATGATTTATGCATGTTTACTGATAAATATATATGTGTAAGTCTGATAATTACATAAAAGCATGATATTGATATATTGTATGTTTGCATTGCATTGGGGTAGGATGATGATTATTTGGCAGAACTGTACTGAAAGGCTCTTAAGCCTATTATCTGGCAGCTCAGCTGCATTATACTGCTATGTGCCGCATTCGATACAACTTGGACTGTAAGGCTAGGTGGGTGTTTTAAACCCCACATGGAGTGTAGGGATGGACAAAAATAGTGTGTAGAGCCTGGTGGGTAGGATTCTCTTTTCTGATTACTATATGCATAACTGTTACTATGATGGGTTAAGGCCCTAATGTATATATGATAATGAAACTATAATGGGCTTAGGCCCCAAACCGCATTTGACTGTTTACTGTGTTTGACTGTATGCTTACTTTCTATGGGGATAACATACAGAGTTTACGTAAACTCACCCTTTCTTTTTAATCTATACAGGTAATCCCCAGACTTAAACAGATCGGTGCGACGGAGGACTCAGCGGTGGCCACACGGTTATTAGACTGTCTTATCCACATTTATGGGTTTTAAATTTTTATTTGGTTGGCTTTTGATGTAATTCTGGGGCTTTTGGACTATTTACTTAATTGTGGGTTTTTTATTGGTTTTATGGATTTTATAACTGCGCAAACTCAACAAACAAACGGTTTTCACTAAAACAAAGGGGTTTTCCTGAAATAAATAGATTTACTTAATTATCTTGGTTATTCTTAAAATAAATGGTTTCTAAAGCTTCTACAACGATTTATGTTTTAAAACAATCAATTAAATAAGAAAGCGATTTTGGAATTTATAAGAGATATAAAGGAGTAACTAAACGGAAATAATTTTATCGTAACAACTTAGTTTTCAAACACTCTATCATGTGACATCGCCAGATTTGGCCATAATGTCTAGGCCGGGTTTGGGGTGTTACATTATATATGATTTAAATGCATGTGACATTTGTTATATTGTGTATTGAAAAGAGTGCTATTTATGTACAATGAAAATATGTGAAGCATGTGAAATTGAACGATATTGATTGATACCAACACAATGGTAATCTAAAAGATTGGAACACTGTTTCTATTTACTAAAAGTATGTGATTATTGAGGACCTACTGAGCATGTCAAATGAATGTAAAAAGTATTGAGATATGATTATGTATGAGATTGTGTGACATATTGCATATGCATTGGGTTGGATTTTGTGCTTGACGGAGGAGTTTCGAGGAGTACCAGTGGCATATTAAGTTCGCATTATTTGTAGTCAGTGCACTGCACCTGGAGTACCAAGGGGATTGGTGATTTGTCGCATATTATATGTTATTGGCGATTGTATCGCACCATTTGATATCCGATAGATTTTTTGCATTATTGATTATTTAGTGGTTTTACCACGTTGAGCTATGCTCATAATGTTTTGGAGTTTGGCAGACGGGTTCTGGGGAACTCGTGCTGTGTCGCGGATGGTATGGTAAGGAACCTTTTTTCATTGCATCATGTGCATAACATATTCGAATGTTATTGATTTGTGCTACGCATTGTTTTTGTTATACTGTTACTTGAATGAATGATGACCTGTGCTCATACATCATTTGACATCAATTTGATAATGGCTATGTAATGACATGAAATTCCTATAATGGTTCTATTTTCTTCTGTTAACGCTAATATGTTTCACTGTATTTGATGTTTTTGCCCGTTTAAATAATTATTCGACTCACACTAAGCTTTTCATAAGCTCACCCCCCAATAGTGTTTAACTTTTCAGGTAAACCTCAAAATTAAGACCGAACTCGACATTCAGAGAATCAACTTGGACCTCAGATTATTATTTTAATTAAGTATTATTAAGTCTTTATTTGTTTTGGCTTGTAATTTTTAATTATTTCTAGTCGATGGCTTTGTAACTTTTCTTTTGGGGATTTTTGCATGCATGAATTACTCAAGCGTAATAATCGGATAATGCATGATATTGGGCTAAAGTAAAATTTGATACTGTTCCCTAGTTTCCACTACATTGCAAAGGAATTGTTTTTAAAAAACAAATAGATAAGGCAACTAATTTTCCAAAATGACTTGAAAAATGGTTTTTCCGCTACATTAATTTAACTTCGAGTTTTTTCTTAAAGAAGAGCAACAAGCAAACAGTTTTTCTAAAACAACATTATCAACAATAAAATGAATCCTAAGTATACATGACCTAATGAATGAATGCTTTTAAGCTAACTCAAAGTAGAACTACAGTTTTCTCTAAAATAAATTTATTTAAGGTCTTCAAAAGTAACGTAAGTTAGATTAGCCATTTCGGTGGCTAATGTAACCTTCTAAATCTAGCCATAACGTTTAGGTCTGGTTTGGGAGGTTACATGTCAACTATATCCAATAATTCCAAGATCATAAGGCCAAAATATTCAGAAAACAACATATATTACTTACTGATTATCCGTGCACTATCACTACATATTAGCATCATTTGCAAAACACTAGCATAGTCATATAATATATATTACACATTTATTTCATGTATATAATTGCACTTTACACAATAATCACCATACTTACTTACACATTTCATGCACAAGACATAACCACAAGATAATTATAGATTCAAGAAAATTGACACTCAGAACCACAATACATAACCACAAGATAATTATAGATTCAAGAAAATTGACGCTCAGAACTTAGAGTAGGGGTTTAGGCTACATCTAAATTTTCAAATAACACATGACTCATGTTTACAAGTAGCAATTCAATACGCTCACCACTTTATGTTTTTGCCGAAAAGTCAAAAGCTCAACTAACTCTTCCCGAGCTCATAGCAAGCTCTAATGAATCCAGGGCTTTACACATAAAATCATACAATAACCACAGTCCAGTAACAACCAAAAATTCACTCAAACCAACTAAAACACAAGCTTTAAGTTAAGTTCTCATGTAACTTAAACTATTAACATAACAAAACTTTAAATTCTAATATATCGGTCCATACTAAATCTTTTTACCTAAAATCAGTTCCGTTCATCTAATTAACCATCTATGCCTAATTTGCAACCTTCAAACTAGACAAATCTACTCAATTCATGGTATCGCCAATTTTCGACATCTTTTAGGCAACTTTCACAAAATTCATTAAAACATGAGAAATCATTAACCAAACTTTAAGGTAAGTTTAAAAACCTTCTTATCATTCTAAAACAAATTGAAAACCATTTTGAAACCAAGTTTTGACTCACAATCCCAAAATCTACCATTAATGGCTCAATTTTCGGCTTTTATTTAAAACATGCGACTTAAGTAATTCAGTTTTAAAGTCTAAACAACATTAAAAACCAATGGTGACATGAATGATTACCTTTTTTAAGAGAATGAATAAGTTTTGACATAAATCTGAAAATATCATGTTTGGAGAAGATGATGAAATCTATAAAGTTTTTACTGTTTTTCTTGAAGATTTATGATGATAGATGACTTAGGAATGATAGGGAATCAATGTATTGTGGTTTTGGAATAAAAAATCAAAGAAATAGTGAGTAAGAAGTAAGCAATGGCAACTCTAAAGAGAGGGCAATAAACTATCGTGAATTATGTTGGGAGTGGGGATTTATTAGGTTCAATTTTTAAAACTAGTTAACTTGCTACATAAATGCTCATTGTTTTGGCATTGTCACCAATCAGCCCTTTTCCAAAATTAAGGGTTTTTAGAGTACATTTTCAAAAATTGATTTAACAGTTAAGATGTCATGGTTGAATGCAATCTCGGTTTACCATGCTATGAAATTTCAAGAACTTTACAGCTAAAATTCTTGAAATACCCTAAAACTCCTAAGCCCTATTTTGGGTTATTTTGTAAACATCGCAGTTGATTAATAAAATTTAGAGTTCTTTTATTTCTTCTATTTCTTTATTTCTTTGTTCTCTTTATTATTTATTTCATAACAATTTTTTTTCATTTTATGATATTTTTAAGTTTCTTATGATTTTTCATAAAATTTATTTTAAAAATTTTTTAACAGTTTTATTTATTTTTTAAGATTTTAAAAAAAGTTTATTAGAATTATTTGTCAAGAAAAATGCTAAAAGTATCAAAATGATATTTTAATTATAGTTGGGGGTCAAATTAACTATTAATCCTTTGGATTAACATGCCATGTGATTTCCCTAACGGAAGTTAATGAGCAAATGACCAAAATATAATAACTTGATAACACTAGTGATTATTACGTAACTTTTAAAAGTTAAGTGATTAAAACATAATTTTAAATAAAATTTAGGGACTGTTGGTGTAGATTAACCTCAAATAAATGTGAAACTAAAGCTAGATTATGTTTGGTTTTTGAAAATATTTAATATTTTTACTTTTAGAAAGCAATTTTCATTTTGTATTTTTTTCAAAATTAAAAAACAGATTTATAAATATGAATGAAAATTGATTTTCAACAATAAAAAAATTGTGTTCATTGTTATGAATATCTTATTAAGTGGATGTCTATCATGATCAAGATAAAGTTTAATGTACTTTAAATTCTAATAGTTATTAGAATTAGATCTCTACTTCTTTTATACTTATTATGCCTATAAATAGAGACTCTGATGAAACATTGTAATCATCCCTTTTGATCAATAAAGTACATTCTCTATTGCTTTCATATTTTTTTTTTGTCTTTTATTCTCTCCATCTCTCTTCATTTTAAACACGTTATCAGCATGATTCTCTTTTAATTGTTTTTCTCCATAAGCCACAATTTTTTCCCATTCACCAAGCTTTACCCCTTTCAAGCAACAACCAACGCAATAGTCGGTCACTCAAATTTACTACTCAAGCTATTGTCGATTGCCTTCTAGAGCTAATGTTATTTCAGTCTTCAATTGAGTCTTGTGCATTATGGATAATCATTATGCAAAGAAATTTATATAATCCTTATATGGTATTTTTTTTTCTCATTTGTTGATTAATTTTTGGTAAAATTATTTTATGAAAAATATTATTACTTTAATGTTTCTCTTAAACTAAGATTCTTTTATTAAATTATAGTATGCATAATATTTAGATGTTTAAATATTTAATTATTAAATTTTTGTTATTAAATATTCTTGTAATTTGATTAAAATTATGGTGGAAAGTGTTATTAACCTACAATAGTTTATTAAAAGGAAATTTGATAGAATCTATTTATTTTTATTGACTTACTAATGTTGAATGATTGTATGAGATCTTTTAAATTGAACTTATAACTATTTTATTAGAGCAAGATAAGATTTTATAACATATATGTAGTTTTGAAATTTGGTACAATGTGTATAAGATAATTTTCAAGCATCGTATATGAAAATTTTGATTATTTATTAAATGATTTTTACTATTAGATTATAAATGTTATTACGAAAACAAAGTTACTACTTGTAATAGTGCTCGTGATAATAGTCACGGTGATGACCATGATGTTAAACATCTTTAGGTATATTTTACTATGTTTTATTTATTATATCATGTTTATTATAATTGGGGACTAATTATGACAACATGAATAGATAGATTTTGATTTGAAATCTCATGCATGTTTGCGATGGTGATTATGAAATAAAAAATCTATTGGGATGTTTATAAGTCCATTCTACTAGATTTGTTGCATTCCCCGAAGTTAATGTAATAAAGAAAATAAAAGATATAATCATGGACCACTAAAAGTGGGAATATAGTAATAAATAAGAGAACAATGAGAGTTCTCATCAATGTGATATGAAAGATTATTGGTCACATGTGGCATATGCCTAAATATTTTGTTTTTGTTAATATTCTTTAAGGAAATATATGAGAATGTAGTAATAAATTCTATCATTACAAATAGAAAGTATTTATGTTATTTGGTACTAAAACAAACAAATATTATTTCAATATTTGATAGTATAAAATTAGTCGAAAGCTCTAGAAGAGCCAATATATTAATATCTTGTGATGGTTAATCCATTGGTTTTAAAAGATATTTATAATGGATCTCATATTGAGATTGTAAATGAAGAAAAAAAATATTCTTTTTGGATATTTGAAGATTTTGACATATTTCATGAAGCAAACACTGCATATAATTATTTAAAAATTATATTGACTTAGTGACATTATAATATTCACATTAATTTAGACATTTCTAGTAATAAATGTCAAAATAGCATTTATACTTGGATACAAAGTAAAATGAATGATAGTAAAATTATCAATTTGTTACAATTTAGTACAATTGAAATGCAAGTTAAAGTAAACCAGAAGTTTACTGATACAAATGCATTTACCACATGGCGTGACCAGTTAGACCATCTTGGATAATATATGATGCGAAATTAATTAAGAATTTATATGAACATTCATTAAAGAACCAGAAGATTCTTTGATTTAAAAGAATTATCATATGTTGCTTATTCTCAATGAAAATTGATAATTAGAAACTCACTAACCAAAGTTGATATTTAATGTCATGCATTTCTAAAATGAATATGGGTCCATTCATCCACAATGTGGATGGTTTTGATATTATATGACTTTGGTAGATGCATCAACAAAATAATTACTTATGTATTATCAATTTGCAACCTGTCGTTTGCAAGATTGTTTGTTTAAATAATTAATTTCAGATCATGCAATTAAGAGAATTCATCTTGTTAATACTGATAAGATTATATCTCAATCTTTTATTAATTGAGTTTAAAAACTTTTGTAAATGTTTGGGCATAATGGTTTAGAGAAATTATTGATTAAACACCTCTAATTAATGTCTAAACCATTACTTATGAGAACTAAACTTCCTATTTCAACATGAGATTATGTTGATTTACGTGTTGTACACATCATTACAATTGGTTTTTGATCAAGAGCTAAATATTTCTCATCTTTGATTTTTGTATTTGCGTATATGTTCCAATTGCTCCACCACAAAACACAAAGACGAGTGAATCCTCAAAGAAAGTTGGGAATATATATTAATTACAAGTTTCTTTATATTATTAGATGTTTTGAACGCATTGGAGACTCAATTATGACATTATTTATGATTATAATTTTGATTCGATAATTTTCTTGACATTAGGGGGAGAGAAATAATAACTTGTAATGAGTTGGGGGGAGTAATTTGAACCAGAAGTTCAACAATGATAACTTATTACAAGTTAACTATTAGATATATTTACAAAATTAATGAGAATAACTAAGTTAATATTTTAATTTGAATCAAAGTCCCAGTAGGACAATCAGTTAGAATAATAATAGATTGATCGGTTCCAAAGATGAAAATTCTTCTAGATGGTCATATAGTGGAGACAGGTGCTCCAAAAGAGACCCAAGACATAACTAATAAGTAAAACTCTAGAAGAGATTCAGGTACCTGAAACTGAATTCCAAAATAATGAAAATAAAAGATCTCGATAAGTTATGCCAATTCGAGAAAATACCGAACTGAATAATCAAAATGGTCGACAATGATTTTGCATGTAATATTATTATTGAAATAATGAGATAAAAGGAGGATTTCGAATAAATCTATTGAGAAATATAGGTCTGGAATAAATTAAATAAAATAGAAAGAATCAACTCAAGTACAAATAAATTCGTGGAGTTTTTGGACCAATAGTCCAAATATCTAAAGGTATAAATCCAGTGAGGGTGCAATTGAAGTAGTTTTGCAAAAGCGAAATAAAAATATTAAGTTTTTCACTAAGTTTTGGCATTAATTATGAAAAGATATAATATTCTTTTGTGGTGGATGCAATAACCTTTAGATGTATTATTAAATTGACAATTCATAAAAGATTTAACTTGCGTCTAATAGTTGTTATTACAACCTTTTATGAATCACTATATAGTAAAGTTTATATTAAAATCCTTGGAGGATTTAAGATTATAGAAGCATATTGAAATTCTCGAGAAATTGTTCATTTATATGAATTGAAATAATTTGAACATATGTGGTAAATTTGACTTAGTGAATAGTAGTTAAAGGATGATTATAAAATGATCCAAAATACCTATTTGTGTTTTTATAAAAGAATCATGATTAAAATTTGTTATGATTACTGTTGAATCTCCTGAAGAGATCAAATATATTTCCCCTAAATTTCCCTCACTCATGACTTTCAAAAGAATGGTGATATAAATACTTAGCAATACATTCAAATAGTAATTTGAAAAACTAGTATTCAAGATTGAATACGTAGAATATGAGAAAGTATGTGATATTGTAGCACCCTAAACCCAGCCTAAACGTTATGGTCGAATCTGGTGATGCCATATTGAAGTGCTTTTCAAGAAGTAAGTTGTTAAGAAAAAATCTTTTTTCTATTTATCCCCTCTGTATTTCCTTAAATTGTTTCTAGGATGTGACGTTCACTTTCAAAACGTGCCTTATTATCTAAAGTCATTTACTTATAAAAACATTATGCATTCTCAAAATATCAGTTTGTTGTGGAAGCATATTAAAACAGTTGCATACTTGTGTTTACTTTGTTAAAACATTTGATTCATTTTGAAAACCTCGCTTGTTCTACTAAAAGTTGTAAGTCAAAATGATAAAAATCCCAAATTACGAATAAAAATTTAAAAAGGCCATTATTACAAAAAAATATACCACAGAATAAAATTAAATTATAAAAATACTAAGTCAAATTAAAAAAATCGTGTAGCCACCGCTGAGTCCTCCGTTACACCGATTCACCTATGTCTAGGGATTACTTGTATAGTTAAAAACAGACGGGTGAGTTAACAAAAACTCAGTGTGTAATCCCATATAAGCAATCAGACAAGAATAAACACAATTTAGGCCTAAGCCCTTTTCAGTATCAGTGACAATATCAGTTTAGGCTTTAGCCCATCTCAGTACAGAACAGTCATGTGCTTGGGCCTTGGCCCATTATAGTATCATTAAACATTGCAGTAACAGATTAAAAGTATACAAATCCTACCCATCCAGCCTCTACACTCTATCTCCGTCCAACCCTACACTCCATGTGGATATATATTCAACCCACCTATCCCTACACTCCATAGAATACCGAATACGGCACTATACAGTAATATGCAGCTAGGCTGTAAGTAATTTAGGCTCAAAGCCTTTCAGTACACTTCCTCTGATCAATATAAAACCCACCCCCATGCAATACATCATGCAATCCTGTCATCTCATATCAGTATATCATACATGTATTCAGTAAAATTAAGATGGCATGCTAAGGTATAGTCAATACATGCACATATGTACATATACACCACACCATGGCAAAACAATTATTTAGTCAATTAGAGGTGTAGGTAAGCTTACCGACCCAACGGTAGGTCCACGGTCGTCTCAGGCAACCCGTGCAACCTTAACAATCAAACAGTGAAAATAGGCCCACGACCCATATTGCGGGCCTATGTGGGCCCACATGCCTGTGTGGCCCATAGGGCCCAAAATGGCCCTGGCCGCGTGGATCACATAGCCTGGCCCAATAATTTCCACACGCACGTGTCGTTTGCTCGTGTGGGGCTTACGTGCCCGTGGGGCCCACACAGCCCAATTCGGTCCAGTTCAGCCCAGCCTATGAAATCTCACATGGCTGGCCTCGTCGGTCATATGCCCACGATTAGTTACGTTGCCTACCTACACAGGCGCGGGCAAGTCCGTGTGGCATCGACGTTCACTTATTTCGGCTTTTGCCACTTTCCGATTAAGAGCAATGTTTACACACACACCTGATATGATTTTTTTTCGCACGCAACCCCTCTTGAGACAAAAAGCACCTAAACAACAATAATTCATGACCCAAAATCAATCGTGTTTAAAACAAATAAACAAAGCGGTAATGGCAGGAAGAAGAGAAGAAGATCGGCAGCTAAAGGAGACAAGAATTCAACAACCAAATGTAGTGACTAGCAGTAGAAAAGAAAAGGAAGGGATCGGTAGAAGAATCAGGAATTTTGGGAAGCACAATTCAGTAGAGAAAAAAACACAAAACAAAGAGGGAAAACAAAACTGAGAGCTAATAATACCCTAGTCAAAATTTTAAGTAATCCACACTCAAATTCGGCACATCACCCCCATTACACTCAAATTCCTTCTTTTTCTCCCCAAAATCCTCAACCGATAACCTACTTATCCAAATCCCTCACAACCAAAAAACCCTAAAATCCTCCCAATTATTCGGTCACACACCCCTCACTTCTCAACCACTCAATGTTTCAGTCAAACACCAACACCCACATAGCACAAGTAATAAAAATAATCCCTTGTTTGCGCAAGTACTTGAACTCCAGGCCTCCAGCTTATTTACACTCCACTTAACCACCAGACCAGTAGGCCCATTCTGACAAATTTTGCCAACATTTATTCTTAAGCCTACTAACTAAGGATAGGGGTTTATTCAATTAAAAGCAAAATTTTGCCCAAGCTAAGGCTTGAACTTGGGACTTCTCAGACACTTCCTAGAACACTTAACCACTGAAGCAAACAAATATTTGTGTTACAACCATATGAGAATAAAATAAAATATTTTCAGGGCGTTACAACTCTAGCCCCCTTTAAGAAAATTTCAGCCTTGAAATTTTACCTGATTAAAAGAGATAATGGTATTGCTATGCATCGTAACCTCAGGCTCCCACGTGGCCTCTTCCGAACTTTGGTTACGCAATAGAACCTTAACCAGTGGAATCGTCTTTCTCCTTAGAACTTTTACATCACGATCTAAAATCTGAACCGGCTCCTCCTCAAAAGATAAGTCCGGCCTAACCTCAATCTCTTTCACTGGAACAATATGTGTGGGATCAGAGCGGTAGCGCCTCAACATCGAGACGTGAAAAACATCATGAATCTGCTCCAACTCTAGAGGTAGCTCTAGCTGGTAGGCAACTAGTCTTACTCGTCTCAGTATGTGATAAGGCCCAATGAATCTAGGGCTCAACTTACCCTTGCGTCCAAATCTTAGTATCTTCTTCCATGGTGAGATCTTGAGAAACACGAAGTCCCCCACAGAATACTCTATCTCTTGGCACTTTAAATCTGCATACGACTTTTGTCTATCAGACGCCTCTTTCAGTCAATCTCAAATCAACCTGACCTTATCCTCAGTATCAAAAACCAGTTCAGGACCCAAAACACGCCGCTCGCCCAACTCAGTCAAACACAAGGGAGTGTGACACCTACGACCATATAGTGCCTCGTAATATGCCATCTGTATGCTAGACTGATAACTGTTGTTATACGTGAACTCCGCCAATGGCAAATAATCCTCCCAACTGCCTCGAAAGCCTATTACACAACCCCTAATCATATCCTTCAGTACCTGTATCACCCTCTCCGGTTGACCATCTGTCTGAGGATGGAACACAGTACTGAAGTCCAACCTTGTACCCAAAGCCTCATGTAGCTTTCCTTAAAATCGAGACATTAAGCGAGGATCTCTATCAGATATTATCGAAACTGGTATCCCATGTAGTCTTACTATTTCAGACACATACAACTTTGCTAGCCTCTGCAGCAAATAATCAGTACGAATAGGTATGAAGTGGGCAGACTTGGTCAACCGATCCACGATGACCCACACTGAATCTTTCTTAGTAGGCGTTAAGGGCAACCCACTAACGAAGTCCATGGTCACTTTCTCCCACTTTCAGAGCGGAATCTTAATTGGCTGCAGTAAACCCGAGGGTAGCTGATGCTCAGCTTTAACCTGCTGGCATGTTAGACATTTACTCGAGAAGTTAGTAACCTCTCGCTTAAGACCTGGCCACCAGTACAACTCACGAAGGTCTTGATACATCTTATTTTCACTAGGATGCATAGCATAAGGGCTACTATGTGCTTCTCACATAATAGACTGCCTCAAGTCAGTATCGTTTGGAATACAAATTCTCCCACGGAAACAGGGTACCCCTTCGCTATTCAGTCCAAAATCTGATGTATTACCACTCTCAATCTATCGAAATCGAAGACCCAGTGACTCATCCTCCAACTGTTTATTCTTAATCTGCTTGATCCAAATAGGCTTAACCTGAAGTTTGGCCAATAAACTACCATCATCAAATAAACTAAGGCGAGCAAACATCGCCCTCAAATTAGTCATAGCTCTACGACTCAGTGCGTCAGCCACCACATTGGCCTTACCAGAATGGTATTCAATCATACAGTCATAGTGTAACACCCCTAACCCATATCTGTCGCCGGAGAGTTATGAGGCATTACAAGGCAAAGACAATTACAAAATTTTAACAAAATTCATAACAACTAAGTCATGATCTTACATTTACAGATGTAACTTATGCATGTATTCAAGTTCAAATAAAATGTATAAATAGATATCTGCATCCACTTATATGAGATTTCAAGCACTTATTAAACTAAGCATATACATGAATAACAAAATACACATTGAACCGAATTACACAACGTTGTCAACTAGAGCCGAATAGGCACACATCCCTACACTACAACATGTAACAGCAGACTTGATAAACCCTATTTAGTTATAAAATATTTCCAATTTCACATTTTTCTAATGTCATGGAGTATCATATTGCTTAACAAAGCTTATAACACTATTCATTTGGTAATTTATCCTAAGCATAGCCGAATATAAGTCATTTTGTACTGATGTGTGCAATAATTTAATTATATGACCAATTCAATCCAACCATGGTGTACACTTATCAAATAACATTCATATATTTGCATCAACTATGCGTATATATAAATACATATATGTATAAGGTAATTTGGGCAAGCCATTTTCGCATGGCTATACATACATCAAAATAATACTTGTTCAAAATCAAAAGTCGAACCTATACATGCCATTATCAAAATTAAGTTACTAAGAGTACCGAAATGAGCTTAGATAGTGTAGATGACTTCGACTTTAAGTTTCCCGAGACCGTAGCTAGCGAATGAGATCTATAAAACAGAGAATCAAAAGTAAACAGAGTAAGCATTACTATGCTTAGTAAGTTTTAAGTAATACAACCGTATAATTAAATGGAATAATAATCAACCAAATTCTCAAACAACATTCCTTTGATCTAATCCCCTTTTTGGCCAAAGATTACATACAACCAATGAACAGGCATTGAACATTTTAATTTCTTTTGAACCTAATTTCATATTACCAGACCATTCAATTATATCCACATGGTTTCATCCCTTGAACGAATGCATCCAAATCATTTATATTTTGACTTAGCACTTAAACACATGTTCACACATTTCATGCTATTTTACACTTTGGCCGAATGTGCACATATGCATAAAACAAAGTTTAACATAATCTTCCTTAAAAAAAATATTCATATATCATGAATTAAATCATAGACTTTCATATAGCCTTATACAATAATCGGAGTAACATCATCTCAATGAACACTTATAATTTAATCTGAATTTAATTCACGAACGAATATATAATACATACCTGACCGACTTAGAACATTAAGCTTATCTGTTGGGATTATTACCGCAAAATCATATAATTCCAGCACGAATGCCTGCGGGACTTAGCCCGGATATAATTCCAGCACAAATGCCTACGGGACTTAGCCCGGATATAATTCCAACATGAATGCCTGTGGGACTTAGCCCGGATATAATTTCGGCACGAATGCCTGCGGGACTTAGCCCGGATATAATTCCACATGCTAATACATTTTACAAGACATATCACATTTGCAATTCACTTGCTATATTCAAAAATAAACACATTTTATACACTTTGACAGCATATCACCAATATCATTCGACCTTAAAACATGTATACACATTTCATTAACCTTTCGGTTTGACAAACAACCACACAAAGATCATATGTTCAATTCAATATCTTAGCTTGTTCCTTAATAACCATTCGGCTAAATACCATATATATATATATATATATATAAATTATTTCACAAAAAACCTTGTTCAAGTACGATCAATAGGCCATAATTCATCTATCATGCATATACCATGTCATATTAATTTATATACTAGGTTTGATTACTCAAAACTTACCTCAAAAAGTTGTTGACGATTGTATATCTACAGCTATTCGTTTAATTTTGCCTTCCCTTTATCCGACTTTTGTCCTTGATGCTCTTGAGCTTAAAATAAACAAAGAAAATTTTACTAATCAAAATCCTACCATTTAAAGCTTATAGCCAAATATTACCAATCATTTAGGCTCACATTTGGTCCTAGCAAAAACATATAAGCATGATAGCCTTTTTTTTTTCCTTTTTGGTAATTACTAAACATCCAAACATATATCCATTTTCATACTATCAAAATAAAACATACGGCTAGCTTAACCTTTACCAAAACTCAACCCTTGGCCATTTACTCATACACGGAAATTTCCATTCCTTCATCAAAGAATTATCCACATTTTAACAACCAAAACATTTCATCTCATCACTAATACACCACACGATATTTTTGGCTCACAAACACATAATTTACTAACAATGTACTAATCTAAATTGTATATTCATCATTAATAGCTCTTGTAACAAAACCATCAAAATTCAACAAGGAATACATAATTTACCATGACCAAAAGTGCATTTACAACCAAATAAATTCCTTGAACTCCCTAATATGCCCGAATGCAAAAATTTGCTTAATTTAATCATCTAAGTAACATGTAATTCCATTATAAACACATATATTCATTCCTTAACAGCAACCTCCAATTATCAATGTTTTTGCACAAACAAGCAATTGGCCGAATGCTATTATTAGCATAAACTCAAAAATTCATTTATGGGCAATGAAAAAACCACCACGCTAACTCAATTTCATAAAATTTATAAAATTTTACATGAAAAACTAAACTTAAATTGAGCATGCAAAGTACCGAATATCACCCTTCTTCTTCCTTAATGTTTCGGCCAAGAGAAAAGAAAAAAGAAAGATGAACACTTGGTTCATTCCCTCTCCCCTCCCCCCCATTTTTGTTTTTTTATTTAACTAATATATTATAATACCACCAATTCATTTTTTTATCAATATAAAATACATAAATATTTAATTATGACATAGTATGACCGGCCACTAAGATTAAAAGTGGTAATTTGACATGCAAATCCAATTAATTTACAACATTCTATAATTAATCACTTGAAGTTAGCCACACACATATTCAAAACTTCTCACATAAGTCCTTTCTAATTAATACACATCCAAATAACAAAAATCAAAGCATAAAATTTTCACACATGCATTTTCACAAATAATGAGCATAGAATATAACATTTAATTATTTTTACGAATCGATTTAGTGGTCCCGAAACTACTTCTCGACTAGGGTCGAATTAGGACTGTCACACGTAGTCTTTTGGTAGCTCAATCCATCTATGCTGCCTCAGGTTCAGCTCCTTCTGAGTGAGGAGATATTTGAGACTCTTGTGATTAGTGTAAATGATACACTTCTCACCATACAAGTAATGTCTTCAGATTTTCAGTGCGAAAACCACTGCGGCCAACTCCAAGTCATGTGTCGGATAATTTGCCTCATGAGTCTTAAGCTATCGAGAAGCATACGCAACTACTTTACCTTCTTGCATCAGTACACATCCCAAGCCAACATGTGATGCATCACTGCAAACCGTAAATTCCTTTCCAGACTCTGGCTGTATCACAATAAGGGCATCAGTCAATACAGTCTTGAGCTTCTCAAAGCACTTTTGTTGTGCATCAGTCTAGATAAACGGCACACCCTTACGTAGCAGCTTCGTTAAGGGTGCTGCAATTACAGAAAACCCCTCCACAAATCGTCGATAGTACCTAGCCAGTCCCGGAAAACTACGAATCTCTAATACAGTCTTAGGATGCTTCTAATTTAAGACAGCCTTAATCTTATGAGGATCGACCCTAATCCCCTCAGTAGATACCACATGGCCCAGAAATGTTACTTCCCCTAACTAAAATTCTCATTTACTAAACTTAGCGTACAGTTGTTTCTCCCTTAGAATCTGCAGAACCATACAGAGATGTTCATCATGTTCATCCTCAGTCTTTGAATACACTAAAATGTCATCAATAAAAACCACTACAAATCGATCCAGATAGGGCTAGAACACTCGGTTCATCAAATCCATAAAAGCTGTTGGTGCATTCGTCAATTCAAACGGCATTACTAAGAAATCGTAATACCCATAGCGGGTCCTAAACGCAATCTTGTACACATCAGCCTCCTTAACACTCAACAGATGGTACCGAGAACGGAGATCAATTTTAGAGAAAATCAAAGCTCCTCAGAGCTGATCAAACAGATCGTCTATCCTCGGTAAAGGGTACATATTCTTAACAGTCAGTTTATTCAGTTGTCGGTAGTCAATGCACATTCACATGGATCCATCTTTCTTTTTCACGAATAGAACTGGTGCTCCCCACGGAAACACACTCGGGCGAATGAATCCACGATCCAGTAACTCTTGGATTTGAGGCTTAAGCTCCACAAGCTCTTTAAGTGCCATTCTATAAAAGGCGATAGACACCGGAGCTGTACCAGAGAGGAGCTCAATCCTAAACTCAACTTCACAGTTTGGAGGTAACCCCAGTAGCTTATCAGGAAACACATCCAGAAAATCCCTAACCGTTCTGATATCTCCAACAGAAGAGTCCCTCAAATCTGAAACACTTATGTAGGCCAAAAACGTCTCACATCCCCTATAAACCATCTTTTCTACCCTCAATGCAGATATCACATTACTCAAGTAGTTCCATCATTCCCCAATTACCACTACCTCATCGTCCCCCTCAGTTCTCAAAACAACTCGTTTAGTGGCACAATCCAAACTCACTCAGTGTTTAACTAGCCAATCCATGCCCAGTATCAAATCAAATTCTCCAAAAGGGGGTTCCATTAGATCAGCTAGAAAAATAACTCATTGTACCTCTAAAGGGACATCTCTAAACAGTTTATTAACCCGGATGGACTGCCCCAATGGACTTAATATAGTAACTCCACTCGAAGTATTCTCAACCAAAATCCCCAAGTTTTCAGTAACAGTGTAGGCAACATAGGAATAAGTAGATCCTACAGCTATCAATGCAGTATAAGGTACATTAAAAATTAAGAACGTACCCGTGATAATCCGAGCATCTCCCTCCTCTCGGTGATGTGCAGCATATACTAGAGTCGACTGCCTCACCTCAGTCTAATTAGCACCTCTGCCCGGTGCTCTCTGACCATGACCCTGACCATTACCACCCCTGGCCTGACCACGGCCTTTTGGCGGCTGCTGGACTACTCTCGGTGGCGCAGTACCCATACCAGACGCTTGCATCTGATCAAACCTTCATGGACACTCTCTAATGTGGTGCTCCAATGAACCGTACCTCAAACACGCTCCAGTTCTTTTCCAACACTCACCCAGATAGCGTCTCCCACAATTAATACAAGGCTGCTGTCCAGTAGCAGCAGTAGGGGCTCCAACTCTAATCGACCCATCAACCTTGGCCTTTTTCTTAGGCCTCTGAATGGAACTCGAGGGCTCTGTATACCTCTTGTTCCTATTTTTCTCTTTGTTTCGGCGCTCAGCGCGCTTTACTTCCTCAGTAATTTTCGCCTTATCAACCAGAGCTCCAAAGTCTCACTCCCTCTGTGGAGATATCAGAACCCTTAAGCTGTCCCTAAGGCCATCCTCGAAGTGAACACATCGCTCATACTCAGTAGCCACCATTCCTCTCGCATAGCGGCTTAGTCTTAAGAACTCGGCCTCACACTCGGCTACTGGTCTTTCCCTCTGGGTTAAATTTAAAAACTCTCTACTTTGGGCATCCACATAACAGGCACCCACATATTTTCCCTAGAAGGCAGATTTGAAGAACTCCTAGGTCAATCAATCGGGCTGAGTGCCCTCCTTTACAATGAGCCACCATTGATATGACTCATCTCGTAGCAGCGATACGGCACCCTTCAATCTCAATGGTGTAGTCCAGGTCGTCCATTATCCTCTCTGTGGCCTCTAACCAGTATTTAGCTATGTTAGAGGCAACTCTAGCAATACCCTAACAAATCTCAGCTCCATTGGACCGGAGTCGTTTCGTAACAGACCTATCGCCTCCAGCTCCAATATTGGTCCTGGCGACCCTCTCCAAAATTCTTAACATGGCTTGGGACAGTGCGTCGTCCCCAGCCGCTCGATGATGAGATCTAGGCTCAGTCACAATGAAGTCGGTGTCTCACTAATTTCTAAATTAAGTATCTAGCCCGACGACGAGAACCCAACTTGAGCACCTCTACAGCCTCTACCACGGCCTCTTGTACTTCGTCCGCGAGTACCTCTTGAGCTCATTGTCTATTCGCGTTAATCTATATTATCAGTTTTATGCATCAGTTTACAGTTCCAGTAATTATTAGCAGATGTTTTATGGAAAACAATAATTCAGAGTTTGTTTTCGTAGATCGTAGACTTACTACAGTTTTTAGTTACCTACGATTTCCAATTTACTCTAACTAGAGTGTTTCAGTACAGTCTACTACCTACAGTAGTCTCAGTATTTTCTATCCATAGCATTTCACTTTAAACAGACAATAGTTTCAAGAAGACTTACCGAATTAGTGTCGAAGACTCGGTGTACCACACGTTCAACAAAACATTACAAAACATTTCAAACCCTTTGAAAGGAGTCCTTTAAATATCTCCACTTTAACAACCCAATCCACTGCCGAGTTTTGCAACCTGGCTTTAATACCACAAAACCTAACATCCCAAACTCGACCTAGACGTTATGGCCGAATCTGGTGCTGCCACATTGAAGTGAATTTCGAAAAGTAAATTGTTGAGAAAAACTCTCTTTTCTATTTAGCCCCTCTGTATTTCCTTAAATTGTTTCTAAGATGTGACGTTCACTTTCAAAATGTGCCTTATTATCTAAAGCCATTTACTTATAAAAACATTATGCATTTTCAAAATATCAGTTTGTTACGGAAGCATATTAAAACAGTTGCATACTTGTATTTACTTTGTTAAAACATTTGATTCATTTTGAAAACCTCGCTTGTTCTACTAATAGTTGTAAGTCAAAACGATAAAAATCCCAAATTACGAATAAAAATTTAAAAAAGCCATTATTACAAAAAAAATATACCCAAAAATAAAATTAAATTATAAAAATACTAAGTTGAATTAAATAAATCGTGTAGCCACCACTGAGTCCTCCGTTACACCAATCCGCTTATGTCTAGGGATTACTTGTACAGTTAAAAATAGAATGATAAGTTTACGAAAACTCAGTGTGTAATCCCATATAAGCAATCAGACAAGAATAAACACAATCTGGGCCTAAGCCCTTTTCAGTATCAGTGATAATATCAGTTTTGGCTTTAGCCCATCTCAGTACAAAATAATCATGTGCTTGGGCCTTAGCCCATTATAGTATCATTAAACAGTGCAGTAACAGATTAAAAGTATATAGATCCTTCCCATCCAGCCTCTACACTCCATCTCCGTCAAACCCTACACTCCATGTGGAGATATAATCAACCCACCCATCCTTACACTCCACAGAGTACAGAATGCGGCACTATACAGTAATATACAGCTGAGCTGCCAGTAATTTAGGCTTGAATCCTTTCAATACGCTTCCTCCAATCAATATAAAACCTACCCCCATGCAATGCATCATGCAATCATGTCATGTCATATCAGTATATCATACATGTATTCAGTAAAATTAAGATGGCATGCTAAGGTATGGTTAATACATACACATATGTACATATACACCACACAGTGGCAAAATACTCATTTAGTCAATTAGGGGTCTAGGTAAGCTTACCGACTCAGCGGTAGGTCCAAAGTCATCTCAGGTAACCTGTGCAACCTTAACAGTCAAACAGTGAAAATGGGCCCACGACCCATATTGCTGACCCATGTGGGGCCACACGCCTGTGTGGCCCAGATGGACCAAAATGGCCTTAGTCTTGTGGACCACACAGCCTGGCCTAATAATTTCAACACGCGCATGTGGTTTGCTTGTATAGGGCGCACGTGCTCATGGGGCCCACACGGCCCAATTCGACCCAGTTCGTCTCAGCCCATGAAATCGCATATGGCTAGCCTCACCAGTCATCTGTCCACGATTAGTCACGTGGCCTACCTACATGGGCGCGGGCACGCTCGTGTGGCATCGATGTTCACTTATTTCGGCTTTTGCCGCTTTCCTATTAATAGCAGTGTTTACACACACACCTGATATGATTTTTTTTTTCATGCAAACCCTCCTGAGACAAAAAGCACCTAAATAATGACAATTCATGATCCAAAATTAGTCGTGTTTAAAACTAATATCATTACAAAAACAACAAACGAACACCAATAATGTCGCTTACCCCAACCGTTCCAAAAGATGTAATCTACGTTTCCGAATGTAGACCATGCTCATTGCAATTTATTGCTACCGAACATAATTCGACATAACTGAATGTTAAGAACTTTCAAAATAACAAATAGAAACATCTCTCCAAACATTAGAGACATAACTTCCCTACCTTACCAAAACGACTTACCACCCGAAAACAGTCCACGTTGAACAGGAATAATCACAATGAGAGAAAATTACAAAAAAGGGAAGATTAGGGGAAGATCAAGTATTCGGCCATGAAAACCAAGAAGAACCAACACCAATTCTCCCTTTTCAGACAGAAGATCTTCCTAAATTCCTTCAAGGGTTTTTTGTGTTCTTTATGTTTTGTTATCTTATTGCTTCTGAGATGTTTTCTTTCTTAATTATGAACTAAACCCCTCAAATACTTGAAGGGGATGAAACCTAAGACAGATATTGTTATTATTCATTCTTGAATTATATGATAAATACTTGAATTGTTCTTAATTATGTGTTCTTAATTCTTGGTTTAATAATCCTAGGTATTAAGTCAAGAAACTGATGTGCTTAGGCAAAGGAGCAAAAGTCCCTGTTTTAAGAGTAGATCTACCATAATTAAGCGGAGTTGCATGCAACCCTAGACATAGGGCGACATAAATCTGCCGGATTAGGTTCAAACCTAATAGGGGGATCAATAGATCGAATTAATGCAACCTAGGAGGCGTTAACTAGAAAGAAACCTTAGTTAAACACCCTAGGATTAGTTGTTCTTTTCCTCGACGGAGGTATTAACATAAGTTAGGGATCTCTACGAATCAAGTCAAGCGAAGAAATCGTCTACTTCAAGAAGTTAATAACAAGTGAAGTCTAGGTGGATTCTCCCTTGAGTATTAATTATATCAATCAGCCTTTCCCAAAGAGTACTTCCCCACTTTACTTTTTGTGCACTGTTATTTTAGTTTTAGAATTAGTTTCAACCAACCCTCTTTTATTTTTAGGCTAGATAATAGAAAGGAAGTAAGTACTAGTACTTTTGGTTCCCTTGGGTACGATAACTTGGTCTTACCGCTAAACTATACTACTGAACGATAGGTGTGCTTGCCTTTAAATCGTGATATTAGTTAGTTTTTGGTGTGATCAGTTTTTATAAATTTTATTACTTAATATCGCGAGTATCAAGTTTTTGGCGCCGTTGCCGGGGAACTAAAATATTAAGAAAACTTGATTTCTATTACTTTAGCCATTACTATATTTATTTATTTATTTATTTTCAGTTTTTATTTATTTTTATTTTATTTTTAATTTTTAATTTTCTTTCCTTTTTCCTTCTAGGTATTTCTAGTTTATGACCAGAAACAACCCAGCAGGACCATTGCTTTTTGACGAAGATTTAAAAACGACAGTTCGCAGAACTCGCCAAGAGATAAGAAGAAGTTTGCAATATCCAGAAGAAAGACAAGAAGAAGAACCTGAACCTACTGAAGAGATGGAAGCAAATTAGGATAATCAGCTACTTCTTGTAGTAGCCGCAAATCTTGTTGAGCAAAATCCTGCTCCGCGTACTATATATGATTATGCTAGACCTAATTTAGTAGGCACGGAATCTAGCATTGTTAGGCCTACTATTGTTGGAAATAATTTTGAACTAAAACCTAACACTATTCAAATGATACAGCAATTTATTCAGTTTGATAGTTTGCAGGATGATGATCCTAACTCACATCTAGCCAATTTCTTGGAAATATGCGATACATTCAAAATAAATGGCATTTTTTATGATGCCATTCATCTTAGGCTATTCCCATTCTCCTTGAGAAACAAGGCTAAACAGTGGTTAAATTCTCTACCACGAGGCTCAATCATTACATGGGAACAGATGACCGAAAAATTTTTACTTAAATATTTTCCTCCAGCTAAAACAGCTAAATTGCGAAACGATATCTCTTCTTTTATGCAGATGGATCTAGAGAAACTTTACGATGCCAAGGAGAGATACAAAGATCTTTTGAGAAGGTGCCCTCACCATGGGTTGCCTTTGTGGTTACAAGTTCAAACCTTTCACAGCGGTTTGAATCCATCAACAAGGCAGATGATCGATGCAGCCGCCAGAGGAACAATCAGCAATAAAACACTAGAAGCAGCTTATGAGTTTATAGAAGAGATGTCACTGAATAACTATCAGTGGCAAGTCATGAGGACAAAGCCGACAAAAGCTGCAGGAGTTTATAATATTGATGTTGTCACCATGCTTACTAACCAGGTAGAACTTTTAAATAAAAAGTTTGATAATTTTGTTGGTTCTACGCAGGCACATCCAGTGATGCAGTGTGACGCAATCCAGGGAAATATGTTCAATCCAGATTACTCCTCTTATGGACATGGCATGGAAATTGAGCAAACCAACTATATGGGTAACAATTCTAGACCTCAAAATAACCCTTATAGTAATACTTATAATGCAGGTTGGCGGAGTCACCCCAATTTTTCATGGGAAGGACAAGGAAATCAAAGATAACCACCTCATCCAAGATTTCAATAGCCACCATTCCAACAAGAGAAAAGGCTGAACTTTGAAGAGATGCTCACAAAATTTATTGCCACATCAGAAACACGTTTCCAAAACACCGAAACGGCACTGAGGAACCAGCAAGCATCCATTCAAGGACTTGAAACTCAAATAGGCCAGCTTGCCAAGCTAATCTCTGAAAGACCACAATGTGGGTTACCAAGCAACACTGAGACTAACCCTAAGGAGCAACTCAATACCGTGGATACGATAGACGATGAGCGGTTAACCAAAACCAACCCAGATCCATACAAGGAGCCTGTGATAAGTAACAAAAAGAATGAGGTAAGTTACAAAGATAAAATTGTCAAAGAATATAAACCTCATATCCCATACCCAAATGTGCTAAAGAAGGACCGTACAGATGAGCAATTCGGTAAGTTTCTTGAACTCTTAAAGAAATTACATATCAACTTACCATTTGTTGAAGCAATTACGCAGAAGTCGAAGTACGCAAAATTTTTAAAGGAACTTCTCACAAATAAAAGGAAGTTAGAAGAACTGTCCACAGTGGAACTTAACGAGGAATGCTCAGCTATTCTCCAAAATAAACTGCCGACCAAACTGAAAGATCCAGGGAGTTTTACTATTCCTTGTTTATTTGGTAGCCTAGACACCAAAAATACTTTAGCTGATTTAGGTACTAGTATAAATGTCATGCCTTATAAACTGTTTAAACAACTAGGTCTTGGAAAACCTAAGCAAACTAAGATGAGCATTCAACTGGCTGATAAAACTATTAGGTCTCCTAAGGGAATAATTGAAGATGTGCTCATCAAAATTGATAAATTTATATTCCCAGTTGACTTTGTTGTTTTAGACATTGAGGAGGATAGCAATGTACCCTTAATTCTAGGGTGACCATTTTTAGCAACTGCTAGAACAATAATTGATTTAGGAACAGGTGAACTTACACTACGTGTGGGTGATGACAAAGTTACCTTACAAGCTCAAAACTAGATTAAGACTATTGATAATAATATAGTCACGAGTCCTTGTAAAAACACTGAACTCACCACCCAACATTCTGTGTAGGATACACTCCACATAAAGGCAACCTAATCACAGACAAGTCCATCTAAGGCAGATGCACCTGAAAAGCAAATGCTTCAGATCGAGGAACTAGATGAGTGGCTGAACTATCATGAAAAGCCCAAAGTATGCCAAACCAACCCAGAGCATCACCAAGACGACCCTCACGTGCAAACGAATCAAATCAAGGTAGGAGATAAGGTAATATTAGGGGAAGATAATCTTCAAATCCTGAATTCAAAAGAACATACAAGTGACATACTCTACTTCACGGTAATGAAAATTTTTCCCTATGGTACAGTAGAGGTAAAACATCAGTCACTCGGCACTTTCAAGGTAAACCACACTCGACTCAAATCTTACGTTGATAAGAAAATTGTAAGCAGGATAGAAGAGTATCAACTCTTCAAGCCACCATGAACACACAAAGCTCGAGCAGAGTCGAGCTTAGACTATAAACAAACGCTTCTTGGGAGGCAACCCGAGTACTAACTTAGTAAATTATTTTATTTCAGCTTTCTAAATACATCAACTAACCCTTTGAATATAGGATTTTTCGCACCACACGGCCATGCCCACGGGCGTGTCTCAGGCCGTGTGGAAACTTTGAGCAGAGACACAGTCGTGTACCCTGGCCGTGTACAAGCAGGGTAAAATTTTCCCCAAAACACGGGCTTCGACAACTCTCCACGGCCGTGCGATATGGCCGTGGCCAACACTGTCAATTCCAACATGGGCATGTGACCCCATACACGGCCGTGTGCCTCAACACGCCCTCGACACACGGGCGTGTGCCTCGAGCCAGGCGCGCCAAAATCCCTGGGATTTTTATTTTTCCATTTTATTTTGTTTTAGCTTTTTCATTTTTTTTTTGAATTTTATATTCTTAGAATTATGTTATGTTATTTCAGTTATTTTATATCGGTTATTTCCTAACGAGTAATCTCTATTAATCCAAAATCCCCACGACTAATTAATATTTTTGCAGTTTCAAAAAGGAGTTCTACAGCTCATATTCAAATGGAAATGGGAACACCCTGCCACAACTGCCGACTCTTCTAATTTCTGTCTCACAAATTCATCCTAAATTCAGGGAGTTTCATACCTTTCCCTATCTTATGATTTTGTGCTTGTCTTGCTATTTATGTATCTTCGTACATTGAGGGCAATATACATCTTAAATGTGAGGGGAATTTTACTTTAAATCTTTACATTATCTGTGAAATCCCTGAAATCTTTCGAATCTTTTTTCATTGTTCTCAATTCTGCACTATCTTCAGTCTCCTATTAGGAATTAATTCTGATTGATTTATGATTTTTATTGATATGTTGAGAATTAAGATATAGGTGCTTGTACTTTGATTATTCAAACTTTAAAACATTAGGAATCAAGCACGATAAGTTGAAATTTTTGAGAACCCTAATTTTTGCATAAGTTATCTTCTTTAATTCTAAGTATTATCTTGAGATTTGAAATTCACAGGATTGACATCAAAAGCCATAATCCTGGTGAGATTTTGAGCCTTTTTGAGCATACATTCTTTCGTGCTCACTTTTATTATTCTTTGAGTGAGTCCATGCTGATTTGTTATTCTAGAACTTGTTTGGATTATACACGTCAAGACCACATCATTGATTTGATATACCGAGATGATAAAGGCACTTAGGATTTAACCCACTTACTCCATAAAGGCCTACCTCCATAAATTAACCCCTTGTGAACCCCGTTGAGCTTAACAACCCATTCTTTGACTTACCTTTTAATTATTAACCAATAACCCATTTTTTGTTTAATCTCATTCAATTTCTTTGACCCCTATTTTTGTCGAGATTTGAGTTGAAATTTTTATCTAGCTTTATTCTCTTTTGCAAATTGTAAAGTTGTAAATTCCCAGATTATTGTACTTATGAATTGTTCTTAAAAAAAAGAAACAAACGAATGTATTAATTCAGTTGTAATATAATTCAATAGTTTTTGCTTATTTCTATTTTAAGGCTACCAAAAGAGAAACGACATTATCACAAGAACTAGCTCTGGAAATATGTTCTAAGTGATAGAGATTTTTCTAGCTAGATAATTTTTCAGTTCAATCTCGATTCCAACCCTCTTTTGCAGCCTGTGACAACACCCTTAACCAAGCCCCGTTACAACCATTACAAGACCTTTTGATCGATGTGTCATGTCAATCTATAGTGGTGGAGATGTGATTTTCTTGTAAGCCTATGGTAATAGCTTTTCAGGTTGACTAGAGAGTGCTTAATTTTTTAACTCTAAACACTTCTAGTGGATAGAGTGAATCTTTAGTGAGGATGTCAACTTCTGTTAATTAAGATGGAGAGATAATTACTTAGGAGAATGGAGAAAACTTATGTTTCAATGATAAAATTCTCAACTTAGAGTGATTGAGTCTTTAATGTTCTTTTAATTGAATTTTCATTGTATGATTACTTGTGGATTAGTTTGAAACATTATTGATAAATATTGTAAGTTGAGAAGAATGATTCTTTATTAGGGATTGAGATTTTGCTTGAGGACAAGCAAATGCTTAAGTGTGGGGGTATTTGATAAACGATAAATTATACATATTTTTACCTCATGCTTAGCCTATATTTTGGATGAATTATTATTAATTTTGTGAGAATTGGTGCTCTTAATATTTCTTTTTCATATCTTATACTCAAGAGAGCAAAGGGAAGAGAAAAGAACAGAAAATAGACCAAAAACGAGGAAAATAGGCCAAAATGTGAAAACAACACGGCCCAAAGAGTCACCACACGACCGTGGCACACGGCCGTGCCACATAAGGTCCAACACGGCCCAGCCCCAACAAGCACGGCCAGGCTACACGGTCGTGCCACCCTAATAGGCCCACACGGCCTCTTGTCGAAACCACACGAGCGTGGCACACGGGCGTGTCCCTGTCGTGAGGAAGTTTAATTTCACTCAGATTTGGATACTTAGAGGCTAAGAAAGGCATTCCAAAGCTCTATATAAAGACCCTAGGAGGCAACTCCAAGGGTGTACACTTTTTCCCCCAAAAAGGGGACACTTCTTTTCTCCCAAAACGAGCGTCTTCTTTTTGCCAACACAAGGAGTGGAAGTAAGGGATTACTCCAAGGAAAGCCGATTGATTCATCCTAGAAGCCGAAATTCTACATCAAGAAAGAAGATCTTCCTAAATTCCTTCAGGGGTTTTTTGGGTTCTTTATGTTTTGTTATCTTATTACTTCTGAGATGTTTTCTTTCTTAATTATGAACTAAACCCCTCAAATACTTGAGGGGGATGAAACTTAAGACAGATCTTGTTATTATTTATTCTTGAATTATATGATAAATACTTGAATTGTTCTTAATTATGTGTTCTTAATTCTTGGTTTAATAATCCTAGGTATTAAGTCAAGAAACTAATGTGCTTAGGCAGAGGAGTAAAAGTCCCTTTTTTAAGAGTAGATATACCATAATTAAGCGGAGTTGCATACAACCTAAGACATAGGGTGACATAAATCTGTCGGATTAGGTTCAAACCTAATAGGAGGATCCATAGATCGAATTAATACAACTTAGGGGGCGTTAACTAGAAAGAAACCTTAGTTAAACACCCTAGGATTAGTTGTTATTATCCTCGATGGAGGTATTAACATAAGTTAGGGATCTCTACGGATCAAGTCAAGTGAAGAAATCGTCTAGTTCAAGAAGTTAATAACAAGTGAAGTATAGATGGATTCTTCCTTGAGTATTACTTATATCAATCAGGTTTTCCCATAGAGTCCTTCCCCACTTTACTTTTTGTGTACTTTTAGTTTAGTTTTAGAATTAGTTTCAACCAACCCTCTTTTATTTTTAGGCTAGATAATAGAAAGGAAGTACTAGTACTTTTGGTTTCCTCGGGTACGATAACTCGGTCTTACCGCTAAACTATACTACTATTCGATAGGTGCGCTTCTCTTTAAATCGTGATATTAGTTAGTTTTTGGTGTAATCAGGTTTTATAAATTTTATTACTTAATATCACAAGTATCAGTGAGCAAGGGAGTTTATTTTTGCTCTATTAGTGTCTAGAGCTTCGACTGGGCTGGAAGACTGGGGTAGTTGACTATTAGTGAGATAGTGGGAAGAAAATCAAGGGATGTGTTATCTGGTTGGAGGCGGTACTTACTGTTCATTCAAAATTCTTTTTGTTTTTCTCTCTTTCTAACAAATTTCTCTACCTTCTCCCCTCTCTGTGTTTTTTTCCTCCTCCCTATGCTGAAATCATACTTCTCATTCACTCTTTCTTCCCTTTTTCTATTTCAAATCATCCTGTTGCATGCAACTCTTATTCTCGTCTGATCGATAAGTTTGAGAGTAAGTGTAACACCCCAAACCTGGCCTGGACGTTATGGTCAAATCTGACGATGTCACATGAAAGTGTTTTTGAAAATGTTTCGATACACCAAAAACTTCCCAGTTTTTATCTTTAAGGAAAAATGTGTACTACTTGATTTGCCTTAAAAAATTTATTTTACGCGGAAGCTATTGAAACCATTTAACTTTTGAAACTGTTTTTATTTACGAAAATTTTAGTTTAATTTAGGAAAATCATACTTTTGTTGCGTTGTAGTTTATAAATCCATAATAAGCATTTTAAAATCCCAAATTAAAATCAAAACAGTCCAAAGTCTAATATTTACATAACAAACCAAAATAAAACGATGTAAAAGTAAAAATCGTAAATAAATAGTTCAAAAGTGCTGGTCATCGTCGAGCCTTCCGCTGCACCGACCCGCCTACTGCTAGGGATTACCTATACAGATTAAATAGAAAAGGGTGAGTTTTTACAAACTCAGTGTGTAATCCCTCACAGAAAGTGTGCATATAGTCAAATAATAGAGTACAGTCATAATTTACTCATATCTCGGGCTTGAGCCCTTTCTAGAATCGGTATGGACCTTAGCCCACTCAGATCCAAAATCAGATATGACTTAGGGTCTTAGCCCATTTTAGATATAGTATGCAAAATAAATCAGAATATCATAATTATGTCCATCATCCCTGTAAACCAACTCTGTCCAACCCAACACACCATGTGGGGATAAAATCGACCAACCCATCCCAACACACCAAATAGGGGGATAAATTTGACCCCTCTATCTCTACACACCACGCTATACTGAAATGCGGCACATATCAAAAATATGCAACTTAGCTGCCAGATATCAGGCTTCAAAAACCTTTCAAAATACTTCCTTCATCTTCATCAAACCCATCTCGATGTAATGCATCATACAAACATGGCATGCTATAATGCAAATTAACAAATCATATAATCAGTCAGACACACATGCTAAAAGTAACATGCTAACACATACATCACAATATCATATCACAGAATTGGTGTCTAAGTAATGCTTACTACAACAAGTCAAAGTTGACTTGGGCGACTTGTGCAACTTTACAGTTCATTTCAGAAAAACGAGCTCACACGCCCATGTTGCCTACCGCCCGTGTGGCCCATACGGCCCAAATTAGGCTTGGCCGTGTAGATCACATTGACTGGCCTAGAATCCCACACGACCTAATTGATCGAGCCCGTGTCTAGCACACAGCCTCTCTGGCCATCACACGGCCGTGTCGTACGCTTGTGTCGTGTGCACACAGCCTGGTTCATCGATCACACGGCCGTGTACTGCCACATGGCCTACCACACGGGTAGTCCACGTGCCCGTGTGACGTCAATAGAATACTTTTCAGCTTTCACTGAAACTCATTTTCTGTGCAATTGGAGTACACACCTAGTATCATTTTGAAGCTAACGCAACCACGAGCACTCCAGACCCTAATTTTATCTACAAACAACACCTAATTAACACTTAAATCGACATTCGATTGAAATCCCAAACAAGTCAATAAACATTCAACTATTGAGAACTTACCGAAAGCACGACCCCAAAGATGAAAGCAAAACTACCAAAAAGAAGGAAAAACAGAGAGGAAGTAGAACAATAAAACTTCGGCAGCAAAAGGGGTTCAAGAAGGGGAAGATCAATAGAAAAATAAAGGAAAAGAAACAAAGATAGTCAAATTTGCAAAAGAAAGAGCTGTACTGAACAGAAATTGCTAACTCCCTTATCTTTCCCTCAAATTCCCTCCACATGACTCCCCGCTACTCAGTTCCCCACTCAAATTCAAACTCTAGCCGAAACTCTGTAGCAAAAACAATACCCATGCTCACTCTGGGATTCGAACTCAAGACCTTTCGCATAACCCCTCTCCACTCAACCACTAGACCAGCAGGCCCATTCTGATATATTTTAACCAACTTTTACTTATAAGCCTGATTACCAAAAGCTAGGCTTTGCTCATAAAAATGCCAAAATTTACCCAAGTTGTGACTTGAACTTGCGACCTCTCATACACACCCAGAACACTTAACCACTGAAGCAGACAGATAATTGTCAAATAATTGCAGAAACATAAACAAGAATTTTAGGGCATTACAGTAAGTGATCTTGTTTCTTTTTATTATATTTCCATTAATAAGTATCGTTATTACCGATTAGGGGAAGAATCAAAAACTAGTGGTTTCTAGTTGGAGATTTGGTTTCGTGAGAGTTCTATTTTTCAATTGAAGGTAAGGGTTTTTTGTTCAAAGGATGGATATCCTACTTCGAGTTTGGTTTTAATTCGTTGTTAAAACAATTAATTGAGAGTTGTATTGGTTGAATATAGGTTTTGGAAGGCTTGGGAGACTTTTTGCAACGAATTGATACCAGGTGTGTACCTAAAAACGAAGAAAATAGGGTTTCAACGAAAGCCAAAAACCCTACTATCGATGTCACACAGGCGTGTGGTCGCTTATGTGGTAGGCCATCTATTAGGACACGAGCGTGTGATCAACAAAGCCAAGCCGTACGCGCAAGACACGGTTGTGTGATGGCTAGGTGGGCCGTGTGCGATACACGGGCTAGACTGATTTACGCTGTGTGGGCCACACAGATGTATTAGTTCATGCAGGTAGTCCACATGAACAGGTGAGATTCTGGGTTAGGACGTGTGATCTACACGGTTAAGGCTAATTTTGGT
Source organism: Gossypium stocksii (assembly GCA_020496765.1). Lineage (NCBI taxonomy): Eukaryota > Viridiplantae > Streptophyta > Magnoliopsida > Malvales > Malvaceae > Gossypium > Gossypium stocksii. Next base: position 68,451,976 of record CM035622.1, read on the forward strand.
CGTGTGGGCCCACACGGGCAAGCCACATGAGCGTGTGAACCCATTTAACTGAAATGTTTTTTAAGGTTGCACGGGTCGCCCAAGTCGACTGTGAACCTACTGCAAGGTCGGTAAGCACTACTTAGACCTTTAAATGTGTGAACTGAATGTATGGTGTATGTACTAAGTATGATAATTATATGCACGTATATTGAACTATATGTATAATTGATAACCTTGTAATAGCGTGTCATATACTGTATGTTGCATTGCATTGGGTTGGGATGTTGATTATTGGAGGAAGTGTACTGAAAGGTTTTTAAGTCTATTATATGGCAGCTCAACTGCATTATACTGTTATGTGTCGCATTCGGTACAACTTAGAGTGTAGGGATGGCTGGGTGTTTTAAACCTCACATTGAATGTAGGATGGACAGAGATGGTTTGTAGAGACTAGTGGGTAGGACTCTGTTTACTGATTACTATATGCATGACTATATTGTGATGGGCTAAAGCCCTAATGGATATCTAATACTATAATTGAAATGGGCTAAGGCCCAAACTACTACTGAAACTGTAATGCTTAGGCCCCAGATTGTATTAACTGTTTACTGTATCTGATTGTAAGCTTATTTTCTGTGGGGATTACACAATGAGTTTACGTAAACTCATCCCTTCTATTTATTATGTACAGATAATCCCAGTCTTAGGCAGATCGGTACAGTGGTGGACTCAGTAGTGGCCACATAGTTATTAGATTGTTTCATACTTATTTATGGTTTTAGTTTTTATTTGGTTAATTTTTTATGTAATTTTGGGGCTTTTGGACTACTCACTTAATTATGGGTTTTTATTGGTTTTTATGGATTTTATAACTGCACAAACTCAACGAACAAACGATTTTCACTAAAGTAAAAAGGCTTTGAAAATGAAGGGATTTACTTAATTATCTCGTTTTTTTTAAAATAAATGGTTTCTAAAGCTTCTGCAATGATTTATGTTTTAAAACAATCGATTAAACAAGTAAGCGATTTTGGAATTTATAAAAGATATAGAAGAGTAGTTAAACGGAAATAATTTTATCGTAACAACTTAGTTTTCAAACACTCTATCATGTGACATCGCCAGATTCAACCATAACGTCTAAGCCAGATTTGGGATGTTACGTTTAGTGGTATCAGAGCAAGGTTACAAAACTCGGCTGTGAATTTTGGGTTTTAAAAATTTGGTTTTTAAAGAACTGATATTCAAATGATTTAAAATGATTTGACTGAGTATGTAGTACACCGAGTCTCTGGCACCGATCCTGTAAGTATTCCGAAACTTTGATACGTTAATCTGAAAATACTATAGATAGGTATTTTGAAACTATTATAAGTAGTATATTGTGAAAACACTTTAGTTAGCGAAACTGAAACTGTAGTAAAACTGATAGAGACTGTGATATACAAGAATAAACTCTAGATTATTGAAATTGTTTACATAAAACATCTACTAAATATTGAATTGTAAGTGATTTATAAAATTTGTAATACAGATAAATTCGAATAGACATAAGTGCACGAGGTATCCGCGGACAGGGTACTAGAGGCCGAGGTAAAGGCCGTAGAGGGGCTCGAGCTAAATCCTCTTCACAGGGTAACCGAATTTTGACACTAGTTAGATACTGATGTCACCTGTTACTGAGACTTGGTCTCAAGATCGCATAGCTGGGGATGACACATTGTCTCAGGCTATGCTAAGGATATTGGAGAAGGTCATTGGGGCCAATACTGGATTGGGGGCCTAGGGTCGGTTACGAAATGACTCCGGTCCAATAGAGATGAGCTTTTTAGGGGTGTCACTAGGGTCACCCCTAATGTGGCCGAGTACTAGATTGAGGCTATTAAGAGGATAATGGATGATCTGGATTGCACCCTTGAGCAGAAATTTAAGGGTGTAGTCTCGCTGCTTCGCGATGAGGTGTACCAGTGGTGGTTAAATATTCAGGAGGGCACTCAGCCCGATCATCTGAGTTGGGAGTTCTTTAAGACTGCCTTCCAAGGTAAAGATCACTGAGGATGTTAAGCACGCTGAGTGCCAAAACAGAGATCAAGAGAGGGGTAAGAACAAGAGGGATTCAGATCCCTCGAGTTTTGTATAGAGGCCTAAGAAAAAGGCCAGATCTGATGGGCCAGTTAGAGCTGGGCCCCTACTATTGCTACTAGATCGCAGCCATGTGTAAATTGTGGTAGACACCATCAGGGTGAGTCTTAGAGGAGGACTGAGGCGTGTTTGAAATGTGGATTATTGGAGCACCCCATTAGAGAGTGTCCACTAAGGGCTGATCAAATACAAGCTCCGGTTACTGGTACTGCACAAGCCCAGAGGATAGTTCAGCAGCCATCGAAGGGCCGTGGTTAGGCTAGAGGTGGTAACGGTATGGGTCATGGACAGAGAGCACTAGGCAGAGGTGCTAGATAGACTGAAGCGAGGCAACCTACTCTCGTATATGTTACACGTCACTGAGAGGACAGAGATGCTCCAGACGTCACTACGAGTACGTTCTTAATTTATGATGTACCTTATCTTGTATTAATCGTCATAAGTTCCACACATTCCTATGTAGCTAGTACTGTGTTTGAAAACTTAGGGATTTTGGTGGAGAGCACTGGGAGTGAGATTACTGTACTGAGTCCATTGGGGTAGTTTGTACGGGTTAATAAGTTATATAGAGATGTTTCGTTAGAGGTTTAAGGGGTGATCTTTCTGGCTAATTTAATGGAGCTTTTATTTGGGGAGTTCGACCTGATTTTGAGGATGGACTGGTTGGTCAAACACCGAATAAGTTTGGATTATGCGACTAAGAGGATCGTCTTGAGAACTAAGGAGGATAATGAGGTAGTTATGATTAGAAAGCATCGAAACTATTTATCTAATGTGATTTCTGCACTAGTGGCTGAGAAACTGGTTCGCAAGGGGTGTGAGGTGTACTTGACCTACGTAAGTGTTTCTATTTCTAAGGACTCTACTGTTAAGGACATCATAACTGTAAGGGATTTTTGGGACGTCTTTCCTGAGGAACTACTGGGTTTACCTCCAAATCGGAAAGTGGAATTTGGGATTCAGCTTCTTCCTGGTACAGCTCTGGTGTCTATCACTCCCTATCGAATAGCACCGAAGGAGCTTACGGAGCTTAAGGCTTAGATACAAGAGTTGTTGGATCGTGGGTTCATTCGCCCTAATGTATCTCCATGGGGAGCACCAGTACTGCTTGTTAAGAAAAAAGATGGATCCATGAGGATGTATATTGACTACCGGCAACTAAACAAGTTGACCAGTAAGAACAAGTATCCGCTTCTGAAGATTGATGATCTGTTTGACCAGTTCCAAGGTTTTTCAATGTTCTCCAAGATTGATTTGCACTCTGGGTATCATTAGTTAAGGGTTAAGGAAGTTGATGTACATAAAACATCATTTAATACTTGTTATGGTCACTATGAGTTCCTAGTGATGCTTTTTGGACTAACTAATGCACTGGCAGCTTTCGTGAACCTGATGAACCGAGTGTTTCAGCCCTATCTAGATTGTTTTGTAGTAGTGTTCATCGACAACATATTGGTTTATTCGAGGACTGAGGATGAGCATGACGAGCACCTTAGAGTTGTCCTTCAGACTTTGAGGGAAAAGCAGCTCTATGCTAAGTTCAGCAAGTGCGAGTTCTAGTTACGTGAGATAACATTTCTAGGTCACGTGGTTTCTGCTGAAGAGATCGAGTTGATCCTCGAAAGATTGAGGCTATATTGGATTGGAAACAGCTTAAGAATGCGTTTGGGATCTACAGTTTTCTGGGGTTGGCGGGTTATTATTGGCAATTTGTGGAAGGTTTCTCATTGATTGCAGCATCCTTAACTAAGCTGTTAATTAAGGGTGTACCGTTTGACTAGACTGATGATCAGCAAGAGAGCTTCGAAAAACTTAAAATTATTCTGACTCAGGTTCCTGTTTTGATACAGCCTGAACTTGGAAAGGAGTTCATGGTTTATAGTGATCCATCACATGTCGGTTTGGGATGTGTGTTGATGCAGGATGGTAAAGTGGTGGCCTATTTGTATGGTAAGAAGTGTATCATCTACACTGATCACAAAAGCCTCAAGTACCTCCTTACTCAAAAGGAGATGAATCTTAGGTAACATAGATGGATTGAGCTACTTAAATATTGCAACTGTACCATTGAGTACCATCTAAGCAAGGCTAATGTGGTCGCTGATGCATTGAGCCATAAGGCTATGACTGATCGGATAACGATGTTCGCTCGACTTAGCCTGTTCGACAATGGAAGTTTACTGGCTGAGCTGCAAGTCAAACCGACTTAGATTGAGCAGATTAGGGACAAACAGTTGAATGATGAATCTTTGGGTCTTTAGTTCCATCAAATTGAGAGTTGTGTTGGTTGAATATAGGTTTTGGAAGGCTTAGGATACTTTTTACAGTGAATCGATACTAGGTGTGTACCCGAAAATGCAAAAAATGAGGTTTCAACAAAAGACAAAAACTCCCATTGTCGAGGCCACACGAGTGTGTGGTCGCCCGTGTGGTAGGCCGTGTGCTAGGACACGAGCGTGTGATCGATGAGGCCAGGCCATGCACGCAAGACACGGCGGTGTGATGGCCAGGTAGGCCGTGTGCGATACATGGGCTAGACTGATTTGGACCGTGTAGGCCACATAGACTAGACCCACGGGTAGTCCACACGGGGGTGTAGGATTCTGGGTCAGGCCGTGTGATCCACACGGGCAAGCCACATAGGCGTGTGAGCCCATTTAACTGAAATGTTTATAATGTTGCACGGGTCGCCCAAGTCGACTGTGAACCTACTGTAGGGTCGGTAAGCACTACTTAGAACCTTAAATGTGTGAACTGAACGTATGGTGTATGTACTGAGTATGACAATTATATGCATGTATACTGAACTGTATGTATAACTGATAACCTTGTAATAGCATGTCATATAATGTATGTTGCATTGCATTGAGTTGGATTTTGATTATTGGAGGAAGTGTAATGAAAGGCTCTTAAGCTTATTATCTGGCAGCTCAGTTGCATTATAATGTTATGTGCCGTATTCGGTACAACATGGAGTGTAGGGATGGGTGGGTGTTTTAAACCCCACATGGAGTGTAGGGATGGACGGAGATAGAGTGTAGAAGCCGTTGGGTAGGACTCTGTTTACTGATTACTGTATGCATGGCTATTACTATGATGGGCTAAAGCCCTAATGGATATTTGATACTATAACTGAAATGGGCTAAGGCCCAAACTGCTACTGAAATTGTAATGGGCTTAGGCCCAAGACTGTATTGACTGTTTATTGTGTCTGACTATATGCTTGTTTTCTGTGGGGATTACACACTGAGTATACGTAAACACACCCCTTTTGTTTATTGTGTACAGGTAATCCCCAGTCTTAAGCGGATCGGTGCGGCGGAGGACTCAACGGTGACCACATGGTTATTAGACTGTTTCATACTTATTTATGGTTTTAGTTTTTATTTGGTTAATTTTTTATGTAATTTTGGGGCTTTTGGACTACTCACTTAATTGTGAGTTTTTATTGGTTTTTATGAATTTTATAACTGCACAAACTCAACAAACAAATGGTTTTCACTAAAACAAAGGGGTTTTTAAAATGAACAGATTTACTTAATTATCTTTATTTTTCTTAAAATAAATGGTTTCTAAAACTTCCGCAATAAATTATGTTTTAAAACAATCAATTAAACAAGTAAGCGATTTTGGAATTTATAAGAGATATAGAAGAGTAGTTGAACGAAAATGATTTTATCGTAACAAGTTAGTTTTCAAACACTCTATCATGTGACATCATCAGATTTGGCCATAACGTTTAGGCCGGGTTTGGGGTGTTACAAATAGTTATTAGAATTAAACCTCTACTTTTTTTATATTTCTTATGCCTATAAATAAAGACTCTGATGGAGCATTATAATCATCCCTTTTGATCAATAAAATATATTCTCTATTGCTTTCATATTTTATTTTGTTCTTTATTCTCTCCATCTCTCTTCATTTTATAACATTCATAACTATTTTTATAAAATAAAAATATGATAAATAAAATTTAAAATAAATTGAAATTTAAAAAAAAAAAAACCACATTTATATGGATTCCAACCAGGATAGCAAATTTAATATTCAAAAAATTATTTAAGAACAGAATATTTTTCAAAAATTCTTATTTTCATTATTTTCACTTTTACAAAACATTTTTAATGAAAACAATCAAAACACCTTTCTATTATTTTTTTTACTTTTATTTTCCAGAAATAATTTTAAAATTTTCAACCAAAATTGTATTTTTCAACGTTTTCACAAAAATAATCTTTCTTTCCAGCATTAAAATCTGCAACCAATTCTATACTAAGCAATCCAACATAATGCTTAAATGTATTTTGATCCCACATGCACACTAGCTTGGACTTTGGACCAGTTCAATTTTATGTTACTTGTATTTGAAAGGATGTTATATTTAAAAGATCTTTAGAGGATAATATCCTAATTATCATGTGTCCAAATTGGTGAATAAAGAACGAAAAGTCCAAGCAACATAAGTCAATACTTCAAACTTTTTACAGAACAAATAACTGACAAGAAAATCTTGAAACAGGCATGGTTTATTGACTTCAAGTAGGTCTGCAAATTAAGAAGAAGAAGAAGAAGAAGAAGAAGAAGAAGAAGAAGAAGAAGAAAGAAGAGTTACCTGGAATATGAACTGAATGATAACAAAAATTATTGAGGCTTTTCTATAAAATTGAATCAGGGATTCAGAGACAGATCTGTATTTCAACAAACTACAGATCATGAAGTTAAATAATTATGAAAAATGAATTAATGCACAACTTCACCGAAAACAATAATCTATGCGAGACTTTTTCTAAGGAACTGTCATTGCTTTCATGGACGCTTTTCACTTATGAAGTAAATGATATCCATGATGCAAGTTGCTAGAATGTGCATTGGTCAACTTGCACTTCACTGGTTGAACGCCCTTTCCTTCTTACTTCATATGATATCACTGTGAAAACTTTGTGACCAACTTGTCAACATGATATATAATATCATCTATGCAAGGGCGAAGAGCAGGTTGAGGCTGAAGCATCCAAGTCGCAAAATGGTGAAATTCTTCTGGATATGGTTGTTTAGGTCCAGCTGGCCACTTAATCTGTGCATTTATAATAGCCAATTGCAGGCTTCCTCCTGATTCTCCAAGTGCATACTCGAAAGGGGATACCCCATACCTACAGCAAATGAAAATCAATTACCTAACAAGATAAATAAAACTGAAAAGTTTCACGCCAGAAGATAACAGCATTACAGTGTATTCATCAAGGTATAAAGAGGGACAGTGCATGCCAGACACATGAAACTCCAAAACAAGTTCATTCAAAGACATTTTATGAAGGATATGAAAACCCAAAATGGGAGAGTTTCATCGAATTAGCATCAGAAAACAACAGAGTATACCCACACTTCTGTGATTCTACTGCTTACAATATTGTCAAATTCATTGGCATCACATGTCATTAAGTTACCAACTAATAATTAACATTATAACGCATCAAGTTCTAATAAATGAGCTTATATGAATGGATTGTATGCACGTTACAATTGATTTTATTGTCTAGAGATGCAAGTAAAAGATGTCATGGCAAAACTTTAGATATGCAACAATGGCATTACTACTTTGATTCTAGTCAACTTTTTCCAGGACTAATATTTTCACAAGGTCATTTTTAATAAAGCACATAATGTGTTCCTCCTTTTTTTTTTTTTTTTTTTTGTGCGTGTGTGTTGTATAATGCAGTTATGCTTGCTTGGTGTGAAAACAGATAAGTCATTTTGGGGCACAACCACTTGCCAACAACCAAATCTCAATCAATAAGGTTGGATATAATCATCACTCTTCATGCTAATACCAATAGAAAACTTGATGAAATTATGGCCACTATGTTTTTACCATTATAGAACTTTCACATCGAATACTTTAAATGAACTTCGATTTAGTCAGAAGGAATCCAACAAAAATATTCCAGCTATAAGTATTACCTAAACACTTTGTTTACTATATTTTTTGACAAGAACATGATGAACGATGAAATAAGAATGCAAGAGAAAAGGTAACCGTATGAAAACTAACACTGTATACGTGCATGAATAAGTATTAATTCTTACATTATTGCAAATAATGTGCAACCCAACGACCAAATATCAGTTCTCTCGTCAATATCTGCATCACTTGGGCAATCCCACAACTCAGGGGCTCGGTAAGGTGCTGAACAGTGCTCAGATGCCCATTCCTACATATGGATTATTATTGCATTTAATATCAAGAAAAAATATCTTTTAACATATTTTACGAAGATGAAAAGGTAAATGCATCATAAAAACAATCCAATTATGTATTTATATGTCGCTTTTTTGAGTTTAATAGTATATATGTGTTTGTTGGTAGAACATCAAGCCTACAGATTAAAGCAACAGTTATTTTCCAGCAAAGATGAGAAAGTTCTAGAGAACAGAAATATTAGAAGACTTTTAAGCACTGAAGAAACATAATGGAGAAATAAGCACCTGAAGTTGTAGTGCCTCAGAACGAGATCGAATTTGCTTCCTTGCAGGACAAGCACTCCCAAAATCCATCAATATAGCAAGAGGGCATTTTCCTTTTCTATGGGATAAAAGAACATTACCAGGCTTGACATCATTATGTGCATATGGAGGCTCAAGATTGTGCATGTGCTTAAGTCCTGCACACAACTGCAGAAATAATGCGGTCCAGTCAAAATGCTTACAGACATTTCTAATCAGTTCTGACATTAATGAACCCGAAAATGGAAAAAACTAATTATAGTACACAAAAAGAGAAAACATAGTAACGCCGGTGCTTTATTCTTAATATTTTTTTTATTTTAGTGTTATTTTATAATAGTTATTTTAAGTATTGGATATATTATAGACTGTTAGGTTATTAGTTTTCTTTAGGGTTTAAATCCAGGATTAAGCATAAAACTTTATTTGCAGGAAAGCCTAGTAACTTTACTTGCAAGAAAATCTATTATAAATATGTTACAGCAATAACATTAATATTTTCTTTGAACTAATATAGAAAAGCTAGAAGTTTTCTACAATCCAATGTTTTCTAGAGTTCCAACTTCTTTCGACTCATTTTCTGGTCATAATTCTTCTAATTTACTGTTGTTTTCCTCCTAAACCACATCACGTTGGAATGTCGAAGCCACATGTTGAAGCATAAAGATATGCATCAGATCCACTGATAACAAGTGCCACATGAATGAGAAAATTATTGGAAACCCTTAAAAGTGAACTACAAAAGGAATGGCATCAAATAGTGCAAAAAGATAAGATTGTTTTACTCACCTGCCGAAATATTTGAAGGACATCTGAGGCAGAAAAGAATTCCTTTCTAGCGGTCATAGCTTTGGAATTGTCCAGTAACGTTCCATCCAAATGAACAGGAAATAGTAAATACGCTTCATGATTCCATGATCCTTCTTGTGTAGGCTAGCCAATGAAATCATAATGTTTTAGACAAATACAATCACATGAAAAGTAACTTGAAAGAAAAGCCATGAAGCGAACACACAAGAATCTTGAAAAAAGTTTCCATTAGTTTATGGGTAAATGAGTCAATAAGCTTCAGAAACATTTAAGATGAATGTAACAGATTTTAAGATTAATCAAAATATGAGATCTGCGTGATTACCTTAACAGATATGACAGAGTGATCAAGAAGCGGAAGCAGGTTAGGATGACTAAACAAGGATGAAACACGGATCTCCTCTCGAACCAAATCCAACTGCTCATTATTCTGAATGAGAACTTTCTTAATTGCATAAGTTCTATCATCTGCAAATGCAACCCAAGTTATGATAGTTCTAAAACCAATTTAACTTTACATTGATCCCATGAATACACAATTCTAAAATAAGGTATCCAGCAAATGGCATAACAGAGGTCACCGTCCTTGAAATTTCCCAAACAAAGAAATATTACCAGATCCATTTGAGAAGTAACTCCAGAATATGAAAAAGAAAATGCATAAATCTGAAATCTGATGGGCAATAAGTCAAACCATCATGTACCAAAGACTCGACAATTCCATATTAAGTACAAAATTCTAAGCCAAATGTCCTAGTTCTTACAACAGAAAATGTGAGATCAAACACTCAACTGATCCATAATTTTAGTTCTACAACTCCATTAGGAATGTGATAATCATAGAAAATTCCACTTTGTTTTACTCAACATGAATTACGATCCAAATTTATGAGATCATCAGATTACTATTGAGGTATAGAAGAAAAATGAGGATAATTTCAGATCCATAGTCTAACCTAATCGATAAACCAAAACAAAACCATAAAAGACCATACATGGTTTCAATTTTCCATTGACAAAAGACTTTAAGATCACCAAACTTCAATCAAAGAAACTAGAATGTAAAGAATCCAGACATCCAGTCACAATAAGATGACAAAATCAAGAAAAACATATAGCTGAAGAGAAGATTCAAACTAAATACAGGAACTGAAAGCAATCACCAATTAAGATTTAAAGGAACACCCAGATCAAAAACAAATTATAAAATCCTTAAAAAGATTAAAAGGAGGTATTTTTGAAAGAGAACGAACCAGAGAGATGTGAAGGGTCCTTGACTTTTTTGGCTAAGCCACTGGCCAAAGCTGAAGAGGAATCGGATACGACTTCCTTCACCAGGTAAACATAGGCGAACCCACCTTCACCGAGCTGCCTCACTATCTTGAACCTGTTCTCGTTGATCCAAACGTCCCCTCCGCCATTAACGGCATCGTACAATGCATTCAAACCAGAAAATGAGCACCCCATTGTTTAGCTTTTGCCTTCAACTGAAGAGAGAAAAAATAGATCTTCAAGCTCTCATTTTCTTTTCTTTGGTTTGTTAGAATAAGGGACGTAAAAATGGCCGATCTTGAGAAGTATTTCGTTTAATTAATTAGATTTAAATTTTAAGCTTTTTTTTTTTTTTAGGCACGAGGAATTAAAATGGTCTTCTTAGAAAATCAAGATGTAATGATAAGATGAATTCTACTATAAAAGAACTTATTTGAGAGATGACATAATTTCAAATATAAATAGTAAAATAAATATAAAAATCAAGAAGTTAATTAAGTCGTGAGAGAAAATTGCATTTAATTGAACTTTAAAAGAAAAATCAACTGTAATTTTTTGCTGACGAGAACTATTATTGATGGATTCAATTGTTAATATACAGTGGTTCACAGAAGTTATGGAAATCTAATACATAACATGCTACAAGAATAAATATACTAACATGTCACATCAACATATATTAAAATTTTAAAAAAAATAAAAATTATTACAAATATATATTTAAAATGAATTTGGATAAATATAAATATAAATTTATAAAAATTATTTAAAAATTATAATATGAAATAAAAATTAGAAAAAAATATTAAAAATCGTCAAAATAATATATCACACAAAATATGACAAGTTATTGAAGACTAAAATTAAAGTTAGCACAAATATATATGTATATTACATATATAATGGAAGTCGTGTTTTTAAGAAAAATGGTGGCATAAAGTATGAGTAGTAATTTGACACTTACTATATATATATATATATATATATATATATATTACATTATGATATATTCATGATGTAGATTAACACCATAATTATATGATAAATATATCCCTAAGAAGTTATATGAAAAAATAAATGAGATATTGGTTGAAAGTGTAAAGTAAAGATATTGAAATTTATAGTAAAATATCATATTATTTTATAAAATAAATTATATTATTTTAAAAATATTTATATTATTTTATATCTTTTAAATTAAAAATTTACATACTTAATAAATTTTAAACTAAAGACACCATGGTTTTTAACATCTTTTTACTTTATCATTTTAATAAATACCTCATTTATTTTTAATATCATAGTTTTATAAATATATTTATTACATAATTTTTTTTCATAATTTAGTATATATATGTGTGTCAAATTTTATTTTTATTCTCAATAATGTGCTATATTATATATGTAATTGCCTACTTTAACATTATTTTACAAAATTTTAATAACTTTTTATCAATTTTTATTATATTTTTAATATATTTTATAATTTTGACTTAAAGGATAAAAAAGATTAACACATTCCAAGAGATGATCCAACATAAGGTGGTACGATAATATGAAAAACTAAAGGAGGGAATGGGTAAGATTTCTAGTTCTAGATGAAGAGGAGAGGAAGGTGATGAAAGGTGGTGTTTTGTGTCTATGAGTGGCGATGGTGAAGAAATTTTAGCAAAAGATGGCATTTTTTTATTATGATGCTAAAATTGGCAATGTATCCAAGAATAAATTTAATGTACTTAATGATATAACCCATTTGAATGTGAGGGATTTCTATGAGAAACATGAAGAAAGAATTGAAGCTAAAAATTAGAAAATTTTGAAATTATCTTGAAGTTTTGTTAGTTGTTTTTATATTTAAGTATGTTTTTTTTTAGGGTGAGTTTGGATGGGCGGTGGGGTATAGTACAGTGCATTTAACTTACTTTTTGTCTCACGCTATAATATCGCTACAGTATCTAATCTCACCATCACCATTGTTTTTACACTAACAGCAGGTAAACGTACCACTCATCTAAACCTACCCTTAAAAAATAGTTCTATATTTTTTTTATGACTATTTGCAGTACTTCTTATGGCATGTTTTATTTGTTTTAATGAACAATATAGACATTTATCATAACTTCATTAAACACAAGATCAATGGAAACAAGTGTAAAGTGCTACAATTACATACTATAGTTAAAAATAAAAATAAAAATATTTTTCTCATTTGAGAATAAGTTATACCTACGTTGATGCCATCTAGGATAGTTCAAAACTTATTGAAGGCTTCGAAAGAGTTATGATATTATTATCCAAAGGGATACAATTTGTCTTTGATTTTACTTTATTTTTATTATGTCTATAATAAATTTATTGAGTTTCAAAGATATCCATCTTAATGGATATCATATCGAGACAATGAATAAGAGAAAAAATTATATTCCTATGTATCACATCTATTAAATCTTAAAAAAATCTGTTTTGTTAGGAAGACTATCTACTTTTTTTTTACCAAGTTTATACTATGCACAGATTAGTGCAATTGAGACACATGTTACTACAAATTAGAAGTTTGTAGAATCACATACTTTTACTAATTGGAATGGATGGTTAGGTCATCTTGGATCTACTATGATACAAAGAGTAATCAAGAATTCAACTGAAAAGCTATAAACCCTACGCCTAATTCAGAGACAAGCATATACAAAGCATCACATTAGTCATTGAAGTGACCCAAACGATCGATTGGATATTCAAAATAGGGTTCAAAATAAGTAATAATCATGCAAATTATTATACAAGCATTAGTGGACCATTATAAATGAAAACCAAGTTCAACTAAGCCCTATTATGAAGTTTCAGTGTTAAATGCAGTCAAATAGGAATCAAGGTCTCGATACTTAGGCCAAAGTATTGAAACAAGGTCTAATGTCTCAAGAATTATAACCCCTTGAACCATTTTTTCTTTTTTTTTGTTATTGACTTGCATGTCTCGAGATAATGAGACTGTGTCTTGAGACTTGACCCTCATCCTCCCGAGCTGAGCATGTTATTTCTTGAGCCATGTACCCAAAAATGTATGTTCAAGAAAATATGTTCTATCTATCTCGAGACAAAAACCTAAAAATGCACCCAAAAAATTTGACATTTTAAGGCATGTAATAATGCCTAAAATACAACCTAAATATATTAAACACTGAACTAATACAATATCAACAAGTTATACATATCAAATCAAATCCATAGCATATTAAACCACACTTAGAAACATACTAAATCAAAATTTAGACTCGGTAAAATGGAAGAGTCATATTCCCATATGCATGACATCAACCCTCATTTAATCAATTGAAAAAATGGCTCCATAAATGCTCCAAAAATATTTAAGAATATGTCAAAATATCAAATGACCAAACCATAATGTTGTCAACAAACCATAAAGATAAACTTAGATACCTAATACATGCTATAACTATTTAAAAATTCAAAAAAATCATTACAACTCAATTGATTTTAAGAACTCTTAAAAATAATGTTACACACCTATATAAATTATCTTTGAATAATTTGTAATTTGCACACTGAATAAAAATCCACACGCTGAAATTTCTGCAAAGCAAACTAAACATATATCAATTACAACATATCGGACTCACTTAACATAATGAAATATCATTTAGAGCATCATACATGACAAATGTACATAAATAGAGCTACACTACAATTATATGCTATCGCACATTTAGTCTTATCATACAACATAGACAAAACATAATCATATAATAATAAAATCTCAATCCAAACGAAATTAACAATTTCTCATCTACACTTATGATTTTGTCCAGTTGTAAGATACCATTATCTGAACTTATATGTTGCAACAAAATGGGCATTGTAACACCCCAAAATTTTAAAATTTTGAATTGTTAGAAATTAACAAGTGAATTAATCTAGTTCAGTTGTTAAGTGTTGTGAGTAGTGTGTGAGAGGTTCTAGGTTTGAATCTTTTCCCTTATATTTTTGCTAAATTTTGTCTAAACCCCTAACCTTGAGTATCAGGTCTGAAAATTATTTCTGCGCATCTGTTGACAAGAATGAGTCTGCTAGTTTAGTGGTAAGGCTTCAACTTACCTTTTGGTTTTGTGTTTGAATCTCTGTATGTGCAACATAGAAATATTTTTATTTCCATGCTCTGTGTCACCCCTATGTGGAGTTTGGATTAAATTCAAACTCAAGTTATGTGATGGGTTATCAGAAATCTGGTTAGTTGTTATCATTGTTTTGTTCTTTTTTTTTAAATAAATTAGATTTCCCCTAATTTTCTCCTACTTATTTCACGTTTCCCACACTTCTCTCGTCACTCCCTCTCTTATTTATTTCACGTTAGTTCCAATAAAAGCTTCTCAATTTTTCCTTTTTTTTTTGTCTTCCTTTTCCAATCTTTTTTTCTTTCTTGATTGCTATTCGTTGTGCCATTCAAAATTCGGTGATGGGTGTTGTGATTGTGTCATTTGCATCTCAATTCTTGGGTAAGTATCATATAATATTTTACGCTTTTGGAGATTTCTGTTATCTTTTATTAATTAGGGATTTATGTAGAGTTGTGTTCCACATGTTTAATTGCGTGCGTTTTTTAGGTGGCGATCGCGAGACAATTAATTCTCCAGCAAATTAAGACTTGTGAGGGTGCTGAATTTATTCAAGGGTAAGTGTTTTAATGCCAATTTGGGTCTGTTGTGGTTGTTTGGGTTGATTGTATTATGGTTTGATTGGTATTTTAGGAAAATCAAGAATCATATCCTCTTAATCAATTCTCTTTTGTTGGCCAATTCATTAAGTCAATGATGTTTTTAGGTATTGAAATTTCTGCTATTGGAATCGCATAAAAAATCGCCAAGTGTGTGACTCAATCTCGTAAAAATAGTGAACGATAGAAAGTCGAAAACCCAACTGTCGACGTCACTGTCTGTGTGCCAAGCTGAAAACCCCACTGTCAGTGTGGCAGGCCATGTATTGTGGGCCGCACGTGTATGTGTAGGTTGTGTAGGCCACATAGGCTAAGCCAATTAGGACATGTGGGCCCATTTTCTAGAAATTATCACCTAAGGTCGTTTTGTTCTATAATTCATATTTAGACTCGCCGTAGGATTCATACTGCTTAAATAAGACTTTTAAACATGATATATATTAACATGCTTCTGTATATGATATGATTAAGGTATGTGAATTATATATGTATGATCTGTGTTCTGACAATTCTGAAAGCATGCATGAAACCTGTATATTTAATACCTATTAGTATGTACATGTGCATTAGATTGGGATATGATATGAAGGAGAAAGTGTTGGCAGCTCAATTATCTACCTTATCTGGTGGTTTGAAAGTATATATATCTATTCTTGTGGCTTAACCACGTATATATGCTTCTCGCGGGTCACCACATATTATTATCAGCAGTTTGTCTACACTACTTCTGAAAAGTGACATACACTCACTTATTAGTGTGTGGGGTTGGATGGGTACTTGATACCCTAATTGGTATGTAGGGATGGATGAAGATAGTGTGTAACGGATGAGGGTAGATCTGAATATGTGTCTACTTCTAAACATGATTATGTATCTGCTTCTGCATCTATTTTTGTTAATGACAATATATATGACTTTGTATATGAGCATAAATCTGAGGTATTTTCTGTTAATCTATATGCGACTGATTTGTTATTTGAGATGTGTTACACACTGAGTCGTAAGCTCACTATCTATTTGTTTTCCTCTCAAGTAATCAGTATACTTAAGGCAGGTCAGTGTACCAACAGCTCGGTTAAAATGTGTTTTTTTTTTAAATTTTGTTTGGTTTAAATATTATTTTCCGTTGGACTGGTTCTGGACTTTTTGGGACTATTTTATGTTTTGGACTTTATTTTTCGTTTGAACTGTTTTAACGTTTTTAGAATGTTTTAATTCAAACTGCAATGCGATAAATTTCAAGATCAAATTATGGTTTTCAAAACTCTATTTTAACTCAAGAGTTCCACTGCAAAATTAAGTAATCTTATAAGTGGTTTTCTGAATTTAAAATGAATTAACCAATAAGGTATTTTTCCCTAAAAATGGAAATATTACTTTCAAGTATTTATTTACGAAATATTTTTGATTTTTATGTTTCTGTTTCTCCAAACGAACGTATGTAATTCCTCAAAATTCTGCTATAATGTTTAGGCTGGTATAGGGTGTTACATTTAGTGGTATCAGAGTCTAGGTTCAAAACTCAGGCTGTGATTTTTTGGTTCAAATTTTTATGAAAAATGTTTAAAATAATTTGTTTTTTTATTTATTCTGATAAAGGAGTTTGTGAAAAATTTTCGAGTCTCCGACGCCGATCCTGTGAGTACTTCTGCTTTAGTTATACTTTGTAGTTTAGAAGAACATTGTAATGTTAGAATTACTCTGCTTTAGCTAAAAACTATGATAATTCTTTAAAAAGTGTTTGATAAAATTTTAGACATAAGATTTCTGATAATGAAATTCAACTGATAAATAAAATTCTAAAATTGTAGATAACTTCATATAATGAGTACGCGTAAAACCATGAACGTGGTACCTATAAGTGCGAGGGTGCCGAAGAGGGGCTCGAGTTAAGCCATCTTTGATGGGCAGTATGCCTAATTTAGATACGAGTGGGACTATTGGGACGCCTACTGTTAAGACTGAGTCTCGAGCTTAGACTACTGGGGACAACGTATTGTCATAAGTTATGTTGAAGGTGCTTGAGAGGGTCACTAGAGTCCATACTAGATCTGGTAGCCGAGGGTCGGTAACTCTATGACTCCACTCTAATGGGGCTAAGTTATTTTAGGGTGTCGCTGGGATATCTCCAACTATGGCCGAGTACTGGTTGGAGGCCACCGAGAGAATTATGAACAACTTGAACTGCACCCTCGAGCAAAAATTGAATGGTACAATATCTTTCTTCGTGATGAAGCATACCAGTGGTGGCAAGCTATTGAGTAAGGCACCCAGCCTAAACAGGTGACTTGGGCTTTCTTTCGTAGCGCCTTTTAGAATAAGTATGTGGGGGCGAGATATATTGAGGCTTGTAGGCTTGAGTTTATTAGACTAACTCAGGATAAGTATGAGGCTAAATTCTTGAGACTAAGCAGGTATGCTTGAAGTTTGGTTGAGACTAATTATGAAAAAGGGTTTCAATTTTTAGAATGGACTACGGTATGATACTAACATACTGGTAGCTCCGTAGCAAGAGCGAGTCTTCGAAACTTTAGTGAAGAAGGTAAAAATCATTAAAGAAATTAAGCGCATGGAGCGTGAAAAGAGAGACAAGGAGAGGGGTCAGAATAAAAATAAGTGGGATTCGAGTCATTTTAGTTCTACTCAGCGACCCAAGGAATGGGTTAGGTTTGATGGGCCTTCACAGGTTGAGGCACAAATTGCTACTGTCGGGTGCAGCTTTGTAGAGATTGCGGTAGGCACCATCCGAGCGAGTGTTGGAGGAGGTTATAAGCTTGTCTTATATGTGTGTCTATGGAACGCTATATTAAGAATTGTCATCATCGGGTTAGTCAGATGTAAGCTCCAGCTCCGGGTTTAGTTCAGCTACAAAGAGTAGTTGAACAGCCACGTAGGGGCCACAGACATGCTAGGGGTGGTAATGGTATGGGTCGAGGACAGAAAGCATCGGGCAGAGGTGCTAATCAGATCGACGCGAGACAACCTACATTAGTATATGTGGCAAGGCACCGCGAGGATAGAGATACTGCCGATGTGATAGCCAGTACATTTTTTATTCATTCTATTTTTTATTTTGCATTGATAGATATTGATTCAACCCATTCATACATAATTTGGGGATTCTTGCTGAGGATACTTCTAAGTGGATTTTTGTGATTAGTCCGTTGGAAACTTAAGGTGTTATGTTTTTGACTAATCTAATGGAGTTACATTTACGTGATTTTGATCTGATTCTGGATATAGACTAGCTTGTGGAGCATTGAGTCTATTTGGATTGTGCTACTAAGAGAGTAACTCTGAGATCCAAGGATGATATAGAGATTGTTATGGTTGGTGAGCGTCGAGACTACCTTTCTAATGTAATCTTCACTCTAGTAGCCGAAAAGTTAATCCGAAAAAAGTGTTAACGTTTCTAGCTTATGTGCATGATACGAGTATTGTGGAATCTTCTGTTGAGAGTATTTGAATATTAGAGAATTTTTTGACATCTTTCCTGAAGAATTGTCAAGGTTACTACCGGATAGGAAGGTCGAGTTTGATATTAAATTATTACCAAGAACAGCTCCAGTGTCCATCACTCCTTATCGTATAGCACTGAAGGAGCTGAAAGAGTTGAAAAAGTTGAAATTTTAGCTTTAAGAACTTCTTAATAGAGGGTTCATCTGACCTAGTGTGTCTCCGTGGGGAGCACCAATATTGTTTGTGAAAAAGAAAGATGGTACGATGAGAATGTGTGTAGATTACTGACAGTTCAATAAATTGATGGTAAAGAATAAGTATCTGCTTCCGAGGATCGACGATCAGTTTGATCAGTTTTATGGGGCATTAGTGTTATCAAAGATTGATCTTCATTCTAAGTATCATCAATTAAAGGTTAAAAAAGTTTATCTGCATAAGACTTCTTTTAGGACTCATTATGGGCATTACGAGTTCATTGCCATGCCATTCAGTTTGACTAATGCTCCAACTATATTCATAGATCTCATGAACCAGATTTTTAGCCGTATCTAGATTAGTTTGTCATGGTTTTCATCGACAATATTTTGGTATACTCTAAGACTGAGGTTGATCATGATGAACATCTTAGAGTGGTTTTGCAAATACTCCACAAGAAAAGCTTTACGCTAAGTTGAGCAAGTGTCTAGTTAAAAGAGGTCACTTTTTTGGGACATGTGGTTTATGTCGAGGGTATCTATATAGACCTTAAAAATATTGAGATTGTTCTTGAGTGGAAACAACCTAGGATTGTGTCTAAGATCTGAAGTTTTCTATGTTTAGCGGGTTATTATCGAAAGTCTGTTGAGGGGTTTTCGTTGATCGCAACTCCTTTGACTAAGTTGTTGCGTAAGAACACTCTATTTTTATGGACTGATGAGCAGCAATCGAGCTTTGAAAAGCTCAAATCTGTTTTGACTCAGGCACCTATTCTGATATAACCTAAATTTGGTAAGAAATTTGTTATGTATAGTGATGCTTCTCACATCAATTTTGGTTGTGTTTTGATGTAATATGGTAAGATAATGGTTTACGCATCTCGACAACTTAAGTCGCACGAAGGTAATTATCCTAAGCACGATCTTGAGTTAGTTGCAGTTGTCTTTACATTAAAAATCTAGAGACAATACATGTATGATGAGAGTTGTATCATCTATATTGATCACAAGAGCCTTAAGTACCTCTTTACTCAGAAGGAGTTAAATCTTAGACAACATAGATAAATTAAGTTTCTTAAGAATTACGACTATATTTTTTAGTATCATCCTAGTAAGGCCAATGTTGTGGCTAATGCTCTTAGTCGAAGATCAATGTTTGACTTGAGGGCAATGTTTGTTCACCTAAGTTTGTTTGAGGATGGTAGTTTGTTGGCTGAGTTACAAGTTAAGCCGACTTGTATTGATCAGATTCAGGATAAGCAGTTAGTGGATGGTTCTCTAGTTCTTCAATTTTAGCATGTTGAAGAGGGTAGGACTTCTGATTTTAGGTTGAATAGTGAGGGTGTTATGTGTTTCAAAAGTCGAGTTTGGGTGCCTAATGATGCTGAGTTAAGCCAGTCTATTTTGCAAGAAGCGCATAGTAGTCCTTATGCTATGTACTCTAGTGAAAACAAAATGTTTCGAGATATTCAAGAGTTGTACTGGTGGCCTGGTTTGAAATGAAAGGTAACCAACTTTGTTTCTCGTTATCTAGCGTGTCAGCAACTTAAGATTGAGCACCAACTGCCTTTGGGTTTGCTTCAATCCATTAAGATTCCTATTTGAAAATGGGAGCGTGTAACTATGGACTTCGTTAATGGGCTACTTTTGACACCCACTAAGAAAGATTCTTTTTGGGTTATCATGGATCGGTTGACCAAGTCTACTCATTTTCTTTCAATTAGAACCGATTATTTTCTACAAAAGGTAGCGAAGCTATATATTTCTAATTTTGTTAAACTGCACAGAGTTTCGATATCGATTATTTTTTATAGAGACCCTCGATTAACGTCTCAATTTTTGAAGAAAGTACATAAGGCGTTGGGTACTCAGTTGGATATCAGTACTATATTCCATCCTCAGATGATGGAATTTGGATATTGGAGTATATGCTACAGAGTTGCGTTATCGACTTCGACGGTAGTTAGGAGGAGTTTTTGCCACTAGCTGAGTTCACGTATAATAACATCTTTCAGTCCAGTATGTAGATGGCACCTTATGAGGCTCTTTATGGTCATAAGTGTCGTACCTTTGTGTTGGACTAAGTTAGGTGAGAGGCAGATTACAAGTCCTGATTTGGTTTCTGAAACTAAGGACAATGTTAGATTGATACAGGATCGTCTTAAGGCAGCTTCTGATCGAAGAAGTCTTATGTGGATATGAAAATGAGAGATATTGAGTTTACTGTGGAAGATCAGGTTTTCCTTATGGTATCTCCGTAAAATAAGGTCTTTCGATTTGGATGTAAGGGCAAGTTGAGCCCTAGGTTTATTGGGCCTTATCGGATTTTAAAACGAGTTGGGTCAGTCGCTTATCAGTTAGAGTTACCTCCAGAGTTAAATTGTATACATGATGTGTTTAACATCTTTCTATTGAGGCAATATCAATATGATCCATCTCATATTGTATTTGTTGAGGAGATTGAGGAAAAACCAGATGTGACTTTTGAGGAAGAGTTAGTTCAGATTCTGGATTGAGAGGTTAAAGTCTTGAGGAAAAAGACTTTCCCGTTGGTTAAGGTTTTGTGGCAGAATTATGGTACAAAAGAAGTCATTTGGGAGTCTAAGGACTCGATTCGATAACAATACCCACATCTGTTTGCATTAGATAAATTTTTAGGCTAAAATTTCTTTTAAGTGGGGAGAGTTGTAACACCCCAAAATTTTAAATTTTTGAATTGTTAGAAATTGACAATTGAATTAATTTGGTTCAGTGGTTAAGGGTTGTGAGTAGTGTGAGAAAAGTTGAGGGTTTGAATCATTCTCCCTTGTATTTTTGCTAAATTTTGTCTAACCCCCTAACCTTAAGTATCAAGTCAAAAAATTATTTGTGCACATTTGTTGAAAAGAATGAGCATGTTGGTTTAGTGCTAAGGCTTCAACTTACCTTTTGGTCCTGTGTTCGAATCCCTACGTATGCAAAATGGAAATATTTTTATTTCTATGCTCTATGCCGCCCTTATGTGAAGTTTGGATTAAATTCAAACTCAAGTTATCTGAAGGGTTATCAAAAATCTGGTTAGTTGTTATCATTGTTTTGTTATTTTTTTAAACACATTAATTAAAAATTAAAAGATTTCCCCTAATTTTCTCCCACTTATTTCACGTTTCCACTTCTCTCCCCATTCCCTTTATTGTTTGTATCACGTTAGTTCCAGTAAAAGTTTCTTAATTTGTTCTTCTTCTTTTCTTCTTCCTCTTCCTCTTCCTTTTTCAATATTTTTTCTTTTTTAATTACTATTCATTGTGCCACTCATAATGCCTAATTATCCTTTTATGAGAGGATAGCATTCGGTTTCTTGGTCAATTTGTCTATTTTTTAAATAATTTTATTATAGATTCGATCATATTTATTTTTTTGATACAATACCTAGAATTACCCATAGTTCCTTCCAATTAGCTCAACCCAAATGCCCGCTCAAAAAGTAGGAGGGCTTCAGCAAAAATATTGGTTCAAAAAATTGGTTTGAGCAAAAAAATGAGACCCCGTATAGGGTAAGCTTTTTTTGAACCAGGCTTTACCCGAATTTGCAAAAAAAAAAATCATTGTTTTGCTATTGTTCTGCTGTCATCTTACTATTATAGTCCTACTATTTTATTATTATTGTTTAGATATTGTATAACTGTTGTTTTATTGTTAATTTTACTACTATTTTTATAACACCCTTTACCCGTATCAGACACCAGGACAGGGTTCAGGGCATTACCGGACTTAAACGTAAACATTCATGCAGAACCGGACCATAAAATTTCATCCAATTTAAAATCATTCTTACACATGTTCTTCGTCCCTTATACGAGCCTACGAGACCCAAAATGTACTTTGGAAACAATCCGAGACCAAACCGAAAACTTTAGAGAACTTAGAAAATTTTTCACTAAAACAAGGTCACACGCCCATGTGACTTGGGACACGCCCGTGTGGGTAAGCCATGTGGTCACACACGCCCGTATCCGAACCTGTATGAAAAACATTGAGTATTCTGTTTATGACGTCATCATCCAAATGAAACCACACGGTCAAGCCACACGCCCGTGTGCTAGGCCGTGTGACAAATTAAATTCTTGTAAATTAGGTGTAGACTTCATACGCCCTTGACACACGCCCGTGTCCAAGGCTGTGCCGTCCACACGACTGAGAAACAAGCCCGTGTACTCAGCCCATGTTGAAGTATTTTTCATTTCGAAGCTAAACTAGTTTTCGCACAGCCTAGTACACGCTCGTGTTCTTGGTCGTGGCCTTCACACGACTGAGACACACACCCGTGTGTCTGCCCGTGTGCTCCATACTGGGTATTTTGTTTCTTAAAAATTAAGGTGCAGGGGACACATGGCCTGTTCACAGGCGGCTGACCGTGTGTCACACACATATCCTGTTCACATGAGGCTGACCATGTGTCACACACGGCCTAGACACACGCCCGTGTGTCTACCCGTGTGAACAATATATAGGTTATTTACCAAGCCAATTACCATCCTAAGACATAAACACACAAGCATCAATGCATTGTCATAATTCATAGCATTTTTTAGCACCAAACATGTCCACAACTAAGACATCATCTCCTCATTTTCATGACATATATAACATATTTAGCCCATCACATACTCAACAATTCAAAACATACAAATTACCATATCTATGGAATGCATCATCATGCGATTTTACTTATAATCAATATTAGCCAATACCAAAGGGCCTTATACAAAATGAATCAAGTATCATCATAAGCCAACATATTTGGCTGAACCAATATGACATATAACAAAAAGACCAAGTCCTTATACATGCCATACTAAAAATGTTAAGACTAGCTATACCCAAATATTCCAATTGATAGTGTGATCGAGTCTCCGACGTCCTTCGATCCTAGAGCTAACTGGGCGATACTATAAGAAAAATGGAAAAGAAAGGAGAGTAAGCGTGAAGCTTAGTAAGTTTGCATGTAAATAATAAACAACATTAATCATGCAATATCATACACATAACATAAATATGACTTGTCATAATGTCATCAAGTATCATAGATACATCTTAAATCATGTCATTCACATAGTGAACAATAAAACTCATGCTCATGATATCCTTCATTCACTTCTTACTGAGAACTCGCTGAGTCATAATCTCAATGTTTAATGAGCTTCGTGTACATACCTGTACCCTTTCAACATGTTCATACCTCGTCATTTCTTTGACATAGTCATTGAGTTACTCGTTGAATCGCTTAGGATACTAAAGGATACTTGGGAAATCTCATATACATAGCAAGATACCAATGTCATATCCCAGATATGGTCTTACATGGAATCACATATCGATGCCGATAGTCTAGCTATGGTCTTACACGATGCCTCATATCGATGCTAGGTCCCAGATATGATCTTACACGAAATTTCATAACGACGCCATATCCTAGATATGGTCTTACACGTAATCACATATCGATTCCATATCCCAGATATGGTCTTATACGGAATCTCAATAACCTAATGTCAGGACATTTGTCTCCTATCTATTCCTAAGATTCAACTGGGATTTCGGGATATCAAAACTTCGTTACAACGTCATTGATTCATCATTAACCAGTCACATAAAAACAATTACACAATTCATGCAATATTAAAGTATTGAATACGTAATAATGAAATGTTGCATTATTTACCCACAAACTTACCTCGGTACCAAAATATGACTAACTATTCGATTTAATCCAAAAGCTTGTTCTTTCCTCAGTCTAGATCCAGACTCCGTTTCTATTGATCTATAATAGCAAATTTCACTTATTTATTTATCACATTGCTCAAAACAGCCCATAAATCATACTTTGGAAAAATTACAATTTTGCCCCTAAACTTTCACATATTTACAAATTAGTCCGTAGGCTCGTAAAATGATTTTCATTTGATTTTTTTGTACTTTAAGCCTAGCCAAACACATTTCATGCTTATAACAGCCCACATTTTCTTTCAAATCAGATTTTTACTACTTATTTTATAACTTTTACAAATAAGTCCTTTTTAGGTGTTTTCATGAAAAATCACCTTGTAAAAGATGTTTATCAGACATCAAACTTTAATATTCCTTCATTAAACATCAAAATACATACATGTCACACATAGGTAAATTTTTGAACATGAATCCTAGCTCAAAATAATGGTAAAAATAGCTAGATCGGTTGATAACAACTTCAAAAATGCAAAGAACATTAAAAACGGGGCTAGGATGCACTTATTATTGAGCTTGAAAGTTGAAGAAAACCCTAGCTATGGTGTCTTATAAAATTCAGCTATGGTGAGGAAGATGGACACCAATTTTGCAATTTTTGTAATTTAGTCCTAAAAATCAAATTGGACTCTTATTCACAAAATTTCTTCATGAAACTTTCACACAATCATCCAAACATGTCATGGACCTCAAAACAATCATAAAACAAATATTTCTACTTCAGATTTGTGGTCTTGAAACTACTATTCCGACTAAGCCCTAAATTAGATTGAACATGTATCATTTATAAATATATTTTACATAAAAGGATATAAATATAAGATGATGTTGAATTAATGCGCAAACTTTTTATTCTCGTAATAATTTATGAAAAAAAATCTAAATAAAATAATGAGTTACTAAATATGGTTTTCAACAACTAACTCCATTATTGTTTTTATTTCGGCTTTTGTTTGTCAGTTGCCGCGGCTGCAAAAGATGATCACTCCAACAACATTGGTGACTTTGAAGATACTGATATAAAAAGTGATTCAAGTCAAAAGGTTGAAGCCAAATATCATACAAACTGAATGTTTAATTAATGCATAAACTTTTCACGCTCACTAACAAATTTTAAAAAAATTTCCTCTAAATTAAAAATATAATATAATATAATATAATATATTCCTAGATATGGTTCTCAACAATTAACTCCATCATTGTTTTTGTTTTTGTTTATTAGTCATTGCAGTTGCAAAATTCAGATTAACATTCCATCAACATTGGTGAAATTAAAGATAGTGATATAAGAAGTGATTCAAATCAAAAGGTTAAAACCACACCAGATATTACAAAAATTGGATGTTAATGTAATGCATAAACCTTTTCATGCTCACTAACCAAATTTTAAACAAAAATAAAATAATGAGTCACTCCAATAAAATTGGTGACGTTGAAGATACTGGCCTGAAAGAGGTTCTAAGTCCAAAGGTTAAAACCAAATATTAGAACCTGTTTCTTCCTTCTTTATTTCTTATATGAAGATTTTTTTATTTTATGTATATTTTATTGTCCATATTCAAAGTTTATGGTGACTTCTACCAACAATGTCATCTTTAAAGTTCAAACATGTCTTTTTTTCTTAAGAGTGCAATGTACCTTACTACTTCATTTAATACTTGTTGGTACTCTTCTTTTTTTTTTTTTAAGTATAAAGGAGGTTGAACCTTTGTAGTAAAAGAATAAGATAGATTGTTGATGCTAGGATTCGTATCCAACATCTTCTAAAATCACGTTTCAAGTATGATGCATAAATCTACAAATCTATTACGCTAAATCTTAGGTTTAATTATTTTTTGCTTTAATCATTAAAAAAAACTTAACTTTTTTAGGTAAAAATAAAAAAGCTACACTATTGAAGTCAAAGAATATGATAAGAGATTGTAGATGATAGGATTTGAATACCATATATGTTAAACTAACCTTTCAAGTATGATTATATTAATCAACTATATTAAATCTTAGATTTAATTGTATCTCGCCTTGATAATAAACCAAATACTCCTCCTGTTACATGCAATTATGCATGACTAACACTCAACTGATAATTACAATCATCATAATTATCAGATTCTGTAATTTAGATATTTAGATTTTAAGTATATTAACTACTGAATACTGATAGTTCCTACTCTCTCTCTCTCTGATCAATGGATAGGCTTGGATCTTGCCCATTGCCTACTTTGCTATAGAGATTCTATCAGCAGTTTTCGACCAGCTTGCTTCAGAGAATAAGCCGGAATATGCTTTGGCAGCAATGATAATGGCTTTCATAGGTTTGCTTGGATGCACAAACGAGCTAGCTTATAAGGGTGGAAAGGAAAAAGCCAGATGGAGGTGGTATAAGGAGACACCATGGTTTTATTGTCCAACAGCTACTCCAACTAGTTATAGGCGTTTCGGTAGCTTTGCTGAAATAATCAATTTCAGCAACTCTGGCTTATGTCTGTTTTAGTCTGCATGCTCGTAATCCCATCAAGTTCTCCTTTCGGCCAGTTACATTTGTCTCTGGTCCATTGTTCTCTCAATTTCTAAAGGATCCAACTCCGAAGGTGACCGCACATGCTTATGAAGATGAAAACGCATAGCTTTTAATTTTTGCACGTATGGGTTTCATTCATACATGCAGATTTGCTTTAGATTGTATACCGCCATGGGATTTACTTCGGATGAATGATTCTTGAACTTTTTGGCCACTTGTTTACTTTACGAGATCCAGGTACGATCTGTTTCTCTCAAGTAAAAAAAAAAAAGGAAATGAAAAGCATGCTTATTTGATGATTTAAAGGGCCCCAAAATCCTACAAATTTGCATTTCTGATGTTTGATAGATTAAGATCCTTCAATTAACTGCGTCTTTGATTATATTTGTTCAGTTTCTAGGCAATTTAACGTAGTAGTAAATGGCAGCATGCTACACAATAGCAACAAGTAGTAAAGCATATTTCCCCCACTGGAAGTAAACTACGAGGATGTCAATATCAAATGTTATAATGACAACTTTTTTGTTAACTTAAAACAGAGGATGTGAGCTCAGATACATCCTCTACAATGTGGCTATAATCTGCTTTTAACTTTTCTTGTTCCTCGGGACTTAGTTCCCCTTTTGTGGGCTTGGTTAGCACCAGAACACAGCATGTCGGTCTCTTGGTAGACCCTGCAGTTGCAAGATCCTAAAATGGCAAAAACAAACTAATAAATCAAACAGGGTTTCATCAGAGAAAAGCATTATAGCTCATTCCACCCCACAAAGGGTCTTATGTTGTGTTTCACATTTTTAGGGTTAAAAAGTGTAGGAATTCAGATTCAACTTTACGCACAGGCAAAGAACCACGAGTCTTTTAATCAAGCACATAGAAATTCAGGGTCACATAAATGAATGAGCTACCTGGAAAGCCTTACACCATTCCAAACCCACTTACGAAAAGCTTTGCAATCATATTAACTGTAAACAAAATTTCCAAATTTAAAACAATTTTGTGATAGAAATATTCCTAATATATACATGGGCAGAGACTCATTAGAAAACAGTAAATCCTTAACCAAAATGTTTCAAGTGCCACAACCCTTCAATTTTCTGGGTATAACAATAACCATGTTTACTACGAACTCGATAAAAAAATTGGTTAAATTTTAAGTCCTCTTTTTGTAAGGGTGACTTAGGATTCTATGGTTTTTAATGGCCAAGCAGGACAATCGTTTCAATTATGCATCAAATTACATATAAAAGAGAGAGGAGGTCCAAGCTTACCTCTTTTGAGGGAACATAAACATAGGGAATGTCAGCCTCTTCACACAGGATTGGAACATGAGTTATGACATCAATGGGAGATATATTTCCAGCAATAACACATAACCTGCATGCAGCAATTGGAGGGTACATGATTAAACATTCCCACGATAACATTTGACATTAAAACCATTCCCCTAAGTTCAAATCTTTGGTTGAATCAAGAAAGAATGCCCTATCAGCAGCAATATCTTAAAGAAAACAAGTAATCCTAGAGAAATGAAATAGTTATTCATTTAATTATTTTTTCTTTTACAAAAGTCCTTCAATAGTGCATTAATTGGCAACATGAGGCCTCCATTAAGTATTTGAGGTTCCTACTCCACTATGCTTAATATTATATATGAAGTAGCCTTAGACTTCCAATCCCCTGACAATGTGGCATATTTCTCAGTTCAAGAAATTTATTTTATTTTTATATCTATCCAAATTGAAAACAAACATGAGAGCACAAATTTGATTAAAATTTTAACAAACAGAAGACATGAAAAGCCATACATAGAGGTAGATTTGAAGTAATATATAAAAAAGAAAATACCCCTTATGACCACGCCGAATACTTTTAACTACTTCCTTTACTCCTCTCTTCAAACACTTGTGCTCAGCGGCTACAACAATGGAAAAATATATGTCATCTTAGAAAATTAAGGGGAAAAAAAGACAACCTATTAACAATTCAAACAGAATTTCACCAACATATTTATACACCATCGAAAACCCATCATGCCAATCACAAAAATTCCACCATTAGAGCTTTGGGTATTTTCTCTTGAAAGAAATAAAAAACACAGGTAACATTGAACCATCAATAAAAATCAAAACCCATAAACCTCAAAGTTCAAGAATATTTTATTTGATGGACGATTTCAGAGCAAGAAGAAGAAGAAGAAGCTAAATGCATGAAAATAGGAAACCTTTGCGGACAAACTTGAGGGTTTTCTTAGAGAGCTTTTTGCCAGCGAGGGGCTTTGCAATGGGTGAAATAGCTAACATCTTCTTCCTTTCCTTTTCCTTCTGTTGACTCTTCTCTGCTTCGCTATCACTTCCCATTTTCTATCTCTTTTCTCTTTCTAAATAGAGCACTACAAAGAAGACAACAAGACTTTATAACTATTTGAATGTGAAAGAAAGCTATGGCGGAAATTAGGGTTTATGCATCTTCAGCATTTAAGGGTTTAAAGCCAGCAATGGATTTTGTAATTGGACAAGCCCACATATCTCCTCTATAAATGGGCTTGTAACTTGTTTTTCTTTTTTAAAGGAACACTTAAAAAGTTTTAAAAGAATAATTAATTAAAAATTTTACAACATAAATTTATTTTTCACCCAATATTGTAGTTAAATTCTTATACGGTACCATCATATATACTATATTTTTCTCTCAAAATAGATTTAACTGGATTTTTAATTAAATTATCATTCCCGATTAATTTTTAAAATGTCTTTATATATATATATATACACACTAATGACTTCCAATACTAGAGGACCATAACATAAATAATTGTAGATATAGGTGTACTTTCCTTTTTTAGATTCTCGAGACAATTTGATCTATGTCCAATATTATCCTAACCTTCACACCCATTAAGGATAAGATGTCCTATAAAAAAAATCTCCTTAAAAATCTCTTACAAATGTATCTTGACTTCACCATCCTCAGAACCTTTTGCCAATATTTGATTTATGATACGTTGTGGTCTTCACCATGAAAAACCACTTATCCATTCTACTTTTATAGAACTGAAGAGTCAATATTATTTCGATTAGACTTAAACGACGAGGAAGTCATTTTGTACTTTTGTTTGCTTAAAGTCGATAACCTTTGCTAGAGTTATATGTTTTAGTTGTGGCTTTATATTGTAATTTAATAGTAATTTTTTTATACAGTGGACTTCTAAGTTTTGTGGTTTTACTCAGGAGAAATTTTTTTAGGGGTTAAAATTAAAATTTAATTTCTATGATAGTAAAAATATAATTTTATCATTTGAATAGTTTATATTTTTATAATTTTTAAACGATTAAATTAAAATTTTATCATTTTTAGGGGGTTAAAATATAATTTTACTATTATTAATTTAAATTTTTAAAAATTTAAAGAGGACCAAAAAATGTAAATTTTCTATTTTAGGGGGCCGTGTCCTTGTCAGCCCCTTGGCTACGCTCTTGAATTTACCTTTTATTTTAAAGGAATTTTTTATGTAAAAATTGTGTTTTGATTCATTATTTTTGTTTATAGTGTTGTGGTTGATTTACTTTGATAATTGATATATTTTACATTGGATTTGTTATAATGACTAAATTTATTTCTCGAGAGCGAAAGAACACCAATTGAACTTCTATCATATTTTGTGGGGCTGGATTTCATCCCAACAAATATATAGCAGTAAAAATCTTTTGGGAGTAACTATCATTGCTTTGCTTTTCAAAAGCATGTTTAAGGTAAAAAATACTTTTGAAACTATAAACAATACTAACAGGAAAATATTTGAAAGAAAAATTGCTTTTGAATCTAAATACAAAAGCTATAGTCGGTAGTTTTTTGGTTTGAAAAATAATTTTGGAGTCAAAATAACATTTTTTAGCCATTAATTTATCATTTGATGTGGTTTTTTTGTTGTAAAATTTATATTAGGTGTATAATTATATCATTTTTGAAATTTATTTTAAATATATAATATTAAATATTTAAATTTGTAATAATTATATTTTAATATATAAAATATAGTAATTAAATTTCATAAATAATTAATATTAAATACTTAAAAAATATTTAAAATTTAAAATTTGTATATCAAAATGAATTATATTTTTATTGAAATTTATAAAAATAAAAACGTTTTTACATATAGACCTAGCTGTGAGTGTAAAAAACAATTTGGCTAAATGCATTTCTTAAAGTACCAATAAAAGCCAAATGCAGATAGTAGGTATTCTCAGGCAAGAGAATTGAACTTCTAATGGAAGCTTCAAAATAAAACAAACAAATTACAGCAATCATAATAAAAAAAGGTCTAAAGTCTCTAATGGTTTCCCTCCTGCATTTGTTGATTTCTCTTGAAGGACAAGAGTTTCTGGAGGCGCATTTGTTTATAGAACCTGGTTATGAATAAGTCCGCAACGTGATCGATCTCGTCTTCCAAACTGAAATCTTCCCCTTCTTCTTTCGACTTCTTCACCATCTCGATCACCGATCCGCTTTCAGCCTCCGCCTCTAACTCCAGCTCCTTTTCATCAAACAGATAGTGGGTCAAATCAGGGTACTTATCATCATCAGCCACCTGAGCATCATCATCGTTGTATTGAAATGGAACAATGGCTTTGCTTTCTTCGTCTTGGGGGTCATTTTCCTTGTCCCCGAGGAATCCATGGATCTTTTTGGAGATTGGACCCAGCAACACCGCCTTCTTGTTCCTCATCAAAGTGAGGATTATAAGGCGGGCTTTGGAAGCACTAGTTTTGCCCTTATCCACCATGGATTTGGCTTTGGCAATGGAACTGACCAACACAGAAGAGACTACCTGTTTTAAGAAACCAGATGCCTTGTTCTTCATGATTTAAACTGAAAGGTGCTGAATATATATTTTTCTCTTCTTGCAATAAGATATAAGAAAAGAGCATTGGCATTTGATTGATATATATAGACTTGGAAAAGGAAAGTTCCTAGTGTGTGCTTTTGCTTTGCAATTTGCAGCTTTTGCTTTGGAAGTGGGGCGGTGAAACTTGGAACTTTAAAGAGCATGGGAGAGAACTCAGGGTTAAGGTAATCAAAACTTCTGAGGGCAGTAATCTCACGTAACTCAAACATGTGTCACAAATCTATTGGCCGTATGTTGGAGTTATGTCTGACACCCAAATCTTTACTAGTAACTTTTCTTTCTTGCATGATGAACACATTATTCATTTGGCAGTATGGCCTAGGACGGACCCATGAAACATCAGGGAAACCAACAACGATACATGCTTTGCACGACCACACAACAGAGCAGCAGTACGAAGCAGCTTAAAAGCTTACCCCCCACATAAAAAAAAAAAAAAAAAAAGTATTTGATATCAATTAGCAGCATGATCTAGATGGATATATTACTATAATGGATTTAAATTGCAGTTGCATTCTCGATCGCGTTATATTTATTACAGTTGCAGACATAACGGATGCTATTACAGTTACAGCGGATATCGTGGTCATGAATTTTTTTTAAATTCGCACAACTTATTCTAAAACATAATAATTATAATTATAAAAAGTCACTTTTAATTATTTTTAGAGTGTTTTCTATCACTTATAAACTTTTATTAATATGATATGAGAATACAACTTTTATAATCATTAATTATTTTTATATTTATTTACAAATTTTCTAATAATGTTATATTAACTAATAATAAAGTAAAAAAAAGAAAAGAAATATTAAACATTCATCATATTTAATAAGTTTGAAATTTTTTATAGATAAAATAATTAAAAATTCATACATGAGTGGTGTCTTTAATATTTATTGACAACTTTCATGATGGTGAAGATATCAAACTTTTATGCTGCAAAATGAAAAAAAGGAATGTATAGATTTTCATTAATTATTCCTATTTCTTACCACTTATTCTCATTCTACTTTCATATATAGTTAAACATGCTTTGATTCTTAATTATTTTTTCATAAAATATACTCCATTCATTTATCTAAAGATATATAAATGTTTTAATATCATTAAAATTAAAAACATTAACAAAAGTTTTCTTTAAAAAAAAAACATACCTTTCAAATAGTGGTAGTGGTACGATTTAGTTTTTACCAATTAGTGGAATGACGAGGAGGACCAAATCTTTCACCTTTACTTTCTTAGCATTATTGACTTGATTCTCTTGGCCTTTGTCCAAAAATATATCCAAAAAAAAGTAACATTTTCACCTTGGTTTTCATATAATTGATATGGAGGATATATTTAAGGAGAAGGATACATGAGAGACGGAGGTGGTGATACATTGTTGGTGGAGGATGCATTTGAGGCTAGTATGGCACATCATAATTAGGAAATGGTGGATAATAACCATATGGTTGTGGATAACCATGTGAAGGTTGAAAATATTGTAATGGGCCAATTTAGCCCGGGCACAAAACCAAAAATAAACAGAAATAAAATGTCCAAATAACAGTCCAATCCATTTACATAACCCAAAACCCAATACATACCAGCCCAAATTTTACAAGCCTGAAAGCCCAAAATAAACAAGAAAATTTTAGGGTTTTAGAAAACCCTAACTTCAGCCGCTGCCGCTGCCGCAGCCTCCATATACCAGTCATCACACCACCATCAACGCGCGAATCCCGTCGTTCATGCCTGCAATAACAACAATATAGCAAAAATCATATTTGTATTTTAGATTTTTTTATTTACTCCGGCTATAAAAGTCGAATGAAATCGATGTAAAAGAGAGGAAGTTCTTCAAATAAAAATAAACACAATAGAGATTAAACACTAAAAGAAAGAAGAATCAAACACAAAATCATATCAGAGATTTAAGGGGTGATTTATTTTTATTTTTTATTTTATTTTATCTTTTTCGAATTTTTTTAACTTTTATATACATATATATATATATATTAAAGGAAAAGAAAAAAGCTTACCCTCGTTAATCGCCGAAAATCGGTGACTTTTGGAGTTCTGGCCACTGTGCACGGCGGTGGTCCGGTGATCGGAGAGGGGGGCCGATCAAATTGCTTCAGAGAAAAGGAGTGTTTGTTTTTTGGAGAAAAGTAGGGAAAATGAATTTTTTTCAGCAAAATTTTAGCTTATATAATACCCCTAAACGACGCCGTTTTGAGAGTTGGGTTTAGAGGCCAAAACGACATCATTTTGAGCCTATGACCTTGACCCGACCCTCTCCAAGAGGAGGATCCGCGTGTTTTTCTTTGATGGACTAATTGCGCTCCAGGCCCTTCCATTTTTTATAGTTTTATAATTAAATTTCTTTTTATTTCTAATTTGGCCCTATAATTTTGCTTTGGTTCCATTTTAATCCCGCGTGTTTTGGACGGCGGGGATATTTTCTTCTTTAGTCCCTCCGTGTTGTACGCGCATGCAATTTGGTCCTTTTCCTCTTTATTTATTTTTGATTTTGCCCCAAATTCTACTTTAAGGTCAATTTAATCCTTTTTGTTATTTTTTCTATTTTATTTTCAAATTAATGGTTTTTACTGTTATTTTATTCTTATTATCATTATTATTGTTAGTATTACTATTATTATTATTTTCAACTATTTTATGTATTATTTGTTTATTTATTAGTATACTATTAGTTTTTTTTTTTCATATATTATCAATTGCAAATTTTTTATTTTATAAACCATTTATTTTTAAGATGTTTTGTATATAACTTGTTTTAAATTCCTTCTTACATAATATTTATTTTTAAACTCATTCATTTATTATTACTTTATATATTACTTATTTTTCATTTTTATTTTTTTCATATATTATTTATTTCAAACTTATACATATATTACCTACTTTTATTTTTATATATATAATTCATTTTTAAATTGTTTTGTATATGGTTGATTTCAAATTTATTTTTCTCTTATTATTTGTCAAATTCATTTATTATTATTTATAAATTTTTTTACATTTTATTTATTTTAATTTGCCTTATAATTTTTTTATATACTCTATGTTTTAAATTCATTGGTCTTTGATTATTGATGTTAGTATTTAAATAATTGCCATTATGTGCTCTATAAACTATTTATTTGTATTTTCATATTGCCATTTTTCATCAATATTTTTTACACATCGTTTTAATATTGTGTCAATTTTCCCCAAATTCAAAAAGAAAACTTTTAAAAATAAGGCAATATTCGGTATTTTGGAGCTTTGAGAAAATCGTGCTCTAACTTACTAAGTTTCGATTTTTCTCATTGAATCTAAATAACCAAATACCCATTTTTTAAAAAAATACATGAGTTTCAAATAAAAAGCCTATTCTCGTGGGCTTAGAATATTGTGTCCTAATTTATTGGATGTGACGTTTTATTACTTCGAGACAAGAGAGTCTTAACATTCATTTCGATTTATTCAAACACTTCTTAAATAAAAAGGATCGTGTTTTAAAATATTTTCAAATTTTTTACCTTAAGACATTAATCAATCAATTAGGTACCAATTTTGGGCGTTACGAGGGTGTTAATCCTTCCTCATGCGTAACCGACTCCCAAATCTATTTTCTCAAATTTCGTAGACCAAAATCATTATTTTAATAAATCAAAATATTTTATTAAAATGATCAATCTCAAGGTGACCTGATCACACCTTGAAAAAAGATTGGTGGCGACTCTATTTTTCGTTTTTTTTAAAAGTCGATTCCTATTATTCAAGATAAACCAGGTTTCGACAACTTGGCGACTCCACTGGGGACAATAAGAGAGTCAGGTCGTAAATTGATTATTTTCTGTCCTTTTGTCGAAAATTGAAAATCTAATTTGAAAATCTACGATCCTTTTTTATTGCATTCATTTGTGTCATTTCATATGTTTGTTGTGGTTAGAGTCTCGTAGAATACTATTGCATTGCATTGCATGAGCATTTGGTTACACCTCTTAAGTGGGAAACTACTCCTTCGTGAGGTTTTCACCTCCACATGGGCTAGTGGATTGCTTCCGGGATACATCCGTACTTATGTCTTCGTGAGATTTTCATCTCCGTGCAGCCATAGGGAAATGTATTCCCCTAAACTGAACTCGGTCTGTATGAGCCTATAATGGGTGAGGATCAAGGAATCTGCTGGTTCGGGTACCTCAGCTTTAGAACTGAATCGCATATAGAGAACCTAAGAGCCTGCTTTGGGTAGAGCCGCACTGAACCCTAGTGGTCATTTGGATGGGTGTTCTATTTTGTTATTTATTTCTCTTGTGCTAACGTGTTTTCTTTTTGATTGCATTGCATTCTTATCATAAAAAGGAGGTGTTGATTCAAATTCGATTGCTAATAGAAGAGCTTGTCATGGAAGACGAATTTCTTGATAAAGTGAAATATAATACGGCCGTCCGAATATGGTCCGAGTAAACACAATGAGAGAAGGCTGATAATCCGTGAAGGAATACATGACTTTATTTTGTTGCCCGAGGATTTAAGCCGACAAAAATTATTCGAGAGTTGTCACATCTTGACCTTCTTAAAAGAACTAGCGAGTATCGCGAGGATAAGTGAGCAATGAGTCGCAGCCCAGATCAAGCAAAAGGCATCTATTGGAAAGTTCACGAAATTTGACCTTCATACCCGGATACGAAGAATGGGATCGATGTCTTTGCCTGAAATATGAGGACAATGCCGTATATGTAATCTGTTTTATGTAAATAAATTTGTTCTTTAGAAAAGTTGTTCTAATGGAATTGAATTCAGAATCAATGCCTCTCTTTCTTCTTGCATTTGTTTCATGCATTTGCATTGCATTTCGTCATATACATTAGATTTTTATAAAATTACCCTAATTAAGTAAAATTTTTTTAGTTAACCTAGGAATCGACAAAAGTCTACTGACTAAGCATCATTACGGTACACAAAAAAAGACAAAAGATATGGACCAGATGTTGGAAAGACTAGAACAATTTCAAAGAGAGATACAAGACCAGTTACAAATGCAAATGCAAGAGCAATTGGCCAAGATCCAGCAAGACATGAGGGACTAAATGCCAGAGTCCTAAAGAAATATAATGGATTGGGTTAGCAGCTAAATGGTACAATCAATTGAGCCGTGCTAAAATCAATTTATGGAAAGACTTAGCACAAGCTTTTATGAAGCAGTATAGCCATGTAATAGACATGACACCCGACAGAATCACCCTGCAAAATATGGAAAAGAAGCAAAGTGAGAGCTTCAGGCAATATGCCCAAAGATGGAGAGCGGTAGCAACACAAGTCCAGCCACCTCTTCTGGAGAAAAAAATGACGATGCTTTTCATCAATACTCTGAAAGCCCCGTTCGTTAATCATATGTTGGGAAGAGTTACAATGAGCTTTTCGAATATAGTAATATTTGGCGAGGTGATTGAAAATGCGGTAAGAAGTGGGAAGATAGACACAAAAGAAAGCGCCAAAAGATCAACCCCGAGAAACAAGAAAAATGAAGTGAATATCCTAAGCATGCATTCCAAATCGATCACCGTAGGCCAACCGAGGGCTGTAACCACTAACTATCAAGGCTCTTCAAAGCAGGAATCCAACTCAAGGCCAAATGCAGAAAGGCTCTAGTTCACACCTATCCCAATAACATATAAGGAGATGTATCAGAATCTTTTTGATGTGCATGCAGTGTCTCCATTCTACACGGAACCCGTGCAACCTCTGTTTTCAAAATGGTATGATACGAATGCCCAATGTGAGTACCACGTGAGAATAACGAGACATTCAATTAAAAACTGCACTACGTTCAAAAAGTTGGTCGAAAGGTTCATTAAAATAGGAACTGCGAAGTTTGACGATTCACCAGAACCTAATCGCTCTAATGAGGCAGTAAATGCGATAATTAAAAGGAGGGGCAAAAGAGTTGTGATTCTTTGAAGAAGTCAAAAG
The DNA here is from genome assembly GCA_020496765.1 of Gossypium stocksii. Lineage (NCBI taxonomy): Eukaryota > Viridiplantae > Streptophyta > Magnoliopsida > Malvales > Malvaceae > Gossypium > Gossypium stocksii. The sequence goes on from CM035622.1 coordinate 68,490,223, forward strand.
CCCGAAAGGAATATCGAAGAATCTGAACATTAATGACGTATCCGAAAAGGGAACCGGGGAATAAAAGTTTCCAAGTGTCTGCCTTTGCGTACTGTGGAGTGTTTTTGAACAATGGGATTGTAGAAGAGATTCATGTATTTTTTAAAACTAATCTAGAGTAATATGCAAAACACGTTTATTGCTTTAAGCCTAGAAGCAATAAGAATCCTTTTGTAAAAAAGGTTTGTGTCCAAAATCTTTATTTTAATAAAATGCATCTTTTTGAGCAAATATTCTTTTATTCTTTCCATTTCATTATTCTTAGATTTTTTTAGCTTTCCTTCAAATATTCTTTTATTCTTCATTCATGATCATACCATATAAATAATTATCCTTAGAATCATTTATTTTTTGGAATCTGCCTTCGTACCTACAGCAGGTCCCCAGATATCAACGACATGAGCAATGCTGCTACTGACTCAGAATCTTTTTTTGAATAAGATATGTGTCTAGGGGGATCTCAAGACTTTGAAGATGACAGATATTGTAACTTACCTCTTGATTTGTTAAGGATGGTAGAACAAGATGAAAATGGATCCTACCTTACAAAAGGTCAGCGGGCATTGTGAGCCTAGGAGAAGAGAAAGAGGCAAAGATTGGAGCCTGCATCACCACAAAGATAAAACGAGACGTCATTGAATTATTCTAAGAATTCAAAGATGTTTTCACATGATTGCATCAAGATATGCCTAGGCTAATAAGACGTGAGGATGTTGTAGGGTGTTTGAAAATACATGCTAATAGTTTTACGACAGCTAAGCTAATCATGAGGTTTGGGTACTGCTGGTCCACCATGGAAGGGGATTGTATCAGTTATGCTGCAAATGCCAAATTTAGGAGGACTGGACTTATGTGCCTCCTTCACTTTTTCACAAATTTTCTTTATGTGGGGTATGGATGTTATTCAACTAATCTTGCCAAAAGCTTTTAGCCGATATTGATTTACCTTTGTGGTCCTCGATTACTTCATTAAGAGGGTAGAATTAGCTTTATATGCCAATGTTACAAAGTCGATAGTTATTAAATTTCCAAAAAAAAAAGAGAGAGATCAGGTGCCGACAAAGAATGCCAAAAAGGATCATATCTAACAATGCATAACCGCACAATGTCAAAAGTTTACAGTCTATTCAAAGATCAAACGCCATATCTCAGTGCAACAAAGGCAACCAAAAAGAAAAAAGAGAAAAGAGAAAAATCATGAAAGATGACCGAGACTTGTAAATATTGGCATAGAAAGTTACCATTTACTTTCTATGCTTATCGAACGTCGGCCAAGACCTTCGCTGGGGCAACACCTTTCTCATTAGTTTATGGAATGGAAGTGGTTTTGGCAATTGAACCCAATTGAAGAGAAAATGTTAAAAGCTATTCGTCATGGTCAAATGATGTGAGCTTACGACAAAGAGGTTCGTTCTAGAAAATTCCACAATGGGGACCTGATTTTGAAGAAGATCCATCCTATACAAAAGGACTTCATAGGGAAGTGGATGCCAAACTGAGAATGACCTTATATAGTAAAGAATGCCTATTCTAGAGGAGCATTGATATTGATTAATACGGATGGCAAGAACCTGCCCAATCTGGTAAATTCAGATTCAATAAAAAGTTTCTAAAAAAATAAAATAAAAAACAAAAACACAAAAAAGAAGAAAGAAAAAGGAGAGGCCAAGGCGAAAACCTGCAAAGGGCACCTTGAGACCAAAGGGGTTTTGAGTTGAAAACTCAAAAAGGACGGCTTAAATTTTAATCAAAAGTGGGGCATTCAGTAGGCTTGCTATGCCTGAATTAACAATGAAGAAGTATGCTACGTCTTGGTGTATCGACAAAGTACTTCGGATCCCCAAAACACATATTGAGTTCGAAATGGTCCTCAAAAAGTTTGTACAGAGAAGCTCAGGCTACGATACCTGGGGCACCTAGTTCTTCATCCTACTTATATTGAATTTGCCATCTTTGAATACTTTTTTCTTTTCAAGATACGTTCCCAATTAATTTCCTTTTTATCTTTGCTATTTTTAATAATTTATTCATTTCGAGCTATACTCCAAATCAATTCCATTCTTGTCCATCGTTATGATCTTTTTCGAACATTTTGCATTGAAATAACGGTTAATGGACTAATAATACTTTCATAAAAGGAGTTTCGCATAGTACTCTAGAAGCTTCTAAATAGTATAGGAACCTGAAATAAGACTATTGTTTAGGACTCGCCAAACCTAAGGGTTGGAAATATTTGAGAAAGAGGAGTTTAAATTGTGACTATCATCAGATTTTCTGTCAAAAGATATCAATTGAACAAGAAGACAAGATAGTGTGTCAGTGATACACTCTCAACGAACAATGAATAATGTCAAAAGGGGATTATTCTCGAAAATATGACATTCTACATTCATGCATACACACTTGGTCATGATAACCAGAGAATGGTGTAACAGACCAATTGATTAAGATACAATTCCTATATCCCTGAATTGCAGTAGGATAAATTGAAAATGATACAAATCTTATACCCTTGAGTGGGAAGGATATTTCCCTGAAGTGGGGCAAACTAGCTGAGCAAATTGTGATCATTTCTTTGGATTTTCTGTCAAGGATACTAGTTAAGCAAAGAAGGCAGGGTAACACATCAGTGACAGAATCTTGATGAATAATGAGCAATGACACCCTAAGCATTAAAAAGGAATCATTCTCATGACATTTTTGCATTCATATATCATTCATAACATGTATAGTTAGGAGAATTTGATTTATTCTGATCATAGCATCCTAATCACTAGGCATAAGCATAGGCCCATGAAACCGATTCTACAGGACATGTCCCCTAGAGGATGGTGTAGCAACATTGGTGAATCCACAGATCTTATCTCCCTGAAGTAGCAAGTGAAATAGATCGAAGACGGTGAACCTTATCTCCCTAAAGTAGCAAGTGAAGTAGATTGAAGCCACCAAACCTTATCTCCCTAAAGTAGAAAGTGGAGCAGATCGAAGACGACGAATCTTATCTTCCTGAAGTAGCAAGTGGAGTAGATTGAATCTCCCTGAAGTAGCAAGTGGTGTAGACTGAAGATTCTAAATCTTATCTCCCTGAAGTAGCAAGTGAAGCAGATCGAAGACGACAAATCTTATCTCACTAAAGTAGCAAGTGAAGTAGATTGAAGCCACCAACCTTATCTCCCTAAAGTAGCAAGTGGAGCAAATTAAAGATTGTAGATCTTATCTCCCTGAAGTAGCAAGTAGAGCAGATCAAAGTTAGCAAATCTTATCTCCCTGAAGTAGCAAGTGGAGTAGATTGAAGCCACCAGCCTTATCTCCCTAAAGTAGCAGCGGAGCAGACTGAAGACAATGATTCTGATCTCCTTAAAGTTCCAACGGAGTAGATCGAAGCTACAAATCTCTTCTCCCTGAAATTACATTGGAGTAGATCGAAGCACCAATTCTTATACCCTTGAAGACGCAGTGAGATGGGATACTTGAAGAAAAGAAGCGCCAAGAAGTCAATATTCAGCAAGACTGGGCAAAATTGGCCCTTTTATAGTCTTTGTTCCATTCTCATTACACCACAACAAGCAAAAAGGGACAGCTGTAATAGGCCAATTTAGCTCAGGCCCATACTAAAAACAAAAACCAAAAAATAAATAAATAAAAATGTCCAATGTCCATTTTTACAAATATCAGGGCCCGCATGTAAAAACTCAATAACCACCCCAATTACATTAGCCCAATTAATTAAAAACCCTAAGCCTAGATTTTGGCCCAAAACCTAACAAACATTCAGCAAAACAAAAAACCTTAGGGGTTGCTTGAGTTGCCGCCGCCGTTCCCCTCCATGAACAACCTGTACCACCGAACACCACGCCACTATCAGCGCATGAATCCCGCCCCTATCAACGCCTGCGAAAGAGACAAAAAATGACAACAAATAATAGAAAATAATGGCAAAATACAAACAAATAAGAAAAGAGTGGAGATTATTTTTTGTATTTTCTTTACTTTCGGGCGATAAAAGGCCATAAAAAATCAATGTACGGGTGGATATACGCAAGAGATAATAAAAAAGAATAGCATATTTGAGATAAAAAAAATTGAAAAGAAACAGATTGTGTTTAGGTGATTTTCCCTTTTTTATCTTATTTTGTTTCTTTTGAGTTTTTTGTTATTTTTTATGCAAAATAATACTTAAAAAAAAAAGAAGGGAAGGAGATCTACCTTTTGATTGGCTGATTTTCGGCCTTCTGGCCGTCATACACGGCGACGACAACGGTGGCGCGTACAACAGTGCTTCACCGGAACCCTAGGCCGGATTTTTTGAGGGAAGAAGGGAAAGTTTTTTTTGAAAAAAGAGATAAGGACAGAATTTTTTTTTTTATGAAAGATGAAGAAGTGAGTTTTTTAAAAAAATTTTAACTTATATAAGGGGGCAAAACGATGCGTTTTGGCCTCCCCTCTTAAATAGCAAACGGTGCCATTTTAATGGCCCTTTAACCCGTGTGTTGACTCGACCCGAGGGAAGGATCCGTGTGTTTTTTACTAAGGGGCTATTTGCGCTCTTAGTCCTTCCACATTTTCGACGCTATTCAATTCTATCCCATTTTGTTTTCCTTTTTTTTTTTAAGTTTGCCCATTTATTTTATTTCATTTCTGATTTGATCCCAAGCTTGGCTAGTTGAAACGCAACGCATTGGGACCCTGGGTTTTTGTTCCATTTGATCCTCGCAAGTTTACGAGTGTTCTATTTTGGTCCCTGGCACCTTTTTATTATTTACGATTTGTATCCCACATTTTTACCTTGATTTCAATTGAATCCTTGACCTTTTACTTTAAATTATTTTATTATATTATTATATATTGTTTTATTTCGTATCTATTTTAAATTTCATATATTATTATTTAGTTTAAACTACTTTATATGTTATTTTAAAATTGGTTATTTTATTTTTTTAATTGTTTAATTATCGTTTGTCTCAAGTTTTTTTTATATATTAGTTATTTTAAATATTTAGTTTACTTTTGATGTCATTTATCTTTAAACTTTTTTTTATCTTTTTTTACATATTATATTTTAAACTTTTTTTTATATGTTATTTTAAATCATTTTATTATTTATTTAAAGTTATTATTTATTGTAAATATATGTTATTTATTTTATACTATTACATATATGTATATATTATTCATTTTAAAATTTGCCATATTGTTTTTTAAATTGTTTTGTTATCTATCCAATTTTTTATATATCATTTATTCTATATATTTTTATTTTATTTTTTATATTCGATCTCTTTTATATAAAGTTTTATTTTATATCTTAGTTTTTATTTTATATATATATATATTTTGAATTGTTATTATTTACTTTCCGTCCTTTTATTTATTTATTCATTTCTTCAAAATTTGGATTTTTGTTATTTTTATCACTTCTATTATTATTATTATTTTCGTGTTAGCTTTAGCATCGTCATTGTATTATTTGTGCTATCAGCTCTATTCTATTGTTAATCTTTCTTTTGATTGTTTACATTTGCTTTAAAATTGGTCCATCATGTGATTATCGTGAATTTTTTTATATTAATGTATTTACTCTCTTGTTATTTATTAGCGCAACGATTTTATTCAAAAATCATCATTTTAAATAAAAATAGATTTCATTTGATTGCTATATTTTTATTCAAAAGTTTTTAAAATAAGGCAATACTCAGTATTTGGGAGCTTCGAGGAAATTGTGCCCTAACTCACTTGGTTTCGATTTTTCTTGCTGAATCTAAATAACCAATTACCCTTTTAAAATCAAAACACATGAATTTCAAATAAAAGCTTATTCTTGGGAATTCGAGATGTTGTGTCATAACTCATTGGATATGACATTTTGTTATCTCGAGGTAAGGAATTCTAAAACAAAGGCAGTATTCTGTATTTGGAAATTTGAGAAGTTGTGCCCTAACTTACTAGGTTTCGATTTTTCATTTGACCCAAATAACCAAATATCCTTTTTCAACTAAAATGCATGAGGCAAGCTTAGTTTTGAGGGTTTAAAATGCCGTATCCTAACTTACTAGATGTGACATTTTATTACTTCGAGACAAGAGGGTCTTAACATCCATGTCGATTTATTCAAGCCCTTTTTGAATAAAAAGGATCATATTTTTAAAAATCTTTTCAAATTTTCGACCTTAAGATATTAATTAATCAATTAGGTACCAATCTTGTGCGTTACGAATGTGCTAATCCTTCCTCGTGTGTAACTGACTCCTGAACCCGTCTTCCCGAATTACGTAGACCAAAATCGTTGTTTTAATAAATCAAAATGTTTTATTAAAATGATCAATCTTAAGATGACTCGACCACACCTCGAAAAAAGATTGGTGGCGACTCCATTTTTTTCGTTTTAAAGTCGATCCCCATTTTTCAAAATAAAAATGGTTTCGACAAATATGAAGGTTGTTCTGGTGGATAAAAACCTTGAGTGCTATTAGATGAATCACTATACCCAAGGTTACTAGAACTCAATCTCCTACCAAATGAAGAGCCTACAGAAGTATGCTTCTTGCCTTTTCCTTTTGATGGAGCTCTCTAGGTTCACTTCTATCTCTCCTAGGTTCAGGAAACATATTTCTATCAAATTCTGATCTATTACAGAAATGTCCACTAGTGGTAGCAACCCTATATTCTCCTCCATACCGACTAGAAGACCTAATTTCACCTCTATCACCACTATGTCCATCATCTTCATCAATTAGACTTAAACCACCACCATCGGGTCTATCGCCACTCTGACTTGGCGTTGCACTAGAACTTGAATGAGACAAATTTTGTTATTGAGATTGATCAACATCCATTTCATCATCAAAGGCATCCACAAGCAACACACCGACATTTTCAACATCTAACAATGGGTTCTCTTTCTCATGAAGCCATTCTGATAGTGGATCAAGATCTTCAAAGATATAATCAAGGCTGATAGGATTAAAACTAGCGTTTATATCATCAATGTTCATTATTTTTCAATGCCTTATTTGCAGCCTCATATTATAATAGGTAAACACTAGTTTCTCAAGTTTTTTATACTTCAACCTATTTCTTGCCTTGGTGTGAATATAACTAAATGTTCTCCAATTTCGTTCGCAATTTGATGCAGAAGTTGTTTGAGTAAGCACTTTAATTGCTAATTTTTTTAATTTGGGAACACATGTGCTGTATATTATCCACCACTCAACTGCATAATATTATTTAAATTTCAAAATAACTTCAAAATGTACAATATAATTAAATAATATAAATTAAATTAAATAATTTAATTAACTATTTACTCGGATTCATTTGCTTCCAAGCTTTTTTGTGCTTATAGAGTACCGAATGTCTCATGTTTATCTCTAAATAATAATAACTGCATAACTAAAAGATAGAATTAAAATAAAAGATAATTCTATTTCAAATTATGTAACTAAGTTACAAATAATACTATTTGAATCTAATTTGATTAACCATTCTGACTTGAGTATCAATAGAAGGTTCTAATCTTTCAATTACTGATTGTGTACCTTCTAATGTTTCTATTAGTACATTCTCAGAATGCTCCACCCCAAATTGAAATTGAGGATTGAGAAAATAACCTAAGCATAATTTATAAGAATATCATCAAATAATACTAATCTAAAGCTTAAAATAAAAAAATATAAAAATAATTCTTAATTATATGAAACATTTTATCTTACCAACTGAATGCAAGTCAAAATGCATAAATTCCATCTATTGTCAAATCTTTTCGTACTTGATGAAATATCGACAATCTTGTTGAATTGCTCATTTAGCTGTATCAACAGCCTCATAAATAAAGCCTATTATTGGTTTTTCATCGCCATCCACAAGTCTTAATACTTTTACTAGGGGCTTGTAAACTTTTATGAGGTTGTTGGTTTTTTTCCAAAAATCTTTTCTCAAAACAATTTTTTTCATAAGCATGTCCTGACTTTTACTATCCTCATTTTGATTATTTAAATTCCTATATATTCATAAGAAAAGTTTTAAAATAATATAATTTAAATTATTTGGAACTAATAAAATCATTAAATGTTGCTATATGTAAGTAATTATATTAACTAATTATAAAATACTGACCTTTGAATTAAACCTTTCTCTCAGACCTTGCTTTTGTCTTGTTATCTCTTCAAGTTGAATGAAATGAGTTGCAAATCGAGTAAGAGCGGGTCGAAGTATTTGCTTCCCTAGTGTATACTTCTTCATCAAATTAACAGTCCAAATGTGATTGTATATAAAGTATGTCACTTTCTTTGCCTCATCTAATACTTTTGCTACATTGGGCTTTTTCCTAATATTTTCAAGGCATAAATCTAAACAGTGAGTTGCACATGAGGTCCAATATAGATGCTTTCTTTTCAACATTAATTTTTTTCTAGCAACTTTCATTGTTGCTTCATTATCAGTGACAATGTAATCAATTTCTACTACAACTGAATCTAACAAACTGTAGTGGAATTCAACATCTTTACTACAAACACTCGAGACATCTACTGATTTTCAAAAAATGGTTCCTTTACTGCAATAAACAAGGAAATTAATAATGTGCATTTGATTCAAATTGTTGGTCCAACCATTACACATTAGAGTTGCACTCAATTCTTTCCAATGAGTCTTTAGTCCTTTTACCCAATCATGAACTCGTTGATACTCTGACTCCAAATATACATCTGAAACCTCATAAGGTGTTGGGAGCTTTACACCTTATCCAACTTCTATTGACACTTGAATTAAGTTATACAATCATGGAGAGCTTGCTAATTGAAAAGGAAGTCATTCATATATTAAAAATTTAGATACTGCTTCACCTATCTTCATTCGTAAAGTCTTTAAAAAAGACTCATTTATCTTTGATTGCTTTAAACTTTTGCTTCTAGCCAATTCAGGTATGGCTTCCCTTAAGGTAAACTCAGACTCACTTGGGATGGATTTACTTGTTCTTTCTCCATGATATTCTCTAGCTGATCCATGAGAAAATCGCCCTTCTTCATAAATGTTATTCCAACCACTAGTATTTCATCTGAATTCTTCCCTTCTATGCCACTCGTGTTGTGATTGGATACTTTCTAGAGTTGCTTGCCTTATAACAGAAACCTCATCAATGAATTTATTGTGTTCATCCTCCTCTCCTCTTAATTGAAATAAGAATTCATTTTTCTCCTCTTTTTGTCTATTTTCTTTGTATTGCTTTCTTTCAGTATATTCATCATACTTTCTCTAATGACACCTGTTAATAAAATAAAACTAATTCACACTTTATATTATTATCAATTATATATAATATTTATTGATAAATTTACAATAACATTTAAAAATAATAATAAAGTATCACATACCAATAACATTAGGGCATGGTGCAACATTGCCAATTTTATGAGCAATGTGCTCTTTAAATCGTGTTATTCCTCCTTTCACAACTTTACCACAAAGTTTACATATGATATTTCCTTTCGTATTTGGCACTGAAGTTCCAAAGTGCCAACCTATATCATTACTTGGTTGGTGGCATGCTTTATTTTTATTTATATATAAGAAACATAAAATTAGATTTAGAAATATAAGCAACTCATTACTTATATTATCAACAATATAATATAAAAAAAAAAAAGTAAACATCACTAACATGAAAATTTTAAATTTATTGCATAATCCATAATTTATTTTTTTTTTTAAAAAACAACAACACACCATAACCCATTATTACCCAATCACCCAATAAAAATGTGATTAAAATAATGATTATTTCAGATAATGTAGAAAAAAATTCCAACTACGTATCATCTCTGGTTCAATAATTATTTTCTATTTTCGTTGCCAAAAAAAGTATCCTCAAATAGCATATAGAAGCCATAATTCACAGTTGATTGACAACATAAATTTCAGGCTTTGAGAATGAGATTGAATTTGGATTTTTAAAATACTATGCTAATATTATATTATTATTATTTGAATTTTTTAAGAAATTTGTTAATTTCAAACTCAACTAATTTACCTATATGTTTCCATTTCATTTTTACAATTTATATAATAAATGAAATTTAAATTTATATTCTCAAAAATATATATTTGAAGTTCGAATTCAAGTGAGAGTTTAAAGGTGCAAAAAGGCATTGCCCCCTTAAATTTTCAAAACTCAAAGAAGAGAACTCACACATAGTAAGATTTAGGCCAAAACAAATATGAAGACAACCCACATGGTAGGAATCAAATTTGAGCAATTAGAACGATAGAAGGTGAAACGAGAGAGCCAACTTGTAACGCCCCAAATTTTGGGCTAAAAGTATTAGGTCTTGAACATGGGAACAGTTAGGAGGCTGCACATAAATGCTTAGTTGTGTAAAAAGTGACACAATTGTATGTCTGCTTTAATGATTAAGTCATTTAGGAGTGTTTGGGAGTGTCTGAGAAGTCTAGGGTTCAAGTTGTAGCCTGGACAAAAATATTGTCTTTATTCAGTAAACTCCTAGCTTTGGGCTAATAGGCTTATAATTAAATATGGGTAAACCATGTTACAAAAAGAGTCTTTGGTCCAGTGGTAGGTGGCATGTTATCCAAGCCAAAAGGTTGAGGTTCGAATATTAAGAAAAGTAGTGGGATGTTTATTTTGCTGCTTGCGCATGCTAGTGTTAGAGTTTGACTGAAATACTGCTGAAGGGAGTTTGAATTGGTCATAGAGAAAATGTAGGAGGAAATCAGGGAGAGGATATGGGGATTTAGGGCGTGTATTATGGAGAGATAATAGGAGAAAATTAAGCGTTGGGAAGTTGAGGGAAGAGTTGGAGCCGAATTGAGAGAGTAAAGGCAATTTGATTTCGGTTGTGAGTGTTTTGAGGGGGTTAGTGCCGATTTAGGGTTTCAATTTTCTTTCCATCTCAGGTTTAGCCAATTTTTCCTTGTGGTTTTGCTATTGTGCCGAATATTGCTAGATTTATTCTCTCGATTTTGCCTTTCTTTCAATTCTCAGTTAGTGACTCTCTTTCTGCTCTCTCTTCTTTTTCTCAATATTTGCTTCCCTTTTCATTTTTGCCTCCTAGGCCGAATACCTTTTCTTTTCTTCTCTCAACTAATTTGAAATCCTTTTTCTTTTCTTTTCCTCAACCGATTCTTCTCTTGGCCAAATAGTGTTGATCCCTCACCATTTTCTTTCCTTTTTGGTTTTCTCTCCTAGCCGGATCTCTTTTCTTTCTTCTATCCTTTTTCTATCGGCTTTTAGTTCTTGTTTCTACTAACCGATTTCTGCCTTCTTTGCCCTCTCTTTGTTCAGTTTCAGCTTGGTAGTGATTCTTAGCAATCAGGGAGTTACTTGTTTTCTCTATTCTTTCTGTATGTTCAAATCTGTTCTCTTTATGTTTTTTTCTAAAAGTCGAATGCTCCTTCTTCTTATGTTCTTTGATTATGATTCTTGTCTCTTCCTCGTGATATGATGTTCGTTGGGTTTCTAGGTGTTCCCGATGAGTGAAGGAGTGCAAGAGATACTGAAGCTGTTGAAACCCTTTCTCTCATCATTCAATTAGGGTAAATACGTTACCTTACTCTCTTAGGGTGTAGGCTGAATACTTTCTATGATTCTGTTAGTTAATATTTGTAGATTGAACCCACAAGTATGAATAATCCTGTCTAATAAGATCCACTGGTAATGCAGATTTTCGTCAAAGGGATCGTAATTAACTTTCGTTAGTGGTATAAGTGGGCTAAGCCACATTAATCAATCGAGGCAAGTACTAAATCATTTTGGATAGTGGTATTGGAAAGGATTGTCCAAACCCTATTGTTAAATGACTGATGATGTAACGTGGTTGATTTAGGTTGAGAATTCTAATGGATCTTAGCACGTTCTCGAAAACAGGTGTGTAGTCACACTGTTTTAACTAAAAATCAACAAAAGCCAAAAAATCGAAAAATACGACGTTTGATGCCACATGGGCGTGCTATCACCCGTGTGGTAATTTGAGCCCACAAAATAGGGGCGTTTGACCGTAAAGGCCACCATGAGCAACCTCATGGGCTTAGGCTGTTTTGGGCCATATTGGGCCGAAAATGGGTCGTGTGGGCCCAACAGCTTGTAGGCTCTACACGAATGAATCACATGGATGTGTGTAGAATATTGGACCCGGCTGTGTCATTCACACGGCCAAGGTCATTTTTGGGTTTAGTGGGCCACATGGGCATTTGGGCCCACATGGGCTGCATAATAGGCCGCATAATAGGCCTTGGGCCCATTTACACTATTTTGACTGTTAGGGTTACACAGGTCACCCGAGATGACTGTGGGCCTTCTGATAGGTTGATAAGTGTACCTAGACCCCAAAATAGGTAAAATGACCGATATACCCCTCTTGGGTAAAATGACTATTATACCCCTAAGTGTAAAAGGATTGATTTGTTCTATGACATGTATGATTGTAATTGAGCATGACATTTTGCATGCACGTATGATATTATGTCACGACATATTGCATTACATAGGGATGGTTATTATATTTGGAGGAAGTGTACTGTACTGGTAGGGTTGCACGGGTCGCACAAGACGACTGTGGACTTATACTGGTAAGGTCGTATGGGTCGTACAAAATGACTATGGACCTACTGATGGCTTTAAGCCAATCATATTACTGGCAGCATTGCTGCGATACTGTTTAGTGCCGCAACCGGGGCTAATCTTAGTGTGTCTAGTTGGATGGGTCGATTTAATCCTCACATGGTGTGATTAGCGGGACAAAGTGGTGTGTAGAGGCTGGATTGGGTAGGATTTCTGATTGCATTACTGCACTGGTACTGATACTGATACTAATATTGATATTGTTACTGCTATGGGCTAAGGCCCACATTAATACTGATACTGCTACTGTAATGGGCTCAGGCCCAGACTGTTACTGCTTACTGTATGATTGACTGTATGATAAAGGGTTACACACTAAGTTTTCATAAACTCGCCCTTCTATTTATCTGTACAGGTAATCCCCATCCATAGATGAATTGGTGCTGTGAGGGACTTAGAGGTGGCCACACAACTACATCTATTTTATATTTGATTCTTATTTACTATTAATTTCAATTTGGGTAATTTTTATGTAATAAGGCCTCTTTTGGATGGCCACACAACTACATCTATTTTATATTTGATTCTTATTTACTATTAATTTCAATTTGGGTAATTTTTATGTAATAAGGCCTCTTTTGGATTTTACTTTTAATTTGGTTTTATTACTTTGCTTTACAACTGCTAGTATTAGAACTCAGTTTTTTTTAAAAGGAATAACATTTTTACAAAACAAACGCAAATACCCAACTGTTTTAAAAGTGAAGCTTCCGCTGTAAACAAGACTTTAAAGTTTTAATAACGTTTTAAAGAAAGTAACTTTCGATAATAACGCAAGGTTTTAAATCATCTTTTAATGCATACAAAGAGGTTAAACCAAGATTGGGTTTTTCAAACGAAATCACGTTTTAAAAGCGAATAACTTTTCAACGATACACGTTTTTGAAAATGAACAACCCGTTTTGGAGTCACCATTTAATCACAAATTGATTCACTGATTTTGTAGTTTCCAATGACAACGAGTTTACGTTTCATACTTCAATGTGACACAGCCAAATTCGGCCATAACGTCTAGGCCGAGTTTGGGGTGTTACACAACTAGTGCCCTAACCTCCAAAAAAAATGAAAAATGATTGCTTTAGTCTCCCAAGATTTATGAAATCTTAAGTTAATACATGGTAAAATTATAATTTCTTCCTAGAAAATGTCAAAATTTCAATTTAATCCTTTTGAGAACTATCAAGATACAAACCAATACAAAATCATATTTTAACTCTAATAAAAATATATAACTTAATTTTAAATTGATATTTTTAGTTGTAGGATGGTTTGAGGAGCTTTTAGAAAGTGGTTGTTGGATTGGATATAGAGAATGGGCAGCAGTGAGAATTCTAGAGACCAAACAAAAATTAAAATAGACCACAAATCCAACAAAAATCAAATAGGAATCCACAAGTCCAAAAAAAAAAAAAAAATCTTATAATATAAAAAACAAATGGATGGTAGAAAAAAAAATCAAGCATCAGGCCATCAGCCCTCAACCATCAATAATAAATGCAAAAACAACAGAAACATTAGGAACCCCCAAAAATACTTTCAAAACCCATTCAAAGCATAATCTAGATCTTTCCAAAACATTTCCCTTTCTCCCTAAATATTTCTCATCCCTAACCTAAAGAACATATTTGCAAATTCAAGACTTGTGTGTTATCTATCCATTAATCTATCAACTATTTCTCGGGTACACTTTATGTTACAAGTGACAACAATATTTGCATTTTACAACAAAAAGAAGCAAGAATCAAGATAAAAAAGGTGCTTACTTGAAAATTATGAATTTTCGAAAGTGCAAGTGAGATTTTGTTTTAGAGATTTTTGTGTTTGTGCTGTGATTTTGTTTGGTTCGGAGTTTGGATAGTGAAATATGAGAATTTCATATTTTTTTTATTGCTTTTGATTGCTTTTTTCTATTGTATTTGGACTTCTTTTACTTTTTTTTGATTGAAAACTATCTGATTTTACAGGTGAAGAATATATTTCATTTTGTCTCATTGTATTTCTGTTGATTTTTTAGAAAGGTTGGATTTTTTTTAATTTTACTGTAACGGAAAAATAACGAGAATAGAGGCTCGTTATTGTCGCAATTGGCCGTTACCCATTAAATTGTGGCCGTGATCCACCACTATTGGTGTGACTTCGCTTCACACCACTATTTTCAGCAGTAGCGGTTTCGGACGGCGCTACTATCGCTATTACGCTACCCAACCGCTATTTACATCCCTGATTACTACTGCTCTTGGATTCAATTGGTCTAACTTTGTATTTAATATATAATTTAATCCTTCTACTATATTATAATATGATATAATTTAATATGAGTTTACATTGATAACGGTGTTAGTTGATTTAGTGAAATGAGTTGTTGAAAAAAGAAGTTGATACTTTATGCTCAACCGAATCCAAAAGTAACTAGGTGTTTAAGGTTTGAGACAATTTTTTTTATTTACTACCCTAACCCTTCAAGTCTTAAGTGACCTTGAAAGCATGTTAAAATTTGATTATGTTCTCGTGATTATTCTAATACTATTTATACACTGCAGATTGTTAGGAAATATTATTACAAATAAGCACAAAGATCTATTGATTTTAATTATTCCAAATGGTGTGAATTTATGTTGCTATCATGTTTTGCCCCACATATAAAATTTCAGTTGTATTCATGAAAGCAAGTTTGCTTGTTCCATTGGTTTATGGGACTATGACGATATTTTCAATTGTTGATGTAAGTATTTCTTTGGGTTACATATGCATTTGCATTAGTGTTTCATGTTTTAGGACAAGTATGGTTCAAGTGTGGGGAATTTTATAAGTGCATAATTTTCAATTTATTTGTAATACTTTTCCTCTTAAATAATGCTATTTAAGTTATTGATTATTTTATTTAGATTGATAATTTATTATTGATTTCGGTGAATAATTGAAGAAAAGAAGTTTAAAGTTTATTTTTAGCAAGATTTTTTTTACAACCATGAATGATTAAATGCTATTTTAAGTATTGTTTTTAAGTTTGCTCCGATAGCACGATATCATCTACTAAATTGGCAAGGAAAAAGTTTTATTAGGGTTTTGCTTTTGCCAACTAGAAACTTTTATAAATTCAAGAAAATAAGGAGATTACAAATTGATTATAGACAATATTGTGCTATTGATTGTTTTACAGCAAAGTCAGTGTAAAGAAAGTAGTTTAGCACACGAAGGAGTTTCGTCAATGGAGAAAAATATGGCAGAGTTATGCCTCGAAGATGAGGAAGAATAAGTCCTGCAATTTGGGGTGGAGCCTATTCCACAAAAATTAAGTTATGATCTCTGTTTGGAAAGATATTGTCTTACAACAAGCGTGATCTACTTCTCTGCCATGAAAAATACTATGGCTAATTTGTGGCATCCTTTGGGAGGAATTCAGATATCAGATTTAGGAGAAAAACGCTATTTGTTTCGCTTCTTCCACAAAGTTGATGTGGAACATGTCATGAGTGGCACACCATGGACTTTCAATAACCACCTTCTCGTGTTACCTTGATTAAGGGACGGAGAAGACCCAAATATAGTTCCTTTAGTGTTCACGGATTTTTGGGTACAAGTGCAATATCTCCCACTTTTTTTCTCAAATAATGTGGCAAAACATCTTGGAGATTTTGTGGGTAAATTCTTGGAATACGATACAAGACAATCAAATTAGAGTTACAAAAAATTTATGTGTATTAGGGTTTAGTTGGATGTATTAAAACCGCTAAAAAAGAGGAAAAAGTTATGGCATCACAATCAAATTTTGTTTATGTGAAGTTTAGATACAAAAAATTGTCTTTATTCTACTTCTTGTGCAGTTGTTTAGGGCATAGAGATAGATTCTATCAAAAAATAGTTAATATCGGGATGAAGGAAGTAGAGTGTGGCTGGGATTTGTCTCTGAAGGTACAACCAAGAAGAGCGAAGATTACATCAAGTTTTTGGATGAGGGAGGAAAATAATGGGGGTAATTTTGGGGAGTCTAGGAGAAGTTAAAATGCAGTAAGGAGTGGAAGGTCAGTAGGAAATTTTAACCTACGACAAAATCACAACTTCATGGGATCTACTTTAGGGTTTAATTTAGAAGGAATAGGAACATTAGATAAAGGGAAAGGAATCAAAATTTATGGAGGGACGAGGATAGCAGATATGGAGGATGATAGCGAATAGTTTCCTCTGGTGAATAGCGAAGGAAAGAAAAAGCCTAGACTAGATAAACAAACTTTAAATAAATCTTAGGTATTTTCATGGCTGAAGTGAATGAGAAACGTAAGAAAATTTACAAAAAAAAAATTAGCGGCTACTAATAGGCAAGACAATTGGATGCAATGAAAATCTTAAGTTGGAACGTCCGCGGATTAGGGAGTCCACAGGGTGTTAGGAGGCTTTCACATACATTGAAGCAACATAATCCCCAAGTTGTCTTCCTCATAGAGATAAAGTTAGATAGTAAGCAAATGGAAAGAGTGCAACGACGATGTGGTTATCATAATGGGATTGGTGTGTCAGCTTTAGGTATGAAAGGTGATTTGAATCTAGGGTAGAAAGGGGAATTATCTATAAGCTTAAGAAGTTATTCTATTAATCATATTGATGTTGATATTGAAGAAGATGGAGGTGGGGAAAAGTGGCAAATGATAGGGTTCTATGGGCCCCCAGAAGCCCGAGGAATAAGTAAAGCATGAGACCTTTTAAGAAGGTTAGGAAGAGAGCAGATTAACCCATGGTTGGTATGTGAGGATTTTAATGAGATTCTTTACTCTTTTGAAAAAGAAGAAGGTCTGCCAAGGGAAGAAAGACGCATAGAAGAATTTAAGGCAACACTAGAAGGCTGTCACCTTGAAGGTGTAGGGTATGCAGGGTGTTGGTATACGTGGGAAAGGGGAAACCTTCCAACGATGAGTATCAAAGAATGTTTTACAAAGGGGTGGTGAATTTGGAATGGATTAATTTATTTCTTGAATACACAATTAAACACTTGTCACATTCTTTTTCTGATCATTGCCCTCTATTGTTTCAAACCAAACCTGAAAAGGTGAACAAGGGAAAGTATGACTTCAGATTTGAATCATGGTGGGCTATGGAAGATTCTTGTGAAGAAGAGGTGAAACGGCTATGGGATCAAAGTAGGGGGAGTGTGGTGGAGCGATTAGTATTTTTGGGTAAAGGTTTACAAATATAGGAAATGGAATTAAAAAATTAAGAAAGAAGTTATCAATGAGACTGCTCACAAAATTAGAAGAACTTGATGGGTTGGAAAGAATAGACGAAAACATAGCAGATTTAATTGACACAAAAATACAATTAAATCTGGAAATTAAAAAAGAAGAAAGATATTGAGAGTAAAGGGCTAAGGCAAATTGGTTAAATATGGGAGATAGTAAGCATGAATCAGGAGTTGACTACTGAATATACAATGGAAGAAATTGTTTTTACATTAAAAAGCATGGGGCCAACGAAGGCTTCTGGAAGTGGTGGTTTTCCAGCATTATTTTTTAAAAATTTTTGGCATACTATAGGATATGAGGCGAAGAAGTTTTGTCTTGATATTCTAAAAAAACGGGACTCCCTTTAAGAAATTAGTTTGACAAATATAGTTCTTATACCAAAGGTGGCCCACCCAACCAATCTAAAAAACTTTCGTCTTATCAATCTATATACAATCCTCTATAAAATTATATCTAAAATAGTAGCAAATGAGCTCCAAAAATTTTTACATAGATGTATTAATGAAGCCCAAAGTAAATTTATCCCAGGAAGACTCATTACTGATAATATCCTTCTTGCATATTAACTAATGCACACTGTCAAACAACGAATGATAAGTCAATAAGGAGGGTTAGAACTAAAATTGTATATGAGCAAAGCATAGGATAGAGTTGAATAGGTTTTTCTGGAAAAGCTATGTTAAAAATGGACTTTGCAAATCCTTTTGTGGAATTAGTCTTAAGATGTATCAGCTCAGTAAACTATTTGGTATGTCTATATGGTGAGATAGAGGAACGGTTTAAACCAACAAGGGGTTTGTGACAAGGAGACCCCCTAAGCCCCTATCTATTTTTAATTTGTAGCAAAGGACTATAGTCATTAATGAGATTAACATCACAAGAGTGAACTATTAAAGGGGTAAGAGTTTGCCGCAGAAGATCGGTCATTATTATTTGCAGACGTTTGCATCCTTTTTGAAGACGTTACAGAAAGGGGAGCTCATAATTTAAAAGTCTTTCTATGTGAATATGAAAGGGTCAGTTTACTAACTTTGAGAAATCAACTGCTTATTTTAGCTCAAATGTTTCAGAGCAAAGGAAGGAGCAAATTGCATATATATTCGAGGTAAGAACTTCAAGAAACCTTGAAAAATACTTGGGTCTACCTAATATGGTGGGAAGGGATAAAAAGAGAACTTTTCAAATCTTAAAGGATCAGGTGCTTAGTAAAATTAATGGATGGAGTACAAGGCATCTCTCGTATGGTGGTAAGAAAGTATTTATTAAGTCAATTTTACAGGCGATCCCTACTTATCCAATGACATGTTTTTTTGTTACCAAAATCTTTTTGTGCTGAATTGGAAAAAAAAATGGAGCGCTTTTGGTGGCAGAAGCAACATAATAAAAGGAGAATTCATTGGTGTGAATGGAGGAAATTGGGCAAATTGAAAGAGGATGGAGGAATGGGTTTTAGATGTTTATAAAAATTTAAAGTAGAACTTTTAGCAAAACAAGGTTAGCGATTTGTGTGTTACCCAAATTCTTTGTTAGCAAAATCGTTAAATGCTAAGTATTATTGTAATGACCCAAAATTCACGGGCATCGAAAAAAGTGTGTTATCAGGCCCTCGTCTTAGCAAAACGGATTAGTAAATATTTATTAAAAATATTTATGAAGTTAGTTGTGTAGTTAATTAGATTTTGGTTAAGTGAATTTGTCTTAATTAGGAGTAATTAGGAAAAATGACTAAATTGAATAAAGTGTAAAAGTTTAATTATAGAATAGAATTAAAGTTAAGGGATTAAATTAGTAATTAGACCGTAAGTGTGACAAGTGTATGGTAATGAATTATAAATGTGTAATAAAAATTATATAAACATTTGTAATAAGTTTATATAATTACATATTATTTAAGAAATTATTATTATATTATATTATTATAATATTATATTGATTAAATAAAGAATAAATAAAATAAAGAAACAAAAGAAGGAAAGAAGAACAGAAAGTTAAAACGAAAAAGAAGGAGAAAAAGGGAGAAAAGTAAAAAGAAAGGAAAAATTGGGATTTGAGGTTTCAAGCTAATTTGGTAAGTCAATTTAGTCTATTTTTTTGTAATTTTTGAACTTTTGGAGTCCTAGAACAAAATACTACTAAGTATATGCTAAAATTTTGAAAGTTATTAGATTTTTTGGTGTAGCTCATGTTGAACAAATTGTTGAATTAGGGGTTTAATTGATAGAATTTCTAATTGGAATTGTTTAAAGGATTAAATTGTAAACTAGGTTATAAGTTTTGTGTAATAGGGACTAAATTGAAAGAAATTAGAAATTAGGGTTTTATGATGAAAATTAGATAGTTAAATCTAAGTTTAGTAGAAATAAGGTATGAATTGGGATGGAAAAATCGATGAATATATTTAGGACTAAATTGGAATTAAAGTAAAAGCTGAATAGGAAAATTCAAGTATTTGATGTGAATAATTGTTGTATTAACAATTGTAAATTATTTTAATTTTAGTAACTAACATCGAATCGGAGATATCGGCTCAGAAAAGAAAGGAAAAAAATTACCAGAGAGTAACTCGGAAAAATTCTGATTTGTATTACTATAATTCAAGTTATTTATTATCAGTTTTAAATTTAACTTATGTGAATGGTAAGTGAACCCAAAAGCAAAAATATTTATTTTAGCTTTTGTTTTTAAGAAAAGCACTTTTGGACTCAAAGAACACTTTTAATATTTATTTATAATCAAATGTATTTTATGTAATAATTATATTGGGTATACAATTATTTTTATTGAAATTTATTTCAAATATATAACATTATATATTTAAATTTGGAATAGTTATATTTTAATTGTAACGGTTCAAATTTGACCGGGCAGACCCAAAATTACAGACCCAAACTATAACCCAAACAAATAGTCAGCCCAATTACAACAAAAACAAAAATGAAAGCCCAAAAATACAAGGAGCCCAAACGGCCCGAAAGGTTAAAAATTTTGGGAAACCCTAGGGTTCCCCTCCTCCCTTCCACGCCGTTTCATCTCGGGTGTGTAACCCGAGCCTTGTCCCGAGGCATGCTCGTCCTGAGGTCTGCACTCGTTACACCAGAAATGAAAGGAACGGCCTTTCCCCCACCGTTGACCCGTTCCATGCCTACAAAGGAAAACAGAAAAGAGGAAAGAAGCAGAAAACAGAGACAAACGCAAGCAAAAACAACAAAACAGTAGCAAATAGGAAATTATATTATATAATATTCTACCATTCGGCTATATAAACCGAAACAAAACGTTGTAAAAGGGATCGAATTTTGAATATTGAAAAAGCACTCAGAAGTAAAAAGGTTGCTCCTCTAAATCTTTGTCTATTATTTATTATCATTTGGAATAAATAAAAGAAAATAATAAAAAAGGCTTACCTTGGGACCGATCTCCGTCACGTGGCAAGGCTCCGGTGACCCAAACGTCGTAAAACCCATTCGAGTTCTGACGAGGGTAGGAGAGACAACGTGAACGGTGGCCTTCTCGTTTGGGTTCTATTTCCTTTTTGTGTTGAGTATTTCGTTTTAAAACAGGGATTTGGTGTTGAAAATAAAAGAAAGAGACCGCGAACCTTACCCAAATCTTCACGAACGCCGTATGCTTGGCCTTCAGTGTGGGGGGTGTTCGAATAAGGCTGAAAGCCCCGTGCTTCGCTTGTTTAGACATTCATCGGCCACCGGAGAGTTGGTAGAGCGGCAGCGCGAATGAAGGGCCTTAGAACCCTAACTAAAGAGAGGGGAAATGAGGAAGAAGAAACCCCCCTGTTTCTTTTCTTTTGCTTCGGGGATAGGGCTGAAGGGATTTAATTTCTTTGGTTTCCCAAAGAAAGCAAAACGGTGCCGTATCATGTGAGAGCCTAGACCCTATTTTGACCCGATCCAACACCCCTAGGACCCGCGTGTTTACGCATGAGGGGAATATTGCGCGCCTAATCCTTCTCAGTTAGCAACAGCTCTTAGTAACCCCTTTTACATTTATCTTGCTCTTTTTAATTTAACCTTGAGATTTGCGCGTTTTTTGCAATTCAGTCTGTGCTTAAATGCAGCATTTCAGATGCTGGTATATTTCCAGCTTTAGCCTCAGTTCTTTGCGTGAGCCTTCCACATAAGTCCTTTTTGCTGTTTATTTGGATGTTTAGCTTTTAGATATTAAATTCAGTTTTGATTTCATTTTAGTCCTCAACCTGCTTTAGTTTACTTGCATACATATTTTCTCGATTACTTATTATTATTATTATTATTATTATTATTATTATTATTATTATTATTATTATTATTATTATTATTATTATTATTATTATTATGCCTATTATATACATTTTATCCTATGATTATTAATAATAATCCTTGTTTCCTATGTGTATATCTTCTTTTTACTATATATTATTATGTTTTTTTGACATTGTATATTTTATTGTAACTATATTACGTATATATAATATATACATTATGTGCATACTTTCAATACTTGCATAAATGTTTTATTACATAGATATATATTTTGAGATTATACTTAGTGTATTATATATACAAAATACCCCTATATTATACGTGTATTTTATGTATATGCCTTCATATTATTTTATATATGTATTTTTTGGTACCATTATATTTTGTATGTCACACCTATTTTAAAGCTATATTTTATCTATTACATATACTATATTCGTATATAATATATATGTTTTTTATTTTCTAGTATGTACATACGTTTTTGTACCACTTCATGTATATATCTTCATATTATTATGTATAAGTATTTTTCGTATATTATATATGTATATTTAAATTATTTTGTTATATATATTATGTACATATTTTACTACCACATTATGTATATACGTTTTCACGCTACGTATGTATAAATATATATATATATATTTATGTCCTATACATTATGTATATATTTTAATAACATGTTATTCGTATATTTTTGTTCCACTTCATGTATAAGCTTTAATACTATTATAAATATTTTCGTATATTATATAAATATATATATAAATATTTTTATATATCACATTTCGTACTTGACACTCTTTCATATACTTTTGTATCATACTATGCAAATATTTTATATACTATTATACATGTACATACATACTTTCTATAGATATATGACTTCTTTACCTGTTTTTAAATTTAAAGGCCTTACTTTTTAATATCATTTAAATTTTTTATAACCTTGAACATTCTTTCATAATCATTAATTATTATTTGTTTTTTTTTTATTTCATTTTATCTTATATTTCTTTTAAATTTACTCTTAGTCTTTGGAAGGAAATTAATATTATTATTTGCATAAAATGATATGTTATAATTATTACTATTGCATGCGCATCATTTTGTATTAATTCATTGAAATGGTATGATGTTTATGAATCATTTCTCTATTTTGCATGTTCTTATCCTATGCTTGTATTTCATAAAAAGCAATCGTACATCATTTTGTTAAATTCGTTTTTTTACTCAAAGGCTTCCAAAAGCATAACTCGTGTTTGGATATATCGAGGAGATCGAGCCTTAACTTACTAGGTTCCGATTTTTCTCATTAAATCCTAACTATCGAGCATCGACTTCAAAACTAAAACACATAAGTTTTCCAATAAAACCTATCTTTGAAACCTCGAAATGCTATATACTAACTTACTGAATGTGGCGTTCAATGTCTCGAGATAGGAATTTCAAAACTAAGGTAATATTTTATGTTTTGGAACCTCAATAAATTGGGCCCTAACTTACTGGGTTTCGGTTTCTTCGTGCGATCCAAAATAACTAAATATTCCTTCTTGATTTAAACATACAAGCCTTAGAAAGAAGGCAAACTTAATTTCGAGAAATTAATATGCTGCACCTTAACTTACTCGGTATGGCATCCTTATTTCTTTGAAATAAGCGAACCTCGATTCTCACTTCAATACCCAAAAACCCTTTTAAACAAAGGATCGTATTTTTAGAATCTTTTCAATCGTTCGATAATAGGACACTAAGTAATCAATTAGGTACCAATTTTGGGTGTTACGAGGGTGCTAACCCTTCCTCGTGCGTAACCGACTCCTGAGCCCGTTCTTTGATTTTCGTAGGCCAAAACTAATTGTTTTGATAACCCAAAATGTTTTATTAAAATAATTTAAGGTAACCCGATCGCACCTCGAAAAAAGGTTGGTGGCGACTACATTTCCAAATTTTAAAGTCGATCTCATTTTTCAAAACCCTTTAGAAAAAAAAATGGTTTTGACAGCTTGGCGACTCCACTGGGGACTTGAGATCAGGCCACTAAATTGATCATTTGTTGTCCTTTCATCGAAAATTGAAAATTAATTTAAAAATTTACGATCCTTTTATCGCAATTGGTTTGAAAATTTTCATGTGATTGTGGTAGATCAAATTTCGTGAAATAATACTGCGCATCATATTGCATGACCGCCGGGTCACACCTTAAGTGGGAGTGAGAAGCTACTCCTTCGTGAGGTTTTCACCTCCGTGCAGGATAGTGAAACACTTTCGGGATACATCCGTACCTATGTCTTCGTGAGATTTTCATCTCCGTGCAGCCATAGGGAAATGTATCCCCTTGAATCGAACTCGGTCCGTATGAGCCTATAATGGGTGAGGATCGAGGAATCTGCTGGTTCAAGTACCTCAACTTTAGGACTAAACCGCATATAGAGAGACCTAAGAGCCCACCCTAGGTAGAGCCGCGCTAAAAACCCTAATGGTCACCCTGATAGGTCTGATTGTTTCTTTTTCTCTATACATGCTATGAATCTCATTGTATATATTGTACTAACCTTGTGTTTGTCTTTGCCATGTTTTGCATGCACTTTCACATTAAAGGGGCGTCGGTTTGGGTTCGATTGCTAAATTAGAGAGCTCAGTCATGGAAAACAAACTTCTTGATAAAGTAGAACGCAATGCGGTAGTCCAAAATTGGTCTGAGACAACCCAATTAGAGAGAGGGGATAGCTTAACTACGGGGCATGTATCGGAATTATGGGACTATACCCGTGTTAGCGTTACACAGAATAGTCTTCAAGAGTTAAGAGAAATTTGGAGTCATTGGGATGATGAAACTAAAAGATTATTCTACAATAATTATGGGGATTTACCATACCTGCTGGACGTTAACATAGACGAGGATCTGTTTCGAGCCCTCACCCAGTATTGGAACTCAGCATATAGTTGCTTTACCTTTGAGAGAGTGGATTTGGTACCCACCGTGGAGGAATATACAGCCCTACTAAATTGTCCGAAGGTTCAAGTGGACAAGATTTACTCAAGAGCCGCTTATGTTCCAGCCTTTTGGAAAAAGTTGATGAACATAACGGGGATGAGTGAACAGTGGATAATGGCCAGAATTAAGCAAAAGGGCGAGTGTAAATGTATCCCTTGGAAAAATTTGAGGGATTTGATTCTAGCTCACCCCGATACATCTAAGAAAGTCGATATCTTTGCACTCAGTATCTATGGGTTAGTATTATTCCCTAGGGCTTTGGGACATGTAGACGAAGAAGTCACGGATCTCTTCAACCGGCTTGACCAAGGGGTCACACCAGTTCCTGCAATCTTAGCCGAAACTTTCAGATCACTAAATGCGTGGAGAAGGTCTGGGGAGGGTAGGTTCATAGGTTGCGCACAATTGCTGCTAGTGTGGTTCCACGGCCACTTCTGGAAAGTAGACAAGTTTTCTTATGGGGACTTCTTGAGCGGATATTCCTCGTTAAAAGAGATGGTTGCAAAGTTAAGAAGAAACGACATGACAGAAGAAAATTGGATAGCGCTTCTGCAAAATCTTAGAGAGGAGGACATCGAATGGAGAGTTCCTTGGTTTGTACCCGGTGAAATTCTTTTCTGATGTGGAGATTTTAATTGGGTTCCTCTGCTCGGAGTTTGGGAAGCCGCTGATTATGCCCCTTTAATGGCATTAAGGTAATATGGGACAAAACAATTTGTACCAGTGACGTATGGTTTGGCGCAGTGTGAGTTCCCGTACAAAGGAGACAGTTACAAGAAGAAGATCAAGGAAATTTCTACCACTTGGAATCAAATTTATAGGATGAAAAATCTACATGCAGGGTCCGCGACGCCCGAATATAAAGACTGGTTCAGTAGAAGGGTTAATGATAACATCCCAGGACTAAACTTAGAAGGTGTCCAACCAATAGAAGAGTATTTACGGGTGGTTTCATCGGAACTAGAAATAATAAAACAGGATTTTGAGAAGAGGAATTCGGAACTACAAAAGAAAATTGAGCAATTTGAGGAAGAAAAAGTGCATTTAAGGTGGCACGTAGATGTTCAAAAGTTAGAAGCTAAAAAATCAAAGAAAGGAAAGAACAAAGCCGAAGAGGACTTAGACGGTTTGAAGGCGTACTATAAGAAATATCATCAATCAGTGAAGACAGCGGGATTAGGAAAGACGTCAAAACAGTGGCGATAAGAGATCCAAGTGGAAAGGACCAGTGCGAAAAAATGGGAAAGAAGATTCCGAGAGGGACTGGCACAAAGAGAAGCCCTAGAGAAGAGTCTGTTAGAAGCCCAAAACGACAAAGGGGAATTAAAGGCCCGGCTGGCCGAGCTTGAAAAGGTGCTGCATCAATACAGAAATCGTAATATTGCGGCTAAATTGAGAGCTAGTTTAAGTAAGATTGAAGAGATGAAGGGAAGAATAGAGGAGTTAGAATCTACTTTGCGAAATTGTGAACTTCGAATAGAGCTTCTCGAAGCAAATGAAAAACGTTGGAGGGAGCAACTTCATCACGCTCAAAGCCAAGTTGATAGTCGAGACTATCTTATGGGTGAAGCCATAGCACAGATTCGGGAGGTAGCTGACCACCTGCAGGTTTTGGCGGTCCAAGCAGATGTGCTAAGTGTGAAGTATGAGCTGAATTCGGATAAGGGTCAAGAGTTAGCGTCATTAATTAGGAAGGTCAAGAATTTAGGCATTAGGGCAAAGCCGTATCTGTAATCCATTTTATGTAAAGATATTTGCTTTCTAGTAAAGTTTTCTAAATGGAACTGAATCAGAATCGATGCCTTCTTTGCATTCATTTCATGCATGTGCATCGCATTACATTATATGCATTAAAACTCATAAAGAAGATTCTAATAAATAGAAATTATTTCAGAGGTAAAGAAAATTAATCTGGAAAATACAAAAAAAACAACCAACCACACATCGCTACGGTACTCGAAGAAAAACCAAAGACATGGACTAAAGAATGGAAAGGCTCGAGCAGCTACAAAAAGAAATGCAAAAACAGTTGCAAGAGCAATTGCAGGAACAGCTGGCCAAAATTCAACAAGACATGAGGGATCAAATGTTAGAATCTCAAAGAAGCATGATGAGTCAACTGGCTCAACTATTAGCCGAAGGGTATGATAAGGGAAAGGGCCCTGCAATTCATCCTGGTGAAGACAATGAAGAACCCGTTTATCCCCCAGGCTTTACCCCTCCTAATGCACAAGCGCAAGCGAATATGTACACACAAAGGGTACCGGTCACGATTAGACCTCAATATCAGGCTGGCACGTCAGTGCTGATAAATCTCCCAACAAGCTCAGGTCCTAACCCAGGGGATAACCCTACCAACCCTATCGTTACCGATCTCGATGATATGGTTGATATGGAGAAAACGAAAGTGGAGCCCCCAAAAAATCAGATGATCGATACAAGTAGCTGGAGGAAAAACTCAAGGCAATGGAAAGTACTGACTTCCGTTGCGGAATGGATGCCAAGGATCTGAGTTTGGTCCCAGACTTGGTGCTCCCTCCTAAGTTCAAGACCCCGGAATTTAAGAAATATAATGGGACCAGTTGCCCTGAAGCTCACATCACAATGTTTTTTCGGAGAATGACGGGACATGTCAACAACGACCCGTTACTGATCCACTATTTTCAAGATAGCTTGATCGAGTCTACAGCTAAATGGTACAATCAACTGAGCCGTGCTCAAATTGGTTCATGGAAGGATCTAGCCCAAGCTTTCATGAAACAATATGGTCATGTGACGGACATAGCACCCGACAGGATTACATTACAAAATATGGAAAAGAAACCTGGTGAGAGTTTCAGGAAATATGCTCAACGATAGAGGGAGATAGCAACTCAAGTCCAGCCGCCTCTCTTAGAGAGGAAGATGACTATGCTTTTCATCAATACCTTGAAGGCCCCATTCATTAATCACTTGTTGGGAGGTGCCACTAAGAGCTTCTCAGACATAGTAATGTCTGGGGAAATGATAAAAAATGCAATAAGATGCGAAAAGATCGAAACGGGAGAAGGTGCCAAGAAATCAACCCCGATAAGGAAAGAAAATGAGATGAACAACACAAGTTATTCCAAACCACTCACTGTGAGCCAGCCTAGGGTAGTGACCACTAGCCATCAGGTCTCTACAAGACAAGATTCAAGGCCTAACCCGGAGAGAGTTCAGTTTACGCCTATCCCGATGTCATACAAAGAATTGTATAAAACCCTATTCGAGGCCCATGTAGTATCACCCTTCTACATGAAACCCCTGCAACCCCCATTCCCAAAGTGGTATGACTCTAATACCCAATGTGATTACCACACAGGGATAACGAGGCATTCAATCGAGAATTGTATCGCGTTTAAGAAAGTGGTAGAAAGGCTTATTCAAATGGGTATTGTAAAGCTCGACGGCCCATCAGAACCCAACGTGACGGGAAATCTATTACCCGATCACGCTAATAAGGGGATAAATGCGATAGTTGAAAACACAGGCAAAAGGATCAAGGATAACTTGACGAAAGTAAAAACCCCGTTGAGTTGGGTTTGGGGACAAATGGTCAGTAGAGGATTAATCATGCAAGGTTCAAAGGAAAGGCCCGAAGAGGCAATGAAGTACTGCGAATATCACTCCGTAAAGAGCCATGACATCCAAGAATGCAGTGAGTTTAAGTCCATATTACAGAACCTGATGGACAATAAAGAGATGGAGTTTTATGAAGAGAATGATGGATCCGAAGAATGAGAGGTTAACGCTTCAGAAGAAGGAGCAACCGGAGGAGCCCAAAGAGTCAATCATCCGGTGGTGATAATTTTGCAACCAAGGAGTAACGAAGCAGGAGTGCGAGTGGCACCTAAAGTCATAATCCAGAAGCCCGTATCCTTCCCTTATAATGACAGCAAGAAAGTCCCGTGGAGCTATGACTGCAACGTTACAATCCTGAGTGAAGAAAGCCCGGCTGGTGCTTCTGAAATAAATTAAGATGTAGGTTTTTATACGCGCAGTGGAAGACGTTATGTTCTCGCAAACATAAAAACCGAAGTTGTCAAAGAAAAAGGCCCAATAGTCAAGCGAAGGAAGGAGAAAGCAGTTAAACCTGAATCACCAGTTAACGAGCTGGTAACTGAAAAAGAGGCTAAAGAATTTTTAAAGTTTTTAAAGCACAGTGAATACAGCGTTGTAGAACAACTTCATAAACAGCCAGCTCGTATCTCAATACTAAACTTGCTTGTAAATTTGGAGACATATCGGAGTGCACTAATGAAAGTGCTAAATGAGACCTACGTCGCTGATGATATCTCAGTCAACAAGCTAGGCCGTCTCATCAATAACATAAGCGCCGATAATTTCATATTCTTCAATGATGATGAGATACCCCCAGGAGGAATGGGATCAACAAAAGCACTACACATTACCACCCGTTGTAAGGGGTACACACTGCCGGAAGTATTGATTGACAATGGGTTTGCATTGAATGTCCTACTTTTGTCTACGCTGAATAGGTTGCTAGTGGATAGTTCCCACATGAAGACGTGCCACAATATCGTGAGAGCATTTGAAGGCACTGAGAGAAAAGTATTAGGAAGGATTGAAATACCCCTCTTAATCGGCCCAAGCACGTATGAGGTAGATTTCTTGGTGATGGACATCAAGCCCTCTTACAAATGCTTATTGGGGAGGCCTTAGATTCACTTAGCCGGGGCAGTGCCATCGTCACTACATCAAAAACTTAAGTTGGTAACAGAAGGCCGATTGTTAACTATAAACGCAGAAAAAGATATTATCGCATCGGTCACCAATTACGCACCTTATGTGGGAACGGATGAAGAAGCGATAAAGTGTTCATTCCGGTCACTAGAATTTGTGAACGCAACCTTTATTGTCGAAGGGAACAAGGTCTCAATGCCCAAAATCTCTAAAACTACCAGAATGAACTTACAGCTGACAATCGGAAAGGGGGCTTTACCCAGAAAAGGGCTCGGAAAAAACCTACAAGGACGGGTCGATGAACTCAAGGTCATAGACAAACGAGACCATTTTGGCTTAGGATGCAAGCCAGATGCAAAGCAGAAGAAGAGAGAGATAGAGAAGAAACAAGAGAGAAAAGAGCTCGTCTGAATGGAGAAGAGGTTGAATGGGAACCAATGATCTTCCCTCATATATCCAGTACCTTTGTGTCAGGAGGGACCATTTACTCTGAAGGGAAATTGACGGGGAAAGAGCCCGATTTAAGCATCAACGAGTTATCTGAAGAAGAGACGGGGGAAGATAATCAAGCAGGCATTTGCCCGTACGCCCCCGGAAGTATCTTGAGCAATTGGACCGCGGAGGAGATCCCTGTAGCTTTTAAAATTAATTCAGAGTAATGTCCGAAACAAGCTTATTGCTTTAAGCCTAGGAGAAATAAGAATCTTTTATGAAATAGGCATATGTCCAAACATTGTTATTTCAATGAAAATACACTTTTGCTTATCATCTTGAGTAGACATTCTTTCATTCTTTCCATTCCATTCATAGTTATATTACGAATAATATTCTTAGATTCTTTTGTTCTTTGGATTTCTTTTTAACAGGCTCCCAGATATCAATGATGTGAGTGACACTGCTACTAGCTCAGGTTCTCCTTTTGAGCAAGAAGTATGTATAGAAGGCCTTTTGGATTTTGAAGATGACCAAAAGTGGAACCTGTCTCTGGATTTGTTAAAAATGGTAGAACAAGAGGAGAAGCAAATCCAACCTCACAGGGAATCAGTGGAAACTGTGAGCTTAGAAGAAGGAAAAGAGGTGAAGATTAGAACTTGTATCACCGCAGAAACAAGGCAGGACCTTATTAAGTTACTACAAGAATTCAAGGACGTCTTCGCATGCTCTTATGAAGATATGCCTGGGTTGAATACCAATATCGTGGTACACCGACTCCCCATAAAAGAAGAGTGCAAACCAGTCCAACAAAAACTCCGGAGAATGAGACCCGATGTTTTATTGAAGATAAAGGAGGAGGTCAGAAAATAATTCGATGCAGGATTCTTAAAGGTGGTTAAATACTTGGAGTGGGTAGCCAATATAGTCCCAGTTCCTAAGAAAGATGGTAAAGTACGGATGTGCATAGATTATCAAGATTTGAACAAAGCCAGTCCAAAAGATAATTTCCCATTGCCTCATATCGATAGATTAGTGGATAACACGGCGGGTTACTCACTCTTCTCCTTCATGGATGGATTCTCAGGATACAACCAGATAAAGATGCATCCCGAAGATATGGAAAAGACCACATTTGTGACAATGTGGGGAACGTTTTGCTATAAAGTGATGCCATTCGGACTAAAAAACGCAGGAGCGACATATCAGAGGGCCACGGTAACTCTGTTCCATGACATGATGCACAAAGAGATCGAAGTCTACGTTGATGATATGATTGCGAAATCCAGGACAGAAAAAGAGCACATACAAGTCTTGAGAAAACTGCTTTTAAGGCTAAGAAAGTTTCAGCTAAAGCTCAACCCCGCAAAATGTACCTTCGGGGCTAGGTCCAGAAAGTTACTAGGATTCGTAGTCAGTGAGAAGGGGATCGAGATCGACCCGGATAAAGTCAAGGCCATACAAGAGCTACCTCCTCCACGCACTTAAAAGGAAGTTAGAGGCTTCCTGGGAAGGTTGAATTATATCGCCCGTTTCATTTCACAACTAACAGAGAAATGTGACCCGATATTCCGTCTCCTTAAAAAACACAACCCAGGAGCATGGGATGAAGAATGTCAAAGAACTTTTGATAAGGTCAAGCATTATCTATCCAATGCCCCGGTACTGATGCCACCTTGCCCAGATAAGCCCCTAATATTGTACCTGGCAGTGTTCGAAAACTCTATGGGATGCGTATTAGGTCAACATGATGAGTCGGGAAGAAAAGAAAAAGCGATATATTATCTCAGTAAGAAATTCACCGAATGTGAGACGAGATATTCGCCAATCGAAAAATTGTATTGCGCTCTGATCTGGACAACCCGAAGAATAAGACAGTACATGCTGTACCACACGACTTGGCTTATTTCAAAATTGGACCCTTTGAAGTATATGATGGATTCAAATGCTTTGAATGGAAGAATGGCTCGTTGGCAAATTTTGCTATTCGAGTTTGACATAGTCTACGTAAACCAAAAGGCCATAAAAGAGAGTGCAATAGCCGATTTTTTAGCCAGTAGAGCTTTAGAGGATTATGAACCTCTGAGCTTCGACTTCCCGAATGAGGATTTAATGTATATTGCAACCACTGAAGAAGACTCTCGAGAAGATCCTTCTTGGAGACTGAATTTTGACGGGGTCTCAAACGCTATTGGTAACGGAATCGGGGCAGTTCTGACATCCCCAAATGGAGATCATTATCCCTTTACTAGTAAATTGGATTTTGATTGCACAAACAACATGGCAGAGTATGAAGCATGCATCATGGGGGTCCGTGCAGCTGTTGAATGCAAAATCAAGATGCTAAAAGTATATGGGGATTCTGCCTTAGTGATCTATCAGCTCAAGGGTGAGTGGGTGACTAGAGACCTTAAATTGATCAATTACCAAAGACTGGTCTTAGATTTAATCGAGGGGTTTGATGATATCACCTTCCACTACCTCCCACGAGATGAAAACCAGATGGTTGATGCCTTGGCGACATTGGCTTCAATGATAAAAGTAAACAAACTGGAGGATATAAGGCCTATCCAAATGAGCATCTGTGAAATGCCAGCCCATTATTGCAGCATTGAAGAAGAGGAAGGAAAAGACGATCACACTTGGTATCAAAACATATTGCGATACGTGAGGAATCGTGAATACCTAGACCAAGCAACAGAAAATGATAAGAGGACATTAAGAAGGCTAGCTAACAACTATGTCCTAGACGGAGAGATCCTATACAAAAGGGGGAAGGATCAGGTGCTCTTGAGATGTGTGGACACCGTCGAAGCTAAGCAGATCTTAGAAGAGGTCCACGAAGGAGTTTGTGGAACACACGCTAATGGTTTCACAATGGCCAGACAAATCATGAGATTCGGATATTATTGGCCCACTATAGAAAGAGACTGCATCAATTACGCTAAGAAGTGCCATAAATGTCAAATCTATGGAGATAAAATTCATGTGCCGCCTTCGCCCCTTCATGTCATGACTTTCCCATGGCCATTTTCAATATGGGGCATGGATGTCATAGGGCCAATCTCGCCAAAAGCATCTAATGGGCATCGATCTTCGTAGTTATCGATTACTTCACCAAATGGGTAAAGGCCGCTTCTTACGCCAATGTTACGAAGTCAGCAGTCAGTAAGTTCTTAAAAAAGGAGATCGTATGTCGATATGGGATGCCTGAGAGGATCATATCAGACAATGCGCTGAACTTGAATAACAGCACAATCGCGGAGGTCTGTAGCCAATTTAGGATCAAGCATCATAACTCGTCTCTATATCGCCCAAAGATGAATGGCGCGGTGGAAGCAGCTAACAAAAATATCAAAAAGATAGTTGGAAAAATGACTGATACTTACAAAGATTGGCATGAGAAGTTACCTTTTGCACTTTTCGCCTATCGAACATCTGTCAAAACTTCCACCGGGGCAACGCCTTTCTCATTAGTCTATGGAATGGAAGCGGTTTTACCTATCGAAGTCGAGATTCCTTCCCTTCGGGTTTTGATGGAGCTGAAGCTAGACGAAGCAGAATGGGTTCAGGCTCGATATGACCAGTTGAATTTAATCGAAGAAAAGAGATTAAGAGCCATCCGTCACGGTCAAATGTACCAAAAGCGAATGATAAGGGCTTATAACAAGAAGGTTCGCCCTCGAGAATTCAGTGAAGGGGATCTGGTATTGAAGAAGATCCTCCCCATACAAAAAGATTTCAGAGGAAAATGGATGCCAAACTGGGAAGGACTTTATGTGGTAAAGAAAGCTTTCTCTGGAGGAGCATTGATTCTAACTGAGATGGATGGTAAAGATTTGCCGAATCCTATAAATTCAGATTCTATCAAGAAATACTTCATTTAAAAAGAGAAGAAGCGAATGCGAAAACCCACAAAGGGCGCTTTGAGACTTCAAAAAAAAAAGGGAGAGGCCAAGGCGAAAACTCGCAAAGGGCGCTTTGAGACCAAAGGGGGACTTGAACTGAAACCCGGAGAAAGGTGGTTCAAATCAATAACGGGGCATGCTGAGATCTTGCTATGCTTGAATTAACAATGAAGAAGCGTGTTGCATCTTGGGGCATCAACAGAATACTCTTGGCCTCCTAAAACACATACCAAGTTCAAGGGGTCTTCAAGAAGTTTTGTACAGAGAAACTCACATTATGATATCTAGGGACTCCTATGTTTGTCTTATTTCTTTTTGTATCATAGCAAAATGTGATATTTTGATTACTTGACTCATTTGGAGCATCACTCTCGATAAAATGCTATCTTATCCATTGCGTCAATCTTTTTCAAGTGTCTTTCATTAAAATAGTGACTAATGGACTAATAACATTCAAAAAAGAGTTTTTGCATATTACTCTGAAATGATTCTAAATGACGCAAGGACCTGAAACGGGACTAATTAGTTTAAATTACCCAAATTCAAGGGAATGTTGGAAATGATAGCCCAGATTGTGATTTTTTGCTAGAGATGTCGACAGAAGAAAAGAAAGGAGTAGTACGTCGAGGATAAAGCCTTGATGGGCGACCAGTAATGTCAAATTAAGAAAAATGAAAAATCTCCGTTTTGCATATATACCATTCATGACATATTTAGGAGTGTTTGATGCATCATAGCATCCTAATCATTTGACATGAGCATCGCATCTAGTTAGGAACGTTTGATTCATTTCGATCATAGCATCCTAATTATTTGACAGGAGCATAACTATGTTATTAGTGAATCACCAAATTTTGCCTCCCTGAAGTTGCAGTGGAGCTAATCCAAAGATAGAGTTTGCCTTCCTAAAGTTGCAGTGAAGCTAACCAAAAACATCTGATTTTGCCTTCCTGAAATTGCAGTGAAGCAGATCAAAACATCAGATTTTGCCTTCCTAAAGTTGCAGTGAAGCTAATCGAAAGATAGATTTTGCCTCCCTGAAGTTGCAGTGGAGCTAATCAAAAGACCAGATCTTGCCTTCATGAAGTTGCAGTAAAGCAAATCGAAGACACTAGATCTTGCCTCCCTGAAGTTGCGGTGGAGCTTATCGAAAGACACAGATTCTGCCTTCCTGAAGTTGCAGTGAAGCAGATCAAAACATCAGATTTTGCCTTCCTGAAGTTGCAGTGAAGCTAATTGAAAGATAGATTTTTGCCTCTCTGAAGTTGCAGTGGAGCTAATCGAAAGACGCAGATTCTGCCTTCCTGAAGTTACAGTGAAGCAAATCAAAGACACCAGATCTTACCTCCTTAAAGTTACATTGAAGCAAATCGAGAATAATAGATCTTGCCTTCCTGAAGTTGCAGTGAAGCTAAGAAAATACCAAGCAAATTTGGCCCTTTTTAAGTCTTTGCTCTATTCCCGTTACACGACAATGAGCAAAGAGGGGCAACTGTAACGGTCCAAATTTGACCGGGCAGACCCAAAATTACAGACCCAAACTATAACCCAAACAAATAGTCAGCCCAATTACAACAAAAACAAAAATGAAAGCCCAAAAATACAAGGAGCCCAAACGGCCCGAAAGCTTAAAAATTTTGGGAAACCCTAGGGTTCCCCTCCTCCCTTCCACGCCGTTTCATCTCAGGTGTGTAACCCGAGCCTTGTCCCGAGGCATGCTTGTCCCGAAGTCTGCACCCGTTACACCAGAAAGGAAAGTAACGGCCTTTCCCCCACCGTTGACCCGTTTCATGCCTGCAAAGGAAAACAGAAAAGAAGAAAGAAGCAGAAAACAGAGACAAACGCAAGCAAAAACAACAAAACAGTAGCAAATAGGAAATTATATTGTATAATATTCTACCATTCGGCTATATAAACCAAAACAAAACGTTGTAAAAGGGATCGAATTTTGAATATTGAAAAAGCACTCAGAAGTAAAAAGGTTGCTCCTCTAAATCTTTGTCTATTATTTATTATCATTTGGAATAAATAAAAGAAAATAATAAAAAGGGCTTACCTTGGGACCGATCTCCGTCACGTGGCAAGGCTTCAGTGCCCAAACGTCGTAAAACCTATTTGGGTTCTGACGAGGGTAGGAGAGACAACGTGAACGGTGGCCTTCTCGTTTGGGTTCTATTTCCTTTTTGTGTTGAGTATTTCATTTTAAAACAAGGATTTGGTGTTGAAAATAAAAGAAAGAGACCGCAAACCTTACCCGAATCTTCATGAACGCCGTATGCTTGGCCTTCGGTGTGGGGGGTGTTCGAATAAGGCTGAAAGCCCCGTGCTTCGCCTGTTTAGACATTCGTCGGCCACCGGAGAGTTGGTAGAGCGGCGGCGCGAATGAAGGGCCTTAGAACCCTAACTAAAGAGAGGGGAAATAAGGAACAAGAAAGCCCCTGTTTCTTTTCTTTTGCTTCGGGGATAGGGCTGAAAGGATTTAATTTCTTTGGTTTCCCAAAGAAAGCAAAACAGCGCCGTATCTTGTGAGAGCCCAGACCCGATTTTGACCCGATCCAACACCCCTAGGACCCGCGTGTTTACGCATGAGGGGAATATTGCGCGCCTGATCCTTCTCAGTTAGCAACGGCTCTTAGTGACCCCTTTTACATTTATCTTGCTCTTTTTAATTTAACCCTGAGATTTGCGCGTTTTTTGCAATTCAGTCCATGCTTAAATGCAGCGTTTCAGGCGTTGGTATATTTCCAGCTTTAGCCTCTGTTCTTTGCGTGAGCCTTCCACATAAGTCCTTTTTGCTGTTTATTTGGATGTTTAGCTTTTAGATATTAAATTCGATTTTGATTTCATTTTAGTCCTCAACCTGTTTTAGTTTACTTGCATACATATTTTCTCGATTACTTATTATTATTATTATTATTATTATTATTATTATTATTATTATTATGCCTATTATATACATTTTATCCTATGATTATTAATAATAATCCTTGTTTCCTATGTGTATATCTTCTTTTTACTATATATTATTATGTTTTTTTGACATTGTATATTTTATTGTAACTATGTTACGTATATATAATATATACATTATGTGCATACTTTCAATACTTGCATAAATGTTTTATTACATAGATATATATTTTGAGATTATACTTAGTATATTATATATACACAATACCCCTATATTATACGTGTATTTTATGTATATGCCTTCATATTATTTTATATATGTATTTTTTGGTACCATTATATTTTGTATGTCACACCTATTTTAAAGCTATATTTTATCTATTACATATACTATATTCGTATATAATATATATGTTTTTTTATTTTCTAGTATGTACATATGTTTTTGTACCACTTCATGTATATATCTTCATATTATTATGTATAAGTATTTTCGTATATTATATATGTATATTTAAATTATTTTGTTATATATATTATGTACATATTTTACTACCACATTATGTATATATGTTTTCATGCTACGTATGTATAAATATATATATATATATATATATTTTTTATATCCTATACATTATGTATATATTTTAATAACATGTTATTCGTATATTTTTGTTCCACTTCATGTATAAGCTTTAATACTATTATAAATATTTTCGTATATTATATAAATATATATATAAATATTTTTATATATCAGATTTCGTACTTGACACTCTTTCATATACTTTTGTATCATACTATGCAAATATTTTATATACTATTATACATGTACATACATACTTTCTATAGATATATGACTTCTTTACCTATTTTTAAATTTAAAGGCCTTACTTTTTAATATCATTTAAATTTTTTATAACCTTGAACATTCTTTCATAATCATTAATTATTATTTGTTTTTTTTATTTCATTTTATCTTATATTTCTTTTAAATTTACTCTTAGTCTTTGGAAGGAAATTAATATTATTATTTGCATAAAATGATATGTTATAATTATTACTATTGCATGCGCATCATTTTGTATTAATTCATTGATATGGTATGATGTTTATGAATCATTTCTCTATTTTGCATGTTCTTATCCTATGCTTGTATTTCATAAAAAGCAATCGTATATCATTTTGTTAAATTCGTTTTTTTACTCAAATGCTTCCAAAAGCATAACTCGTGTTTGGATGTATCGAGGAGATCGAGCCTTAACTTACTAGGTTCCGATTTTTCTCATTAAATCCTAACTATCGAGCATCGACTTCAAAACTAAAACATATAAGTTTTCCAATAAAACCTATCTTTGAAACCTCGAAATGCTATATACTAACTTACTGAATGTGGCGTTCAATGTCTCGAGATAGGAATTTCAAAACTAAGGTAATATTTTATGTTTTGGAACCTCAATAAATTGGGCCCTAACTTACTGGGTTTCGGTTTCTTCGTGCGATCCAAAATAACTAAATATTCCTTCTTGATTTAAACATACAAGCCTTAGAAAGGAGGCAAACTTAATTTCGAGAAATTAATATGCTGCACCTTAACTTACTAGGTATGGCATCCTTATTTCTTTGAAATAAGCGAACCTCGATTCTCACTTCAATACCCAAAAACTCTTTTAAACAAAGGATCGTATTTTTAGAATCTTTTCAATCGTTCGATAATAGGACACTAAGTAATCAATTAGGTACCAATTTTGGGCGTTACGCGGGTGCTAACCATTCCTCGTGCGTAACCGACTCCCGAGCCCGTTCTTTGATTTTCGTAGGCCAAAACTAATTGTTTTGATAACCCAAAATGTTTTATTAAAATAATTTAAAGTGACCCGATCGCACCTCGAAAAAAGGTCGGTGGTGACTCCATTTCCAAATTTTAAAGTCAATCTCATTTTTCAAAACCCTTTAGAAAAAAAATGGTTTCGACATTAATAATATTTAAAATATAAATTATATATTCAAATTATTTATATATCAAAATATTAATGATGAGTTGTAATACATTTTTTTTATATTCACTAAAATATCATAATATTAACAAATTTAAACATCATTTAAATGTATATTTTTACTTCATAACATTATGTCTAAACTCGATATTTTATTTTTTAAAATAAATATTTTATTTTTTAAAATTACTTTTTAATAATAATACTAAATACTTAAATTTTAATTTAAACTAAACTTTTGAAAAATATTTTTAATAAATGCAATTTCAACAAGCCGTAAGGCTCAATGCTGAAATCTTCTGTTCCTTTTTCTTTGTAATGATTTGCAAATAAATGAAATAATGCTGGTAAAAGAGATAAAATATTTGTGACAAAATTTTTAAAATTAGAAAAACATAGCTAAAATATAAAAGTTAGTAAATGAGTATTTTTAAATAATTCGAAGTGGAAATTTAAAACAATAAAAACTTGTGATATGTTGCTGAATTTATCTAAAAGTATTTAATTAATATTTAATTTTTTTTCTTGTATCACCTGAATTTTTATTACATCACATTTCGATCCTACAATGACACGTTGCAAGTTTTTAATATGACACAATATTAACTTTAAAAAATATATAAGTTTTTAGACAAATATGTTAAGTAAACTCCATATTAACCCATCTGAATTTTCTAAGAAAGAACCTACCCATAGAGCGGTCTTAGTTAAAACTCAAGATTTAACCCTATTGACTCACGCGGCTGCAGATTTGAAAAACACAACATCCAAACATATATTTATTTTTGAATACCTCTTTACAAGGTTCAGCAGAATTACACAAAATCACATCTAATCAAAGTCTTCATTCAACACTCCAAATACAACTTATACCAAAACTTGATTATTCAGATCCCACAAACTGAAATCTATCCTAGTTGATCAAATTATGTTTTTTTCCCTTGAGAAGCTCTTAGGGTTCCTGAAAATTTCTATTGGTCAGCCTCAGTCTACTAGAGCTCGTTAAAACGTTCCTCCATACTAATTTGGTGCAGAAACTTGTTCCTGTAAGTTAACTCCTCTAAGGAGATCTGAAAGCTTCACCAGCATAGCGGACATTTCCGAGTTCCTCTTCAATGCGAAGAAGCTGCAATCAGAGTGGGAGAATGTGAGATGATTCCTTCATAACTAATTACAGAAATATGTTACTCGTATTCAGGATTGAGCATCAGATATGGGTATGAATCCGACAAAAGTATGTTCCACTTTTTTTTCTCATGTGTTTTGAAGATCATTGGCAGGTAATATTCTCATCTCCATGTTGGACCCAGGTC
This sequence comes from Gossypium stocksii, assembly GCA_020496765.1. Classification (NCBI taxonomy): domain Eukaryota; kingdom Viridiplantae; phylum Streptophyta; class Magnoliopsida; order Malvales; family Malvaceae; genus Gossypium; species Gossypium stocksii. The sequence continues at coordinate 68,530,672 of CM035622.1, forward strand.
TTTTGTTTACCAGTGTGACGATTGTTCAACTATCACCATTTCGATAAACTAGAAGTGTTTTTAAATTAACTGCGGTAGTTGTTTAGCATCTAAAGCATGGCCAAAGTCCATTGTCTGAAACCCTTTTTTTTTCCATGGTCATGTTCAATTATACCAAATAGAAAAGAAATCAACATTAACCCTAGAAATCATTCGGTTTCTGGATCCATGTCAGAAACAGCGTGCCACAAGTATAAGAGCTATGTTAAATGGAGTTGATTGTGTTGAATATGGGGTATATGCCCGACACGAATATGATTAATTTTTCCAAGTTTTTTCATGTACTTAGGGATCATTGGAAGGACATACTCAAATATGTGTCAGACAGAGGGCATCTGGCACGGGTACTTCAAGAAAAAATGAAGAGCCCAAAAAATAGGAACACAGGAGAAGAAAATCCCCAAATTACCTGGTTGTACTTGGCCAACCTCTCACTTCTACAAGGAGCTCCAGTCTTGATCTATACAAAAGAACAACCACCCTCACCATCTAGCACTGGAAAAATTTGAAAAAGAAAAAACGCATTGCTGATAAATTGCTATTACGGGTTAATGATTTCGAATGATGTACCTGGCCACTAGCTAAACCAACAGAAAGGTCAGCGATGAAGTTATCCTCTGTTTCCCCACTTCGGTGGCTGACCATCACTCCCCATCCTGCAGCTTTCGAGTCAAGTGCTGCTTGAATAGATTCGGTCACTGTTCCAATCTGGTTAACCTGTCATAGTAACAAAAAAAATGATGTATTAGAAATGGAAAAGAAAGGCATTTTGCACATTTGAATAGCAATCTCAGTAATCAACCATGCTATCTTGTACCATGCATGCTCATTTGAACCCACTGATCCATCAAATGAACCCAAGACATAGCATAGTCACATTGGTGATTACACAAAAACCTTGGCTACTATGAAATAAATAGTGCAGCCAATTTTCTCACAATGGGCAGTTAGATTCTATAAGATTATTTATTCCATTGTACATTGGATTTTATAAGTGTTGAATCTTGCTTTCAATAGCATAATTTATAGATTCTATCAATGCAAATAACAATTACAAAGTATGCCACATTGATGCTCGTTATTGGGTTCTATTCTAAATGAAGATCAAAGTATTCATTCACTAGGTGAGAATGGTAGAATCAGACAAAGAAGACTAGTACTGTAAAAACGAGGTAAGAGAAAACCCAAACAAAGAATGGTTTCATGCCAGCTTAGATGTTTACCTTAAGAAGCAAGGCATTGCAAGCCTTCTTTCGAATAGCTTCCGATATCCTGTTTGGATTTGTGACTAACAAATCATCTCCAACTAGTTGGATATCGACGGAAGACTGAAGCGAAGCCCATGAGCTCCAGTCATCTTGGTCGAATGGATCTTCAATTGACACAATGGGGAAATCTTTGACAAACTCTTGGTAGAGTTCACCCAAGCTCTGAGGTGAACGCACATGCGCTCCATCATTTGGTTGTTTCTTAAAGTTTAGGTCATATTTCCCATCTTTTGTGTAGAATTCCGAAGCTGCAACATCCATTCCTATTTTGATCTGCAATTTTTATATTTTTGGGTCATGTTTACCGTATGGGAAAACAATAAAAACAGAAAAAAAGGGTATGTCTCTTACCTTTCCAGTGTAACCGGCCTTCTCAATTGCATCCATTAGCAAAACCAATCCCTCTCTATTGTCCTGAACGTTGGGAGCAAATCCACCTTCATCTCCAACATTGCAAGCATCCTGTCCGTATTTTGCTTTGATAATACCCTTAAGTGTGTGATAAACTATATCCCAAAAAAGAAGAAAGCTTCATCAACTAATTTGACATATGCACAGATAGGTTTAAACAACAAACCAAAGAACATTCTAAGTTACAAATAATAGCCACTAATCAGAATTTCAAACTAATTACAAGAACATGGGTTCCTAGAGCTAAATCATAAACCTATACACGTAAAATCAAATTTCATGTCAAATGATAAAAGATTGTTCCAATGAAATACAACTACATCAATTAACATAGACAAGGGATTACTTAGCTAACCTTCACTCCCCATTCGAAGTGCCTCAGCAAACGAGGTTGCACCGACCGGTAGTATCATGAATTCTTGCATAGCCAAATTATTTCCTGCATGACTTCCTCCATTGATGACATTAAAAGCTGGAACTGGCATAACGAGTTCCTTTGTTCTTGACATCTCCTGGATATGCTTATACAATGGCATCCCTTTCGCCCCTGCGCCGGCTCTGCATACACTCAATGACACTCCCAATATTGCATTAGCTCCAAGCTTTGACTTGTTTGGAGTATCATCGATTTCCAGCATTACAGCATCTACATCCGCTTGATTTCTGGTAAAATAAAAGGTCAAACAAAGTATTTGGTTAACTTCAAGACTTAAAAAAGCCAGTTAAATGAAAACACTTTGGGTTTAAGTACTTCAGCTATTGGCATATTTTGTTTCTAAGGAAAAGGTGTTTTAAGCTTTACCTGACATCAATGCCAATAAGCTTAGGACCCAAAATTTCATTGATGTTTTGGACAGCAAAGAGCACACCTTTGCCGCCATAGACACTCTTGTCACCATCTCTGAGCTCAAGCGCCTCATAGATCCCGGTAGATGCGCCACTAGGAACGGCTGATCGATAAAGATCATCGGTGATCAAATCAACCTCGACCGTGGGATTACCCCTGCTGTCAATGATCTGCCTAGCCTTGACCGATTTCACCTTGCACTCCTTGGACGCCGTCACCGCCACAGAGGGGGCGGAAGCCAGGGAGCACTGGACAGAAAGGGGGCGGAGTTTTCGAGAAGGGAGAGCCGCCGGAGCAGGAAATGCAGAAGGCTGGGAAAGAGAAGGCGCAGGAAGGAATGGATTTTGAAGGAAACAAGTTTGGGTAGTTAAGGCCATGTTAGATTAAGAAAAGGGGAGTGTTTGGAAGGAAAGAAAGTGAGGGAAAAAGTATAAATAGGGAAAGAAAGAACGTGGAGAAGTCCGCCAAGCGGCGATGAAAAACAAGGAAAGAGGAATGAAGCTGTAGTGGAGGTGGGTTGCAGAGTTGTGAGAAAAGCATTGTTATTTTAATTTGATTATTAATTTATTGACATTAAATTAAAGAAAAATGTGTTTTGGTTTGGGTATTAGATTTTGGGATATGGGGTTTGGTGGAGGCAGGCAGCCATGGAAGAGGGAAACTAGTTAGGTACTTAGGTTAGGTGTCTGTCAGACGTGTGCACTGCAAGATGCAGGTTCAAAGTGTTCAACGTTTAGGTTCATGTGGCACGGTAACACGAAATTTTACTTTTTCTTAGTTAAAAAACTTATCTAAATAAATTTGAAAATTTTACAAAAAAATAAATTTTTTTTAAAATTTTAAAGCAATACTTTACCTCTTTTTTCGTTCTTTTAAATTAATCTTTAATATCATAAAAAAATATAAAAAAATTAAATTATACAACGTGTACAAATTGAGAGTTAAACTTTAATTTAAAAATATTAAGTATTTTAATTTGTAAATATTAAGTATTAAAATTATTACTATATGAATCTTAAAATCTGTAGCCATAAGCTAGTGATGACTAAAAAACAATTAAATAGTTAAATAATCAAAAAAAATATTAATAATTAAATTACTATTTTATAATTTTTTTATAGTTGGATGATAAAATTTTTTTACTAATAATTAAAAAATCATATGGATGATAAAAAAATTTCTAGTAATTGAGGTGACTATATTTAAATAAATACAAAATATATATATCACCACAAAGTTTTACCAGTTTTTTTCTTCAAAAGGCATTTAAACTTTTATATATTTTTATAATTAAATTTAAATAAAAAAAACCAAGTCTATTTCTACAACAAAAAATAAAAATCTCAATGTCTAACCTATTGGTCTTCCCATCCACGCCACCATGAATTCAAGTCGTGGTGTGCATATTACTTTTAATACGGAATAACCCAAGTAGTAAAGCAAGTAATGATGGATGAAAGTATGTAAACATCCACGTTGTACGGTTGAAGTAAATCGGAAGTACATAATTGAAGTGAAATAAGGAAGAATTGTTTGCAGATTAAAGGTTCATGTAAAAATGGAGTTCAATCTTAGTTTCAAAGCTTTCCTAAGAGCTTTTGACTTTCATTTCAGAAAAGTACATGCAAGAAACAGGAAAGCATACGCCACCAATGAAGTCAACAACTCCAGTGTCCATGTTGGGTGAATTAGAACTGTCGGAATCATTGGAACGAAGATGGAACCACATATCCACCCAGTAGCAAGAGCACCGAGTCTGTGACGCAATGATCAGGTGAAATCAGATCGGATTTAACACATGATAAAAAGAAATTTATGAAATCCATTGCTTACCCGATAACGAAAGCCCGGCCCAAGCTCTTTGTTTTTTCATTAAGGAAATATATGCAGGCCGCTAAAGATACAGCTACCTGCGTATGACAGTAACCAAACAAGAACACTAAGAAAACAACCTTTTTTCAGTATAATGAGCGAAAGTAAAAAAGCTTCAACTACATGGAAATATGCAAATTTACAGAATTTGGAACTTAACCTATTTAATCCATTTTATTTCTTTTATTTACCACCATTACTACAATTCTTTCATTTTTTCCTTTCCTTTTTGGTAGCCACCTTCAACTAGTCAACAAAGCCATGATAGAGAGGATTATTCAAGCTTCCAAGGAAACAGAGAGAATGGATTCATATCGAAGCTTTAACTAGTTTCCATCAAGGTAAGTATCCGGGGTTAACTTGAAACCAATGTTACTCAATCTCAAGAGTAAGTGTTTGATATGAAAATACGTCCAACACAAGTATGCTCATTTTTTCTCGGTTTTCCCATAAATTTAGAGAATCATAAACCCCACATTCATGTCTTAATACGTCATTGATTACACGGGTATTGGACAAGACTTCAACGAAAACAAATAATTTTTCTGCATTACTTCAGACAGATTTAAAGCCTTTAAAACAACAAGTATATAGCACCATCATCACAGTAAAGCAGCTTATCCTGCCATATCTCAATGTAGGAGTGACAACTTACACTTTCCCTTCACAACATTAAGAAGAGTAAAATTCTCCTTTTATCACGATAATAATTGATTTTTTGCAAGGTTTCGATTTGGTAATAATTAAGGTGAAGGTAATGAAAAAAATGAACGAACCTGAAAGGCAGGTCCACCCTCAGAAGAATTCATTATACTCCAGCCACCCATGAAGGCAAATAGGAACAATCTTCGGAAGATAACTTCCATGGGAGGAAGTTCGACAAAATTGAGCAAGTTTTTTATCCAAGGTGGAGACTCCTCTACTTTCTTCGTTAGCCTACTTTTCAAGTTAATCTTTGTTTTCTTTCTATGCTGGAAGCTGGCCATAAGTAGTTTCTCGAATGCTGCTTCAATTGATTCTTCGCTTCTCTCATGTCCGGCATATTGTTCTAAGAGAAAATTGCGCGCGGACCAAATTTCTTCCTCTGAAGCGTAAGGACTAATACCGAGCCGCTTATACGGATCCCAGACTCTTATTCGAGGAAAAGTTGGAGCATTACCTAAAGAAAGGAAAAACCACATCAAAATGCAGTCAGAAATGATACAATGTCAACACATCATGTCCCTTTTTGTGTCATAATTAATGGTGGGTCACATCCGGAAACATTTACGACATCCATAATAAAGCCTCGTAGAGGCAGCTGGAATAAAAATGAGACAAGTAATGACCACGGTAGCAAAGTGAATGGCTACACAATGCTTGTGGCACAAAGTTAGCAAAGGTAAGGAATCAATCTGCAGCTCCATCATTTGGTTAAAGGGGTTTTTCCATCATAAGCAAAAGAAATTCTGAATGGCCACACAACAAAAGTCATCAACCAATGCTTTGACAAGATATAACTTATTTCATTCCAAACAGTTGTTCTTCCTTGTTTTAGGTCATCTGTAGCCAATTTGAACCTGTAATAGCTGATGAACTAGCCAGCCTATGTCTACAGATAAAAAGATAATCTCAGGACTCAGACTATGTTACTCCCACACGGATATATGCCCGACACAAATATGTTCTTTTTTTAGATTTTCCATGTATTTGGAGGGCTTCAGAGGATCTTATCCTCATACTTATCCGAAAATTTGTATGGGTTTCAAACACCAAGTACTTCAAGATAATGAAGAGTCAAAAGCAACAAAGCTCTCAAACATTTATAAGAACAATTAGATATCCAGTACCATCCATTTATACCAGTTTCAATATAATATTCAACAATCTTGCTACTAGACCGTTTAATTGCAAAAGGGTATTCAAAGCTTAGATATATTCACAGTAAATTGTTATCATTTAAAAAAAATACAAATTTTTGAGCTAAAGTGAAACCAAAAAATATTGGCAGAAAATAAGTACTAGGAAATAAAAATTATAAAGCAACACCAACCAAGAAAAACAAAAGAGTAATAATTAGGACATATAAAGCATTAATTAAGCAGAAAAAGAAAAACTACCTCCGTAAGGCATATCCACTGCACATTTTGGGACTCTATGCCTTCTAAAAGAGGGAAAACACTTTATCCCATCCTTCGTATTCTGATTTAGACGACTGTAAACAAATTTCGCAAAAAAATTAAAAGAAATTGAAAACCTAATTATAAATAAAAATCCTTAGCTTCGAAAAAAACGAAATAAAGGCTTACAGGTTGTGGCCGATGAAAGGAGTGAAGAGAGTGGGATTAGAGAGCGAGGACGACAACATTAAAATTGGTTTATTTGATGAAACTTTAAAAGACTGGGAAGCTCTCCAGCAAAAGAAATGGATAGCTGCTGGAGTCCTCTCGAGAGGAAAGACATTCCCTGCTGGACTGTGTTTTTATTAGGGGACAAGGCGCAAGGGCACGGATGAAAAAAAAAAAAACAACCCAACAAATAAAAACCGAACCGTATTGTTTGTTCGGTTTAGGTTTCGGTCTAGTCTTAACAAAAACTAATATTATCTAAATGGAACTGTACCGAACCGGGCCAACGGGGATATCAAAGCGGGAAAAATTTTAAATCAGTTGATTCAAGAATCGATACAAATCGATTGAACCACAGTTTGATTGAATCGATAAATCAATGGCTTAACTAATTTGATCACCCATCTAATTGAAAAAACATTAACTAAAACAATTTTTTGATGGTGAAACAATTGCTACAAAGGCCCTTTGATTACTAGTGTAATAATATGAGAAAAATTTTATTTATTACATATGCATTATGATAGTTAGACATAAAATAGAAAATTATTAGTATAAATTTAGTCTTGAAATTAAAAAAATAATTAAAAGCTCTTACAAAAAAATTAAATTTCTTCAGAAAATATTTCTCTTTTATCAAAGTAAGTTAGGTGAGTAGTTAAAAATTACTTGTTAAAATTAATTTATTGTTAACTTATATATTAAAATATGATAAATAAATACAGCATGGGAAATTGGAAAATATTTTGTCCCAAGAAAAAACATTAGAGGAGGAAGTAGAATGGATTCAACAAAATATTATGCTTCCTGGCATGATTGAGAAGGTAAAGAGGGTGTGAGCCAACTTAGAAGAAGTATTAAAACAAGAGCAAGTGTTATGGTTCCAATAATTAAAAGAGAGAGAAACATGAATTATTTTCATACACTTGTCCATAAAAGATGGAGGAATAGAATCCTCACGATGAAGGATGAATGTGGTCAAATGGTAGATGATGGTGAAGGGATAATGAAGATATTAATAAACCATATAAGAGGGAGGATAGAATAAATGAACTGGAGAATAGGAATTATCGAAAATTTCACCAAGTTATTTTGAACAACTTGATAAGCATTGCATCAATTGGATCCTCTAAAAGTTTCAAACTCGGATGGAAAAGCTACTCTATTTTTTTAAGCAATCTTGGAACATAATGGGAAATACCATTACTATAATGGACTTAAACTTTTATGTAGAAGGGGATATTTTTAAATAATAATAAAAACATCTAGCGTCGGAAATAGAGTGTCCCTAACTAAAAAATGACTTCAGGCCTATCAGTTTGTGTAATTTAGTTTATGAGATTATTATAAAAACTTTAGTGAATAGATAAAGCCAATAATTGGGGAAGTAATATCTCCTTTCCAAAATGCTTTTATTTGGAAAAACAAAATAAATATGTGTTGAGTCTGACTCTTATTTCAGTCAAACTCTAATTAGTTTAGATTATTTTATTATTATTTGATCTATGAATTTAGCCTATAAATAGGCTCTTTTACAACCTTATAAAATACACCTATTAGAGATTAGAACTCATAACACTTTTAGAGAATTTTTGTGTTTACGTTTTGAGGATTCTTTATTTTCAGGTTTTCGGGGTTTAGTTTTTATCTCCATCTTTTGTACTCTTCGCTTTTTTGCTATTACAGTAAAATTATCTTTAGCCGTGATTTTTTTATCCTTTTTGGAGGGGTTTTTCCACATTAAATTTATGTGTTCAATTTCTCAATTTCTTCTACTATTTTTTTTACTTATTTGTTGTTTAATTGGGTCGATCTCCAACAAATGGTATCAGAGCTAATTCAATTTTCGTAGATCAGGCCATTCAGATATGGTAACAATAATGTTTGACATTGAGAAGTTCGATGGTGTCACAAATTTCAATCTATGGCAAGTTCGGATGATGACAATTTTGGTTTAGACCGGCCTGAAAAAGTCGTTACCGGGAAAAAGCCTGAGAATCTAAATCAGTCAGAATGGGAAGAGCTTGATGAAAAGGCCTTGTCTGCAATTCATTTGTGCCACGCAAATAGGGTATTGCAGGAGGTATTGATGGAGAAGACCTCATCCGCCTTGTAGAAAAGGTTAGAAACTTTTTATGCGATTAAGTCTCTAGTTAACCGTTTAGTGTTGAAACAACGTCTATTTACGTTTCGAATGAACGAAGGTGAGTTTCTTAGAGATCACATCAGTCAATTCATTACTCTTTAAAATGATTTAAAGAACATTGAGGTTCAGATTGACGATGAAGATCAAACTATGCTATTATTGTGTTCTTTACCCCCTTCATATAAGTCTTTCAGGGAGACCTTGATTTATAGAAGAGACAAACTCTCGTTTGAGAATGTGAAGGGTCATTTGTTAAGTAAAGATAAACTCGACAATGAGTTTGGTTCGGATAGCAAGGCACATACCAGCTTTCATTTTGGTAGCATCAAAGAAGCAAGATAAAATGTGTCACTATTGTAAAAAGTTAAGTCACGTCAAAGCAGATTGTTATAAACTGTGAAATAAAAGAGTTGTTGAGAGTAATAAGGAAGATGTAGCTGGTGCTAATTTTAGTGTCAATGAGCGATAACTCCAAGCTTACGTTCGAATGGATCCTGGATTCGGGTGTTCTTTCCACATGTGTCCCAATAGAGAATGATTCTCCATATATAGTTTAGTTAAATGTGGAGTTGTGTGCATGAGAAACGATTCATCCAGTAAGGTAATTAGTATTGGTACTGTTAAAATTAAGATGCATGATAGGACGATTAGGACATTCTCAGATGTCAGGTATGTACTTGATTTACGAAATAATCTCATCTCATTGAGTATTTTAGACTCGAAAAGTTGTAGATTCAACATCGAGTCAAGCGACATTAAGGTGCTTCGTGGGGCTCTTGTTTTATTAAAAGGTAAAATGACAAAGGTTCTATAGTGACCGATGAAATCGAACATCCCTCGTCTGTTACGAAGTCGAACTTAACTCGTTTAGAGCGAAGGCAACTTGGTCATATGAAGGAAAAATGTATGACATTTCGTTAAAGAGAGGTTCTCTTTTGGATGCAGGTTTTGAAAAGTTAGAGCACTGTGTTCATGAAAATCATACCTAAATTAGTTTTGATTTGGCAGTGTACAAGTCGAAGGTTAGAAGTCTTTCAGTTTTTAAGCATAAATTTAACTCAGTTAATTCCCTACATAGTTCAAGATAGGCCCATGGCGGGCTTTGACAAAGATGGTGTTATAGAAAGATGAGTTAAGAAATATGAGTCAATGTAGAGATTTGTTGAGTATGACTCCTATTTCAGTTAAATTTGAGAAATAACCTTCTAGTTAAACCTTGTTTATTTGTTTCAATCAAACTCTGATTAGTCTAGATTATTTTATTATTATTTGACCTATGAATTTAGCCTATAAACAGGCTCTTTTATAACCTTAAAAAATGCACCCATTAGAGATTAGAACTCAACACTTTTAGAGAATTTTGTGTTTACGTTTTGAGGGTTCTTTGTTTTCAGGGTTTAGTTTTTATCTCCATCTTTTGTACACTTCGTTCGTTTGCCATTATAGTAAAATTATCTTTGGCCGTGGTTTTTTTATCCTTTTTGGAGGGGTTTTTTCATATTAAATTTATGTGTTCAATTTCTCAATTTATTCTGCTATTTTTTTTACTTGTTCGTTGCTTAATCGGGTCGATCTCCAACAATATGTTATAATGCCTTTGTTAGTGCTAAAATATTACAATCGATCATGAAAATGAAAAGAGGAAAAAAGAATCTATGAATTTAAAAAATTGACATAAACAAGACATACGATAAGATTAACTGAAACTTTGTCAAATATGTATTGTCCTTCATGGGTTTTACTGAGAGATGGATTGATTTCATTATGTCGTGTTTTTCATCAATGAATTACCAAGGGTTGCTGAATGGTTGGCAATCAAACTTTATCGCACTTTTAAAGGGTTTACGATAAGGTGATCCCATTTTTTATACTTGTTCATTTTGAGTCTTGATGTGTTGTTCTTGGAATTATTGACAACAGAAGAAGAAAAGAAGATACATTGTACAAGGGTAAGTATAGAAAGCATTCCTATCTCCCACTTCTTTGCAGACAACAGTTAAAATCTGTTTTCCATGTTCACTAAGAGGAATGTTGAAAGGTGAAAGAAGTGGTGGACATGTATCGCCTAATGCAGGACAACAATTTAATATGACTGAGTGGTAATTATAATTATAATGTTATTTAAGTAAGCTTATTTGAGTATAAAAAATATTATTTATATTAGTTTAATGTCTTTAGTTTTTGCATGGTAAGGTGGTTGTATTGTGTTCCATGAAAATCTAGTTTTAATCTCAGAACTCCTTTATCTTTATTTCAGTTATAAAAGATAAAACAACAAATGAAAATTGAAAGATAAATTTGAGAATATAAAATTTAATTCTTTTAAGTTTGAATTATTACTTTCGAATTTAAATTAAATCATAAAAAGATATATAAATAATTTAATCACGATTATGGCACAAAAATATATAAATATAACACAAGTACATGAATTATTAAGTTTACATAGTTTAATGAGCTCAAGAGATGACATGTCTTTTCCATTCAAATTATTGGAAAATATATTAAGTTAGATTAGACTTTTATGAAAATTTTAATTTTTGTAAATTTTCACATAATTGTAATTTTAAAAAATAAATTACAAACTTCTAAAAGAATTAAAATTTTATGATATTTTTTAGATTTTTTATAATTACCTTAGAAGAATGGTAAAAGTAGATGTTTAAGCTATAATCCAAGGGCTAATTAACCTTTAAATTAATGCATAATATCACCATTTCGTTAAAAAATAGAAATTAATAAACAAGTGATTAAAATGTAATAATCCGATCATAATATAATTTTTAATAGTTGAACAACCAAAATATAATTTTAAATTTAATTTGGTGATCATTTATGTAGTTTACCCAATAAAAAATATATTAAATAAATCAAAACAATTCAAAACCTAACAATATTTTCAATTGATAAAAATATCATACCAGTTTGAAGCTTCATGAACAAGAGTATACTTGTATGCTAAAATCTACCGATTAGTTTATTAAAATATTCAAAAAAAAAAAAGTATGTAATAATTTAGTTTTACATTGACGCTGGCACTTCTCTCCAATGTATATACTACATTATGCATTTATAGTTTAGAATTATGGTCAACTTGAGCCAACTGCTGCCGCAAAACCCTTCTCATAACCTTATTAGTAGCAGTTCTTGGAAGAGATGGGAGGGCCACAACATGAGAAACCTAGAAATTTACAATTTATCTTAGTTTATCAATGGTGAATTATCTTTGCATTATTTTAATGCAAAAGAGAACAGCAAACTTACCTTAAACAATGGATTCAGATTCCTCTGAACCGCTGAATTAAAAGATATTCTCAATTTATTCAAGTCTGATGTTGAGTTATCTGGATCCTTGAACACAACTGCAATTACCAAATGCTCGGGGCCACCGTCTGCTGGCGGCACCCCAATGGCGGCTGTCTCAAGTACACTGCTATCAACTGCATTGCAGATGCGTTCAATCTCAACCGAACTAACCTGCTCAATTAATCAGCAGTCATCAAGGTTGCAAACATTGGCAAGACATTCTTCTCAAAAGGATAAAACCACAAAAACAAGCGCCAGTCAACAGTACTTCATAGTGTGCACAAGTCCAAAATTTGGTGCATCAACAATCTTCACCCTAATGAAAATAACTATAGCTATGTTACTGGTTTAATCGATACACTCTCTTAAGGGATAATTCTTTGATTTGAACCAAGGGAGCCGCATCTTTAGGCAACAAAGTCTTGAAGGATCTATAAATGCCCAAAGAAAATAATACCTTTGATGGAAAGGTATGTGACATGAAGATATTCTAAATCCCGGTCATTACAGTACAAGAGATTTAACTATGGAGTTGGTGAAAATAAATAGCAATCTTTCAATAGTTGGAATGTTTAAACCTCAAACCACAGGTTATATTCCATAGCATCAAATAAATACCTTGATACCCCCTATGTTCATTGTATCATCTGCACGACCATGTGCTCGATAGTATCCCCTAGAGGTGCGCTCAAAGACATCCCCATGCCTTCGGAGAATCTGCAAAGGTAAATTCAGACACAGAGATTTTAATTGCAAGAGAATATAACACAGTGGAGGCCTGTAAGATAGGGATAAATATTACTCCAACTCTTCATTGTCTCTATCCATACCCGAGATTTGTGTTTGACACTAAGCTCTGGGTCTAGGTAACACAAATTGGCTTTACCCTTTAGATTTCAAAAATCCATTAATTAAGATAGATGCTATACAAGTATAATCAGCGCATTCTCACTGCAGTGGGTTGAGCATTTTGAATCATTTTGCACCATTAAAACTTAGGACTACAGATTATATAGAATATAATGCACCCAAAATAAAAATAAAAAAAGATGCCGAGAACCACAAGTTTCTCACCAATCCATTCCATGAAGGCATTTCCTTAAAGTAAACATCGTAGTGACTGGCATTTAGCAGTGTGCTTGAAGAACCAAACATAAGAGGACCAAGGGCCAGTTCCCCCATCCCTGGTGCATTCTCTGGCTGAAAATTAATCAAAGTTGAAGCAATTAGTTGCATTTAATTTTACATTTATAATTAAACATGTAGAATTCCCCATAGGCACTGAAAATTAACAAGGGTTAGATTGGAACTTACAATAGGATGGCCATCGTCGCCAAGAATAAACAGACGGCAACCCATAACTGAAGTACTGAAAGCAGCTAATGATTGGGGCTGTAGAAATGATCCAGAAACAAAACCGCCACTAATTTCAGTGCCACCACAATATTCAATGACAGGCTTATAGCAAGCTCTCCCCATCAACCATAGGTATTCGTCTACATTAGATGCTTCACCAGTGGAGCTGAAGCAACTGCCAATTTCAGAAAAACAGCAAAAAAGCAGGAAGAATCAATATTGGATTAAAATCCACAGCAGGTCAACTTCCTAATAAGAAAATATACTCTCAAGTGATTTGAGTATATGAAGAACAAACTAGGTTGAGTATACAAGGCAAGTTACCGGATGGATGACCAATCATAGCCAGCTATGCAGTCTGTACTTTTCCAAGTGCGGACAATGCTAGGGATGACACCAAGCATTGTTACTTTTGCATCCTAGACAAGTTTAATTAAAATACGTAAATTCCCTGATGAATAAGATACAAAATTCTACAAAAGCACTCCCTTGGTGCTTCTTTTGTGTTTTTTTTATTGTTCAACTAAAAGGAAAAAAGAAGAAGAGATAATATATAGGCTATGACATCTTCATTATTAAATCATCTTCAGACAACTGGATACTGTTTCATCCCAGAACAAGTGTTGGCAAAAAAGGATGTGAAGCCAAAAAGGAGCCAATTACTTATTATGTTATTGAATGGTCTGGCGAGATTGCACCAACTGGAGTTATATAAATATATATATGCATGTGTTTGTTCGTGTGTGTCAAGATTCTATAAGCTGATTATCCGAGTCAAGGACAATCATACTTTAATGAAACAATTACAATAGATTACTACCTGTACAAACTTGGAAAAGCTGGAACTAAGGGGAGATCCATTGTATAATGCCATTGAAGCACCATTTAACAATGAAGCATATACTAACCAAGGACCCATCATCCATCCAAGGTTTGTTGGCCATGCAACAATATCACCCTTGCGGATGTCCATGTGGCACCAGGCATCTGCAGCAGCTTTGAAAGGACTCCCATTGGTCCAAGGAATTGCCTTTGGCTCACCTACACAAGAAATAAGCTCAATTAGCAAGTCAATTTCATTTTTTCTGACCTTCAGCCAGCTTTAAATTATGGAAAAGTGGAAAAAATTATTAATTAACTACTTAGTCCTATCCTACTGTTCTTTTGTTCAACAATTTCAACAGTAGAATTACAGTAACAGTTGATTTAACTTTTTGTATCACTTCAAATCCAGTCTATCATAAAGGAACCAAACAAATCTAGGTTGATTTTCAACCATTCCTGAGAGGATTTTGGATAACTTAATCCTCATTGGCTATACAGGAGAACTTGTTAATTTGTTTACAAAGGCACTAAATTGGAAATCGAGTTGATAATCTATGCAACAAGCTAGGCATGATCAACATCTATGCTCCAACTTGAGGGGGAGTGTGAAAAGCCGATACATAGCACATTTATAGGACTTTGTAAATAACTAATTTGTAAAGATTAGGGGAGATTTTATTTTCTTTCCTTTATACACATAATAATACTTGTATAAATTTTGCCTTGTGGTGAATACGGAATATAGAATTTTCTCCTCTCTTCTCTACTTTTGAACACTTAAATATTTCTTTCTTGATTTTTGACTCTACTTTTGGTAATCAATTGGCTCGGGATGTTGAAACCAAAGTACCAGATGTACTAATGTGATGTAGATAAACAAAAATACCATGCTTGATAATTACTCAGAAGACATAATGGTAAGTCTTTCCCTTATTATCTTCTCTCCTACCACCAAATGTATGAAATTGGTCTCTTGATTTTATTGGTATATTCCAACATATATAATAATACCCAAGTGAGATTGGTTGATTGAATATCGAGCAAACACAAAAGTTACCATTAATTTACATTTAGGACACTGCTCCAAACATAACTGCACCAAAATTCTTTCTCATGCCACGACCTATATGGAAGTTTGCTATGACAAACATTTAATGCCAATATGCTAAAATGAAAATTAGGCTGTTTTTATTTATTTTTAACTAAATTAAGCTTATTTTGTTCGGGACTTAAAAGCTACACTATCACCATGATTTTAGGCCAGCCTTACCTATTAAATGACATTTTGTTTGTAAGGAATTACAAGAAATAAGGAGTTTTTGAAGTTACCTGTAGTTCCAGATGAGAAAAGGATATTTGTAAATGCCTCTATTGGTTGTTCTACTGCTTTAAAAACATCTCCCCTGCAATTTGAGATTTAAAAAAAAAAAAAAAAAAAGACCCGGGCAGATACAGCTTAGAGTCTTGCAGAAATTTTACATGCAATCAAATAAAGAAATTGATAATCAAGTGATTTTATGATAAATACAACTAAATGTTAGATATTACAATAATATCAACCACCTAATAGACCAATATGAAAACAGGGCCAGATTTTGGTTAATTTGGGTCTACTTTATCTCAGTAAATGCCAATTTTTATAATATATAAATTTGTCTTTTCCTATAACATTATTTTGATAGGCCATAATTTGCAAAACTTTAGAATATGGAGTTTCAAGAAGCTACTAGAGAGAGTTGATCTCACTCCAAAAGATTGCTTTAGTATTATCAACATCCAAACATGCCCATTGGTCCTGAAGATTGCTACCAAGGAACATTGCATAACCACCAGAAGCCCAACTAACTTTTCATTCATCCCAGGTAAGAATCTTCTACAACACGTAACCATTTTAAGTAAATACACTTGAAACATCCACCATCACTAAAGTAGCATGTCTTGGTTATTTAAATTTAAAAAACATATCAATTCTGCAATAGAGAAAATGAACGATATCTCATGGACATCAATCAGATATGGCCTCAAAGCAAACTATAACAAAATATCAATTCTGCAATAGAGAAAGTGAACAATATCTCATGGACATCAATCAGATATGGCCTCAAAGCAAACTATACAAACTTTCATATATTCTCTTCAAGAAAAATGGTGGAACGGTATGGAGAATGACAACAGATGACCATAGGTATGAATCAAAAAGGTAACAGTAGATTAGCCAGAAGAACTAGAGTTCTCACTTGAACTTTTTAACTCTTTCCAGAAACTCAGGCCATGAAATATCGCCGTCGCGCAACTTGATGTTGAAACTAGAGCTTTTGGCTGGTAAAACAATGGCCATAGGTGCCTGAGCTTCCACAACTCTACTGCAGAATGGAAGCTACGTTGTGAGACAACTTCCATTAGAAATAAGAAATATAAATATAAAGGAACACACCAACTTAAATAGTTGGGGACGAAGTTTAAAGTACTGCACCTGTATAAAGGTAAGCTTTTCTCACCGCGAATAATAAGATCCTGAGATAAAACAACAAAAGAACTAAACTGAGAAGAGCAAGTAAATGTACTTGAGTGAGGATCTGGAAAGACTAAAAAACCAATAAAAACCTAAGGACCAAGTCAGAGATAAAAGATTTACTAAAGGAAAGAACAAAAAATAATAATATCAAATAAGGATCCTGAAAAGTGTTCTAGATATAACAGTAGTAATGGTACGCATACAAGATGAATTATCAAGAGAAAAGACAAAAAGCAAAATGAAGGTAAAAAGGAATTGCTAACAAATATACTTGAGCAGGATTGTCTGACTTCCCACTACCCAATTCAAAAAATTTCATACTCGGTTAAACATCACTGCTTCGAATTTGCTTAGAATTGGAGCTCCTAGTCACATAAATACCATCAATGAGGAGCCACCAACATGCATGCCTGTACAGAAAAAGCTAGCACCTAACTATTGTTGATGCAATGTCTAACTAGATCAATGAATGTGGAACATTTCATCAGAAAAATGAACGCACTATGGTTAAGGATTATTAAGTCAAGCAAGGAGCATTGTTCTTAATGCTATTTATTATCTGAAAAGGTAAGCTTCTATGAAAAAATCACCAACTTTCCCTTCTAATAAAAGAGCATATATTGGGCCCTAAATTGTGTGGACTAATTCAAAGTAACAAATGCCATGTAAGCACAATAACAACATGAACTCCAAAAACAAAAGTTGCAAATATTCGAAAGAGTTTGAAATACAAGAAACAAATGTTCTATAATCTGCTGAAAGGAAAAAAGGAAACCTGAGTAAATATGGCTTTTGCTTTTGATATTTTAAGCCTTGTTGATATTTCAAGTGGAGCAAAACTATCGGCAATCGATACAACTACATAGCCAGCTAGAACAATTGCGAGGTAGATAATCACAGAGTAGACATTCATTGGCATATCAATTGCAAGTGCAGATCCTCTGTTCAAACCCAGAGCATTGAGTGCACGTGCAACTAACCTACAAATTTAAAACAACAAAGGACTGCAAGTTAATATGATAAGTTAATAGAAGTATTAAGAACGAGAATTTTCATTACAACATCAAAGCTCTTCATTTATCAAATTCAAAAAATCTAAGTTCATATGCAACTATTCCCACCGATGCTAGTAAGTAGAATCACCCAACAAAATTAAAGCATAAAATTTTAAAATATTATCTGTTTCTGGCATACTTCAACATATATATTCAAAATCACAAGCTCTAAAGTGCACAATGTATATAAAAAATCATTGAATTCATTCGATCAGCAAACTAGTCATTGAATTCATTCGATCAGCAAACTAGTCAGGCTAAAAATCCTTAAAAACTACAAGACAACTCTAAGAAAAAAATTGATGCTACAGCATAGAAACAGAATTACAAGAATGCTAATGTTTGCTCTTATTTCGGCTTATAGGGAAGCAATAAAAGACATTACTACTCAATACCATTTCCATTTGAACTTGCTAATCCCAAGCTATACTTTTTAAACTTCAATAGTGAATGCAAGTATCTAGTTAAACCATTTAGAAACTTACGTCTAAACTTCACTCGTACACAAACAAACAAAAATAGAAAAATAGAAAAATAGAAGCAAATATGAACAAACACCATATCTATAAGATGAAGAACACCATACCAAACTTCTGTCTGCAATTCCTTAAGTGTCATGCTTTTCACAGGAAGATCATCATCTCCCTCATCACGCCATCTTATTACTATATCATCCAAACTTCTCTTACTATTAACGTTCAAGCAATTCTTTGCAGGGTTCACAAAAGCTCCAGGAAGCCATTTACCACCTGGATTTAATGTGAGGCTTTCTTCAGATGGACTCTGTAAGATACAATTAGGTGGGACAGAGAAATCTATGCACATTTCATCAAGTACAGTTTTCCAATAAACCTGGCATATCAAAATATAGGAGAAAATATTTGTTTAATAATAACCCAAAATTCAAAATCATCAAATACCATAATGTTTTTCAAAGGAATGTGAGCTTGAAACCATAACAGCCATACCTCAGGGTTTGAGACCGAAAATTCCTGAAGATGAGAGAAACTTGATATAGGGTCCCTGTATTTTGAGCCTAAGAATTCTTTTCCATGTCTCTCCAGCAGACGGCCAATATTTGTAAACAATGCACTCTCCCTATCCATCCATGAATTGACATAATAAAACACAATACCAGTATTAATACATCAATGTTGCTCAAATGACAATTCTTCCTAAATTAGGGTTATCCCTCTTGATTCAACTAAGTGAAAAGCGGAAATATTATTTAAACCAGCTGCATCATCTAGTTGAACATATTCTAGGCTAGCCATTAGAGGAAAAAGAATCAATTAACTAAAACAGATTAATGTTCAATTCTTTTCTTTACTTCATTCTATCCAAGAAATACAATTTTCAATCACTTATTCAGTTCAGTTGGCAACTATAAAAGAAATTGATTTTTTTTTGTTAAACCCAATCAAATCTGAGCTTCTTCACTGTTGGTATACTAAAATTAAACTGAATTATCAGTAAAAAGAGTAGCTCTTAATTTTGATGATTGCCTGAATGAACAAAATAACTGTCTACTTGAGATTTTTTAACTTACTTTTAGCAATTTCTTCACTTTCAGCTATAAAGTACAAAAAAAGAAAAATTCTGGCAGAGTTATAAAGTACAATTTTAACTAATTACTTATATACTTTAAAAAAGGCAATAACTTGAAGATCAAAGTACACTAAAAACTAGCAGAGAAAAAAAAAAGAGGGAATCCTTACGGGTCGGGAACCCAAGCGGGGGGGTCGGGTCCGAAGTCTTTGTAACAACCGTAGTACAAGGTTTGATGGAGAGAGAAAGGGAGATTAGGGGTAAGTACATGTTTGGAAATTCGGTTCCAAGTCTCCGGCGTAGCAGATCCGTAATCATGAACGATCTCCGTCACCTTCTTGTGAATTTCTTGTGCAAGTTCAGACGATATCCCCAACGCTTCCACATCTTTAACGGTGACCGAATCCAAAGATCTGTAGACCATTTTTTTTTCGGTTTTTACTTTTTTTTGAACTCTGAAGTAAAACAAATGAGTGAGATTTCAGTGACCAAAACTGATAATGCTTTGGAAGTTTTTCTTACGTATACTCCTAAAACAATGTCTTTCTCAAGTTTGAAAATTTATCTAAAAATTGAATTTAGACAAAATTTGAGGTTTAAAAATAGATTTGAGTAAAATTTACGACCTGTTTTCTATATGATCGGGTTTTAGGAAAAGATTTTTTAACCTGAATCCAGCTTGACCCGATTTTAATATATTATGTTATAAAAAATATTATATTAATTATATATGTTAAATAATAATTATATATATATATTAAATCACGAACCCAATAATTATTAAATTCATTACCCACAATACAATAAAATATTTATTATATTTATTTGTGTTTTTAATATAATAAAATATTTATTATATTTATTGTAGTGTTTTTAATATAAATTCTTTTTAATGTATTAGAAAATTTTCATTTTAGCATTTTTCAGTACAATTAGTGTATTATATTTTTAAAAAAATTATTTTTAAATACAAACTAATCTAAAAAAAAGAAATATGGGTGGTCAAGTTGAGCTCGGGCTTACCTTTCTTAAATTGGGTTGGCTTGGGCAAACCCATTTTTCGGGTCGAGCCTGGCCTGAGCTTGAAAAATTAGTCTAGACACCTTGTATGGACTCAACTTGGCCTGACTTGACCCATGAGCACCTCTAGTCACAGGGCTAGAACTTTAGTCTTGTAAACCACGTGGCCTTAGACAAAATCTTAGTTTCAAATCTGCCTAAGTAAGTCTAACTCTCAAAAGATGATATTTCGCAAAGTTAATTTTCTAACGCATCGAAATAAAGCGAAAGCAAACTCAAATCAAAGAAGCAATGAAAGAATTGAAAAGCCATAAGAAAGTAATGCACACAATGTGTTTGAGAAAATGCTCACAAATATATTCAATAACTCTAAATGAAATGATTACAAATAAGAAGGAAAAGATTTATTTATAATTGAGCTCCCTAAATCCAATGATATAGTTTAAATTACATATTGAAATCAAAACTTATCTACAAGATGATAGTCTTAAGGGATTTAAAAACTATACAATCTTATCCCTTAGTATTACAAAATATTCACCATGGTAACTCTAGTTTTACTATAGTGTTTCACTAGATCACCAAGGCTTGAAGTAGATGAGTTTCTTCATATATTCCACGAATCAAGCCAGTTTAAGTGAGTCAAATGAGCCTCATTTAATTAGTTAACCTCCATAGGACGTTTTGTGTGAATTCGTCATAAGCTTCGATACGCGGCTCGTGACATTCGCCCCTACCCATCTCATAATGCCCTTGTCGTGTTCTCAAAATGACACTAGTCTAACTTGTCTCGGAACTATTATGGTGCCTCCGCTAATTCCCAACTATTCTCTCTATTAAGTAGTTTCACCCGAAACATTTGCTTCAACTTATGTCTTTGTTGTCGTCTAACTCAAATTGTTTCTCTCCTTTGTACATCTCATTCCCAAGAACCCACTACTCTTACTTACCCCCTTGTGACTTACCTCAATCAGGATCCTTTTGATCCACACAAAAAGATTTTGGCTCACCCACATTGAACACTATGTTAACCTTGAGTATTGTCGCTAATTTCGGTTTGTAAGCCCATCAACTTACCTGCTTCAGAACTCTAAAAGGGTCCTATATCTTTTCCAAGTCAATGGTAAGTCACAATGAAAAACACTAAGAAAGTGTTTGAGATATACCTCGGTCATAACATTTACTCATTTTGACTGTGCAGTTTGCATCACCACTTTTCCCACAAAGTTCGATGCACAACCCACCTCTCTCATAGGTGGTAGCCCTATTGATAACTCAATAGGCTTCATATCGGTTTTTTACCCCTTTAATATTTCCAAAAAGGTCTCCTTAACACTCTGATCTACCAAGTCAACGTTTTTACCACAATGAACATCCTCGACTAGCTAGATTGTCAATAATACCTTCTTTTACCTTTCTCATTACAAGTCACCGGCACAACCTATTGTCGTTGACGAATGTCTAAGGTACATATGCAATCATCAAAAGGAACAAAAAAACATTAATATTTTTAAGGAAATTCAAACCAATAATAAAGTCGTAATCATCAAAATGAATTACCTCGAAGTCTTCCTTGTTTTTCGACTAACCGATCTATAGCTCATCTCCTTGTGTTACTCCCACAGTTGGGACCTCTTTAGAATTAATAGTCTTAATCTTCTTAGTCGATTTGCTAACTGAAAGACCAAGTTTACTCACAAATTTTTTTGACATGAACAAGTTTGATGTCCCCATACCAACAAGAGCATTCATTCTTTGACCTGCGATGTTGATGTCCACAAACATCAATCATTTATGCTTGTGATCCATCTTCACTTTTGCAGAATTGAGTATCAATGATCCAAGCCTTAATACCCTTTCCTCATCAAGCTCTGTTTCATCTTTATTTATCGCGGACAACTTAGATCTGTAACACCCCGAATTTTGGGCCTAGAAATATTAGGCCTTGAGTTTTGGATCCTAGCTAAATATTTTTAGGAGTTTAATTTTGGTCTTCTAGAAGGTTGGAAGTGGCGTGAATATGGACTCTAAGGGGAGTGTTCAGGAGACATTTTTAAGGTGGAGATAATGGAGAGAAAATAAGAGATTGAGAAAGAGAGGGAGTTGGTGCCGAATGGGACTGCAAGGGAGGCTTGAATAGGCTTGTGCCTATTTAAAGGAATGCTGAGTGTGCATGAGGGTTTTGGTTTATTTTGTCGAATTCATTATATTGCCAACCTCTCTTCTCCCTTTTCGTTCTTTTACCAAATTCCATTAAGTTTCTTTATTTCTCAAAAAGCCGAATATCATCATTGATTTCTTGAAAGCCGAATACTCATATCTCCCTGGCCAATTTCTTTTCCTTCATCACTATTTGTCTTTGATTACCATCCTTAATTTAGTGTTGAAAAGCTGATTGCTTAAATAGTAGATATCTAGGCCGTTAGTTTGAAGGCGAGTTTCGATCTAAGAATATTCGGGAATATTTGCTAAGGAAAGGCTAGAAAAGCCGAAGGTACACGGTCAAGACTGAGGATAGTGTAGGAGCGAGTCGTCAACCAGGTGTGTACATACACTACACACACGAAAATCAGCAAAAGTCGAAATCCTGAAATCCCGAATTGGCCTAACGAACTTATGGGCCCAAAGTGGCAAAGTTGTGATATGAAATTGTATGATGAATTGACATGCATGATTGTATGATTGGATTGTGATCGGGCCTAATGGGCTACATAAGCATGATTGGGACTTAATGGATTTAATGAATATAATTGGGCCTAGTGGGCCTTATGGGATCGTAGAAATGCATGTTAGGGTTTTTAATAGACTATAGGCCTAGTTCTGATCTCTCAAACTTTACATAAGACTTAATTAGATAATTAAACAAACTCGTGGACAAGTCGCTAGACTAATGTGTGGCAATGGATATGTGCATGTCTAGGATTGGATCTAGGAAGAGCTTGGTACTTAAGCGGTCCGAGTGACCCACCTCCTCTTCTCTTGAATCCTACTTGGTGCATAGTGTCCGTTCATCTTAGCCGCGAGGACTTGTTGATGGGCCAAAATTCATAACCAAAATCTGTATCATTAAGAAATTACGAAAATACCCTTCTAGGGTAGAATTATGAAAATACCCTCTAAGGTAGAATTACTAACATGCCCCTATAGAGTAGAATTATTATAACGCCTCGAAGGGTAGAGTTACCGAGACACCCTTGTAGGGTAGAAATTACCAAAATACCCCTGGGTAGTGAAATGACTAAAATACCCCTATGTGTTATGAGTGTGACTGGTGTATGTTGTATGTGACGATGATGCATTCATGAGATATTATGTTACATGTGGGCTAGGTTTTGATTGGAGGAAGTGTATATGAGGGTCGCATGGTCGCTTGATAATTGTGGACCCAATGAAGGCTTTTGAGCCACGAGCAATTCGTTGCAACGTTTGAGTAGTGCCGCAACCGGTGCTACCTTTGGAGTGTAGAGGATGGGTAGGTTGGTGTAGACATCCCCACAGGTATGTTGGGATGGTACGTGTGGTGTGTAGCGGTTGGATTTGGGATGGGAACGTTTGCATTCATGAAATTCTGATATGATATGAGGTCATTGTGGGCTAAGGCCCAGACCACTAATATTGTTAAGGCTTAGGCCCAATGTGATATGTGTATATTGAATTGATTTGATTGACAAGGGTCGTACACACTAAGTTTCAAAACTCACACCCTTATTATTAATATTTTAAGTGATCCACAATAGACGGCTCAACGTGGGAGAGGACTCGAAGATAGCCACACTATAAGTTACTTAGAAATTTTAAATATAAATTTATTAAGTGTTTTATGATAATTACTTTTTTTTCCACTGTGATGTAATAAGGTTATGTAACTCCGATTTCACTATTTACTTAAGGATTTATTAAGTTACTATTATATTTAATAAACATGGTTTTTCCTAAATATTTGTTTAATTAAATTCTTCGATTTTTAACTAAGTAAATTCTTTTCAAGCATATTTCTTTCAAACTAAGTTTTAACTAAACCGTTTTAAAAGTAACTCTTCAATGTGACATCGTCAGATTCGGGCCTAACTTCTAGGTTGGATTTAGGGTGTTACAAAATCGCTTTAGACAGTCCTGCATCCTACGTGAACTGCAACATAAGAAGCACTTCACTGGCTCCTCTAGTTTGTTGTTGGGTTTCAAGTTCCTATTATATGGTTTCTCATTACCACAAATTCCACCATTAGCATTTTAACCTATCTTTTTTCATCTCCCCTACCATTGCCCTCCTTCTTGGGTTTGGAAGACTCGAACTCGTCTTTCTTCAAAACAAGCTCAATTAAGGACTTTGTTATAGCATGGCTTTGGTAAGTTCTTTGACCCTTCGACATTGCAAGTCTTGCTTCACCTAAGGCTTTAGCCCATCCATAAAGGAGAAAAATACCTCATTCTCACCCAAATCAGAAATTTAGAGCATTAGTTTACTGAACTCTTTTACATACTCTCTAACTGTGCCTTGTTGAATAAGTTGGTGCAACTTAAGCCTGAACCTTATTCTTAGCATACTCTGGGTATAACTACCCCTTAAATTCAGTCTGAAACTCTTTTCAAGTCCCAATTGCAGCTCCACCTCATTTCTCATATGTAGATTTAGGACACCACTATAAAAGAGCGACATCTTTAAAATACATAACAATAGTATTTACCTTAGTAGGATTTGTAACAACCCAATTTTCAATGGTACCCGAAAATGCAAGTTCAGAACCTTATTTCCGTTAATCAGGTTCATAAATATTAAATATGCATATTTATGGAGTTAGTATAAAAAAATAATGTTTGGCCTATAAATTTTGTCGACTAAATAGTTAATTTAGGTGCAAGGACTAAATTGTAAAAGTCTAATCTCTATAGGTTTTTAATTGGTCAAAGACTTAGGGACTTAAATTGCAATTAGCCAAAGGTCCAAAAGGGTAATTAATCCATTTTGTAATAGGAAATAGTGAAAGATGATGGAAGATTCCAGTAATTCCTAATTAATGGTTAATTAAGCTAGTTAAAACATAATTAGCTTAATTAAACTAAGTTAATTAACTTTTAAACTTGATATAAAAGGAAAATTAGTGGAGTTTTGTCATTACTTTCTTCTTCCTTACCATCAAAAGTAGAAAAACCTAAGGAAAAACCATTTTTGAAGCTCAAAGCATTCGACCCTTGATTGATCAAGAATTGGATCAAACCGGAGGTAATCAAGGAAAAGCTAAAATTGTTTGTTAGTCCCTAAAGAACCAACTTGTTTGGTGTTTTAATTAGGTAAGTTCATATGATATTTATTTACTTTGGTTGTTATGTATTTGAATTGTATATATATGTGTATTTTGTTATGAATTGGTACAATTAAACTAGAATTGGACTAAATTGAAAAATGATGTTTATATGTGTAAAAGATACCCGTGTGAACTTAGTAAAGGTTAGGATACAATTGGCATACCAACAGGGTCTTGTGTGTGCTTGTACGAGATTGTTTATAGATGTTATCGAGGTCTAGCATTTGTTGTGAATTCCTAGATATATGTGACACATGTTTAGCTCAAACGAGTAATATGATATGTCATTATAAAGGTTTAGCCCAAATGTGTAACTTGACACGTATATATTCAACTTCAACGAGCAACTGGTGTGGTGTAAATATAATAGCCCATTTTTAGTGAAATCAGAATAGTGGTTTCGAGACCCCAAATCCAAAGTCAAAAAATTTATTTTATCATTATTTTATGGTATATAGCATGATAGTATTACCATATTAAAATTTCATTGAGAAAATTTACCGTTCACATACTTAATTCGATAAAAAAGACTAAATTGGGTAAAGTGTAAAAGTTGAGTTCTAATAGCTAATGGTATTAAACAGCTATAGAACTTTAAAGTGGAATTCCTTATATTGTAATTAGACCATAAATGAGTTAGTGGGATATATTGTCTTGATATTTGTGTAATTTTTAAAGTTATTAAAGGTTAAATTAGTAAAAAAGTAATTAACGTTAAAATAAATAAAACAAATAAAGCTTTCATCTTTCTTTCTCAACCACAACCAAATGTAGAAGAAGAAATAGACATTTTTGAAGCTTGATATTCAGCCAAGCTTGTAAGCTCAATTGGTAACTGATTTTTGTTCCGTTTTTTATTATTTCTATGTTTCCGAGATCGTTGTAGCTTAACCTAGCTAGCCCGGGGACTAATTTGTAAAACTGTTAAAATATTAGGGTTTTACCATTGATGAATATATATATAAGTTTTGAAGTTTGATGATAGAACATGAATGGTTGTTGTTAGATAAACAACTTTTGTAAAGGGATTTTTGGTGAAATTGTCAATAAGTGGTTAAATTGAAAAAATGTGATAAATTCATGGTAAAATTTGTGAATTTGTGAAATATGTGGCTGTTATAAGCATGTATAAAAATTGGCTAGGCTTGGGTAGGGGTAAAATTGCATGAATTTCAATTTCTGAGCCTAGGGGCTAAATTGCAAAGAAATTAAAAGTATAAGGGCAAACAGTAATTTTTCAAAAATATGTGTTGGACTAAATTGAATGAGAATATATTAAATTGAGTTAAATTTATCTGTATAGATCAACAAAGACCTCGTACGGAGTTAAATTCGGCAAAGGGAAAATTTCAGATTAATCACCTCCGTATCTATATAAACTTGTCGAGGTAAGTTTGTGTAATTAAATTGTGTATTTATATGTTTTAATTGAATTATATGTATGTGTGTTTGTATAATTTCCATGTATAAATACCGGTCGTATATTCGACGGCATACGATGAGTACTAAGTCCTGTTTGAACCTTAGGAATTCGTAGGATACAAATGACATGCCATTAGGGTTACATGATTTGGGTACTGGTTCTGAAAGTTCTACTGATGGCTGAGGTACGACATGTGTTGCGGATACTCCACAGCTCGTGTGAGCAGCATCGTGTAGCTATGTACCACCAAACAACTTGTATGAGCTTACCGATTCTCAGCTCGTGTGAGCAACATCGTGTAGCTATGTACCACCCCACAGCTTGTAGGAGCTTACCGATTCTCAGCTCGTATGAGCTTACCGATTTACAGTTCGAGAGAGCATACCGATTCACAGCTCGTATGAGCATACATTGATAGGATTTGATGGATTACAGTTTAGCACACTATGTGTAAGCTATCTCGAATATCCAACGATATCCTAAATTGTTCAACAGGCAATGTTCTGTTACGAGATGATATGAGTTCGATACGAACTATTACAGGTATTTACATGAAATACATGGAAATGATTTTACATGATATACAGATACATGATATGGATGTTACATGTATATGGAAACTTGATTAATTGTTAAGCTCATCAATGATTATTGATTCATAAAGGAATTTACATGACTAATGTGGTTAGTGTATATGTGCTTAGGCTTTTAGCCAAGTTGTGTTGGGATGTGCTTTGTTACTTACCTATCATTTGATCAAGTGGTAAGTTAAATTCTATGTTATACGAACTTACTAAGCTTAAATGCTTACTCTCTGTTATTTTCTGTGTTTATAGTGAATTGGAAGCTCGTTCGGGTTGGAAGCTTGTCAGAGCTATATCACACTATCCATCAGCTATTTTGGTACTCTCGGTTGGTTTATTTTTGGTTATAATGGTATGTATAGGTTATTTTGGCTAATGTTGGCTTATATGTGTTTTGGTTGTTAGAAATGACCATTTGGTTGGTTTACATTTTGGATATATTTTGATGTGTATATAAGTAGCCTTGTAATGGTTGATTTGTGACTTGATATGGTTGAATGATGGAAGATAGAAAGACAATTGAATATGCATAATTGAATGTACATATTAAATATGTCATATAATTTGTTGTGAATTTGTGCTTTGTTGTGGAAGGCATATATGTATATTGATGCTAGTGATTAAGTGATTAATTGGTACCATTTGGTGTGTTTTGGTAAGTGAGTTACATGGTAAGTTTTGATGCAAATATGCACATATGTTAGTTGATCATTTGATTTTATTGAACACATGGTTAGACACATGGTTAGATATGTTTATAAATTGTCATTTGAGGTGCCTAAGGGCATATTGGTTGTGTGTGAATATACCATATGTTTAAGGCTTGATTGTGCTTGGTTTGGGTGCTTTATTATGGCTTGTTGTTATGCACAATGTTGGGTATAGGTTTATGCCTATTTGGGTGAGAAAAATGGCTTGTAAAATGGCCTATTTTCATCCACACGGGCAGAGACACGGGCATGTGTCTCAGTCATGTGTGACACACGGCCAGGTGACATGACTGTGTTTTCCCTGTAGCTTTTAAAGGGTTGTAAGTCAGGCTATTACACCGCCTAGCACACGGCTTGGCACACGGGCGTGTGAGGTTACTTCGAAGGGTACAAGGCCTAGCACACAGGCGTGTGGCTTGGTCGTGTGGCCCAAGTCAGTGAGTTACACGGGCACGGACCTAGGCTAGGACATATCCGTGTGTCTTTATTTTGAATGTCCACACGGCCTAAGACACGGGCATGTCTCTTGGCTGTCGGCCTAACCACACGGCCGTGTGACCTCTGTAGAGTTGAAATTTTTTTTAAGTTTTCGATTTAGTCCTGACTTGTTTCTAACATGTATTTTATGCCTCGAGGGCTCGTATAAAGGACAATATGTATATTTTGAATTGGTTTTAATGTGTTTATTGATATGTTATAAAATGTTTGAAATTCTGTTCATTTGTACTGTAAACTCCGGTAATAATCCGTAACCTTGTTTCGACGATGGATACGGGTTAGGGGTGTTACAGTAAATACCTGAGTATTTGAGTCTGTTTACTAAGGTTCATTGGGTGAATCAGTTTATATGAAATTGAAAATTTGAAATAGGATGAAATGAACTTTACATTAATGAATTGTGTAAGAAAAATTGATTGGAGTATTGCCTTATATATATATATATATGTGTGTGAATGTCATATCCCTTGATTGAGTATGAATTTGAGATTATTACCTAATGTGACATGAATTTGCATGTTAAGTACTTGTGATATCGTATGTTGTTGAAATTGAGTAAATCCTTACATTGTTAGTGTTTTGATTACCATGTCTAGCCAAATGTGTGCCAAGTTAAATTAACTTAGAAATGTTGGTAAGAATAAGGTAAGTTTTGTTTAATACCTATGAACTTAGTAAGCATTATATATGCTTACCTTGTTTGTTTTCCTTTTTCCTTGTAGATTGTCACTTTGCGGAACTTATCAAGTTGGATCATTTTGAAGCTCACACTATCACCAAATTAGAAGTTATATGATCATTTTGAGTTAAGGGTTGTGACATGTATATAAGTGTCTTAGTATATACCTTAATGAATAAAAGTCTTGATGAGTTAAAAATGTATAATGAATATGGTATATGATGAGTTAGAATGTTGGACTTGGTATGTGAATTAGTAATGCATGATTTGGCAATGGTTGATGCCTAGTTGAAATGGTAAGTTTTATTTTCATGCTTGAGATATTTGTAGGCTAAATATGGTTTACATAATTAAATAAAAGCTTGGGATCAAAATGGGCTTAGATGTTGAATGGTTGAGAAATGTGATCTAATCTTGATTATTGAAACTCATGCTTAAGATATATAAGCTATGAATGTGTATATGTACATAAGTGTATGTAATTGAAGTTAAAAGACATGTTTTGATAGATTTGGCATAGGTAAAGCTTGTAACGGAATGCATGAAATGTCATGGTTTGTTTTTTAATAGATTAAGGCCATGATAGATTTGGATCCAATTGAAATTGGTTTGGTGATTTGTTGGCATGAAATGGCATGAATTTCCCTTGATGATGATGGTATGCTATGGCTTGAATCAAATTGGTAGATGTGCATGTCTTGAATTGGGACCAAATGGTTCTTTTTTTGCCAAAAATAGGGGCTATGTCTCAACGACCAACCTCCCTTGTTACAACTTGACTGACAGTAAGTGACATCAAGAAAATCAAACAACATGAGGTCGTAACGTGACTTACTATTTTAGTGAAGTTAAAATATAGAAGTGTAACAACCTATTTTTAGTAAAATTAGAATAGTGGTTTTGTGACCACAAATCTGACGAGTAAATTATTATTTTATTATTATTTTAATGCCTATGTTACTAAGGTCGTTTAAAAATTTCATCAAGAAATTTTGACGTTTGGATGCTTAATTATGTGAAAATGACTAAATCGTACAAAGTACAAAAGTAAAGTTCTATTAGTTAAAGGTGTTTAATAGCTATGAAATTTTAATCTAAGGGACTTGAATGGTAAATAGACCAATTAAAGGGTTAATGGACATTTATGGATAAGGTATTAACATAAAACAAAAGAAAGAAAAAGAAAATATCATATTCATATTGTCTTCTTCAACTGAATTTACCATGGGAGCTTGCTAGGGTTCGACCAAATTAGTCTCACTTCCATGGTATGATTTTTTTTATTTCGTTTTTAATAATTTTTATGTTTTCAGAATCGTTGTAGCTTAACCTGGCTAGCCCGAGGATTAATTTACAAAACTGTTAAAGAATTAGGGTTTTTCCATGAATGTTCTTGTATGATTCTTAATGTTTAACGGAAGATTATGAGTCCTTGTTGATAAATAAACAAGTTTTGTAAAGTGATTTTTGATGAAATTGTCATTTAGGGACTTATTTGTAAAAGTGATAAAAATTCATGGTAAATTTGTAAAATGATGGTTTGTATTGGTTGATATGGGTCCCTAGTGAATTCGGCTAGCATGAGATGAGGATTAAAATGCTTAAGTTTCAATTTATGAGCTTAAGAACTAAATTGTAAAAGTTAAAATATTGAGGGTAAAATTGTAATTTCGAAAAATATGAAATATGGACTGAATTGAATAATAGAAGTATTAAATGAATTGAATTTTTCTATTTAGATCAAGATAGACCACGTATGGACTTAGATCGAGGAAAAGCTAAAGCCTCATATTAGTCAACTTTGTTTTTACGTTAAAATTGTCGAGGTAAGTTCGTATGAATAAGTATCGTTTCTAATGTCATATAATTGAATGATGAATATCCAACAATGCCATGAAGGTTATCGAAACCCGTTTGAACCTTAGAAATTCATAGTATACAAATAACATGTCATTAGGGTTTCTATGTTTCGGGTGCTGGTCTTAAATGTCCTACCGATGGTTGAGGTCCTGCATTTGTTGCAAGTATTCCATAGCTCATATGAGCATCATCTTATGGCTTACATTCTGACCTATAGCTCGTGTAAGCAGGCCCATTTCATAGCTTATATGAGCAACGACATAAAGGAAATGTTTTGGTTATATGTTTAGCACACTTTGTGTGAGCTTTCCCGAATATCCGATAATATTCTAAATGGTTCAATGGGCTTGAAAAAGAAAGAACGGTACAAATGAACTATAGCATGAAATTATGAAAATAATTGAAATGGAAAGCTTCAATGGAAGTATGTTTATATTCATGAAAATGATACATTCAAAAGAAGTATGTTCCTGTACAAATAGCTTACCTTATGTTAATTTTAGTGAATTATGTTTGAATGAACTAACATGTGTTGTTGATGGTGCTTAGGCTTGTGCCAAGCTTGTGGTTGAATTATGTTATGTTTAATCTTAATGTTATGTATTGAAATGGTAAGTTATGTTTAAGTTTTATGAATCTACTAAGCATTATGTGCTTACGTAGTTTTCTTTCCTATGTCTTATAGATAACCAGAAGCTCAATAGATTTGGAAGCTCGTCGAAGATCTATCACACTATCCAACGATTATATCGGTAGTTTTTAATGTTTTTGCCAAGGTTATAATGGCATGTATTGGTGGACTTGTGTTTAATGTTAGTTGAATGTTGGTTGATGATTTTGGCATGTATAAGTTGTTTTGGCACCATGTGATGTAGTTGGTTTGTGTCATTTTAGTACTTTTGATGCCTTATTAGTATGTCTTAATGTAGAAATGGTTTGATGCATGTTTTAATGGCCAATATGGTATGTGATGGATTAGTTTCAATATAGTCAAGGTAAGGTATGTTTTGAAAAGGTATTGAACTTGATGTGCATGAATGAAATCTAGTCAAGTATACATATGTTTAGGTAAGTTTGTATGTTTGCTTTTGAGGTGCCTTACATAGCATATTCGTTGAATGGTTTTAGACTATTGAATTGGTCATTTCCTATTGGTTTTGGTCATGTTATGATGCCTCGATCATGTGCACAAAATACTTTTAGGTGGTTGCATGAGTTGATGTTAGAAATGACTTGAATTAGACCAATTTCATCTCCACACGGCCTGAGACACGGGCGTGCGACTCAGCTGTGTGTGACACATGGCTAGACGATAGGGCTGTTGATCAACTGTTTAATGTCAAAGCAATAATGTGCAAGCGTACACTGTCAATGCAAGTATAGTGGACAGACGTGAGTTTGTTGGAATCAATCCCATAGGGATGGTCGTCTTTTGTCTATTATTGTCAGTGCAACAACTAAATAGAAACGAGATAAATTGTGAGAATAGTTATCGATACAATAACTTGAAAACAATAAAATAAAATATGATAATGATAAACTGGGATCCCCAACATGAATCTTCAGCGGAATATTAATTGCTCACAAGGTATAAAATGATAGGTGATTGTCAAAGCAATAAAATTTAATGTATATCTTACTTAACGTCACTCCTCTATTTAATTTGAGACTTAAACATGCATACTAACCCCACCTTCTGATGATGGCAATACGGTACTATTAAGAACAAGTGGACTAAATTCCTCTAATCCTCATTCAACTTCCGTTGTAATGCTTGTTGGCTCAAACTGTCACTGCACTTTCCAGTGTCAATGACTGCAATAACATTTCCGTGTTAAAAAACATTCAAACCCCAAGATTAAACAATAAAAGCAAGATTGAATAAGATAACATTTCATTAAGAATTCATGTGTACTTCTATACAAACAGAAAATAGAGAGTAATCATCAGCATTTAGAAAGAAATAAGAAAGAATCGATTGGAGAATTCTATTCCTAGACAACTCGACTGAATCTCTCTATTCCCTATTGTCTCCCACTTAGGTCTTCTCGTCAAAAGCTAGTCCGTATCTAGTTTTCCTGTTGGCTCACCCATAAGAGGCTTAAGTTGTCATGGTCTCAAGCTTCAAGGTAAGATGACGAAGATGATGATGCGAAAAAAAAGTTCCCTTTTTTTTTCACGTCCGCCTTCTGTGTCCTCCTCCAATAGTACAGGTGTCCTTTCCTCAGAATTATTCTGTCCTCGTATGTATAGGTTGGTTATACTAGACTGGACAGCTCATGCAATTTTAGTTCTTATTCGGACAGCTATTAGGTACGGTGACAATTCTGGATGCAATCTAGAAGTAACTCATGCAACGACATTAATGCAATAATATAGCAAAATTAAGGAAAAAATAGGCTAGGATTTACTGAGTCATAAAATGTAATTTACTAAACTGAAAATGCTAAAATATATGCTAAGGACAACTAAATAGGAACAATTTAACCAATATGTAAGGGGAAAAACCTATGTTCTTTCTAGTGCTATCACAACCCCCAAACTTGAGTTTTTACTTGTCCTTAGGTAAAACAGAAACTGGCAAGGTTAAAGAAATTTTTACTAAGACAAATGATCATTCTAGCAACTTGAACCCTCTAAATTCCCCATGGATGAATCATATTCAGATGAAAGAATATTGCATCGACAAATCAAGCATGAATGAATAAGGTTGCAACTTCATCAATGCTAGCATTATGCTTCAAACCCTAAGTTTTATCTACCATTACAACATTTATTGTACAATACTAAGTATTTATATATTATATATATACATTTTTTTTAGAATAAGGGGTATTGTTGGATTACTATACCCTTGTTCCTAATAAGTAATGATAGAGTGCAACAAACCCCCAGGAAGCACATAATTGCGCCGACACACACTCATGCAGCGATAGCCTTTGGCCAGATTGATTTTTCTAACACTGGTATTGGAGTGTTCCTTCTTTAACATTCCATACTACACCCACTTTGGAGTGTCTCTAATTTATAATTATATATACATATATAAGCAGTTGTAAAAAGAAGTTTCTTTCAAGATTTAAGGAATGATAGCAGTCATCCATTACTAATGCAACCTAATTCATTCATCAAAGAATTGAAGCTACAAGCTTCTGTCAAATTTATCCAATTCATTCATTGATAATTTACATGATTCAAGAATTAAGCATTGAATGTAACAAAAAATTTTGAACAATTTTCATTAACTATAATTAAACCCTGCATGCTTCATTTTTGAAATTTTTTTTGAAATGTGGGTGCATTTCCAAGCCCCATGTGCATTCCCACAAACTTAAAGTTTGCATTGTCCCTAATGCATTAACATGAAAATGTAATGACAATAAAAAGGTAATGAAAATATACACTTATCAAAATAAAACCTACAGCTACATGCAATGCATGAATACTACAACTAAAGCTTAAAAAAAAAATAACTCAGTTATCCTCAGCCATCGATGTGGCTGCACGATGTTTCTTTCTCTTCATTTTCTTCTCCTTCTACTTTCGTTTTTTATCCTTGGAGCGCTTCCTTTTCTGTTCTTTGGGATTTGCATGGTCCTCAAATTGCTCCTCAGTTTTGGCTCTGCCCCTGCAACATCGGCTGCTTCTTGTGTAAGATAGGCCACCTGAAGTAGTCTAGTGTAGACTAATATTGCCGGTGAATTGCGTTGCTCCTCATTGGTTACCTCAGCAACTTCCACCGGTCTCGCTCCAGCTTGCTCTAAATTATCAATATTTGCACCCACAAACTTAGGTGTCGACAGTCTTCTCAACAGAATCTTCTTCTTTTTCTTTCTCATTTTCAGTGTAACGACCTCAAAAGCACGAGTATCAAAAAATGAGTTATCGGATCTCCGTTTTTGGTAAACGACTCATAAATATTTATTAAAAATATTTATAAAGTTAGTAATGTGTTTAATTAGGTTTTAATTAAGTAAATTTAGCTCAATTAAGAGCAATTAGGAAAAAGGACTAGATTGAATAAGGGATAAAAGCCTAATTATAGATTGAAAGAAAGTACAAAGGGCCAAAATGGCAAATATGCCATTTGGCAATAGTTGAGGTGGCAAACTTAAAAAAAAAATCTAAGATTTTTCTTAGATTTTATTAATTATTATTTGGGTTATTTATTAATTATGGTTTTATATTAAATATTATTATAAATAAAATTAATTAATTGACAAATGTATGGTATTAGATTAATACATGTGTAAAATATGTATATAGACACTTGTAAAGTAATTATATATTTACTTAAAATTTAAGTAAAAGATATTTATTAGTTAAATATTTATATTATAAGATTTTTATTTAATAAATAAATTAAAACATGACACATGTATGGTGATGATATTGGACAAATGTAGAATATATGTGTGTACACATGTAAGAAAAACAATTGTTATTAATAGATATTTATTATAGTAACTATTATTATTAATAAGATAAAGAAAGAATAAAAAGAAACAAAAACAAGAAGAAAGAAAATAGAGGCTTTCGAAAATAGCAGGAAAGAAAGAAGGAAAGAAGAATAAAAGGTGAAATTAAGATTAAAGGCTTGGAATTTGAATAGGTAAGTTAATTAAATCCTTTTCTTTTAATTTTGATGTTTTAAAAGCTTTAAAACAAAGTCTTGTTATGATTAAGTTGATATTTTGGATAGTTCATAGATCTCTAAGAGTAGTCCATGTTGAGCAAGAAGATGAAATAGGGGTTTAATTGATAGAATTTAAGTTAAAATGAAAAAGAGGATTAAATTGTAAAGGTGGTCATAAGTTTTATATAATAGGGATTGAATTGGAAGAAGTTTTAAATTTGAGTTCTAATATGAACATTGAATAGTTAAGTTAAATATGGGAAGAGAGTAAGTAGAAATGAAGTATGCATTGAGTTGTAAAAGTAAGTAAGCTTAATTAGGATTTAATGGTAAAATAAGCTATAAGAAACAGTTTTGGGCAGTAACATAAGCTTAACTTTGAAAAATCACCAAAAATTTTAGGAATCGAATTAGAGGATGAATAAGATATAAAATTAAAGCTTATTTAGTTTAGTTTCTTATAGGAGAAACGGTGTAAGCAATGGATTAGTGAATCAAGAGATATTTGAATTTTTGTGAGACTGGTTCAGGAAGATTTTGAGATACTTTGTTTTAATTTTGGAAAATTATTAAAAATTTTAAAAAAATAATTATGGGACATAATTTATATGGTTAGATTCCTTAATGAGTCTATTTTTAGAAGAAATAAACAAGAACATCATTTGAATCCTGTACAAAGAGATAAATAATTTTTAGTGAAGAAAGGTCAGAATCATCAGATAGCAGAACAAGGGTGAATTTAAAGAATAAACTGTAATTATTGGCTAAACCAAAAATTCTGGAAATTTTATGGCAATAAGATATATGAGTCTAGTTTCATATTAAATTTACGGATCTTAAATTGGAATTCCGTAACTCAAAATATAGATCATTTAGTAACAATGACTCAAGTTGACAGCCTTGAAAGAACTTATAAGTAAATAGTAGAATTGTGTATAAAGAATATAGAATGAAGAGGAAGAGTAGGAATTGAATAAAAATTTAATTATCTAAATTTTAATGCTGTAATTAATAATACAAATTATTATTATTTCCGTAGTAAACAAAGAATTCGAGACATCGAGCAAGGAAGGAAAAGAGAAAAAACAAATGAGGAGTAAAAACGAGAAATCCAAGTTAGTATTACTATAATTCGAATTTGATTAATTGTTAAATTTTAAATTAATATACATGACAAGCAAATTAAGGTAAGTATCAAGATTGAATTGAATTTATTATTAGTAAATATTGAATTTTGAATAATATGTTTAGTAAATAAAATAAAGGTTGATATTGATATTGAATTAAATAAAATTGAATTGTATGTGAAATGAACGGAAATTTCTGGTAATATGATCTAAATTAAAAGAATTAATGTGGTATTGAAATACTTATTGAATTGGAAAACTGATTTGAATTGTGAATATGAGAAATTATTAATTGAATGATATTGAAATGAAGTATGCATATGTATGAGTATTTGATGGAATATATGAAGAATTATGATTGGAATTGAATCAATTTGAATTGAATGTGATTATTTTGATATGTATATGGAATGAAAGTATGAGAAATTGATTGAGTTGAAATGTGAATTGAAGTGAAAATATCTGATTTTGTGAAATTGAAACAAATTGTGATTGAATTAAGAATTATGTGAGAAATGTGACCAAAGTGTTAATTGATGTGAATTCGATATTGAAAGTGAAATTACTATGTGATTCCAATACCCTATTAACTAGTCGGGATTAGTGGATATAGTTGGCATGCCATATGATTAGAAGTGTTCAGAGATTCTTCGACCTCGTGTCGATGAGACATTTGGTGTGTCATAGATTTGCTTTGGATAGTTTCGATGAGGCGTTGGTCGCCACTTTGCTTCGGCTCAGCCGATGAGACATGTGGTGTGTCATAGATTTACTTCGAACTATCCGATGAGGCATTGGTCGCCACTCTGGTGTGTTTGGTTGGATCCGTGTATCCACCAAAGTCCGAGTCATGTTAATAGGGATAAATAAGTGAAATGAGTAAGTAATTTGAATTTGATTATTTGAACTATATAATTTGAATGTGAATTTGATATGTGAAAATGAAATTAAGATATGTGATTTTAAAATATGAGCTGAAGTTGTAAGAATTGATTAAAGTAAGTGATGATATATGAAATTAATTAGTTGAAATTGTTATTGTTGAGATATGACTTTAGTAAGAACAAATTGTAAAAAAATTAATATTGAATAAAGTGATAAAATTTAGTGAATTGCATATAATACGAAATGAGCTAATGGAATGAGATATGAAAAATTCAATGAAAATTGGATAATGAAATAATGTATGTACTAGATTAAATACAAGCCTTGAAATAATGCTTATTATTATTAAATAATTTGATTTAAAGTATGAAATCGTTATTAAGTAATTGTAACATAAATTGAATGAATATAAGTTATTTTATAATTTGAATTATGGTAAAACTACTGAGTATACCTATACTCAGCGTACGGTTGTTTCCGTGCGCAGGTTAAATGAATGCTAGTGTTTGGTCTAGCATCCAGATCAACCCCGACTTCAGAGTATTGTTAGTAATGTATTTTTTCTTTAGTAATTGTGGTATGTTCCTTGGTAATGAATAGGTTGAGTATTTGAGTCTTATGATTATGGTTATAAAATAATGATTTAATTTGATTTAAAAGAATAAAAAGGGAATTAATATGATATATTTGACATGTGTATGAAATAAAAATGAATAAAGTTTATATTCATAAATTTAATTTGTATATGTAAATGTGTTGATTGCAAATTGGTTTGAAATTATGTAGGGTCGGTTAGATTAGTTTAGAAAGACTCATATGAGTCCACACGGCCTGGCACACGGACGTGTGGCTTGGCCGTGTGAGAAAATCAGAATGCTCTACAGGTAAAGGACACGGGCGTATCCCATACCACCATGGCCGTGTTGAACCACACGGTTCATTAACACGGGCGTGTGAACCCTACTCATTAGTATAATTTTAAAATGTTCGAAAAATTTTATAGTACTTGAATTAGTCCCAAACTACTTTAACTCGTATTTTTGGACCTTAAAGATCCATATAAGGGACTATACGATTATTTTATATTATGTTTGTTAATAATTGTGTAATAATTGTAAATTGTCTGATAATTTTGGTAATGCTCTGTAACCCTGTTCTGGCGACGGTTTGGGGTTAAGGGGTGTTACATTCAGCAACTTCTTCTTCTTCAGCAGCAACTTCCTTCTCAACAACCGTGTCCTCTTGATCAACAAAAATACCATCCTCAAACAAGCTATGAATTATTCGTAGGCATTTTTCAATGTCCCCAGATTCCTCTTCTTTCTTATTATCAGAGACCTGCACAATGGGTGAGGATTTCACTGATCTGTCTCGGTCTTCTAAGTCGTCATTTGAGGAAGAGAGGCCATAATTTTGAATGATTGGTGGAAACACTAGGAAATTCGGTAGTGGGGATAGGCTCAGTTGGCCTAATGTGGCTACAATAGAACTGTTCCAGGCTCTGTTATAAGCATAAAACAAATTATGGGATTTCTCCATATCTTCCGCTTCAGTGACAAGCTTGATCTGCCTATTGTTGATGGAGTTGACTATTTTTTCGACATCCTTCAGTTTGCTCTATAACGATGTCTCTACATTCAAGTTTGTTCTTTTATTGTCGGCTTTGGCTTTGCTCTTTCTTGTCTTGCTGGTTTCTACCTCCTTTAGTATCAGTGTGTCATTGCCACAAATCATTCTTTCTATAGAGGCTTCATTGATTGGCCCTTATTTTCCAAAACTTCCTCACTAGTACGAGGCATAATTCCTCTTTGCTGGCATAATAACATTACCAGTGATGGGAAAACCAAGATCCCAGTCTGCCTTGCAACGCAGTCAGCAATTTCTTGGTGAAATATGGCGCCTACCTCAATTTTTCTACCCCAGACGATAGAATATATCAGACACATTCTGTCAAGGGTGACTGTGGTACTGTGGGTAGAGGGTTTTAGTCTGCAGTTGACAAAATGAAACCAAATTTTGCATTATAGCGTCAGGAAGCGACGATGCATCATATAATTCTTTTGATGGGAACCCGTCCACACTGTTCCCTCGACACACAAGTCTCTTACCAACAAGTCTCGTTTTTCATCTTTGATGTCATCAATGAACTCAGAGTGTTCATCGACATCGACCTTAGTGTTGTACAGCTCATTGATTTTTTCAACGTCCTATGGTATTAAAACTTCTCAAACGAAAATGAACTCTAATTCATGATTGTAGATATTAGCATAAAACTCACGTACTAGTGAAGGAGAGTAGCTTCCAGGATGAGTGCTGATCGTGATTATGATGAAGTAATAATAATGATCGTACCTAGAAACTAACTATTATCACGATAAAAGGCAAGCGCAGCTATTGAATAGTAGTATAGTTAGTGGCAAGACCGGAATGTCGAATCCAAGGAACTAAAAGTATTAGTAATAACTTTCTTTCTATTATCTAGCTAGAAATAAAGAGGAGTTGTTTGTAAACTAAAAATTCTAACTAAACTAAAGACGTGACAAAGAATAAATTAGAGAAATACTTTGGGGAAAATTGATTGATGAAAGCAATACCTAAGGAAGAATCCACCTAAACTTCACTTGATATTTAACTCTGAATTAAACTATTTATTCATTCGATTTGATCTTTAGAGATCCCTAAATTATATTAATAACTCCGTCGAGACTAAAAACAACAAACCCTAGGTTGATTAATTGAAATCTTTTTCCAATTAAAACCCTTAGTTTTGCATTAACTTGATTTATGGATCCCCCTATTAGATTTGACTCTAATCTGGCAGATTTTCGTCATCCTATGTCTAGGATTGCGATCAACTCCACTTAATTGTGTTGGATCTACTCTTAAACAGTGACTTTTGCTCCACTGAATAAGCACATTTGTCTTGAATTAATATCCTGAAATATCAACTCAAGAATTAAACAAACACAATTAAGAACAAATCGAATGTTTATCATATAATTCAGATAAAAATAATAAGATTTGTCTTAGGTTTCATCCCTCTTAAGTATTTAGGGGTTTAGTTCATAATAAGAAGAGAAAACATATCAAAATAAGGGAAACAATAAAACATAAAGAAAACCCAAAACCGCTGAAAGAATTGAAGGGAGATCTTCAGTCTTGATGTAGATCCTTGCTTCTGATATGGATCAATCGGCTTTCCTTGAGTAATTCTCTACCTTCTACTCTCCGTCCCCTTTTAGTTCTCTTCTAGGGTGTTTATATAGACTCCGAAATACCTTTCATAGCCCTTAAATAGCTTTTTCTGCGTGAAATTAAAACGAGTCGTGACAGGGACACGCCCGTGTGACTCAGGCTTAAGCCGTGTTCGAGTCTGCTAGAGAGGCACGGGCGTGTCGTGCACCCGTGTGAGGAACTCCAGGCCGTATTGATTTCTCATTCCGGCCCATTTTCTTTGTTTTTGGCCCGTTTCTCGTTCTTTTTACTCTCCTATGCTCACCTAAGTATAAAACATGAAATTAAAGGATTAGGAGCATCAGATTCCACAATTCAAGGAATAATTCATCCAAAATTATACTAAGCATGGGGTAAAAATATGTATAAATTATGGTTTATCAAGTGCAAAAAGTTTTCCAATTTAACTTCGAGATGGTTTTAGAGACTTGCTTACCCAAGTCTTGTTGTGGCAAAAGAGAAATGCCCTGTTCGGGATGGAAGTTTCACTTCAACATGTTGTCGTGAAATCATTCTTTTTTCTATTTATTTAAAAAGATTATTGGGTCCTTTGTTTGCACTAGCTTGGGGGATTCCGATTCATAGACTGTGGTAGCAGCAGACGCATGTTCTCCAGTAGATTTGATGGCTTTCTTGATCAGCCTCTTGTTTTGGCCATCTTTTGTTGTGGGAGAACGGTTTAAATTTAAAAAGATATGATCTTGAGAAGAGAAAAGAAATAAAAATGGTTGCTTGAATGCGTTACAATCAGTATAATGGAAGAGGATTTATAGTGAGTGAAAGAGTAAGATGGAGAGGCGTGTTGTTTTGTGGAGAGATATAAGGCTGACGGGAATAGTTGTGTCTAATAGAAATTGTGCCCGCTCAAAAGAATCAAACGACTGAGTGATTTTTGATCCAATGGTGGAATCTGAATATCTCTGAATTCTATTGAGTTATGAATGATAGTATAGACTTATAGAATGTGTTGACAGTAAGATTTCACTGCGTCGACAATGGTACCTAATTATTCTAAAAAAAGAAAGGAAAACAAACTTTAACACAACATAAAAAAAATAAACTAAAATAACGGAGTACTAATTAAAAATTAAAACTTTTCGATCAATTTGATGGTCTCTTCTTGGTTTTGGTCGTTGTTGCTAAAATAGGGTTTTAGCCTCTGTCAATTTACTTTGAATTGGTGTCCATAATGTAAATCTCTAATTGTGACTGCACTATGAGGAAATACGTTGACAACTTTAAAAGGTCCAGACCAACGTGAACGCAATTTACTTGGGTGTAATTTGAGTCAAGAATCTAATAATAAAACTTATTAACCCGCAATAATTGTTACTGTAAAATAATCTTGTCATGCCATTGTTTGGTCTTTTCCTTATAAATTGCAGCATCTTCAGAAGCATTTCTCTTAATCTCCTCTAGTTCATTGATATCCAATAGTATTTTCTTTCTAGCTGCTTCATAGTCCATGTTCACTTGCTTAATTGCCTACATTGCTTTGTGTTCCAGTTCAACTAGTAAGTGACATGCTTTCCCAAAAACCAATTGATACAGCGACATCCGTAATAGAGTTTTATATGCTTTCCGCAATGCCCATAAAGCATCATCCAATCGGAAAGACCAATATTTCCTTGAAGGGTTTACAACCTTCTCAAGAATGTTCTTAATTTGTCGATTCAATACTTTCGCTTGTCCATTGGTTTGTGGATGATAAGTAGCACCCATTCTATGCTTAACACCATTTCACTACATTGCGGTTGCCACTTGGTTACAATGAAAGTGTGTACCCTGTTTACTAATCAATGCCTTTGGTGCGCCAAAGCGGGTGACTATATACTTGTGAAAAAATTTTAGCATTGTCCTTGCATCATCCTTTAGAACTTCAACAGCTTCAACCCACTTTGAGAAGTAGTCAACAGCTACTAATATATAAAGATTTCCAAATGAACACAGAAACGATCCCATAAAATTCATACCCCAAACATCAAACTCAACATCTATAATTGGCTACTGTAATATTTCATTACTTCAGGATATAGAATTGGTGCGCTGACACTTATCGTATTGATTTACAAAATTGTGGGCGTCTTTGAATAATGTTGGCCTGTAGAATCCTGATTGGAGAACTTTAGTAGCAGTTCTCATTCCACCGAAATGACCTCCATAAGGAGCATGTAACACCCCAAACCCGGCCCGGATGTTATGGCCAGATCTGGTGTGTCACACGGACAATCGTCTAAGCTTTGATCTATTTTTATTAAAGTACTGTGAAGTTTTGAAATTAATCAGTGTTTAATAACTTGTAGTTAGAAATCATTTCCCGTTTATCATTATTCTTTTTAGGAAAACCCCTTAGTTGTTATCAAATGAAATTTCATTTTTTACTAAATTTCACTATAGTGTTATTGACGTTGAGTTAACCATTTGATATTCGTTTTGCATGTTTGAAAACATTTGTTTAAGTTTGGAAAGAAAACCATCCACATAAGCTAATCTACTACTGACAAGCTACCGAGAAGAAAAATCCAAAAATAAATACCGAGCAGCCTTATTACAACTTAAAAC
This sequence comes from Gossypium stocksii, assembly GCA_020496765.1. Lineage (NCBI taxonomy): Eukaryota > Viridiplantae > Streptophyta > Magnoliopsida > Malvales > Malvaceae > Gossypium > Gossypium stocksii. The sequence goes on from CM035622.1 coordinate 68,574,708, forward strand.
CTGAAATTAGAGAAATACTAAAGATAAAGTAAATTTCAGAAAAATATTAAAATCGAAAAGTGATTCACATGGCTGCTCCGAACCCCTCACAGCTCCAAGTCCTCTATGGTTGGGAGTCACCTGCATGGATGGAAAAGAAAAGGGGATGAGTTTGTGAAAACTCAGTGTGTAAGCTAACCCAACCAGTATCATAAACCAATCCAAGCTCAGTCTGGGCCGAAGCCCTATTCAAATACAGATTAAACTGGGCCTTGGACCTATTCAGAAATAGTGTGGGCCTTGGGCCCATTACAGAAACAGATCAGATTATAATAAGATATGCATGTATGCAAAGCCCAAGCCCAATCCAGCCCTACACACCACCCGTACCAGCCCTACACACCATGTGGGGAATAACTTAACCTACCCAGCCCTACACACCACAGTCGCAACAGAGCTCCTCAAACAGATATCGTGGCCAAGCCACTAGAACAGTAATACGAGGCAAAGCCTCTAAGTAGATTACGTGGCATTGCCACTTTTAGCACTTCTTCTATAACAATAACCTAACCCTATGCAAATCAGAATATACATGTCAAGGCATACAGAATATCAGATATAGTAGCATGCAAATCAGTCAACTTTTCTCTAGGGGTAAAATTGTCTATTAGCACCTGGAGGTATAACAGTAATTTTCACCCTTTAGGGGTATGTCGGTAATTTTGCTAGGTTTGAGGGCTTTATGCCTATTACAGCCTACTAACAGATCTAACATTGCCCGAGCGACTCAGATAGCCCATTTCATTTATACAATGCCTTCGGGCCCTAAAACCCCTAATGGGCCCGACGGAGCCCACAAGCTACTGTGCCTCACTAAGTCCAAATTTTACACATATTTTAGCAGATCTAATATCCAGTTTACCAGAAAATACTTACCGCATGATTTCACCCATATGGGCCCGTAAGCCCATTGGGCCCAAATTTAGCCCATCGAGGCCCAAACCACCTAAGTGCACGAAAACGCGCATAACAGCCTTACCGTTCGTTAATACCAACTTCACAGTTTCAAACCGACCCATGAGCGCTTGCACGCTCGTAAGCCCTCGAAATACCGGCGTTTCAGCATTTCGACTTTTGCTGATCTAGTCTACTAGAGGGTGTCGATTACACACCTGTTTGCGAAATATGCTGAAATCCTTCGAACGATTAACTTACAACCGTTTAACCATACATCAACTATAATCTAATTGAACAATCAATACCACCTTAACATACCTATTCGGCCAACATTAGAGCATCACCAACACCTACCTTTACCGAATCTAGCTACTAGATCTAGATCTAGATCGCTTCAACGCCCTTAGCCTCGAATTGCACCTCGCTAAATCACCCCTTTACCACACTAATATACATGAGATCCAAAAGAAAAGGCTAAAATAGGCGTTTATTCCAAAAGAAGTTGAAATCGATATCAACCAAAAGAAGATAGGGGTTTTTGGCTTTTCTTAAATCTCAAGAAAGAAAAGATTAGGAAGGGGGTTACTTACCCAAAAGTCTGCTTGACAGCTTTGCCACACGAAAGAACCACCGGTCACTAGCCTAGCCTAGATATATTTTAGATCTAATCAGAATGTAAGAAAGGAGGAGATTTAAAGGATTCAGCTTTCAAAAACACACTAGAGAGTATGAAGGTTTTGATCTTGAGAGAAAAAAAAGGTGGATGAATACAAAAAGTTTATAAAAGAGAGGAGATGGTCGGCAGAGAGATGAGAGGTTTGAGGGTTTTGGCTTTTGTAAGAATAGTAACAAGAAGAATTCGGTCCTAAAGAGAAATCGGCTAGCAAGGTTTTTAGGGAAATCAGTTAAATCGATGGAGAAAATGAGGAGAAGAGAAAGAAGAAAAAAGAAAAGTGAGGAGAGAAGAGAAAGAAAATGATAGATTCGGCTTAGGAAGAAAAAAGATGAAAGGGTTCGGCTTCTTGGGTAAATCGACAAGGGAAAAGCTAACAATTTCGGGATTTTGGCTTTTAGAACACTAAGAAGAGGAAAAAAGAAAGAACAATGATCCCTCCAAAAGAACTAAACCTATTCGGCCACCAAGAAAATGCCCAAATTTTGCCAAGAGAAATCGGCACACAAGCAACAAATGCCGAAAATGTTACTCTAAGCCCCCCACTGCCGAATATGCTCTCAAACACTCCCTCAATCGGCCAACTCTAGCTTCCCTTTCAAAATTCCTAAATTTTCTCTCCTTATCACTCCTTGATCCTATCCCATGAATCATTCAAACATCTTCCCTTAGAGTTTAACTTGAGTTCCATCTCTTACCATGCACAAGCATAAAAATAAAACAACACTTGCTCACTAAGGGATTCGAACCTTAGCTCCCTCACAAGCCTCTACAAGCCACCTCCTTAAGCTCTAAGTGGTGTTACCTTACCACTTTACCACAGGTCTTTTTGTGTCTTAAATCCCCAACTTTAAATTAAAAGCCCACCTAGCTTAAGTCCATTCTCATTTAAGACCAAAATTTAAAATTTTACCAAGCTTTAGACTAACACCTAAGCCCTCTAAAGGTCCAATAAACACACCCAAAACATAACTCAGCACTTCAAGACATACACAAATAAATTCAAGCAAAAATTCTGAAACCCTAAAAATTAGGGCGTTATAGAGCATCATGACAATGTTTCAAGATTGAAAGCATCTCCTATTCCGGAACACAATGTCAAATAATGTTGTCATTACATACCTTGAATAAATATGGCTCGTTCCAATGATACTTTACGACATTATGAAGAAACCTTTCTTTTTTGTGACCTGTGACATCTAATGGGATTTTTCCATACACTAGATAATTAACAAAATCTGCATACCATTGAGTTGTATCTACAACAAATAACTTCTCATTTGGGAATGCATTGACAATTTGAAGTATGTTTTCGTCTTTGCTACCAACTTCCAATCAAGACAAATAGTCTGCAACTTGATTCTCTGAACCCTTACGGTCTTTTATCTCAATGTTAAATTCTTGCAACAGTTATATCCAGCGTATCGGTCTTGGTTTGGCATCATTTTTTGTAAAGAGATATCACAACGCTAAATGATCAGTAAATACAGTAACCTTTGTACCGACAAGATAGGAACGAAACTTGTTGAAAGAAAAGACTACAGCTAACAATTCTTTCTCTGTGGTGGTATACTTGAGTTGAGCCTCTGTAAGAGTTTTGCTAGCATAATAGATAGCGTGAAATATTTTTCCTTTTCGTTGTCCTAGAACCACACCCACAGCAAAGTCACTTGCATCGCACATAACTTCAAAAGGTTGAGACTAATCTGGTGCAACGACAATGGGTGCATTCACTAGACGCTTTTTTAATTGAATAAAGACGTCCAAACATGTGTCGTCAAAGAAGAATTTTCGATTCTGTTCCAGCAATGAGCATAAGGGCTTTGCAATTTTTGAAAAATCTCTAATAAACTTTCAGTAAAACCCCGCGTGTCTAAGAAAATTGTGAATACCCCTCACGTTTGTTGGTGGAGGTAATTTCTCAATAATTTCCACCTTAGTTTTGTCTATTTGAATGCCTTGACTAGAGATGCGGTGTCCTAACACAATGCCTTCAGTTGCCATGAAATGACAATTTTCTCAATTCAGGACAAGATGTGTGTCTTCACATCGCTTCAGTTTTTTATCCAAATTGTCAGTACAATTATCAAAATCATTCCCATGGACTGAGAAATCATCCATAAACACCTCTAAAGAGTCTTTGATCATATCTGAGAATATTGCCATCATGCACCTTTAAAATGTGGCTGGTGCATTACAAAGATCGAAAGGCAAATGGCAAAAAACGAAAGTACCAAAAGAGAAGGTGAAAGTTGTTTTCTCCTGATCCTCCTGTGCAATAACAATTTGATTGTACCCAGAATAGCTGTCTAAAAAGCAATAATAGGCCCTTTCAGCAAGCCGATCTAGTATTTAGTCAATGAAAGGAAGTGGGAAGTGATCATTCTTTGTACCCATATTCAATTTGTGATAATCCATACAAGCTAGCAATCCCGTGGGAATGTATGTAGGAATTAATTCGTCTTTATTATTGCGACCCACAGTGATGCCATTCTTTTTAGGCATGCATTGCACTGGACTTACCCAATTGCCATAAAAAATTGGGTATATAATTTCAGCATCAAGCCATTTTATGATTTCCTTCATCTTTTCGTTTAATCTTCTTTGCTGTTGAAACAATTGCTTGCCTTAATCTTTTAACTTGATCTTATGTATGCAAAAAGAAGGACTAATCCCTTGAATATCGACAATACTCCAAGCAATAGCTCGTCTATGTTGCTTGAAAATTTGGACCAATTTCTCTTTTTGAGTTACATCTAGTGTTCTGGAGACAATAACTGGGAGAGTATTATGATCACCTAGAAAGGCATATTTAAGATAAGGAGGTAGTGGTTTCAATTCCAAAGTAGGAGCTTCTTCAATAAATGGTTTGAAAATTAGGGTTGTTCTGTTGGCTAGGTCTAAGGATTCAATCTGCCATTCATGCTTGAGTTCAAGATTATTAGCTTCAACTATGCTGTCACAATCATTTAAGGATTCGGTATCAGATGTCACTACAAACTCTTCAGAAAGTACTATGCTTTGGTCATTGAATTCTTCCTCAATTAGATCATTTAACAAATCAACAATATGGCATTCTTCTTTGTCCTTGCATTGAATAGATTCAAAAACACTGAAGGTGACTTGCTCATCATTAAGTCGCATAGTTAGTTCACCTTTATAAACATCAATAAAAGTTTAGTCGATGGCTAAAAATGATTATCCCAAGATTATGGGAACCTCATTGTCTGCCCCGCAGTCAAGTATGATAAAATTAGCTAGAAAAATAAATTTACCTATACAAACTAAGACATCTTTTACTTGCCCTTCAGGTTGAGCCAAGGATCGATCGGCTAGTTATAATGTCACTGTAGTAGATTTCATGTGACCAATTCCCAACTTTCTGAAAGTAGATAGTGGCATTAGGTTAATACTAGCTCTTAAGTCGCATAAAGCCTTGCCCAAATAATGATTGCCAATTGAACATGAGATGGTAAAACTCACAGGATCTTTTAATTTAGGGGGCAACTTGTTTGTCAAAATAGCATTACAACCTTCTGTGAGTGCAATAGTTTCAATATCAGTAAGCTTTTTTGTCTTGGATAAGAGGTATTTCATAAATTTCCCATAACTTAGAATTTGTACTAGAGCATCCACTAAAGGAATGTTGATCTGCAGTTGCTTCAGTGTGTCTAGGAACTACTGATACTGCTTGTCCTGCTCATTTTTCCTGAATCTTTGTGGGAAAGGTAAAGGTAGATATATATCTGCTTGCACTGACACCTTTGATTGCGGCGAAAGTTTCAAAGGTCAGACATTACGCTTATGAGTGACAATTCGTGGAACTTCTTTATCTGATGCATTAACAAACTTTTCAAATTCAACCTTCTCACTAGTGATCACTCTATCGTATCTTAAGGTGTTACAGTAGAGTCGATAAACTATTCGCCAGTTTGTTTACCACTCCTTAGAGTGATAGCCTTACAATGTTCTTTCCCCTTGGACTAGGACTTTCCGTGTCACTAGGTAAAGAGCCTGGTGGTCGAGTATTTAGATTTGAAGCAAGTTGTCCTAATTGTACCTCCAATGCTTGAATGGAAGATAAATTCCCTTTTACGATAGCTTCCGTACGAGTAATATACTTCCACATAAACGCCTCAAGAGTTGCTAACGGGTCAGAAGTAAAAGCTTGAGCATACGGTTGCTGTCGATGTACTTGAACATGCTGATTTCGTATTAAAAAGTGTTGTGGCTACATCGAATTTTGGTGTGGATGTGTTTGGCCTTGTTGTGGATGCATCTGAGTGTGCTGATTATAGTTTTACTATTATTGATTGTAATTCCCTTGCCTGGGATTATAATTACCCTGAGTAGATGTATTTCTATATCTGAATGTCGCAGCATTTTATCCACCATTCTGGGTTCCCCAAAACTGTTGGTTGCGCGCAGAGTTGTTGTAAGAGTTAATATAAGAATTGTTGCGAATGTTACTAATATAACAGATATTCTCTGCATGTTGTGGGCAATCTTCATAACTATTGTTGTCACTACAAATTTCACAACAAAAAGTAAGAATGTCAACTTGCTGAGGAATTTGTATAGGTGCAATGCCACTAGTCCCTTGTATATTTTTAATCATGTTTGTGAGAGAAAAAACTTGAGCACTTAGTGCGGTTATTGCATCCAATTCAGTAACTCCTGAAGTAGTTTTTACTTGTACAGCTTTGGAGATATGGTATTGATAATCATTCTAAGCAATTCTCTCAAGAATTCTTACAGCATCATTATAAGTACAATCTAGCAAAGGTCTATTGGCTGCTGGCTGATGCATTGACAAGATTCCTTGTATGTGAATTCAACCTATTATAAAAAATCTCAATTTGTGTTTCTAGTTGAATGTCGTGCATAAGACAATGTCGAAGTAAAGATTTATAACGTTCCCATATGGTGTGAAGATTTTCATCATCCAGTTGATGATAAGTAGTAATATCATTTTGAAGATGAGCATTCATTGTCGGCCGGTTAAATTGCAAAACAAAATGTGTTGCTAATGCATCCCAAGAAGTAATTGATACTGCAGCTAGCCCAAAAAAACCAAGTATAGGCTCTTTCCTGTAAAGAATAAGGAAATAATTGCATCTTCAAGGTATCACCAGGAACGCCTTGTCGACTAAAGGAAGTACAGATCAATAAAAAGGATTTAAGATGTTCTCTCATATTTTCATGTGGCAGTCCAACATATTGTCTATTAGAATTTAGCATTTCAAACATTACTGGTTTGAGTTCAAAATTCCCAGCTTGGATTGTTGGCCTAACAACTCCTGGTTGTAAATCATCCAAAATAGGTACTACAAAATCTCATATAGTTCTATTTTGTATGCGAGCATCTTGCGGCAATAATAGTTTATTAACATTTTACTGTTGCATCGGGGGTATGGCTGCATTGTTCCCTAGTAGCACCCATATTTCTTTGTTCTCTAAGTCTACTTCGAACAGTCTTTTTAATTTTTAGATCAAAATCAGCAATAAAATCTGATTTTCTGTAGGTAAAAAAACACCTAAATTGAAGTTAAAGAATTAGCAACAAAGAAAAACCAATTAGTAAATGCTAAATATTATATAAGGAACATAAAGTGCAAAAATAGACAAAAACAAAAATAAAGATCAAACAAACGCCGTCCCCGCCAACAACGCAAAAAACTTGATCGATTGTTTAACGTCACAGCAATAATATGCAAGCGTACCCTGTCAATGCAAGTATAGTAAACAGATGTGAGTCTGTCGAATATCGATCCCACAGGGATGGTAGTCTTTTATCTATTAATGTCAGTGCAACAACTAGAGAAAAACGTGGTAAATTGTGAGAATAGTTGCCAATGCAATAACTTGAAAACAATAAAATAAAATATGATAATGATAAATTGAGATCCCCAACATGAATATTTAGCAAAATACTAAGTGCTCACAAGGTATAAAAAGATAGGTGATTGTCGAAGCAATAAAATTCAATGTATATCTTACCCAGCGTCACTCTTCTATTCAATCTGAAACTTAAACATGCATGCTAACTCCACCTTTCGATGATGGCAATATGATACTATTAAGAACAAGTAGACTAAATTCCTCTAATCCTCACTCAACTTCCATTGTAATACTTGTTGGCTTAAACTGTCACATCACTTTCCAGTGCCAGTGACTACAATAACACTTCCGTGTTAAAAAAATTCAAACCCTAAGATTAAACAATAAAAGTAAGATTGAATAAGATAACATTTCACTAAGAATTAATTTGTACTTCTATACAAACAGAAAACAGAGAGTAATCACCACCATTTAGAAAGAAATAAGAAATAATCGATAGGAGAATTCTATTCCTAGACAACTCGATTGAATCTCTCTATTCCCTCTTGTCTCGCACTTAGGTCTTCTCATCAAAAGCTAGTTTGCATTTGGTTTTCATGTTGGCTCACCTGTGAGAGGCTCAAGCTACCATGGCCGTAAGCTTTAAGGTAAGATGATGAAGATAATGATCTAAAAAAAAGTTTCCCTTTTCTTCTCACGTTTACCTTTTATGTCTTTTTCCAGCAGTACATGTATCTTTTCCTTAGAATTATTCTGTCCTTGTACATACAAGTTGGTTATACCAGACTGGACAGCACACGCAATTTTAGTTCTTATCCGGATAGCTGTCAGGTGCAACGACAATTCTGGACACAATCTGGAATTAACTCATGCAGCAACATTAATGCAATAAGGTAGCAAAATTAAGGATAAAATAGGCTAGGATTCATTGAGTTATAAAATGCAATTTACTAAACTGAAAATGCTAAAATATATGTTAAGGATAACTAAATGGGAACAATTTAACTAATAAGTAAGGGGAAAAACCTACGTTCTTTCTAGTGCTATCAGCTGTGTGTCCCTATAGGTTTTAATGCATGTAAGTTAAGATGTTACACGGCCTGACACATGGGCGTGTGGCTTGGCTGTGTGATCCAACTTAGAAAGTTACACGACTAATGATATGGGTTAGGATATGACCATGTATCCCTATTTCGATTTTTACACAGCCTGAGACACAGATGTGTGTCTCAGCCATGTAAGTCACACGGCATGGCCACACGGCCGTGTGACCCCTACAGTCCAAATTTTCTAACTTTTCCTTAAGCTTTCCAAATGTTTTCAATTTAGTCCCAGATTGTTTTTAAGGTATTTCTAAGGCCTCGAGGGCTCGATTAAATGATATTATATATTTGATTGAATGTAATTAGATTATGTTTGCAATGATGTATGAAATGAATGTTCTAATGTTTTGTTTGTATAGTAATGCTTTGTAACCTTATTCTGGCGACGGATACGGGTTAGAGGTGTTACAGGAAGTGATTGCATCATGACATTGATCTTGGAACTTTTAAAACCTTACAATTTGGTCCTATTTCATGCTTGGGTTGACAGAAGAGCTTTCGTAAGCTCGTTTCAGACTTAGAAATAATTGTTTAAGCATAAATTGAATGTGATTGACATTAAATTGAATTGAATTGAATTTGTGAATGATTATTTACTGCATAATTAATTGTAATTGCTCTAACAACGAATTTAGCATCTTGTAGTTTAGACTCGACTACCGGGTCAGGTAATGGGTGTTATAACATCATTCATGATGCCTTTGGCATGGAAGTATTGCTCTATTCCTTATAAGAAGTTGTTTACATCCTTAGCAAACCTTGTCCCCTTAAACTCATTCCGTTGAGGACATCCACCTTAGGATTGGCTGTCGCAACCAACACCCCATTACCTAAAGCAGCTTTGTAGATAACAAGCTCCCCCTTGAGCTCCTCAATATGTTCCTTCAAAGTCATCACCATGGCATTGAAAGCATTATCTCTCACTGTCATCTTATTCAGACTGGAATGAAGCACCCCTTACATCGTTTCGACATTGAACCGAGAGCTTTCACCACAAATTCCTTAAGTTACTCTTTTATCGAGTTCAGCTCTACGATACATCCCTTAACTACCTCGAGTGTCTTTTTCATACCACCCACGGATTTCTCGAAATTGGTCACTTGACCTTCCAAAACCAATAACATCTACTTCTTTTACCATTTTTCTTGGCGACATTAAACCTTAGTTATGATGCCAACTATCACAAGGCTAGAACTTTAGTTTTGCAAACCACATGGCCTTAGGTAAAAACTTAGCTTCAAATCCACCTAAGTCAGTCTAACTCTCGAAAGATGAGAATTCACAAAGGAAATTCTCTAAGGCACTAGAATAAAGTGAATGCAAACTTAAAGCAAAGATGTAACAAAAAAATAAAAAAAAACCACAAGAAAGCAATGCATACAAGATGTTTGAGTAAATGCTCTTAAATATATTCAATAACTCTTAATGGAATGATTGCAAATGAGGGGAAGATCTCTATTTATTGTTAAACTCCCCCAAATCCAATGTTACAGTTTAAATTACATTGACGATAAAGAACAAAGCCTATCTACAAGATGAAAGTCCTAAGGGGTTTAAAAACTATACAATCTTATCCTTTAGGATTACAAAATATTCACCACGGTAACTCTAGTTCTACTAGAGTGTTTCATTGGGCCACCTAAGCTTCAAGTAGATAAATTTCTCCATATGTTTCACTAATTGAGCCAGTTTAAAAGGGTTAAATGAGCTACATTTAATAGATTAACCTCAATGGGATGTTTTGTGTGCATTCGTCAAGACTTTCGATCTGTGGTTCGTGACACTAGGTAGCAGTTAAGTGTTGTGTTGCTTTGCTATTTTCATCATAGTAGGTAATTGGCCATATCAATCAATAATAACATAAATAATAATAATAATAATAATAATAATAATAATAATAATAATAATAATAATAATAATAATAATAATAATAATCTATCTACCTACCTATCTATAATTTATAATAATATATAAAAGCATGAGTTTAGAAAAAAATTTGAAAAATATCTTTTATTTTTCATCAGAGTATTAAATTAATATTTAAAAATAATTATAATATTTAATTTAGAATTATTGGTTAATAAAATTTGAAGTAAAATAGAAGTTGTGATAATTATACATTTACAAATAATTATAATTTAATAGAAATTATGGTAATTTTGAATGATGTAAAATAGAGTTTATTATCAGTTAATTAATATTAGATTTCATTATATTAATTGGTTATTATTTTGAAGAATATTATTTTGCATTAATTACATAAAATATAACTATACTGTATGTTGAATATGTTAAAAATGTTTTAATTATGATTTAGAAATTCTAAATAGATAAATTAACATATTTTGATTATATTAATTATTCAAATAAGACATTATTTTACCTAATTATTGCAGATAAAAAAATAATATTTTAAAAACTAATTGAATATTAAAAGTCTAAAATCACTTACAACGCAGATTACATTAGAAACTAATTGAGTAAAATGAATTAGTCTATATAGTCATTGAAATGATTAATCTATTATTTTATTGGGTTTATTCCTTTCAAAATAGATTTTTATATCATTCAATTTGATTTGTATAAACGGGCTTAGACGATAACATCAACCCAAAATTAAGCTCAACAATACAAAATCCGAACTGATTTTGTTAAACCGCTTGACCTTTGGATAAGAAGGATGAAGGATTTATTAGAATGCTACCAATGGGTCAATATCGTTTGGTCATAGAAACCATGTTTAGGTCTTTACCTAATTATACTTTGGTTGTAACGGTGGTCCTATTTCTTTTAGTTGTTTTTTTTTTTATGTCTCTTTGTTTAAGTTCGTTGTTTGTCATGATTGAAAAAAGAGTTGAATCGCTTGCTTAGTTTGGATGGGTGGTGTGTTTACCTCCGGTGAGGTTGAAATCAGCGGTGGGGGTGAGATTAGTTGCTTTAGCAGTGAGATGGGATACTATAGCAGTGAGATTAGAAATAATGGTGGAGTGTGTGTTTAGATTCAAACATAGCTGTAGCGATGAGGTGAGAATAAAAAATGACTATTAAGGACATTAGGTTAGAATTGATATATAATAGAAATTTTTTAAATTATTTTAGTTTTTTCAAATTATTAATGAGTTTATATAAATATTAAAATATTTATTTATTCAAATTGCTAAAAAAAAATAAGACTCCTCTCTTATTGTCTGGTTGTTTGAGAAAACCATAAAATCCCCTTTTTTATCCTCCTCCTTTGGCCTTTAGAACACCAAATCTATCCTGGGTATTTTGGTTTCTCATGTTCTTTATAAGGTTTTGAATCAATTTCCCCTTCTGGGTCACCTTCAATTCTTGTTAAAGTTCCTTTCATCATCTGGGTACTCTTAGATCTCCCTTTAAAAAATTGGGTTCCTTTCTTTTCTATTTTTTATTACCCTCAAATTTTCAATGTCACAAGGCTTCACCAGGCTTGAATCTGTTGCAAAGTCCTTTGTTTCAAAGCAGGAGCCTTTACCTCTTATCTTTTTCTTCATTTGGGACTTTCCCAAATGAAAAGAATCATCTTTTCCTTGCACCAGCTCCAACAATGGCCCTCTTTCAGTTCCAGGCTCAGTTATGTGAGGCAATTAAAAAGGAAGGGATTGAAATTGGGGAAGAGTTCAAAGCTGACGCTTGGATTCCCTATTGTGCTGTAGCTTAACAAGTGCCAAAAACAAGAATGGCTGAGGCATTTTGTGTGTTAAGAGAGTTGAAGTTGCCTGTTTCTGGGTATGCAATGGATATTGGATTGGTGGAGTTTTCACTTGTTCGTGAACATTTCTCTTTTGGACTTGGGAATGCTGTTGAGCCATGAGATTTCAAAGGGTCATTTTTGTCCGCTAAAAATACCCACTGCCCCAGTGGAGTTAATTGCTGCTGAAACCTCCAGCCAATTTTCAGCATATCAGCATGGTTGGAATGCATTTTGACTGAACTGAAATGCTAAACCAAACAGCATAGCAGTGAGATTGGCAGCAGTTATCTCCCCCAACTGCACCTCACTGGCAATAAAAGCTGAACCAAAGGAGGCCCTAGGTGTTCATTCAATTTGGTTTTGTCGGCCATAAAAACTATATTTTGAGTTACAACTAAACCAATATTTAGTAGTGTTTGAGATGCCAAAGTACTTCTACCAGCATTTTACGCATGAACCCGGTTCGGTTAACCACTGAAGCCAAGTCGTCAACAAAAGGAATTTGTGATCAGCCTGAATTACTATTTTAATTTAAATTTAATTATAAAAATATATTAAGATAAAATACTTTTTAAAAATTTTGCATTACTTTTTCAAAAAAGTGGCTTTCCAGGTCAACCGAAATGAATTTGGGCAAAGACTTCAAAAAATTCCAAGCTGTGACTAGACCCTCTGGCTCAGGTAATTAAAAGTAAAGATCCCACCACCATTATGAAGTGCAAAGCCAAGCAGTTCTTCAATGTAAAATCAGCTAATGGCTAATCTAATACTATTATAGCAACCGTACATACATGATTAAACTGCTGAAAGGCAACACATTTTGAGACCATGAAGCACAGACAAGTTGGAAATTATGGCTTCAGATGTTCCGAATGATGTTTTCATGCTTTCTGCAAATACAAGAAAGGAATAGTCATTAGTACTAAAGTTTCTGATAACAAGCAAATGAGCCTAAACTTTGAAGTCGACAAAATGACATGTTATTCTTACCTGCATTGGAAGGTATAGTTTGAATTCTGGTGGGAGTTCCTCTTCGGAGTACAAGCGATCAGAGAAATATATCCTCCGTAGGCGGCAATTTGCATGTACCTGAACACGTAGAGTCTCGACATAGTTCGTGCCATAGGCCCTTCGAGTATAATCAGCCAGATTCAACTGAATTTGATTCCAACCCTCATCCAATCTCAGTGGCATGGTGCATATATATGGCTTTACTCGAGTGACTGCCTGGAAATTCAAATAAAATTGAGACACCAAGTAATTAGCAATAACAACCTATAACACTTGTATTTCAGTGCATATCCATAGAAACCACGCAACTAAGGATTGGGTGTGCATGTCAGGTTTCAGGCATATGTTTGTTTGTGTATGTATATATATGTATAATATAAGCTTCAAAATATATAATTATAACGGCAAACTCTAACAATAGTCCATTTTATCAACAAAGTAGCTCAAGCGGTACCATCTACTCAGGGGTTCAAACCCCACCAAGGGTGAGATGCTAACGCCCCCTTGATGGGTGACTATACGCCCACATACGGTAAAGGCGCTACTGGCTCTGTGAACCAAGCCCTTAGGTAGCTGCTCCCGACACGCTGGCTCTCAGCGGAGTACGGCAGACAAAAACCCCAAGGGACAATATCTTCAATTGTTGGGGGACCGGATGACTGTCTGATAGATGACACTTCGAAGACTAATTCAGACGAAGTCGAACCCCCCCTCCCCCCCCCAAAATGCAATTTTTTGTTGGTAAATATGCCTAATTTCCTTACAATCCCATGTCTATTGTTGAATACTCAATTATTAAGAAGCAGAGAGTTTGATACAATCTACTTTCTTCCTTAAAGCTGCCTAGGTGTACAAAGTGTGTGCCTAATCAAATCTGCCTCACCAGAAAGGGCTTAAGGTGCTTTTGTTGTCTGGCATCATCAACCAAAGATCTATTTAGTTATCTGGGAATCTACACTCTATGGAAGAAAAAAAAAAGAAAAAAAGAAAAGAGCCTTGTTTTGGTAAGTGTCCATCCATGAACCATCCATCCTTCACTACCATCAGAGATTCCCCCAAGATGAACAAAAAGGTATGTAATTTCCAACTCGACAACTAGTAAAAGGGTACACAACACATTGACAGTATATTGACATGACTCTTTTTTCACCTCAACACCTTCTATACCTGTCCAAATGATAGAAAGAGGGCACATTATGATGGCTTCCAACCAGACTGTTTGTTCGTTATCATATATTTCCTGACCAAATTCATATTGATGGAAAGTGGCCACATTTCAATCTCATATAATTCATACAAAATGTGACAACAGTGGTGACGACCTAAACATGATAATTCTCCAATCCATAGGCATATCAACAGAAAGAGAGCACTTTGGACCCAACTCTCTATTGACCACCATTTATCGATTTCCTAATGCATAGCAAACAATAAGAGAACATATATTGATATCTTATAATCGATAAAACCAGGCAAATATCGATAGAATGACAACATAATCTATACTTCCCCATCAAATTAGACGCAATAAACCGCACTCTAAATCGTGGCATATAACTATCATTAGATAAATCTCAATAATGCAACCTACTAAACCATGGGTGAGTCTTAAAATTCATGGATTTAAACCACTAAAGTATGACCACATCAACTAATAGTGTTGCAACTTATAGCATATTTTCTAATTCAACTATCTAAATACAATCAAAATTATATAATCTAAAAATATTTGCAGTATTAGAAAAATTAACAGACTTACATACTTGAAAGTTAGAAGCACGAAAACGACGCCGGACATTCTTATCATCGAGAACTTGGATCTCAAAAGAGAAATATTTCTTCAAGTTTTTAACAATCATAACCAAGAACGGAAGCTTAATACCCAGCGTTGCAGCAGGGTCAGCTGGGCAAGTGATAAAAGTTGATTGAATATTTGATCCAATTATTTCCAGCACATTCGATTGAATGTCATCATCATGGGGTCGTTTAACATGCCCATTTTCAACTGTAAATCAATCCCAACAAGTTGAATATGTAAAATTACCCAAACAAAATCATCTAAAAAAAACATGCAATTTAATGGTGACAAAAAAAAGGTTCCGCTTATATATGATTATACTGACCTTCTTTATCCCAGATTTGCAGAGGTTTGCTCCTGTAAAAAAGCCAAAAAAAAAAAAATGTAAAGGAAAGAACAAATAAAAATACCCAAAAAGAGAAAACTGAGTATATCGTAAAAAGAAACTGAAAGAATATAAAAAAATACCCTAGGCTGTATAAGATTGAGAGAAATCCAGATTGAAAGGTATTTTTAAACATGTTCAAAATCAAGGGTTATTAGAGAACTAGGGATTGTTTCTCTTGGAAAAATTCGACAAAACGGTTCTACGGAGAGCTTCCCCTCGGCTCACCTTTAGAATCAGCCTTTAAAACCGGTTAATCCAGTAAAAGAATAATGAAAGGGAAATTATAATTTTTGTACCTGAATTTTACTTCAATTTTCAAAATGGTACTTCACATTTTTTTTTATCCAAATTGTTACCATATTTGGCTTCCACCGCATATATTTAGGATTGATTTTGTAACACCATTAAAATAAGATCACCTTGTTACACGTGGTATATACATTAGCTAATCAACAATCATGTCAACAGCAAAAAATATTAAAAAATAATAAAATATTTGTTTCATAAAAATTGAAAAAAATATTTACAAATTTAGAAAATTTAAAGATTTAAATTTTTTTTCGAAACATATATAATTCAAAAAATTAATTTTTTGAAAAACATCTAAATGTTTATAAAATTATTGTGTTTTATACAATTTTAATAAATTATTGAAATTTTTATAATTTTTTGAAATTATATATAATGCAAATTTGGAACTTTCTAAACTATTAATATTTCCCTTTTTTATGATTTTTTTTAGTTTTTTATATTTTTTCTTGGTTTTTTGTGATTTTAAATAAATTTTCAATTTTTTGAATTTATATATATTTTTTGTAATTTTATAAAATTTAAATTATTTGTCTCTTTTTTTAAAAGATTTTTTTCACTAACGAGCTTGGGAGAAGAGGATTCATTATCACTTTTTTACTTGTTGCAATTGTGTGTACACTTATACATTTACATCGTTTCAAAGTGTTGCTGTGGGAAGGCGTGTGGCAGTAGAAGCCTGACTTTGTTGAGTTGCCGAGGCAGTATCAACACCCCGAAGCTTGGCAAAAATTGCCTTTGTTAGTCCACCCTTACTAGGGGTAATATCCTCAGCATTAGTAAGAGGAACATTAACAGTCTTGCATAATGCAGTAATAAGGGAAGGAAAATTTAAACTTCTAGCATTCTTCTCAACACAACAATGGAATTCTTGAAAACCCTTCCCACATTAATCGTTCTTCCTTTAATAATAGAATGCAACAACAATATCCTTTCATTGGAAACAGTGATATTGGTATTGTGTGTGAATGGCATAAGCCGACTTTTCCAGAAATGATACCACACTTTCCCAATTGATTTCAATGAAGCCTTTTTAACAGTGTAGCATTCCTGACTAGAGACAATCCATTGTGTGCCCTTGACACATAAATCCTTCAAAACTTATGTCAAACCCTCATTTGTGATGTTATCCACAAACTTGGTATGTTCATCTTGTACCTTTCTAAGGCCAAACTGGGCATTTATATGGTCCTCATCAAATGGTATAGAAGTACCTTGCACATAGATGAAAGAAGAATCAGGGGAGTTCACATGGGCATAGAACTTCCTAACTACTCTGCCCAAAATATCATTTGGGTGCAAACAGAAAATGCTCCACCCATGTTGCTCTACTATCGATGATACAGACTCATCATGCCCCATATAGGGTTTGTCCTTAAATAAGAATCCTTAGTTAAAACAAAAATGACACTTTAAAATATTATTTGAGTACCTCGTAGCCGCTGCAAGTTGATGAATGTCTTTGGTTAAGATACGTTAGTGCGTAATGATTCTGCGGTTTTAGAAGCATTCTTGACTTGAGCCATTAAGAAAGAATAAAGAAAATGGAGTAGAGGTTGAAGATAAAGAAACTGTAAAGGTGAGAGAGCTTTATGAGAAACGTAAGATGTGAACAGTTGGGGAGAGGGAAATAAGGGGGGTTAATGATAACAATTTTAGGGAAGAAGAAACATGCTAGGGAAGTTTATAACGTGGAAAGAAGAAAAGAAAGAAATAAATTCTTGGGAGGGAGAGGTAAAATGACCTAGCCCTACAATATAGGTTTACTTCATAAGGCTCCCAAAAAAAAATATTAGGTTAAGTTGCTCAAGGATCCTCTCATTTGGACTCTTCTACCTGGTCAACCCTTGATAATTTAACACCTCATCACCCAGTTTGTCACGGCATAGTGCTCATCTGTAATGCTATAGCAATCGTCCTCCCAATCTACACTAATAAGATTAGTCTTTTATCCTGCCTTTGAAAAGCTGCACTAATGTATAAAAATCATAAATGAAACAACATAAAAGAAAAATTTAGTACATAACCAACGAACAAAAATAACTAAAAAAATAAAATAAAAAATGAATTTAAAGTAAAGCAAATAAATAGATTAAATTAAAAAAATTCTAACTTAAGCATCTCAAAAGGTGTGCTTTGTTTGTCACGCTCCGCATGAGCACCCCAATAGTACTTTAAGTGTTGTCCATTAACTTTGAATGTAACACCCATTTTCTTGTATTTGATATCAACAACGTGAGAATACTTGAACTACTTTAAAAGGACTTGACCAGTGAGATTTCAATTTATCAGGAAACAATTTGAGTTTAGAATTAAACAATAATACCTGCTGTCCTAGTTCAAATTGCCTTGGCATAATTCTGTTATCATGCCATCGTTTGGTTTTCTTCTTGTATAGTTTAGCATTGTCATATGCTTGTGCTAGAAACTTTTCCATTTCATTCAACTCTAACAACCTTTTTATTGCCAACAGCAGTCTAGTCCATGTTCAGCTTCTTGATAGCCTAAAATGCTTTGTGTTTAAGCTCAATAGGTAAGTGCCATGGCTTCCCATAAACAATTTTAAAAGGCAACATCCCTAATGGTGTTTTAAACACAATTTGATAGGCCCACAAAGCTTCATCCAATCTGGTGACTAGTTCTTATGAAATGGATTCACCACATTTTCCAAAATTTGTTTAATTTCTCTATTAGAAATCTTAGCTTGTCCACTCGTCTAGGGATGATACGCCATAGAAATCTTATGATTTACTCCTTACCTGCGCAAGGCATTGGCCACTAGTTTATAATCAAAATGGGATCCTTCGTTGCTGATAATGGCTCTAGGTGTACCAAATCTTATAAAGATGTCCTTATGTTGGAACTTTAGTACTGACTTAAAATTAAACAGTAATACCTACTGTCCTGGTTCAAATTGCCTTGGCATAATTTTGTTATCATGCTATTGCTTGGTCTTCTCCTTGTATAGTTTAGCTTTGTCATATGCTTGTGCCCGAAACTCTTCCATTTCATTCAACTCTAACAACCTTTTATTGCCAGTAGCAGTCCAGTCCATGTCCAGCTTCTTGATAGCCCAAAATGCTTTATGTTTAAGCTCAACAGGTAAGTGACATGGCTTCCTATAAACAATTTTAAAAGGGAACATCCCTAATGGTGTTTTAAATGCAGTCCGATAGGCCCACAAAGCTTTATCTAGTCTGGTGACTAGTCCTTATGAAATAGATTCACCATATTTTCCAAAATTTGTTTAATTTCTTTACTAGAAATCTTAGCTTGTCTATTTGTCTGGGGATGATACACCACAGAAATCTTATGATTCACTCCATACCTGCGCAAGTCATTCGCTACTAGTTTATAATCAAAATGGGATCCTTCGTTGCTGATAGTGGCTCTAGGTGTACCAAATCTTGTAAAAATGTCCTTATGTTGGAACTTTAGTACTGACTTAGCATTATTAGTAGCTAGGGTTACCACTTCTACCCATTTAGAAATGCAATCTACCAGCAAAAGTATATACAATTTGCCTATTAATGGTAGAAATGGACCCATAAAGTCTATTCCCAATAAATCAAATAACTCAACCTCTAGTATACTTTGTAGCGGCATTTCATGTCTCCTAGATAGATTCCCCATTCTCTGAAAATGGTCACACGATTGACCGAATTCATGAATATCCTTTAACAAGTTTGGCCAATAGAATCCCAACTAAAGGACCTTAGCGGCGGTTCTCTATAATAGCCGTTTTTAGTCAAATCGGAACAGTGGTTTCGGGACCACAAATCTGAGGTTAGAAAATTTATTTTATTATTATTTTGAGGTCTATAATATGATAGTATAGTTGTGTGAAAATTTTATGAAGAAATTTTATCGTTTGAGTGTTTAATTTGATGAAAAGGACTAAACAGCGTAAAATGTAAAACATGTGTTCTATTAGCTAAAGGTGTCTAATAGCTATAGAAACTTAAAGTGGAGGTCCTTATAGGATAATTAGACCATTAATGAATTAGTGAATGATAATGGCTTGGTATTTTATGTAATTATTAATGTTTTTAAAGGTCAATTTAGTAAATTAGTAAATAAAGATAAAATAAATAAATAAATTTTATCATCATCCTCCATTATCATCTTCCATTGAAATTTCATTAAAATAAGAAGCCATGGGAGCTTGCTAGGGTTCGGCTACTTTAGGGCTTAATTGGTGAGTAATTTTTGTCCCGTTTTTAATGATTTCTAAGTTTTTGAGATCGTTGCAACTAGGTCTAGCTAGCCTAGGGACTAATTTGAGAAACTGTTAAAATTTTAGGGTTTTTCCATTGATGAATCAATGTGTGTTTTGATGTTTGATGATAGAAAATGCATGCTTGTTGTTAGATAAACAACATTTATAAAGTGATTTTTGATAAAATTATCATTTAAAGATTAAATCGAGAAATATTAAAATTTTGTGGTTAAATTGAGAGATGAACGAAAAATATGGGCTGCTAGGGACTTAATTGAAATTCGGCTAGTATGGGTATAAGTTGAATTTCATGAATTTGTATTTTTATGAGATAATGACTAAATTGTAAAAATGTTGAAATATTAGGGGCAAAAGTGTAAAGTTGCCTTAATGTGTATTTTAAAACAAATTGAATGGAGTGATGATTGAATTAGTTAAATTTTATATTATATAGATCAAGAAAAGCGAAGTTTGGTTCTAGATCGGGGAAAAATAAAATATCGAATTAATCGACCTATTTCGTCATTTTTGTGTACCAAGGTAAGTTTTTATGTTAATAAACATTATTATATTTGTGTTTTAAATGCTTTATTATTGAATTTAATTGTGAATACGACCTAACGGATACGTTCGACGAAGATTTGGCAATGTGAAATCCCGGATGAACCTTAGGAATAGATTAGGATACGAATGATATGTCATTAAGGGTCATGTGATTTGGGTGCTGGTCTGTACGTCCTACCAGTGGCTGAGTTACCAGCGTGCATTGTTGTAACAGCCCGATTTAGTGCCAAGTCAGAATAGCGGTTTTGGGACCACAAATTCGACATAGAAAAAATTTATTGTGATAAAGTTTTAAGGCTTATAGTATGATTGAATGCATATGTGAAAATATCGTTAAGAAATTTTACCGATAGAGGGTCCGATTTGACTAGTAGGGCTAAATCACAGAAAGTGCAAAGTATGTGTTCTAGAAGCATTAGGGGTTTAATTGAAATGAATTTGTATATTAGAGGTCCTTATTTAGAAATTAGACCATTATATATCATGATGGACAAAAATGGACATGAAAGGGTAAAAATTACAAAGAAATGCCTTAAGGGCATTTTGGTCATTTGGTTAATAAAAGAATAAAAAGGGAAAAATAAGTCAAAATTGTGCTCATCTTCCTTCTACCTTGGCCGAAATTCACAAGGGAGCCATAGCTATGGTTTCTTCAACTTTCAAGATTGATAATAAGTGCACCCTAGCCCCGTTTTTAATGCTCTTTACGTTTTTGAAGTCGTAATCAACTGATCTAGCTATTTCTACCATTAATTTGAGCTATGGTTCATGTTCAAAAATTTACGCATGTGTGACATGCATGTGTTTTGATGTTTAATGGAATAATATGAAAGTTTGATGTGTGTTTAACAACTTTTACTAGGTGATTTTTGATGAAATCGCATAAAAGAACCTTTTTGTAAAAGTTTTAAAAATGTGTGTAGGAATTGTGATTAAATGAAAAATGTGTTAGTATGAGTATGAAAATAGTTCGGCTAGGCTTGGGTAATAAAGAAAATGAGTACATTTCATTTTACGAGCTTAAGGACTAAAGTGTAAATAAGTGAAAAGTTAGGGGCAAAATGTAAATTTACCTTAATATGATTTTTGGGTCAAATTGAATAATGTGATAATAAACGAACTAAATGTGTCATTATAGATCAAGAAAGACGAGGAATTAACCTTGACCGAGGGAAGGACAAGGTAGTAGACTAAATCGCAAAATAGTCGTTTTTGTATCGAGGTAAGTTTATGTGTAAATAATGCTTTGTTATATTATGTTTAAAAGTTTAATTATTTCTTGAACTGTATAATTGACCATGTGGATGAGTTTGATTGTATGAATAAGATCGATAATAATTCAATAAGTGTGGAAGTCCAATACGAACCCTAAGAACATTATAGGATATAAGGGTCATAATATTGAAGCTATCGAGATGTGTTCCCATGTAAGACCATATCTGGGATATGGCATTGGAATTGTGGTACGTGTAAGACCATGTCTGAGACATGGCGTTGGTATGAGATTTCGTGTAAGACCATGTCTAGGACATGGCTTCGGTATAAGTTATCATGTAAGACTATAGCTGGGCTATTGGTATCAATATTGGATTACATGTAAGACCATATCTGGGATATGGCATTGTATGACCTATGTTTGACCCCCGAGTATCATTGATGATTCCGAATAGTTTAACGGGCCTGGTTTAAACAAGAGCGAAAGTACATTTAAGGTAAGTGATACAGGTACTTACGAAGTCCATATGACGATTGGATGGAAGAATAATTATGAGTTAAAAAGTGATGTGTTGTAATGCTCTTATGGTAAGGTTATGACTGGGTAAGAAATGGCTATGAGAGTTTAGTAATGTTTAAACCAACTTTCATTATGAAATGTGCATGATTAAGTTATAAATAAGATGTTTATTATTTGCATATAAACTTACTAAGCTATACAGTTTACTCCTATTTTCTTTTCCTTATTTTATAGTATTACCATCCAGCTCGGGGATCAGGAATCGTCGGAGCATCGCATCATAGTATCAAGGATTTATTTTGGGGTATTGATAACTTTAGCATCTTGAAAATATGGCATGTATAGGGACTTGATTATTTTGTCTATATGTCATAGTTATTTTGGCCTAATGTGTAGGCTTATATTGGTGTAATGGTCATTTTGTATAAGGCCACTTGAAATTGGCAAAATGTGATTTTTGGTATGATCATGTAATGATATCTATCATGAAAGTGGTTGAATGCATGATTGAGTTGATAATTGTGTAATGTTCATGCATGGTGGTTGTGATATATAGATGATGAGTGGATGCCTTGATTGTGGAGGTTTAAGTGCTTGATTTATATCATGGTAAGTGTTGTTGGGTGGACATATATGTTTTTGTGTTTCAGGGTGGCAATTGGCTTGGTAAATAGCCTATATATTGCCCACACGGGTAAACACACGGGCGTGTGTCTAGGCCGTGTGTGACACACAGTCAGCCCCATGGGCATATTGATAGGCCATGTGTCCCCTGCATCTTAGTTTTGAGAAACAGAATGTTCAGTAGTAAACACATGGGCAGAGACAAGGTCATGTGTCTCAGACGTGGGCAGAAACAGAATGCTTAGTTATTTCAATTATCTTCAGATTCTTGTCACTATGTATTTTGGAATTAAAAAATATATTAAATGTAATAATGTGACTGTTTAATAAAAGTTATTTTAAAGATAAAATGTGAAATTAATACCAATATAAAATTTTAACACGAATAATTTATGACATCATTAATAATTCAATTTTAATATAAATATTCAATATGAATAAACAACTCAATAATATAAATAATATAAAATGTGAAATTTAATTATATAATATAAATAGCATATATAAATAAAATTATTACTATTTACGTTTATGGGTTTTTTTTGGATAATTTTGATTTTTTATTTGGTAGTAAATAGTGAGAAGTAAAAGTTTAGAGGGAAAATAAAAAGTTTTGGGTGTAAAAGTTTGAGGGATAGTAAATAGGGAGAGTAAAATTTTGGAGGAAAAATATTAAAAAAAATTTTGGGGAGATGAGTTTGGGGTAGATGGTGGTGGGATGAAAAGGGAATAAAAGTTTTAAGGGGAAAGTGGGAGGGAGTAAAAATTTTGGGGGAAAATAAAAAGTTTTAAGGGGTTTTGGGAGTAAAATTTTGAGAAAAAGTAAATAGGAGGGTAAAATTTTGGTGGGAAATGGATTTTGGGTAGATGGGGGGTTGGGATAGGAGAAGAGTAAAAGTTTTGGGGAGAAAGTGGGAAGGAGTAAAAGTTTTGAGGAAAAAGTAAAAAGGTTTGAAAGTTTGGGGTAAAAATGTAAAATAGTATAGTTTGATATTTGAATTATTCGAATTATTCGAGTTATTCGAATTTAAAAACTCAACTCGATTCGAACTCGAAATTCAAAAAAAATTCAAGTTGACTTGAATAACTCGAATAATTCGAATAACTCGATTCGTTTAACTCGAAATTCGAATTTTTTTCAATTTTTTCGAGTCTAATCGAGTTTTGCTCACCCCTATTTAATGGTATCAAAGCTATGGTTTGGTCGATTCTCGGACTAACCTAGCGTGTGTACGAGTCTAGCTATACATGCCATATATATATTGTGATAGTGTGATGACTCTTGACAACCTAAATTGTGCCTTCATATAGTAAATAAATCCCGATCGAACCGTAGCTGATGACGTAGAAAGTATTGTACCGGCTTCCGCCCAAGGGACCGCGCCGCTTGATAGTAAACATGTGACGATTAGTCATGGAGGAGAGGCTCAAGAAGCCTTTCTCTGCATGATGGATGCATATATATATTGTGATAGTGTGACGACTTTTGACAACCTAAATTGTGTCTTCATATAGTAAATGGATCCCGATCGAACCGTAGCTGATGACGTAGAAAGTAATGTGCTAGCTTCCGCCCAAGGGATCGCGTCGTTTGATAGTAGACATGTGACAATTAGTCACGGAGGAGAGGCTCAGGAAGCCTTTCTCCGCATGATGGATGAGTGGTATACGGAGTTTATTCGGGCGAATTTGAATGCTCAACCCCCTCCACCCCTCCTATTTCTCAACTGGTTCCGGTAACCCTTCAAGGTGTGGAAATGGTAAGATTGAGTAAGCTTACTGTTGACAAGATTCGGAAGGACGGGGCTGGAAATTCAGCGCTAATGTAGATGATGATCCCGAGAGGGCAGAATTCTGGCTTGAAAATACCCTTTAGGTATTTGATGAACTTTCATGCACACCTGAAGAGTGTTTGAAGTGTGCTATATCACTGCTGAGGGATGTAGCATATCATTAGTGGAAGACTCTAGTATCGGTGGTACTGAGAGAAAAGGTTACATGGGAGTTCTTTCAAGAAGAATTATGGAAGAAATATATAAGTCAGCAGTTTATTGATCAGAAACGTAAAGAGTTCTTGGAGTTGAAACAAGGCCGAATGACTGTGTTTGAATAGAGCGAGAGTTTGTTAGACTCCGGAAGTATGTACGTGAGTGTGTTTCCTCCGAGGTTATTATGTGTAAAAGGTTTGAAGATGGGTTGAATGAGAACATTAAGCTATTAGTTGGGATCTTGGAAATTAAGGAATTCGTTGAATTGGTTGAACAGGCTTGCAAAGCCGAAGAATTAAGTAAAGAGAAGAGAAAGGTCGAGAGTGAAGCTAGAGATGCAAGAAAAAGGCCAATGAGTAAGTCATTTATCTCAATCAAATAAATCTAGAGAAATGTATTCTCATTCGAATGTATCAGCTGGGCATTCATGTAAAGATAGCAGGAAGCCATACTCGGATTCTAAAGCTCAAGCTACCCTAATGGCTAGTGTGGGAAATGTTAGGTCCATTAGACCTGAATGCCAGCATTGTGGTAAGCAACATCTTGGTGAGTGTAGAACAAATAGCTGAGCTTGTTTCAAGTGTGATTCTCTAGAGAATTTTATCCGAGATTTCCCTGAGAAGGATGAAGAAAAAAATTTAGAATGCAAGGCCAAGTAATACTACAAATAAAGGTAGGCCACCGAGGAACACTGGGATTGAAGCTAGCAATAAAGGTGTGACCAAGGATTCGACTGTGAGATCAGAAGTTAGAGCACCTACGAGGACTTATGTCATTCGCGCTCGCGAAGAGGCTTCGTCTCCTGGTGTGATTACGGGTACTTTTTCTCTTTATGATACTTCTATTGTTGTTTTGATTGATTCGGGATCTACCCATTTGTATGTTTGTGTGAAATTGGTGTCTAGTATGAATATGCCTATTGAATCTATAGAAATTGTGATAGAAATGTCAAACCCATTAGGCAAGTATATGTTAGTTGACAAAGTATGTAAGAATAGTCTTTTGATGATTAGAGGTCACTATTTTTCGGCTAATCTCATGTTATTACCGTTTGATGAATTTGACGTAATTCTTGGTATGGATTGGTTAACTGCTCATGATGTGATAGTAAATTATGGAAGAAAATTTATTGAATTGAAATGTGAAAATAGGGATATTCTTTGGGTTGAACCAGGTGAATCGGATAACTTGTCTGTAGTGATTTCTTCTATGACAGCTCAGAGGTCTATGAGAAAAGGGTGCAAATCTTATCTCGCCTTTGTGTTGAATTCCAAAGTGTCTGAATTAAAAATTGAGTCAGTGCCGATAGTATGTGAGTATTCGGATGTGTTTTCGGAAGAGTTGCCCAGATTGCCTCCAATTAGGGAAGTTGAATTCAGTACTGAGTTAGTCCCTGGTACTGTACCTATTTTGATTACCCCATATAGAATGGCTTTGACTAAATTAAATGAGTTGAAAATTCAGTTACAAGAGTTAACGAATAAAGGTTTCGCGAGACCTAGTCATTCTCTGTAGGGTGCACTAGTATTATTTGTGAAAAAGAAAGACGGGTTTATAAGGCTTTACATCGACTATCGACAGCTTAATAAGGTAACCATAAAGAACAAGTATCCCTTTCCAATGATCGATGATTTGTCTGATCAATTGAAGGGAGACACGGTGTTTTCAAAGATAGACTTGAAGTCTGGTTACTACCAATTGAGAGTTAAGGAGTCAGATGTGTTGAAAACTGCATTTCAGACGAGGTATGGTCATTATGAATTCCTTGTCATGCCTTTTGGTTTAACAAATGCTCATGCTGTATTTATGGATTTAATGAACCATATTTTTCGACTGTACTTGGATAAATTTGTTGTTGTTTTTATTGATGATATACTGATTTATTCTCGTGATGAGACCGAGCATGCTGAGCACTTGAGAATGGCTTTGCAAACTTTGAGAGATGAGCAGTTGTATGCTAAGTTTAGTAAGAGTGAATTTTGGCTTAGAGAAGTCAGATTTTTAGGACACATTGTTTCGGGTGATGGTATTAGAGTTGATCTGAGCAAAATTTCAGCGATTGTGGATTGGAAGCCACCAAGGAATGTATCCGAGGTTAGAAGCTTTTTAGGCTTGGCTGGATATTATCGACGCTTTGTTAAGGGATTTTCGATGATTGCTACTCCGATGATAAGGTTGTTAAAAAAAGACGTCAAGTTTGAATGGTCAGAGAAATGCTAAAATTGTTTTGAGTAGTTAAAAACTTTATTGATTGAGGCACCAGTGTTAGTGCAACCTGAGTCCGGAAAGAATTTGTAATTTATAGTGATGCGTCTTTGAATGGTCTTGGATGTGTATTGATGCAAGAGGGCAAAGTGATAGCTTATGCCTTGAGATAGTTAAAACCATACGAGAAGAACTATTCGACGCACAACTTGGAGTTGGATGCCATTGTGTTTGCTTTGAAAATTTGGCAACACCATCTATACGGTGAGAAATGCCATGTCTTTGCTAATAATAAGAGTTTAAAGTACTTGATGACCCAAAAGGATTTGAATTTGCGACAACAAAGATGGCTCGAGTTCTTGAAAGATTATGAGCTAGTGATCGCTTATCACCTGGGAAAGGCGAATATAGTCGCAAATGCTTTGAGTAGAAAACCCTTGTTTGCCTTGAGAACTATGAACACGAGGTTGGCTTTGTCTGATGATGGTTCAATTCTAGCAGAGCTAAAAGTTAGACCGATGTTTCTTCAGCAAATTTGTGAAGCCCAGAGAAGTGATAGTGATTTGCAAACCAAAAGAATTCAATGTTAATTGACTAGTGACTCAGATTTTCAAATCGGGGCTGATGATTGTTTAATGTTCCAAGGTAGGGTTTGTGTTTTGAAAGATGCTGAGTTGGTTTAGAAAATTTTGCACGAGGCACACAGTGGTTGTCTGTCAGTTCATCCAGGTAATACGAAAATGTATAATGATTTGAAGAAATGTTATTGGTGGCCTGGTATGAAAAATGATATTTCTGAGTTTGTATCAAAGTGTTTGATTTGTCAATAAGTAAAGGTTGAGCATTAAGTGCCTTTGGTACTCGAGTGGAAATGGGATAGGATTACGATGGACTTCGTAACAGGTTTGCCTTTGACTCTAAGGAAGAAAGATGCTATTTGGGTTATTGTTGATCGATTGATGAAATCGACTCATTTTACTCCGGTATGTACCGACTATTCACTTGATAGGTTAGCAGAATTGTACATTGCTTAAATTGTGAGATTGCATGGGTTCCTAGTTTTATCATTTCGGGTAGAGATCCGAGGTTTACTTCGAGGTTTTGGAAAAAGTTGTAAGAAGCTTTGGGTACAAAATTGAATTTTAGTACCACGTTTCATCTGTAAACGGATGGTTAATCAAAAAGAGTAATTCAGATTCCTGAAGATATGCTTCGATGTTGTGTTCTAGAGTTTGAAGGTAGTTGGGAGAAATATCTACCTTTGGTTGAATATACTTACAATAATAGTTTTCAGTCGAGTATAAAGATGGCATCGTATGAGGTACTGTATGGCCGTAAGTGTCAGACTCTTCTATATTGGACCGAGCTCAGTGAGAGAGAAATTTACAGGGTTGATTTAGTTAAGAAAACCGAAGAGAAAGTGAAAGTAATCCGAGATTGTTTGAAAGCGCTTTAGATCGATAGAAGTCATACGCGAATTTGAAAAGAAAAGAGATCGAGTTTTAGATTGGTGATAAAGTATTTTTGAAAGCATCTCCGTGGAAGCAGATTTTGAGATTTGGCCGTAAAGGCTAGTTGAGTTTACATTTTATTGGTCTGTACGATGTAATTGAAAGAATGAGGCCAATGGCATATCGATTAGCCTTACTGGCAGAGTTGGAAAGAATTCATAATGTGTTCCATGTGTTGATGTTGCGACGATGCCGTTCTGATCCTTCACATGTGATTTCCCTAACAGAGATTGAAATTCAATTGGATATGACATATGAGGAAGAACTGAATAAGATTTTGGCTCTAGAGGTCAAACAATTGAGAAATAAAAGTATAGCCCTAGTAAAAGTGTTGTGGCAAAGACATGGGGTAGAACAGGCTACGTGGGAACCTGAAGAAGCCATGAGAAAATAGTACCCAAACCTCTTTTCTAATAAGATTTTCGGGGACGAAAATCCCTAAAGGGAAAAGTTGTAATAGCTCGATTTAGGGCCAAGTCAGAATAGTGGTTTCAGGACGACAAATCTGAAATAGAAAAATTTATAGCGATAAGTTTTAAGGCTTATAGTATGATTAACTGCATGTGTGAAAATATCGTTAAGAAATTTTATCGATAGATGGTCCGATTTGACTAGTAGGACTAAATTGCAAAAAGTGAAAAATATGTGTTCTAGAAGCATTGGGGGTTTAATTGAAATGAATTTGTATGTTAGAGGTCCTTATTTAGTAATTAGACCATTATACATCATGATGGACAATGGATATGGAAGGGTAAAAATTACAAAGAAAGGCCTTAAGGGCATTTTGGTCATTTGGTTAATAAAAGAATAAAAAGGGAAAAATAAGTCAAAATTGTGCTCATCTTCCTTCTACCTTGGCTGAAATTCACAAGGGAGCCATAGCTATGGTTTCTTCAACTTTCAAGATTGATAGTAGGTGCACCCTAGGCCCGTTTTTAATGCTCTTTACGTTTTTAAAGTCGTAGTCAATCGATCTAGCTATTTCTACCATTAATTTGAGCTAGGGTTCATGTTCAAAATTTTACGCATGTGTGACATGCATGTGTTTTGATGTTTAATGGAAGAATATGAAATTTTGATGTGTGTTAAACAACTTTTACTAGGTGATTTTTGATGAAATTGCATAAAAGGACCTTTTTGTAAAAGTTGTAAAAATGTGTATAGGAAGTGTGATTAAATGAAAAATGTGTTAGTATGAGTATGAAAATAGTTTGACTAGGCTTGGGTAACAAAGAAAATGAGTACATTTCATTTTACGAGCCTAGGGACTAATGTGTAAATAAGTGAAAAGTTAGGGGAAAAATGTAAATTTACCTTAATATGATTTTTGGGTCAAATTGAATAATGTTAGTAATAAACAAACTAAATGTGTCATTATAAATCAAGAAATATGAGGAATTGACCTTGACCGAGGGAAGGACAAGGTAGTGGACTAAATCGCAAAATAGTAGTTTTTGTACCGGGGTAAGTTTTTGTGTAAATAATGCTTCATTATATTATGTTTAAAAGTTTAATTATTTCTTGAACTCTATAATTGACCATGTGGATGAGTTTGATTGTATGAACGAGATCGATAATAATTCAGTAAGTCTGGAAGTCCAATACGAACCCTAAGAACATTACAGGATACGAGGGTCATAACATTGAAGCTATCGAGATGTGTTCCCATGTAAGACCATATCTGGGATATGGTATCAGTATGGTGGTACGTGTAAGACCATGTCTGGGACATGGCTTCGATATGAGTTATCATCTAAGACCATAGCTGGGCTATTGGCATCGATATTGGATTACATGTAAGACCATATCTGGGATATGGCATTGTATGACCTATGTTTGACCCCCGAGTATCCTTGATGATTCTGATTGGTTTAACGGGCCTGGTTTAAACGAGAGCGAAAATACATTTAAGGTAAGTGATACAGGTACTTACGAAGTCCATATGATGATTGGATGGAAGAATAATGATGAATTAAAAAGTGATGTGTTGCAATGCTCTTATGGTAAGGTTATGACTAGGTAAGAAATGGCCATGAGAGTTTAGTAATGTTTATACCAACTTTCATTATGAAATGTGCATGATTAAGTTATAAATAAGATGTTTATTATTTGCATATAAACTTACTAAGCTATATAGCTTACTCCTCTTTTTTTCCCTTGTTTTATAGTATTACCAATCTAGCTTGGGGATTGGGAATCGTCGGGGCATCGCATCATACTATCAAGGATTTATTTTAGGGTATTGATAACTTTAGCATCTTGAAAATATGGCATGTATAGGGACTTGATTATTTTGTCTATGTGTCATAGTTGTTTTGGCCTAATGTGTAGGCTTATATTGGTGTAATGGTCATTTTGTATAAGGCCACTTGAAATTGGCAAAATGTGATATTTGGTATGATCATGTAATGATGTCTATCTTGAATGTGGTTGTATGCATGATTGAGTTGATAATTGTGTAATGTTCATGTATGGTGATTGTGGTATATGGATGATGAGTGGATGCCTTGATTGTGGAGGTTTAAGTGCTTGATTTATGTCATGATAAGTGTTGTTGGGTGGACATATGTGTTTTTGTGTTTCAGGGTGGTAATTGGCTTGGTAAATAGCCTATATATTGCCCACATGGGTAAACACACGGGCGTGTATCTAGGCTGACACACGGTCTGCCCCATGGGCGTATTTATAGGTCGTGTGTCCCCTGCATCTTAGTTTTGAGAAACAGAATGTTCAGTAGTAAACACACGGGCAGAGACACGGTTGTGTGTCTCATCCGTATAAAGGACACGGCCTCAGGACATGGGCGTGTGCCCAGGCTGTGTGAAGTCTGCACCTTAAATATGAAAATTAAATTTGCCACACGGCTTAGCACACGAGCGTGTGACTTGGTCGTGTGCCCCTAAATTGTTGATGATGTCATAAACAGAGAGTTACACGGGTAGAGAACATGGGCGTGTCTCAAACCGCACGGGCGTGTGTTATCACTCAGCCTGCCCACATGGGTCTGTGACTCTCCAAAACAGGAAATTTTTCTAAGTGTTGTAAAAGTTTCGAAAGTTCTTGGTTTAGTCCCTAACCATCTCGAACGTATGTTTAGGGCCTTATAGGCTTGTGATAGGGACGTTATGAATATGCTTGAAAAGTTTTAAATTGGACGCAAATTTTGTGACTCGGCTTTGTGTGTTTAAGTGTGTGTGAGTCCGGTAATGCCTCGAACCCTGTCCCGGTATCGGATACGGGTAAGGGGTGTTACAGTTGAGATAGAATTTGTATACCAAAAAATTTCAAGCTTGTTCAGAGAATTCTACACGAAGCACGTAGTGGTTGTTTTTCTGTTCATCCATGGAGTACTAAAATTTACAATGATTTGAAACAATTGTACTGGTGGTCAGGTATGAAACGAGACATTTCAGAGTTTGTATCGAGATGCTTGGTTTGTCAGTAAGTCAAAGCCTAACATCAAGTGCCTTTGGGACAGTTACAGTCTGTGATGATACCAGAGTGGAAATAGGATAGTGTTACGATTGATTTTGTTTTGGGTTGACCCCTACCTCCGAAGAGGAAAGATGCTATCTGGGTTATTGTAGATCATTTGACAAAGTCTCCCCATTTTATTCCAGTGCATATAGACTTTTCACTTGACAAATTAGCTGAATTTGTACATCTTTGAGATTGTCAGATTATACAGGGTACCAGTTTCTATTATTCCAGGGCGTATTGACTTTGGGTACGTGGTTGCACTTTAGTACTGCTTTTCATCTTCAAATCGACGGTCAATCCGAGAGAATAATACAGATTCTTGAAGATATGATTCATTGCTGTGTTTTAAAGTTTAAAGGCATCTGGGAGAAATATTTACCGTTGGTTGAATTCACATATAACAATAGTTTTTAGTCGAGTATAAAGATGACACCGTATGAAGCATTGTATGGTCGCAAATGCTGAACTCCATTATACTAGACCGAGCTTAGTGAGAATAAGCTTCACGGGGTTGACTTGATCAGAGAGACTAAAGAAAAGTGAAAGTAATTCGCGATAATTTGAAAGTAGCTTCAGATCGACAAAAATCATATGCAGATTTAAAGCGTAAAGACATTGAATTTCAGATCGGTGATAAAGTGTTCTTAATAGTATCACCGTGGAATAATATTTTTCGTTTTGGTCTTAAAGGAAAATTGAGTCCGCGATTTATCGGGCTGTACAAGTTATCGAGAGAATAGGGCCAGTGGCATATTGACTAGCCCTACCGTCAGAGTTAGAAAAGATTCACAACGTATTTCATGTGTCGAGGTTATGACGATATTGATAGGATCCTTCACATATTATTTCTCCAACAGAGATTGAAATTCAGCCTGATATGACGTATAACGAAGAACCCATCAGAATCTTAGATCGAGAGATCAAATAATTGAGAAATAAGAGCATAGCTTTAGCGAAAGTTCTTTGGCAACGTCACGGGGTCGGAGAAGCTACGTGGGAACCTGAAGAGGCTATGAGAAAGCAATACCCTAATCTGTTTTACTAGTAAGATTTTCGTGGATGAAAATACTTAATGGGGAGAGTTGTAACAACCAATTTTTAGTCAAATTAGAATAGTGGTTTTGGGACCACAAATCCGAGGTTAGAAAATTTATTTTATTATTATTTTGTAGTCTACATTATGATAGTATAATTGTGTGAAAATTTTGTGAAGAAATTTTATCGTTTGAGTGTTTAATTTGATGAAAAGGACTAAATCGTGTAAAATATAAAACTTGTGTTCTATTAGTTAAAGGTGTCTAATAGCTATAGAAAATTAAAGTGGAGGTCCTT
Organism: Gossypium stocksii; assembly: GCA_020496765.1. Lineage (NCBI taxonomy): Eukaryota > Viridiplantae > Streptophyta > Magnoliopsida > Malvales > Malvaceae > Gossypium > Gossypium stocksii. The sequence goes on from CM035622.1 coordinate 68,608,140, forward strand.
ATATGATAACTAGCCCATTAATGAATTAGTGGACGATAATGGCTTGGTATTTTGTGTAATTACTAATGTTTTTAAAGGTTAATTTAGTAAATTAGTAAATAAAGATAAAATAAAATTTATCATCATCCTCCATTATTATCTTGCACCAAAATTTCAATGAAAGAAGAAGCCATGGGAGCTTGCTAGGGTTTGGCTACTTTAGGGCTTAATTGGTGAGTGATTTTTGTCCGTTTTTAATGATTTCTATGTTTTTGAGATCGTTGCAACTAGGTCTAGCTAGCCTAGGGACTAATTTGAGAAACTGTTAAAAGTTTAAGGTTTTTCCATTGAGTAATATATGTGTATTTTGATGTTTGATGATAGAGCATGCATGCTTGTTGTTAGATAAACAACATTTATAAAGTGATTTTTGATAAAATTGTCATTTAAGGATTAAATCGAGAAATATTGAAATTTTGTGGTTAAATTGAGAAATGAACGAAAAATATGGGCTGCTAGGGACTTAATTGAAATTTTGCTAGCATGGGTATAAGTTGAATTTCATGAATTTGTATTTTTATGAGATAAGGACTCAATTGTAAAAATGTTGAAATATTAGGGGCAAAAGTGTAAAGTTACCTTAATGTGTATTTTAGTCCAAATTGAATGGAGTGATGATTGAATTAGTTAAATTTGATATTATATAGATCAAGAAAAGTGAAGTTCGAATCTAGATCGGGGGAAAACAAAATATCAGATTAATTAACCTATTTCGTCGTTTTTGTTAACCAAGGTAAGTTCGTATGTTGATAAACATTACTATATTTGCATTTTAAATGCTTTATTATTGAATTTAATTGTGAATATAGCCTAACGAATACGTTTGATGAAGATTCAGTAATGTGAAATCCCGGTTGAACCATGGGAATAGATTAGGATACGAATGACATGTTATTAGGGGTTATGTGATTTGGATGCTGGTCCGTACGTCCTACCGGTGGCTGACCTACCAGCGTGTGTTGCGGTACTCAATAGCTTGTGTGAGCAGCATTGTGTAGTTACGTCTTGACCGTCAGTTTGTGTGAGTAGACCCGTTGATAGCTCAAGAGTGAGCATTATATGTGATATGAGATTGAGAAAGCTTCTGCTATATATGTAGCACTTAGGGTGCGAGATTCTCGAGTATTCGATAGTATTCTGAATGGTTCAATGGGAATATTGATAAACGATAAATTATACATATTTTTACCCCATGTTTAGCTTAATTTCTGGTGGATTATCATTTATTTTGTGAGAATTGGTGCTCTTAATCTTTCTTTTTCATATCTTATACTCATGAGAGCATAGGGAAGAGAAAAGAATGGAAAATGGACCAAAAACGAGGAAAATGGGCCAAAATGGAAACAACACGGCCCAAGGAGTCACCACACGGCCGTGGCACACGGCCGTGCCACATGAAGATCACACGATCTAGCCCCCGACAAGCACAGCCAGGCCACACAGCCATGCCTCTATCGACATAATCTCACACGGCCTCTTGTCGTGGCACACGGGCGTGGCACACGGGCATGGCACACGGGCGTGGCACTATCATGAGGAAGAGGAATTTCAGTCGGATTTGGATACTTAGGGGCTAAGAAAGCTATTCTAAACTCTATATAAAGACCCCAAGAGGCAACTCTAAAGATATACCATTTTCTCTCAAGAAAGAGCGCCATAATTCTGCCAACATAAGGAGTGAAAGCAAGGGATTACTCCAAGGGAAACCGATCGATTCATCCCAGAAGCCAGAGTTCTGCATCAAGACAGAGGATCTCCCTAAATTCCTTTAGGGATTTTTGAGTTCTTTATGTTTTGTTATCTTATTTCTTCTAAGATGTTTTCTTTCTTTATTATGAAGTAAACCCCTCAAATACTTGAGGGGGATGAAACCTAAGACAGATCTTGTTATTATTTATTCTTGAATTATTTGATAAATACTTGAATTGTTCTTAATTATGTGTTCTTTATTCTTGATTTAATAATCCTAGGTATTACTTCAAGAACTTGATGTACTTAGGCAGAGGAGCAAAAGTCCCTGTTTTAAGAGTAGATCTACCATAATTAAGCGGAGTTGCATGCAACCTTAGACATAGGGCGACATGAATCTGCTGAATTAGGGTCAAACCTAATAGGGGGATCTATAGATCGAATTGATGCAACCTAGGGGTGTTAATTAATAAGAAAACTTTAATTAACCACCCAGGATTAGTTGTTCTTATCCTCGAAAGAGGTTTAACATAGGTTAGGGATCTCTACGGATCAAGTTAAGTAAAGAAATCATCTAGTTCAAGAAGTTAATAACAAGTGAAGTCTAGGTGGATTCTCCCTTAAGTATTGCTTATATCAATCAGCTTTTCCCTAAAGTTTTCCCTAATTTACTTTTTGTGCACTTTTAGTTAGTTTTAGAATTAGTTTCAACCAATCCTCTTTTATTTTTAGGCTAGATAATAGAAAAGAAGTAAGTATTAGTACTTTTGGTTCCCTTAGGTACGATAACTTGGTCTTGCCGCTAAACTATACTACTGTTTGATAGGTGCGCTTGCCTTTAAAATCGTGATATTAGTTAGTTTTGGTGTGATCAGTTTTTATAAATTTTATTACTTAATATTGCCAGCATATCATATATCAAGATTATGGATGAGTATGAGATTGATACGTGTTAGTACAGGTATGTACATGAATCGTACAAGCTTTGAATCTAGGAAACTTATGAATTTCATATTTAATCTTGTGAATGAACATGTGACAGGTTTGTGGATCAATATTAGTTATAAAATGATATGTTTAATTTCTTGAATTATATATATAAGTCGAGTATATTATCATATGAGCTTACTAAGCTTTATAGCTTACTCTGTTTTCTTTTCTATGTTTTATAGTGTTTCGAAAGCTCGCTCAATTCGGAAGTCGTCTGAGATTGCATCACACTATCCAGAAATCATTTTGGTACTTTGAACTTGTGCATTTGGTTATATTGCATGTATAGGAGTTTGGTCATTTTGATATATAGTTTGGTAATGAATTTAGTCATTTGAAATGGCTTGTAAATGTTAAGTGTTTGGTTTTGTAAATAGCCATGTGAGTTGGCTTATTTTGGTTTATTTAGCCATGTATATATATATGTATATGTATTTGATATGTGCTTGATAATTGATATGTGATGGTTGTTGATAATGGACTGTTATGGATAGTATACGGTTGAAGGTTAAGATTTGTTTGCTTATGATTTAGATAATTAGTGCATAATTGAATATGACCATTTAGGTGATTTGAAAATAAGAAATTGGGATGAATTGAATGGCTTATTATGATGCTTATGTGTCTTGTGGTTGTTGGTAACAAAATTTCATAATTTAGGCTTGAATTGGTTGTATTGAATACCTATTTTTGCTATGATTATATGCCATTTGGTTTGTGTAGGTAAATGGAAGTTTGGGTGAGAAATGTGGCTTGTAAGATAGCCTATTATTGTCCACACGGGCAGAGACACGGGCGTGTGTCTCAACTGTGTGTGGCATACGGTTAGGTGACACGGCCGTGTGTCCCCTATAGTATTTAATAAAAATAAGTCAGGGGGTTACACGGGCGTGTGGTTGGTCGTGTGACACAAGTCAGAGAGTTACATGGGGTCGGACACGATTTGGGACACAGCCATGTGATCCTATTTCGAATGTCCACATAGCTTGTGACACGGGTGTGTCTTTTGGCCGTATGAGACACACGGCCTGGTCACATGGGCGTGTGTCCCTTGTACTTTGAAACTTTCAATGTTTTCCCAAAATTTTCACGAGTTATTTGGTTTAGTCCCAAACTGTAACACCTCTTACCCGTATTTGACGCCGTAGCAGGGTACGAAGCATTACCAAACAATAACACATACAACCAGTCGTTTTCGGGTTACATACTTCCGTTCAAATTTGAAAACTTTCAATCATAGACCAATTGTCCCTATTACGGGCTTATGAGGTCCAAAACATACTTTAGGGCGGTTCGGGACCAAACCAAGAACTTAAAAAAGTTTTGTAAAAATTTTATGCAAAACAGGGCACACGCCCGTGTGGGATAGGGACACACCCGTGTGGGCAGGCCGTGTGGTCACACACGCCTAAGTCCCTAACCTGTGTGTATTTATTTTTCATTTCAAACCTACATGGGTTTTCACATGGCTGAGCACAAGCCCATGTCCTAGGCCGTGTCCTTCACACGGCCGAGACACAAGCCCGTGTCTCTGCCCGTGTGCAAAAACCTGGACATTCTGTTTATGATGTCATCATGCATTTTAGGTCACACGGCCAAGGCACACGCTCATGTGTTAGCCCGTCTGACGTACTCAATTTTTTTGCAAATTGCATGCAAGGAACACACGGCTAGTCTACATGCCCATAGGGCAGACCGTATATCACACACGGCCTGGAGACACGCCTGTGTGTCTACTCGTGTGGACAATTATAAGACTATTTACAAAGCCTTTTAGCCACCCTTAAAACAACCACATTCATACTGTTATCAATAACACTTCACAAGACATAAACCCACTTCAAAATAATTCAGTTTCCACACATTCACAACTCAATCTCATCTCACACACATTTCCCAAACATCATGCATGTATACAACTATTTACTCATCACATTTCCACACACAACTTTCATACTATCAATCATCCCACACAAGCAAGCAACTCATTCATGAAATACCTCATCATATGTTATAGCAAAATCAATATTAGCCACATCTCATGGCCTTATACAAAATGAAATACCAAATAGCATATGCTTACACATTTTATCCCAACAATTATGACACTTACAAAATGACCAAGTCCTATACATGCTATAACTCAATGTAAAGTTTAATATACCAAAAAGTTTTGATAGTGTTAATGATCCTTCGACATATTCCATATCTCGAGCTAACTTGGCTACTTTATAAAACAAGGGAAGAGAAAGGGGAGTAAGCTTTAAGCTTAGTAAGTCTATATGCAAACAATAAACATCAAAACCATACATTGATCGATCAAAACATAACTCAATTGTCTTAATGATTCAAATCTTATAATTTTATTTACTTGTCTCACATCTTACCCAACATTCTCAACACTTAGCATGCACAAAGCATCATACATTCTCACATTTATTCCCAACACCTTCTAATCACAACAATGCTCATAAGTTCACTTAAATAGTTTCTCAACATACACTTAGGTATAATAATCCATGCAAAATGAATCGCACATAGCCACTCATATTAACAATAACAAGGTGGTTTCGCACTTAGCCCACCAATATCAATAATTCACGGTGGTTTCGCACATAGCCCACCAATATCATTAGTTCACGATGGTTCGCACTTAGCCCATCGATATTAATAATCAACAAGGTGATTCGCACATAGCTCATCAATTTCAACAATTATCTGGTGGTTTGCACATAGCCCACCATTATCAATACTTCACGGAACTTATCCGTATACTCACTTTTCATAATTTCATCCAATAAAAATAATATTCATTCACATTTCGTATAAGGTATCCAAGAGTAAAAACATCAAATAAAGGATATATCATTTACATATAAACTTACCTTGATACAAAATGTGTCAATTTACAATCTAGTCTGAAACCTTGCCTTTACCCCGATCAAGGTCGATTCCACGTTCCTATCGATCTATAATGACACATTTAACTCATTTAATACACACATTACTCAATTTAGTCCAAAATCATCGTACGAAAATTTTTGCAATTTAGCCCCTAACTTTCTTAATTTTTACACTTTAGTCCCTAGGCTCGGAAATTGAAATGTATTCATTTTTCACACACCCAAGCCTAGTCGATTCATATTCTCTTCTATTACAGCCTACAATTTCCACTATTTTGCATTTTACACCACATTGTTTCATCTTTTACAAACAAGTCCTTTTAATCAATTTCACCAAAAACAATCTAGGAAAAGATGTTCACCACACTTTAAACTTTCACATTCTACCATAGGCATCAAAATACATGTATGTCATCCATGGGTAAAATTTTAAACATAAACCCTAGCTCAAATTAGTGGTAGAAATAGCTAAATCAAGCTACAAGAATCTCAAAAATATGAAAAGCATTAAAAACGGGGCTAGGAGTTATTTACTTTGAGCTTGAAAAAGAAAGAAACCCTAGCTATGGTGTCCCCCAAATTTCTGGTCAAGCATGGAGAAGATGGACACCAATTTTGACTTATTTTCCCTTTTTATTTCTTTAATTATCTAAATGACCAAAATGCCCTCACTCATAACTTGAATATTTTGTCTTTTCCATGGGCATTTTTGTCCAAAACAAAATAAAATGGTCTAATTACCAAAGAAATACCTCTAATTTAAAAACCCATTTCAAACAAGTACCTTTATGGATTTAAAACACATATTTTCCACCTACTGCAATTTAGTCCAACTTATCATATTGGACACCTAAATAATAAAATTTCTCAACCAAAATTTCACACAAGCGTTCAATCACTAAATAAACCTTAAAACTCAATCGCAATAAATATTTTAACCTCAAATTTATGGTCTTGCAACCACTATTCCGATTAGGCTCTAATTCGGACTGTTACACAAACCACTTCCAATGCATGTTTTGGGTCTCATAAGCTCGATTTAGGGACATTATGATTGAGATTGAATGATGTTGATTTGAAATTGGAAATTATATGTGAAGTGTATGTTAAATTATGATATAAGTCCGGTAATACTCCGTAGTCCTATTCCAGCAACGGATACGGGTTAGGGGTGTTACATTCTCATTCCTCCATAACGAGCTGAATGAAAAAGTTGTAAAATACTATGTATTTCATCCTCATGGACACAATTTCTAATGATTTGATTAGAAAAATGTTTAAATAAGAAGGTTTCATCCCAATAATAGTGCTTAGCATCATGAAGAAAGTTTCGCCTTTTGTGGGTGTTGAAATCAAGCGGCATCATACCATTTACTAAGAAATTCACTATATCGGCGTACCAAGGCAATACTTTGGCAAATAACAATTGTTCATCAGGAAAATTTTATTTAATAAAGTTATCATTGCCATATTCATTACCCGATTCTAACCTTGAAAAATGATCAGCCACTTGGTTTTCAGTTCCTTTTCTATCTTAAATTTCCAAGTCAAAGTCTTATAGTAACAATACCCACCTAATCAATCTAGGCTTGGCATCTCTCTTACACACCAAGTACTTAATGGTAGAGTGGTCTGTGTAAACTGTAACCTTAGTACCCACTAGATAAGGACGGACTTTGTCAAACATGAACACCACAACTAACAGCTCTTTTTCCTTGGTAGTATAGTTAAGTTTTGTGTCTGTTAGAGTTTTGCTAGCATAATATATTGCATGCAATATTTTGTCTCTTTTATGCCCCAATACTGCTCCCACGACATAGTCACTAGCATCACACATGAGTTCGAACGACAAGGTCCTTTCTGGAGCTTCTACAATTGGTGCTGCTGCAAACCTTTTCTTTAATTCCTCAAAAGCAACCAGCCAGTGTTCATCAAAATTGAAGGGTTTATTTTTCTCCAGCAGTGTGCACATGGGTTTCGATATCTTCAAAAAATTCTTAATGAATCTTCTATAAAATCCTGGATGACTTAGAAAACTTCTAACACCCTTGACACAGTGGGAGGTGGCAATCTTTCTATGACTTTAATTTTTGCTTTGTTTATTTCAATTTCTCGCTGTGATATCCTATGCCTTAAGACAAATCCTTCACGAACCATGAAGTAACATTTTTCCCAATTCAAGACAAGATTTGTTTCTTCACAGTAGCACAAAATCAATTCCAGATTTTTCAAACAATCTTCAAAATTGTTGCCAAACACAGAGAAATCATCCATGAAAACTTCATGGAATTTTTCCACCATAACTGTAGAATCTGGCTATCATACAAATTTGAAAAGTTGTTGAGACATTACATAATCTGAATGGCATCTATCTAAATGCAAAAGTACCATATAGACACATGAAAGTTGTCTTCTCTTAGTCATTGGGAGCTATAAAAATCTAATTATACTCTGAATAACCGTCCAAAAAATAGTAGAAAGCTTTCTCGGCTAACCTGTCCAACATCTAATCAATAAATGACAAGGGAAAATGGTCCTTCCCATTTGCCTTGTTAAGCTTTTGATAATCCATGCACACTCTCCATTCCGTGACCGTGCGAGTTGGTATGAGCTCATTATTGTCATTGCTAACCCTGTGACAGCTCCTTTCTTGGGGACACATTGTATAGGACTTACCCACGAGCTGTCTAAAATTGGGTAAATAATGCTAGTATCAAGCTATTTTATAATATCTTTCTTGAAAACTTTTTATATTATTGGATTCATCTTCTTTGTTGTTCAATAGACTTGCTGTGGCAATCCTCTAAGAAGATTTTATGCATGCAAAACACATGAATGATTCCCTTTATATCGGTAAGGGTCCATCCTAATGTCTTCTTGAATTGTCACAGGACTTCCAACAACTTGATCTCTTGGTCGAATGTCAATTCTGCAGAAATTACAACCGACAAGGTGTTGTTATCTCCCAAGTATTTGTATTTTAAATGCTATGGTAAATATTTCAACTCCAATATAGGTGGTTCCTTTATAGAAGGTTTAGAAGGCTTGAACAAATGACTTGATAAATCCAAAGAGTCAAACTTATTCCCTGGTCTCTCCAATGTCTATTTGGCTTCTATGAAACCACCAAATTCTTCTAAACTTACTTCATCAATCCTCTCTAATGAATTTTTGTTACTATTAGAGTTGTGGCAAAGTCTAGTCAATTCTTCCTCCCCTTCTATTTTTATCAAACCAATGGCGTGTCATTCTTCATTTTTGTCTACACATCTCAATACATCAAAAAAATTAAAAGTAACCTGTTGATCATTTGCCCTCATGGTCAGTTCACCTTTCTATACGTCAATTGGAGTTCTACCTGTAGCCAAAAAAGGTCTTCCAAGAATAATTGACATATTTTGATCAGCTTCAAATTCTAAAATAAGGAAATCAGCAGGAAAGATAAATTTATCTACTCTTACCAGTACGTCTTCAATTTTACCTTTTGGATGGGTGTAGGATCGATCAACTAATTGCAAAGTCATCGTAATATGTCTTGCTTTCCCAATTCCCAACTTCCTGAACATAAACATAGGCATTATATTTATACTTGCTCCTAAATCACATAAAACTTTACCAACATAATGATTTCCAATTGAATAAGGGATAATGAAACTCCCTAGATCCTTCAGTACTGGAGGTAATTTATTCATCAACTTTGCCATGCATCTTTTAGTGAGAGCATCTATTTCAAATTCTCCCAATCTGTGCTTCTTCGGCAATATGTCTTTCATAAATTTTACATAATTGTGCATCTACTCCACAGCTTCTACTAACTGTATATTGATGTAGAGTTGCTTCAAGACCTCCAAAAATCTTTTAAACCGAATATCCTATTTAGCATTCTGGAATCACTAAGGAAAAGGTAAAGGTGGTCGTCCATCAGGTTGTTGATACTATTTTGCTGTGGCATTTTTGTTGAAAACCTAACTTGATTTTGTCACAACATTTCTCTGTGTACCTTTTTCAGGTGTTATCTGCCTTTTAGTTGGTTCTAAGATCTTTTTCTGATTGTGACTAGATTTGTCTTCTTCTGCTGTGGCATCTTTAACAACTTCATCCAAATGAGTCCCACTTCTAAGAGTGATGGCCTTGCACTGCTCCTTCCCTTGTGTTCTTAAATTTTCAGTATCACTTGGCAATGCTCATTGTGGCCTTGAATTTAGAGCATTCACTATTTGCCCCACTTAATGTTCAAGAGCTCGAAGAGCCTTAGCCTAAATCTGAATCACAACATCATTTTTAGCCATATACTTCTTCAACAAATATTCAATAAAATTAGAAGATGATACTTGACTTTGTTGAGCATTTTGCCTCAGCATATGATGATTATAATCTGCTGGTGAATTATGGATATTTTGTCTTGCAACATTGTGTGAACTCCTTGCACCTTGATTATTGTAACACCCTCTAACCCTAAACCGTCATCGGAACAGGGTTACAAGGCATTACCGGACTTATACACTAATAAACGAACAAAATCGAATCTTAAATTTGAGTTTTAACCTAAAACTTTCCAAATTCCATCAAAAAGTCCTTAATATGGGCCTACGAGGCCTAAAATATGCTTAAGAAGTGATTTGGGACTAAACCAGGAACCTTAGAAACTTTTCTTTGAAAATAGGGGCACATGCCTGTGTGGTCTGGGATATGCCCGTGTGGCCTGCCGTGGGGCTCCCATGGCCGTGGGGCCAGGCCGTGGGCAGAGCTGACTTGTTACACACGGCCATGGAACTAGCTCGTGGGCAAGTCCGACTTTACCACATGGCCTGGGCACACGCCTATGTGTCTTGGCCGTGTGAAAACATGATTTTTCATCATTTTTAAGCTACTTTCACCAACTAAATATACCTAATTCATGTCCAACTCATTTACTTGTAAATCTTGATCAAATAATATCATCATACTTTTCAAATTTAGCAAATATTCATTCATTCATACCAAAAACTTCTTAAAGGTTATAAACCACATTTACATTCAAAACATAAAGCATTTACAAGTGACTAAAACCAAACCTAGTACATGCCACATTTTCGAAAGATAGATTCATTACCAAAATTGAGCTGAAGTCGGGATTGATTCGGATGCTGAGACGAACTTTAACTTGACCGAACCTGCGCACGGAAAACAACCGTATGCTGAGTATTGGAAATACTCAGTGGTATTACCATAATTCAAATTATAACAATAATAACATATCATATCATAAACAAATAATAACAAATCATAAATATAATTTTCATACTAATCTATCATAATTCCATTGTAACACTTCCAATATTTGATTCAATATCTCATTAATACAATTACCAACAATTTATAAATCTTTGGATTATTTCTCTATCACACATAATATTTCAAATCACATTTCAACTTTGAACATTTCATGAATCTTTGGTTCATGCCTTCAATCATGTATCACAAATCTCATTTCATACTTTATTTCACAAATTCACTTTCTCATCTCTTCCAGTAACTCAATCACATTTATTCAAAATTTATCATTTCACTTATTTTCCCCTATTAACTCGACTCGGACCTTGGCGGATACAGATCCACCCAAACACACCAGAATGGTGATCGACGCCTCATCAGCATAGCCGAAGTAAAGTGGCGACCAACGCCTCATCGGATAGTTCGAAGCAAATAAATGACAACCAACATCTCATCGGCATAGCCGAAGTAAAGTGGTGACCAACGCCTCATCGAATCTGTCCGAAGCATTATGACACACTAAGTGTCTCATTGACTCGAGGTCGAAGAATCCCTGAACTCTTCCAACCTATGGCATGCCAACTATATCCACCCTAACCCGACTACTTAATAGGGTATCGGAATCACATAGTAATTTCACTTTCAATATCAAATTCACTTCCACTTCAAAATTTACTTATCAGTTGCTCACGATCATTCAAATTCACATCAATTAACACTTTGGTCACATTTCTCACATCTTTCTCATTTCAAACACAAATTGTTTCCCATTCATTTCGCCATACATTTTCACTTTGATACACATATAATTCATAAAACAATTTCATATATATATAAATGTACATATTCATCAATCATATCCAATCACATTCAAATCAAATATCACTACTTGCCTCAATTTCAATTCCATGCATATATATATATATAATAAAATTAAACACCTAACAATAAATAACATGAATTATGATAATACAAACCGATATTTCTCACGGGCTACTTCTCGATCACTTTTTCCTTTCCCTTCATATTCAACATCTCGGTTTCCTTGTTTGCTATGAAAATTAGCATAATTATAATTAATTAATAACATACATATTTTATACAAAATAATAACTTTCCATATAACTTTTATCATAATACCAAATTTTACCTAACCACATTCATCTTCTTCCTTTTAACAATTCACATCATTTCCTTACTCAATTTCCATCAAAACTTCAATATAACCATCAAATTTCCATCATTTTTCCATAATTTTGAATTTCTTCCAATTTAACCCTTAAAATTCAAAACTTATAGGCTAGTTTAGAAATTAATCCCTTAATCAATTCAAATCAACAATTCTATTAATTTGATCCCTAGTTTCATCATTTATTCAACATAAACTCTACTCAAAATCTATCAACTTTCAATATTTTCACATAAATTCAAGAGAACTTTACTCTAGGACTCCAAAAACATCAAAATCACAAAGAAAGGGACTTAATTGACTTACCAATTTAAATTCCAAGCTTCAAAACCCTAATTTCTCCTTTTTCTTTTCTTTTCTTCTTTCTTTCCAAAATTTTCGTGGCTTCTCTGGTATATTTCTTTTGTTTTCTTTTTGTTTTATTTCAATTTCATTTACTTATTTTAATTTATTAATAATAATAAAATATCTATTTTATAACTAATTATATACATATATTTGTATACATACATGTTATTACACATGTAATTCATCATTGCCATACACTTGTCATTATCACAATAAATTAATAAAACATAATATTACATAATTATTAATAATAATTATAATAAATAAATATCTTTTACTTAATAAATAAGTAAATGTATATATTTTATACATTTGTACTAATAATTTAAATACACATGTATTTATTCTCTATCTTACACATGTCACTAATTTGGTTTGATTAATAATTTAATCCTTTAACCTTTTTCTATTCTATACTTAAACTTTCATGCTCTATTCAAATTTGTCCTTTCTACTAATTATTTCTAATTAAACTAAATTCACTTATCAAAAATCTAATTCAACTCATAATTAACTTCATAAATATTTTTAATAAAAATTTATATACTCGTTTTCCTAAGACGGAGGCCCTAAACTCACTTTTTTGGTGCCTGTGAAATTTTGGGTTGTTACATTTCTCCCCTAAAAAAAATTCGCCCTCGAAATTTACCTGAGAATAGATGGGGTACTGAGCTCTCATAGTTTCTTTCAGTTCCCATGTTGCTTCTTCCACTTTATGACTTCTCCAAAGTACCTTCACTAAAGAAACTTGTTTATTTCTTAATTTCTTTACCTCTCGTGCTAGAATCTCAACTGGTTCTTCTTCATACGACAAATCCGGTCGGATTTCAATATCTTCACTAAAAATAATAGGAGAAGGATCCTATCTATATCTTCGTAACATTGAAACATGAAAAACGTCATAAATCTTCTGTAACTCCGGAGGTAAAGCCAACCGATAAGCTACCAGTCCAATTCTCTCCACTATTTTATATGGCCCAATGTAACGAGGACTTAATTTACCTTTCTGGCCAAATCTTAATACTTTCTTCCATGGAGAAACTTTAAGAAATACTTTGTCCCCAACCGAATAATCAATATCCCGTCGTTTCAGATCAGCATATGATTTCTGTCTATCAAAGGCTGCTTTTTAATCTCTCTTGTATCTTCTTATCTGTTTCTTCTGTTTCTTGAATCAATTCTGGTCCAATTACTTTTCTTTTATTCAGTTCGGTCCAATACATAGGTGATCTACATCTTCGTCCATACAATGCTTCATATGGAGCCATCTGAATACTTGATTGGAAACTATTATTATATACAAATTCAGCTAAAGGTAAATAACATTCCCATCCTGATTCAAACTCAATAATACAAGCTCTAAGCATATCTTTGAATATCTGAATCACCCGTTCAAATTGTCGATCAGTCTGCGGATGAAATGCTATACTGAAATTAAGCCGTGTACCCATCGACTCATGTAATTGTCTCCAAAATCTCGATGTAAATCGAGGATCTCGATCTGAGATTATAGATGATGAAATACCATGTAATCTCGATCTCCAAAATGCTGTACTGCTATAAAGTGAGCTAACTTGGTAAGTCTATCAACTATCACACAAGTAGCATTCTTTTTACTCGTTCACAATGGTAATCCCGAAACAAAATCCATTGTAACTCGATCCTATTTCCATTCAGGAATATTAATAGGCTAAAGTAAACCTGTTGGTACCGGATGTTCTGCCTTTATCCACTAACATGTAAGACATTTACCAACATATTCAACTATGTCTCTTTTCATTCCGGGCCACTAATACAAATCTCGTAGATTATGATACATTTTTGTACCTCCTGGGTGTAGAGCAAATGAACCATCATGTGCTTCTCGGAGTATTAATTCTTTCAATTCAGATTTAGCTGGAACACAAACTCGATCTTGGTACCTTAAGCATCTATGTGCATCAATGCTAAAAGTTTCTACTATACCAGTCTGTATCATCTCTCTTTTCTTCATCAATTTAATATCTTTCAACTGAGCTGCTTTAATCTGATCAAACATTCTCAACTCGGCCAACAAACTCCCATCATCACCGATATTGAGCTGTGCAAACATTGCTCTCAGTTCAATTGTAGCTTTTCTACTTAATGCATCAGCTACTACATTAGCCTTTTCCGGATGGTAGTCTATAACACAATCGTAGTCTTTCAGAAGCTCGATCCACCGTTTCTGTCTCAAATTCAATTCTTTTTGAGAAAGAAGATATTTTAGACTTTTATGATCTGTATAAATGTAGCATTTTTCTCCATAAAGATAATGTCTCCAAATCTTTAATGCAAAAATCACAACCGCAAGCTCCAAGTCATGAGTCGGATAGTTACGCTCATGTGGTTTCAATTGATGGGATGCATAGGCTATTACTTTCCCATCTTGCATAAGTACACAACCCAGACCACTCAATGAAGCATCACTATATACTATAAAATCTTTTCCCAACTCTGGTAAAGTCAAAACTGGTGCCTCTGTTAGCATTTGCTTCAACATCTCAAAACTTTTTTGACATTGATCATCCCAAATAAAAGAAACATTCTTCTGTAGCAGCTTAGTCATTGGCAAAGCTATTTTCAAAAATCTATTTACGAATCTTCTATAATACCCAGCCAAACCAAGGAAACTATGTACCTCAGATACATTCTTCCGAGCTTTCCACTGAACTATGGCTTTTATCTTTTTCAAATCAACTTTGATTCCCTCTGCCGATACCACATGTACCAGAAATACGACCTCTGACAACCAGAATTCACATTTACTCAATTTCCCATACAATTGTTTTTCCCGCAAAATCTGTAACACTATTCTGAGATGTTGATCATGTTCGACCTCTGTCTTTGAATAAACCAATATGTAATCAATAAAAACCACAACAAATTAATCTAAATATGGCTGAAATATACAGTTCATTAGATCCATGAAAGCAGCTGGGGCATTAGTCAACCCAAATGGCATTACTAAAAATTCATAATGGCCATACCTGGTACGAAAAGCTGTCTTTGGTACATCACTCTCTTTCACCTTCAATTGATAATAACTGGATCTTAAGTTAATCTTTGAAAATACCGAAGCCCCTTTTAGCTGATCAAATAAATCATCAATGCGAGGAAGTGGATACTTGTTCTTGATTGTCACCTTATTTAACTGTCTATAGTCAATACAGAGTCGCATCGAGCCGTCTTTCTTTTTAACAAATAGTACTGGAGCTCCTTACGATGAAATACTCGGCCGAATAAAACCACAGTCTAACAAATCTTGCAACTGTACCTTTAACTCCTTTAGTTCAGTAGGCGACATACGGTATGGAGGTATAGAAATTGGAGCTGTACTCGGATAAACCTCTATAGCAAATTCAACTTCTCTGTCTGGCGGCAAACCTGGCAATTTTTTAGGGAATACATTAAAAAACTCGCAAACTATCTGAATTTTATTGCATTGACTACCAACTGTATCTGAGTTGATAATATAAGCCAAGTATGCTGTACAACCCTACTGTAAGAACTTATTAGCCTTCATTGTTGAAATAACACATGTTGGCCCACTGCTTCGAATCCCCTTTATCTTAATACTGTCTCCATCAATAGTTTGAATACTGAACTTCTTTTTGCAATAGTCCAAAATTACTCCATGTTTAGATAACCAATCCATACCCAATATTACATCAAAATCTCCAAATGGCATAATCAATAAATCAACCGGAAAAGTTCTATTCTGAATTTTCAATAGACATCTCAGATATACTTGATTTACTATTACTGTTTGTCCTAAAGGACTTGACACTTCTATTGTTACACTAGACATTTTAGATTCTAATTTTCCCAATTCAACCAACTTCGAATTTATATACGAATGTGAAGACCCATGGTCAATTAAAGCATAAACAGGTTCAGAATGTAATAATAATAAACCTGTTGCAACATCATGTGCCTCGTCTTCCTCTAGAGTTCTGACTACATAAGCTCTGGTCGGCACTCTAGCTTCAGACTACTGGGCCAATATGCCACTCCCTCTTCTCATACCTCCTCCTCTAGATACTGATCCACCTCTACCTGATCCTTTACCTCTAGTAGTAGATGCTGTTCTCTTTGATGTCACAGGTGCAGTATTATCAGGTTTCGGGCAATCTTTAATAAAATGATCTGTAAATCCAAATCTGAAACCCCCTCTAGTCAATTACCAACATTCACCACTGTGCTTTTTCCCGCAATGTTCACAATATGGAATAGCAATTTCCTAGGACGAACCTCTTACACTATCGGTGGACACTGTAGCTTGTTTTCCCTGACTCTTTCCTCATCTATCTGATTTAAAACTAGATCTCCATCCACTTCGAGAATCTCTGGATCTTTTCGGTAAAGGATTCAAGCTTATAGTTCCCACACGTTTCCCAACTGATTTAGAAGGTTGTAACAACCTGATTTAGACACTAATCGAAACAGTGGTTTCGTGACCACGGATTCGAGTCAGAAAAATAATTTAAAATTATTTTCCGTGTTTATTTTTTATGAATTTATATCTATAAAATTTTCGTGATTTAATTTCATCATTTGGATGTCTGATTAAATAAAGGACTTAGTCGCGTAAAATAGAAATTTGGTGGTTTAATGTGTATGGACCAAATTGAACGTGTCTAGATAAATTGAAGTATTTATGTTGCAATTATGCCATTGAGTAAATGAATGGACGGTAATGGCATGTATTATTAAGTTGTTAATACAACATTAAAACTATATTAGTAAATAAATAATAAAATGTTATTATAATAATGTATGTTATAATATAATTTATCGTGCATTTGTTTTGTTTCTTCATCACTGAATGTGCCCTTGAAACATATGTTTTAGTCATTAAGTTTAAAAGGGTAAAAATGGAAAACATGTATTAATAATATGGTTGTATATATTATATTATATGATGTTAAAAACAAGCTTATTTCATATTTCTTCATGCAGAATAGTCAAATAAGAAAGAAAGGGAGAAGAAAACCTAGGTTCAGCCATAGTCAAGCTTGATCAAGGTATGTAACTAGCTCGGTTTTTGATAATTTTTACGTTTTTGAGATTGTTGCTTAGTAACCTTAAAGACCCATGCTTTAATTTTTAATTTTGATGAATATTTTGAGTTATGCCATTGATGAGAGCTTGTGATTTTTATTGTTTGGTGATGAATTATGAAAGATATGGAATGGGTTAACATATTATGTAAAGGAAATTTCGATGATTTTGAATAATTAGGACTTAATTGTAAAAATAAGAATGTGGGGGGACTAAAATGTGAAATTGATGAGAAATATGGGCTTATTTGGACATTAGGAATATTCGGCCTACCTTGGGTGTAATTAATTTTGCATATTTTGTGTTTTATGCGTTAGGGACTAAATTGTAAAAATTATAAAGGTCAGGGGTAAAATAGTAATTTGTTTATTTATGTGTTTTTGGACTAAATTGAATGAAAATATGTTTGAATGAGCTTAATTTGAATATGTTTTGATCAAGAATTAAAGAAATCGAAATTGGATCGAGGAAAGGCTAAAGTTGTCGACTAGTCGTCCCGTTCCATTTTTCATCGTTCGAGGTAAGTTTATAAGCAAATAGACGTACATAAAATTAAATGCAAATTACATATGCTGAAATGAAATGTGAGAATATATACTTGCAAATGTTGAATGTGTATAAGCTTGGTAGCCATGTCCATGTGTTCAATTCGACCGAGTTACGGCATTCAGAAGCCCCGTATGAACCCTAGGAATAGTTAGGATACATATGTCATGACATAGGATCCGATTTATGAGTGCGAGTAAGGCCATGGCACCGATGTGAGACTCCGATAAATGTGTTCGAGTAAGACCCTGTCTGGGACAGTGGCATCGATATGTGATTACATGTAAGACCACCTCTGGGACGTTGGCATTGTACGATATATGTGATTATCCGAGTGTCCTATCCAATTCCGAATGGTCCATCGGGCAAAGACAAGTTGTGTTTGAAGGTGCAAGACGAACTAAACGATCAGGTATGAGTTAGTTGATCACTTATTGAATTAAGGTAAGTTGGCCATTCGATATGTTATACTAAATTTTACAAGTTATTAATGTGAACATATGTGTATTTGAGTAGTATATCCGGTCATATACTATGGATATGTATATTAAGTTATAATTCGATTCATGAGTATTTGTGTTTGAGAGTAAATGTGCCTTGTTAATATATGCATGTACATTTGATTTCAACTTATTCTACATGTGAAAGTATATGATTTACATGGAATCGTAAGTTGGTGATTTATGCGTACATACATTTGTAATTTAATAATATATTTAATATTTGTGCTTATGAAGGACGTGATTATATTTGTGTTCGTTATATGATATGAAATGATTCGTAAGAGATTATTTTAGTTATATGACTTAAAATTTAATTGGTTTAAAAGCTTTGATTATGGCTTTGATTATGCGTATGTGTATTATTATTCAGAAGTTGAGTTTAGCCCGGCAATACCTCATAACCCTATTCCGGCGACGAATACGGGTTAGGAGTGTTACAAAAATTCAGACTTTTTATCAAGTCCCAAGACTTGTTCTACCATCTTAGCCCGCTCAATCAAATCAACAAATTTAGTGATTCGCTGAGATACTAATAGTATTTTTATTTCATCTCTTAATCCCCGTAAAAATCTTTTACAGCTATCAGCTTTAGTCGGTACGAACTCTGATGCATATCTACCCAGTCTTGAGAACTCTCGTTCATAGTCCACTACTGTTAATTCACCTTGTTTCGGTGTTAAAAATTCTTGTTTCTTGTCTTCTATATACATATCCCCAATATACTTTTTTTGAAATTCTTTTCGGAATAGATCCCATGTTACCTGATCAGTCAAAAAATGTCAGATCACGGATTCCCATCATAAGTATGCTTCACCCTGTAACAAATATACAACACATAACAGACTTTCTCGTGGAGTACACTCCAACTACTGTAAAATTCTTTTTGTTCCCTCCATCCAGTTTTCAGCTATGGACGGATCAACACCTTTCAGACTCAAAAATTCTGTGCCACCATATTTTCTTAGTTCCTTAATAGAGGCCTGTCTAGGAACAGGTACAGTCATGGTAGCAGGTACAGTCCCTGCTACTCGTTGGAGAGCATCAGCTAAAACCCTTAATAATTCAGAATCATTTGTACCTTTTTCATCACTCTCTCTAATATTTTCTCTTTCTACATTAGAAGGCTGATTTCTAATCAGATTCACATTGGGTGTAGCTAATTCAGTTTCATCTAAAACATATGATTCTTCATCCCAGCGAACATTTCTTCATTTATATCATCAAGGTGTTCATCAAACATCTCTAATCTATAAAAAAAAACAATTAAATAGGTCAGCATCCAAAAATGCCGACTCAGTTTTGACTTGACTGTGGCATGTACTTCTAGACTCACTTACGAGCTCGATTTAGTTCGAGAATCAGCTAAACCTGATAGTTTTGATACCAATAAATGTAACACCCTCTAACCCTAAACCGTCACCGAAACAGGGTTATAAAGCATTACCGGACTTATACACTAATAAACGAACAAAATCGAATCATAAATTTGATTTTAACCTAAAACTTTCCAAATTCCATCAAAAAGTCCTTAATATGGGCCTACGAGGCCTAAAATATGCTTAGGAAGTGATTTGAGACTAAACTGGGAACTTTGGAAACTTTTCTTTGAAAATAGGGGCACATGCCCGTGTGGTCTGGGACATGCCCGTGTGGCCTGCCGTGGGGCTCCCATGGCTGTGGGGCCAGGCCGTGGGCAGATCTGACTTGTTACACACGGCCGTGGAACTAGCCCGTGGGCAAGTCCGACTTTACCACATGGCCTGGGCACACGCCCATGTGTCTTGGCTGTGTGAAAACATAATTTTTCATCATTTTTAAGCTACTTTCACTCACTAAATTTACGTAATTCATGCCCAACTCATTTACTTATAAATCTTGATCAAATAACATAATCATACTTTTCAAATTTAGCAAATATTCATTCATTCATACCAAAAACTTCTTAAAGGTTATTAACCACATTTACATTCAAAACATAAGGCATTTACAAGTGACTAAAACCAAACCTAGTACATGCCACATTTTCAAAAGATAGATTCATCACCAAAATTGAGCTGAAGCCGGGATTGATTCGGATGCTGAGACAAACTTTAACTTGACCTAACCTGCGCATGGAAAACAACTGTACACTGAGTATTGGAAATACTCAGTGGTATTACCATAATTCAAATTATAACAATAATAACAAATCATAAATATAATTTTCATACTAATCTATCATAATTCTATTGTAACACTTCCAATATTTGATTCAATATCTCATCAATACAATTACCAACAATTTATAAATCATTGGATTATTTCTCAATCACATATAATATTTCAAATCACATTTCAACTTTGAACATTTTATGAATCTTTGGTTCATGCCTTCAATCACGTATCACAAATCTCATTTCATAATTTATTTCACAAATTCACTTTCTCATCTCTTCCAATAACTCAATCACATTTATTCAAAATTTATCATTTCACTTATTTTCCCCTATTAACTCGACTCAGACCTTGGCAGATACACGGATCCAACCGAACACACCAGAATGGCAACCAAAGCCTCATCGGCATAGCCGAAGTAAAGTGGCGTCCAACGCCTCATCGGATAGTTTAAAGAAAATAAATGACGACCAACGTCTCATCGGCATAGCCGAAGTAAAGTGGCGAACAACGTCTCATCAATCTATCCGAAGCATTATGACACACCAAGTGTCTCATTGACTAGAGGTCGAAGAATCCCTGAACTCTTCCAATCCTATGGCATGCCAACTATATCCACCCTAACCCGACTACTTAATAGGGTATCGGAATTACATAGTAATTTCACTTTCAATATCAAATTCACTTCCACTTCAAAATTTACTTATCAATTGCTCACGATCATTCAAATTCACATCAATTAACACTTTGGTCATATTTCTCACATCTTTCTCATTTCAAACACAAATTGTTTCCAATTCACATCCCCATACATTTTCACTTTGATACAAATATAATTCATAAAACAATTTCACATATATATAAATTTACATATTCATCAATCATATCCAATCACATTCAAATCAAATATCACTACTTGTCTCAATTTCAATTCCATGTATATATATATATAATAAAATTAAACACACAAAAATAAATAACATGAATTATGATAGTACAAATCAATATTTCTCACGGGCTACTCCTCGATCACTTTTTCCTTTCCCTTCATATTTGACGTCTCGGTTTCCTTGTTTGCTATGAAAATTAGCATAGTTATAATTAATTAATAACATACATATTTTATACAAAATAATAACTTTCCATATAACTTTTATCATAAAACCAAATTTGACCTAACCACATTCATCTTCTTCCTTTTAACAATTCACATCATTTCCTTATTCAATTTCCATCAAAACTTCAATATAACTATCAAATTTCCATAATTTTTCCATAATTTTGAATTTCTTCCAATTTAACCCTTAAAATTCAAAACTTATAGGCTAGTTTACAAATTAATCACTTAATCAATTCAAATAAATAATTCTATCAATTTGATCCCTAATTTCATCATTTATTCAACATAAACTCTACTCAAAAGTCTATCAACTTTCAATATTTTCACATAAATTCAAGAGTACTTTATTCTAGGACTCCAAAAACATCAAAATCACATAGAAAGAGACTTAATTGACTTACCAATTTAAATTCCATGCTTCAAAACCCTAATTTCTCCTTTTCTTTTCTTTTCTTCTTTCTTTCCCAAATTTTCGCGGCTTCTCTGGTATATTTCTTTCTTTTTCTTTTTGTTTTATTTCAATTTCATTTACTTATTTTAATTTATTAATAATAATAAAATATCTATTTTATAACTAATTATATACATACATTTGTATACATACATGTTATTACACATGTAATTCATCATTGCCATACACTTGTCATTATCACAATTACTTAATAAAACATAATATTACATAATTAATAATAATAATTATAATAAATAAATATCTTTTACTTAATAAATAAGTAAATTTATATATATTATACATTTGTACTAATAATTTAAATACACAAGTATTTATTCTCTATCTTACACATGTTACTAATTTGGTTTAATTAATAATTTAATCCTTTAACCTTTCTCTATTCTATACTTAAACTTTCATACTCTATTCAATTTAGTCCTTTTTACTAATTATTTCTAATTAAACTAAATTCACTTATCAAAAATCTAATTCAACTCATAATTAACTTCATAAATATTTTTAATAAAAATTTATAGACTCGTTTTCCTAAGACGGAGGCCCTAAACTCACTTTTCCGGTGCCTGTGAAATTTTGAGTCGTTACAATTATTCCAACTAAAATTCGGATGCTGCTTCTACCCCAGATTGTAAGTGTTGGAATAAGGATTATTATTTTGGTTGAAGTTACCCATGTAGTAGACCGATGCTTGGTTTGATGGGCATTCATCAAGCACATGATCTTTACCACAATAAACGCATGACAGCTCGAGTAATTTCATCTCCTGGACTACAATAGGATTTTTCATTGTTTTAATCATATTAGCTAGAGAAGATACCTAGGTTGTCAATGAAGTAATTGTGTCGAGCTCCATGGTACTAGTAGCTCTCTTATACATCCCAACTTTTATGGTGGGGTATTGATAGTCATTGTTAGCAATCTTTTCCAAAATCTCATATGCTTTGTTGTAAGATTTATCCAACAGTGTACCATTGGCGGATGCATCCACTACCATTCTTGTATGTGCATTCAACCCATTATAGAATATTTCTATTTGAGTCTAGTACTAAAATCCATACACCAGACATTTTCAAATTAAATCTTTAGATCGTTCCCAAGCTTCATATAACGTTTCATCCTCCAATTGTTAAAAAGACATGATGTCATTTCTCAACTTGGCATTCATGTTTGGTGGATTATACTTTAGCAAAAACCTTTGACAAAGGTCATTCCATGATGTCACTGTCCCAACGACAAAGCATTCAACTATGCCCTTGGTCGGTCTCTCAAGGAATACGGAAACAATTTAAGTCTCAAGGCATCTTTAAGAACACCCTATTGCCTAAATGAATCACAAAATTTTAGGAAAAGTTGCAAATGGAATCTTGGATCTTCAGTGGGTAGTCCTCCAAAATGTCCTACTATTTGTAACATATGAAACATTACT
Source organism: Gossypium stocksii (assembly GCA_020496765.1). NCBI lineage: Eukaryota > Viridiplantae > Streptophyta > Magnoliopsida > Malvales > Malvaceae > Gossypium > Gossypium stocksii. The sequence goes on from CM035622.1 coordinate 68,631,851, forward strand.
GATTTTAGTTCAAACAGCAAGGCTTGTATTTGTGGCCTAACTATCCCTGGATTCAAATAATCCAGAATTAGCACAACATGCTCTTGAATTGGTCTATCTCGGACATATATCATCCTATGGGCATGTGGATCAATGCCCTAACCATTTAAATTATCATTCAAACAAGGTATGACCCTACGAATAGAAGGATTAGCATCTTGACCAATCAAATTATCATTTAGACCAGGATCATTCTCGTTCCTAGCCATTTTTCTCAGTTCTTTTTGCCTTCTTCTCAAAGCTCTTTCGATTTCTAGGTAAAAAAGATACCCTTTGTTAGCATGAATGACTCTTCTCATACACTACTGGCAAACCTGTAAAAGAAGAGAGTAATAAATTAAACAAAATTAACTAAAACTATTGAAATTAAGTGTAATGCCCTGATTTTGGGGATTTTTTGGGTTTCGTGAATTCTTGGTAAAATTTTGAAATTTTGGTCTTCTGAATATTGGAATTGTGTTTAAGTGTGTTAGTGGGTCTTTAGAAGGCCCAAGCCTAGGTTAAAACCCGGAAAAATATCAAGTTTGGTTTTTAAGTGAATAGGAAACTTAGTTAAGTGGGCTTTTAAGAAAAACTTTGTAAACTATGACACAAGAAGAGCTTTAGCAAAGTGGCAAGGTGGCGCCACTAAGTTCCTAAAAAAGTGGCGCCTGGAAAGGAATTAAAGGTCCAGGGTTCAAGTTGCAAGGTAAGCGTATAGTTATTTTTAATTTTTAGGCATGTGCCGGGCATGTGATCACTTAAATGAATTTCGGCTAGGGCTTTAGGAGGTTGGGCTGATTGCTATAATAGTGACTAGGGTTAGGTTTATTTCTTTTCTGTCTTGGAGAATTAGGGTTAGCCACCTAAAACTTTACTCTCTTCTCAAGTCTTACAAAGTGACCGAAAACACAAGTAAGCTTCCTCTTGTGCCGATTTCTCTTTTGCCTCCTTCTCCTCCATTCTTTTCTTTTCCTTTTTGCTTTCTCTTCTAGCCAAAACCTTCTTGTCACCTTATTCATCTTCTCTTTCACTTTAATCCTTCTAAAAACCCCCATAGCTGATTACCATAAAAGCTGAAATCCCGAAAATTACCTTTTGTTGCCGATTTCTTTAAGCCTAATTTCCCCTATTTTCTTCATCTGTGGTGGCCAATTTTCTCACCCTTGGAACCCTTAAAACCTGTCGGCAACACTACTTCTAAACCACAACATCAAATCATCATCTTCTTCACCACTTAAAAAGCTGAAAACACCATAGATTTAGGAGCTTATAGCCGAAACTTGAGATCTCTAGAATTTGATCTCTGCGAGTGTTTAAGGGCTAGATCTACATCATATCTGAGTAGAAACAGAAGTGAAATCGGTGGTATGTGCTCATTAACCCAGATCTATAAGTTATATTGCAATTTAAAGAAAGCCGAAGTCCCTAAAATTTAGGGAGGCTGTCGATTGGGGCATATGACCCTAAGGGGTTATATTAATCGGTTTCTTTTGATGATTAGTGTGTTCTAGAGGTGTTTGATCGAAGGCTTGGACAAGTGGGTCAACTAGATTTAGATCTAGTCACTGACTTCGACAAAGGTGAGTTCTCAAGGGCCTTTAATGGCTATAGTCGATTATGGTAATGGTATATTAGGATTGGTTATTAATTTACTTGTGAACTAAAAGTTGTGGAAATCGATTGTAGGATATCGTGGGAGATCTTATTAGCAGTCGTCGTGAAACAGGTGTGTATCAAACACCCTCTCATAGTTTAATTTGGCAAAAGCCGAAATGCCAAAATTCTGGTATTTCATGGGCTTGTGAGTGTGCGAATGCTCACAAGACGTTTAGGAATCATTAGATCTGAAATCACAAAGTGGTAAGCTAGTCGAGTGTGGAATTTCATGTACTTTGGTAATTGGGCCACGATGGGCTGAAAATGGGCCCAATGGGCTTACGGGCCCATATGGGTGAAAGCGGGTAATTAAGGTGTACTGATAGATTGTAGGTTCAAAACTGCCTAAACCGATAAATTGATCTTAAAAATTTGGACTAAATGGGCTTAAATAGCTAATAGAAACTGTAGGGCCCATTAGGGGTTTTAGGGCCCGATGGCTAAAATTCTTGAAACACGTTAAATAAACTACTGAGACGGAAGTTGGGCTAATATTGACTGAAATGAGTATAAAACCCTAGGAAACTTATAAATTACTGAAAAACCCTTATAGGTGGAAAATTACGATTTTACCCCTAGGAGTAAAATGACTATTATACCCCTAGGGCTAAGTGTGACCAAAATACATGTTCTACTGTTATTGTTTACTGCATGCCATGTCATTTTTATCTGTGCATGGGACTGAGATATTGATGGAGGAAGTACTGAAAGTGGCTTGACCACGTACTGGAGGCTTTGCCTCAACTTACTGATATCTGAGCAGCTATGCTGCAACTGTGGAGTGTAGGGCTGGGTGGGTTGAGTTATTCCCCACATGGTGTGTAGGGCTGGTACGGGTGGAGTGTAGCGGTTGGATTTAGGCTGGGTTGGGCTTGCATACATGTTAATATCTGCTCTATTCTGAAATGGGCCTATGGGCCGTACTGTTATTTGAAAAGGGCTAAGGCCCAGTTTACTGTATCTGGATAGGGCTTCGGCCCAGTTAACACTGTGACTGGATAGGGCTTCGGCCCAGTGGGCTTGAGCTGACTTGGGCTCTAGATGGGCTTTCTATACACACTGAGTTTTCCAAACTCACCCCCTTTCTTTTCATCCATGCAGGTGAGCCCTAGTTGGTGGACTTGGAGCTGGGAGGGATTCAGAGTGGCCACGAAGATTTGAATTTCTGGTTTTCAATTATTTCATTTTATTATTTATTTAGATTATTTTTTTTTGGCATCTGGGTTGTAATAAGGCCGCTCCATTTATTTTATTTTGGGTTTTTAATTCTTTACATAATTAATTTGTTTTAACTTAAGAACAATCTTGTTTAAATTGTTTTGAAATCAGATTTACTTATTTTCAAAATACCACGATAAACGAGCGTTTTTCCCAAACCAAATGCACTTTCCAAAGAGTATCAAAAGTCACATCTTTAAATAAGCCTTTCACGACCGGAAGTAATTAGGACATTTAATAAGTAAATCGGGAATTTCTCTTAAAATAACAAAAACGATTTTTCAGGACTCACCCTAATCTTAGTAACTAGGTAACATGGTTAGTTGTAGGTAATGTGACACACCGAATTTCGCCATAACGTCTGGGCAGGGTTTGGGGTGTTACATTAAGTGAAATAACCAAATCAAATTACACTAGATGACCGATCTCTGACAACAGCGCCAAAAACTTATTGCATGTGAATATGATATGCGATTTGTACAAGTATATACATCGGATCAAGTAATAAAATGATGAGTGATTTTGTCTCCACAGGGATTCGATTAGGTATAGAATTGGTCAAGTTATTATAATAAAGTGTGAGTAATGTTATGTTATGGAAAAATCTAGTTAAGTATGCAGTGATAAAATAAATTAATATGAATGAGTGTGAACTGTATACTAACTAATATTGGAAAATGCTAAGGCAATGCAAAAGTAAGAATGCAATGGAAATTATGAGAATAATTATGTGAATAATATGCAATAAATAAATAAACGACTAAGAATGCTATTACAAAGATACTATGGTAAAAGATAAGGGTTATGCGATGTTGAGTGGGAAGGTCAGGATCACTAAGAATCTACTTTTCCTATCAGTAATACCTTAAAAAAATCATACTTAACCTAATGCCCAGAAGAGTTTTAAAGTGCCCTACTTCTTACGAAAGCAGAAACCTCAAGTTACATTGCCTGTATCTTAGGCCATTAATATGGTACCCTGTAGTGTTCCCTTTTGTATGAATGCTGCTCTATGTCTAGAGTTAACTACAAGTATCTATCAAGTACTTGCCCATATCATTCAACCATGGTCTAACTAATCTAAAATTTTCATAATTTAGATTAATTTAAGGATATGTTGCACAGTCGACTATGTTTATGGAGCCATTAAAGACAGTTAAAGTTTCATCAAAGTAACCCCAACCCTAAGAGATTTAACAAATAGGTCGGCAAGTAAAATTCAACTCAATCATCATTTTCATCACTGTAATTCACAAAGGAATAGACTGGAAATAATGGAAGAACATCGAGAAGACAAGGTTCTCTTGCCTAATCCTCATTCCAGTTGCGCAGTGTCCTGAGGTGGCTGAGAGGGGTTGCCTTTATTTTTCCTCTTCCTATCTCTAGTTACCCGCTACTTTCTATTTTGCCAAAGGATCTTTACCCGCTGTTTCGCCCTCTAGGGTTTCCTCCTTTGCTTATTTTTAAATTGTACTTTTTTCTTTTTTTTTCTTTTTCAAGGTGTCCCACAACCCAAGATTTATCTTCTCCTTTTTTCTAGGTAGATTTATCTGGTACAAGTAGAGTTGGGCTAAAATTGATATACGTTGAATGCTTACTGTATCCGTCGCCAGAATAGGGTACAGAGCATTACCAAACATATAACACATATACACATACATTTATCACATTCAAATAAACATCATTCACAATCATCCATACCGTCCCTATTACGAGCTTACAAGGCCCAAAACATGCTTTAGAAGTGGTTCAGGACTAAACAGATAACTTTAGGAAATTTTGAGAAAACATGGAAATTTTTCTATAAAATAAGGGACACACACCCGTGTGACTAGGCCGTGTGTCTCACAAGGCCACAATACACACCCGTGTCATAGGCCGTGCGGACTTTCGAAATGGGAGCACATAGCCGTGTCCTACCCCGTGTAACTCTCTGACTTGGGTCACACGGTCAACCACACGTACATGTGTCCAGACTGTGTAACTCACTAACTTGCATCTATTAAATGCTATAGGGGACACATGGCTATGTCACCTAGCCATGTGTCTCACACGGCTGAGACACACGCCAGTGTCTCTACCCGTGTGGACAAAAATAGGCTATTTACCAAGCCATTTTGCCACCCTAATTTGCTTATACCTACATCAACTCATTTGGCATAAAAACAAGGCACTAATATACATACAAACATCCTTAATCAAACATAAATCATATCATTTCAATAACAACCAATGTAAGGCATACAAATACCATATTATTCCATTCAATTTCTAATACATACATGTGTCCAAAATTCATACAACTTTCATACTAAAACCATATTCTTAGTCATCAATATGTATACTATCATTTAAGCATCATTTTGCCTAAAATCACCAACATATAACTATTCAAGTATCAACTATTCAGCATAAGTATTCGTAAAGCAACTATCAACTCATGAGCAAGACCATTTGCATATAAATACACAATCAATTCAACTAAGATAAGCCAACTCACATGACTATATTTACAACACCAAAACACTTAGCATTTACAAGCCAACTTACTTGACTAAATTCATTATCAACACATAACCAAAATGACCAAAGTCCTATACATGCCATATAACCATATACATAAGCTCAAAAGTACAAAAGTAGAAGATCGATAGTGTGATGAAGACTCTGACGATCCCTGAATTTGAGCTAGCTTTCAAATCACTATAAAACATGGAAAATAAAACAAAGTAAGCTTTATAGCTTAGTAAGCTCGTATGCATAAAATAAAACATACTAAATATACACAACTTCAACGAACATCAATTTATAACATAAATCATACCAAATCACAAACCTTTTTACTTGTAATTCATAAGAATAGATATGAATTTCTCAAATCCCTTTGATTCATTTCTCATATAGTTCGTGTACGTACTTGTTCCAACTCATAATCACCTCGTATTCATTCATTTCTCTGATTTACCCATTGAACCATTTGGAATACTAAAGGATACTTGGGAACACATCGCACTAAGTGCCATATACATAGCCGAATCTATCTCAATCTCATATCACATATATGCTTACTCTCGAGCTATTATAGGGCCTGTTCACACAAAGTGTCAATCAAGACATAACTACACGGTGCTGCTCACACAAGCTGTCAGGTACCGTAACACATGCTGGAAACCCAGCCACCGGTAGGACGTACGAGACCAGCACCCTAATTACATAATCTCGGCAATCCCTAATGGCATGACATTCGTATCCTATCTATTCCTAAGGTTCAAATGGAATTTCCACATAGTCGAACCATCGTCGAATGTATCTGCAAGGTCATTTTCACAGATTATACAATATTAAATTATATAAAACACAATTATATCAAATATCATAAACATACAAACTTACCTCGGATGTAAAAATCACGGAACGAGTTGATTAGTCTGAGACTTTGTTCTTTCCCCGATCTAAGTCCGGATTCCTCTTTTCTTGATCTATAAGTAATCAAATTCAACTTATTCAGTCATATTTTTACTCAATTTAGTCCACAATTTATAATATGGAAAATTACGTTTTTGCCCCAATATTTCAACATTTATGCAAATTGGTCCTTAATTCATAAAATCATAAATTCATAAAATTCATTCTAAACTGATGCTTTCTAAATTACTATTAGGTCCCTAGCAGCCCATATTTATCAATTATTCACACTTTTAACCACACATTTTACACATTTCACTAATTAACCCTTATTTTACATTTTCACTAAAAATCACTTAACAAAACTTATTAATCTATTATCAAACATTCATAATATATCATTAATCATCCAATTATTCACACATTCATTAATGGCACAACTCACAAACTTTAACAATTTTGAAAATAAAGGTATGTGTTATCTAGATTAAGCTGCAATGAACTCGAAAACATAGAAATCACTAAAAACAAATCAAAATTTAACTTACAATTGAACCATGCAATAGGCGAACCTTGAAACTACTTTAATGGCTTCCTTTCTTCTAATTTTCGACTGAGAATGATGACAAAAAGATGATAACATGTTTTATTTTACTTATTATACATATAATTAGCTAATTACTTTTGTAACCTTTATTATAACATTTGAAAATCACATAAACCATGTCCAAAAATGTCCACTCATACTATTAATGGTATAATTACCATTTAAGGACTTCCACTATTTAATTTCATAGCCATTTAGTACTTTTAGCTATTAGAACATCACTTTTGCACTTTACACGATTTAGTCCTTTTTATCGAATTGAGCACTCAAATGATAAAATTTCTTTACGAAAATTTCACACTACTCTAATATCATGTTGTAGACATTAAAATAATAATAAAATAATTTTTTTGACTCCGAATTTGTGGTCCTGAAACCATTGTTCCAATTTGACTAAAAACGGGTTGTTACAACAACCCTTCTATGAGCAATTAAAAGCACCTAATATTGAAAAGCAACCCAAGTTCTAATACAATACTAAAAATACTAATGAAATTTCCTAAAATGCAACTATATGTACTTAAGTATAGACAATTAACTAGCTCCAAAAGTATAAAATATAACTCTTTTCAAGAGTTATTAGATATATATTTTTTGTTTTTGTTCTTCTTTTTTTTCTTGTGTGTGAGAAAGTAGAGAAGTCTCAGGATATTCGTAGCAATCACTATTCATTCTCTCATTCTTTTTTTCTTGTCTTCTTGTCTTTGTATTTTTATTTTGATAAAGCTGGCTTGAGTGTAATGCATTTTAAGTTAGGAGATCAATGTAAATCCTTTGATTCGGGTACAAACATAGGAAATCAACAAAAAATGGTCAAATTGGCTTATAATGCGACTAAATTTTAAAGAAAGGCTAAAGCTCAAATTGTCTTCTATTGATCAACACCAAGGTTGGCTTTTTAGGCTCAAAATGGTTATTCCTATATGCCCTTTTCATTTCAATACATTCCAAAATCCAAGATATGGTCTCAATATGAATAACAATACAAGTTCTAGAAACATCTAATTATGTTTGACAACCACTCAATTGAAAAAGAAATGAAGCATATAATGATGCATGCTTATTGGCTCAAATAACTCATAGAAAGGGTTAAAATTTTTGTCAAATCTTACGTCACTTCTAATTCAATTAATCAACAAAAAAATTATTCATTGGTTAGTAGCAAAAACGTGACCATTCCCAAACTTGAATCCTATTATTTTTCTCAATGTGACTTAAAGGATAAATATCATCAACTAAGCAAAAACCAAAGCAAACCTTTTGTTTGCAAAACTTGAGGTCAACAGAGAAAGAACATGAAGCATATTAGAGGCAAATAAAAATAAAACCAAATCCTATTCCTAAATGTACAATCAAAGACTCGTTTAAATGTAGTGTCTTGTTGCAAGCCAAATTGCTGTGAATTAGTGGCCATAATGTTGATAAACTCCCTAGCATCTCTAAGAGTTTTGTTAATAATTGCTCCACCACTTGCTGCATCCATCATCTTCCTTTCCATGGGTAATAACCCCTCATAAAAGTATTGAATGAGAAGTTGTTTAGAGATCCCATGTTCAGGGCAACTCACACACAACTGTGTAAATCTTTCCTAATAACCATGGAGTGTCTGAGTGTCTTTTTGTTTGATGCCACAAATCTCACACCGTATATTAGTGGCTTGTGAGGTGGAAAAATATTTGTCAAGGAAAATCCTTACCATGTCCAGCTATGTGTTAATTATTCTAGGAGACAAGAAGAATAATAAATCTTTTGTGTGATTCGCTAATGAAAATGGGAAGGCATGTAGTTTGATTTGATCTTGGGTGATGCTCTGCGGTCTCATGCTCGAACAAACGAAGTGAAACTCATTCAAATTTTTGTGAGGATTTTCATTCTCAAGTCCATGGAAGGTTAAAAGCAAATAGATAAGCTTAGATTTTAGTGCAAATGACACCTTTGAATCACGATAATCAATGTACAATTGTTGCTACATGACATTCAGTGCATTCAATTTTCACAAAGTTTACTCGGCCATGACTTCTTCATCAACTACAAAATTACTAGTTAAATTAATTGATTCTTCTTTTTCTACAGTTTCCAAGAGAGGAATTGAGGACGAAGAAACTCGTTTGTGCTACTTAGCCTCTTTTCTTAATCTTCTTACAGTTTTCTCAATTCCAGGATCAAATTCAAGTTCACTTGCATGTAAAAATGAGGCAAAAAAGTAATAATGTAAATAGAAATTAATCTAATTGAAACCACTCCTCGGTAATGGCACAAAAATTTGGTAGGTTTTCGAGACCTCCAAAAATAAATCCTGCTAAAAAAGAAACAAAAACAAACTTTTATAGAGTGGTGAGCTAGGAAGAATCCATAGGAAGTGAGATTAGACTAATTCCTAGAAAATAAATGAGAAAATAAAGTTGAGGGGGGTTAAAGTTCAAATTAGAATAAAAACTAATAGCAAATAATGTAGTCAAAACAATAAGATTTAGGAAAGCTCAAGGTTTGATAAATATCCAGCTAAGGGAAATCACAGTTTTTTAAATTCATGAATTGATATTTATTTTGCAAATGATTTTCTAAACTCCTTGAATAAGTTGGTTATAGCTAATCGAGAAGCTCTAATAGCCTAATCACTCCTTAGATTCTCGGTAATTAAAGAGACACTCGAATGATTACTTCTCTTGTTGATAAATAGTCCCATGGAGACACTCCTAGGATTTAACTTACCAACAAGCTTATGATTTAGAGGACCAAGTTTTAGCCAACCATCTTACACTAGCGCAAATAATTTAAACTAGATTTTACACCTTCATAACCCGAGTTATTCATCAAACATATTAAAACCTTCCCACAATTATGGATAAGAAGATCCTAATTGGTTGTATATTAATTTAACAAATTGAAGAGTGGCCAGTTCATGCAATTCATAAATCAATAATAATATGAAGAAAAAAAGATGTAAAAATATTCAAAAATCTAAAAAAACATGAAGAATGGTAATCTCACAATTTAATGAATCAAAAACCTTGATAAAACCCTTGACTAAAACAAAGAAGTTAACAATCCATGAAGAGAAATAGAATAACAGAAGCAAATATGAAAGTCTTGTACATCTTGTTTCATGCCCCAAAGCCTCTTTAAATACCCTCTAGGATCTCCAAGATAAGAGTTAAAAATAAAGTTTAAATTTTAAAATATCTCATAAAATCCTAATCAATCCTTGAAAATAGTGCTTTGAAAACTTCTTCCAAAAAGATAGAGGTTTGTTGAAAGCTATAGAAAAATCATGCAGCTTTGTTTCTTCGAGCATAAGTTGTCGGCATGCCTTATTCTTTGACTTTTTCTACACATCTTTTAGTCCAGAAAATGCTCAAATTTCATTTTATCCATAAAAACCTCTATATGGCTTCCAAGTGATTCCAACTCTCTTTTTATCCCACAAAATACAAAATTCAACCAAAAGATTAGTTTACAGGCATATTAGGTCATCAAAACACATGGGAAACTTTTCAAAATATATGCAAAATTACACTCTAACAACGCCTAAAAGTAATTTAAGAAACATGAAATCCTCGTATACAGAGTACTTAATAAAGAAAAGGAATGGAAGAATTTAATATTTGTAAAGTTGATTTTCATCCTTCTAAGACACCTAAGATGTGCTTTCTCACATTCATATTGTGGAGGGAAATGCATTGACCAAGAACTGAAGGTATATCTTGTGCATCTATAGAGGGTACTTTTGATGGAGAGAGGAAGCGTTGCAAATAAGTGACCGGGATGTATTTGAAGAAAGTTGAGAAGAAGATTAGAGTAGATCCGGTAACATTGAGCAGAGTGGAAAGTGGTGGTTGATAAGGTGGAGAAAGAGAAATATGATTGACAATCAGGCTTAACAATGAAGTAGGTTGAAAGAATTTCAAAGAGAATCCTTTGAGAGTTCAAAATGCTGAAAAAGCCAAAAGTGTTGAAAAAAGTCCTTTCACTTGTTGTGAAAGACTCCTATTTATTGTGTTTCAAGAATAAGAGTTACAAAGCTAGTAACTAATATTAATAATGTAATTACTTTTCAGATACAATTGCATTAATGATTAAGAAGAGATAGTGAAAGGTTTTTTGGTGATGGTAAATGGTGGAGAATAATTCATTATGTTTTTGAAAGGAGGGAAAATAACTCAGTATTATAGGAAAATGTTAAGAAGAGAACTCTTAACTACCTCTATATTTGATCCAATAACTCAAGCTCTCCAGAACATCCCAGGAGTGAAGACAACCTAATAACCCTTCCATATTCCAAGGTTATTCCCACTTCTTTTACTCAGGTGAAGTGATACCATGTGAAACATTTTTAGCAGAACATCTCTTGAAACACAAGAGAATGGTTGTTCTTGGATGAGTTGTTTCTGAATAATGATTATTCTTCCTTGCTCTAAACTTGAGTTGTTCTCACCATAGTTGTTCTTAATATAGAGATTGTTCCGAATAAGAGTTGTTCTGTAGTAATGCTTTTCTTCGTAAAATTAGTTTTGAATAATAGCTCTTCCAGAAAAACACTGTAACACCCCAAACCCGGCCTAGACATTACGGCCAAGACTGGTGTGCCACATTGAAGTGTTTTTCAAAAACCGTGCTTTCATTGAAAACCCTTCTTAATGTTTAAAAACTCTTACCGTTAAACTTGTATAAAACCTTAGCTTGTCTTTTTCCAAAACGTGCTTCGTTGAAATAATCATCCCTTTGCAAACATCGTTAAAACCTTTGCAAAAGTTTTATGAAAGCTTATAAACCCTTGTAGTTTGCAAAAACATGTTATTTTAAAAATAGATCAAATATCGAAAAATCAGATTTGTTATCTTGAAAACGGTTTAAGTATAAAATAATTTTGACCTTTTTCGTTAAGACTTAAAGTGAATGGAAGCTGGGCACCAGGTAGGATTCCAGAAAAGAGGAGGTGAGTCGAATAGACTGCTTAAGTACCAAGCTCTTCTTGGATCCACTCCTAGACATGCACACTACCATTGCCACACTTTAACGATTTGAAATATTTATCTACAAGATCATTTAAAATTGTGGAAGCTTTGCTTGGTTATCGTGTTATTTTGAAAACAAGTAACTTTTATAAAAATCACGTCTTAAAATCATTTATTTTCAACTCGATTTAAATAATATCCTACGTAAGCTGAAACCAATTTAAATAAGTAAAGAATAAAAACCCAAAATAAAAATAATTAAAGAGGCCATTTTTACAACCCAAAACCAGAAATAAATAATTAAATCTAAATTCAAATAGGTAACTTAATTAGAAATCCAATAGTCCAGTCCATGTGGCCACTCTGAATCCCTCCCAGCTCCAAGTCCAGCAATCTAAAGCTCACCTGCAAGGATGGAAGGAAAGGGGTGAGTTTGGAAAACTCAGTGTGCAACAAGCCACTTACAGAGCCCAAATTAATATCAGCATACTAGGCCTAAGCCCCCAAATCAGTCTCAACATATAACTGGGCCGAAGCCCTTTTCAAATATCGGTTACTGGGCCTTAGCCTTTTTCATAAATCAATTCATTGGGCCGAAGCCTTTTCTGTAAACGGTATGGCCCAAAGGCCCATTTTAACATCACATATAATATTAGTGTATGTATGCAAAGCCCAGTTGGGGAGACTACTCAACCCACCATCCGCTACTCTCCACCCGTACCAACCAAGCTCTCCATGTGGGGAATAACTCAACCCACCCAACCAAACTCTCCACTGGCAGCATAGCTGCTTTATCATATAACTGGAGGCCAAGCCTCTTTTAATAACTGGGGCAAAAGCCCTTTTTGGTAAACTGGGGCAAAGCCCTTTATCACTTCCTCCATCATATAATAACCCAACCCATGCATTTAATGAGTATATCATGGCATATCATGTGCATATCATAGCATATCATGTGCATATCATGGCATATTGTATATAAAACAATATCTCAAGCATCATAGTCATAATAAAACTCTAGGGGTATAATGGTCATTTTCACCTAGGGGCAAAGTAGTCATTTTTATGCTACAAGGGTAATTACGTAATTTTATCAAATATTAGGGTTTTCCCATGTTTATTCATCAATTCCAAGTGTTTAAACAGAAATTTTAGCCTATTTTAGTAGAACCGAGTTATTGGGCTCAAAACCCCTAATAGGCCTAACGAGTACCGATTTAGCCTTCTAAGTCCATTTAGCCTAAATACTACTATCGTTCTATCTGGGTTAATCATACATTTATCACAATTTCGTTTTAGCAATTTTTACTCCAAATGGGCCCGTAAGCCCATTGGGCCTAATTCAGCCCATCGAGGCCCAACTTACCAACATACTCAAAATCGTAATCTTACCTGTTCCATCGATTTCGTTAACCGAGCCCATTGTATTCTAACCTATTCACTGTTTATCTCATTACCAGAAATTTAACGATGCCGGGATTCGGCATTTCGGCTTTTCAGCCGACATTAATCTAAGCTACTACAAGGGGTAAGTTACACACCTGATTACGAAGAACGATGACGAGATCCCCACACACCAAGCTTACAATCGATCATTAATAAATTAGTCTAATAATTGACTATACCAACTCACTATACGCTTTACCATATTCGGCCATAGCCCAAAACCATCCTTAGTATTACCTTTGTCGACTGCCAACCACTAGAGTCAGATACTCCCCAAGTGACACTCCGCAATACTCCTTGACTAATTGCCCTTACGCCTCACTAAACACATGTGAACCAAAGAATGAGACTTTAGGAGCCTTAAGCCCCTAACGTTAACTACCCAAAAGGTTTCGGCTTTTCCCTCAATTATAAATTAATGAGTGAACAAGGTTTGTACACCTACCACAACGTTATTTTGCCAAAGAAGTGCTCCTTGATAACGATCTAATCCCGATCCACAATAGCTCCAATCACGAACACGAGAATAGCCATGCTTACATCCTATAGTTAGCTTTTGAAACCCCACAAGTCATGAAGGTTTGACTAGAAGAAAATATGGGAGGTTCGACTTCTAGAAGATTTGGCTTATGGACTTTTGAGAAGGGTTGATCAAGAAAAGAGAAAGAGCAACTAGAAATAATAGAAAAGAGGAGATGATGGTATAGGTTCGATTTGGAAGAAATTAAAGAAGAAAGAGATGAAAAAAAATAAGAAGAAAAGAAGAGTAGAAGAAGATAGGTTTGGTTAGAAAATATGAACCCAAGGAATAACTCATGAAAGCCAAAAATTAAAAGAACTATTTGGCTAACACCTCCCCCTCATCTTAATTCAAATTCCTTTATTAAAGCCTCCCATCCAATTTAAATTCCCTTAATTGCTCCTTGAATTTTTCCATTATTGAATTTAAATTCAAAACAGATTTGAATTGCTTTCGATCCTTTAATTTTAGCTAAATAAAATAAAAACAAAAGTTTGAATGAGATTCAAAATTTTCCATCGTTTGATAGCAGCCCCACCGCTTGAATCTGCTACTAAGAAGCTCACTCCCACACGGCTCGCTGCTACGGTCCTCCAGCCCACCACGTCTCCTCTCGCGCGAGCATAGCAAAAAGGAGCATCCTCTCGCGCGCACCCAAGCTCGAACCTGGGACCTCCAGGTTGCCCAGCACGCTACTAGCCACTGGGACATGCGTTCCTCTTTGATATTATAGCATCGCATTAACCTTTAAACCTTACCTGCTGGCGTCCTGGGTCCGTTAAAAATAAAACAAAACATGCGCCTACCTGGACTCGAACCCATACTCGGGTGGAACCCCTAGCACCTGCTGCCACTGCGCCACAAGCATTTTTGTGGCGTATTCCACTAGCATCTTATTTTAACCCTTTTTTAGCCGCAACCTAGCTTCTAAAATAAAAAGCAACTTGCACCCACCGTGCCTTGAACCCAGGCACTCCACCATGCTTCCAGCGCCTCCTGCCACTGGACCGAGCTTTACTTTGTGCCTAAATTTGCCCAATCTATTTTAAAAGCCTTATTCCCTGATTCCTTCTATGATGCAAAAATTACTTATTCTTCTAAAGTTTTAGATTGTACCCAAAATTTTCCCATAACATAAATACTTCCACATTTATTTAAAAACCAAATTTAAGCACCAAATTAGTAATAATGTCATAAATATTTTTATAATTAAAATAAGAATAAAAAATTTTATTTAAACACCAAATTAGTTATAATTGCATAAATATTTTTATAAGTAATAACAATAATAATTTTATAAATGTATTTTTATATAAATTTCAAATACAGTAATTTTTTTCCTAATAATAATTATTATTATTTTCATAAACAAGTAAAGATAAATTCAGTAAGAATTTTCTAATAGTAATTCAAAATAAATTTTTCTTAAACGATAATATTTAAAACTTCTCAATTATTCAGGTTTCCATTTATTCAAACCCAGACTTCAAAAACCCAATTCTTCTAGGCCCAAATTCAGGGTGTTACAAACACAATTGTTCTTGATAAAGGTTGTTCCAAACAATGGTTGTTCTAAACATAAGTATTCTTGAAATGCCATTATTCAAAAGAATAGTTGTTCTAAACTTGAGCTATTCTCAACAATAGTTATTCTCAAATAAAAACACTGGATGTCAATTGTTCTAACTAAAGCCCTATTTTGAACATAGCTATTCTGGACATAGTTATTCCCCGAGCAACAATTGTTTTGAGCAACAACTATTCTGAACAAGAGTTGTTGCTCCAAAAGAGATACATTTGGTCACAAAATTCCTAAAATATAATATTTTTTTCAAAGAAAGGATAAAACATTAATAACCAAAATTGAGTATCTACAATATCTATAGCTAACATATCTTTTTGTTTGCCCCTAATTTATATATTTCCTTCTTGTTTTTGCACTGTAAAAAAAAATTGATTCCAAAAATTTTAATTCAAAACTAAGTTTTAAATAATTTAATTTTTATAGGTTTTGTAACGGCCCATTTTTCAGTGATATCAAAATAATGGTTTCAGGAGTACCATTCTAATAAATAAATTAGTATTTTAGTATTTATTTAGTGTCTACAGGATTTTATGGGTTTGATAATAAAAGTTGAAAAAAATTTAACTAATTTATTTAATTACAAGCATGAACAAAAAAATTATAAGTTACATATCACTTTGTAAAGAATACATTTACTGAACAATTAATTTATCGTTTTATCTTAACAATATATTATCTTTTAAATAAAATGATAATAAATTAAATTAATTGCTTTATTATAAAAATTATTATTAAAAATATATTTTATTTTTCTACTTTTTAATTAAAATTTAACTTGTTTAGTTACTTTTATTTTTAAAATTTAAAATTTATATTTATTAAACAAAATATTTATATTCAAGGCTAAACTTTTGATAAATACTAAACCATCTTTTACAATTCAAGTTCTACACATACTGAATTATATAGTAAAAATTAAGTATTTAATCTTTAATCCCTTAATTTATTCAATTAGTTTATTAAAAACAACTTAGTTCAATTATACACAACAAAGTTTAATATTGATTTAATTATATAAATGTAATTTTGATTTTAATTTAATTTTATATTGTGATAAATAAAACTATTTTTATGTTGTAAGTAAATGTAAATTAGTTTTACATCTATCACAATGTTAGTGGTTTGTACAACATATTAAAATAAAAAATTCATCTTTACAATTCCATAAAATTCACATATCAATGTAAATTTAATTTATTTTAATTTTGTAATTTTTTAATTTTGAATTCCATAAAATTCACCATATTCTTTCTTTGTTCCATCTCAGGGATCATCTTGAACTTGGAGAGCACTTGTTGGATTCCTATGGGGGATGGCAAAACCTCGAGTTGGGATTTATATGGACTATACATGATAGCATAAGCATCGTCTCACAAAGGGTACTCATCTCACTCATCTTTTTCATCAACCCCTTCTTTCTTTTCTTATAGGTGGCTTTCCTTGATGAATCATTGGTGATATAAGTATGCTTAACCTTTTTCCTTATCATGGCTTGCAAATCAAAGGGGGGTATTTGAATGGTTTTTTCTTTTTCTTTTTTTCTTAATCTTATGTATTACTTACCCAAACAACAAATGGATGCTTTATATAGAGGTGAAGGGAGTGAAAATCTTCTCAAATTAAATGACAATAATAGCCAATAATTAGAATATATAAGATATCACTATAATGAAATACAAAATTTATCAAATTGGTAAAATAAAAAAATATGTTGCCAGTCCTTTATATAAAAAAATTTGGGATTTAGCCTTTGTACTTATCAAATTAAAAATTAAGTCCGCCAACTCTGTTATTTAAAAATATCATTCTAAAAATTAAGTCCTCCAACTCTATTTGTTATAAGCTTTCACTATATTTCAGCCAAACGATTGGCATGATGAATAGTTTGTATGGGATTAGTGTCTTCGCTTTGAAAGTCCATTATTTCAATTGTTTCCATAATTATCTCTCCATACCCTGTAATTTTTATACCTTAATTTGTATTTTGATCTAGTTAGAAACATTGGGCATGTCAGAATCATTTCATATAGAGGATAAGTTACATTAATACACATAACCCAAGCTAGAGGTGGAATCGAGCCGAGTCATGCTTGAATACTATCAAGCTTGAGCTCATCTTAATATTTTGAGCTCGATACTTGGTTCGAGTTCAATCAAGCATCTATTTTTAAGCTCGAGCTTGGTTTGAGATCGAGCTACTCAAGCTCGATTAAACTTGTTTACAGATTTTCATTCTCAAACTCAAGTTTAGTTCAATAATTAAGCTTAGCATTAATTATATATATTAGGATTAATATAACAAGTTAATAATATAAAAATATGAAAAGCTCCATAAGGCTTGCAAGTCATTTGAGTGAAGTATTAATAAACTTGTAACATCCCGAAAAAGGGTTAGTAGAAATTAGGTTAGTGAAACAAAAAATGGTCACGTTCCATTTTTGAATTGAGCTTGTGAAAATTTTGCCAAGTCAATTAATCTGGTTTAATCGATAGGTGTTGTGCCTAGGTGTGAGAGGTTTTGGGTTTGAATCTTTTCCCTTTAATTTTTGCTATTTTTGTCCCAACCCCTATCCTTGAATGTCTGGTTTAAAAATTATTTTTGCTCAACTAATGAAAAATGAGCGTGTTGGTTTAATGGTAAGGCTTTAGCTTGCCCACAAGTCCTATGTTTGAATCCTCTGTGTGCAAAGTGGAATTTTTTTTCTTTTGAACTCCAGGGAAAATCTGATAAGGACAACTAGTCAAATATAGTAGGAGTTAGTGGGTGTTTTTTGAAAAAATAAAATGAGAGATTATATCCTAAAATTTCTCAAGTAACCATCCCATTCTCTCCCCCTCTTTCTCCATTGCTTTCATGTTAGTTTCCTTTTGTGGTTATTGGGAATTTTCTTGTTACTGTTTCTTTTTTCTTCTCTATCTCTCTCATGTTTTTCTTTGAATTTTTCATAGTCTTGTTGATTTTTCTTTTTTCCATTATAATATCTCGGTTTAGAGCCTAGTCAGAACAGTGGTTTTGAAACCACAAATCTGAGGTCAAAACAATATTCTAATATTATTTTTTAATGTTTACAGCATGTGATAAGGTATGTGTGAAAGTTTCGTGTGAAAATTTTAGCATTTGAGTGCTTAATTTGACGAAAGGACTAAATCGCATAAAATGTAAAAGTTGTGTGTTAATCATATAAGTGCTGAATTGATATGGCTTATTAAATATGAGGTCCTTATGATGCAATAGACTATGGTATTAATGAATGGTCATAAATGGACATGAGTTAGTGGATTTTTAATGATATTATTAAGGTTAAATATAATATTTGGTAAATAATGTTAATATTAATTAAAAAAAAACAAATGGTCCATCTTTTTCATCCATTCACCACTGAATATCAAAAGAAAATAAGGGTTTAGAAGTTTTCATACATTTGGCCGTTACTAAGCTTAATTAAGGTATGGTTTTTGACCCATTTTTGATGATTTCTATGTTTTTGTGATCGTTGCTTTATGTTCTAGCTAGCCCATGCCTAAATTTTTGATTTTGTGGGTTAATTCATGAGATTCCATTGTTGAATATATGAGCTTTTTGATGATTTATGCTAAAAAATGATAGTTAAATGATGAATTATCATGTTTTGTAAAGTGATTTTTGACAAAAAATGTCAAATAAGGACTTATTTGTGAAAATGTGTGGTTAAATGTGTGAATAAATGATAAATATGGGTTGATATGTGCATTAGAAAAATTTAGCTAGCTGAGGAAGATATTAAATTGCATGAATTTTGAGTTTTTATGAAATAGGGACTAAATTGAGTAAAGGTGAAATCTGAGGGGCTAAAGTGTAAAATGCCCAAATATGTGTTTGTGGACTAAATTGAATGTGTTGATGAATAAAAGAGTTAATTTTGAATTTATTTGGATCAAGAACGAAAGAAATTTGATTTAGATCGGGGAAAGTCAAAGGTTATCGAGTAATCGGCTCATTCTGCCGTTTTCATTTTCGAGGTAAGTTCATATGCAAATAAATGTATTTTATGTGAATTATATGTGTTTAATTGATATGGAAATGTTATGATTGCTGAATGTTCGGAAAAATGAAAGTATCGACAAAGTTGAGATATCTAGAAGCCCCGTACGAACCATAGGAATAGTATAGGATACATGTCATGACATAGGATTTCGAGGTGTGATATTATGTAAGACCATGTCTGGGACATTGGCATCGATTTGAGATTATGTGTAAGACAATATCTGGGACATTGGCATCGTATATGATTTCGTGTAAGACCCTATCTGGGACACTGGCATCGATATTTGATAACATGTAGACCATATCTGGGATATAGCATTGTATGAGTTTTGTGATCTATTTGAGTATCCTTGTCAATTCTGAACGGTTCAACGTGCAATATCAAGAAATTAATGGATATGTGATTGAGTATCCTATTCAGGTACGTATAAAATGTATATGTTATTGAGAATGAAATGTGAGTATGAATATATATGTTGATATGTGAATTGTATGAGGAAGAATGGTGATTATATGTTTGTGAATTAAGAATAAGTGAATTAGATGAGATTAATGAAGCTTGCATATGTGATTTGTTATGGTTACCATGGATGAAATGGTTAAAGTTTGTTTTATGTATCATGTTTATTTGTATATGGCTTACTAAGCTTTTGAAAGCTTACTTTGTGTGTGTTTTCATTGTTTTATGGATTATCGAAGCTACCGTGAGCTCGGGGATCGACAAGGATCGTCGTCACACTACCGAATAATATTTTGGTACTTTTGATGTTGTAAATATTAGTGTATGGCATGTATAGGCTAATGAATTTGTGGTATAATTAAGTTCTGAATCTTGCCATGAGATGTGGTTTGAGAATGATAATTATATTGATCTTGTTTTGGTATATGATATGTGTTGAAATATGATGTATATAATGTGTTCATTTATGGCCTAGTGAAAATGGTCATTTTGGTAAGCTTGACATAAAGTTGATTTGGTATGTTTCATGGTTGAAATGGTAAGGATTTGTTATGTTTTGTAGTGGCTTATAATGAGATATGTGGTATGTGGTTTTGGTATGATTTATGTTCATGAAATTGGTATGCTTTGAAATGAATTTGAGTATGAAATTGATTGGTCATATTATGGCATGTTTTTTGTATGTTTTGGTGATGTTTTGGCTACAAATTGGGTATGGATTATGTGTCATTTGTGCTTGTAGGGATGACCCTTAAAGGGTGTAAATTTGGCCTTGCAAATGGCCTATTTTTTCCCACACGGGCAGGGACACAGGCGTGTGTCTCTGCCATGTTGCTCGAAGGTCAATTCGAATTGAGCCTGGGCACTCCACACGACCTCACACACGTGCGTGTGGCAGGCCATGTGGCCAAGTCAGTATACCCTACAGGTTTGACACGACCAAACACTCAGTTCAGACACGGGTCTGTGAGGCCATTTTGAATAGCCACACAGACTGGACACACGGGCTTGTGACTAGCGGTGTGAGCAAGTTAGTAACCTCTCTAATTTTTAGACGGCCTGGCACACGGGCGTGTCTTAAGGCCGTGTGGTTAAGTCAGTATGTATGCCCTGTTTTGCCACGGCCTAGACACACGGGCATGTCTAATGCCGTGTGAGGCACACGGCCTATTGACACGGTTGTGTGACCTCTGCAACTTAGAAAAATTATTAAGTTTCAAAAAATTTTATATGTGATCGGTTTAGTCCCGAACCTTTTCTAAAGCATGTTAAAGGTCTTGTAGACCTTCTGAAGGGACTACATAATTATGATGGAATGTGATATGATGATGTGTATGTATAATGTATGTGAAAGGTTTGATTATGATATGAAATGTCTGGTAATGCCTCTTAACCATAGTTCGGCGACGGATACGGGTTAGGGGTGTTACATCCATCCCTTCTTGTCTTTCGTTCTGTTACTATTCTGACGATGTTGTCGCCTTTTCTTGATTCATTGTTGGTTGTTCGAGACAAGGGATTTGGTGAAGGTTGTGTGATGCATATCTCTCCAACGAGTTCAGCTTGACAATTTTCTTTCCTAAGGTATTGAGTTTGTTGTTTGTGTTGGCATTGAAAAATGATCTGGTGTGTAACGAAGACCTCAAAAAATAGCAAACGACTCTACCGTCGGTATCACACAAACGTTCGCCAGGCTGTGTGGGTAACACGGGCTGGGTTAGTTAGGCCATGTGGGACATATAGGTTAGGGCAGTTAGGTCATGTGGGCCATACTAGCTTGTGGGCCTATTTTCTATCAAATTTCTTTAGGGCCATATTTGAAGTGCGATTCAAAATTAGTCATTTCATAGGTTCTAAAATATGTCATGTATGTATTATGAATACGAAATTTGATATTCTACCTCTATTCATGTGATTTTTGAAAACATGATATTAAATACTGGTATTGTATGTGTAACATTCGAGAGCATATTTGGGGTATAATTTTTGTTTCTGGTCTATAATTTGAGAATCTATTTATGCATGATTCATTTATGTGCATCTGAGTATGTAATATGTTCTGACATGTGCATTGGGGTGTGATATTGATGTGGTGGAGGAAGTATTTTGGCAGTTTAACTGCATACTGATATTAGTAAGCCATCATTGCTGGGCAACTTGCAGTGCTAGGTCATCGTTTTCGTGTCACACCCTAAAATTAGCCTAGTAGTTTTGAGGATAATTTAGAGGTTTTAGCTCAAACTGTGTTCAGAAATTTGAAGCTTGGTAAATGGGAAATGTCTTCATCTATAACTTTTTGAAAGTTAAATCAATTTTTGAAAATGAAGTAGAAAAGACCTTTAAATTTAAAATATGGACTATTTTGAAAAGGGGTTAAAATTAGGAGTACCAGAAGGGGTTAAAATATGTCTTTCCCCCCACCTATAGTAAACTCACAAAAAAACTATTTTCCCCTCACCTCTTGTTGTCGTTCCTTGATTTCCCCAAACCCCATTCATCTATTTTGATCTTCCAAACTCTAATCATTTGATTTCCATCAAATTTAAACACCAAATCCCTCCCAAATTCAAAGAGGAACACTAAAGACACCATTAATTTTGCTATCGTTCAAACTTGTGGGTTTCTGCATTTTCAAAAAAACATTTGTTTTTCTCTCAACGAAGGTAATGTTTCATTTTCCTATTAGTTTTTGATGATATCTAGCTTTTTAGATTGAGTTTTTATTTATTGAATCAAAAGTTTTGAATAAATGTTGAGATTTGGGGCGTTAATGGTGGAATTTAGGATTTTGAATGAAAATTATGTTTTAAAGTGTTTTTCAACTTTTTTTTGATGTGATTAGAAGGTTTCTAAACTTTCCCTAAAGTTTCATTAAAGAATTCTAAGGTTTTATTGAGTTTTTGTAAAATGGCCATTGTATGTTGAAAGTTTAAAACCATGAACCTGTGTAGTTTTGAGAAGCTTGAAGGTTGTGAATTATTCTTGGAAATATAATTTGATGATTTGAATCAGTTTTATGCGATAGGAACGAGAAGGTGATGAGATTTTAGCGTTTTAGCTAAGCTAGACAAAATTTCATTTCCAAGAGGAACTAACTTAGGCTTGTGTTTTTGGTTGCTTTGGGTGTGTCTATGGTTGAGTATTAATAGTATTTGTGGTGTGATTTACTTTGGTGATGCTTCCAAATTGTTAGGACCTTCTTTGACCAAGGCAAAAGGGAAGGAAAAGCTAATTTAGGCTTTCGGCATCTAGGCGAAAGCGTGAATGGTGAGTGTTTGGAATCGTTGCTTGTAGACACGATTCATAGTGTTAATTTGGATCTTAGGAGTAGCCTAAACCCCTAAGTTCCAAGTGTAAGCTTTCTTATACCCCTCATTTAAATTGTGAAATATGTGATTGTGTGTAACACCCCTTACCCACATCCGTTGCCAGAACAGGGTACGAGGCGTTACCTCACTTAAACACAAACAATCATACCAATCTGAGTCATAAATTTCCCATTCAAATTTAAAAGTTTTCATACATTCTCATAATGTCCCTATTACGGGCCTACGAGGCCCTAAACATACATTAGAGGTGGTTAGTGACTAAACTAAGAACTTTCAAAACTTTTACAACACTTAGAAAAATTTCATGTTTTGGAGAGTCACACGCCCGTATGGGCAGGTCCTGTGATCACACATGCTCTTATGGTTTGGGACACGCCCGTGTCCTCAACCCATGTAACTCTCTGTTTATGACGTCATCAACAATTTAAGGGCATACGGCCAAGCCACACACTCGTATGCTAGGCCGTGTGGCGAAATTAATTTTCGCAATTAAGGTGCAGACTACACACAGCTTGGGCACATGCCCATGTCCTGAGGCTGTGTCCTTCACACGGCTGAGACACACGGCCTTGTCTTTGCCCGTGTATTTACTACTGGACATTCTGTTTTGCAAAATTAGGGTGCAGGGGACATACAACCGGACTACACACCCATGGTGTAGACCGTGTGTCACACACGGCCTAGGCACACGTCCGTGTGTCTACCCATAGCCTAGACACACGTCTGTGTGTCTACCCATGTAGACAAATATAAGGCTATTTACCAAGCCATTTGCCACCCTGAAACACAAACATATTTATACCAATTTCACCAACACAAAGCATGGTATAATTACACAACCAAATATCCATAATCAAGACATCCACACTTCGACCACATGCCACATACAACATGCCTATACATCACACATTAATCAACTAAATCATATAAGCTACCACATCTATGGATAACATCATCATATGCATATACCAAGAACCAATATTGGCCAATTTCAAATGGCCTTATACAAAATGATCATTCATCAAAATAAGCCAACATTCTTGGCCCAATCAAATATGACACATATAACAAAATAACCAAGTCTCCTATACATGCCATAACTCAAAATATTAATGACCATATATACCAAATATAGTTTGATAGTATGAGACGATCCTCCGATGATCTCTAATCCGAGTTAGCTTGGTGGCACTATAAGGCAAGGGGAAAAAAGAGGAGTAAGCTAAATATCTTAGTAAGTTTATATACAAATAATGAGCATTATAAACACACATTTAACATACAATTGAAATTACATCAATTCCATGAATACTATCAAAACCTTACGATCACAACTTACTCATTCACAACCTTACCAATGGTTCATCACATATTGAACTCATCTTTTAAGAGTTTCACATACGTACCTATGCCAATCCATAACGTAATCACAAGCACTCACACTTCATTATTTCGCTAAATCACCCGTTGAACCATTTGGAATTCTAAAGGATACTCGGAAGTCTTGGACATAAGTGCCACACTTATTTGTAGCCGAAGCTACCACTTATCACTTGTAGCCGAAGCTACCACTTATCATGTAACACCCCTTAATCCCAAACCGTCGCCAAAACAAGGTTATGAGACATTATTGTATAAATCAAAAAATTTTCAAATAATATACAATAATTAAAGTTAAAATACAAAATAATCAGAAAGTGCCTTAATTGGACCTTCGAGGCCCAAAATACGAGTTAAAAATGATTCGGGACTAATTCGGGTGCTCAGGGAATTTTTCATGAAATTTTAAAATTTTCCCTAAGTATAGGGCTCACACTCCCGTGTGGGTTGGAGGCATGCTCGTGTGACACCATGACATGCCCGTGTTGTTGAACTGTGTGGCTCACACGACTAAGGTATTCTGGGACACGTTCATGCCCCTTACCCGTGTAACTCTCTGACTTCTACTTCATGTACAAATTGATTTCACATGGCCAAGCCACACGTCCGTGTGCTCGGCCCGTGTGGATTTATTTCCAATTCAAATCTAGTGCAATTTTCACATGGTCAAACCACACGCCTATGTGCTAGCCTTGTGTCTCACACGATTTGGCCACACGCCCGTGTGCCAGATCGTGTGGACTCAAGATGAGCCTTGAATAGTAACCTAGCCACCCTGCAAATTTTAAAACCGAAACCATTTCAATACCAATATAACAAACATCACCTTTTCCAAATTCAACATACCTAAATATGCCCTAAACTTTGACTTAATAATTTACTCAATGAATATTTATAATATCATTCAAAATTCAACTTATATTTCATGCTTTCATGTCAAATTTAACACTTAATAAGCCAAACATTTCATTTATAATTCATACTATTTACCAAACTTCAACATAGGTGTTATATACCATATTTACATCCCAAAATACATGACATATACAAGTGACCAAACAAAACCTAGTACATGCCACATTTACCAAAAGATAGATTACATCACCAAAATGAAGTTGAGGTCAGGATTGGCTTGGATGCTGTACAGGACTTTAATTTCTACTAACCTGCATACGGAAAACAACCGTATGCTGAGTATGGATATACTTAGTGGTATTACTGTAATTCAAATTGTAAATAACCAAATATATAAACTTACATCATATTAACACATATAGTACCAATTCACACTTTATTTTCATATCATATCCATAGCAATTCAATTTAACTAATTATCAATTCAATATCATTAACATCACATTTAAGTACTATTAGCCTTTAGAGCATTTAGTTCATACATTTAATTTCATTTGTCAATTCATATCACTTTTCACTTTATTTTCACAAAATTTCTTACTTCTATTCAATTTTGCCTTCTCACTTTATTTACCCCTATTAACAAAACTCGGACCTTGGCGGATACACATATCCAACCAAGCATACTAGAATGGCACCCAGTGCCTCATCGGATAGTTCGAAGCAAATAAGTGACACCCAGTGTCTCATCGGCCTAGTCGAAATCGAATCTATCCGAAGTATAATAGTGGCACCTAGTGTCTCATTAATTAGAGGTCGAAGTATCCCTGAACTCTTCCAATCCTATGGCATGCCAACTATATCTGACTTAGCCCGACTAGTTAATAGGGCATTGGATCACATATCAATTTCACTTTCACTTTCAATTTGATCACAATCATTCAAATTCAATTTAAAAGCACTTTCTCATTTTTGAATCAATACACATTTCATATACTAATTGCAAATATCATTCATTGCTCATTCAATTTCCATTCATATAAAAAATAATACTTACCTCATATTTCTTTTGACATGCACATATATTAAAATTTAGTATTTGATATAAATTAATTTGAGTTATAATAATACAAACCGAAATCTTCTCGAGCTACCCCTCGATTATCTTTTCTTTCTCTTTCTACACCGATGGCTCAGGCTCTTTGTTTGCTACGAAAATTAAATAATTTACAAATCATTAATATTACACTAATTTACAAGAAATACTTAAATTTCTATTCAACTTTTGCCTTAATTCCATATTTGTCCTAACTATATTCATCCATTTTTCTATATCAATTCATATCTTATTTCTATCCAAATCCCATCTAAACTTAAATTTAACTATCAAATTTTTATCATAATTTCATAATTTCGAATTTCTTTCAATTTAGTCCCTAAAATACAAAACTTATAGCCTAGTTTACAATTTAATCCTTTAATCAATTCTAATTAATAATTCTATCAAATAAACCCCTAATTTAATCACTTGTTCAACATAAACCCTACTAAAAAACCTACTAACTTTCAAAATTTCAACTTAAATTCAAGAGTTTTCAACTCTAGGACTCCAAAAACATCAAAATTATAAGAAAAAGACTTAATTTAACTTACCAATTAAACTTGAAATATCAAAACCCTAATTTTCCCCTTTATTTTCTTTCCTTCTTTCTTTCTCTCTTTTTCTTTCCCAATTTCGTTGCTTTTTTTTTGTTCTTTTGTTTTCTTTTTCTTTGTTTTATTTATTATTTACTTTATGTTTTCATTAATTAATAATTAATATAATAATATAATATATATAAAAATATCTTATACTTAAATTTTAAGCAAATCAATTATATAAATACATTTGTACATACTTATATAATTACACATGTAAATTATTTTTACCACACACATGTCACGTTTATGGTTTATTTATTATTTTAGTCCTTTGATTTTTCTCTACTCTATAATTAAACTTTTATACTCTATTCAATTTAGTCATTTTTACTAATTACTTCTAATTATATTAAATTCACCTGTCCAAAATCCTAATTAAACTCATAACTAACTTCGTAAATATTTTTAATAAATATTTACGGACTCATTTACTAAGACAGAGGCCTTATGACTCATTTTTTCGGTGCCCATTAATTTGGGTCGTTACATATCACTTGTAGTTGAAGCTGCCACTTATCACTTGTAGCCAAACTAACACTTATCACTTGTAGCCAAAGCTACCACTTATCACTTGTAGCCAAAGCTACCACTTATCACTTAAACACTTGGTTTCCTAGTGACATGTCACTTGTATCCTATTCGATTCCTAAGGTTCAATCGGGATCTTTCTCACCTATCAAAACTTGGTCGGTATACACATTCAAATGATTATTCACAAAGCATACTTTAAAGTTTTCAAAAATACAACATAGCAATGCATCATTTAATACAAACTTACCTCAGTCCAAAATGACAATTTTTTTGCGATTTAGTCCGCAACCTTGCCTTTCCCCTGGTCAAGGTCGATTTTTCGTCTTTCTTGATCTATAATGCCAAATTTAATTCATTTAATTATCACATTACTCAATTTAGTCCATATTACACTATGGAAAAATTACATTTTTGCCCCTAAAGTTTGACATATTTACACTTTAGTCCCTAGGCTCGTATGACGAAATGTACTCATTTTCTTTGTTACCCAAGCTTAGCCGACACACATGCATGCTCATACTAACACATATTTTTCATTTAATCACACTTCCTACACACATTTTAACAACTTTTACAAAAAGGTCCTTTTATACAATTTCGTCAAAAATCACTTAGTAAAAGTTGTTAAACACACATCAAAACACATGCATGTCACACATGGGTTAATTTTTGAACATGAAACCTAGCTTAAATTAATGGTAGAAATAGGTAAATTGGGCTACGAGGACTTCAAAAATGTAAAGAACATTAAAAACGGGGCTAAGATGCACTTACTATGAAGCTTGGAAGTTGAAAAACCATATCTATGGTGGCCTTAGCGATTTTCGGCTATGGGTGAGGAAGATGGATACAATTTTTGACTTATTTTCCCTTTTTATTCTTTTATTAACCAAAAAACCAAAATGCCCTTCACTTAAAACTTGGATGTTTTGTCCCTTCCATGTCTATTTTTGTCCAAACTAAAGTATATTGGTCTAATTACCACATAAGGACTTCTAATTTAAGAACTCTTCACAATCAAATCCCTTTATCAATTGAAATACACATTTTGCAACCTTTGCAATTTACTCCTAAAAGTCAACATGTTTTAAAGGTATTAAATCGTGTTTTAAAGTGATTGAACTATTGGTTTTTGAGTTGCTTGGTGTTCAAGGTTGCAGGGAAGGGTAAACTTGATTTTTAAGGTCCATTTTGAGTCCACACGGCTAACACACGGGTGTATGTCCCTTGCACCTAGGAAAAGTTTAAAAATTTTGTGAAAAATTCCTAAAGTACCCGATTTAGTCCCGATATGTTTGTAACCGATATTTTGGGCCTCAAGGGCTTATAAAAGAGACAATATGATTTAATTATGATGTGTATGCTAGATGATTATATAATGTTCATATCTGATCTGAAAAGTTTAGTGATGCTCTGTAACCTTATTCAGATGACATATAAGGGTTAGGGGGTGTTACATTTAGTGGTATCAAAACTTTGCAAGTTTAGCTGATTCTTGGACTAAATCAAGTTTGGAACAGAGTCTAGAGGTACATGCCATAAATGAGTCGAATTGAGTTGGGATTTGGATGCTGATATATTTTTTTTTGTTTTAAAGTTGAAAATTTCGAATGATTATAATGATTATGCTGATGATAAATGTTACTTTATATGTGTATATATGATAGTCAAATTTTAAGGCTTTACGAGCTTCACCCCCTCATCTATACAATTTTATACAACAAAATTTACAAGATTTATATTCATTAAGCTTACAAGTGTGAAATTGAAGAGTTCAATAGCTGAATGAATAATAATGCGGCTAGAGCCAAGGATGGTTTAGCAAGTAAAGAGAATTCTAGAAGAGATCAGATATTTCTAAAGATTATTTGGGATAAGCAATGTTGCTATTAAGAAAGAATTTATTCACGAGTAATCGACTTATTCGGGTATGGTATTTAAAGAACAAATTGGCCAAAATTTCTTTTGAATTGATTTCTTTAGTGATTGGGATAATGCAGGATCATTAATGACTTTAGTAGTCAGTGGGATAGTGTTGAAATTGTAAAGATGTCTGAATACAACTGTTATAGTCGAGTATCTTATAGTGATCTCTTCTGGGTATTCTATATGTTCATTTATTCTCAGAGGTATATGTAATAATTCATTTTCAAGAGGTGGTATTAGAAAGAGAAATGATGTGGTTACTCATGTAACAACCTAATTTCGTTAGAACAGTGGTTTTAAAACCAAAAAATCGAGGTCAAAGAATTATTTTAATATTAGTTTTTGTGTAATAGCATGACTACATGAGTGCATGAAAATTTTGGTGAATTAATTTTAGCGATTGCATGCTTAATTTGGAGAAAGGACTAAATCGCATAAAAGGCGAAAGTTTTGTCTTAATAGCTAAAGGTGTTAAATAGCTATGGAACATTAAATTAGAGGCCCTTATTGAATAAATAGGCCTATAATTAAGTGATGGCTAGTCATGGAGACAAGAAATTAAAAAGTCAAAATTTGGTGGTATTAGATGGCTTAATAGGTAATAAAATAAAACAAAAAGAAAGGGGTTGTCATATTTTTCATTTCCTTGTCCATACCACTTAAAATATCAGCAAAAATGGGGGATTTTGAAGCTAGAAAACTCAGCCACATAGTTCCCTTGCAAGTAAGTGATATAGATGGTTATTTTTTTATAAACTTTGTACTTTTAGTACCCTTGTAGCATAAGCTAACTAATGGGGGGACTATTTTGCAAAATGATTGAGAGTATAGGGTGTTACCATGAGAAATTTCATTTTTTTTGCTAAATTCTCATGGAAGAAAATGAGTCATGGTTGTTAAATAAACAACTTTTATGAAAGGATTTTCTTGAAAATCACCTAAAAAGAACCTTCTTGTAATGGTTGTGAAATAGGTGAAAAATGTGTAAAATAATTGAAATTTTGGGCTGCTATAAGTATAAAAAGAATTTGTCTACGCTTGGTTAGTGAGAAAATCTGATGAAAATCGATTTACGAGCTTAGGGGTAAAATTATAATTTTGTGAAAGTCTAGGGGAAAAACAGTCATTTTTTCAAAATATGAATTATGGAATTTAATGGTTAATGTGATGATTAAATGAGTGAATTTTATCATTTTAGATCAAGAAATATGAAATCCGGACCTAGACTAGGGGAAACCCAAGCTAGCGGACTAAATCACACTAGTCGCCCATAACCGAGGTAAGTTGTACGTAAATAATACAACTCTATTGCTACTATGTCTTAAATATTGATATTGCCTAAAATGAATGTGATTGTGAATATGCATGTCGAGAATTGATGGGGTAAATTCCCTTGTTGAACCGTAGGAATAGATCAGATATTCGTGCCATGACGATTGGGTATTACGAGAGCTAGAGTAAGACCATGTCTGGGACATGGCATCGGCGTCGATACATGTCAGTGTAGGACCATGTCTGGGACATGGCATTGGCACCAATAGATGAGAGCTAGTGTAAGACCATGTCTAGGACATGGCATCTGCCTCGACATGTGAGCCAGTGTAGGGCCATGTCTGGGACATGGCATCGGCTTGATATGTGTTAGTGTAAGACCATGTCTGGGACATGGCATCGGCACCGATAGATGAGAGCCAGTGTAAGACCATGTCTAGGACATGGCATTAGCCTCGATGTATGAGAGTCAATGTAAGACCATGTCTAGGACATGGTATCGACTTGATGTGTGAGCCAGTATAAGACCATGTCTGGGACATGGCATCGGTGTCTTGCCATATGTTTGAGGCTCATTGAATATCCTTTAATATTCCAAATGGTTCAACGGGAAGTTCACAGTTTATGTTAAAACTAGAGTGGTTATGACCATGTTGTGAGTGGTACAGGTACCTATATGAAATTCATGAGATGCGAGCTCAATTTATGTTGTGTGATTAGTAGGGGATGAAAATGAGTAAGTTGTGCTTATAACCATTTCTGTATTATGCACAAATTATGTTATGTTGTGAGCAAGTTATCGCATGGTAAATTTGTTGTTAATTATTTACATGCAACTTACTAAGCTTTATGCTTACTCCTTTTCTTTTCCATTTTCTTATAGTGCCGCCTAATTAGCTCGAGGATCAAAGGACTTCGGAGGCATTGATCACACTATCAATAGAAGCACTTGGTATTGCTTGTTTTATCATTTGAGTAATGGCATGAATAGGGACTTAGTCTTTTTGTGTTTTGTGTCATTGTTAAATTTGGCCAAATGTGTTGGCTTGATATGAAACAAGTCATTTTGTATAAGGCAATGAATGATGGCTAATATTGAAATATTGATATATGCATATGATGAGGTCTTTCATGAATGTGCAATTTTGTATGGTGAGACATGTGGTGTGTTAATGCATGAATGGATAAGTGCATGATTGGGTTGTTTAAGTATGCGATAAGTGTTGCTTGTGCATGAAGTGTAATGGCCTTGATGTGTGGCTAAATTAGTCATGTGATTGTGTGTGAATTGGTTTTGCTTGGTGAGGTTTAGTTTGGTGCAAGTAAGGGTGGCAATAAGGCTCAGTAAATAGCCTTATATTGTCCACACGGGTAGACACACGAGCATGTGTCTAGGTCGTGTGTGACACATGGTCCACCCTATGGGCGTGTGGTCAAGCTATGTGTCCCCTGCACCTTAGGTTGGCTAAGTCAGAATGCCCAGTAGTAACCACACGGGTTGAGACATGGCCATATGTTTTAACCATGTGTAAGACACGACCATAGGATATGGGCATGTGCATGTGCTGATGCCGTGTGAAGTCTGCACCTTACATGTGGAATTTAAAATCACCACACAACCTAGCATACGGTTGTGTGCCTTGGCCGTGTGACCCTTAAGAGTTGATGATGTCAGAAACAAAATACCAAGGTTTTTGTACACGGGCTGAGACACGGGCATGTCATGCCGTGTGGGGGGCACAGGCGTGTGCCAAGCCGTGTGAAAACCCCTGTAAGTTTGATGTGAAAAATAAATCCACATGGGTAAGGGACACGAGCGTGTCTCTTTATGCCTAGGTCATGTGAGTTACACTGGCCTTCAACATGGCTATGTTATGAGAACACACGGGCATGTCACCTTTCCACACGTGCGTGTGGCCTATTTTTATTGGAGTTTTTCTAATGTTTAAGATAGTACTCGATTCAATCCCGAATATCCTAAAGTGTGTTTTGGGCCTCGTAGGCTCATATTAGGGACTTCAAGATAAAGTCGAAAAGATTTAATTTTGAGTGAACTTTCAAGATCTAAAAATGTATGTATGCATGTGTTAGTTAGGTAACGCCTCGTACCCTGTCCTAGTGTTGGATACGGGTAAGGGGTGTAACAATTCAACAGTCAAAGGCTAGAACTCCAGCTAGAGCTTATGTTGTGCGGACTCGTGAAGATGGTGATGCAAATGATGTTGTGATAGGTATATTTTTATTACACTCAGAACCTATTTATGCTTTAATAGATTCGGGATCTTTACATTCATATGTTAATTCTAAATTGGTTGAGTCGGGAAGTTTAAAATCTAAGATGTCTAGAGTATCGATAGTGGTGTCTAGTCTATTGGGACAATCTGTGTTAGTGGATCAGGTGTGTTGGAGATGGCCATTGAAGATACATAATATAATCTTCCCAGTTGATTTGTTTATAATGGCGGCAATTTTGATATAATTTTGGGTATCGATTGGCTTACTGAGTACAGGGTAATTTTAGACTGCTGCAGAAAGAAGTTTGTTGTTTAGAGTGAAAATAGTGATAAGATTAAGGTAAATGGTATTCGAACAACTAGTTCAACTCGTATTATTTCAGCAATTCGAGTTAATAAACTTCTTAATTAGGGTTGTGAAGCTTTTTTAGCTTATGTTATCAATTCAGATTCTATTGAAAGCAAAGGCAGTAAAATTCAAGCTGTTTGTGAATTTCCTGATGTATTTCTTGAAGAATTATCGGGATCACCACCAGATCAGGAGGTTGAATTTGCAATTGAAGTATATCTTGGTACAGCTCTGGTGTCAATACCCCCTTATTGTATGCCACCTATAGAGTTAAAAGAATTAAAAGTGCAACCACAATACTTATTGGATCGTGGTTTTATACGACCTAGTAGATCGCCTTGGGAAGCTCCAGTACTTTTTGTTAAAAAGAAAGATGGCTCGATACGGCTTTGCATTAAGTATCGGGTTGGGAATGTTATTTACCTTTGGCCAAATTTGTATATAGTAATAGTTTCTAGTCAAGTATTCGAATGGCTCCGTATGAGGCTTTATATGGTCATAAATGTCGATCACCTTTGTTGGATGGAATTGAACGAAAGAAAAATGATTGGGCCAAAATTAATTCAAGAAATGGAAGATACTGTTAAGAAGATTTGAGAAAGAAAAATATTCACATGACTAGTTTGAATCTAAACGAAACACAACTTACGGAAAGCACGATATCGCATAATAGAGTAGCACCCAAATTCGATAGAGAGTAATATAGGATAGAGTCGGCACAGCAGGGGTCACAGAAGGAGAGAAAACTTGAAACGAATGCCTTAGTAAGGGTCAAACACGAATTGAAAGGGATCATGGAAAATGAATAGCAATACTAGTACCAACGAGTGTAGGATGGTCAATTGAGGTTTGAGGAAACCGATAGCCAAAGCCAATATTGGGAAATGATTTGGCTATAGAACAAGAACAAAACCAACTTACAAATTCGGCATAAGGGAAGGGTTCGAGGAAGAAGAAGAGGAGAAAAGAAAACAACAAAATGGAGAGGGAAAAACAAAATGCTATTCCGCAGATGAGAAAACAGTCTCCAGAAAAATTGTTAGAGAACAAAATAAAAGGAAAGACTAAAGTAGAAATTTTGAGTACAAAGGTAATTCAAATTTGGTTCAAATACTAAACAAATCCCTAAAATTCTCCACAATATCCTCCAAAAATTCAGCCATAAGACCCCATACCCTTCAAACACTCCAACCGCCCACAAGCATCAGAATTCTACTGCACTTAAATATTTACATGGCACCAAGGAAAATAAAACACTCCTCTACATCGCCAAGACTCAAACCCAAGACCTTCAGCACACTTAACACTCCACTTAACCACTAGACCAGTAGGACCATTTTGTCATGTTTTTCCAATATTTAATTATAAGCTTACTGGCCAAAGACAAGGGTTTACTCACAGAAAAACAAAAATTTTGCCCAAGCTAAGGCTTGAACCCAAGACCTCACACACACTCCTAGAACACTTAACCACTGAAGCAGATACACATTTGTGTTACAACATATGAAAATAAATATATAAGGGATTTTTGAGGAGTTACTAGTCTACCCTCTAAAAGAAAATTTTGGCTTCAAAATTTTTACTTGATCAGAATAGATGAGGATAATGCTATCACATTGCATGCTCAGGCTCCCACGTGGCCTCCTCAGAGCTACGATTACGCCATAGAACCTTAACTAGTGGAATAGAGTTTTTTCTTAGAACTTTTACATCACGATCCAATATCTGTACTAGCTTCTCCTTGAAGGTCAGATCAGACCCAACCTCTATCTTCTCAACTGGAATAATATGTGTAGGATTAGAGCAGTAGCGCCTCAACATCGAGATGTGAAAAACATCATGAATCCGTTCCAACTTTGGAGGTAGCTCTAACTAGTAGGCAACTGGTCCCACTCATCTCAGTATGTGATAAGGCCTAATGAATCTAGGGCTCAATTTGCCCTTACGACCAAACCTCTGTATCTTCTTCCATGGTGAGAGCTTGAGAAACACGAAGTCCATAACAAAATACTCTATCTCTCGATGCTTCAGATCTGCATACGACTTCTGTCTATCAAATGCCTCTTTCAGTCAATCTCGAATCAACCTAACCTTATTCTCGGTATCAGAAACCAGTTTAGGACCCAGAACACAATGCTCACCAAACTCAGTCCAACACAAAGGAGTGTGACACTTATGCCAATATAGTGCCTCGTAAGGTGTCATTTGTATGCTAGACTAGTAACTATTGTTGTAAGCGAACTTTGCCAACGGCAAATATTCTTCCCAACTACCTCAGAAGTCTATTACACAACCTCTTAACATATCTTTCAGTATCTGAATCACCCTGTCAGATTGACCACCTGTCTGAGGATGGAACGCAGTAGTGAAGCCTAACCTTGTACCCAACGCCTCATGTAGTTTTCCCTAGAAACAAGATGTGAAACGAGGATCCCTATCTGATATTATTGAAACTGATACCCCATGCAGTCTCACTATCTTAGACACATACAGCTTAGCTAGCTTCTGTAGCGAATAACAATACGAACAGGTAAGAAGTGGGCAAACTTGGTCAACCAATCCACGATGACCCACACTGAATCTTTCTTAGTAGGCGTTAAGGGCAACCCACTAACGAAGTCCATAGTCACTCTCTCCCACTTCCAGAGTGGAATCTTAACTGGCTATAGTAGACCCGAGGGTAGCTGATGCTCAACCTTAACCTGTTGGCACGTCAGACATTTAATCACAAAGTTAGTAACTTCACGCTTAGGACTTGGCCACCAGTATAGCTCACGAATGTCCCAGTACATCTTATTTTGACCAGGATGCATTACATAAGGGCTACTATGTGCCACTCTCAATATGGACTGCCTCAAATTAGTATCCTTTGAAACACAAATTCTTCCACAAAAATAGAGTACCCCTTTACTATTCAGTCCAAAATTGATGTGTTACCACTCTCAACCTGTAGAAATCGAAGAGCCAGTGACTCATCCTCCAACTGGTCACCCTTAATCTGCTCGATCCATATTGGTTTAACCTAGAGATCAGCCAACAGACTACCATCATCAAATAAACTGAGACGAGCAAACATCGCACTCAAATTAGTTATAGCCCTACGGCTCAGGGCATCAGCCACCACATTGGCCTTACCAGAATGGTATTCAATCGTACAGTCGTAATCCTTTAGTAGCTTAATCTTTCTACGCTGCCTAAGGTTCAGCTCCTTCTAAGTGAGGAGATATTTGAGACTCTTGTGATCAGTGTAAATGATACACTTCTCACCATAAAAGTAATGTCTCCAAATTTTTAGTGTGAAAACCACCGCGGCCAACTCCAAGTCATGCGTCAGATAGTTTGCCTCATGAGTCTTAAGCTAACAAGACGCGTACTGTGACAACCCTAGTTTGACCCTAGTCGGGAAGTGGTTTCGGGACCGCTAAAACGAGTCGCAGAAATAGTTGAATATAATATTTTATGTCTAAAAGGAGCTTCTGTCTTTTCAAAGATTGATTTGAGATCAGGTTACTATCAGTTGAAAGTGAAAGAAAGTGATGTACCGAAGACAACATTTCAAACGTGGAATGGTCATTATGAATTTTTAGTAATGCCTTTTGGATTGGCAAATGCTCTGGAAGCATTTATGAATCTTATGAATCAAATTTTCCAATCGTATCTGGATCAGTCTGTGGTAGTTTTCATTGATGATATTTTGGTCTATTCAAAATTTGAATTTGAGCATGAACAACATCTTTGAATTGTTTTACAAGTATTACAGGAGAAGTAGTTGTACGGGAAGCTAAGTGTGAATTCTGGTTATCAAAGGTTGTATTCTGGGGTCATGTTGTTTCGACAGATGAAATTAGAGTTGATCCAAAAGAGATTAAAGCAATTATTTAGTGGAAAGTACCGAGAAATGTGTAAGTGGTTCATAGTTTCCTTGTGATAAACGCTAATTTATACATGTTTTTACCTCATGCTTAGCCTATATTTTGGATAAATTATCATTAAATTTGTGAGAATTTATGCTTTTAACCCTTCTATTTCATAGCATAGGGAAGAGAAAAGAACGAAAAATGAGCTGAAAACGAAGAAAATGGCCAAAGTGTGAAAACAACATGGCCCAAGGATTCACCACACGACCGTGGCACACGGCAGTGCCACATAAGGTCCAACACGGCCCAACCCCGACAAGCACGGCCTGACCACACGGCCATGCCTCCATCAATAGTCTCACACACGGCCTCCTGTCGATCCACACGGGCGTGGCACACGGGCATGTCCCTATCGTGAGGAAGTGCAATTTCAGTCGATTTGGATATTTACAGGCTAAGAAAGGCATTCCAAAGCTCTATATAAAGGCCCTAGGAAGTAACTCTAAGGGTGTGCCTTTTCTCCCACAAGAGAGTGCCATATTTCTACCAACACAGAGAGTGAAAGCAAGGAATTACTCCAAGGGAAGCCGATTGGTTCATCCCAAAAGCCAAATTTTACATCAAGACAAATGATCTCCCTTCAATCCTTCAGGGGTTTTTGGGTTCTTTATATTTTGTTATTTTTATTCTTCTGAGATGTTTTCTTTATTAAATATGAACTAAATCCCCCAAATACTTGAGGGGGATGAAAGCTAAGATAGATCTTGTTATTATTTTATCTTGAGTTATATGATAAATACTTGAATTGTTCTTAATTATGTGCTCTTAATTCTTGTTTTAAGAATCCTACGTATTAATTCAAGTATTGATGTGCTTATTCAGAGGAGCAAAAGTCCCTGTTTAAGAGTAGATCTAACATAATTAAGCGGAGTTGCATGCAACCCTAGACATAGGGTGACATAAATCTGTCGAATTAGGGTCAAACCTAATAAGGGGATCCATAGATTGAGTTAATGCAAGACTAGGGGTTTTAACTAGAAAGAGATTTCAGTTAATCAACCTAGGATTAGTTGTTCTGATCCTCGACAGAGGTATTAACATAAGTTAGAGATCTCTACGGATCAAGTCAAGTGAATAAATCATCTAGCTCAAGAATTGATAACAAGTGAAGTCTAGGTGGATTCTCCCTTGAGTATTGCCCAAATCAATCAGTTTTTCCTAAAGAGTTTTTCCCCAATTTACTTTTTGTGCATTCATAGTTTAGTTTTAGAATTAGTTTAGTTTCATAAAAACCCCTTTTATTTCTAGGTTAAATAATAGAAAGGAAGTTAGTACTAGTACTTTTGGTTCCCTTGGGTACGATATCTCGGTCTTGCCACTAAGCTATACTACTGTTCGATAGGTGCGCTTGCCTTAAAGTCGTAATAATAGTTAGTTTTGGTGCAATCATTATTATAAATTTTATTACTTCATATCATGCATATCAAGTTTTTGGCGCCGTTGCCGGGGAACTGAAATATTAAGAACGCTCGATTTCTATTACTTTAGCCATATTTATCTTTATTTATTTTCATCTTATTTTTTTTATTTTTATTTTACCGAAATTTTCTTTTCCTCTAGGTATCTCTAGTTTATGACTAGAAGAAACCCAGAAGGACCACTGCTATTCGACGAAGACTTGGAAGCGACAGTTCACAGAACTCGTAGAGAGATCAAAAGAAGCCTACATTATCCCGAACAAGGACAAGAACAAGAGCCAGAACCTATGGAAGAGATGGAAGCAAATCAGGACAATCTACCACCTCCCGCGATAGCCGCGCAACCAGTGAACCAAGATAATGCTCCTCGTACTATGTATGATTATGCTAAACCTAGTTTGGCTAGTGCTCAATCTAGTATTCTTAGACCTGCTATTGCTACAAATAATTTTGAATTAAAACCTAACACTATTCAGATGATTTAGCAATTTGTGCAGTTTGATGGTTTACAGGATGAAGATCTGAACTCACATTTAGCCAACTTTTTGGAACTTTGTGATACTTTTAAAATTAATAGCGTTTCTAATGATGCCATTCGTCTAAGGCTATTTCCATTCTCTTTGAGAAATAAAGCCAACAGTGGTTAAATTCTTTACCACGAGCCTTAATCACTACATGGGAACAGATGACAGAAAAATTTTTACTTAAATATTTTCCTCCAGCTAAAACAGTTAAATTACGAAACGATATCTCTTCTTTTGTGCAGATGGATTTAGAGACACTTTATGATGCCTGGGAGAGATACAAAGATCTATTGAAAAGGTGCCCTCACCATGGGTTACCTCTGTGGTTACAAGTTCAAACCTTTCACAACGGTTTGAATCCATCAACAAGGCAAATGATCGATGCAGCCGCAGGAGGAACAATCAACAATAAAACACCTAATAAACGCTAAATTATACATATTTTTACCTCATGTTTAGCCTATATTTTGGATGAATTATTATCAATTTTGTGAGAATTGGTGCTCTTAACCTTTCTTTTAAGTATCTTATACTCAGAAGAGTATAGGGAAGAGAAAAGAATAGAAAATGGACCGAAAATGAGGAAAATGGGCCAAAAATGACATAACACACGGCCCAAAGAGTCGCCACACGGCCCTGCCACATGAAGATCACACGGTCCAGCCCTTGACAAGCATGGCCAGGCCACACGGCTGTGCCCCCACTGATAGTTCCACATGGCCTTTGTCGAACTCACATGAGTGTGGCACACGGGCGTGTTCTAGTCGTGAGGAAGGGGAATTTCACTCGAATTGGGATGCTTAGAGGCTAAGAAAGACCCCTCAGAAGGCTCTATATAAAGACCCCATGAGGCAATAGGCAAAAGACACTTTTTACACCTTTAGATACAGAATATTTAGATTTCTTCTCGTCTTTCTGCCACACAGAGGGTAGAAGCAAGGGATTACTCCAGAGGAGAAGCCGACTGATTCCTCTCAGAAGCTGGAATTCTGTAGCAACATAGAGGATCTCCCTAAATTCCTTCAGGGGTTTTTGGTTTCTTTTATGTTTTGCTATTTTATATCTTCTAAGATGTTTTCTTTATTTATTATGAACTAAATCCCTCAAATACTTGAGGGGGATGAAACCTAAGACAGATCTTGTTATTTATTTTTGATTTATTTGATAAATACTTGAATTGTTCTTAATTATGTGTTCTTCATTCTTGATTTAATAATCCTAGGCATTACTTCAAGAATTAGATGTGCTTAGAGCAGAGGAGCAAAAGTCCCAGTGATAAGAGTAGATCTACCATAATTAAGCAGAGTTGCATGCAGCCCTAGACATAGGGCGACATAAATCTGCCGGATTAGGGTCAAACCTAATATGGGGAGCCATAGATCGAATTAATGCAACCTAGGGAGTTAATTAATAAAGGAACTTTAATTAACAACTTAGGCCTAGTTGCTCTACGCCTCGACGGAGGGTTTAGCATAGGTTAGGGATCTCTACGGATCAAGTCAAGTAAATAAATCATATAGTTCAAGGAAACAATAACAAGTGACATCTAGGTGGATTCTCCCTTGAGTATTGTCCATATCAATCAGCTTTTCCCCAAAAGTTTTCCCAGTTTACTCTTTGTGCTTTCTTAGTTTAGTTTAGAATTAGTTTAAACAAACCCTCTTTTATTCTTAGGCTAGATAATAGAAAGGAAGTAAGTAATAGTACTTTTGGTTCCCTTGGGTACGATAACTCGGTCTTGCCACTAAACTATACTACTGTTCGACAGGTGCGCTTGCCTTTAAGGACGTGATATTAGTTAGTTTTGGTGTGATCAGTCTTATAAATTTTATTACTTAATATCGCGAGTTGTTATCAACACCCGAAGCAGCTTATGAGTTTATAGAAGAAATGTCATTGAATAACTATCAGTGGCAAGTCATGAGGACAAAGCCAACAAAAGCTGCAAGAGTTTACAATATTGATGCTATCACCATGCTTACTAATCAGGTAGAGCTTTTAAATAAAAAGTTTGATAATTTTGTTAATTCTACGCAGGCACACCCAGTATTGCAGTGTGACACAACTCAAGGAAATATGTTCAATTCAGATTACTCCTCTTATGGACATGGCATGGAAACCGAGCAAGCCAACTATGCCGGTAATAATTCTAGACCCCAAAATAACCCTTATAGTAACACCTACAATGTAGGTTGGCAGAATCACCCCAATTTTTCATGGGGAGGACAAAGAAATCAAAGACAACCACCTCCTCCGAGATTTCAACAGCCACCACCACAACAGGAGAAAAAGCCGAACCTTGAAGAGATGTTCACCAAATTTATGGCCATGTCAGAAACCAGTTTCTAAAATATCGAAACGGCACTAAAAAATTAGCAAGCATCAATTCAAGGGCTCAAAAATCAGATTGGTCAACTTGCCAAATTAATATCAGAAAGACCACAAGGTGGACTACCAAGTAACACTGAGCCAAATCCCAGAGAACATGTCAAAGCAATTAATCTAAGAGATGGGAAAGTACTGGCAGAATTAGAAAAGAAGCCTGTTCAAGAATCCACAAAAGACAAAGTGGCAGAAGAGGAATCCAAGGAAAGTACTCCACCAACACTTAAGGAGTATCAACCACCTATACCATATCCGGCAAAGTTGAAGAAAGACTGCACAGATGCTCAATTTGGTAAATTTCTTGAACTTTTTAAACAATTACATATTAACTTACCTTTTGTTGAAGTGATTTCCCAGATGCCAAAGTATGCAAAGTTTCTTAAAGAACTACTCACAAATAAAAGGAAGTTGGAAGAATTAGCCACAGTGGAACTCAACAAAGAATGCTCAGCTTTTCTCCAAAATAAGCTGCTGGCCAAACTAAAAGATCTATGGAGTTTTACTATTCCTTACTTAATTGGTAGTTTAATCATTGATAAAGCTTTAGCTGATTTAGGTACTAGTATTAATCTAACGCCCTACAAAATGTTCAAGCAATTAGTTCTAGGGGAACCAAAACCCACTAGGATGAGTATTCAATTAGCTGATAGATCTATTAAATACCTTAGGGGAATTATTGAAGACGTGCTGGTAAAGGTAGATAAATTTATATTCCCAGTTGATTTTGTTGTGCTTGATATGGATGAGGATATTGAGGTGTCTTTAATTTTGGGACACCCATTTTTAGCTACTACTAGAGCCATTATCGACGTAGGGGATGGTAAATTAGTGCTTAGAGTTGGTGAAGAAGAAGTCGTCTTTAAAATCTATGATGCTATGAGATTTTCTAGAGAACAGGATGACTCCTGTTATTTTATTGATGTTATTAATTATTTTGTTCAAGACAA
The DNA here is from genome assembly GCA_020496765.1 of Gossypium stocksii. Lineage (NCBI taxonomy): Eukaryota > Viridiplantae > Streptophyta > Magnoliopsida > Malvales > Malvaceae > Gossypium > Gossypium stocksii. The sequence goes on from CM035622.1 coordinate 68,674,516, forward strand.
ATTTCAGGAAATTTCTCTCACAGACACATTGGAACTGTGTCTTGTTCAAGGTGGGGGAAAGATGAAGCCACCACTAAAGTTAGAGAAGTAATGAAGGAGTTAAACTTTAATGAACTTGTCATGAGGCACATAAGTTATGAAAGTATTAAGATGAATGACAAACTGAGGCAAAAACCTTCGATTGATGAACCTCCTAACTTGGTATTAAAATAGTTGCCTGACCATTTAGATATGCGTTTTTAGGAGATGATTCGACATTATTAGTAATTATCACATCAGACTTAAGTACTGAAAAGAAAAAGGAATTACTTCAAGTATTAAGGGAACACAAGAAGGCTATAGCTTGGAAGATTTCTGACATTAAAGGAATTAGCCCTTCTTTTTGCACCCACAAAATTCTAATAGAAGATGAATATAAGCCATCGGTGCAAGCTCAGAGACGATTGAATCCCAACATGAAAGAAGTCGTAAAAGCCGAGGTAATTAAACTTCTAGATGCAGGCATTATTTATCCTATTTCTGACAGTTCTTGGGTAAGTCCTGTGCAGGTTGTTCCTAAAAAGGGAGGCATGACCATGGTATCTAGTGACAAAAAGGAATCAATACCTACAAGAACAGTCACTGGATGGAGAGTTTGCATTGATTATAGAAAGCTGAATGATGCAACTCGAAAAGATCATTTTCCCTTACCTTTCATCGATAAGATGTTGGAAAGATTATCAGTAAGTATTATTGTTTCCTAGATCGCCTCTCTAGTTACTTCCAAATCTCGATAGCTCCAGAAGACCAGGAGAAGACGACATTCACATGCCCATACAGTACGTTTGCTTATCGTAGAATGCCTTTTGGATTATGTAATGCTCCTGCTACTTTTCAGCGATGCATGCTAGCTATCTTTGACGAGTTCGTGGAAGACATCATGGAAGTATTTATGGATGAATTTTCAGTTTTCGGTAATTCTTTCCAACATTGTCTTAATAATTTAAAACGCGTTCTGATAAGATGTGAAGAGATGAATTTAATGCTTAATTGGGAAAAATGCCACTTTATGGTTCAAGAAGGTATTGTCCTAGGACATAAAATTTCTAGTAAAGGGATAGAGGTAGACAAAGCAAAAATTGAGATTATTGAAAAATTACCTCCCCCTAATTCAATTAAGGCTATAAGAAGCTTTTTAGGACATGCTGGTTTTTATCACAGATTTATTAAAGATTTTTCTAAAATAGCTAAGCCTTTGATGAAATTACTAGAAAAAGATGTTCTTTTCAACTTTGACCAAGAATGTTTAGAATCTTTTAACACTCTCAAGGAAAGTTAGTCAATGCCCTGATTATGATTTCACCTGATTGGAATCTGCCTTTCGAACTAATGTACGATGCGAGTGATTTTGCAGTAGGTGCAGTTTTGGGACAGCGAAGAGACAAGCACTTTCAACCAATCTACTATGCTAGCAGAACTCTGACAGCCACACAAGCAAATTATACGACCACCGAAAAAGAATTGCTAGCTATTATTTTTGTATTTGATAAATTCAGATCTTACTTAATATTGTCAAAAGTCATCGTTTATACTGATCATTCTGCTCTTTGTTATCTTCTAACTAAAACTGATGCAAAACCACGATTGATAAGATGGATTCCATTGTTACAGGAATTCGACTTAGAAATAAAAGAGAAGAAATGAGCTGAAAATTTGGCAGCAGATCACCTGTCAAGATTGGAAGATCCGTACCCCAAGGACCTCGATAAAATAAATGACTTATTTCCTGAAGAACAACTCCTAGCCTTAGCATACGCAGCAGTTCCTTGGTTTGCTGATTTTACAAATTATTTAGCAGCTAACATAACCCCAAAAGGGTTGACCCACCAGCAAAAGAAGCGATTCTTCGCTAATGTGAAAAACTACTTCTGGGAAGATCCTTTTCTTTTTCGTATTTGTGCAGATCAGGTTATTCGAAGATGTGTTGCTGAAACAGAAGCATAGCAAATTTTAGATCACTGCCATTCGAGACCAATAGAAGGACACCATAGTGGAGCTAGAACTGCCCACAAAGTACTCGAATCAGGTTTTTACTGGCCTACAATTTTCAGAGATGCGAACAGGTATGTGACCTCTTGTGATACATGCCAGAGAACAGGTAATATCTCTCAACATAATGAAATGCCTCAGAACTATATACTCTCACGTGAAATATTTGATGTATGGGGTATTGATTTCATGGGTCCATTCCCTACTTTATTTGGGAATAAGTACATACTAGTAGCAGTAGATTATATGTCCAAATGGGTGGAAGCCGAAGCCTTACCTACTAATGATGCTAGAATGGTAGTACACTTTTTGAAGAAACTTTTCTCTCGATTTGGAACACCTAGGATAATTATTAGTGTAGGGGAACTCATTTTTGCAATGCTCAATTTGAAAAAGTTTTAAAGAGATATGGAGTACACAACAGAACAGCTACCCCTTATCACCCGCAAACTAGTGGTCAAGTCGAAGTAACAAATAGGGAATTAAAACGCATCTTAGAGAAAATGATAGAAAGAAATAGAAAAGATTGGTCAAGAAAAGTAGACGATGCTCTATGGGCTTATAGAACCGCTTTTAAAACACCCATAGGAACATCTCCTTATAAACTTGTCTATGGAAAAACCTGTCATTTGCCATTTGAACTTGAACATAAAGCATTTTGGGCTATTAAATTTTTAAATCTTGATTTTATGCTCGCAGGTGAGAAAAGACTAATGCAGTTAAATGAGCTAGATGAATGGTGTTACAATGCCTATGAGAGCTCACGACTGTAACGCCCCGAAATTGGGCCTAGAAGAATGGGCCGTGTAGGCCCAATGGGCTTGTGGGCCCACACGGGTCATTGTTGTAGGACTTATGAGAATTAGCGGTTCGACTGTGTCGTACATGTGGCTGTAGGAAAATCTGACTTGGCGGGCCATGCGGGCACGTTGGCCCCACTTGGGTTGTGTAATGGGCCCCTGGCCCATATTCACTGAATGACGTGTTGGTGTGATGGGTGAGAGGTTTGGGAGTGTTGGAGAAGTCTTGGGTTCAAACTTGGGCCTTAGCAAAAATTGATGTTTTTCTCTTATGGGAGCTTGGACGTTAGTGGGTAGGCTTTAAGAATTTTTTTGGTGACAGCATGACACAAAAAGGAGTGTGGTGTAGTGGCAAAGTGGCGCTACTTAGGGGACAAGGAAGTAAGGGGGTCCAAGGTTCAAGTCTTGGCTCTTGCAATTTATTTTGGTTTTTCTTTTAAATAAATCTGGAAGCGAGTAGGCGGGCTTTAAAGATAAATGTGTTAAACTTATGACACAAAGGAGCTTGTGTCCGAGTGGTGGTGCCTTGACATGACTAATCGAGAGGTCTATGGTTCGAATCCCTTTGCTTGCAAAGGTTGATTATTTTGCTAATACTTTAGTTTTTGAAGATTGATGGAGGATCCCACATCGGGAAGCTAGCATGGGAGTAGGCGAGAAGCTGGCTGTAAATAGAGCGATCCATGAGGAGAGTAGGCATGCCTTTCTTGGCTTAGCCCTTTCACGTTGAAGCGTGTTCGTTGGGGTTAGGCATTGGATCATTCGTTGATCTATATGCCATTGGGTCATAGTGATGGTGACCGTAGTTGATCGACACCCCCGGAAAGTCAAGGGTGCGATTATTGTTGGCTTCTGGGCATAGTAGCGTTCAGAGGGTGGATTAGCTTTAGATGCCTATCAGGTGTGTATTTCTCACTACTCTAGCGGTAGGACGGCTACTTCGGCCTGCGATGGGCCGAAGGGGCCATGTGGGCCCAATGGGCCTACGGGGCCATTTGGACAAGTTGTTTAATTGTATAGTAAATATTGGACTAGACTAGGTGAATAGCATATCTGCAGCTAAATTTGGGCTAAAAGGGCCACACGAGCATGTGGGCCCATTTGGGCCGAGAATGGGCCCTAAGCCCATTTGCATTGTTATCTCTGTTTAGAATGCTTTAGTTTACCGAATTACCAAAATACCTTCGACTTGTAAAATTACTATTTTACCCCTGATTTGTAAAATTACTATTTTACTCCTGATTTGTAAAATTACCATTTTACCCCTGATTTGTAAAATTATCATTTTACCCCTGATTTGTAAAATTACCATTTTACCCCTGATTTGTAAAATTACCATTTTACCCCTGATTTGTAAAATTACCATTTTACCCCTGATTTGTAAAATTACCATTTTATCCCTGATTTGTAAAATTACCATTTTACCCTTGATTTGTAAAATTACCATTTTACCCATGATTTGTAAAATTACCATTTTACCCATGATTTGTAAAATTATCGTTTTACCCTTGATATGTAAAATTACTGTTTTACCCTTGATTTGTGAAATTACTGAAATGCCCCTTTAGGGTAGAATTACTGAAATACCCCTGTAGAGTAGAATTACCGAAATTCTCTTATAGGGTAAAATTACCATTTTGCCCCTAGGGTGTTAAATGACTGTTTTGCCCTTGTGGGCAAGTGACTGACTTGGACTGTGTGTTTGTTGGATTTGATTGTGAATATATGTTGGTGATATGAATGACTTGACTGTGATTGTTTGATTCAAATATGGGCATGACATTCTGTATACATGACATGTTGCATGGGATTTGGGAAGTATTGATGGAGGAAGCATTCTGGTGGCCTCGCCACATATATCTGTTCTGGTGGCCTCGCCACATATATCTGTTCTGGTGGCTTCGCCACAATATCTGTATCTGGTGACTCTGTCACAATATCTGGTAGCCTTGCTGCAAATTCTGTGGTGTGTAGCGGATGGGTGGGTTGAGTAGTTTCCCCACATGGTGTGTTGGCTAGTACGGGTGGTGTGTAGCGGTTGGATGGGTTGAGTAGTCTCCCCACATATTTTGGGCTTTGCATTCATGCATTTTATCTGTACTGTTACTGTTATGGGCCTATGGGTCGTACTGCTATCTGAAAAGGGCTAAGGCCTAGTTTACTGTTATCTGAATAGGGCTTCAGCCCAGATATTACTGTGACTGGTTAGGGCTTAGGCCCAGTGGGTTTGAGCTAACTTGGGCTTCAGATGGGCTTCTTTGCACACTGATTCTAATTCTGATTCTGTTAATTGTTTCTGATTCTGTAAATTGATTCTGATTCTGATTCTGATTCTGTTAATTGATTCTGATTTTGATTCTGTTAATTGATTCTTATACCGACTCTGATTCTATTTCTGATTCTATTGTTGATTTTAATTCTGATTCTGATTCTAATTCTGTTAATTGTTTCTGATTCTGTAAATTGATTCTGATTCTGATTCTGATTCTGTTAATTGATTATGATTTTGATTCTGTTAATGATTCTGTTTCTAATTCTATTGTTGATTCTGATTCTGATTTTGATACTGATACTGATACTGACTCTGATTCTGATTCTGATACTGGTTCTGGTTCAGATAATGTCTCTGATTTTATAATGGGCTAAGGCCCAATTAATACTGAAACTGTGGTAGGGCAAACTTTTAAATTCTTTTACATGACTGACTGTTTGTATTTGTAGTAAGGGGATTACACACTGAGTTTTCGTAAACTCACCCCGTTTATTAACCTTTCAGGTAATCCCCAGCTTTAGACGGATCAGAGCTGCGAGGGACTCGGAGAAGGCCACACACACTGCTTATGTTTCTGTTTTGATTATTTACTCTCAAGTACTTTATTTTGGGTTTGGTTTGTAATAAGGCCTTTTATAATTTCTGGATTTTTATTTTAAGGTTTTTATTTACTTTGAATAATATCTACTAGAGGCGAATCGCGGTTTTCCAAAATGTTAACTGTTTTCGAACATTATGTCTTCCGCAACAAACTAAATTAAGCTTTCGCAACAAAAGAGGTTTTAAAGGTAATAATGTTTTTAAAAAAGGGGATTAACTTTTAGTTCACCATGTTTTGAAAGTAAACAAACGCAAGTTTTAGTTGGCAACAAGTTTTAAACAAGAAGGGTTTCAATGAAATCATGGTTTTTGAAAAACACTTCAATGTGACACACCAGACTTGGCCGTAGCGTCTAGGCCGAGTTTGAGGTGTTACAGCGACTATATAAGGAAGCCATGAAACAAAGCCATGACAAACGACTGAGACAACCTAAGCAGTTCAAAACCGATGATCTTGTCTTACTCTCCAACTCAAGGCTGAAACTATTTCCTGGAAAACTCAAGTCAAGATGGTCCATTCACTGTTCAAACTGTCTTTCCATACGGTACAGTTGAGGTAACTCACCCAAATCACGGTACTTTCAAGGTAAACGGCCATAGGCTTAAACATTACAGAGGTGAGAATTTTAAAGATAACAGGGAGGAGCTTCAGCTCCACGAAATCCCTTCATGATATATCCAGGTAGAGTCGAGCTTAGACTCTAAATAAGCACTTCTCGGGAGGCAACCCAAGCACTAACTTAGAAACTTTTCTTTTATTTTCATTTGAGTCAACTAACCCTTTTTGAAATGTAGAATTTTATGACCACACGGCCATGCCCATGGGCGTGTCTAAGGCCGTGTGGACACTCTAAGCTGACACATGGTCGTGCAATTTGGCCGTGTATAAACAGGGTAAAAATTTTCCAGAGACACGGGCTACGAAAAAGTGCTACGGCCGTGCGATGTGGCAGTGGCCAACACTGTTAATTGAAACACGGGCAGAAACAAGAATGACACCGCCGTGCGATACGGCCGTGTGACCCCAACACGGGCGTGTGACACGCCCGTACCTCAAGATCATGGTCAACACTGTCAAATCCAACACAGACGTGTGACCTATTACACGATCATGTGCGAAGTGAACACCTTAGGACACGTCCGTGTGACACGACCATGTGCCTCAACACACCCTCAGTACACGGGCGTGTGCTTTAAACCAGGCACGCCAAAATCCCCAAATTTCAAACAACACGGGCAAAACCTGAGCCACACGGGCCTGTGCCATGCCCGTGTGACCCAAAATCTATAAAAAGAAGCCACTATTCATCATCTTCTTCTATTTTAAACCCTAAATCCTCCCACCCAAACCCTACCCAAAACCTCCCTAGCGCCGCCGCTGGTATCCACAATGCCTCCACGATCGTGCTACCCACTCAATGACCGTGTTCCACCTTATTCCTCTCCCATTTGGTTCTATTTTCTCATTTTTCTTCAAATTCTTACTACTTATTTCTAGTTTTATTTTAATATCATGTTATATTTAGGCTTAGCATTATTTTAAGCATGTAATTAATTGATTTAGCATGAATAATATAGAATGTTATAGAGAACTTCATCATACCATTCACATTTGATTGCCACTTTTTCATATCTAAACTAACATGCATTTAGTATAAAATCATACCCATTCCTCTTAAAATTTAATATCATTTTAGGATGAATAGATTATACTATTTAGGTTAGTGAAATCCACATTTCATTTTGACAATATTTGGCACATTTCATTTTGTTAGTATAAATACTTATTATTATTTGGCATATTTTTATTTGTAATTTGATTTTTTTAGGACTAATGTATATCATTTTGTTTTTAGATACTATGTCTTCATCGCGCGGAAAGAAAGCTGCCATCCCCGCTTCAAAGAAACGGAAAGGGGCTCGGTGGTTCATCCTCAAGACCTACAGCTGAAAGTTAACACCCATTCATCACATTTCCACAGAACTCCCAAGAGGAGTTATTTCAAAATCTCTGAGCCCGTCCTCTAGGAGCCGGCCGATGTATCGACTAGAATGCCCTTGAGCAAATACACCTAGCAGACGAGGTCCGAGCATTGTTAATGACCGATCCATGGAAACAGCTTTTCAAGATCGTGGAACCCACATACTTGGAACTCACCCTTGAGTTCTGCTCCACATTCCATCTTCAGACCGTCATGAGCAGCTACGATGATCCAGGGACGGTCCAGTTCCGTTTAGGAGGTCTTGTACATCAGTTTAGTGTACTAGAGTTTGATACAGCTCTCGGCCTCTACATAGAGCAATTCATGGAGGAGAAGGACCTTTCTGCGCTCCACCGCGACATCCATCTATCACCATCTAGGTGTTGGGAGGCCCTAGTCCCTACATCGTCCACATATGACCCTAGTCGGACCAAGGCGACTACCCTTGCCCCATCCTTGAGGTATCTTCACGCCCTCCTCGCACAAACTTTGACAGGACGACATGAGAGCACGGGAGTTGTCAGCACACACGATGCCTACTTCCTATGGAGCATGGCGAACGCGCATACCATCGACCTCGCCTATTTCATCGCACTTGCCATCCAACATCAGGCAGAGAGGCATCGTAGGGGCATTATATCCGTGGGGCCGTACATCATGTGGTTGGCCCGCTACTTCGGGCTGCTCAATACCACAGCTCAGGTATCCTCATACACACTGATCGGCCTGATGTCCCCTCAGGGCATCCAGACCATGCTACATATGAGAATGATCCAGCGCAGACCAGGGGCCGACCCCCTATAGTATCGACTCATCTAAGGGGCCGAGGACTTAGAGGACATTACTAATGATGTCCCACCACCAGAGGAGCACCTCATCGAGCCACCATCCCCTCGCAGCCCAGTTCATGCGGTAGCTTCATACGCTGACATATCTGAACGCCTCTCACTATTCGAGCAGCAATGCTTTCAGCGCTTCGATCATATCGATGCCACACTTCAACAGATATGCCAGTACTTCCACATCACTTCACCACCGCCACCGCGTGACCCATCTGAGGATTAGAGATTTCTATTCCTCTTATCTTTATTTTTATCTTAATTTTTAATTTTATTCTTGATCTTTATTTTCACCTTCTCTTGAACTTTAAGTTTTCTTAGAATATTTAGATTTTTCTTTATCTTTACTTTGATCTTTTTGTTTAGTAAATATTTTAGTTTAGTTTTTACTTTTATTTTTATGTCGATTATTCTCTAACATGAAAATTACGCTTCACTAAAATGCCTAAACACTGATAAATGCCTTCGCAGTTTTAAAGGAGTTGTACAGCTCATATCCAAAATCTAACGGGACAGCCCTGCCACAACTGCCGGCTCTTCCAATTCCAACATCTATCTCATAAATTCATCCAAAATTCAGGGAGTTTCATGCCTTTCCCTATCTTATGATCTTGTGCTTCTATTGCTACTAATGTTATCTTTGTACATTGAGGGCAATGTACATCTTAAGTGTGGGGGGGAACTTACTTTTAGTCATTACATTTTCCTTGAAATCCTTGAAAACTTTTAACTTGTTGCATTGTTCTCAAGACCATCTTCAATCTCCTATTAAGATAAATTTCGATTAATTTATGATTTTTATTAATATGTTGAGAATTAAGACATAGGCGCTTGTACTTTGATTATTCAAACTTTAAAACACTAGGGAATCAAGCATGATAAGTTGAAATTATTGAGAATCTAATTTTTTTAATAAGTTATTTTCCCTAATTTTAAGTATTATCTTGAGATTTGAAATTCACATGATTGACATCAAAAGCCATAATTCTGGTGAGATTTTAAGCCTTTTGAGCATACATCCTTTCGTGCTCACCTTTATTGTTGCTTTGAGTGAGTCAATACTGATTTGTTATTTTAGAACTTGCTTTGACTATACATTTTGAGACCACACCATTGATCTGATACACTGAGATGATAAAGGCACTTAGGATTTAACCCACTCACTCCATAAAAGCCTACCTCCATAAATTGACCCCTAGTGGACCCCGTTGAGCCTAACAACCCATTCTTTGACTTACCTCTGATATTAACCTATAACCCATTTTTTGTTGAATTTCATTCAATTATTTTGATCCCTATTTTTGTCGAGATCTAAGTTGAAATTATTATCTAGCTTTATTCTCCCTTTCCCAGTTTGTAAAATTTGTAAATATTCAAGGTATTATATTTGAATTGTTCATAAAAAAAATATATATATATATACAGTTAATTCAGTTATAATTCATAGTTAACATTTTTGCATACTCCCAATTAACCCACTCACTCCATAAAAGCCTACCTCCATAAATTGACCCCTAGTGAACCCGGTTGAGCCTAACAATCCATTTTTTGACTCACCTCCAATATTAACCCATAACCTGTTTTTGTTGAATTCCATTCAATTACTTTGATCCCTATTTTTGTCGAGATTTGAGTTGAATTATTATCTAGCTTTATTCTTTTTTCCAGGTTGTAAAGTTGTAAATATTCAATTTATTATATTGTATTTGAATTGTTCTTAAAAAAAGTTAATTCAATTGTAATTCATAGTTAACACTTTTTTTACATATTTCTATTTAAGGCTACCAAGGCTAGAATAATGTTATCATAAAGCTTAGCTCTAGAAATATGTTCCAGTGATAGAGATTTTTCTAGCTAGATAATTTTTCAGTTTAATCTCGATTCTAACCCTTTCTTTTTCAGCTTGTGACAACACCCCTAACCAAAGCCCCATTACAACCGTTGAAAGACCTTTTGATCGATGTATCATATCAATCTATAGTGATGGAGATTTGATTTTCTTGCAAGCTTATGGTAATAACTTTTCAGATTGACTAGAGAGTGCTTAATTTTTGAACCCTAAACACTTTGAGTGGATAGATGAATCTTTAGTGAGGATGTCAATTCTTGTTGATTTTTGATTGAGAGATAACCACTTAGGAGAAGGGAGAAAACTTATGTTTCAATGATAAAATTCTCAACTTAGAGTGATTGAGTCTTTAATGTTCTTTTGGTTGAATCTTCATTGTATGAATACTTGTGAATTAGTTTGAAATATTATTGATAAAGATTGTAAGTTGAGAATAATGATTCTTAATTGTGGGTTGAGATTTTGCTTGAGGACAAGCAAAGACTTAAGTGTGGGGGTATTTGATCAACACTAATTTATACATGTTTTTACCTCATGCTTAGCCTATATTTTGGATGAATTATCATTAAATTTGTGAGAATTGGTGCTCGTAACCCTTCTATTTCATGTTTTATACTCAGGAGAGCACAGGGAAGAGAAAAGAATGAAAAACGGGCTGAAAATGAAGAAAATGGGCCAAAGTGTAAAAACGACACGGCCCAAGGATTCACCACACTGTCGTGGCACACGGCCGTGCCACATAGGGTCCAACACGGCCCAACCCCGACAAGCACAGCTTGACCACACGGTTGTGCCTCCATCAACAATCTCGAACACTGTCTCCTATCGATCCACACGGGCGTGGCACATAGGCGTGTCCTTGTCGTGAGAAAGTGCAATTTTCACTCAGATTTGGATACTTAGAAGCTAAGAAATACATTCCAAAGCTCTATATAAAGGCCCTAGGAGGTAACTCTAAGTGTGTGCCTTTTCTCCCACAAGAGAGTGCCGTATTTCTGCCAACACAAAGAGTGAAAGCAAGGAATTACACTAAGGGAAGCCGATGGATTCATCCCAGAAGCTGAATTCTACATCAAGATAAAGGATCTCCCTTCAATCCTTCAAGGGTTTTTGGGTTCTTTATGTTTTGTTATTTTTATTCTTCTGAGATGTTTTCTTTATTAAATATGAACTAAATCCCCCAAATACTTGAGGGGGATGAAACCTAAGACAGATCTTGTTATTATTTTATCTTGAGTTATATGATAAATACTTGAATTGTTCTTAATTATGTGCTCTTAATTCTTGTTTTAAGAATCCTAGGTATTAATTCAAGTATTGATGTGCTTATTCAGAGGAGCAAAAGTCCCTGTTTAAGAGTAGATCTAACATAATTAAGCGGAGTTGCATGCAGCCTTAGACATAGGGTGACATAAATCTGTCGAATTAGGGTCAAACCTAATAAGGGGATCCATAGATTGAGTTAATGCAAGACTAAGGGTTTTAACTAGAAAGAGATTTCAGTTAATCAACCTAGGATTAGTTGTTCTTATCCTGGACGGAGGTATTAACATAAGTTAGGGATCTCTACGGATCAAGTCAAGTGAATAAATCATCTAGCTTAAGAATTGATAACAAGTGAAGTCTAGGTGGATTCTCCCTTGAGTATTGCCCAAATCAATTAGTTTTTCCTGAAGAGTTTTTCCCCAATTTACTTTTTGTGCATTCATAATTTAGTTTTAGAATTAGCTTAGTTTCATAAAAACCCCTTTTATTTCTAGGTTAAATAATAGAAAGGAAGTTAGTACTAGTACTTTTGGTTCCCTTGGGTACGATTCTCTGTCTTGCCACTAAGCTATACTACTATTCGATAGGTGCGCTTGCCTTAAAGTCGTTATAATAGTTAGTTTTTGGTGCGATCATTATTATAAATTTTATTACTTCATATCACGCATATCACCAAAACTAACTATTATCATGACTTTAAGGCAAGCGTACCTATTGAACAGTAGTATATCTTAGTGGCAAGACTGAGATATCATACCCAAGGGAACCAAAAGTACTAGTACTAACTTCCTTTCTATTATTTAACCTAGAAATAAAAGGGGCTTTTATGAAACTAAACTAATTCTAAAACTAAACTATGAATGCACAAAAAGTAAATTAGGGAAAAACTCTTTAGGAAAAACTGATTAATTTGGGCAATACTCAAGGGAGAATCCACCTAGACTTCACTTGTTATCAATTCTTGAGCTAGATGATTTATTCACTTGACTTGATCCATAGAGATCGCTAACTTATGTTAATACCTCCGTCGAGGATAAGAACAACTAATCCTGGGTTGATTAACTAAAATCTCTTTCTAGTTAAAACCCCTAGTCTTGCATTAACTCGATTTATGGATCCCCTTATTAGGTTTGACCCTAATCTGGCAGATTTATGTCGCCCTATGTCTAGGGTTGCATGCAACTTCGCTTAATTATGCTAGATCTACTCTTAAACAAGGACTTTTGCTCCTCTGAATAAGCACATCAATACTTGAATTAATACCTAGGATTATTAAAACAAGAATTAAGAACACATAATTAAGAATAATTCAAGTATTTATCATATAACTCAAGATAAAATAATAACAAGATCTGTCTTAGGTTTTATCCCCCTCAAGTATTTGGGGGATTTAGTTCATATTTAATAAAGAAAACATCTCAAAAGAGTAAAAAAAACAAAACATAAAGAACCCAAAAACCCCTAAAGGATTAAAGGAGATCCTTTGTCTTGATGTAGAATTCGGCTTCTGGGATGAATCAATCGGCTTCCCTTGGAGTAATTCCTTACTTTCACTCTCTATGTTGGCAAAAATACGACACTCTCTTGTGGGAGAAAAGGCACACCCTTATAGTTACTTCCTAGGGCCTTCATATAGAGCTTTAGAATGCCTTTCTTAGCCTCTAAGTATCCAAATCTGAGTGAAATTGCACTTCCTCATGACAGAGACACGCCTGTGTGCCACGCCCGTGTGGATCGACAGGAGGCCGTGTGCTAGACTGTTGATGAAGGCACGGCTGTGTGGTCAGGCCGTGCTTGTCGGGGTTGGGCTGTATTGGACCTTATGTGGCACGGCCGTGTAATCCTTGGGCCGTGTTATTTTCACACTTTGGCCCATTTTCTTCATTTTCGACCCGTTTTTCGTTCTTTTCTCTTCTCTGTGCTCTCCTGAGTATAAAACATGAAATAGAAGGGTTAAGAGCACCGATTCTCACAAATTTAATGATAATTCATCCAAAATATAGGCTAAGCATGAGGTAAAAACATGTATAAATTACTGAAGATTTGTAAATGGATTTTCAAAGATAGCTTTGCTAGTGGCAAAGTTGTTGCAAAAGAATGTTTAGTTTGTCTGGATGATCAGTGTCAAGAAAGTTTTGAGAAATTGAAGCAAATGTTGACTGAAGCGTCGGTTTTGACATTGCCTGAATCATGATAAGATTTTTTCTTTTATAGTGATGCTTCCTTTAGTGGTTTGGGTTGTTTATTGATGCAAGACGAAAAAGTGATTGCTTATGCATTTCACCAACTAAAATTGCATGAACACAATTATCTGACACATGATTTGGAGTTAGCTGTTGCGGTATTTGCTCTAAAGATATGGAGACATTACTTGTATGGTGAGAAATGGTATATTTATATTAATCATAAGAATTTCAAGTATCTCTTATTTCAAAAAGAGTTAAATTTGAGACAATGTCGTTGGATAGAGCTTTTAAAATATTATGATTATGTTATTGATTATCATCCCAGTAAAACTAATGCTGTAGCTGATGCATTGAGTAGAAAAGCAATAATTGAATTGCGTGCAATGTTTGCTCAGCTTAGTATCAGTAATGATGGAAGTTTGTTGGTTGAATTGAGAATTAAACCGGTGATGTTTGATCAGATTAAGTCAGCACAGTTAGAAGATGACAAGTTGATGAAGAAAAGAAAAATGGTTCAGAATGACATGTTAGAGAACTTCAGTATTGATGAACATGATTTCTTGAGGTTTCGTAACTGAATCTGTGTTTTGTATGTTTTTGAATTGAAAGAGTTGATACTTCGCAAAGCTCATGATAGTCCCTTTGCTTTGTATGCTAAAGGAGTGAAAATGTATCGTAATCTGCGAGAATCATATTAGTGGCCGGGAATGAAAAGAGATATAGTTGAGTATGTGGTTAAATTCTTGACTTGTCAATGAGTTAAGGCAGAGCATCAGGTTCCTACTAGACTACTTCAGCTTATTAATATTCCTGAATGGAAATAAGATTGTATTATGATGGATTTTGTAATAGGGTTACCATTATCGGCAAGAAAGAAAAATGTTACTTGGGTGATTGTTGATCGACTTACGAAATCGGCTTATTTTATTACAGTCAGGACTGATTGGTCACTTCAAAAACTTGGTGAAGTTTATATTCAAGAAATTGTGAGATTGCATGGTATTCCTATATCGATAGTCTCTGATCGGGGATCCGTGGTTCACTTCTAGATTTTGGAAACAACTGCATGAATCGCTTAGTATGTGACTTAATTTTAGCACAACTTTTCATCCTCAGACTGATGGACAATCTAAACAAGTAATTTATATTTTTGAAGATATGCTTCATGCTTGTGATATTGATTTTGAATCAGGTTGGGAATGTTATTTACCTTTGGCCAAATTTGTATATAGTAATAGTTTCTAGTCAAGTATTCGAATGGCTCCGTATGAGGCTTTATATGGTCATAAATGTCGATCACCTTTGTTGGATGGAATTGAACGAAAGAAAAATGATTGGGCCAAAATTAATTCAAGAAATGGAAGATACTGTTAAGAAGATTTGAGAAAGAAAAATATTCACATGACTAGTTTGAATCTAAACGAAACACAACTTACGGAAAGCACGATATCGCATAATAGAGTAGCACCCAAATTCGATAGAGAGTAATATAGGATAGAGTCGGCACAGCAGGGGTCACAGAAGGAGAGAAAACTTGAAACGAATGCCTTAGTAAGGGTCAAACACGAATTGAAAGGGATCATGGAAAATGAATAGCAATACTAGTACCAACGAGTGTAGGATGGTCAATTGAGGTTTGAGGAAACCGATAGCCAAAGCCAATATTGGGAAATGATTTGGCTATAGAACAAGAACAAAACCAACTTACAAATTCGGCATAAGGGAAGGGTTCGAGGAAGAAGAAGAGGAGAAAAGAAAACAACAAAATGGAGAGGGAAAAACAAAATGCTATTCCGCAGATGAGAAAACAGTTTCCAGAAAAATTGTTAGAGAACAAAATAAAAGGAAAGACTAAAGTAGAAATTTTGAGTACAAAGGTAATTCAAATTTGGTTCAAATACTAAACAAATCCCTAAAATTCTCCACAATATCCTCCAAAAATTCAGCCATAAGACCCCATACCCTTCAAACACTCCAACCGCCCACAAGCATTAGAATTCTACTGCACTTAAATATTTACATGGCACCAAGGAAAATAAAACACTCCTCTACATCGCCAAGACTCAAACCCAAGACCTTCAGCACACTTAACACTCCACTTAACCACTAGACCAGTAGGACCATTTTGTCATGTTTTTCCAATATTTAATTATAAGCTTACTGGCCAAAGACAAGGGTTTACTCACAGAAAAACAAAAATTTTGCCCAAGCTAAGGCTTGAACCCAAGACCTCACACACACTCCTAGAACACTTAACCACTGAAGCAGATACACATTTGTGTTACAACATATGAAAATAAATATATAAGGGATTTTTGAGGAGTTACTAGTCTACCCTCTAAAAGAAAATTTTGGCTTCAAAATTTTTACTTGATCAGAATAGATGAGGATAATGCTATCACATTGCATGCTCAGGCTCCCACGTGGCCTCCTCAGAGCTATGATTACGCCATAGAACCTTAACTAGTGGAATAGAGTTTTTTCTTAGAACTTTTACATCACGATCCAATATCTGTACTAGCTTCTCCTTGAAGGTCAGATCAGACCCAACCTCTATCTTCTCAACTGGAATAATATGTGTAGGATTAGAGCAGTAGCGCCTCAACATCGAGATGTGAAAAACATCATGAATCCGTTCCAACTTTGGAGGTAGCTCTAACTAGTAGGCAACTGGTCCCACTCATCTCAGTATGTGATAAGGCCTAATGAATCTAGGGCTCAATTTGCCCTTACGACCAAACCTCTGTATCTTCTTCCATGGTGAGAGCTTGAGAAACACGAAGTCCATAACAAAATACTCTATCTCTCGATGCTTCAGATCTGCATACGACTTCTGTCTATCAAATGCCTCTTTCAGTCAATCTCGAATCAACCTAACCTTATTCTCGGTATCAGAAACCAGTTTAGGACCCAGAACACAATGCTCACCAAACTCAGTCCAACACAAAGGAGTGTGACACTTATGCCAATATAGTGCCTCGTAAGGTGTCATTTGTATGCTAGACTAGTAACTATTGTTGTAAGCGAACTTTGCCAACGGCAAATATTCTTCCCAACTACCTCAGAAGTCTATTACACAACCTCTTAACATATCTTTCAGTATCTGAATCACCCTGTCAGATTGACCACCTGTCTGAGGATGGAACGCAGTAGTGAAGCCTAACCTTGTACCCAACGCCTCATGTAGTTTTCCCTAGAAACAAGATGTGAAACGAGGATCCCTATCTGATATTATTGAAACTGATACCCCATGCAGTCTCACTATCTTAGACACATACAGCTTAGCTAGCTTCTGTAGCGAATAACAATACGAACAGGTATGAAGTGGGCAAACTTGGTCAACCAATCCACGATGACCCACACTGAATCTTTCTTAGTAAGCGTTAAGGGCAACCCACTAACGAAGTCCATAGTCACTCTCTCCCACTTCTAGAGTGGAATCTTAACTGGCTATAGTAGACCCGAGGGTAGCTGATGCTCAACCTTAACCTGTTGGCACGTCAGACATTTAATCACAAAGTTAGTAACTTCACGCTTAGGACTTGGCCACCAGTATAGCTCACGAATGTCCCAGTACATCTTATTTTGACCAGGATGCATTACATAAGGGCTACTATGTGCCACTCTCAATATGGACTGCCTCAAATTAGTATCCTTTGAAACACAAATTCTTCCACAAAAATAGAGTACCCCTTTACTATTCAGTCCAAAATTGATGTGTTACCACTCTCAACCTGTAGAAATCGAAGAGCCAGTGACTCATCCTCCAACTGGTCACCCTTAATCTGCTCGATCCATATTGGTTTAACCTAGAGATCAGCCAACAGACTACCATCATCAAATAAACTGAGACGAGCAAACATCGCACTCAAATCAGTTATAGCCCTACGGCTCAGGGCATCAGCCACCACATTGGCCTTACCAGAATGGTATTCAATCGTACAGTCGTAATCCTTTAGTAGCTTAATCTTTCTACGCTGCCTAAGGTTCAGCTCCTTCTAAGTGAGGAGATATTTGAGACTCTTGTGATCAGTGTAAATGATACACTTCTCACCATAAAAGTAATGTCTCCAAATTTTTAGTGTGAAAACCACCGCGGCCAACTCCAAGTCATGCGTTAGATAGTTTGCCTCATGAGTCTTAAGCTAACAAGACGCGTACTGTGACAACCCTAGTTTGACCCTAGTCGGGAAGTGGTTTCGGGACCGCTAAAACGAGTCGCAGAAATAGTTGAATATAATATTTTATGTCTAAAATATGTGAGCATGCATGTGTGAAATTTGAATGCTTTGATTTTTTTGTCATTTTGAATGTGTCTTTAAATAAAAAGGATTTATGTGAGAAACTTTGAATATATGTGTGGCTTAGTGCAAGTGGTCACTTTTGAATGATGCAAAAAGGAGTGGAGTTGCATGTAAATTTGCCACATTTATTCTTAGTGGCCGGCCAACCCATGACATGATGTCATATTGTTTGTTTTATTCATTATTATTATATGGATTATATACATATTATATTGGTTAAAATAAAATTTAATTTAAACAAAAGGAGATAGTGGGAGGAAAAACCAAAGTTGGTTTTATTTCTTTTTCTTCTTCATCCTTAGCCGTGAATAGAGAGGGAATAGGGGGTCTTGAAGCTTAAGGCATTCGGTTATCTATTAGCCTCTCTTAAGGTATGAATTTCAAGCAAATTTTCTTATATTCTTGTGGAATTGGCATGGTTGTGGCATTGTTTAGCTAGCCCATGTTTAAATTTTGAACTTGGTTGTGTATTGAACATTCGGCCATGGGAGTCTATATTTGAGTAATGGGTGATTTCGACTTGAATGAGAAGTGGATTTTGGGGTAAATTGAGCTTAGAAAGTTTTTGTATTTTGATTTAAAATGCTTGGTTAACATTCGGCAATTGTATTGAATTAGGGAATTTCCTTGCAAATTGTTATTAAGCAAGGTATAAGGGTTATGTACGGTAACTCAATAAATTTTGTTTTAGAGGATATCCTTTTCATAAGTGAATTAGTTGTAAATGGGGTTCGGTTTGTGTGTATCTTAAAGTCCATGGTGGCCGAATATGAGTTTAGTGATAGCTAAGTAGTGTTATGTTTACATTTTTACATTAGTTATTTTGGGGGTCTTTAAATGTGCATTTGTAAACATGTCTTTTATTATGTCCTTGGTAGCCAAAGAGGAAATTCGGTTCTAGCTTGAGTATTAGTAAATGGGATTTGAGTATCTATGATTGTATACTTTACCGAAGGGTATTTTAGAGGATGAATTGGATTTTTGCTTGGAGTGATTGTAACATTTATATGTAAATTTAATAGAAGTACCATGTAGATTAAAGTAGATTGCCGAATATGAAATATGGACAGAAGTAATCCTATGAATCGGCCCAATGAGTTAATTATTTTTCGGCAATGTGATAAAATGTGTACTAGAGTAAACTCACTTTTTAACATGGAACAAAAATTATATACAATATTTGTTGAATGTTTGGGAATCATGGAGAAGTATATTCGGCTACTTGATTTTTGTAAGCATGAGATATTAAAATTGATCCAAGAATAATACTTATGAGTTTGTGAAAAGTTGGTTAATTATTGATATGCGTTTCATTAGCAAAAATAGAAGTGCCGAATGTTTCATGTGCATGAAATTGATAATACTTTGATTTCTTCGACTTGATAAGAGGATTAAACTAGTTTAATTGTTTTAAATCAAAGCTCAAGATCAAAGAGAGCCCAATCCAGATAAAGGGAAAGCGAAATTGGTGGAATAGTTGATCCGTAGTAGTTTAACCGCATTGAGGTAAGTTTAAGTGTTAAATTCCTTTCATGTTTGTTAAATTAACATGGTACATGCCTTTGACTACTCTTGAAGATGATGTACTATTTAAGTAACTTAAGGTATGTGAAAGTCGTAAAAGTTTGGAACTTTAGCCGAAAGTCAGTTTTACCTATTGAGCCGTAGTAAGCAAGTTGGTTGTACTCTAATTTCATGTTTTTAGACCAACTGTTATATTTTGAAAGAGCTATGAATTGTGTTGATGTGAGAAACGAATGAATGAATAATGTTTTGAAAGAAATTTAGTAAATAGATCATGCTCTGAATGCAACTATATGTGAATCTGAAGTTAAAGTCGGGTTAAATCCCGAAGAGCCTCAGGGCTAGAGTTAAAGCCGGGTTAAATCCCGAAGAGCCTCAAGGCTAGAGTTAAAGTCGGGTTAAATCCCGAAGAGCCTCAGGGCTAGAGTTAAAGCCGGGTTAAATCCCGAAGAGCCTCAAGGCTAGAGTTCAAAGCCGGGACAAATCTCAAAGAGCTATGCAGCTAACGATAAGAATTTGGTTAGATCAACCTTTGTAATGAGACATATATTATAAAACGACCAGGTACGTGAATTTCATAATTTTGAACGAATTCCTACTGAATTGTCTTACAAAAGAAGTGATGTTTAGTGCTAACGAAGATCTTAAAGAGTTTGTGATAAATCTATGACTTCTTTGCCTTATGTGTGATAGTATACAACTAATGAGCATGTACTTTTATGGACTACTAGCATATTCGAATAGAAAAGGGGGAATGAATTTATTTTTGGTATAAACACATATTCGGTTAGGGTGAAACCCTTTAAAATGAGCATATTAAAAACGGCTTTACTTTGGTAGATTGTTTTACTTTTTACTTGAACTTACTAAGCATAGAAATGCTTACTTTGTTACTCTGGTTTTTCTTTTATAGATTTTGTTCGTCAGCTACGGGTCTCGGGAATCTCAAGCTTGAAGTCATCTCTACTATCAAAGCCACGTTTGGTACCTAATTAATTAGACTTTAGTGAATGGCATGTATAGGTTTAACTCTCCTTTTGAAACAAGTTATATTTTGGTTGTATAAATATTAAAGCCATGCGAATGTGGCTGGTTCTTTTGAATAGTACAGTCTCGTAATTGAATCAATGCTTGTGGAATAATCAAGTTGGATGGCATATTCGGTTAAGACCTATTTACATACATGTGTGCTCATTCGATGGTGGTTCTATTTTTTTGTTGGATTACACATGATGCCTATCGGTCATTTTTGTTTATGTACTTATTGTATGTTTTTTTTCGTAAACCACTAGTGTGCATAAACTTTATTGAAATCTTTTTAGGAGAGATTTGTACTGCTTATTGGTTCACATTAGTCAAAAAAAAGGGGTCCTATGTTAATTCGTGTTTGCCCGAT
Organism: Gossypium stocksii; assembly: GCA_020496765.1. NCBI lineage: Eukaryota > Viridiplantae > Streptophyta > Magnoliopsida > Malvales > Malvaceae > Gossypium > Gossypium stocksii. The sequence continues at coordinate 68,695,562 of CM035622.1, forward strand.
GACCTATTCCGGCGACGGATGAGGGTTATAGGGTGTCACATTTTATTGGTATCAGAGCTACGGTTTAGTCGATTCTCGGACTACCGTAGTAAGTATGAGTCTAGCTATACATGCCATTTAGTTCAATTTAATAGTGAGATGACTTCTGATACCTGAAATGTGACTCTTGGTATAGAATGGATCCTGAACCTGACCGAACCGTAGCGGACGATGTAGAGAGTGTAGCTCCTGCTCCCGCGCAAGGGACAGTGCCACCAGACTCTCAGCCAAATATTGGTCAGCGAGATGATGATATTAGACCAGCTATTTATGCAATGATGAGTGACTGGTTCGCTCAATTCGCTAGATCAAATCCGGCTGTTCCACAACCTCCGCCCCTGAATACTCCGTTTTCGACCTTCACAACCCCTCCTGTGACCGATCCTGTGAGATCGAGTAGGCCCCCTGTTGACAAAATTAGAAAATATGGGGCTGAAGAGTTCCGGACTACCCCCAGTGACGATGCCGAGCGGGCTGAGTTTTGGCTCGACAATACTATCCGAGTGTTCGATGAACTGTCCTGCACACCCGAGGAGTGTCTTAAATGTGCGGTGTCTCTGTTACGTGACGCTGCCTACTACTGGTGGAATACTCTGATTTCTGTTGTCCCGAAGGAACGGGTCAATTGGGAATTCTTCCAAATCGAATTCCGTAAGAAGTACATCAGCCAGAGATTCATCGATCAAAAACGGAAAGAATTCCTAGAACTCAAACAAGGTCAGATGTCAGTGGCCGACTATGAGAGAGAGTTTGTACGCCTCAGCCGCTATGCTCGTGAATGTGTATCCTCTGAAGCTATCATGTGTAAGCGTTTTGAGGATGGATTAAATGAAGATATCAGATTGCTGGTGGGGATTCTGGAGATTAAGGAGTTTGTCGTGCTAGTCGAGCGGGCTTGTAAAGCTGAAGAACTCAGTAATGAGAAAAGAAAAGCTGAAAGTGGAGATAGAGAGTTCCGTAAGAGATCCGCGGGGAAATCTGTTCAACAAACGTCCAAGAAGACTAGAGATGACATGGGCCGATCTAAAAATACATTGAGTTTTTCTAGATTTGAACGTACTCGACCTCCTGCTAGTTCGCGGACCACTTCTATTGCCAGTGTCGGAAATGAACGTCGGGATAGATTGGATTGCAACTATTGTGGTAAATGGCATCCGGGGAGTTGTAGGCACCGTGACCGCTCTTGTTTCAGATGTGGTTCTGCCGACCATTTTATTAAAGATTGTCCGAGAAATGATGAATGCACTCCTGATTCGACTCAGAAACCTAGTGGCGCAGTTTCACGGGGTAGACCACCGCGGCGAGGTGGAAATATTAGCGGCAGTCAGAGAGGGACTAGAGACACTGCGGTTAGATCCGAGGCTCGTGCACCTGCCAGAGCGTACGCCATCCGTGCCCGTGAGGAAGCTTCTTCTCCGGATGTTATTACTGGTACTTTCACCCTTTTTAACACTGATGTTATTGCTCTGATTGATCCTGGTTCGACCCATTCGTATGTATGTGAAACTTTAGCCTCCAGTAAGACTCTTCCTATTGAGTCTACTGAATTTGTAATTCGAGTGTCGAACCCTTTGGGCCGTTGTGTTTTGGTTGATAAAGTATGCAAGAAATGTCCGTTAATGGTTCGAGATTTTTGTTTTCCGGCTGACTTAATGCTTCTACCATTCGACGAATTTGACATTATTCTCGGAATGGACTGGTTGACCGTTCATGATGCGATAGTAAATTGTGAGCAGAAAACTATCGATTTACGATGTTCGAATAATGAAATAATCCGAATTGAGTCCATTGATCTACGAGGGCTACCTACAATAATTACAACCATGTCGGCTTAGAAGTACGTGAGGAAAGGATATGAAGCATATTTGGCTTATGTGCTAGATAACAAGGTTTCCGACAGAGAACTTGGGACGGTGCCCGTAGTCTGCGAGTTTTCAGAGGTCTTTCTCGAAGAATTACCTGGACTGCCGCCTGTAAGAGAGGTCGAGTTCGGTATAGAGTTAATTCCGGGTATGACGCCGATTTCGATTGCCCCGTATCGTATGGCACCTACCGAATTAAAGGAATTAAAATCTCAGCTGCAAGAGTTGACAGATAGAGGCTTTGTGCGACCTAGTTTTTCGCCTTGGGGTGCACCAGTTTTGTTTGTGAAAAAGAAAGACGGGACTATGAGAATGTGCATCGATTATCGACAGCTGAATAAAGCCACGATAAAGAATAAGTATCCGTTGCCCCGAACTGATGACTTGTTCGATCAGTTGAGAGGAGCCTCAGTATTTTCGAAGATTGACTTACGATCCGGCTATTATCAGTTGAGAGTTAGAGATTCGGACGTACCGAAGACAGCATTCAGAACGAGATACGGTCACTATGCATTTTTAGTGATGCCGTTTGGACTCACCAATGCCCCCGCAGTATTCATGGATTTAATGAATCGGGTATTTAGGCAGTTTTTAGACCGTTTCGTAGTAGTGTTCATCGACGATATTTTGATCTATTCCCGTGATGAGTCAGAGCATACCGAGCATTTGAGACTGGTACTTCAGACTTTGAGGGATAACCAATTGTATGCGAAGTTTGGTAAGTGCGAATTTTGGTTGCATGAAGTCGGTTTCTTGGGCCATATAGTATCTGCTTCGGGTATTCGAGTGGATCCGAACAAAATTTCAGCTATCCTCGACTAGAAACCCCCTAAAAACATTACCGAAGTTCGAAGCTTTTTAGGACTTGCTGGTTATTACCGACGTTTCGTCAAGGGTTTTTCGATGATTGCGACTCCCTTGACGAGACTGCTGTAGAAAGATATCAAGTTCGAGTGGTCGGATAAATGTCAGCAAAGCTTCGATCAGCTGAAAACCCTTTTGACGGAAGCGCCTGTGTTGGTTCAGCCGGAAACGGGTAAAGAATTTGTAGTTTATAGTGATGCTTCTTTGAACGGTTTGGGCTACGTATTGATGCAAGAAGGCCGGGTTATTGCTTATGCTTCGAGACAGTTGAAGCCGCACGAACGAAATTATCCGACTCATGACCTTGAACTAGCCGCTATTGTTTTTGCCTTGAAGATTTGGCGACATTATTTGTTCGGTGAAAAATGTCACATCTTTTCCGATCACAAAAGTCTCAAGTATCTAATGACTCAAAAAGATTTAAACTTGAGACAAAGGCGGTGGCTAGAATTGCTAAAAGATTATGAGCTTGTTATCGATTATCACTTGGGAAAAGCTAACGTGGTTGCTGATGCCCTTAGCCGAAAATCCTTATTTTCCTTGCGAGCTATGAGCGTGAAGCTGACGATGTCAGGAGATGGTGTGTTGATTGCCGAGTTGGTAGCAAGACCTATGCTACTTCAACAGATTAGTGAGGCTCAGAAAGCCGACGATGATTTAGTTGCCAAACGAGTTCAGTGTGAGTCAACTGTGGATTCCGCATTTCGGGTCGACGAAAATGATTGTTTGAGATTTAAAGACCGAGTGTGTGTGCCGAAAAAGTCAGAGTTAGTTTCGATGATTTTAAACGAAGCACATAGTAGCCGCATGTCGGTCCATCCGGGCAGTACGAAAATGTATAACGACTTGAAGCATCAGTATTGGTGGCATGGCATGAAACGAGACATCTCTGATTTTGTATCTAAATGCTTAGTATGTCAGCAAGTAAAAGCTGAACATCAAGTGCCGTCGGGGTTACTTCAACCGATTTTGATACCCGAGTGGAAATGGGATCGCGTTACGATGGACTTTGTGTCGGGTTTACCGTTGACTCCGAGCAAGAAGGACTCTATCTGGGTTGTTGTTGATCGATTAACGAAATCAGCCCATTTCATTCCTGTTCGCACTGACTTTTCGCTTGATAAGTTAGCGGAATTATACGTCTCTCAGATTGTGCGATTGCATGGGGTACCGACTTCTATTGTTTCTGATCGAGACCCTCGGTTTACTTCTAGACTTTGGAGGAAGCTGCAAGAAGCTTTGGGTACTAAACTTCATTTCAGTACTGCTTTTCATCCACAGACTGACGGTCAATCTGAACGGGTTATTCAGATACTCGAGGACATGTTGAGATGTTGCATCCTCGAGTTTAGGGGCTCGTGGGAGAAATACTTACCCCTAGTCGAATTTGCGTATAATAACAGTTTTCAGACAAGTATTTAGATGGCACCTTACGAGGCCCTTTACGGCCGTAAATGTCGTACTCCTCTGTTCTGGACCGAGCTTAGTGAGAATAAGATTCTCGGAGTTGACCTAATCAGAGAAGCAGAACAGAAAGTGGAGATAATTCGCGACAGTTTGAAGATGGCATCCGATCGTCAGAAATCATACGCGGATTTAAAGCGAAAAGACATCGAGTATCAAGTAGGTGATAAAGTGTTTCTAAAAGTTTCACCATGGAAAAAGATACTCCGTTTTGGCCACAAGGGTAAATTGAGTCCGAGATTCATTGGGCCATACGAAATTTCAGAACAGATTGGGCCGGTTGCTTATAGACTGATTTTGCCCCCTGATCTTGAAAAGATCCATAATGTATTCCATGTATCGATGCTTCGACGCTATAGATCTGATCCTTCGCATGTGATTAATCCGTCAGATGTCGAAATTCAATCAGAATTGAGTTATGAAGAGGGACCTATCCGTATTTTAGCTCGAGAGGTTAAAGAATTACGAAACAAAAGAGTTCCATTAGTAAAAATACTATGGCTCAAGCATGGAATCGAGGAAGCAACTTGGGAGCTAGAGAATACTATGAAAGAACGATATCCAAATCTGTTTTCGGGTAAGATTTTCGGGGACGAAAATCCTTTTTAGGGGGAGGTAGTTGTGACAACCCTAGTTTGACCCTAGTCGGGAGTGGTTTCGGGACCGCTAAAACGAGTCGCAGAAATAGTTGAATATAATATTTTATGTCTAAAATATGTGAGCATGCATGTGTGAAATTTGAATGCTTTGATTTTTTTGTCATTTTGAATGTGTCTTTAAATAAAAAGGATTTATGTGAGAAACTTTGAATATATGTGTGGCTTAGTGCAAGTGGTCACTTTTGAATGATGCAAAAAGGAGTGGAGTTGCATGTAAATTTGCCACATTTATTCTTAGTGGCCGGCCAACCCATGACATGATGTCATATTGTTTGTTTTATTCATTATTATTATATGGATTATATACATATTATATTGGTTAAAATAAAATTTAATTTAAACAAAAGGAGATAGTGGGAGGAAAAACCAAAGTTGGTTTTATTTCTTTTTCTTCTTCATCCTTAGCCGTGAATAGAGAGGGAATAGGGGGTCTTGAAGCTTAAGGCATTCGGTTATCTATTAGCCTCTCTTAAGGTATGAATTTCAAGCAAATTTTCTTATATTCTTGTAGAATTGGCATGGTTGTGGCATTGTTTAGCTAGCCCATGTTTAAATTTTGAACTTGGTTGTGTATTGAACATTCGGCCATGGGAGTCTATATTTGAGTAATGGGTGATTTCGACTTGAATGAGAAGTGGATTTCGGGGTAAATTGAGCTTAGAAAGTTTTTGTATTTTGATTTAAAATGCTTGGTTAACATTCGGCAATTGTATTGAATTAGGGAATTTCCTTGCAAATTGTTATTAAGCAAGGTATAAGGGTTATGTACGGTAACTCAATAAATTTTGTTTTAGAGGATATCCTTTTCATAAGTGAATTAGTTGTAAATGGGGTTCGGTTTGTGTGTATCTTAAAGTCCATGGTGGCCGAATATGAGTTTAGTGATAGCTAAGTAGTGTTATGTTTACATTTTTACATTAGTTATTTTGGGGGTCTTTAAATGTGCATTTGTAAACATGTCTTTTATTGTGTCCTTGGTAGCCAAAGAGGCAATTCGGTTCTAGCTTGAGTATTAGTAAACGGGATTTGAGTATCTATGATTGTATACTTTACCGAAGGGTATTTTAGAGGATGAATTGGATTTTTGCTTGGAGTGATTGTAACATTTATATGTAAATTTAATAGAAGTACCATGTAGATTAAAGTAGATTGCCGAATATGAAATATGGACAGAAGTAATCCTATGAATCGGCCCAATGAGTTAATTATTTTTCGGCAATGTGATAAAATGTGTACTAGAGTAAACTCACTTTTTGACATGGAACAAAAATTATATACAATATTTGTTGAATGTTTGGGAATCATGGAGAAGTATATTCGGCTACTTGATTTTTGTAAGCATGAGATATTAAAATTGATCCAAGAATAATACTTATGAGTTTGTGAAAAGTTGGTTAATTATTGATATGCGTTTCATTAGCAAAAATAGAAGTGCCGAATGTTTCACGTGCATGAAATTGATAATACTTTGATTTCTTCGACTTGATAAGAGGATTAAACTAGTTTAATTGTTTTAAATCAAAGCTCAAGATCAAAGAGAGCCCAATCCGGATAAAGGGAAAGCGAAATTGGTGGAATAGTTCATCCGTAGTAGTTTAACCGCATTGAGGTAAGTTTAAGTGTTAAATTCCTTTCATGTTTGTTAAATTAACATGGTACATGCCTTTGACTACTCTTGAAGATGATGTACTATTTAAGTAACTTAAGGTATGTGAAAGTCGTAAAAGTTTGGAACTTTAGCCGAAAGTCAGTTTTACCTATTGAGCCGTAGTAAGCAAGTTGGTTGTACTCTAATTTCATGTTGTTAGACCAACTGTTATATTTTGAAAGAGCTATGAATTGTGTTGATGTGAGAAACGAATGAATGAATAATGTTTTGAAAGAAATTTAGTAAATAGATCATGCTCTGAATGCAACTATATGTGAATCTGAAGTTAAAGCCGGGTTAAATCCCGAAGAGCCTCAGGGCTAGAGTTAAAGCTGGGTTAAATCCCGAAGAGCCTCAAGGCTAGAGTTAAAGCCGGGTTAAATCCCGAAGAGCCTCAGGGCTAGAGTTAAAGCCGGGTTAAATCCCGAAGAGCCTCAAGGCTAGAGTTCAAAGCCGGGACAAATCCCGAAGAGCTATGCAGCTAACGATAAGAATTTGGTTAGATCAACCTTTGTAATGAGACATATATTATAAAATGACCAGGTACGTGAATTTCATAATTTTGAACGAATTCCTACTGAATTGTCTTACAAAAGAAGCGATGTTTAGTGCTAACGAAGATCTTAAAGAGTTTGTGATAAATCTGTGACTTCTTTGCCTTATGTGTGATAGTATACAACTAATGAGCATGTACTTTTGTGGACTACTAGCATATTCGAATAGAAAAGGGGGAATGAATTTATTTTTGGTATAAACACATATTCGGTTAGGGTGAAACCCTTTAAAATGAGCATATTAAAAACGGCTTTACTTTGGTAGATTGTTTTACTTTTTACTTGAACTTACTAAGCATAGAAATGCTTACTTTGTTACTCTGGTTTTTCTTTTATAGATTTTGTTCGTCAGCTACGGGTCTCGGGAATCTCAAGCTTGAAGTCATCTCTACTATCAAAGCCACGTTTGGTACCTAATTAATTAGACTTTAGTGAGTGGCATGTATAGGTTTAACTCTCCTTTTGAAACAAGTTATATTTTGGTTGTATAAATATTAAAGCCATGCGAATGTGGCTGGTTCTTTTGAATAGTACAGTGTCGTAATTGAATCAATGCTTGTGGAATAATCAAGTTGGATGGCATATTCGGTTAAGACCTATTTACATACATGTGTGCTCATTCGATGGTGGTTCTATTTTTTTGTTAGATTACACATGATGCCTATCGGTCATTTTTGTTTACGTACTTAATGTATGTTTTTTTTCGTAAACCACTAATGTGCATAAACTTTATTGAAATCTTTTTAGGAGAGATTTGTACTGCTTATTGGTTCACATTAGTCAAAAAAAAAGGGGTCCTATGTTAATTCGTGTTTGCCCGATGACCTATTCCGGCGACGGATGAGGGTTATAGGGTGTCACATTTTATTGGTATCAGAGCTACGGTTTAGTCGATTCTCGGACTACCGTAGTAAGTATGAGTCTAGCTATACATGCCATTTAGTTCAATTTAATAGTGAGATGACTTCTGATATCTGAAATGTGACTCTTGGTATAGAATGGATCCCGAACCTGACCGAACCGTAGCGGACGATGTAGAGAGTGTAGCTCCTGCTCCCGCGCAAGGGACAGTGCCACCAGACTCTCAGCCAAATATTGGTCAGCGAGATGATGATATTAGACCAGCTATTTATGCAATGATGAGTGACTGGTTCGCTCAATTCGCTAGATCAAATCCGGCTGTTCCACAACCTCCGCCCCCGAATACTCCGTTTTCGACCTTCACAACCCCTCCTGTGACCGATCCTGTGAGATCGAGTAGGCCCCCTGTTGACAAAATTAGAAAATATGGGGCTGAAGAGTTCCGGGCTACCCCCAGTGACGATGCCGAGCGGGCCGAGTTTTGGCTCGACAATACTATCCGAGTGTTCGATGAACTGTCCTACACACCCGAGGAGTGTCTTAAATGTGCGGTGTCTCTGTTACGTGACGCTGCCTACTACTGGTGGAATACTCTGATTTCTGTTGTCCCGAAGGAACGGGTCAATTGGGAATTCTTCCAAATCGAATTTCGTAAGAAGTACATCAGCCAGAGATTCATCGATCAAAAACGGAAAGAATTCCTAGAACTCAAACAAGGTCAGATGTCAGTGGCCGACTATGAGAGAGAGTTTGTACGCCTCAGCCGCTATGCTCGTGAATGTGTATCCTCTGAAGCTATCATGTGTAAGCGTTTTGAGGATGGATTAAATGAAGATATCAGATTGCTGGTGGGGATTCTGGAGATTAAGGAGTTTGTCGTGCTAGTCGAGCGGGCTTGTAAAGCTGAAGAACTCAGTAATGAGAAAAGAAAAGCTGAAAGTGGAGATAGAGAGTTCCGTAAGAGATCCGTGGGGAAATCTGTTCAACAAACGTCCAAGAAGACTAGAGATGACATGGGCCGATCTAAAAATACATTGAGTTTTTCTAGATTTGAACGTACTCGACCTCCTGCGAGTTCGCGGACCACTTCTATTGCCAGTGTCGGAAATGAACGTCGGGATAGACTGGATTGCAACTATTGTGGTAAATGGCATCCGGGGAGTTGTAGGCACCGTGACCGCTCTTGTTTCAGATGTGGTTCTGCCGACCATTTTATTAAAGATTGTCCGAGAAATGATGAACGCACTCCTGATTCGACTCAGAAACCTAGTGGCGCAGTTTCACGGGGTAGACCACCGCGGCGAGGTGGAAATATTAGCGGCAGTCAGAGAGGGACTAGAGACACTGCGGTTAGATCCGAGGCTCGTGCACCTGCCAGAGCGTACGCCATCCGTGCCCGTGAGGAAGCTTCTTCTCCGGATGTTATTACTGGTACTTTCACCCTTTTTAACACTGATGTTATTGCTCTGATTGATCCTGGTTCGACCCATTCGTATGTATGTGAAACTTTAGCCTCCAGTAAGACTCTTCCTGTTGAGTCTATTGAATTTGTAATTCGAGTGTCGAACCCTTTGGGCCGTTGTGTTTTGGTTGATAAAGTATGCAAGAAATGTCCGTTAATGGTTCGAGATTTTTGTTTTCCGGCTGACTTAATGCTTCTACCATTCGACGAATTTGACATTATTCTCGGAATGGACTGGTTGACCGTTCATGATGCGATAGTAAATTGTAAGCAGAAAACTATCGATTTACGATGTTCGAATAATGAAATAATCCGAATTGAGTCCATTGATCTACGAGGGCTACCTACAATAATTACAACCATGTCGGCTCAGAAGTACGTGAGGAAAGGATATAAAGCATATTTGGCTTATGTGCTAGATAACAAGGTTTCCGACAGAGAACTTGGGACGGTGCACGTAGTCTGCGAGTTTTCAGAGGTCTTTCCCGAAGAATTACCTGGACTGCCGCCTGTAAGAGAGGTCGAGTTCGGTATAGAGTTAATTCCGGGTATGACGCCGATTTCGATTGCCCCGTATCGTATGGCACCTACCGAATTAAAGGAATTAAAATCTCAGTTGCAAGAGTTGACAGATAGAGGCTTTGTGCGACCTAGTTTTTCGCCTTGGGGTGCACCGGTTTTGTTTGTGAAAAAGAAAGACGGGACTATGAGAATGTGCATCGATTATCGACAGCTGAATAAAGCCACGATAAAGAATAAGTATCCGTTGCCCCGAATTGATGACTTGTTCGATCAGTTGAGAGGAGCCTCAGTATTTTCGAAGATTGACTTACAATCCGGCTATTATCAATTGAGAGTTAGAGATTCGGACGTACCGAAGACAGCATTCAGAACGAGATACGGTCACTATGCGTTTTTAGTGATGCCGTTTGGACTCACCAATGCCCCCGCAGTATTCATGGATTTAATGAATCGGGTATTTAGGCAGTTTTTAGACCGTTTCGTAGTAGTGTTCATCGACGATATTTTGATCTATTCTCGTGATGAGTCAGAGCATACCGAGCATTTGAGACTGGTACTTCAGACTTTGAGGGATAACCAATTGTATGCGAAGTTTGGCAAGTGCGAATTTTGGTTGCATGAAGTCGGTTTCTTGGGCCATATAGTATCTGCTTCGGGTATTCGAGTGGATCCGAACAAAATTTCAGCTATTCTTGACTAGAAACCCCCTAAAAACATTACCGAAGTTCGAAGCTTTTTAGGACTTGCTGGTTATTACCGACGTTTCGTCAAGGGTTTTTCGATGATTGCGACTCCCTTGACGAGACTGCTGCAGAAAGATATCAAGTTCGAGTGGTCGGATAAATGTCAGCAAAGCTTCGATCAGCTGAAAACCCTTTTGACGGAAGCGCCTGTGTTGGTTCAGCCGGAAACGGGTAAAGAATTTGTAGTTTATAGTGATGCGTCTTTGAACGGTTTGGGCTGCGTATTGATGCAAGAAGGCCGAGTTATTGCTTATGCTTCGAGACAGTTGAAGCCGCACGAATGAAATTATCCGACTCATGACCTTGAACTAGCCGCTATTGTTTTTGCCTTGAAGATTTGGCGACATTATTTGTTCGGTGAAAAATGTCACATCTTTTCCGATCACAAAAGTCTCAAGTATCTAATGACTCAAAAAGATTTAAACTTGAGACAAAGGCGGTGGCTAGAATTGCTAAAAGATTATGAGCTTGTTATCGATTATCACCCGGGAAAAGCTAACGTGGTTGCTGATGCCCTTAGCCGAAAATCCTTATTTTCCTTGCGAGCTATGAGCGTGAAGCTGACGATGTCAGGAGATGGTGTGTTGATTGCCGAGTTGGTAGCAAGACCTATGCTACTTCAACAGATTAGTGAGGCTCAGAAAGCCGACGATGATTTAGTTGCCAAACGAGTTCAGTGTGAGTCAACTGTGGATTCCGCATTTCGGGTCGACGAAAATGATTGTTTGAGATTTAAAGACCGAGTGTGTGTGCCGAAAAAGTCAGAGTTAGTTTCGATGATTTTAAACGAAGCACATAGTAGCCGCATGTCGGTCCATCCGGGCAGTACGAAAATGTATAACGACTTGAAGCATCAGTATTGGTGGCATGGCATGAAACGAGACATCTCTGATTTTGTATCTAAATGCTTAGTATGTCAGCAAGTAAAAGCTAAACATCAAGTGCCGTCGGGGTTACTTCAACCGATTTTGATACCCGAGTGGCAATGGGATCGCGTTACGATAGACTTTGTGTCGGGTTTGCCGTTGACTCCGAGCAAGAAGGACTCTATCTGGGTTGTTGTTGATCGATTAACGAAATCAGCCCATTTCATTCCTGTTCGCACTGACTTTTCGCTTGATAAGTTAGCGGAATTATACGTCTCTCAGATTGTGCGATTGCATGGGGTACCGACTTCTATTGTTTCTGATCGAGACCCTCGGTTTACTTCTAGACTTTGGAGGAAGCTGCAAGAAGCTTTGGGTACTAAACTTCATTTCAGTACTGCTTTTCATCCACAGACTGACGGTCAATCTGAACGGGTTATTCAGATACTCGAGGACATGTTGAGATGTTGCATCCTCGAGTTTAGGGGCTCGTGGGAGAAATACTTACCCCTAGTCGAATTTGCGTATAATAACAGTTTTCAGACAAGTATTCAGATGGCACCTTACGAGGCCCTTTACGGCCGTAAATGTCGTACTCCTCTGTTCTGGACCGAGCTTAGTGAGAATAAGATTCTCGGAGTTGACCTAATCAGAGAAGTAGAACAGAAAGTGGAGATAATTCGCGACAGTTTGAAGATGGCCTCCGATCGTCAGAAATCATACGCGGATTTAAAGCGAAAAGACATCGAGTATCAAGTAGGTGATAAAGTGTTTCTAAAAGTTTCACCATGGAAAAAGATACTCCGTTTTGGCCACAAGGGTAAATTGAGTCCGAGATTCATTGGGCCATACGAAATTTCAGAACAGATTGGGCCGGTTGCTTATAGACTGATTTTGCCCCCTGATCTTGAAAAGATCCACAATGTATTCCATGTATCGATGCTTCGACGCTATAGATCCGATCCTTCGCATGTGATTAATCCGTCAGATGTCGAAATTCAATCGGATTTGAGTTATGAAGAGGAACCTATCCGTATTTTAGCTCGAGAGGTTAAAGAATTACGAAACAAAAGAGTTCCATTAGTAAAAATACTATGGCTCAAGCATGGAATCGAGGAAGCAACTTGGGAGCTAGAGAATACTATGAAAGAACGATATCCAAATCTGTTTTCGGGTAAGATTTTCGGGGACGAAAATCCTTTTTAGGGGGAGGTAGTTGTGACAACCCTAGTTTGACCCTAGTCGGGAAGTGGTTTCGGGACCGCTAAAACGAGTCGCAGAAATAGTTGAATATAATATTTTATGTCTAAAATATGTGAGCATGCATGTGTGAAATTTGAATGCTTTGATTTTTTTGTCATTTTGAATGTGTCTTTAAATAAAAAGGATTTATGTGAGAAACTTTGAATATATGTGTGGCTTAGTGCAAGTGGTCACTTTTGAATGATGCAAAAAGGAGTGGAGTTGCATGTAAATTTGCCACATTTATTCTTAGTGGCCGGCCAACCCATGACATGATGTCATATTGTTTGTTTTATTCATTATTATTATATGGATTATATACATATTATATTGGTTAAAATAAAATTTAATTTAAACAAAAGGAGATAGTGGGAGGAAAAACCAAAGTTGGTTTTATTTCTTTTTCTTCTTCATCCTTAGCCGTGAATAGAGAGGGAATAGGGGGTCTTGAAGCTTAAGGCATTCGGTTATCTATTAGCCTCTCTTAAGGTATGAATTTCAAGCAAATTTTCTTATATTCTTGTGGAATTGGCATGGTTGTGGCATTGTTTAGCTAGCCCATGTTTAAATTTTGAACTTGGTTGTGTATTGAACATTCGGCCATGGGAGTCTATATTTGAGTAATGGGTGATTTCGACTTGAATGAGAAGTGGATTTCGGGGTAAATTGAGCTTAGAAAGTTTTTGTATTTTGATTTAAAATGCTTGGTTAACATTCGGCAATTGTATTGAATTAGGGAATTTCCTTGCAAATTGTTATTAAGCAAGGTATAAGGGTTATGTACGGTAACTCAATAAATTTTGTTTTAGAGGATATCCTTTTCATAAGTGAATTAGTTGTAAATGGGGTTCGGTTTGTGTGTATCTTAAAGTCCATGGTGGCCGAATATGAGTTTAGTGATAGCTAAGTAGTGTTATGTTTACATTTTTACATTAGTTATTTTGGGGGTCTTTAAATGTGCATTTGTAAACATGTCTTTTATTGTGTCCTTGGTAGCCAAAGAGGAAATTCGGTTCTAGCTTGAGTATTAGTAAACGGGATTTGAGTATCTATGATTGTATACTTTACCGAAGGGTATTTTAGAGGATGAATTGGATTTTTGCTTGGAGTGATTGTAACATTTATATGTAAATTTAATAGAAGTACCATGTAGATTAAAGTAGATTGCCGAATATGAAATATGGACAGAAGTAATCCTATGAATCGGCCCAATGAGTTAATTGTTTTTCGGCAATGTGATAAAATGTGTACTAGAGTAAACTCACTTTTTGACATGGAACAAAAATTATATACAATATTTGTTGAATGTTTGGGAATCATGGAGAAGTATATTCGGCTACTTGATTTTTGTAAGCATGAGATATTAAAATTGATCCAAGAATAATACTTATGAGTTTGTGAAAAGTTGGTTAATTATTGATATGCGTTTCATTAGCAAAAATAGAAGTGCCGAATGTTTCATGTGCATGAAATTGATAATACTTTGATTTCTTCGACTTGATAAGAGGATTAAACTAGTTTAATTTTTTTAAATCAAAGCTCAAGATCAAAGAGAGCCCAATCCGGATAAAGGGAAAGCGAAATTGGTGGAATAGTTGATCCGTAGTAGTTTAACCGTATTGAGGTAAGTTTAAGTGTTAAATTCCTTTCATGTTTGTTAAATTAACATGGTACATGCCTTTGACTACTCTTGAAGATGATGTACTATTTAAGTAACTTAAGGTATGTGAAAGTCGTAAAAGTTTGGAACTTTAGCCGAAAGTCAGTTTTACCTATTGAGCCGTAGTAAGCAAGTTGGTTGTACTCTAATTTCATGTTTTTAGACCAACTGTTATATTTTGAAAGAGCTATGAATTGTGTTGATGTGAGAAACGAATGAATGAATAATGTTTTGAAAGAAATTTAGTAAATAGATCATGCTCTGAATGCAACTATATGTGAATCTGAAGTTAAAGCCGGGTTAAATCCCGAAGAGCCTCAGGGCTAGAGTTAAAGCCGGGTTAAATCCCGAAGAGCCTCAAGGCTAGAGTTAAAGTCGGGTTAAATCCCGAAGAGCCTCAGGGCTAGAGTTAAAGCCGGGTTAAATCCCGAAGAGCCTCAAGGCTAGAGTTTAAAGCCGGGACAAATCCCGAAGAGCTATGCGGCTAACGATAAGAATTTGGTTAGATCAACCTCTGTAATGAGACATTTATTATAAAACGACCAGGTACGTGAATTTCATAATTTTGAACGAATTCCTACTGAATTGTCTTACAAAAGAAGCGATGTTTAGTGCTAACGAAGATCTTAAAGAGTTTGTGATAAATCTATGACTTCTTTGCCTTATGTGTGATAGTATACAACTAATGAGCATGTACTTTTGTGGACTACTAGCATATTCGAATAGAAAAGGGGGAATGAATTTATTTTTGGTATAAACACATATTCGGTTAGGGTGAAACCCTTTAAAATGAGCATATTAAAAACGGCTTTACTTTGGTAGATTGTTTTACTTTTTACTTGAACTTACTAAGCATAGAAATGCTTACTTTGTTACTCTGGTTTTTCTTTTATAGATTTTGTTCGTCAGCTACGGGTCTCGGGAATCTCAAGCTTGAAGTCATCTCTACTATCAAAGCCACGTTTGGTACCTAATTAATTAGACTTTAGTGAGTGGCATGTATAGGTTTAACTCTCCTTTTGAAACAAGTTATATTTTGGTTGTATAAATATTAAAGCCATGCGAATGTGGCTGGTTCTTTTGAATAGTACAGTCTCGTAATTGAATCAATGCTTGTGGAATAATCAAGTTGGATGGCATATTCGGTTAAGACCTATTTACATACATGTGTGCTCATTCGATGGTGGTTCTATTTTTTTGTTAGATTACACATGATGCCTATCGGTCATTTTTGTTTATGTACTTAATGTATGTTTTTTTTCGTAAACCACTAATGTGCATAAACTTTATTGAAATCTTTTTAGGAGAGATTTGTATTGCTTATTGGTTCACATTAGTCAAAAAAAAAGGGGTCCTATGTTAATTCGTGTTTGCCCGATGACCTATTCCGGCGACGGATGAGGGTTATAGGGTGTCACATTTTATTGGTATCAGAGCTACGGTTTAGTCGATTCTCGGACTACCGTAGTAAGTATGAGTCTAGCAATACATGCCATTTAGTTCAATTTAATAGTGAGATGACTTCTGATATCTGAAATGTGACTCTTGGTATAGAATGGATCCCGAACCTGACCGAACCGTAGCGGATGATGTAGAGAGTGTAGCTCCTGCTCCCGCGCAAGGGACAGTGCCACCAGACTCTCAGCCAAATATTGGTCAGCGAGATGATGATATTAGACCAGCTATTTATGCAATGATGAGTGACTGGTTCGCTCAATTCGCTAGATCAAATCCGGCTGTTCCACAACCTCCGCCCCCGAATACTCCGTTTTCGACCTTCACAACCCCTCCTGTGACCGATCCTGTGAGATCGAGTAGGCCCCCTGTTGACAAAATTAGAAAATATGGGGCTGAAGAGTTCCGGGCTACCCCCAGTGACGATGCCAAGCGGGCCGAGTTTTGGCTCGACAATATTATCCGAGTGTTCGATGAACTGTCCTGCACACCCGAGGAGTGTCTTAAATGTGCGGTGTCTCTGTTACGTGACGCTGCCTACTACTGGTGGAATACTCTGATTTCTGTTGTCCCGAAGGAACGGGTCAATTGGGAATTCTTCCAAATCGAATTCCGTAAGAAGTACATCAGCCAGAGATTCATCGATCAAAAACGGAAAGAATTCCTAGAACTCAAACAAGGTCAGATGTCAGTGGCCGACTATGAGAGAGAGTTTGTACGCCTCAGCCGCTATGCTCGTGAATGTGTATCCTCTGAAGCTATCATGTGTAAGCGTTTTGAGGATGGATTAAATGAAGATATCAGATTGCTGGTGGGGATTCTGGAGATTAAGGAGTTTGTCGTGCTAGTCGAGCGGGCTTGTAAAGCTGAAGAACTCAGTAATGAGAAAAGAAAAGCTGAAAGTGGAGATAGAGAGTTCCGTAAGAGATCCACGGGGAAATCTGTTCAACAAACGTCCAAGAAGACTAGAGATGACATGGGCCGATCTAAAAATACATTGAGTTTTTCTAGATTTGAACGTACTCGACCTCCTGCGAGTTCGCGGACCACTTCTATTGCCAGTGTCGAAAATGAACGTCGGGATAGATTGGATTGCAACTATTGTGGTAAATGGCATCCGGGGAGTTGTAGGCACCGTGACCGCTCTTGTTTCAGATGTGGTTCTGCCGACCATTTTATTAAAGATTGTCCGAGAAATGATGAACGCACTCCTGATTGGACTCAGAAACCTAGTGGCGCAGTTTCACGGGGTAGACCACCGCGGCGAGGTGGAAATATTAGCGGCAGTCAGAGAGGGACTAGAGACACTGTGGTTAGATCCGAGGCTCGTGCACCTGCCAGAGCGTACGCCATTCGTGCCCGTGAGGAAGCTTCTTCTCCGGATGTTATTACTGGTACTTTCACCCTTTTTAACACTGATGTTATTGCTCTGATTGATCCTGGTTCGACCCATTCGTATGTATGTGAAACTTTAGCCTCCAGTAAGACTCTTCCTGTTGAGTCTACTGAATTTGTAATTCGAGTGTCGAACCCTTTGGGCCGTTGTGTTTTGGTTGATAAAGTATGCAAGAAATGTCCGTTAATGGTTCGAGATTTTTGTTTTCCGGCTGACTTAATGCTTCTACCATTCGACGAATTTGACATTATTCTCGGAATGGACTAGTTGACCGTTCATGATGCGATAGTAAATTGTAAGCAGAAAACTATCGATTTACGATGTTCGAATAATGAAATAATCCGAATTGAGTCCATTGATCTACGAGGGCTACCTACAATAATTACAACCATGTCGGCTCAGAAGTACGTGAGGAAAGGATATGAAGCATATTTGGCTTATGTGCTAGATAACAAGGTTTCCGACAGAGAACTTGGGACGGTGCCCGTAGTCTGCGAGTTTTCAGAGGTCTTTCCCGAAGAATTACCTGGACTGCCGCCTGTAAGAGAGGTCGAGTTCGGTATAGAGTTAATTCCGGGTATGACGCCGATTTCGATTGCCCCGTATCGTATGGCACCTACCGAATTAAAGGAATTAAAATCTCAGCTGCAAGAGTTGACAGATAGAGGCTTTGTGCGACCTAGTTTTTCGCCTTGGGGTGCACCGGTTTTGTTTGTGAAAAAGAAAGACGGGACTATGAGAATGTGCATCGATTATCGACAGCTGAATAAAGCCACGATAAAGAATAAGTATCCGTTGCCCCGAATTGATGACTTGTTCGATCAGTTGAGAGGAGCCTCAGTATTTTCGAAGATTGACTTACGATCCGGCTATTATCAGTTGAGAGTTAGAGATTCGGACGTACCGAAGACAGCATTCAGAACGAGATACGGTCACTATGCGTTTTTAGTGATGCTGTTTGGACTCACCAATGCCCCCGCAGTATTCATGGATTTAATGAATCGGGTATTTAGGCAATTTTTAGACCGTTTCGTAGTAGTGTTCATCGACGATATTTTGATCTATTCTCGTGATGAGTCAGAGCATACCGAGCATTTGAGACTGGTACTTCAGACTTTGAGGGATAACCAATTGTATGCGAAGTTTGGTAAGTGCGAATTTTGGTTGCATGAAGTCAGTTTCTTGGGCCATATAGTATCTGCTTCGGGTATTCGAGTGGATCCGAACAAAATTTCAGCTATCCTCGACTGGAAACCCCCTAAAAACATTACCGAAGTTCGAAGCTTTTTAGGACTTGCTGGTTATTACCGACGTTTCGTCAAGGGTTTTTCGATGATTGCGACTCCCTTGACGAGACTGCTGCAGAAAGATATCAAGTTCGAGTGGTCGGATAAATGTCAGCAAAGCTTCGATCAGCTGAAAACCCTTTTGACGGAAGCGCCTGTGTTGGTTCAGCCGGAAACGGGTAAAGAATTTGTAGTTCAAGCATTCCCTAATTACAACTACCTCATCATCCTTCTCAGTTCTCAGTACAACCCACTTAGTAGCATAATCCAAGCTCACTCGGTGCTTGACCAACCAATCCATCCCAAGTATCAAATCAAACTCCCCAAATGGAAGCTCTATAAGATTAGCCAGAAAGATTACCCATTGTACCTTTAAAGGGACGTCTCTAAACAATTGATTAAACCGAATAGACTATTCCAATAGACTTAATACAATAATTCAACTCAAGGTATTCTCAACCGGAACCCCGAAGTTTTTAGTAACAGAGCAGGCAACATAGGAATGAGTAGATCCTATATCTATCAATGTAGTATAAGGTACATTGAAAATTAAGAACGTACCTGTGATGATGTTCGGAGCATCTCATTCCTTTCGGTGACGTGCAGCATATACTAGAGCCAGCTACCTCGCCTCTGTATGATTACCACCACTGCCTTGACCTGACCAGGACCTCTTGATGGCTACTGAACTACTCTCAGTGGTGCAATACCCATACTGGAAGCTTGTATCTGATCAGACCTCCGTGGACAATCTCTAATACGGTGCTCTAAGGACCCGCACCTCAAACATGCCCCAGTTCTCTTCTAGTACTCACCCTAATAGCGTCTACAATAGTCATTACATGGTGACTGTCCAGTAGTAGCAATAGGGGCCCTAACTCTTATTGGCCCATCAACCCTGGCCTTTCTCTTAGGCCTCTAACTATAAAATCGAGGGCTCCAAATTCCTCTTGTTCCTACCGCTCTTATTCCTACCGCTCTCTGTTCTGGCGTTCAGCGCACTTCACTTTATCGGCGATCTTTGCCTTATCGACTAGTGCAGTAAAGTCTCGCTCCCTCTGTGGAGCTATCAGAACCCTTAAGTTATCTCTAAGGTTGTCCTCGAAGCGAACACATCGCTCGTACTCAGTAGCCACCATACGCTTGCATAGCGGCTCTGTCTTAAGAACTCGGCCTCATACTCAGCCACTAATTTGTCCCCTGGGTTAAATTCAGAAACTCTCTCCTTTGGGCATCCACACAGCTGGCACCCACAAACTTTCCCTGAAAGGCTGGGTGCCCTCCTTAATAGTGAGCTACCACTGATATGCCTCATCTCGTGCTAGCGAAACAACACCCTTTAATTTTTTCTTGGAAGTATAGTTCAGGTCGTCCATAATTCTCTCTGTGGCCTCTATCCAGTACTCAGCCACGTTAGGAGCAACTCCAGTAACACCCTCAAAAATCTCAGCTCCTTTGGACTGGAGTCGTTCCGTAACTGACCGTCAGCCCTCAGTACCAGTATTGGTCCCAACGACCTTCTCCAGAATTCTTAACATCACTTAGGACAGTGCGTCATCCTCAACCACTCGATCATGTGACCCGGTCTTAGTTACAGGTGAAGCTGGTGTCTCACTAATTTCCAAATTAGGTATGTGGCTAGACGACGAAGACCTAGCTCGAGCACCTCTACGATCTCTACCACGGCCTCTTGTACCTTGTCCACGAGTACCTCTTGTGCTTATTGTCTATTCACGTTAATCTGCATTAATAGTTTTATGCATCAGTATTTCAATATTTATTGATAGATGTCTTATGACAGGCAGTATCAAAAGTGTAAAGTTTTGTTTTCGCACAACGCAGAGTCTATCAACGTTTATCATTTTTACTAAAGTATTAGTATACACTATCCTGAGTGTTTTCAGTACAGTATGCTATCGACAATAGCCTTAGTGTTTACTATCTATAGCATTTTAGTCAAAACATATAATAGTTACAGAGAACTTACAGGATTGCACTGGAGACTTAGTGTACCAAACATTCAATAAAACATTTCAAAACATTTAAAACCCTTCGAAAATAGTTTTTTGGAAATTTCAACTTTAAAACCCAAATCCACAGCCTAGTTTTGCAACCTGGCTCTAATACCACCACATGTAACACGTCAAAACCAGCCTAGATGTTATGCTCGAATCTGGCGATGTCACATGGTAGTGCTTTTTCGAAATAACTGAGTCATCATAAATACCTCCATTCTATTTAACCTCTTTACAACATCTTGTGTTAACCCTAAGATGCATTGTTCAGTTTGAAAAAAACTTTAGTTCACCTTCACAATATTATCCTTTTCCAAACGTTTGTTTAAATTAAAAAAAAAAAGTAGTTCTCATTTAGAGTTATAAATTTTTAAAATGTCATTTATTGCGGAAGCTTTTTAAAAGATTGCGTATTCATGGTATTTTTACTGAAACATTTATCTCTTTGAAAACTCGCGTCCTACTACTAGCAGTTATAAATTAAAACAATCAAAAATCCCAAATGAAAATAAAAATCTAAAAAGTTTATTATTACAGCAAAATACCCCAAAAATTAAATCAAAATCGTAAATTACTAAATCGAATTAGATAGCTCGTGTGGCCACCGCTGAGTCCTCCGTCGCATCGATTTGCTTATGTCTGGGGATTACCTGTATAGTTAAAATAGAAGGGTAAGTTTACGAAAATTCAATGTAAACACAGTCTGGGACTAAGCCCTTATCAATACAGAAACAGTCCTGAGCTTGGGCGTTGGCCCATTACAGTAATAATAATCAATGCAGTAACAGTTTAAACAGTCTACAAGTCCTACCCATCCAGCCTCTACACTCCAACTCCGTCTAACCCTACACTCCATGTGGGGATATAATCAACCCACCCATCCTTACACTCCTGTAAGTACCGGAAGCGACACTATACAATAATATGCAGCTGGGCCACCAGTAATTTAGGCTCGAAGCCTTTTAGTACACTTCCTCCGATCAGTATAAAACCCATCCCCATCCAATGCATCATACAATCATGTCAGGTCATATCATAGTATCATACATGTATCCAGTATAGTTTAAAAAGCATGCTAAAATATAGTCATACATGTATATAGATATATACCTCCTACAGGGATATAACAGTCATTCAATCAATTAGGGGTCTAGATAAGCTTACCGACCCTACGGTAGGTCCACAGTCGTCTTGGGCGACCTGTGCAACCATAGCAATCAAAACAGTGAAATTGGGCCCACGACCCATATTGTAGGCCCATGTGGGCCCACATGCCCGTGTAGCCTACACAGACCAAAATTGCTTTGGCCATGTGGATCACACGGCCTGGCCCAATATTTCCAAACGTCCCAATTTGGCCCAATTCGACCCAGCCCATGAAATCGCACATTGCTGGCCTCGTCGATCACACGGTAATTTTTAATAACACGGACTTCCGCACGAGCGAGCGACGTTCGTGTGGCATCTATGTTCCCTGATTTTGGCTTTTTCTGATTTCCATAGTCGGGACTATGTTACACATCTTGTTTGTGAAAAAGCGCACCCAATCCCTGAGCACTCCAAAACTAAATTCAACCATAACACTCGATTAGTTCCATGGCAACCAACTTAAAACAACTCAAAAGAAAACACTTAATCACTTAGTTGACAAACTCTTACATCGTTTGAACAGTTGAGGTCCTATCCACCTAATGTGTCGAAAAAGAATGATCACCAGTTTCTCGGTTCCAACCTGTAGTTGAGCTGAACCCCTATTAAGAAAAATATTCGCATGACTAGTTTGAATCTAAACGAAACACAACTCACCGAAAATGCGAAATCGCTGAATAGAGTAGCACCCAAATTCGGCAAAGAGCAATATAGGATAGAACCGGCAAAAAAAGGGTCATAGAAGGAGAGAAAAGTCGAAAAGAACGCCTTAATAAGGGTCAAACCTGAATTGAAAGGGGATCAATGAAAACGAATAGCAATACTAGTACCAACGAGTGTAGAACGGTTGACTGAGGTTTGAGAAAACTGATAGCCAAAGCCGATATTGGGAAATGATTCCACTACAGAACAAGAACAAAACCAACTTACAAATTCGGCACAAGGGAAGGGTTCGAGGAAGAAGAAGAAGGGAAAAGAAAACAACAAAATGGAGAAGGAAAACAAAATGCTATTCGGCAGACGAGAAAATAGTTTCCAGAAAAATTTTCAAAGAGCAAAACAAAAGCAAAGACTAAAGCCGAAATTTTGAGTACAAAGGTAATTCAAATTTAGTTCAAATACTAAACAAATCCCTATAATTCTCAACAATATCCTCCAAAAATTTGGCCATAACACCCTACACCCTTCAAACGTTGCAACCTCCCACTAGCATCAAAATTCTACTGGCACTTAAATACTTACACAACACTAAACAAAACAAAACACTCCCCTACATTGCCAAGACTCGAACTCAAATCCTTCAGTATACTTAACACTCCATTTAACCACTAGACTAGCAGGCCCATTCTGTTATGTTTTTCCAATATTTAATTATAAGCCTACTGGCCAAAGATAGGGCTTTACTCACACAAAAAAAAATTGCCCAAGCTAAGGCTTGAACCCAAGACCTCATACACACCCCCAGAACAGTTAACCACTAAAGTAGATACACATTTGTGTTACAACATACCAAAATAAACATATAAGGGATTTTTGGGGCGTTACAAGAATTAAAAAAAAGTCACAACAAGTTTAGTTTTACCATTCCCTAATTATCCCTTATTTGTTTTAATCCCTTCAGTGACTTGTCTCAAAAATAATAAAGCATATTCCTAATTGAATTATAGCATGAGTTAGAGATAGTTTTTATGAATTTTTACTAGAAATCTTATTCTAAAAATTATCAAGTAAGATCTAATCTAACTTAAGAACTTAATATTTTTTTCCATTCCAGAAAATAAGCTTCAAGCATAAAAAAATCTATAAGATAAAAATAAAAACTCTTTAAATTGGGTGGATAACATAACTATCAATTCAAACAATGAACATAATGTTTGAATGCTAAAAAGGCTTTAGTTCAAGGAAAATAACTGTATCTGTGAGCAAAGTTCAAAAACACAATACCATCATAACATAAACTGACATAATATCTTTGGATCAAAGACCATAATAGAATTAAAAAGATAGCTCAAATGATCTCTCATTTCTCCCAAGGGAAAAAAGTATTGGTTTAATGGCCATTGTTGGGGTTAATGTTGTCACCAAATTGGAACATCATTTCATCGCCTCCCACATGAGCTTGAGGATTGTTTTTGTTGTTGTTGTTCATCAACTCCATGATCCATTGCTGCCTCTTCATCGGATCCATGTTATTCACATCTAATTGCACAATGTCCTCTGTATCTGTCCTCAGCATCTTTTTTGGGCATTACCATTGTCATTGGTGGAAGTGCAACCATGTACGAGGACGATAATGACGATGCCCCTTAAGTATAAAGGGGTGTCTAGCACATGCATCCATCCTCTTGTCAATATTACTCATTTTTTGATCGAGCAACAAGTTGAGATCATTTATTTCCCCAATGTTCGAACCATGGATGACCCATTTCTCGGTTGTCCTTGTAGTGCTTCTTGAGCTGCTCCACTACTTTGATTGTCCTTTGGGAAAGGAAACTCTCTTGGTTCACCATATTCTTTCTTTGTTCCATATCAGGGATCATCTTGAACTTGGAGAGCACTTGTTGGACTCTTTTGAAGGATGGCCAAACCTCGGGTTAGGATTCATAAGGACTATACATGATAGCACAAGTGTCGATCCTACAAAGGGTACTCAACTCACTTATCTTTTTCATCAAACCCTTATTTCTTTTCTAATAGGTGGTTTTCCTTGATGAATCATTGGTGATATAAGCAAGCTTAACCTTCTTCCTTATCATGGCTTGCAAATTAAAGAGGATATTTGAATGGTTTTTTCTTTTCCTTTTTCTTATGTATTACTTACCCAAACAACAAATGGATGCTTTATATAGAGGTTAAGGGAGTGAAAATCATATACGTTTTCTATATTAATTTATAAATGGTAATTCCAGATAAAAATAACGTATATGTAAGTATATAAAAGGCAAGTGTTCACACATACCATACATGCATATCACCATGGCAATGTTTAGTTATTTATGGTAATAAAGAATATAAAAACAAAAACAAATATTTTTTGTTAAAGAAAAGATGAATAACATTATTTTGGAAAATTAAAAATAGACAGAAAATAAAATTAAAATACATAAGTGATATGTACAATTTATATAATTACCATATTAGAGTGTTTGGTATTTAAGTAGTGTAAATTGTTAACTAGCAAATGTAATAATGTGTTGTACCTTTTTTTATAAATTTGGTGAATATTTTAATTTTATGAAAATAATGACAGAGAGATCATAGGTATGCCAGCTAGACTAAGTATAACAACTATTTTTTTCTTTTTTTGCTATGTGAATAGCTGATGTGCGTGATAAGTTTTAAATTTTATGATCGTACCTAGACACTAACTATTATCACATATAAGGCAAGTGCACCTATTGGACAGTAGTATAGCTTATGGCAAGATCAGAATGTCGAACCCACAGGAACTAAAAGTACTAGTATTAACCTTCTTTTTATTATCTAGTCTAAAAATAAGGGAATTTGTTTTAATTAAACTAATTATTAACTAAACTAAGAATGCACAGAGAGTAAATTGGGGAAATACTTTTTGGGAAAACTGATTTATTAGGACAACACCCAAGGAAGAATTCACCTAGACTTCACTTGTTATTTAACTCTAAAGTAGACGATTTATTCACTGGACTTGATCCGTAGAAATCCCTAAATTATGCTATTATCTCCGTCAAGACTAAAAACATTTAACCCTAGGTTGATTAATTGAAATTTTTTCCTAATTAAAACCCCAAGTGTTGCATTAACTCGATCTATGGATTCCCCTATTAGATTTGACTATAATCCGGTAAATTTACGTTGTCCTATGTCTAGGAGTGCAATCAACCCCGCTTAATTATGTTGGATCTACTCTTAAGCAGGGGCTTTTGCTCCATTGAATAAGCATATTCAAATTGAATTAATATCCTGGAATATTAACATAATGATTAAAAACACAATTAAGAACAAACCAAGTATTTATCATATAATTCAGAAAATAATAACAAGATCCGTCTTAGGTTTCATCCCCCTCAGGTTTTTGAGGGATTTCGTTCATGATTATAAAGAAGAACATCTCAAAATAAGGAAAATAACAAAACATAAAGAAACCCTAAAACCCCTAAAATAAATTGAAGGGAAATCTTTAGTCTTGAAAGAGATTCCAGCTTCTAAGATGGATCAATCAGCTTTCTTCGAGTAATTCCTTGCTTTCTACTTTGTGTGTCCTCTTTAGCCCTCTTCTAGGGAGTTTATATAGACTCTAGAATATCTTTCTTAGCTCCTAAGTGCCTTTTTCCGCGTGAAATTGAAACTCGTCATGACAAGGACACGCCCGTGTGACACGCCCATGTGATTTGGGTTCAGGCTGTGTTTAGGTCTGCTAGATAGGCATGGGCGTGTGGTGCACCTATATGAAGAACTCCAGGCCGTGTTGATTTCTCACTCTGCCCATTTTCTCTGTTTTGGCTCGTTTCTCATTCTTTTCACTTTCCTATGCTCACCTAAGTATAAAACATGAACGTAAAGGATTAGTAGCATCAAATTCCACAAATTCAATGATAATTCATCCATAAATGTACTAAATGTGGGATTAAAATATGTATATATTATGGTTTATCAATAGCCAAGCCATGTAGAGGGTGAGGTAACTGTTGGTTGAAAAGAGATGCCATAATCATTTATCTTCTGCTAATGTCGCACCACCAATAAGCTTGGATCTCCAATTAAATTCATTGCCTAATGCTAAAATTTATCTACTTGGCATACTTGCAATTATCGAGACGGAAGCGTTGGGTTGCTCCGCAGATCTATGTTGACGTAGTATATGTTGGTTGAATTATTTCTTATAAGCTTTCACTATATTTGCAGCTAAACGATTGGCATGATGAAAAATTTGTGTGGGATTAGTCTCTTCGCTTTAAAAGTTCATTATTTCAATGTTTACGTAATTATCTCTTAGTACCTTTATAACAGCCCTTACCCATTTCCGATACCGGGACAAGGTTCGAGGCATTATCAGACTTACACAATCTTAAATATACAAAGCCGAGTCGTAAAATTTGCGTCCAATTTAAAACATTTAAAACATATTCAAAACGCCCCTATTACAGGCCTACGAGGCCCTAAACATACATTGGAGGGGGTTAGGGACTAAACCGAAAACTTTCAAAACTTTTACAACACTTAGAAAAATTTCATGTTTTGGAGAGTCACATGCCCATATAGGCAGGCTGTGTGATCACACACGCCCATGTGGTTTGAGACACGCGCGTGTCCTCAACTCATGTAACTCTCTATTTATGACATCATCAAAAATTTAGTGGCACACGGCCAAGTCACACACCTGTGTACTAGGCTATATGGAGAATTTAATTTTCGCATTTAAGGTGCAGACTTCACACGGCCTGGGCACACGCCTATGTCTTGAGACCGTGTCTTTTACATGGCTGAGACACACGGCCGTGTCTCTACCGGTGTGTTTACTATTAGACATTCTGTTTCTCAAAACTAAGGTGCAGGGAACACACGGCCTATCAACACGCCCATGGGGCTGACCGTGTGTCACACACGGCCTAGACACACACCCGTGTATCTACCCATATGGACAAAAATAAAGCTATTTACCAAGCCATTTGCCAGCCTAAAACACAACCATACTTATACCAATTTCAATAACACATAGCATGGCATAATTTAGCAACCAAACATCTTTAATTGAGATTTCCACACATTGTTCGCATACCGCAATCACCATGCATGATCGTTACACAATTATAAACTTAATCATGCAAGTGACCAGATTCATGAGATACATCATCACATGATTATACCAATAACCAACATTAGCCAATTTCAAATAACCTTATACAAAATGATCATCACACCAATATAGCCCATGCATTAGGCCAAAATAACTATGACACATATACAAAATAATCAAGTCCCTATACATGCTATATTTTTAAGATGCTAAAATTATCAATACCCAAAATAAAGCGTTGATAGTGTGATGCGATACTCCGACGATTCCCGATCCTCGAGTTAGCTTAGTAACACTATAAAACAAGGGAAAGAAAATAAGGATAAACTATATAGCTTAGTAGGTTTATATGTATATAATAAACATCTTATTTATAACTTAACCACACATTCCATAATGGAAGTTGGTATAAACATTACTAAACTCTCATGGCCATTTCTTACCCAATCATAACCTTACCATAAGACCATTACAACACATCACTTTATAACTAATCATTAATCTTCCATCCAAAAGTCATATGAACTCCATATGTACCTGTATTACTTACCTTAAATGTACTTTTGCTCTCGTTTAAACCAGGCCTGTTAAACTATTTGAAATCATCAAGGATACTCGAGAGTTAGACATAGGTCATACAATGCCATATCCCAGATATAGTGCCATATCCCAGATATAGTCTTACATGTAATCCAATATCGATGCCATGTAACACCCCAAACTCAGCCTAGAAGTTAGGCCCGAATCTGGCGTCTCACATTGAAGTGTTTTTCAAAAACCTTGTTTCCATTAAAAACCCTTCTTATTAAAACTTGTTCCCATTTAAAACTTGTGCAAAATCTCAAATTTCGTATACATATTTTTAAAATGTGGTTTATTAAAAGACGTTGTCTTGTAAAATGTTATTACCTTTAAAACCTTAATTGTTACGGAAGCCTAATTTAAAACAGTTGCAGAAACGTGATATTTTCAAAAATAGTTGTTGTTTTGGAAAAACCGTGTCTGACTTCTAGCAATTATAAAATAAGAAATAAAATCCCAAATGCGAAAACCAGAAAGTTTAAAAGGCCTTATTACAACCCAAACTGGAATAAAGTGCTTAAAAGTAAATCAAGACAGAGCATAAGCAATGTGTGGCCTTCTCCGAGTCCTCGCAGCACCGATCCTCCTAAAGCTAGGGATTACCTGCACAGTTATTAAACAGGGTGAGTTTTATGAAAACTCAGTGTGTAATCCCCTGCTATATAAAATGAACAGTCAGTCATACAAAAGAATTAAAAGTCTGGTGCTCCAGCCTGATTACAGTTCCAGTATCAATTGGGCCTTAACCCACTATAACAGACAGTACCAGATGGGCCTTAGCCCATTATAGAATTAGAAACATTATCAGAATTAGAATCAAACCATTACAGAATCAGAAACATTATCAGAATTAGAATCAAAATCAAAATCAGAATCAGGTGGGCCTAAGCCCAAAACAGAATTAGTAACAGTATAATACAGATATGCAGAACAGACTGGACCGAAGCCCTATATAGAACAGATCAGTCTGGGCCTTAGCCCAATACAGAACAGTGTAGGCCAAGCCCATAGCAGAATCATAACAATATGCGAATGCAATCCCAACCCAGTCTAGCCATCACACCACCCATACCAACCCAACACACCATATGGGGAATAACTCGACCCACCCAGCCCTACACACCAATGACGCAGCCATGCTTCTAATAACAGATAACATGCCAAAGCCACCAAAATCAGAATTTGTGGCAAAGACACTAGCACAGAACTTCCTCCAAATCGATGTCCCAACCCAATATGTCGTGTATGCTATGCTCAATCATGACACATGTATGCAGAATGGACATGTTTAGTATCAGTCATTTAAACACATATTAAAACATATCAATCACACAACCATGATCACGTTAGTCAAATCACTGTCATACGAACACAGTCAAATCCGTCAAACACACAGTCTAAGTCAATCACTTGCCCACAAGGGCAAAACAGTCATTTAACACCCTAGGGAAAAAATGGTAATTTTACCCTACATGGGTATCTCGATAATTCTACCCTACAGGGGTATTTCGGTAATTCTACCCTACAGGGGTATTTTGGTAATTTTGAAATACGGGGTATTTTCGTAATTTTTAAACTGCGATATTTCTAAAATTTTATAAACCAGGGTAAAATGATAATTTTACAATTTAGCGGTAAAACAATAATTTTACAAATCAAGGTTAAAACGATAACTTTACAAATCAGGGGTAGAACGGTAACTTTACAAATTAGGGGTAAAACGGTAATTTTACAAATCAGGGATAAAATGGTAATTGCACAAATTAGGGGTAAAATAATACTTTTATAAATCAGGGGCATTTCTGTAATTTTACCAATCTAAAAATCAGGGGTATTACAGTAATTCTACCTTATAAGGGTATTTCGGTAATTTTATCAATTCCTCAGAAAGTCTACAGTCGCCTTGGGCGACTTAAGTATTCTAAACAGAGATAACATTGTGAGTGGGCCTAAGGCCCGTTCTCAGCCTAGGTGGGCCCACACGCTCGTGTGGCCCTTTAGCCCAAAACTAGCCATAGATATGAGATTCACCTAATCTAGTCCAATATTTACTATACAATCATACAATTTGCCCGATTGGGCCCACATGGCCCATTTCGGCATTCCAGCATTTGCCGTTCTATAGCTAGAGTAGGATGAAGTACACACCTGATAGGTATCTGAAGTTAATCCGCGCTCTGAACGCTGCTATGCCAAGAAGCCAACAATAATCGCACCCTTGACTCCCCGGGGGCTGTGTAGATCAACTACGGTCAGCACCACCGTGACCTAACAACATACAGATCAACGAATGATCCAACGCCTAACCCAAACGAACACACCACAATGTGAAAGGGATAGGCCAAGAAAGGTAGGGTTACTCTCCTCATGGTTTGCTCTATTCAAAGCTAACTTCTCCCCTATTCTCATGTTAGCTTCCTAATGTGGGATTCTCCATCAATCATCCAAAACCAACTTATTAGCAAAATAACCAACCCTTGTGTGCAAAGGGATTCGAACCAATGTCCTCTCGATAGCCCTGTCAAGCCACCACCACTCGGACACAAGCTCCTTTGTGTCATAAGTCCAACACATTTAGCTTTAAAGCCCACTTACTCGCTTCCAAATTTATTTAAAAGAAAAACCAAAATAAATTGTAAGAACCAAGACTTGAACCTTAGACTCCTTGTTTCCCTTATGGCATCACTTCTTTGCCACTAGACCACACCTCCTTTTGTGTCATGCTTTCACCAAAAATATTCTTAAAGTTTACCCACTAACGTCAAGGCCCCATAAGAGAAAAACATAAACTTTTGCTAAGGTCCAGGTTTGAAGCTAGGACTTCTCCAACACTCCCAAACACTCCTAAACCTCTTAGCCTACATACCAACATGCCATTCAGCGTACATGGGCCTAGGGCCTATTACGTAACCCAAGTAGGGAGCACGTGCTCGCATGGCCCACTAAGCCAGATTTGCCCACAGCCACATGTACGACACAGCCGGCCCACTAATTCTTGCAAGTCCAAAGGTAACCACCCATGTGGGGTCCAAAAGCCCATTGGGCCCATGTGGCCTACTCTTTCAAGCCCAATTTCGGGGCGTTACATGCCAATAGCCCAGCTATGGTCTTACACGATAACTCATATCGAAGCCATGTCCTATACATGGTCTTACACGAAATCTCGTACCGACAACATGTCCCAGACATGGTCTTACATGTACTACTATACCAATGCCATATCCTAGATATAGTCTGACACGAAATCGCATATCACATGCCAATGCCATATCCCAGATATGGTCTTACACAGAATCACATGTCGATAACCTCAATGCTATGACCCTTGTATCCTGTAATGTTCCTAGGGTTCGTATTGGACTTCCACACTTATTGAATTATTATCGATCTCGTTTATACAATTAAACTCATCCACATGGTCAATTATACAGTTCAAGAAATAATTAAACTTTTAAACATAATATAACGATGCATTATTTATACATAAATTTACCTCGGGACAAGAATAGTTAATATTTTCAATTTAGTCGACAATCTTGGTTTTTCCCCAATCTAGGTTAGAAACTCGTCTTTCTTGATTATTAAGCTTGGAAAGTGAAGAAACCCTAGCTATGGCTTCCTTGTGAATTTCGGCTATGGTAGGAGAAGGTGGACACAATTTTGACTTTATTTTCCCTTTTTATTCTTTTATTAACCAAAAGACCAAAATGCCCTTAACGCCTTTCTTTAAAATTTTACCCTTCCATATCCATTTTTGTCCATCATGATATATAATGGTCTAATTACTAAATAAGGACCTCTAATATACAAATTCATTTCAATTAAACCCTCAATCTTCTAGAACACATATTTTGCACTTTTTGCAATTTAGTCCTACTAGTCAAATTGGACCCTCTATCGGTAAAATTTCTTAACGATATTTTCATACATGCATTCAATCATACTATAAGCCTTAAAACTTTACAAAAATAAATTTTTCTATTTTGAATTTGTAGTCTCGAAACCACTATTCTGAGTTAGCCTTAAATCGGGTTGTTACAACCTTATAATTCTTGTACCTTAATTTGTTGTTTAATCCTATAACACCCCAAACTTGGCCTAGACATTACGATCAGATTGTGAAGGTTGCATTATTACGTAAAAACATTGTCGCTTAGTTTTTATGAAAAACTCATTTTCAATTCAAAGATAAAAAAAATAGATTAGATTATAAAAAACGCAAGGATTCTGAAAATTGATCATGTATTTTGACAAAAACCTTGTTTTCTTAACTTTATTTAAGCAGTCCCAAATGCTTGTTCCCTTTCATGGTATATTATCGTATCATATTTCAAAAACTTTGCAGCCGAAAAATATTTGGATTTTTGTCTTATAAAACCATCGTATCTTGTTAGTTATGTTGTCTTGATTGAAATTCCCGATTATAATTAGCATGTTTGCAAAACAAATACCAAAAAAAAATTAAAAGTCCAAAAGTGTGTAATTTGACCCAAAACATACTTTAAACCAAAATGTTTGAACGGAGCTCCAGAATCACCGCCCAATCTTAAGTCTGAGGATCACCTAGAACGAAACGAAACAAAACAAATGAGTGAGCTTCTCACATGCAAAATTTTACTTATAGAAATCTCATATGCAAATATCTTATTAGAATTTTCATATTTTCAAAACATTTATCATTTTTCATATTTTCAGAACATATATCATATCGAGTAAATCTTACCCCCATCTACTACACACCATCTCCGTCCAACCAATCACACCAATTAGGACTACAAGAGTCCATCCATCCAATCAGACTGGTACATGGTGGTATGTCACTCATAAATGTGCAGTTGAGCTGCTAGACAGAAATTGCGGTTTAACCGCTAGAGTTGCAGTGAAACTACAAGATTACATTTCCTCCATCATATCAGTAACCCCTAATGCATATGGATAATCATGTTAATATATACACGTGTCATATAGGTTGCATGGCATGCGTATCTAAACATATATTTATAGAGCATAACATAACACATAACTTATACAAAGTGAACCTTACTTAGCATGCTTTCTAAGCTTCCTCATGTCTAACATACTAAAATTTTTCACTTTTATAAGCCTACCAAAATACCCATAGATCCAATTTTTGAGTCCCTTAATCAGTTTCTAATGGAGCTTTTAAATTAGCCAAAAAGGGCCCACACGATCATGTGGCCCACACAGCCCAATAAGCTAGACCATGTGGTCCACACAGCATACCTATTCAAGTCGTGTTATCACACACAGCCCCGTGCTCCACAGGGCCAACCACACGGTTGTATAGTGTACATGGTCTATTACACGGCCTGACACAGTTGTGTGATGCTAGACAGTTTCGAAAACAACTGCTGTTTTCGAGTTTTTCTAAGGTTCAATTGAGTTTTTCAGGTTAGTTCACACAACTTGTGATATTTTTGATAAATCACATGGCAATGCACTCCAAATCCTACATACGACATCCAAAATGCATCGATTAACAAACAAAAATTACCCAAGATTTCACAAGATTAACACTTCTAAACTAAAAATCAAACCCTAAACAACGTTTGAACACTTACTTTACAGACAAAATGCCCAAAAATAGTCGCTACCCTGTTGGAGGATTTCAATTCTCGCACCCTTCACCTAACCAAAATGAGAGGAATGATTAACTTAACTAAGAGCAAGGATTAAGCATTAGCACAACACCTACCTTATTTAAGAAACAATGTCAAAGCAAAATAACAAAAATAGTTCGACGAAACTTAGACCATGTTGAAATACGATGAAAGAATAAACGCCAAATATAATCACAAAAGAAAAATGAAATGGCAGCAAGTAAGAACTAATGGAAATGAAAGAAAAGAAAAAGAAAACTCAAAAAGAGAAAGAAAAAAAAATGTGAGAAGAAAGGGGGTAGTTGTACGTGCAAAAGAGGAGTGATTTTAGGGATTTTGATAAGTATTTCTAAAAAAATAAAGAAAAAGATATTCTAATAATAAACCAACCCACCAGATTGTATAGAATTTAATTTGAACTCTACCACCAAAGAATTGCCAACATAAAAAATATTTCACTTTTGTGGACAACAAGATTTGAACACAAGACCATATGGAAGAATCTAAGGCACTTAACCACCAAACCAAATCAAATTATTTGGCGTGACTTAAGTGATTTAAAAGTAAGAAAATTGGGACATTACAACTCACCCTTCCATGAAGAAATTTCGGCCTCGAAATTTACCTGATTTAAAGAGATGGGGATACTGCTGACAAATCAAGTCCTCAGGCTCCCAAGTGGCCTATGTGAACCATGATTCCACCAGAAGACCTTAACTAACGGAATAGTCTTTCTCCTCAAGAACTTAACCTCATGAACCAAAATCTTTATAGGCTCATCCTTAAAAGATGAATCTGGTCTTAACTAAATATCATCTACTAGAACCACATGAGAAAGATCAGATCAACAATACTTCAACATGGACACATGAGAAACGTCATGGATACCATCCAATTGTAAAGGTAGATGTAATTGATCAGAAATTAACCCAACAAACCTTAGAATTCTATACGACCCGATGAATAGAGGGCTTAACTTACCCTTATGACTAAATCTGAGAAACTTCTTCTATAGAGATACCTTAAGGAAAACACAATCCCCTACCTTAAACTTAATATTCTTCATCTTAAGGTCTGTATAAGACCTCTGTTTATTAGAAGCTACCTTAAGTCGATCTCGAATCAAATGGACCTTATCCTCAGTCTCAACCACCAATTCTGGACCAAAAACCTTCCTGTCACCTAACTCGGTCCAAAAAAGTGGAGTGCGACATTTACAGCCATACAAGGCATCGTAAGCTGCCATCTGAATGCTAGATGGAAAACTATTATTGTAAGAAAATTCAACTAGCGCTAGAAACTCATTCCAACTACCTTGGAAGTCAATAACATAAGCATATTGTCTAAAGTCTAAATTACTCTCTCAGACTGACCATTAGTCTGCAGATGAAATGTTATACTGAAGTCCAATCGAGTAGCCAGAGACTCATGTAATTCTTCCAAAAATGAGAAGTGAAATGAGGATCTCTATAAGATAATATATACTGAAACCCCATGAAGCATAACTATCTCAAAAACATAAAGCTTTGCCAACTTTTGTAAAGAGTAATCGATATTGACCGGATTAAAGTGAGCAGACTTAGTCAACCGATATACAATAACCCAAACAAGATCCTTCTTAGTAGGTTTTAAGGGTAACCCACTAATGAAGTCTCTAATTACACATTCTCATGTCCATAGTGGAATCTTAACGGGTTGCAGCAAACTAGAAGAAGTTGGTGCTTAACCTTAACCTGCTGGCACATTAAACAATGAGATACAAGGTCAGTTACCTCATGTTTCAACCTAGACCACCAATAAAACTCTCGGAGGTCATGGTACATCTTATTACCGTCGAGATGCATAGCATACGGGCTACTATATGCTTTCTGTAGAATCGATTGCCTTAAATCCACATCACTAGGCACATAGATTTGACCTCGGAAACACAAAATACCATTACTGTTAAACCTAAAATATGAAGTCTTACATTTATCAATCTATTAAACTCGACTAATTAAAGACTAATTCAGAAGCTGTTTATTCTTAATCTTAGTTAACCAAGTTTGCTTAACTTGCAACTCGGCTAGAATCCCACCATCATCAAACAAACTTAGGCGAGTAAACATCACCCTTTACTAAGACATAAATATTCAACTAAGAGCATCGACCACTGTATTGGCCTTTTTAGGATGATACTCTATCGTGCAATCATAATCCTTAAGTAACTCGATCCAATGACGTTGCCTAAGATTCAACTCCTTCTGGGTAAGGAGGTACCTGATGCTCTTTATATCAGTGTAGATGATAAACATCTCACCGTATAGATAATGCCTCCAAATCTTAAGAACAAATACAACCGCAACAAACTCGAGGTCATGTGCCGGATAATTATCGTCATGTTGCTTAAGTTGTCTAGACACATATGCTACCACCTTACCCTTATGCATCAAAACACAACCCAAACCAGTATAAGATGGATTATTATACACAACGAGCTCTTTCCCAGATTCAAGCTAAATCAGAACGGGTGCCCGAGTCTATAACAACCTATACTCGACCCAATCATCGAGCACAAATATTAGGATGCCACACCACCACACATATCATAATCATTCGAACATGATAAACATTCAACAAGCAAACTCAAAACAAGGGTTAGACATGCTTTTAGACCACTAAACAAAAATTATGAATTATTCACATATGTATCGATACTGAATCAAAGGTATTGATATTTCTCTCAAATGGTATCGATACTGATTGGAAAATCCATGCCAAAACAACATTTTGTTTCTCGTTTAAAATCAAAATTTCAGAAATTATCGATACCTTTCATAAAGTATTGCTTTTATTATCCCGAGTGTAACACCCTGAATTTGGGCCTAAAAGTATTAGGCTTTGAGTTTGGGTTCGGATTGAAGACGGCCTGAATAATTTTGATGTTTTAAAAAAGTTAGTTAATAATATATATATAAATTATTGTTATTAATTTGGTGTTTAGTTTAGTAATTAAATAAATTAGGAGGGACTTATAGTGTGGGAAAAGTCCTGGGTTCGGCCCAAGGCTTTAGAAAAAAAATTAATTTTTCCTTCCTTAGGGGAATCTGGGCATTAGGGCTTATAATTAAGTTGGGTCATAATTGGACAAGGGATAGCCTGGCCCAGTGGTTAGACGCACTCGGAAGCAGGAGAGTGAACCAAGTTCGATTCTCAGCGAAAGTGTTTTGTTTTTTTGAATAATTAGGGTTGCGTTAAAATAGGGCTTAAGAGAAGTTGTGACCAGAGTTTAATGCAAAGAGCGCCTGTGGCGCAGTGGCAGCAGCGTGCTAGGGGTTCCGAGCGGGCACAAGTTCGAGCCTGGGTAAGCGAAATTTTCGTTTTATTTTTAAGTAGCCCGTGACTGAAGCTGGTAAGCTTTATAATTAAATGCGAGCGTAATATATTGAAAGTAAAGACGCGTCGTAGTGGCCAGCAGCGTGTGTGGGTGCCTAGAGGTCCCGGGTTTAAGCTGCTGTATGCGCTGGAGACTACCTTTTTGCTGCACGCGTAGGGAGAGTTGTTGTGCTGGACCGAAACTCTCCCTAGCAGCAGATTGGGTCGGCTGATCGGTGGAAAAAGGGGGATAAGGCTGCTGTTAAGCTGTGGGAAGAAGTTTGAATGAAATTCAAACTTTGTTATTAGCTAAAATCATGGAATTTAATTTTGAGAAGGATTCTTTTGTGCCGAATTAAGGACTCATTCGACTATAGGTAAATAAGTGCCGAATTGCACTTAAAAATTTTGGCCTTGATGGATTATTTTCTTCTTTGTTGATTAGGGTATTTTTCATGGTGATAGCTGATTTGATTTTCTTTCTTTCAATCGGTTTTTATTTTTGTTATTTTATTTTATTTTATTTTACTCACCTTCTCTTATCCATCATCTTTACATCATCAACCATAAAACCTCTCTTATTCAACCTTATTAGTCGATTACCACCAAAAGCTGAAACCCCACTCTTTCTTCAATCCATTTAGCCGAACCTCACGACATCCCTACTGTCTGCCGACATCTATTCTTTTCCACTACAAATTCTACCTTTTTCTCTTTTATTGTATCAAAAGTCGAACCTCCATATTCATAGTGATTCAGGATTTAAACCTCTAGATCTGCTCTTTATTCATACTTTAAGATTAGATCTGTATCAAACATGAGATAGGAAGGTGTTTGGGAATGATTCAGAATTATTTAACCTTTGGTAAGTTATCGGAACCCCTTTTCTATTCTTTATTTTGGGATTTAAGAAAAGCTGAAATCCCTAAGCACTTTAGGGAGGCTGTCAAATTTGGTAAGGAGTAATGATAGCCTTGTGGTGTGGTTTTATGTGTTCTATTTTGCAAGAAAGGGTGATCTCGCAAGGAGAAGTAAAGGCTAGGAACGTGGAAGTGATCTAGATCTAGATTTAGATCTAATAGTTAAAGATCAACAAGGTAAGTCATTAATAATGCCTTATTTTGGCCGAATGTGGTAAGTGAGTATTGCGTTGGTTATCATTAATTTGTTATGTGTAGTGTGGACTGAAAATCAAGGAGTGGTGAAAGGCTAGGGCTGTTGGAGCGACTAGATTTAGATCTAGTCACTAATTTCGGCAAAGGTAAGAACCCAAGGGCCTTAGGTGATGTTGGCCGAATATGGTAAGCTAGATTACATTCGTTATCGTTAATTCGTAAATCTAATTAGTTAAGTCATCGATTGTAAGAGAAATTGCATAGGAGATCTCATCGGTAAAATCGTAAATAAGGTGTGTAAATGAACACCCTTTTATAGTCTAAATCGGTAAAAGCCGAAAAGTCAAAATGCTGAAATTCTGGCATTTCGTAGGCTTTCGAGTGTACGAGCGCTCGTGGGTCAGTTGGAAGTAGTAAGATTTGATAATCAAAATCGGTTGGTTGGTAAGTGTGCGATTTTGTGCACTTCGGTAAGTTTGGGCCTTGATAGGGTGAAAATAGGCCCAATGGGCTTACGGGCCCATATGGGTAAAGATAAGTGGTAAGTGTGTTTTGGTATACTGTAGGTCTAAAACTATTAAAACTGGTAATCCGGTCATAAAATTTGGGCGAAATGGGCTTAAGTAGCTATTTGACATTGTAGGGCCCATTAGGGTTTTAGGGCCCAATAACTAAGAATTGCTAAAATAGGCTAAATAAGCTACTGAGATGAAAATTAAACTATTAATGACTAAAATATGCATAAAACCCTAAAAATTGAGATAAATTCTGAAATACTCCTTAAGGGTGAAAAAGTACTATTTGACCCCTAGGTGCAAAATGACCGTTATACCCCTAGGGCTAAGTTTGACTGAAATGCATGTTTTACTATTTTTGTTCTCTATATGCCATGACATGATTATCTGTTGCATGGGACTGGGTTTATTGATGGAGGAAGTGGAAGTGGCATTGCCACGATTACTAAAAGAGGCTTTGCCTCGTACTGATTACTAAAAGAGGCTTTGCCTCGTACTATTTACTGAAAGGGGCTTTGCCTCGATATATTGTTAGTGGCTTGGCCACATTATCTGAGCAGTTATGCTGTAACTGTAGAGTGTAGCGGCTGGGTGGGTCGAGTTGTTTCCCCACATGGTGTGTAAGGCTGGTACGAGTGTAGTGTAGCGGTTGGACTTAGAATGGGGTTTGGGCTTTGGGCTTTGCGTACATGCATGATATCTGCTCTGTTGCTGAAATGGGCCTATGGGTCATACTGTTATCTGTAAAGGGCTAAGGCCCAGTAACTATTTACTAAATAGGGCTTCGGCTCAGTGTATACTGAGACTGGTTAGGGCTTAGGCCAGTGGGCTTGAGCTGATTTGGCCTCTGGATGGGCTTTCTTTACACACTAAGCTTCCAAACTCACCCATTTTCCTTCCATCTATGTAGGTGAGCCCTAGATTGGTGGACTTGGAGCTGGAGGGATTCGGAGTGGCCACGTAGATTGCATTTCGAGTTTAATCAAGTTATTCATTTTACTTTATTATTTTCTTTAAATATTTTATTTTATTTTATTCTAATTTTTGGGTATGTAATAAGGCCGCTCAAATTATTTTAATTTGGGTTTTAAATTATTTATTTTTACTTTATATTACAAATTGATTTAAATGATTTAAACAAGGCTGCGCAGATTTTTCTAAAAATCAATCAATATTTTCAAAACAGAGCTTTCGTAACAAATGAACAACAAATCAACGAACAAGATAAATTTTAAACGGTTAGTGGATAGGACAATCTCAAACTAAACCTGGATTTTCTTCCCAAATTTCAAGTACGGTTTTACAAAGCTCGCCCTAATCTTAGTAACTAGGTCACAGGTTAGTTGTAGGTGATGTGACACACTAGACTTGGCCGTAACGTCTGGGCCGGGTTTGGGGTGTTACATTTAGTGGTATTAGAGCCCAGTTGCAACAACTCGGCTGTGGATCGGGTCTAAAAAGGTTTTTATAAAGTTTAAAATAAAGGCCCAAGAAGGGTATTTTGAAAACAGTTTTAGAAAATTTTTAAGGAAACCTTTTTCAAACTCGTTATCTTTTAAAACAGACTTCTCTAAGGTTTTACTTTAAAAAGGTTAAGTTTTTTGGGCTTTTTGAAATTTGGTATCTGAAGAAGTGGCACACTAAATCCCCGGTACAAAGTCTGTAAGTACTTCTTTCTCTTATACTGTACTGTACTGAGATATCACTGTAGATAGAAATAAGACCCTGCTATGATACTGTAGCTAGGATAATACTGAAACTATAGAGACTGAGATAGTAGGGGAACTAAACCCTAGAAGACTGAGACTGGAGCTAGGCTACTATTTTACGAAAACAAATACTATTTCTGCATAACATGGATACTAAAATTTTTGGAATCGAGATCAGAGTGCGCAGCAGTAGCGTAGTAGAGTAGTTGATGCACGGCTATCTTATTATCTAGAAATTTCGAGGGCGAATTTTTTTTAGGAGGGGTGAATTGTAACACCTTGAATTTGGGCCTAAAAGTATTGGGCTTTGAGTGTGGGTTCGGATTGAAGACGGCCTGAATAATTTTAATGTTTAAAAAAAATTAGTTAATAAATATATATATTATTGTTATTAATTTGGTGTTTAGTTTAGTAATTAAATAAATTAGGAGGGACTTATAGTGTGGGAAAAGTCCTGGGCTTGGCCCAGGGCTTTAGCAAAAAAATTAATTTTTCCTTCCTTAGGGGAATCTGGGCATTAGGGCTTATAATTAAGTTGGGTCATAATTGGACAAGGGATAGCTTGGCCCAGTGGTTAGACACGCTCGGAAGCAGGAAAAGAACCAGGTTCGATTCCCAGCGTGCACAAAGTGTTTTGTTTTTTTGAATAATCAGGGTTGCGTTAAAATAGGGCTTAAGAGAAGTTGCGGCTAGAGTTTAATGCAAAGAGCGCCTGTGGCGCAGTGGCAATAGTATGCTAGGGGTTCCGAGCGGGCGCGAGTTCGAGCCTGGGTAAGCGAAATTTTGGTTTTATTTTTAAGTAGCCCGTGACTGAAGCAGATAAACTTTATAATTAAATGCGACCATAATATATTGAAAGCAAAGATGCGTTGCAGTGGCCAACAGTGTGTGTTGGTGCCTGGGGGTCCCAGGTTCGAGCTGCTGTGCGTGCTGGAGGACTGCTTTTTTGCTGCACGCATGGGGAGAGTTGTTGTGCTAGACCGAAACTCTCCCTAGCAGCAGATTGGGTCGGCTGATCGGTGGAAAAAAAGGGATAAGGCTGCTGCTAAGCGGTGGGAAGAAGTTTGAATGAAATTCAAACTTTGTTATTAGCTAAAATCATGGAATTTGATTTTGGGAAGGATTCTTTTGTGCCGAATTAAGGACTCATTCGACTATAGGTAAATAAGTACCGAATTGCACTTAAAAATTTTGGCCTTGATGGATTATTTTCTTCTTTGTTGATTAGGGTATTTTTCATGGTGATAGCTGATTTGATTTTCTTTCTTTCAGTCGGTTTTTGTTTTTGTTATTTTATTTTATTTTATTTTACTCACTTTCTCTTCTCCATCATCTTTACATCATCAACTATAAAACCTCTCTTATTCAACCTTGTTAGTCGATTACCACCAAAAGTCAAAACCCCACTCTTTCTTCAATCTATTTAGCCGAACCTCACGACATCTCTACCCTCTGTTGACATCTCTTGTTTTCCACTACAAATTCTACCTTTTTCTCTTTTATTGTATCAAAAGCCGAACGTCCATATTCATAGTGATTCGGGATCTAAACCTCTAGATCTGCTCTTTATTCATACTTTAATATTAGATCTATATTAAATCTGAGATAGGAAGGTGTTTGGGAACGATTCGGATTTATTTAACCTTTGGTAAGTTATCGGAACCCCCTTTCTATTCTTTATTTTGGGATTTAAGAAAAGTCGAAATCCCTAAACACTTTAGGGAGGTTGTCGAATTTGGTAAGGAGTAATGATAGCCTTGTGATGTGGTTTTATGTGTTCTATTTTGCAAGAAAGGGTGATCTCACAAGGAGAAGTAAAGGCTAGGAATGCGGAAGTGATCTAGATCTAGATCTAGATCTAATA
Organism: Gossypium stocksii; assembly: GCA_020496765.1. Lineage (NCBI taxonomy): Eukaryota > Viridiplantae > Streptophyta > Magnoliopsida > Malvales > Malvaceae > Gossypium > Gossypium stocksii. Next base: position 68,737,845 of record CM035622.1, read on the forward strand.
GTTAAAGATCGATAAGGTAAGTCATTAATAATGCCTTATTTTGGCCGAATGTGGTAAGTGAGTATTGTGTTGGTTACCATCAATTTTTATGTGTGTGGACTGAAGATTAAGGAGCGGTGAAGGACTAGGACTGTTGGAGCGACTAGATTTAGATCTAGTCACTAATTTTGGCAAAGGTAAGAACTCAAGGGCCTTAGGTGATGTTGGTCGAATATGGTAAGCTAGATTACATTCGTTATCGTTAATTCGTAAATCTAATTTGTTAAGCGATCGATTGTAGGAGAAATCGCATAGGAGATCTCATCAATGAAATCGCAAATCAGGTGTGTAAACGAACACCCTTCTGTAGTCTAAATCGGCAAAAGCTGAAAAGCTGAAATGCCGAAATTCTAGCATTTCGTGGGCTTGTGAGCATGCGAGCGCTTTTGGGTCGATTGGAAGTGGTAAGATTTGATAACTTAAATCTGTTAGTTGGCAAGTGTGCGATTTCATGCACTTCGGTAAGTTTGGGCCTCGATAGGCTGAAAATAGGCCCAATGGGCTTACAAGCCCATATTGGTAAGAAAAGTGGTAAGTGTGTTCTGGTATACTGTAGCTCTAAAACTATTAAAGCTAGTAATCCGGTCATAAATTTTGGGCTAAATGGGCTTAAGTAGCTATTTGACACTGTAGGGCCTATTAGGGGTTTTAGGGCCCAATAACTAAGAACTGCTAAAATAGGCTAAATAAGCTACTAAGATGAAAATTAGACTATTAATGACTAAAATATGCATAAAACCCTAAAAACTGAGATAAATTCTGAAATACTCCTTAAGGGTAAAAAATTACTATTTTACCCCTAGGTGCAAAATGACCGTTATACCCCTAGGGCTAAGTTTAACTGAAACGCATGTTTTACTATTTCTGTTCTTTGTATGCCATGACATGATTATCTTTTGCATAGGACTAGGTTTATTGTTGGAGGAAGTGCAAGTGGCATTGCCATGATTACTGAAAGAGGCTTTGCCTCGTACTGATTACTGAAAGAGGCTTTGCCTCGTACTGATTACTGAAAGAGGCTTTGCCTCGTACTGTTTACTGAAAGGGGCTTTGCCTCGATATACTGTTAGTGGCTTGGCCACATTATCTGAGCAGCTATGCTGCAACTGTGGAGTGTAGCGGCTGGGTGGGTCGAGTTGTTTCCGCACATGGTATGTAGGGCTGGTACGGGTGGAGTGTAGCGACTGGACTTAGAATGGGCTTTGGGCTTTGCATACATACATGATATCTGTTCTGTTGCTGAAATGGGCCTATGGGTCGTACTGTTATCTGTAAAGGGCTAAGGCCTAGTAACTATTTACTAAATAGGGCTTCGGCCCAGTGTATACTGAGACTGGTTAGGGCTTAGGACAGTGGGCTTGAGCTGATTTGGCCTCTGGATGGGCTTTCTTTACATTCTGAGTTTCCAAACTCACCCCTTTTCCTTCCATCTATGCAGGTGAGCCCTAGATTGGTGGACTTGGAGCTGGAGGGATTCGGAGTGGCGACGTAGACTGCATTTCGGGTTTAATCAAGTTATTCATTTTACTTTATTATTTTCTTTAAATATTTTATTTTATTTTATTCTGATTTTTGGGTATGTAATAAGGCCGCTCAAATTATTTTAATTTGGGTTTTAAATTATTTATTTTTACTTTATATTACAAATTGATTTAAATGATTTAAACAAGGCTGCGCAGATTTTTCTAAAAATCAATCAATATTTTCAAAACAGAGCTTTCGTAACAAATGAACAACAAATCAATGAACAAGATAAATTTTAAACGGTTAGTGGATAGGACAACCTCAAACTAAACCTGGATTTTCTTCCCAAATAACAAGTACGGTTTTACAAAGCTCGTCCTAATCTTAGTAACTAGGTCACAGGGTTAGTTGTAGGTGATATGACACACCAGACTTGGCCGTAACGTCTGGGCCGGGTTTGGGGTGTTACACCGAGTATTGATATTCTTGATATGGTATCGATACAAAATTGAGTTACTGACTTCCTGCACTTTCTAAATATCAAGGATGTATCCTTTTAAAAACCCAAATATCAATACCTCTACTCTAGATAAGAAAAATGCAGCATATGAAAGCAATTAATCCAAGCTAACTTAAATCCATTCAACATGCAACTTCTTCGACATCAAACAATTGTCAAAAAGACTATTATAACAGTTCAAATATAAAAAATATGCCCAAGCAAGAATCAACATATCAAGCTTGATATCTATAAATCCTAATAGCAATAAAGTCATGTAAGCATCCAAAACATCATGGCATCAATCAACTAAAAATCTACCATATTGCCTTAAAAGGAGTGGGTGAGCTTAATCAAGCTCAGTGAATGTCGAAAAATCCATAATGTATACACAATACCAAAGGTTAAACAAGAGCATGCTACAACACATTCACAACAATATTCTAAACAAGTCACAATAACAGATTCACACTTCATTAAATCGTAAAACTAACATATATCCTCACTTATAACTACACTCAACTCATATTGAAATAATTCATTTTTCAATAATTCATCAAGACTAACAACGTATATTGCTTTAATAACTCACAAGTCTAGTGGATATATTCACATGAATTCACAAGTTAAATGAAAATGACCCAAACCACAATTATATATGCAATTTACTATGAGAACTACTAACATTTTCATGAAACTTAAGTTGACTCATTTAGCATATTTTTTACATGTTTATGCATGCATCTCACATCGTATTATAACAATAAATAAGATCCCATTTAAACGATAATTTGGTACTGAAGGCTATGAAACATAAAAATGGGCTCTATCACCACCAACACACCAAATGACTCATAGAGTCGAACATATCCCAAAAGCGTAGCATTTAGCTAATGCTCTCCAACACGCTGACATATCCCTGTGAATGGAGCTTGGCTCACATTCCCTTATCTCTCCAAACTGTCTCTGGGCCTCAATACCCAAATCATAAAACACAAGTGTGAGTACTCACAATCCTTTAGCATGTCAATATATTCAATGGTTTCAAGAGATCACAAGGCCAAAATATCCAAAATCACACAATTTTAATTACTAATTTAATGCACATCATTTATGTTCATATTCATCAATTTACATCAGAAGCTTGTACACATTGCATGCTTATCAAATTCACATTTAAGTGCACCTTAAGTGCCACAATAATGCTCATTGAGCAATAACATATCCGACCACATATGTGTGCATTAAAATCAATACATCATATATCACATACAAGTATTCTCACATATTACCTGTCATAGTAATATCACATTTCACAATTCAACACATATGTACTTACCAAAATTTTGCTCACTTTCATTGCATATTTGCATTATTATCATATCATTATCACAGTCATTTGGTATGTATATCATGCCTACAATGCAACACAATTCACAATACTGAGCACACATGTCTCATGTCAAAATATCAAATCATAATAATCAATCCACAATTATTCACATAATCACATAATTTGCCAAAATAAAACAAGAGAAATAGAAAGCTTACACTCAAAACTTAGGATAGGGGTTTAGGTTACTCCTAAGATCCCAATTAACACTATGAATCATGTCTACAAATAGAGATTTCAAACACTCACCAATCACACTTTTACCTAATTGTCAAAAGCTTAAATTAGCTTTTCCTTACCTTTCGCCTTGCTCATAGAAGGATCCAACATTTTCAATGTTTCACACATAATAACCAAACAATATACACAATCAATTAGCAGCTAAAGACTTATCTAAACCAATAAAAAATGCAAGCTTAAGCTATATTTCTCATCAAACTGAAATTTTAACTAACAAACTTGAAGCTCAAATATCTTAATCTTTACTCATTCTCATTTCCCATAATTGATTCCAACAATTTAATTATTCATCTAAGAACAGTTTCCAACCTTCAAACTACTCAAAACTATATTGATTCATTGATCCGAAATTTCAACATAAAATGACAATTTTCATGAAAACTTATTAAAACATTAGAATTCTTTAACGAAACTTTAAGGAATATTTAGAAACCTTCTAATCACATAAAATAATGGAAAAGCACTTTGAAACCTTTTTTCATTCAAAATCCCAAAATCCACCATTAACAACCCAATTTTTGACTTTTTATTCAAAACTTATGATTTAATGGCTAAAAACTTGGTTTTAAAAGACCATATAACATCTAAAATTAATAGAAAGACGAATTGTTACCTTTGATGGAACAAAAATAAAGGTTTCGTAAAAAATTTAAAAAACCCACAAACTCGAGAGATGACAAAATAATGGTGTTTTTAGTATTTTTTTTGTGAAATTCTATGGAGGTTTATTGATTGAGTGTTGATAGAAATCAAAGTAGTGAAGTTTGGGAATCAAAATTGAAGGAATAGGATTTGGAAAAACAATGGACGGCAACAAAAAAGATGGAGAAGAAGTATCATGACTTTAATGTAAATGGATGAGGGAAATAGAATATTTTTAAAACTTTGGGATATTTACCGTAATGGTACTCCTCATTCAAACCCTTTTACAAAACAATCCTTATTTTAAATTAAAGATATTTTCAGCCTTATTTTCAAAAATTGATTTAACTTTTCAAAAGCTATTATCAAAAATAATTTCAGGTTACCACAATTCAGAAATTTTCAAATCTACTTTGAGCCAAAAATATTAATTTACCCTCAAAACTTCTAGGCCAAATTTCAGGGTGTGATAGAGTCAAAATCAGTTTGAGACTCTCAAAGCTCAATTGCTACTCATTGACCTACATAAACGAAGCGTTCTTACATAATAAATTAGTCAAATGACTTGATATCAATGAGAGCCTCTCGATAAACCTTTGATAGTATCTTGCTAAACCAAGGAAACTCTAAATCTCAGTCACATTTCTTAGGTCTTTTCAATCCGAGATAGCTTCTATCTTTTTAGGGTCCACTCGAATACCCTCGATAGCAACCACATACCCCAAAAACATAACCTCACTCAACCATAATTTGTATTTACTCAATTTGGCATAAAGTTCCTTCTCACGGAGAATCTGAAGAACTACTCTAAGATGCTCATCATGCTCATTTTCAGTCTTAGAGTATACCACAATATCATTAATAAAAACTATGATGAATTGATCCAGATATGACTGAAAAACATGGTTCATGAGATCCATGAACGCAGCTGGAGCATTAGTCAAATCGAATGGCATGGCAAGGAATTCATAATGCCCATAGCAAGTCCTAAAAGAAGTCTTATGCACATCAGCCACTTTTACCTTGAATTGATGATATCTAGAATGAAGATAAATCTTCGAGAATGCTGATGCCCTATGAAACTGATCAAAAGATCATCAATCCTTGGATGTGGGTACTTATTCTTCACTGTCAATTTGTTCAACAGACAATCATCCACACACATTCTCACAGAACTATCCTTCTTTTTAACAAAGAAAATCAGTGCTCCCCATAGGGACACACTAGGCCGAATAAACCCTCTATCCAAAAGTTCCTAAAGTTGCAACTTTAACTCCTTCAGCTCCTTCGGTGCCATACGATATGGGCGATGGACATCGAAGCTGTCCCAGGCAGAACCTCAATTCTGAACTCAACCTCCCTACTCGGTGGTAACCTTGATAACTCCTCGGGAAAGATGTCCAAAAAATCCTTAATAGTTTGAATCTCGTCCATAACATATTCCATAATACTAGTGCCATGTACATAAGCTAAATACGCATCACACCCTTTACAAACTAACGTTTCAGCTACTAGAGCGAAAATTACATTAGAAAGGTAATCTCAACGCTTGCTGACCATCACAACCTCCTCACCATCCCCAACCTTAAGAGTCACCCTCTTAGATTGACGATCTAATCCAACCCGATGCTCCACTAACCAATCCATACCTAGTATCATATCGAACTCTCTGAATGACAACTCCAAATTAGTCGGGAATACAAACCTCTGAACAATAAGCAGACTACTAGTTTCCTCAGCCAAAATCCTTAGATTGCCTGATACACTATTATAAATGTAAGAATGCATAGAAACACAATCAATCAATGCAAAATAAGGAAGTGAATTCATAAAAAATGTACCGACTATCACATCGATTGCATCTCTATCCACATAGTGCCTTGCCGCCTAAACCAAAGTTGGTTGTTTAGCCTTAGTCTGAACCGTACCTCTGTCCAGTGCCCTCTTACCCTGACCATCACCATTACCTCCCCTAATCTGACTATGGCCTCTATCAGGCTGCTGAAGAACCCTCTATAGCTGAACCTGATCTTGAATCAGAGCCTATACCAGCTTAACCATGTAAGGACAATCATTTATCTTATGCTCAGTACACCCACATCTATAGCAAGCCTCGATCCTCCTCCAACACTCACCTGAATAGCATCTATTACAATACTCACGACCAGAACGTGGTCAACCTTGGCAACAGGATCAACTTTGGTAACTGGCACTAATTGTTGAGGTCTCTCAAACTTGGCTCATTTCATAGGCTATTAAGAAAAACTAGAAGGACCCGAATACCTCTTGTTCTTGTTCTGACTATTTTCCTTATCCCTTTTCTTGCACTCTGCGTGCTTAATTTCCTTGGTAATCTTTGCCTTCTCCACCAAATATTTAAAAACTCACTCCTACTAGGGAGCTATTAGAACCTTAATGTTGTACCTCAATCTCTCCTCAAACCAAATACTCTTATCATAATCGGTCTCAACCAAACAGCGACTATATCTGCTGAGCCTAAAAAATTCAGTCTAACACTTGACCATTGATCCATCCCCTTGAGTTAGCCCCATAAACACCCATCTACGAGCCTCAACATAACTCACCTATACATACTTATCCTTGAAGGCACTTCAGAAATAAGCCCAAGCCAATCGCTTAGGCTAGGTCCCCTACTCAATACTCAGCACCACTGATAAGCTTTATTGCAAAGCAAGGACACTACGCCGTTCAGTTTTTGCTCGAGGGTGCAATCCAAATCATTCATTGTTTTCTCTAAAGCCTCCAACCAATACTCAGATATAGTCAGGGTGATCCCAACAACACCTCTAAATAATTTTGCCCTATTAGACCAGAGTTGTTCAATTATCGACCCTTGACTCCCAGATCCAGTATGGGTCCCAGCAACCCTCTCTAACACCCTCAACATAACCTGGGACAGTGTGTCATCTCCAGTAGTTTGAGCCCTAGACTTAGTCTGAGTAGTTGAAGTTTTGATAGTTTCACTTGTAGCTAAATTCACCATACTACCCATCGAAGATGGCTCAACTCGAGCTCCACGATGGCGGCCTCCGAATCCATAAGTACCACTTCCACAGGATCGACGTGTATTCAGTATCTTCTCTATAATTTCATAGTTTTATGAATTAGTTTAGGCTTTTAAAACCTTAAATCTAAAGTTTATCCAAAGTATTGTTAGAGTTTAGAGAATGTATTATTGCACTACAGTCTTTAGAGGCAAATATTTGTACTAAAGTATCATATGTAAAAATATTTAATGTATAACTAAAGTTCATATTTCTTACTTGGATCGGCGTTAGAGTCTCGATTTCACTTTTCAAAAATCAAAAAGTCAAATTTAATAAAAATTTCCAATTTTAAACAGTAATTTATTTTTTCCAAAACATTTTAGACCCAAAATGCATAGCCCAATTTCTGAAACATGACTCTAATACCACTAAATGTAACACCCCAAACTTAGCCTAGACGTTACGGTCAGATTGTGAAGGTTAATTATTACGTAAAAACATTGTCACTTAGTTTTTATGAAAAACTAATTTTTAATTCGAAGATAAACAAAATAGAATAGATTAAAAAAAATAGAGATTTCGAAAATTATTCGTGCGTTTTGACGAAAATTGCATTTTATTAACTTTATTTGTGAAAGCCCAAATGCTTGTTCACTTGTATGGTATATCATTGTATCAGATTTCAAAAACTGTACAACAGAAAACATATTGGGATTTTTTTCTTATAAAACCATAGTATGTTGTTAGTTATGTTGTCTTGATTAAAATTCCCAATTATAAATAACACGTTTTAAAAATAAATACCAAATTCAAAATTAAAGTTCTAAAACAAAAGTAAAAGTCCAAAAGTTCGTAATTTGACCCAAAACATACTTAAAACCAAAATGTTTGAATCGAGCTCCAAAATTACCACCCAATCCTAAGCCTGAGGATCATCTGAAACGAAACAAAACAAGCGAGTGAGCTAGAAGCCTAGTGTGTAATTTGGCCCACATGCAGAATTCTACTTATATAATTCTCACATGCAATTATTAGATTAGAATTTTCATATTTTCAGAACATATACCATTTTCATATTTTCAAAAAATATAGCATATCAGAGTAAATCCTGCCCTCACCAGCTACACACCATCCTTTTCCAACCAATCACACCAATTTGGAATATCGGAGTCCATCCATTCACTCACACTAGTACATGGTAGTATGCCACTCATAAATGTGTAGCTGAGCTGCCAGACAGAAATTGCAGTTTAACCGCCAGAGTTACAGTAGGACTACCAGATTACAGTTCCTCTATCATATCAGTATCCACCCAATGCATATGCATAATCGTGTCAAAATACATGCATATCATATCATATAAACTGCATTGCATGCATATCTAAACATATACATAGTATAACATTACACATAACTTACACAAAGCAAAGCTTACTTAACATGCTTTCTAAGCTTACTCATGTGTAACATACTAATTTTTTTCACTTTTATAGGCCTACTAAAATACCCACGGATCCAATTTTTGAATCCCTTAATCAGGCCTAAAATTGGCCAAAAAGGGACCACACAGCCCAATAAGCCATCCTGTGTGGTACACATGGCCTGAACATTCAGGCCATGTAATCACACACGGCCTTATGCTTGACACGGCATGGCACACGACCCTGTGCTCTACATGGCCAACCACTCATATGTGTGATAAACACAGTCTGTCACAAGGCCTGCCACATGACCGTGTGACGCTAGGTAGTGATAAACGCTAAACTATACATATTTTTACCTCATGTTTAGCCTATATTTTGGTGGATTCTTATCAATTTTGTGAGAATTGGTGCTCCTTCCTTTTTATATCTTATACTCAGGAGAGCATAAGGAAGAAGAAAGAAAGGAAAACAAGCCAAAAACGATGAAAAATGGGCCAAAGTGTGCGAACAACATGGGCAAAGAGATGCAAAGAAATGCCACACAGCCGTGCCACATGAAGATCACACGGTCAAGCCCCCGACAAGCATGGCCAGGTCACACAGTCGTGCCTCCACCTGTAACAGCACACGGCCTCTGTTGAAGTCACACGGGCGTGGCACATGGGCATGTTCTAGTCGTGAGGAAGGAGAATTTCACTCGAATTGGGATGCTTAGAGGCTAAGAAAGGCTCCCCACAAGCTCTCTATATAAAGACCGCATGAGGCAAAAGCATAAACATGTTTTTTAGATATTTTTCCTCTCGTTTTTCTGCCACACTGAGGGTAGAAGCAAGGGATTACTCCAAGGGGGAAGGCCGATTAATTCATCTCAGAAGCCAGAATTCTGCAGCAACATAGAGGATCTCCCTAAATTCCTTCAAGGGTTTTTGGTTTCTTTTATGTTTTGTTATTTTATATCTTCTTAGATGTTTTCCTTCTTTATTATGAACTAAACCCCTCAAATACTTGAGGGGGATGAAACCTAATACAGATCTTGTTATTTATTCTTGATTTATTTGATAAATACTTGAATTGTTCTTAATTATGCGTTCTTCATTCTTGATTTAATAATCCTAGGTATTAATTCAAGAATTAGATGTGCTTAGAGCAGAGGAGCAAAAGTCCCTATGATAAGAGTAGATCTACCATAATTAAGCAGAGTTGCATGCAACCCTAGACATAGGGTGACATAAATCTACCGGATTAGGGTCAAACCTAATATGGGGAGCCATAGATAGAATTAATGACGGAGGGTTTAGCATAAGTTAGGGATCTCTACGAATCAAGTCAAGTAAAGAAATCATATAGTTCAAGAAAATAATAACAAGTGAAGTCTAGGTGGATTCTCCCTTGAGTATTGTCCATATAAATCAGCTTTTCCCTAAAAGTTTTCCCAATTCACTTTTTAAACTTTCTTAGTTAGTTTTAGAATTAATTTAAACAACCCTCTTTTATTTTTAGGTTAGATAATAGAAAGGAAGTAAGTACTAGTACTTTTGGTTCCCTCGGGTACGATAACTCGGTCTTGCCACTAAACTATACTACTGTTTGATAGGTGTGCTTGCCTTTAACATCGTGATATTAGTTAGTTTTGGTGTGATCAGTTTTTACAAATTTATTACTTAATATCACGCGATATCAAGTTTTTGGCACCGTTGCCGGGGAACTAAAATATTACGAAAGCTCGATTTCTATTATTTTAGCCATTACTATATATATATTTATTTTTTTCTTTTATTTTTATTTTCAGTTTTTATTTATTTTTATTTTTATTTTTATTTTTATTTTAAATTATTTTTTAGTTTTATTTGCTTTTTCTTTTTAGGTCTTTTTAGTTTATGACTAGAAACAACCCAACAGGACCACTACTTTTTGACGATGATCTAGAAGCAACAGTTCACAGAAATCGCAGAGAAATTAGACGCAGTTTACATTATCCAGAACAAGAACTTGAGCAATAGCCAAAACCTACAGACGAGATGGAAGCAAATCAAAATGTTCCACCACCTCCAGCACTACCAACAGAACCAATAAACCAAGAAGAAGCTCCTCGCACTATGTATGATTATGCTAAACCTAGTTTGGCTGGTACCCAAACTAGCATTCTTAGACCTCTATTGCTGCTAATAATTTTGAGTTAAAGCCTAACACTATTCAGATGATACAACAATTGGTGCAATTTGATGGTTTACAGGATGAAGATCCAAACTCACACTAGCCAATTTCTCGGAACTATGTGATACCTTCAAAATAAATGGTGTTTCTGATGATGCCATTCGATTGAGGCTATTTCTATTCTCTTTAAGAAATAAAGCCAAACAGTGGTTAAATTCTTTACCACAAGGCTCAATTACCACATGGGAGCAAATGACCGAAAAATTTTTACTCAAATATTTTCCTCCAGCTAAAACAGCCAAATTACGAAACAATATTTCTTCTTTTGTGCAGATGGATTTAGAAACACTATACGATGCATGGGAGAGATACAACGATCTTTTGAGAAGGTGCCCTCATCATGGTATACCTTTGTGGCTACAAGTTCAAACCTTCCACAACTGTTTAAACCCGTCAACTAGACAAATGATCGATGCAGCCGCAGGAGGGACGATCAATAATAAAACACCTGAAGCAGCTTATGAATTTATTGAAGAGATGTCATTGAATAATTATCAGTGGCAAGTCATAAGGACAAAGCCAACAAAAGCCGCAGGAGTTTATAATATTGATGCTGTCGCCATGCTTACTAACCAAGTAGAACATTTAAAAAAAAAGTTTGATAATTTGTTAGTTCTAAATAGGCACAACCAGTGATGCAATGTGACGCGACTCAAGGAGACACGTTTAATCCAGATTTCGCATCTTATGGACGCAGCATGGAAATTGAACAAACCAACTATATGGGTAACAATTCTAGATCTCAAAATAACCCTTATAGTAATACTTATAATGCAGGTTAGAGAAATCACCCAAATTTTTCATAGGGAGGACAAGGAAATCAAAGACAACAACCTCCTCCAGGATTTCAGCAACCACCACTGCAACATGAGAAGAGGCCGAATCTTGAAGAGATGTTTACCAAATTTATGGCCGCATCAAAAACCCGTTTTCAAAGTACTGAAACGGCACTGAAAAATCAGCAAGCATCGATTAAAGGGCTTGAAAACCAAATTGGTCAACTTGCAAAATTAATTTCAGAAAGACCACAAGGAGGATTACCAAGCAACACTGAGCCAAATCCCAGAGAACATGTCAAAGCGATTACTTTAAGAGATGGAAAGGTCCTAGCCGAACCATAAGAGAAGACTATCCCAGAACTTTCAGAAGAAAAGGCAGTGAAACCCGAGAATAACACTCCACCGCCACTCAATGAATACAAACTGCGCATCCCATATCCGGCAAAATTGAAGAAAGACTATACAGACGCTCAATTCGGTAAGTTCCTTGAACTTTTTAAACAATTACACATTAACTTACATTTTGTTGAAGCAATTTCATAGATGCCAAAGTATGCGAAGTTCCTTAAAGAACTTCTGACAAATAAAAGGAAGTTGGAAGAATTGGCCACAGTAGAACTCAACGAGGAATGCTCAGCTATTCTCCAAAATAAACTGTCAGTAAAACTGAAAGATCTAGGGAGTTTTACTATCCCTTGTCTGATTGGTAGTTTACTTATTAATAAAGCTTTAGCTGATTTAGGTGCTAGCATTAATCTCTTGCCTTACAAAATGTTCAAACAACTAGGTCTCGGGGAACCCAAGCCCACTAGGATGAGTATTCAATTAGCCGATAGATCTGTTAAATATCCTATGGGAATCATTGAAGATGTGCTAGTAAAGGTAGATAAATTTATATTCCCTGTTGATTTTGTTGTGCTTGACATGGATGAGGATATTAAAGTACCTTTAATTTGGGACGACCATTTTTAGCCACTGCTAGAGCTGTTATTGATGTAGGGGATGGCAAGTTAGTACTTGGAGTTGGCGAGGAAGAAGTTGTCTTTAAAATTTATGATGCCATGAGATTCTCTAAAGAACAAGATGATTCGTGTTATTTTGTTGATATTATTGACTATTTTGTTCAAGATAATCTCTAGGAACTTTCTCTCACTGACACGTTGGAACTATGTCTTGTTCAAGGTGGGGGGAAAGATGAAACCACCCCCGAAATTAACGAAGTAAGGAAAGAGTTGGATTCTAATGAAATCATCACTAGGCACATAAGTTATGAAAATTTAAAGATGAGTGATGAATTGAGACAGAAACCTTCCATTACTGAACCCCCTAAATTGGAACTAAAACAACTGCCAGATCATTTAGAATATGCCTTTTTAGGGGAAGAATCAACTTTACCAATCATTATCGCATCTGATTTAAGCCTTGCAGAGAAAGAGGAACTACTCCATGTGTTAAGAGAACACAGATGTGCTATAGCTTGGAAAATTTCAGATATCAAGGGAATTAATCCTTCTTTCTACACCCACAAAATTTTAATGGAGGATGAATTCAAACCATCAGTGCAAGCCCAGAGACGATTGAATCCCAACATGAAAAAAGTTGTAAAAGCTGAGGTAATTAAACTTCTAGATGCAGGTATTATCTATCTTATTTCTGACAGTTCTTGGGTAAGCCCTGTACAGGTTGTTCCTAAGAAAGGTGGATTGACTGTGGTGTCTAATGACAAGGAAGAGTTAATACCTATAAGAACAGTCATAGGATGGAGAGTTTGCATTGATTACAGGAAGCTGAATGATGCCACTCAGAAAGATCATTTCCCATTGGCTTTTATTGATCAGATGTTGGAAAGATTATCAGGTCATATGTATTATTGTTTCCTAGATGGCCTCTCTGGTTATTTCCAGATCCCGATAGCTCCAGAAGATCAGGAGAAAACAACATTCACATGCCTATATGGTACGTTTGCTTATCACAGAATGCCTTTTGGTCTATATAACGCTCCTGCTACTTTTCAGCGATGCATGCTAGCTATTTTCAATGAATTCGTGGAAGGCATCATGGAGGTATTTATGGATGAGTTCTCAGTTTTTGGTAATTCTTTCCAACTTTGTCTTAATAATCTAGAATGTGTTTTGATCAGATGTGAAGAGACAAGTTTAGTGCTAAACTGGGAAAAATGCCACTTTATGGTTTAAGAGGGTATTGTTTTAAGACATAAAATTTCTAGTAAAGGGATAGAGGTAGATAAAGCGAAAATTGAAACTATTGAAAAACTACCTCCTCCTAATTTAGTTAAGGCTATAAGAAGCTTTTTAGGACACGCCGATTTTTATCGAAGATTCATTAAAGACTTTTTTAAAATAGCTAAGCCTTTAATTAAATTACTAGAAAAAGACGTACCCTTCAACTTTGACCAAGAATGTCTAGAATCTTTCAACAACCTTAAGGAAAAGTTAGTTAACGCCCCAATTATGATTTCACCTTATTGGAATCTACCTTTTGAACTAATGTGCGATGCAAGTGATTTTGCAGTAGGTGCAGTTTTAGGACAGCGAAGGGACAAGCACTTCCAGCCAATCTATTATGATAGCAGAACTTTGACAGCCGTTCAAGCAAATTACACTACCATAAAGAAAGAATTGCTAGCTGTTATTTTTGCATTTGACAAATTTAGATCTTATTTAATTTTGTCAAAAGTCATTGTTTATACTGATCATTCAGCTCTTCGCTACCTCTTAACTAAAACTGATGCAAAACCTTGATTGATAAGATGGATTCTATTGTTAAAGGAATTCGACTTGGAAATAAAGGACAAGAAAGGAGTCGAAAACTTGGCAGCAGATCACCTCTCAAGGCTATAGAATGCACAGCCCAAATATCTAGACAAGATGAACGGTTTGTTCCCTGAGGAACAACTCCTAGCCTTAGCAGATACGACACTTCCTTGGTTTGCTGATTTTGCAAATTATTTAGCAGCTCACATAACCCCAAAAGGGCTAACCCATCAGCAAAAGAAGCAATTCTTCGCTGATGTGAAAAACTACTTTTGGGAAGATCCTTTCCTTTTCCGAATTTGTGCAAATCAGGTTATTCGAAGATGCGTTGATGACACAGAAGCATATCAAATTTTGAATCACTGCCACTCAGGACCCACAGGAGGACATCATAGTGGAACTAGAACTGCTCATAAGGTACTCGAATCAGGCTTTTACTGGCCTACAATTTTCAGAGATGCCAACAGGTATGTGACCTCTTGTGATAAATGCCAACGAACAGGTAATATCTCTCAGCATAATGAAATGCCTCAGAACTATATACTTTCATGTGAAATATTTGATGTATGGGGTATTGATTTCATAGGTCCGTTCCCTAATTCATTTGGGAATAAAGACATACTAGTAGCAGTAGATTACATGTCAAAATGGGTAGCAGCCCAAGCTCTACCTATAAATGATGCTAGGATGGTAGTACGCTTCTTGAAAAGACTTTTTTCTCGATTTGGAACACCTAGGATAATCATTAGTGATAGAGGTACACATTTTTGCAATACCCAATTTGAAAAGGTCTTGAAAAGGTATGGAGTACATCATAGAACAGCCACCCCTTATCATCCACAAACTAGTGGTCAAGTCGAAGTGACCAATAGGGAACTAAAATGCATCTTAGAGAAAACAATAGAAACAAATAGGAAAGATTGGTCAAGAAATGTAGATGATGCATTATGGGCTTATAGAACTGCTTTTAAAACACCCATAGGAACATCTCCCTATAAACTTGTTTATGGAAAAAACTGCCATCTGCCATTTGAACTTGAACATAAAGCATTCTGGGCTATAAAATTTTTAAACCTTGATTTTAAAAGTGCAAGAGAGAAGAGATTAATGCAGTTGAATGAGCTAGATGAATGGCGCTTCAATGCTTACGAGAACTCGCGACTATATAAGGAAGCCATGAAGCGACGCCATGACAAAAGGCTGAAATAACCCAAGTAGTTCAAAACAGGTGATCTCGTCTTACTTCACAACTCAAGGCTAAAACTATTCCCTGGAAAACTCAAGTCAAGGTGGTCAGGTCCATTCACTGTTCTAAATGTCTTTGCATACGGCACCATTGAGGTAACTCACCCTAACTACGGTACGTTCAAAGTAAACGGCCATAGGCTTAAACATTATAGAGGTGAGAGTTTTGTAGAAAACAGGGAGGAGCTTCGGCTCCACCACACCTCTTCTTGACACATCCAGGTAGAGTCGAGCTTAGACTCTAAATAAGCGCTTCCCGGGAGGCAACCCGAGCACTAACTTAGTAACTTTCTTTTCTTTAAAATTTTATTTTAGTATTTTTCATGCATAAACTAACTTTTTGAATGCAGAAATATAGGACCACATGGCCAGGAACACAGGCGTGCCTCAGGCCGTGCGCACACTTAAAACAGGGACACGGTCGTGTACCCAGACCATGTACAAACAGAGCAAAATTTTCCCAAAACACGGGCCATCGATAAATTCCCACGGCCGTGCGATATGGCCGTGGCGACCTTACGAATTCCACACAGGCTATCAACACCACCCCACGGCCGTGCGACATGGCCGTGGCAACCCTGAACTATTAACACGGGCCTTGCACAAATCACCACGCCCGTGTCCTTAGCCCGTGGAAGACACTTTCAAGATTCACACGCCCGTGGCACAAAACACATGATCGTGTGCAACACGAACACGATCGCAAACGACCGTGTATACCATCACACGACCGTGTGAGTAACGAAGACCTGATCTCCCACGGCCGTGTGAACCAACCACACGGGCGTGCTCATCGAAACATGGCGTGCTAAAACCTCCAATTTTCGAAAAAACGGGCTGAATACGACTCACACGGGCATGCGACATGCCCGTGTGACCCAAAATGTATAAATAAGGGGGCCATTTTTAAACCTTCCTTTTCACCTAAAATCCTAGAATCTCACACCCAAAACCTCCCCAACCTCCGTGAGCACCTCTACCACCCTCAAAACCACCATAATACTCAAAAATAACCCCCCACGCCTGTGTAACAGCCCCCCATGACCGTGCAAACTCATAATTGGTTCTACTTTCTCATTTTTCTCATTTATTTTGTTTTATTTCATTTCTTTAAATATTTATTTATTCTTACTGTAATCTAATTGTTGATTCAAGCATGGAACTAGGAAATATAGGATGAATATTCTAGAATAATATAGAATCAATTAAGATTACATGCCACTTAATTTTATTTTTGATTTCCATTGAAATTTCATTTTATTTTGCCACTTGGTCACATATTTGCATGCCATTTTTTTCATAAAATCACTATATATACCCATAGTTCTTAGTTTTTGTTATAAGTTTTTAATATGATTAGATTTTACTATTCAAGTTACTCCTCATTTGTTATTTTAGGAAAAATATCAATTTACATTTTAAATCATTTTTAATCTTAATTTTTAGAACTAATGCTCATGTTATTTTATTTCAGATACTATGTCTTCTTCCCGTGCTAGAAAGACTGCTGTCCCCGTCTCCAAGACACGAAAGGGGCCGGGAAGTTCCTCAGCAAGACCCACCTCTGAGACACGCCACCCGTTCCTCACATTTCTGCAGGATTCCTAGGAGGAATGCTACCAGTTACTCCAAGCACGCACTATCTCGATGGGCCAATACATTGACTAGGAGGCCCTCGCGTAAGTAAACTTGGTGGACAATGTCCGAGCCCTGCTAGCTACCGACCCATGGGACCAATTCTTTAGGATTGTGGAGCCCACTACCTAGAACTCACTCTCGAGTTCTGCTCCACATTCCACCTCCAGACCGTCATGAACAGATTCGACGATCTCGGCACGGTCCAATTCCGATTAGGAGGTCTTGTGCGACAGCTGAGTGTCCCAGAGTTCGGCACAGCTCTCGGTCTCTATACCGAGCAGTTCATGGTAGAAGAAGACTTCCCTACCCTCGCTCGACACATCCACATTCGGCCCATTGAATGCTGGAATGAGATAGCCCCAGGACGTCAGACTTATAACCCAAGCATCAGCAAGGCATCCGCCCTCCCTCCTTCTATCAGGTATATTCAAGCCCTTCTTGCTCACACCTTGACAGATAGACGGGAGAGTACAGGCGTCGTCAACACTCACGACGTCTATTTCCTCTGGTGCATGGCCAATGGCCACCCTATCAACCTTGCCTACTTCATAGCGTTGGCCATGTAACACCAGACTGAGAGGCACCGTAAGGGAGTCGTATCCATGGGCCCGTACATCACACGATTAGGCCGCTACTTCAGCCTACTCAACACCGCAGCCCAGACATCCTCGTACACCCTACTTGGCCAGATGTCCTCCCAGGGCATCCAGAGCATGCTCTCCATGAGGATGGTAGAGCGACGGCCAGGTGGCGACCACTTTCACTTCCGCATTGTCCAGGAAGGCAAGGACCCAGAGGACGTTACTGATGATGTCCCACTGCCACCACCTGAGGAGGATGCACCCGCCGAGCCATCACGCCCTAGATGACCCACCCAATCACAGCCCCATACGCTGACATATACGAGTGCCTAGACCGATTTGAGCAGCAATGCTTCCAGCGCTTCGATTATATCAACGCCACTTTAGCGCAGATATGTCAGCACCTGAGCATCGCCCCACCGCGACGAGACCCATCAGAGGATTAGATCCTCTTTTATCTTTTATTTTTGTTTTATGTTTTTTTATTTTTATTTTTATCATTTATCTTTTATTTTTACTTTATCCTAACTCTTAAACACTGATCCTTATTTTAACCTTTTTCTAACTTTATTTTCCTTTTTAGGTTTCTTTTTAATTTTTTTAGTTCAGCTTTTTCTTTATTTGAATTTTCATTTTTTTATATATATATATTCTGTTTATTTTATTTTATTTTCTTCGGCCATCTCCTAATGAAGTAACCCCTCTTCATCTTAACCTCCCACAACTAATAAATCCATTCGCAGTTTCAAAGGAGCTCTACAGCTCAAATCTCTACGGAAAAGGGAACATCGTGCCACAACTTCCGTCTCACAAAGCCATCCATATTTCAGGGAGTTTCATATCTCTCCCTCTCTTATCATATTATACTTTATTGCTAATATTATCCTTGTACATTGAGGGCAATGTACATCTTAAGTGTGGGGGGGGAACGTACTTTAAATTTTATTTCATTCTCTTTGAAATCCCTGAAATTGTTATAACTAATTGCACTGTCCTTAATAGCATGATCTTCAATCTACTATTAGGAATTAATTCTGATTGATTTATAATTTTTATTGATATGTTGAGAATTAAAGAAATAGGTGATTGTACTTTAAATATTCAAACTTAAAAACATTAAGGAATCAAGCATGATAAGTTGAAATTTTTGAGAACTCCAATTTTTGCATAAGTTATCTTCCCTAATTTTAAGTACTATCTTGATATTTGAAATTCGTATGATTGACATCAAAAGCCATAATTCTGGTGAGATTTTGAGCCTTTTTGAGCATACATTCTTTCGTGCTCACTTTTATTATTGCTTTGAGTGAGTCAACACTGAATTGTTATTCTAGAACTTGCTTTGATTATACATGTCAAGACCACATCATTGATTTGATATACCGAGATGATAAAGGCACCTAGGATTTAACCCACTTACTCCACAAAAGCCTACCTCCATAATCTAACCCCTAGTGAACCCCATTGAGCCTAACAACCTTTTCCTTGACTCACCCTCTAATTATTAACCAATAACCCATTTTTGTTGAATTTTCCATTCAATTACTTTTGATCCCTATTTTTGTCAAGATTTGAGTTGAATTTATTATCTAAGCTTTATTCTCTTTTCCAGTATGTCAATCTTTACTCATTTCATTGTATTACTTGAATTGTTCTTAAAAAAAATGTGTACATACAGTCAAATTCAGTTGTAATGTGTAATAGTTTAAATTAAATTTTTGCATATTTCTCTCTTAAGGCGATCAAAATGATGTTATTAAGCTTTGAAAATATGTTCCAGTGATAGAGATTTTTCCTAGCTAGATAATTTTCAGTTCAATCTCGATTCTAACCCTCTTTTTGCAGCCTGTGACAATACCCCTAACCAAGCCCCGTTACAACCATGAAAAGATCTCTTGATCGATATATCATATCAAACTATAGTGGTGGAGATTTGATTTTCGTGCAAGCTTATGGTAATAACTTTTCAGGTTGACTAGAGAGTGCTTAAAATTTTAAACCCCAAACACTTCGAGTGAATAGAGTGAACCTTTAGTGAGGATGTCAACTCTTGTTAATTAAGATGGAGAGATAACTACTTAGAAGGAAGGAAGAGACTTATGTTTTCAATGATAAAATTCTCAACTTAGAGTAATTGAATCTTTAATGTTCTTCTGATTGAATTTTTCATTGTATGATTACCTGTGGATTAGTTTGAAATATTATTGATAAAGATTATAGGTTGAGAAGAATGATTCTTTTTAGGGATTGAGATTTTGTTTGAGGACAAGCAAAGGTTTAAGCGTGGGGGTATTTGATAAACGCTAAATTATACATATTTTTACCTCATGTTTAGCCTATATTTTGGATGGATTCTTATCAATTTTGTGAGAATTGGTGCTCTTAATCCTTCCTTTTTATATCTTATACTCAGAAGAGCATAGGGAAGAAGAAAGAACGGAAAACGAGCCAAAAACGATGAAAAATGGGCTAAAATGTGCGAACAACACGGGCAAAGAAATGCCACACGGCCGTGCCACATGAAGATCACACGGTCAAGCCCCCGACAAGCACGGCCAGGTCACATGGCCATGCCTCCACCGATAAAAGCAACGGCCTCTGTCGAAGTCACACGGGCGTGTTCTAGTCATGAGGAAGGGGAATTTCACTCGAATTGGGATGCTTAGAGGCTAAGAAAGGCTCTCCACAAGCTCTCTATATAAAGACCTCATGAGGCAGAAGCATAGACATGTTTTTTAGATATTTTTCCTCTCGTTTTTCTGCCACACTGATGGTAGAAGCAAGGGATTACTCCAAGGGAGAAGGTAGATTTATTCATCTCAGAAGCCAGAATTCTGCAGCAACATAGAGGATCTCCCTAAATTCCTTCAGGAGTTTTTGGTTTCTTTTATGTTTTGTTGTTTTATATCTTCTGAGATGTTTTCCTTCTTTATTATGAACTAAACCCCTCAAATACTTGAGGGGGATGAAACCTAAGACAGATCTTGTTATTTATTCTTGATTTATTTGATAAAATACTTGAATTGTTCTTAATTATGCGTTCTTCATTCTTGATTTAATAATCCTAGGTATTAATTCAAGAATTAGATGTGCTTAGAGCAGAGGAGCAAAAGTCCCTGTGATAAGAGTAGATCTACCATAATTAAGTGGAGTTGCATGCAACCCTAGACATAGGGCAACATAAATCTACCGGATTAGGGTCAAACCTAATATGGGGAGCCATAGATCGAATTAATGCAACCTAGGGAGTTAATTAATAAGGGAACTTTAATTAACAACTTAGGCCTAGTTGCTCTACGCCTCGACGGAGGGTTTAGCATAAGTTAGGGATCTCTACGGATCAAATCAAGTAAAGAAATCATATAGTTCAAGAAAATAATAACAAGTGAAGTCTAGGTGGATTCTCTCTTGAGTATTGTCCATATAAATCAGCTTTTCCCTAAAAGTTTTCCCAATTCACTTTTTAAACTTTCTTAGTTAGTTTTAGAATTAATTTAAACAACCCTCTTTTATTTTTAGGTTAGATAATAGAAAGGAAGTAAGTACTAGTACTTTTGGTTCCCTTGGGTATGATAACTCGGTCTTGCCACTAAACTATACTACTGTTCGATAGGTTCGCTTGCCTTTAACATCATGATATTAGTTAGTTTTGGTGTGATCAGTTTTTATAAATTCTATTACTTAATATCACGCGATATCAGGTAGTTTCAAAAATAGCCCTTGTTTTCACGTTTTAGTTTCAGTCGAGTTTTTCAGGTTAGTTCACACACTTGGTGATAGTTTTGATAAATCACAAGCCAACGCACTTCGAATCTTACATATAACATTTAAAACACATTAATTAACAAACAAGAATTACCTAAGATTTCATAAAATTAACACTTTTAAACTAAAAATCAGACTCTAAACGACGTTTGAACACTTACTTTATAGATACAAAGCCCAAAAATAGTCACTACCCACTAGAGGATTTCGATTCTCACACCCTTCACCTAACCAAAACCACAAGAATGATTAACATAACTAAGAACGAGGATTAAGCATTAGCACAAAACCTACCTTGTTCAAGAAACAATGTCAATGAAAAATAACAGAAAAAGTTCGACGAAGCTTACACCATGTTGAAATATGATCAAAGAAGGAACACTGAGCACGATCATAAAGGAAAAACAAAATGGCAACACGTAATAACCAACAGATGAGAAAGAAAAGATAAAGAAAGAAAAAATGTGAGAAGAGAAGAGGTAGTTGGACGTGCAAAGGAGGAGTGATTTCAAGGATTTTGATAAGTTTTTGTTTTAAAAAAAATAAAAAATAGTCTAATAATAATCCAACCTACCAAATTTTATGGGATTTAATTTGAACTCTACCACCAAAGAATTTCCAACATAAAAAATACTTCACTTTTGCACACAACGAGATTCGAACACAAGACCCTAAGCAATCATCCAAGGCACTTAACTACCAAACCAAATCAAATTATTAGACATGACTTAAGTGATTTAATAATAAGAAAGTTGGGTCACTACAAATCCAATTATAAATAGCAGGCATATCAGAGTCATTTTGTCTAGAGGATAAGTTACATTCAATCCACATTGTGACACCCCTTACCCGTATCCAATGTCGGGATAGGGTATGAGGCATTACCTTACTAAAACACATGTAAAGATACAATCTCGAGTCAATGAAATTCGTCCCAACTTAAAACTTTTCAAGCTTTGTTTAACAACTCTTAATATGGACCTACGAGGCCCAAAACTTGTTTAGAAAACCATTCAGAACGAACCCAAGTACTTAGAAAACTTTTAAGAAAATCTATTAAAAACAAGGCACACACTCGTGTGGAAGGGCAACATGGCCATGTGGCCTCTACACATGGCCGTACTGAAGGCTTGTGTGGATCCTAAGGACACGCCCGTGCCCCTCATCTGTGTGGATTTATTTTCTACATCGAACCTATAGGGGTTTTTACACGGCCTGGCACACCCCTGTGTGCTAAGCCTGCGTCCCTCACACGGCCATGACATGCCTGTGTCGCAGCTCATGTGCAAAAACCTTGACATTTTGATTCTGACGTCCGTAACTCTTAATGATCACACGGCCGTGGCACACACTCGTGTGCTAGGCCGTGTCTTTCACACGGTTGAGACACACGATCGTGTCTCAGCCCATGTGTTTACTACTTGAAATTTAATTTTACAAATCCAAGCTGCAGGGGACACACAGCCTAACCACACACCCGTGGGGCTAACCGTGTGTCACACACGGCCTAGACACACGCCCGTGTGTCACACACAGCTACCCGTGTGGACAAAACAAGGCTTTCTACCAAGCCTTTTGCCACCCTGAAACAACGTCAAACACATATCAATGCTACCAATACATAACATGGCATAAATACTAAACTAAACAACCACAATTAGACATTCTCACATTAACATATCATATCCTCAACAAGCAAGTACACAATAAGGAAAACATCAACATTTCCATATATCAATAGTAAGTATTAGCCATCATCCATGGCATTACACAAAATGAATTAAATTCAATGTCAAGCAAACACATGTGGTACTAAAACAATATGACACTTGACAAAAAGAATAAGTCCCTACACATGCCATACTCAAAACATTAAAATTAACTATACCAAGGGCTTCTTTTGATAGTCTGATCGTTGCCACCGACGTCTTTTGATCCACGAGCTAATTAGGCTGCACTATAAGAAAATGGAAATGAGAGAGAGTAAGCACAAAGCTTAGTAAGTTGCAAGTAAATAAATAACAACAACTTACCATGCTATAACACACTCACAACACATCACAATTGGCGCGTGATATATAAATTGAATGGCTACAAACATAACTTACTCATTTTCCTCTTTTATTAATCATACAACACATTATTCAGCTCACATTTCGTACATTTCATTTAGGTACCTGCACCACTCACAAGGTCATCATAATATTTCTCGATCTTAATACTAACTTTAAATTTCCCATTGAACTATTTAGAATATGAAAGGATATTTAATGAGCCTTAAACATAGGGTATCAAGCCGATGCCATGTCCCAGACATGGTCTTACACTGGCTCACATGTCAAATCAATGCCATGTCCCAGACATGGTCTTACACTAACTCTCATGTATCAAGGCTGATGCCATATCCTAGACATGGTCTTCCACTGACACATATCCAATCGATGCCATGTCCTAGACATGGTCTTACACTAGCACTCGTATCAACGCCAATGCCATGTCCCAGACATGGTCTTACACTGGCGAGCACATATCTTGTCCCAGACATGGTCATACACTGGCTAGCACATATCAGTGTAAAGGCCATGTCCCAGACATGGTCTTACACTGACACGAAACGAGGCCAATACCATGTCCCAGACATGGTCTTACACTAGCACTCGTATAACCCTAGTATCATGGCAATGAATATCCAATCTATTCCTACAATCCAATCGGGTTTTATCACATAAATTTTCATCAATGCACTACCCATAATCACAATTAATCAATTTAAGCCAAATCAATAATTTCATGCATAATTATAGTAATGTTGTCTTATTTACCTATAACTTACCTCGGTAGACTAAATGTAGACGAATAAATTGGTTCAATTCGTTAGATTGACTTTCCCCAATCAAGGTTCGGGTTTCACACTTCCTGATCTAAATGAATAAAAATTTACTAATTTAATCACTATATCAACTAAAACAATCCAAAATTCATAATTTGGCAAAATGACCATTTTGCCCCTAGACTTTCGTAAAATGACCATTTTACCCCTAGGCTCAGAAATTGATTTTTATCTAATTTCCTTATTAACCAAGCCTAATTGAATCCTTTTCACTCTTATGGTAGCCCATAATTTCCATTATTTCATACAATTACTACACAATTTATCAACTTTACAACTAGGTCCAATTTAGGTGTTTTCCATGAACACCCTTTCACAAAAGTTGTTTATTTAAAAACTAAGATCCATTTTCTTCCAAAACGTTTCAGCAAACAACTTAAACACTCTCATTGTAAAACCCTAAAATTTCTACCATTTTGCAAAGTAGTCCCCTTAATAGGTAGCCCATGCTACAAGAGTCCCAAAAGTACAAAAATTACTAAGAAAAGTCACCAAAATCACTTACTTGCAAGGATGAGAAGTAGCTGAAATTTTGAGCTTCCAAAACCCCAAAAATGGCTAAAACTTTTGGTGGAAAGAAGAAAGAAAGAAGAAAGATATTTTCTTCTCTTTATTTTATTTTATTTTATTCCATTTAATCACCAACTCACCTAATTTTTTTGACTTTCTCTATTCCTTGCCCCTATGGCCGACCAAAGCTAATTTATTGGCCTATTTGCACCTTAAAGACCTTTACATTAAGACTCATAGCTATTTGACACCCTTTTCTAGTAAATCACAACTTTTCCCCTTTATTCAATTTAGTTTTTTTTCGCAATTAAGTTCCCAATCGAGTAAATTAATTCACCAAAATTTTCATGCTCCCTTATGAAAATGCTCTAACACATAAAATAATATTAGAAATAATTTCTTCAACCTCAGGTTAGTGGTTTTGAAACCACTTTTCTGACTAAGCCCAAATTTGGGCTGTTACACACATAACTCAAGCTAGAGGTCTAATCAAGCCGAGTTGAGCTTGAATATTGTTGTGCTCAAGTTCGACTCAATATTTTGAGCTCGATACTAAATGTGAGAGGGTTATTATTTACGATTGTTTACAAATTTGCTGGTGTGGATTTTGTAAGGGATGGAGGCTCAAAGTTGTAGGTTGCTTGTGTGTGGAGGATTTT
Organism: Gossypium stocksii; assembly: GCA_020496765.1. Classification (NCBI taxonomy): domain Eukaryota; kingdom Viridiplantae; phylum Streptophyta; class Magnoliopsida; order Malvales; family Malvaceae; genus Gossypium; species Gossypium stocksii. The sequence continues at coordinate 68,763,609 of CM035622.1, forward strand.
AGGTGAAGTGGAAAGAGCGGTGGGGATTTTTTCTTGATGAGTAGGGTTTGCCCCTTTTTCTAAATGAAACAAATAAAATAAAAGACGTTAGGGAATTGAATTTTTTTGGGGGGTAGAAGAAGTTTAAGAATAAGTCATGGGCACACCTTGTTTAGAGTTTCTTCTGTGAACAAAAATGTCGTAGATCCTGATGTTCTACAATAATAGGGCATGGGCATGCCTTATTCTTGAATTTCTTCTTTGAACAAAAATGTGTTACTTTTTGAGATTCTGCAATAAAGCGTGGGCATGCCTTATCCTTGATTCACCCAAATTTCTTATCTCTCTCAATCTCAACTAAAAAGAAATCAAACATGAAAACTATATGAAATTAACAAGATATCCCATAGGTTGCCTCCCATGAAGCGCCTTTCTTTAACGTCTTTGGCTAGACATGACTCCCTGTTCACTCCTTGTATTTTAGACAATCCAAGTGGCTGGGATTTAACTCATTAGTTTAAAAACCTTCATAAAAAGGCTTTAAATGATGACCATTGACCTTAAAGATTTTATTGGTGTCCAGACTTTGAATTTCTACTACACCATAAGAAAACACTTATTGATAACAAAAGGCCCTGTCCATCTAAAGCATAATTTTCTGGGAAATAATCTCAAACAATATTTATAAAGCAACATTTTTTTCGAGATAAATTTTTTTCTTAGGAATCATCTGATCATGAAAGACCTTTCTCTTCTATTTATAGATGGATGCATTTTCATATGCAGACTTCAAGTGGTCAGGAAGAGGCCTGCCTCAATTTTTGCTAATTCTTCAAGTTTATAGCTCTTATTGAGGGTCACTTGCAAGCTATCTCCTTCCTGCACCAAAGAGTCAATAACATCTAAAGCAAATAAAGAACATCCATCACTAGGATATTTCATGGAATCATAATTGTTAAATTTCATAACATCCCCATCAAACTTTATAGTGAGAGTACCATCATGCACATTAATTATTGTTTTTGATGTTTTCAGAAATGGCCTTCCTAAATAATCATGGTAGAATTAGAAAACTCTACTTCTTCCATGTCCATGACATAGAAATCTACAAGAAAAACCAATACTTGATCCAAAACATCTTCGAAAACACCAGTTGTATACACATTTGATCAATCAACAAGTTGGATAATTACTCTAGTTTATTTTAAAGGACACATTCTATTAGCAAAATAAATAGAATGAGACTTAACATTAATAGAAACACCTAAATCTAACATAGCATTTTCAATTTTAACATTTCCAACTCGACATGGGATAGTGAACATACCTAAATCCTTGCAATTTTTAGGGCGTTTCTTTTATAGAATTGCAAATACATTTTCTCCTATTCTTACATTTTTATTTCCATTGAGTTTTTTCTTGTTGGTGCACAACTCCTTGAGAAATTTTGCATAGTGAGGTACCTGTTTAATAGCATGAAGTAATGGAATGTTTACCTTGACTTTGCAAAAAGTCACAAAGATTGCCTATTCTTGTGTATCTTTATTGGTTTTGGCCAACCTAGGTGGTACCACCAATGTCTTTGGAATTTCATCGAAGGAATTTGGATGTGTCACTTCTTTTTCAATTCCTTCCTTCGAAGTTTGGTTGCGCACTTCTATTTCCTGCAATTCTTTACCACTTCTCAAAGTAATCACATTTACATGTTGCTTTGGGTTAACAGTAGTTTGTGAAGGTAGCTTACCTTAAGATTCCAATCGGCTAAGAGATGAGGTAAGTTTACTTACTTGGTTTTCCATATTTTTTATTCTTGCCTTAGTATCGTATTGGAATTGCTGTGTGCTAGTAGTTAGAGAACAAACTATCTCATCAATGGACATACTTGTCTTTGATGATGAATGTTGATGAGGTGACTCATGAGATGGTCCATGACAAGCTTGTGGAGGATTATATAGCTTTGTCCCATAGCAAAAATTCTGGTGATCCCTCTACCAAGATTAAAGGAGTTTGAGTAAGGATCATACTTCCTTTGAGATGGATTATAAAATCCACCAACCATATTGGCAGTTTCGGTTGCATCCTTTTGAACTGTGGGACACATATCCATTAGGTATCCATTGCTCGTGCAAATATCACAAGCTTTCACTTGTTGTATGTTACCCATTGACATTTGTTACACAAGAGAGGTAAGATTAGAAATTTGACTTTGTAGAATATTTACCTCATTCACTCATCTAAATGTAGTGTCATCTTGTGAGCCAAATTGTTATGAATTAGTGGCCATAATATTGATCAACTCCCTAGCATCTCTATAAGCTTTGTTAACAATTGCTCCACCACTTATTGCGTCCATCATCTTACTTTCCATGGGTAACAACCCTTCAAAAAAGTATTGAATTACATGTTGTTTAGAGATCCCATGTTGAGGGTAACTTGCACACAACTGTTTAAATCTTTCCCAATAGATATGGAGTGTCTCAGTGTCTCTTTGTTTGATGCTAGAAATCTCTCTCTGAATGTTAGTGGCTCTCGAGGCAAGAAAATATTTGTTAAGGAAAAGCCTCGCCATGTCCTCCGATTTGTTGATTGATCTGGAAGGCAAGTGGAACAACAAATCCTTTGCGTGGTTGGCTTGTAAAACCCCTATCCCGTAACCATTGTCGGAATAGGTAAGGGACATTACTAGACTTGTAGCTCAAAATGTGTAACACCCCTTACCTGGGTTTATCGCCTTACCTGAGCACGAGGCATTACCGAAAAATATCACCATCATTCATGCACAATCAGACCACAAATTTTCAATCCAGTTTAAAACTTATTCATAAAATACCATACAATCCTTACAGTGGGCCTATGAGCCCAAAACATGGTTTGGGAATGGTCCGAGACCAAACCGAGAACTTAGAAAAATTTTGGAAAATTTAACCTAATACAAGGCACATGCCCGTGTGAGACAGGGGCACGCCCATGTGGGCAGGCCATGTGGTCACACACGCTCGTGTCCCCTACCTATGTTGAATTTTTGGAAAATTATTTTTCATTTTGAACCTACAAGGGCTTTTACATGGCTGAGCACACGCCCGTGTCCTTTGCCCGTGTCCATCACATGGCCTCGACACGCCCGTATGGCCTACCCGTGTGAAAAACTGGGACATTCTGTTTATGATGTCAGCATGTAATTTTGGTCACATAGCCACAGGACACACCCATGTGGCTAGGCCATATGACCTTTTTAATCTCTGAAAGTCCCATGCAAAATTCACAGGCCCTACACACATGGCCGTGGGAGCTGGCTGTGTGGCCCTAAGTTAGGCTATTTTTCAGGCCATACTTTGCCCCAAAACACATACTATCTCTACTATTTTTAACACCACACAACAAACACATCTTTAGACATCTAAAGGACTCCATTTACCCATTCATCACCCATTTCAAATTAAACGCACACAAACACACTAAGCATCCCATGAATATCCTCATAAGGATAGATAAACAAAATATCATCATAAATGGTTATATCACTTGGCCTTGAATGCAAAATGACTTATCCCACGACAATTACCCCAACATAATCAAACCAACTTAACACCTACAACACCATTAAGTCCCTATACATGCCATAGTCTAAAGAGTTCATTTTACTATACCAAAAGATAACTTCGATAGTGTGGGTGATCCTCTAACTTGTTCCGATCCTCAGCTAGCTTGATTGAATCTATAAAACAAGGGAAAAGAAAAAAGAGTAAGCTTTAAAAGCTTAGTAAGTCTATATGTAAATAATTATCATCATAAGAACATTTAGCCATACCAAGGTTTATCTCACACACACTAACTTACCACATAAACTTACCAACATTTTCACACAAATCATGCACATTATTTTTACCCACTTAAGTCCACATGCACCCTTGCATTCACATTCATTTTCCCATAATTACACTTGCCCAAAAGAATACACTTGCACAAACAAGTCATACTACCACACCAAGTTTCTTTAGTAAGTATTCACGTTGAACTGTTCAGATTAACATTCGATACTCGGTGGACTTTCCTCTCATGATTCCACCAACACATAAGCCTGACTCTTGGGTACACATGATGAAGTTCACTTTATCACCCATATGACCTAGCCATTTAGTCTCATAGCCCTCGTGTGCACATAGTGAAGTTCACTTTATCACCCATGTGACTTAGCTACATATGATATTGCTCTCATGTACATATAGTGAAGTCCACTTTATCACTCATGTGACATAGACATTTAGTCTCGTAACTGTAGGGTTCACATGGTGAAGTTCACTTTATCACACATGTGACTTAGCCATTAAGTTCCATAGTTCTGGGGTTTACATGGTGAAGCTCACTTTATCACACATGTGACATAGCCATATTTATCCGTATCACCCGTTATTTCTGAAGGTTCAAACGGGAACCCTCATTTCCATACTTTCAACATCATAGGAGATTATTCAATAGCAACATTTCATAACATCCATTAGAATTATTAATGTACAAATAAAACAGACACATTACTTAAATATAAACTTACCTCGACAACAAAAAGCGGTATTTTGCATGTTAATTCGAGACATTGCCCTTGCTCCGGTCAAGGTTGATTCCTTGATCTATAATGACACATTTAACTCATTTAATGCAAACATTGTTCAATTTAGTCCAAAATCATCCTACAATAATTTTTACCATTTTAGCCCTAACTTTGTAAATTTTTACAACTAAGTCCTTAGGCTTGTAAATTGAAATCTATCAATTCTCTTGGTTACCCAAGCCTAGCCGAATATCCATGGCACTCAAAACAACCCATATTTCTCATCAATTTATACTTTTACCACTCAATGTATTAACTTTGCAATTTAGTCGTTTTTAGGGACTTTTATGAAAAATCACCTAGTAATCATAGTTTACCACACCTTAAACCTTTATATTCCACCATTAGACATCAAAATACTTACATTGCATAAATGGGTAAATTTTTTTACATCAACCCTAGCATAAAATAATGGTAAAATTAGCTAGAGCAAGCTATGAGGATTCCAAAAATACGAAGAGAATTAAAAACGGGGCTAGAAATCACTTACAATCAAGCTTGGAAGTTGAAGAAACCCTAGCTATGGCTTCCTCTCTATATTTGGCAAGGAGAGAATTCATGGACATGATTTTGCCTTATTTTTCCCTTTTTATTCCTTTATTAACCAAATGACCAAAATGCCCTTCATTAAAACCTTTGTTATGCTTACCCTTCCTTGGGCATTTTTGTCCAAGCTAAGTTAAAATGGCCTAATTACCATATAAGGACCTCTAATTTCAAAACCTGATCCAATCAAGTACCTTATGAAATGAAACACATATTTTTCACCTATTGCAATTTAGTCCAACATACTAAATTGGACATGTAACCAATAAAATTCACACACCAAAATTTCACATATTTATCCAAAAACCCAATAAACATCAAAACTAAATCAGAATCAGATTCATGGTTTCAAAACCACTTTTCTGTTTAGCCCTTAATTCGGTCTGTTACAGAACGAAACAATAAAACTTTAAACTTTTATCAAACATTAATCCATTTTAGCAAAATCAATCATATACAAACATATCATGTTTAAAACAAACATATATAGCTTCAATCATATATCAGGGACTAATTTTATAACGAATAAAAGATATGAGAAAACTTAAGAAAAATTTTGGAATAGGGTCACACGGTCATGTGCCTCACACGGCTTCCAGACACGTCCATATGTCCAGGCCGTGCGAAAACAGGGCATACATATTGACTTGTGCACACGGCCACAAGACTCGCTCATGTGTCTTGTCCGTGTGGCATCCTGAATTGATTACACGGGTACCAGACACGCCCATGTGTCCAACCCCTGTGCAATATTGACTTAACAAGCATCAAAACAGGGATCACATGGTTGAGACACACGCCTGTGTACTCAGGTCGTGTTACACAAAATAGGCTTGATATAAGCCATTTTCGCACCCCATTTGCTCATGTACCTACAAGCAATATTTTGCAGCAATTCATATACCAATTAAGCAACCAACTCAGTCAATTTAAGGCATAAACATACACCAATATAACCAATTCATCATCAACTAGTTTCATGCTCAATTTCTATACCAAACATCTTGAAACATAAACCACAATTATGCCAAACATGTGTTTCATACTTCATTAGTACCTTGATCAATCTCAAGCCAAAACTTACCAAACCACCATTTGTTTCATACCAAAATGACCATTACCAAATAAGTTATATAAGCACCAAAAGAAATACCAAAATACATCTCAAGTCACATACTAAAATCAAATATAAACGTACCCATTAGCTAGCCATATCACATGGCATAACATATATACAACTCAGAATGTTTCCATGACACCCCTAGCCTATACATGCCATATCCATATATACAACTCTCTAAAAAGTATCGAAATAGAGGCCCAATAATGTGATTTAGTCGCTGACGATTCCAGATCCAAGCTAACTTTATAACACTGTAAAAACAGAGAACAATTGACATAGTAAGCTTAGAGATTAGTAAGTTCATAATATAATACATTTACCTCAACATTTAAATGCATTAAAACATATCTATTAACACATAGTTCAATTCATGCCATTATCCCAACCACATCAATAACCATTATTCACTTTCAAACCATTTCTTTTAGCTCATTGACAAGCATATTTATTTCCACTCATTTCAAACTCATTCAACTATGATCATTCATTCATTTAATCTTGCATCTATCTCATGCTCTATATAATAAACCACATTGGTTCATCTATTTCATATACAATATAATCAACCATATAGGTTCATATATCTTAAACAATGTCATTAAGCACATAGGTACATATATCCTATGTATAATCTCATCAATCACATATTTTCATCTATCTTATATACAATCTCATCAACCACATAGGTTGTAACGCCCCCATTTTCTTATTTTTGGCTTGAGTGAAATTGTGGTGCAAAAATTCTTTGAATGTGTATCTACATTAATTTGGCATAATAATTGTCTGCCTTAGTGGATATGTGCCTTAGGGAAAGTTGAGGAGGTCCCAAGTTCAAGCCTTAGGTTGGGTAAAATTTTAGGTTTTTATTAAATAAAGCTTCATCCTTGGTTATTAGGCTTTTAAGCTAAAGTTGGTTGAGATAAGATAGAATGGGCCTGCTGGTCTAGTGGTTAAATGGTATGATTATGAATGAGAGGTCTCGAGTTCGAATCTCTGCGAGGGCAAGAGATTTATTTTTGCTGCAATTTTCAGCTAGGAGTTTGAGTTTTACTAAAAATTTGAGTCGAGGGGTTCAACAGTTTTTGTTAGTATTGTTTTTCCTTTTTGCCTCATCTCTTGTTTCTTCTTCCTTTTTCCCCAAAAGTTGTTGCCGATTTCATCTTCTCCCAAATTTATTGCCGAATTTTGTTATTATTCTCCCAAATTCTTTTCTTTGTGATCGTTCTAAACGTTTTGTGTGAGGTCATGTTTTTGGGGATAATCATGGTTCCAGGGGTAACTAACTACCATTCTAAACAGCGAGTGATTGTCATTATTCGTTGAGGATTCTAGAAGTGCTCAGGGGTGTTTAGGCTTCAATCGAAACTAGGTGTGTACCCCAATTGCTCTGAAATCACGTTTCAATGAATGTAAAAAATAAAGTTGTCGACACTACACGGGCGTGTGGACTGCCCGTGTGGAGGCAGTGTACGAGACACGGCTGTATGGTCGACGAAGTAGGCCGTGTGCGCGTCACACGGCCATGACGGACATGGGCGTGTGAGGCTGGCTAGGCCATGTGTGAGGCACGGGCTAGGCCAAGTGGGCTGTGTGGGCTACACGGGTGTGTTGGACCACACGGGTGAACCACATAGGCATGTGGGGATTTGGGTCAGGCCGTGTGATCCACACGGGCAGGCCACATAGACGTGTGAGCCCATTAATTTGAACTATTCTAAAAGGCTGCATGAGTCACCTTAGTCGACTGTGACCGATTTAAAGGACCGGTAAGCGTTACTTAGGCCCTATTCTGTGACATGATAAACTGTATGTATGAGATAGCATGTTACTAATAGCGATATCGCGTGATATATAGTAATAAAATTTATAAAAACTGATCACAACAAAAACTAACTAATATCACGATTTTAAGGCAAGCGCACCTATTGAATAGCAGTACAGTTTAGCGGCAAGACCAAGTTATCGTACCCAAAGGAACTAAAAGTACTAGTACTAACTTCCTTTCTATTATCTAGCCTAAAAATAAAATAGGTTTTTATGAAGACTCAAACTAATTCTAAAATTAAACTAAGAACGCACAAAAACTAAATAGGGGAAAAACTCTCGGGAAAACTTAATTGATATAGGCAATACTCAAGAGAGAATCCACCTAGACTTCACTTGTTATTAACTTCTTGAACTAGACGATTTCTTCACTTGACTTGATCTATAGAGATCCCTAATTTATGTTAATACCTCCGTCAAGGATAAGAACAACTAATCCTAGGTTGATTAACTGAAATCTCTTTCTAGTTAAAACCCTCTAGTCTTACATTAACTCGATCTATGGATCCCCCTATTAGGTTTGACCCTAATCTGGTAGATTTATGTCGCCCTATGTCTAGGGTTGCATGCAACTTCACTTAATTATGGTAGATCTACTCTTAACACAGGGGCTTTTGCTCGTCTGCCTAAGCACATCAGCTTCTTGACTTAATATCTAGGATTATTAAACCAAGAATTAAGAACACATAATTAAGAGAATTCAAGTATTTATCATATAATTCAAGAATGAATAATAACAAGGTCTGTCTTAAGTTTCATCCCCCTCAAGTATTTGAGGGGTTTAGTTCATAATTAATAAAGAAGACATCTCAAAAGAAATAAGATAACAAAACATAAAGAAGCCAAAAAACCTTTGAAGGAATTTAGGGAGATCCTCTGTCTTGATGTAGAATTCTAGCTTCTGGGATGAATCAATCGGCTTCCCTTAGAGTAATTCCTTGCTTTCACTCCTTGTGTTGGCAGAGATATGGCGCTCCTTTTGGGAGAAAAAAGTACACCCTTAGAGTTGCCTCCTAGGGTCTTTATATAGAGCTTTGGGATGCCTTTCTTAGCCTCTAAGTATCCAAATCTGAGTGAAATTGCACTTCCTTATGACAGGGACACGCCTATGTTCCACGCCCGTGTGGTTTCAACAAGAGGCCGTGTTTGGGCCTGTTGAGGGTGGCACGGCCGTGTGGCCTGGCCGTGCTTATCGAGGCTAGGCCGTGTTGGACCTTATGTGGCACAGCCGTGTGCCACGACCGTGTGGTGACTCCTTGGGCCGTATTGTTTTCACACTTTGGCCCATGTTCTTCGTTTTCAGTTCGTTTTTTGTTCTTTGCTCTTCCCTATGCTCTCTTGAGTATACAACATGAAATAGAAGGGTTAAGAGCACCAATTCTCCCAAATTTAATGATAATTCATCCAAAAATTAGGCTAAACATGAGGTAAAAATATGTATAATTTATCGTTTATCAAATACCCCCACACTTAAGCCTTTGCTTGTAACGCTCTGATTTTCGAGATTTCTGTAATTTGTGGCTAATTTTGAAAATTTTGCGTTTTGATTATATAGAATATATTTTAGTATGATAGTGGGCCACTAGAAGGCCCAAGCGTTGGTTGAAACCCGACAGATTTAAGAAATTTTAGTGTTTAGGAGAAGGAGGTCCTGAAGGAGTGGGCTTTTAAGGATTTAAGTTAGCAAAAGGTAACAAAAAGGTGCCCCTGGTAGGGTGGTTAAGTGACGCCACTAAGGAGCTATAAAAGTGGCACCTAGAAGAGTGTGAAGGCCAAGGTTCAAGTCCCAGAGGATGCAAGGGGTGGCATTTAATTTTTATGCTTGGGCAGGTAAGAGTTTAAAGCAGAGTAGAACTCTGTTGGGAGGTGTTGGAATCAGTCAAGAGAGGGATTTGTGGAGTGATAAAGGGAGCTTGTTGAGGAGTAAATTTAGGTGTTTTGAAATGTGAAAAAAGGTGGCCGGCCAAGAGGACTCTTGGTAGTGCAATTTCGGTTTTGAGTAGGTGAGTATTTTTGGCAATAGGGGTTTTAAGTGCCGAATCTCCCTTGGGTTTTCATTTTGGTGTTTTCTTTGCTTAGCCGAATAGGGTAGAGTGCCTTAGGGTTCATTCTTTTACTCTTTCTTTGCTAGAAGCTGAACACAAGCCTCCAAAACTCTCTCTGTGCCGTTTTCTTTGCAAAACCAAACACCCCTCTTCTCTTTTTTCTTCTTTTCCACCTTCTCCTTCATTGGTTCTTCAAAAGCCGAAACCACCATTGCTGAATTCCTCTTCTTATCACCACTCTTCCTTGTCTTTTCTTCTTTTCATTCATTTCTCTCCTCCTTAATTCTTTTCTAAACAACACTTGCTGCCGTTTTCTTTCTCTAAAGCCGAGTTTATCACCACTTTCTTTCAAAGGTCGAAACCCCCCATACCTTTTAGTGTTCATGATCGAAACTTCCATATACTCTCATCTTCTTGCGTTCATGGTTGGAGTTGTGATAGTTTGGAATTAGGGATAACGTTGTGGGTAAGTACTCAAACCTAGTTCTTCCATTAAATATTTGACTAAGGTTTAAGCCGAACCCCTTTAGGGGAGGCTAACGTTTTGACTAAGGGTTTTTGTGGCCTTTTTCTTTTGGTTTGTATGCACTAGTGTGGACAAAGGGACATGTATCAAGGAGCTTTGGAGACTAACGCGGTTGGACATCGGGATCTAGTCTATTTCGGCAGAAGGGTAAGATTTTTAAGGATTTAGGCCATGTTGGCCGATTGTGGTAAGAAAGTTAAGGGCTTAGTGTCATCGATTATTAGACTAATGTATTAGTAACTGATTGTAGGCTCTTTCGTACGTGGATCTCGTCAACAGTTCAACAGTTATCAGGTGTGTATCATACCCTCGCTATAGACTAGAGCGACTAAGGCCGAAATGACCGAAAAGTGACTGAAAATGACGAAAGGCCGGCTCTATAAGGACCTGTGAGTAACTGATTACTCCTTGATGATTGGATTTGGAATCGTTGATGATGGGATTGCAAAGTATGCAATTCCGTGCAATTTTGTAAGTTGGGCCTCGATGGGCCAAGTGTGGGCCCAATGGGCTTCGAGCCCATATAGGTAAAAATTGGCATTAAAGGCATTTTGGCGGAGTGTAATAATTAATTTGATTAAAACTTGTAATCTGGACATAAAATTGGATTTAACAGACTTAAGACATTAGTGGACACAGTAGAGCCCATTAGGGGTTTTTGGGCCAAAAAGGGCAAAACCGGAAACTAAGTTAATATGGATTTCTGAAACGACAAATGGATTAATGGTAACTTATGTATAAATCTTTGAGGATCGTTAGAATGACTAAAATACCCCTAAGTATGAAAATTACCATTATACCCCTAGGTATGAAATGACCAATAAACCCCTAGGGTTAATTTTATCTGAGATGCATGATATTCTGATTCTGCTTAATGTATGCCATGACATTTATATCTGTTGCAAGGGTTATGGGTTATATTTATGGAGGAAGCATTCTGGCAGCCTCGCAGCAATCTGGTGGCCTCGCCACATATATCTGTTCTAGTGGCCTCGCCACATATGTCTGTTATGGTGGCTTCGCCACAATATCTGTATCTGGTGACTTCGTCACAATATCTGGCAGCGTCGCTGCAAATTCTGTGGTGTGTAACGGATGGGTGGGTCGAGTAGTCTCCCCACATGGTGTAAGGCTGGTATGAGGGTGTTCTGGATGGATCTGGGTTGGGCTTTCTCCATCCATGATATATATATATCTGTTCTGTAACTGTTATGGGCCTATGGGCTTCATCCTAGTTTCTGTACTGGGCCAAGGCCCAATTTAATCTGATTCTGAGGCTTGATCTGTTGTGGGCTATGGTTGAGATTATGTTAAACACTGAGTTTATCAAACTCACCCTTATTTTCATCCCTACAGGTAATCCCTAACCATAGTGGGCTTGGAGCTGAGAGGGATTCGGAGTGGCCACATCGTCTACAGAGTTGGTTTTCCTTTTAAACAGTTATTTTTAATTATTTTATGTGGGTTTTAAGTTGTAATAAGGCCACTTTTAAATTTCTTTTTCATTATGGTTTTTATTTATTGGTTTTACTCAAGTTATCTCGAAACTGCTAGATATAGGCTGCGCGGTTTTCATCCCAAACTTAAAGAATGTTTTCAAACCATAAAAAGCATAATAAGCAGATAATCTAAAGATTAAACTAATCGACTTTTCGCTAAACCCTTTTTTTTTTTACAAAGATCACCTTAATCACTTTAAGCAAAGAACACATAGCTAGTCGAAAGTCCATGTGACACACCAGATTGGGCCATAACGTCTATGTCAGGTTTGGGGTGTTACATTGCTTGTCCTCAAGCAAAATTTTAATCCCTGATTAAGAATCATCCTTCTCAACTTACAATCTTTATCAATAATGTTTCAAACTAATTCACAGGCATTCATACAATGGAAATTCAATCAGAAGAACATTAAAGATTCAATTACTTTAAGTTGAGAATTTTATCATTGAAACATAAGTTTTCTTCCCTGCTCCTAAGTAATTATCTCTCAATCAAAAATCAACAAGAATTGACATCCTCACTAAAGATTCACTCTATCCACTCAAAGTGTTTAGGGTTCAAAAGTTAAGCACTCTCTCCTCAATCTGAAAAGGTATTACCATAAGCTTGCAAGAAAATCAACTTTCCACCACTATAGATTAATATGATACATCGATCAAAAGGTCTTTCAATGGTTGTAACGGGGCTTTGGTTAGGGGTGTTGTCACAAGCTAAAAAAGAAAGGTTAAAATCGAGATTGAATTGAAAAATTATCTAGCTTAGAAAAATCTCTTTCACTGGAACATATTTCTAAAGCTAATTCTTATGATAACATCATTTCCGCCTTGGTAGCCTTAAAATAGAAATATGCAAAAACTATTGAAATATTAAAGATTACAACTGAATTAATACATATGCTTTTTTTTAAGAACAATTCAAGTACACATTTACAAACTTTACAATCTGGAAAAGAGAATAAAGCTAGATGAAAATTTCAACTCAAATCTCGATAAAAATAGGGGTCAAAATAATTGAATGAAATTCAACAAAAATGGGTTATAGGTTAATATTAGAGGTAAATCAAAGAAAAGGTTATTAGGCTCAATGGGGTTCATTAGGGGTTAATTTCTGGAGGTAGGCTTTTGTGGAGTAAGTGGGTTAAATCCTAGGTGCCTTTATCATTTCAGTGTATCAAATCAATGATGTGGTCTCGACATGTATAATCAAAGCAAGTTCTAGAATAACAAAACAGTATTGACTCACTCAAAGCAATAATAAAAGTGAGCACGAAAGAATGTATGCTCAAAAGGCTCAAAGATCTCACCAGAATTATGGCTTTTGATGTCAATCCTGCGAATTTCAAATCTCAAGATAACACTTAAAATTTAGGAAAATAACTTATGAAAAAAATTGGGGTTCTCAAAAATTTCAACTTATCATGCTTGATTCCCTAATGTTTTAAAGTTTGAATAATCAAAGTACAAGCACCTATGTCTTAATTCTCAATTTATCAATAAAAATCATAAATCAATCAGAATGTATTCTTATTAGGAGACCGAAGATAATGCAGTTTTGAGAACAATGCATCAAATTTCAGGGTTTTCACAGATAATGTAATGATTTAAAGTAAATTCCCCCCACACTTAAGATGTACATTACCCTCAATGTACAAAGATAACATTAGTAGCAATAAAAGCACAAGATCATAAGATAGGGAAAGGAATAAAACTCTCTACTTTGGATGGATTAGTGAGGTAGTGGTGCTTATAGAATGTCTGGGACAAAGGAAGGTGCGGAGGTAGATACTCCGGTCATGGTAATATTTGTTTGTCCACAGCTTTTATGTTGTGAGTGTAAGCTTTAGACATGTCATCTTGGTGAGGATGTGGCAAGGTTCCCTTTAGAATTTAGATTTGAGCTGTAAAGCTCCTTTGAAACTGCGAAAGCACTTATCATTTTTAGGGAATTTTAGGATTAGAAAAATTACTCGTTAGGAGGTAGCCGATAGGAAATGATTGAAAAATAAAATAAACTATATCTAAAAATACTAATATTCAAATAATGAAAAAAGTAAAATGAAAGAAAATAAAAGTAAAAGTAAAAAGGAAAATAAAGTTAGAAGAAAAGGTGAAAATAAAGATCAGTGTTCAAATAAAAGTTAAGATAAAAATAAAGTTAAGAGGAATAGAAGTCTCTAATCCTCAGATGGATCATACGGTGGCGGTGGTGAAGTGATGTGGAGGTGCTGGCATATCTGCTGTAATGTCGCATCAATGTGATCGAAGTGCTGGAAGCATTGCTGCTCGAATCTGGATAGGCGCTCAGATATGTCAGCATAGGTGGCTGCTGCATGAGATGGGCAGCGAGGGGGTGGCAGCTCGGTAGGTGCATCATCCTCCGGTGGTGGGACATCATCAGGAATGTCCTCTGGATCCTCGGTCTCCTGGATGAGGCGGTATTGAAAAGGGTCACCTCCTGGTCTCCGCTGGATTATCCTTATATGGTGCATAATCTGGATGCCCTGAGGGGACATCTGGCCTATCAGTATGTATGAGGATGTCTGGGCCGCTGTGTTGAGGAGCCCGAAGTGACGGGCCAAGCGTGTAATGTACGGGCCGATGGATATGACGCCTCTGCGATGACAATTGGTCTAGTGCTATATGGCATGAGCGATAAAGTAGGCGAGGTTGATGGGGTACGCGTTCGCCATGCTCTATAAAAAATATGCGTCATGGGTGTTGACAACTCCTATGCTCTCATGTCTGCCTATCAAAGTATATGCGAGAAGAGCGTGAAGGTACCTTAATGACGAGGGGAGGGCGGTCTCCTTCGTGCGACTAGGGTCGTAGGAGGGATACCCCGGGGAGATGTTGCGCCAACAATCTACAGGTTTGAGGTGGATGCATCGGGGAAGTGTAGGAAAGTCTTCCTCCTCCATGAATTGCTCTGTGTAGAGACCGAGAGCTGAGCCAAACTCTAGTACGCTAAGGTGGCCTACACGACCTCCTAAGTGAAACTGTACTGTATCGGGATCATCGAACTAGCTCATGACGGTCTGAAGATGAAAGGTGGAGCAGAACTCTAGAGTGAGTTCAAGGTATGTAGGCTCGATGATTCGAAAGAACTGCTCCTAAGGATCCGTCATCAGTAGGGCCCCGGCTGCATTTGCGAGGTTGAGTTGCTCTAGCGCATCCCAATCAATGCATCTACCTGCGCTTAATGTATGTTCCCGTAGTATCTGAAATAACTCCTCTTGGGAGGCTTGGGGAAACGTGATAAACGGGTGGCAAGCCTCAGAGGTGGGCCTCGATGATGAGCCACCTGGCCCCTTTCGTTTCTTTGAAGGCGGGTCAACAGCTCGTTTTTTGCTTGATGTCGACATAATGCCTAAATAACAAAATAATAAACATTAGTCCTAAAAAGAATTAGAATTTAAATCAAAAAAATAATATGGCAATATTCCTAATAACATGGGGACTAACCTAAATAGTATAAATTATCCATCCTAAAATGATATAAAAAATAAGCAATATAGTTGTGTATTTATACTAAATGCATGAGAGTTTAACTATGAAAAATGGCAATCAATTGTAACTCTAAGTGTCATGTAATCCTAAAACTTTCTATTATATTCTAGATTATTCATCCTAATATAGTTAATTCCATGCTTGAATCTAAATATATTCATAATAAAATGAAACTATAAACTAAAGATAAAAATAAAACAGTAAGAATTTGAAAGAAAAATGAGAAAATAGAACCAAATGGGAGAGATGCACGGTCGTGGGAGAGGATTTGAAAGGTTGTGGGGCACTTTTCATGTGTGTGGGATGGTCTTGTGAGAGCGTGGTGGTGTTTTGAGGATCGGCAGTGGTGTTTATGGTGGTTGGGGAAGAAAATTTTTAGGGTTTGAGTGAGGGAGAAAATAAATAGTGGATGCTATTTATAGTTTTTGGGTCACACAGGCATGTTTTTCCCGTGTGATTCTAAATTCGGTGGTTTTGGCGCGCCTGGTTCGAAGTACACGCCTGTGTTGGCCATCTCTCACGGCCGTTTGCGATCTTGTTCGCTTGTCACACGGTCGTGTGATCGGTCACACGGCCGTTTGCGATGAGGTTTTGTTATTCACACGGTCGTGTAGGTAGTCACACGATCTGTAACGCCCTAATTTTCGGGTTTTCTTAGATTTATCATTGTCTGTTAAAAATGTTTAAATGTTGGTAATTAGGTGTGTGATGCATGTTTGGGATGTGTTAATGGGCCTATGGAAGGCCCATGAGTTGGTTGGAAGCTCGGCAAAATTTTGAATTTTTGCCTTAGGAAATAGGGGATCAGTGGAAATAAGGGTCTTAAGGAATTGCGTGCGAAAGGTAGCACAAATGAATCAGTGGCAAAGTGGCAAGGGGGACGCCACTAGGCTCCTTAAAAGGTGGCACCTAAATGAGCCTAGAGGTCAAGGGTTCAAGCGCCAGAGGTTGTGAAAGTATTGTTTATTTTTAAGCTGGAGCAGGTAAGAGTTTGAAGCCGATTGGAACTCTGGTTGGAGGAGATTTGAATCGGTCAAAGAGCAAATCATGGAGGAGGTTGAGGAGCAAATCAAGGAGAGTTTGAATTTCAAACTGGTGGCCGGCCAAAGGACTCTTGAGGGAAGGCAAATTCGGCAATGTGCCTAGGTAGCATTTTCGGCAAATAGGTGTTGATGTGTGCCGAATTCTTCTTTTAGTTTTTATGATTTGGTGCCGATTTTCCTTAGGTAAGTAAAGCTCCCCTTTCTTTGTCTATTTCTCTAGTGTGCTAGGTACCTTTCTTATTTTGCCATTTTGGTTCTCTCATCAACCTATTAGCCGAACCCTTAACCCACTCTTGAGCCGAATCTACATTCGACTAGACACCTCCCTTGTTCTCTCTTCAACTCTCATCTTCTTTTCATCTTGCCTTCTCAAAACCGAAACCTATCTTGCTACCTCCTTCTTGGCCGAATCGAATAAGCTTTCTCCTACCCCTTTTCTTCAAGGCCTAAACCGAATGCTCATTTGATTAAAATTCCCATGGCCGAATACTTTCTACAAACCGAAACCACACCTCCTTGTTACCTATTGATCAAAATCTTCTTATCCTTCTTCTTCTTCTTATTCTCCTTCTTCTTGATTCTTTAGCCAGCCGAACCCTATTCTTCTATCTCTTCTAGTTGTCGATTTATCCCACCTGCTTTGTTGATTAAAACAACTAGAGCCCATATCACTTCCTCAAAAGCCGAAAGCACCTCTTTCTAACCCTTCTAAAGCCGAATACCTTTAGAGATATTCTTGTGGTGCTAGCGTTAGATCTGTGGTGGATTTAGAGTAGACCAGAGATAGTAAAAGCGTGGAAGTGATACTCTGCAAGTGGTGGTATTGGTAAGTGATCTATTCACTACGTATCTTCGTCTATTAAATATCTTAAAGGGGAGACCGAAACCTATAGAGGGCATGTCGACATTTTTGTAAGATTCTAATATTATGGGTTGTTTCTTTTGCGCATGGAATAGCAAGAGGAGGTTATCAAGCGAGGAGTTTTGAAAGATAACGAGATTTAGTCTTTGATCGGCAATAAGGGGTAAGATTTCAATGTTCGGGCATGTTGGCCGATTATGATTTGTGGGAGAAGATCTTATATGTGGCCGAATCTTAGACTAACATTTAGTGGTTGATTGTAGGATTTCATTCGTGGGTTCTCCAGCGATTCCGACAGTTAACAGGTGTGTAACGTATCCCCATCATAGACTAGGATGGCTAAAAGCCGAAAAAAATCGAAATTGTGCTAGGTGACCGATCAAAAGTGACCGAAAAGTCAGTCTTGAAAGGAAATAAGAGTAACCGATTACTCTGTTGTGGTCACATTAGGAATTGGCGTTGGCGAAATTGTAGAAGGTGCAATTTCGAGCGTTTGGGTTAGTTGGGCTTCAGTGGGCCAAGGCGGGCCCAATGGGCTTCCGAGCCCAAATTTGAATATGTTCATAAAGGACTTTCTGGTAAACTCGAATAGTAAAAACTTGGTAAAGTTGGTAACTAAAACCTAAAATTTGGCTTATCGGACTTATCGACGGTATTGGACATAGTAAGGCCCATTAGGGGTTTTAGGCTAAAAAGGGCAAAATTGGAAATTTGGCTTAAGTAGACTTCCGAGGCTATTTAGGGACTGCTAGTCTATTAGACTGGCATAAAATCATTGAAAATAGGGAAAAGGACTAAAATACCCTTAAATATGAAAAATTACCAAAATACCCCTAGGTGTAAAAAGACTATTATACCCCTAGGATCAATTCTGCATGAAATGTATGATGTTATGTATCTACATGAATTAATTATTAATATGTATATATCTGATGCATAAGATGCTATATATTGCATGCTAGTATGATTGTATGTTGCATGGGGTATGGGTTATGATGGAGGAAGCGTTCTGGCAGCCTCGCTGCAATCTGGTGGCCTCGCCACATATTTTCTGGCAGCCTCGCTGCAATCTGGTGGCCTCGCCACAATATTTATATCTGGTGACCTCGTCACAATATCTGGCAGCCTCGCTGCAAATATATCTGGCAGCCTCGCTGCAAATGTTATCTGGCAGTCTCACTGCAAATTATATCTGGCAGCCTCGCTGCAAATATCTGTGGCGTGTAGCGGTTGGGTGGGTCGAGTAGTCTCCCCACATGGTGTAAGGCTGGTACGGGGGTGTTAAGGATGGATCTGGGTTGGGTTTTTGTTTGCATAATGTTTATATCTGATCTGTTTCTGTTATGGGCCTTTGGGCTTAACCTGATTCCTGTAATGGGCCAAGGCCCAATTAAATCTGTTTCTGAGGCTTGATCTGTTTTGGCCTATGGTTGAGATAGTGTTGCACACTGAGTTGTCAAACTCACCCTCCTTTTTAATTAATCCCTGCAGGTAACCCTCAACCATAGTGGGCTTGGAGCTGCGAGAGATTCGGAGTGGCCACAGCATCTGCAGAACTGGTTTTCATTTTGTTTAAAGTATTTTATTATTAAGTTATTTTTGGGTTTTATTTTGTAATAAGGCCGCTGTCTGAGTTTTTTTATTTGGTTTAATTTTCTTTGATGATTAAATTACATTTTATAGAATCGCTAGTTTAGGCTGCACTGGTTTCAAAATCTAAAGAACGTTTTTAAAACTCAACGTGTGAATAATATGGATAACTTGAAGGATTAATAAACTGGTTTTAACAAACTTACTCTTTTGATTCAAACCTCACTTAAGACACAACAAGTCTAAAAGGGCCGTAAACTTAGTTTTAGGATCATGTGACACACCAGATCTGGCCGTAGCGTCTAGGCCGGGTTTGGGGTGTTACACGATCGTGTCTAAATCGACAGTTTTGGTCACGGTCTAGGGACACGGGCGTGTGGCCTTGTGCAAGCCCGTGTCTAAGTTGAAAGGTTGCCATGGCCATGTCGCAAGGCCGTGGTTATTTGTTGGTAGCCCGTGCTTTTGGTAAAATTGTGCTTTGTTTACACACGGCCTGGGTGCACTACTGTGTCTCTACTTTAAATGTTCACACGGCCTTAGGCACGCCCGTGGACGTGGCCGTGTGGTCCAAAATTTCTGCATTTAAAAAGGGTTAGTTGATTTATTAAAAGACTAAAATCAAAAATAAAAGAATATGTACTAAGTTAGTGCTCGGGTTGCCTCTCGAGAAGTGCTTATTTAGAGTCTAAGCTCAACTCTACCTGGATGTATCATGGAGGGATTTCGTGGAGCTGAAGCTCCTGTTATCTTTAAAATTCTCACCTCTATAGTGTTTAAGTCTCTGGCCATTTACCTTGAAAGTACCGTGGTTAGGGTGAGTTACCTCAATTGTGCCGTAGAGAAAGACTTTCATTACCGTGAAGTATGGTGTATCATTTGTATGTTCTTCTGAGTTTAAGGTTCGAGGATCGTCGTCCCTTAAAATTACCTTATCCCTTATCTCGAACTGATTCGTTTGCTTCTGAGGGTCATCTTGGTGTAGCTCTGGGTTGGTGTGGCATATTTTAGATTTTTCCTGATAGTTCAACCACTCATCTAGTTCCTCGATCTAAAGTATTTGCTTTTTGGGTGCATATCCCTCGGATGGACTTGTCTGTTGGTTGGTTGCCTCAATGTAGAGTGTATCCTGCACAGAAGATTGGGTGGTGAGTTTAGTGTCTTTACAAGGACTCGTAGCTATATTATTATCTGTTGTCTTAATCGGTTGCTAAAAAGGGTTACCCTAGAATTAGGGGTACATTGCTGTCTTCATCAATGTCTAAAACAACAAAGTTGACTGGGAATATAAATTTATCAATTTTGACAAGTACATCTTCAATTATTCCCTTAGGTGCCCTAATAGTTTTGTCAGCTAGTTGAATGCTCATCTTAGTTTTTTAGGGTTTCTAAGACCTAGTTGTTTAAACAATTTATATGGCATAACATTTATACTAGCCCCTAAATTAGCTAAAGCATTTTTGGCATCTAGGTTGCCAAGTAAACAAGGAATAGTAAAACTCCCTGGACCTTTTAGTTTGGTTGGCAATTTATTCTGTAGAATGGCTGAGCACCTGCATTTAGTTCCACATGAGGTTTCTCATCCAGCTTCCGCTTGTTTGTCAAGAGTTCTCTTAAGAATTTAACAGCATTTGGCATCTGCAAAATTGCTTCAACAAATGGTAAGTTAATATGTAATTTCTTTAAAAGTTTAAGAAACTTACCAAATTGCTCGTTTGTGCAGTCTTTCTTTAGCGCATTTGGGTATGGGATACGAGGCTTGTGTTCTTTGATATCTGGCTTGTTATTGCTTACCTCACCTTACCTTTACTCACCTCAGGCTCCTCGCATAACTTTGGGTCGATTTTGGTTAATGCCTCTTTATCTATTGTGTCCATGGCATGAAGTTGTTCTTTAGGGTTGGTCTCAGTATTACTTGGTAGTCCACCTTGTGGTCTTTCTAATATTAACTTTACGAGTTGACCAATTTGATTCTCAAGTCCTTTAATCGATGCTTGCTGGTTCTTTAATGTTATCTCAGTGTTTTGAAAACGGGTTTCTGACATGGCCATGAATTTGGTGAACATCTCTTCGAGATTTGGCTTTTTCTCCTGCTGTAGTGGTGGCTGCTAAAATCCCGAAGGGGGTTGTTGTCTTTGATTCCCTTGTCCTCCAAAAATTGACCAATCTGCATTATATGTATTACTATAAGGATTATTTTGATATCTAAAATTATTACCCATATAATTGGCTTGCTCCGTTTTTGTACCGTAAGATGAACAGTCTGTAAACATATTTCCTGGCGTTGCGTTGCACTGCATTCACTTGTTGTGCCTGCGTAGAACCAAAAAAATTATCAAACTTTTTATTTAGAAGATCTACTTGGTTAGTAAGCATAGTGACAGCATCAATATTATAAATTCCTGCGGCTTTTGTCGGCTTTGTACTCATGACTTGCCACTGATAGTTATTCAGTGACATCTCTTCTATAAACTCATAAGCTGCTTCGGGTGTTTTACTGTTGATTGTTCCTCCTGCGGCTGCATCGATCATTTGCCTTGTTGATGGATTCAAACCGTTGTGAAAGGTTTGAACTTGTAGCCACAAAGGTAGTCCATGATGAGGGCACCTTCTCAAAAGATCTTTGTATCTCTCCCAGGCATCGTAAAGTGTTTCTAAATCCATCTGCACAAAAGAAGAGATATCATTTCATAATTTAGCTATTTTAGCTGGAGGAAAATATTTAAGTAAAAATTTTTCTCTCATCTGCTCCCATGTAGTGATTGAGCCTCGTGGTAAAGAATTTAACCACTGTTTGGCTTTATTTCTCAAAGAGAATGGGAATAGCCGTAGACGAATGGCATCATCAGAAACGCCATTAATTTTAAACGTATCGCAGAATTCCAAAAAGTTGGCTAAATGTGAGTTGGGATCTTCATCCTGTAAACCATCAAACTGCACAAATTGCTAAATCATCTGAATAGTGTTAGGTTTTAATTCAAAATTATTAGCAGCAATGGTAGGTCTAATAATGCTAGTTTGAGTACCAGCCAAATTAGGTTTAGCATAATCATACATAGTGCGGGGAGCTTCATCTTGATTCACTGGTTGCGCGGCTATTGCGGGAGGTGGTGGAATGTTTTGATTTGCTTCCATCTCTTCCATAGGTTCAGGTTCTTGTTCTTGGTCTTGTTCGGGATAATGTAAGCTTCGTCTAATTTCTCTGCGAGTTCTGCGAACTGTCGCTTCCAAATCTTCGTCAAAAAGTAATAGTCCTGCTAGGTCGTTTCTAGTCATAAACTAGAAATACCTAGAAGGAAAAAGCAAAGAAAATTAAAATAAGATAAAAATAAATAAAAACCAAAAATAAATAAATATAGTAATGGCTAAAGTAATAGAAATTGAGTTTTCTTAATATTTTAATTCCCCCGCAACGGCGCCAAAAACTTGATATCGCGTGATATATAGTAATAAAATTTATAAAAACTGATCACACCAAAAACTAACTAAATCACGATTTTAAGGCAAGCACACCTATCGAACAGTAGTATAGTTTAGCGGCAAGACCGAGTTATCATACCCAAGGGAGCTAAAAGTACTAGTACTAACTTCCTTTCTATTATCTAGCCTAAAAATAAAAGAGGTTTTTATGAAGACTTAAACTAATTCTAAAATTAAACTAAGAATGCACAAAAAGTAAATTGGGGAAAAACTCCCGGGAAAACTTAATTGATATAGGCAATACTGAAGGGAGAATCCACCTAGACTTCACATGTTATTAACTTCTTGAACTAGACGATTCTTCGCTTGACTTGATCCATAAAGATCCCTAATTTATGTTAATACCTCCGTCGAGGATAAGAATAATTAATCCTAGGTTGATTAACTGAAATATCTTTCTAGTTAAAACCCCCTAGTCTTGCATTAACTCGATCTATGGATCCCCCTATTAGGTTTGACCCTAATCCTGCAGATTTATGTCGCCCTATGTCTAGGGTTGCATGCAACTCCGCTTAATTATGATAGATATACTCTTAAAACAGGGACTTTTGCTCCTCTGCCTAAGCACATCAGCTTCTTGACTTAATACCTAGGATTATTAAACCATGAATTAAGAACACATAATTAAGAACAATTCAAGTATTTATCATATAATTCAAGAGTGAATAATAACAAGGTCTGTCTTAAGTTTCATCCCCCTCAAGTATTTGAGGGGTTTAGTTCATAATTAATAAAGAAGACATTTCAGAAGAAATAAGATAACAAAACATAAAGAACCCAAAAATCCCTGAAGGAATTTAGGGAGATCCTCTGTCTTGATGTAGAATTCTGGCTTCTGGGATGAATCAATCAGCTTTCTTTGGAGTAATTCCTTGCTTGCACTCCTTGTGTTGGCAGAGATATGGCACTCCTTTTGGGAGAAAAAAGTACACCCTTAGAGTTGCCTCCTAGGGTCTTTATATAGAGCTTTGGGATGCCTTTCTTAGCCTTTAATTATCCAAATCCGAGCGAAATTTCACTTCCTCATGATAGGGACACGCCCGTGTTCCACGCCCGCGTGGTTTTGACAAGACGCTATTTTTGGGCCTGTCGAGGGTGGCACAGCTGTGTGGCCTGGCCGTGCTTGTCGGGGCTCGGCCGTGTTGGACCTTATATGGCACGGCCGTGTGCCACGGCCGTGTGGTGATTCTTTAAGCCGTGTTGTTTTCACACTTTCGCCCATTTTCTTTGTTTTCAGTCCATTTTTTGTTCTTTTCTCTTCCCTATGCTCTCCTGAGTATACAACATGAAATGGAAGGGTTAAGAGCACCAATTCTCACAAATTTAATGATAATTCATCCAGAAATTAGGCTAAACATAAAGTAAAAATATGTATAATTTATCGTTTATCAATAGCATGTGTTAATACTGTTCTGATATGATCTGTTGAATGTATAAAAACATGTCATGATGTTTATGTTGCATTGCATTGGGTTGGGTTTGACTTTAAAGAGAAGGAAGACTGTAAAGCTTTTTAGTCGGTTATATGGTAGCCTCGCTGCCTTTATTTATGATATGTACCATTTCACGGTACCTCGAGGTGTATAGGGTTAGATAGGTCGATTTTATCCCCGTACTTGGTGTATAGGGCTGGGTGGGTCGATTTTATCCCCACATGGTATGCTGGGTGGACGGAGATGGTGTGTAGGGTTGATGGGCATGACCTGTATCTGATTTGATATGTATGCGTTTTCTGTATGGGCTAAGGCCCGATTATATCTTATCTAATTCTGTACTGAGTGGGCTACGATGTACGATGTATCTACTAAGGGCTCAGGCCCGAATTATGACTGTTTCTGTTATATGGATGTATGCTTTCTTTACTGTGGGGATGTACACACTGAGTTTGTGAAAACTTACCCCTTTTATTTTATTTATCTGCCAGGTAATCCCCAACAATAGATGAATTGGTGCTGCGGAGGGCTCGAGGGTGACCACTGATGGACACATTACTGGACTTCCTACTTTTATTACTGGTTATTCATTATTTTATTATTTATCATTATTTTGGGAGTTTTATGTATTGTGGTCCTTTGAGCTGTTTTGTTATATACTTAGAGTTTTCAAATTGTTTCATTGTTATTTTTTATTTTTAGTAAATCGCGACACTCTTAACGCATTTCAAAACTTAATTTAAGATTTTTGTTTAATGAATGATTGATAAGCTTCCGCGATAAATGAAAGATAATAAATTGCACAAGATTTTGATATTCGAAATGGTTTCCAAAAACACTCTCATGTGGCGTAACCAGATTCGGCCATAACGTCTAGGCCAGGTTTAGGGTGTTACATAGGTTTAGTACATACCTGTATCATCTCGTACTTAGCTATTACATTTACCACTTCAATGCTCGATGCATTAATTCACTCGATCATCTTTTAACATTCAATATCATCGCACACTTAGTGCCATCATTCAACTGAAGCTATAAAATATTGCACAATTAGTGCCTTATCATTTAACCAAATTTAGCTCGGTATCGTACACTTAGTGCCCATAATTCAGCCAAAGCTTTTTCGATCTCGCACACTTAGTGCCATTTTTCCATAGCCGTAGCTATTTTAATCTTTCGTACACTTAGTGCCTCTTACATTCAGTCCCTATTTCACATTTTCAAGCTTCACCAACACATTTCTATTTAATTCATTACATAACAACATGGTTTAAAATAATATGCATCATATTCGAACTTACCTCGAATGAAGTAACGACAAAGTTAGTCAATCAATCGAGCACTTTGTTTTTGCTTCGATCTAAATCAGAATTTTTCCTATCTTGATCTTGATTATAGATCCAAAGTGCCAAATGCTTAAAACACAAAAACTCTTTATCTTTTCTCTATTTTCGGTTGAACATGCACGAATATGACCACATTTTCATTTTGTTTTATTTTAATCTTACATAATTAACATTTTACTATTTTAACATTGGCTAGTTAACTTATATTACATAAAAATAAGGCCATTAATGTCCACTAACATTTACAATGGTCCAATTACAACATAAGGACGTTTGGTTGAATAAGTCACATCAATTAAGCACATTTAACAAATAGCACATAGCTTTTACATTTTCTGCGATTTAGTCCTTTTTCTCAATTCGACACTCAAATGATAAAATAGTCACACAGAACTTTCACATATACTTTTTCACACATCATAATCATCAAAAATAATATTAAAATATTTTCTCGACTCAGATTTATGGTCCCAAAACCACTATTCTGACTAGGGTCTAAACCAGGCTGTTATAACTCTCCTCCCTTTAGGGATTTTTGTCCCCGGAAATCTTACCAGAAAGTATAGCAAACCTTTGCTTTTAAGCGGTACATTTCAATGTCACACATAGTTCCAGATTTCATAACTCTTTAATCCCACAACTAAGATTCTGATCAATCTTCCACTATATATATATATCATATCAAACTGGAACTGCTTATAACTGTATAGAATTACTTTCATTATCTGTTGAATTTCACTGATTATTTTAATCTCGTGGATCATTTTCTTCCAAAGCTCATTCCATAACAATGGATATCGGTAACTGTAACATACGATGTTTCTTACAATATCATCTTTATACTCACATAATAACTTAGTCAACAACAATCAATCTTCTTTGGTTGCTTCCACACTTTAAAACATAGTGATAAAACAGAATTTGCAGAATTTGAATTGCTTTCCCCTGATAACCATATAACCTTAGAAACATACTATTCAGCTAACTTAATAAGTGATTAATCCATTCTTACTAGAATAGCAGAAGCTAACTATCATTAATCTAACAACTGTCATTTAGATTTCATCCTTCTTTCCCGGAGATAAAGATAATCCTGGCACAAAGTCCCTTGTGATTTTCTCTCATTTCCACTCAGGAAGCTTAATCGACTATAAATAAATTAGACAGTACCTGATGTCCGGCTTTGGTTTACTAACCAATCAAACACTTAAAAACAAATTTTGAAATATCCCGTTTTGTATTAGGCCATCAGTAAAACTATTTTAGATCATTGTATAATTTTCATGTTTTGTTTTTTTTTCCAAATGAAGCCATAAACTACTAATGTACGCTTTATTCAAAAAATTTTATGAATCAATTCTGAATTTCTCTAAACACATATTAAATGTCGAACACTTAAGAAATCATCATTACTAACTCGAAGCTCTAATTTGAGATTCGAGTCACACCAATTTCTCTTCACTAGCAATTCATTTTCAACTTTCTAATTATCATCAAATCAATCAAGAAGCGGTAATCCCAAATTATCAATGTATATCTCTAGTATACTATATCAACCAAAACACATCTAACTAAGAGGTTCAACACTTTTTATAATATCTCAACAAACTCTACAGATAAAATCTTACTGAACATTAAATTCACATTAACATTATAAGGAGAAGAAATACCAGTATTATGATCTGGATCTGATGGTATTTCATAAGCGCGAATAGCATATGTTCTGCCAGGTGCTTTGGCCTCAGATCTCACAGCTGAGTCTTTAATCTCTCCTTTACTACCACTCACATTTTCGGTATTTTTGTTTGGTCTACCTCTGGTTGCAATGTTACTGGGTCTTGTGTTTCGTTCTTTATCTTTTTCGACTATTTTAAGAAAATCTTTAATGAAATGATCTCATGCACCACATTTGTAACAAACTCTATTATTGTATTTCATCCAACATTCACCGAAATCCTGTTTTCCACATGTTGACACTTAGGTTTATTATTTCTGACACTACAACCATTTGACTCCATTACAACTTGAGTCTGAGGAATAGCGTATTGTTTCACATGATCTTTACTCGAATGTTCAACCAGAACATTTAAGCGATTGGGTGCATCTCGGAATCTCTTTGATGAAGATTGATATGGCTTACTCATTGATCTTTTTCTCTTGTCTTTAGCTTTTGAATAAGCTTACTTCTTTTCTTTACTAAGTTCTTCGGCTTTACAAGCCCTTTCAACTAGCAGAACAAATTTAGTCAACTCAAGAATCCCAACTAAACGTTTAATCTCCTCGTTCAACCCGTCAACAAATCGCTTACACATAATAGTTTTCGTTGAAACACATTCTCTTGCATATTTGCTTAATCTCACAAACTCACATTCATATTCAGTCACGGTCATATGGCTCTATTTTAGCTCAAGAAACTCTTTATGTTTTTGGTCTATAAACCTCTGACTCATATATTTCTTTCTGAACTTTATCTGGAAGAACTTCCAAGTGACTCGTTCTCTCGGAACCACATATATTAAGGTGTTCCACCATTGGTACGCAGAATCTCTCAACAATGATATAGAACATTTAAAACATTCATCAGGGAGCTCATCAAACACTCTGATTGTATTTTCTAACCAGAATTCAGCTCGCTCGGTGTTATCATCAACTGCAGCCCTGAACTCTTCAGTGCCATATTTTCAGATTTTATCAATCTATCCAGATGAATCAGATTAGTAACTTGTGTCACAATATGGATTTGCGAGGGTGGATGTTGCTGAGCAGCAGGATTCGTACGAACGAATTTCGTGAACCACTCGTTCATCATCTGGAAGAAGGCCTATTTTGCCTCTCCCTCATTATTACTCGACATCAGCCTAGACTCGATCGACGCTGTCCCTGGAGTGGGAGCGGGCGCATTGCTCTCTACATCATCCACTATCGCTCGATCGGGATCCATTACTATGCGAAAAATACATTTTATCTGTCAGGATTCATCACACTATCGCAGTTCATATATATATGGCATGTATAGCTAGACTATCACAAGCTACATTAGTCCTAGAATCGACTAAACTGTAGCTCTAATACTAATAAAATGTAATACCCCTATCCCGTAACCGTCACCAGAATAGGTAAGGGCTATTACCGGACTTGTAGCTTAGAACGGAATAGTAAAACTTTAAACTTTTATCAAACATTAATCCATTTCAGCAAAATCAATCATATACAAACATATCATGTTTAAAACACACATATAAAGCTTCAATCATATATCAGGGACTAATTTGATAACATATAAAAGATATGAGAAAACTTAAGAAAATTTTCAGAATAGATTCACACGGTCCTGTGCCCAGGCCCTGTGCCCAGGTCGTGTGCCTCACATGGCTGCCAGACACACCCATGTGTCCAGGCTGTGTGAAAACAGGGCATACATACTGACTTGTGCACACGACCACAAGACTCGCTCGTGTGTCTTGGCCGTGTGGCATCTTAACTTGATTACACGGGTACCAGACACACCCATGTGTCTAGCCCATGTGCAATACTGACTTAACAAGCAACAAAATAGGGATCACGAGGTCGAGACACACACCCATGTACTCAGATCATGTTGCACGAAATAGGCTTGGTATAAGACATTTTCGCACCCCATTTGCTCATGTACCTACAAGCAATATTTTGCAACAATTCATATACCAATTGAGCAACCAACTCAGTCAATTTAAGCCACATAACATACACCAATATAACCAATTCATCATCAACTAGTTTCATGCTCAATTTCCATACCAAACATCCTGAAACATAAACCACAATTATGCCAAACATGTGTTTCATACTTCATTAGTACCTTGATCAATCTCAAGCCAAAACTTACCAAATCACCACTTGTTTCATACCAAAATGATCATTACCAAATAAGCTATATAAGCACCAAAAGACATACAAAAATACATTTGAAGTCACATACTAAAATCAAACATAAATTTACCCATTAGCTAGCCATATCACATGGCATAACATATATACAACTCAAAATGTTTCCATGACACCGCTAGCCTATACATGCCATATCCATATATACAACTCTCCAACAAGTACCAAAATAGAGGCCCGATAGTGTGATTTAGTCACTGACGATCCCGGATCCGAGCTAAATTTATAACACTATAAAAATAGTGAACAATTCACACAGTAAGCTTAGAGCTTAGTAAGTTCATAATGTAATACATTTAATTCAACATTTAAATGCATTAAAATATATCTATTAACACATAGTTCAATTCATGCCATTATTCCAACCACATCAATAACCATTATTCACTTTCAAACCACTTCGTTTATCTCATTCACAAGCATATTTATTTCCACTCATTTCAAACTCATTCAACTATGATCATTCATTCACTTAATCTTGCATCTATCTTATACTATATATAATAAACCACATAGGTTCATCTATTTCATATACAATATAATCAACCATATAGGTTCATATATCTTCCACAATGTCATTAACCACATAGGTACATATATCTTATGTATAATCTCATCAATCACATATTTCATCTATCTTATATACAATCTCATCAACCACATAGGTTTAGTACATGCCTTTATCATCTCGTACTTAGCTATTACATTTACCACTTCAATGCTCGATGCATTAATTCACTCGATCATCTTTTAACATTCGATATCATCGCAGACTTAGTGCCATCATTTAACCAAAGCTATAAAATATTGCACAATTAGTGCCTTATCATTTAACCAAATTTAGCTCAGTATCGCACACTTAGTGCCCATAATTCAGCCATCTCGCACACTTAGTGCCATTTTTCCATAGCCATAGCTATTTTAATCTTTCGTACACTTAGTGCCTCTTACATTCAGTCCCCATTTCACATATACAAGCTTCACCAACACATTTCTATTTAATTCATTACATAACAACATGGTTTAAAATAAAATGCATTATATTCGAACTTACCTTGGATGAAGTAACGACGAAGTTAGTCGATCAATCGAGCACTTTGTTTTTGCTTCGATCTAAATCTAAATTTCTCCTCTCTTAATATTGATTATAGATCCAAAGTGCCGAATGCTTAAAACACAAAAATTCTTTACCTTTTCTCTATTTTCGGTTGAACATGCAAGAATATGACCACAATTTCATTTTGTTTTATTTTAAACTTACATAATTAACATTTTACTATTTTAACCTTGGCTATTTAACTTATATTACATCAAAAATAAGGCCATTAATGTCCACTAACCTTAAAAATGGTCTAATTACAACATAAGGACCTTTGGTTTAATAAGTCACATCAATTAGGCACATTTAATAAATAGACACAACTTTTACATTTTCTACGATTTAGTCATTTTTCTCAATTCGACACTCAAATGATAAAATAATCACACAGAACTTTCACATATACTTTTTAACACATCGTAATCATCAAAAATAATATTAAAATATTTTCCTAACCTCGGATTTGTGGTCCCAAAACCATTATTCTGACTAGGATCTAAACTAGGCTATTACATGGCTAATGAGAACGGAATGGCATGTAGTTTCATTTGATCTGAAGTGATACCTTATGGTCTCATGCTCGAACAAATGATATGGAACTCCTTAAAATGTTTGTGCGAATTTGTACCACCCCAAACCCAGCCTAGACATTATGGCTGAATCTAGTAATGTCACAAGATAGGGTGTTTGTAAACTAAGTTGTTACGATAAAACGTTTCCATTAAATTACTTTTCTATATCTCTTATAAATTCCAAAATCGCTACTTGTTAAATCAATTATTTTAGAGCATAACTCATTGAGGAAGCTTTAGAAACCATTTATTTTGGGGAAAATTGAGATAATTAAGTAAAACCGTTCATTTTAGGAAAACCCCTTTGTTTTAGAGAAAACCATTTATTCGCTGAGTTTTCGCAATTATAAAATCCATAAGAATAAATAAAATCAAAATAAAGGAAAAACTCTAAAAGTCCTAAAATTACATCCATATCCCTCAAATAAAATAATAATAATAAACCATGGAATAGAATAAAATACGTGTGGCCACCGTTGAGTCCTTCGTTGCACCGAACCGTCAAGTTTGGGGATTACCTGTACACATTAAACAAAAGGGGTGAGTTTACGTAAACTCAGTGTGTAATCCCCACAAAAACATGCATACAGTCAATTAACAGTAAACAGTCAAATGCAGTCTGGGGCCCAAGCCTATTACAGTTTCAATAGCAGTTTGGGCCTTAGCCCATTTCAGTTACAATATCAGATATGCATTAGGGCCTTAGCCCAGCATACATACAGTCAGATTAGACATTTTGGGGTTTAGATAATGCTTCCCACCCTACAGTAGGTTCATAGTCAATGGGCGACCTGTGCAACCCTAGGATTCATTTCAGTTAAATGGGCTCACACACCTGTGTGGCCCACACGGCCCAATTTGGCCTTGTGGCCATTTTGCAAATATGAAAAAGTTTAGGGGCAAATGTAGAAATTTTTCCAAAGTATAGATTATGGGCTAATTA
Organism: Gossypium stocksii; assembly: GCA_020496765.1. Classification (NCBI taxonomy): domain Eukaryota; kingdom Viridiplantae; phylum Streptophyta; class Magnoliopsida; order Malvales; family Malvaceae; genus Gossypium; species Gossypium stocksii. The sequence continues at coordinate 68,795,553 of CM035622.1, forward strand.
GTGAATGTGAGTATTAAATAAGTTTAATTTATCATTTTAGATCAAGAAACACGAAGCCTGAACCAAAATCGGGGAAAAAGCAAGGTAGTGGATTAAATTGAATGTCCACCCTCATTTTGTGCCCGAGGTAAGTTGTATGTAATAATGTAGCATTATGCATTATGAAAATCTATTAACAATTTTCCACGAAATCTATGTTATTTCTATGAAATTATTGACACAAAGTTTTTATAAAGAGATGATGATGCAATAAAAGAGAAATCTCGGAATAAATGATAAAGTTATTATTGAGAAATCTCGAATATATAATAAAGAATACGAAGGGTACCTATAACGCCCCTCACCTGTAACCATCACCGGACATGGGTACGAGGCATTACCGAACATACACTCGCACAATCATTTGATTTTGACACATATATTTCACATAAAATTTAAAACCTTTTCATTTATACTCATAACATTCACATTATGGGCCTCCGAGGCCCAAACGATACATTGGGCATGATTCGGGACCAAACCGGAACATTTCAAACATTTATGAAAATTGACTCAAAACAATGTCGCACGCCCGTGTGACTTAGGACACGCCCATGTGACTTAGGAGACACCTATATAGGTAGGCCGTGTGGTTACACACGCCCGTGTCCCATCCCGTGTTAAAAACATCGAGCATTCTATTTATGACGTCAACATACCATTAACGGCACACGGCCAAGTCACACGCCCATGTGCTAGGCCGTGTCCTCCACACAACTGAGACACACGGTCGTGTCTCTGCCCATGTGGCCAACACTTGGGCTATTTTTCAAGCCCTTTGTTGCTCTTAATCATTTACACTCAAATAAAATTCATAGACCCATATTATACCCTTAATTAATCTTAACTTAACCATCAAAACATATAGTCTACTTATCTATATCAAAGCATTTCCGCAGTACATGCATAAAATAAAATTTGCATACCTATAACCATTATGAGCCACATCTCATGGCTATGTACAATGAAGTAACAAAAGCCAATACATTTGGCCAATTCACAATAATACATATGACCAAAAACTAAATCTCTATGCCTGCCACTCACTTGTAAGCAAATAAGAATTGTTATTACTCCATCTTGACAAATTGAAAGTGTGGTGCTGCCTCTAACGGTCTCCAACCCCGAGCCAACTTGATAACACTAAGAGAAATGGAAAGGAGGGTGTACGTTTTATAGCTTAGTAAGTTGGAATATAATAGTAATCAATTTCATTAACAAGAAATTTCCATTCCTCAAGGAGTATTCTTCAGAAAATAGAAGCATTATTCACATAATTTCACTTTTTACTCATGTTCAGCTTAGACTATTTTCTGAGTCATAGTTGCTAAATTAATTATATCTTAGGCTACAAAACTCTAAATTAAGTTCCGTAAATTTTCCCTGAAAATATACTCATATATCTTCTTGCCATAAAATTTTCAGAATTTTTGGTTCAGCCAATTAGTACAGTTTATTCATTAAAGATTCCCTTGTTTTGCTATCCAGTAGACCTGACCTCTCTTTACTACAAATCAATTTTCTAATTATTCAGAATTTGTATAGCATTTTCATTTGTTTCTCTTAAAATTCATCAAGAATTTTAAGCATATAAATTACACATCATAACCATTTTTATACAATTTTTAGTGATTTTCCAAAATCAGAACAGGGGATTTCGAAATCTATCTAACCCTGTCTCACAAGAATATAGATATCTCACAAATTGAGAATCATTTGCTTACTCTACCTCTTTTATATGAAAATAGACTTAATGGGATTAATTTCATATATTATTCAATTTCCAATTCAATTCCCACCATTTTTGGTGATTTTTCAAAGACACAACACTACTGCTGTCCAAAACTGTTTTAGTTTTAATTTCACCATTTTCATGCTCTCTTTATAGGGGCTATAATTGTAGCACTTACCTCTTATTGAACTTACCATAGTTCGATCGTATAACGAGCATATTGCTTATAATTTACACATACATACCTGCACTTACTTATAAGATTTCACATTCACACTTATACATATAAATGCATCATGGCATGAAACATATTTATACATTAATTCATCACAACACATGGTCAAATTTTTTTTTTACATTCTATCACAATATTTCCACATCAATTCAATACCTGATGAACGAAGTGGAATTTTAAAAGATACACGGAAAAGGGCACAAAGTGCGATACATATTATAGCCGAAGCTACCACTGATATGTAGCCAAAGCTACCACTGATATGTAGCCGACGCTATCACTGATATGCTCATTATCAAGCTAATCACGGGCCTGCTCACACAAGCTAACGGTCAAGTAGAAGCTACTCAGTGCTGCTCACACAAGCTAATAGGTATCCACAACAAATGTAGGATTACCTAGGCACTGGTAGTCGAACAAGACCAGCACCCGGAATCACTTACACAATCAATCACATATACGATAGTTCCTAGTGACATGTCACTCATATCCTAGTCGATTCCTAAGGTTCAATCGGGACTTTTTCACACTTGTCAAAGCTTAGTCAGTATACACTTCATCACACATCTTATGATGATAACAAATCTCACAATTTCACATAATAACTGTATTCGTAACAAGCACTTTGAACACAATATTTTAATTCAATTTCATGTATCATAACATACCTTTATATCATTTCATATCTATAGCACCTTAATCATTAATTCAACATATTCAAATCAGCATACTAATCTAGGTTTCAAGTATAAAAAACAATAGTATTTCATTATTCTTAACACCAACTTACCTCAAACGCAAAAATGGCTATTATTCATAACTTAGCCCATAACCTCATTCTTCCCCGTTCTAAGCCCGAATTTCGTATTTTCTTGATCTAACACATCAAATAACACTCATTTAACAATCATATTGCTCAAATTAGTCTAAAAATCACATTTTGAAAATTTTATGTTTTTGCACCTAAAGTTTATCAAAATTACACTTTTGCCCCTAGGCTCGTAAATAATTTTTTATTCAATTTTCTTATATTTTGGACTTAGCTGAACCATTTTCATAACTATGGTAGTCCTCAATTCCCACTAATTCACACACTTATGACCAATTTTATAACTTTTACAATTTAGTCCTTTCAAATGTTTTCGCCTAAAATCACTTAGTAAAAACCGTTCCTCTAACCATAAACATGCATAATCTACAATAATCCATCAAAATGCATAATTATTCAACATGGGTCAATTTTTAAACATAAACCCTAGCTTAAAATAATGGTAAAAATAGGTAGATTATGTTGCAATGATTTCAAAAATACAAAAAAATTAAAAACGGGGCTCGGAATCACTTACTATTGAGCTTGGAAAGCTTGAAAACCCTAGCCATGGAGAAGATGAAGGGTTCAGCCATGGTTGAAGAAATATGGACACTTTTGGCTTTTATTTTATGTTTTAATTCATTTAATGGCCAAATGACCAAAATGCCCTTCACTTAAAACTTTGATATTTTTACACTTCCATGTCTATTTTTGTCCAAATTTTTAGAATTTGGTCAAATTACTATTTAAGGACATCTAATTAATATTCAAATTCAAGTCCATGATAAAAGCTTCTAGAACTCAACTTTTACAACTTATTCAATTTAGTCCCTAAAATCAAATTGAACACCTTTCACATAAAATTTCTTCGTGAAATTTTTACACAAGCATATAAGCATATCATAGACCTTATAAAAATCATAAAATAATTACTTCTACTTTAAATCTGTGGTCTCGAAACTACTATTCCGACTAGGCCCTAATTCGGGATGTTACAATACCTTAGTCATGATTTGAGATATGTAGGTCCCGTATAAGACCATATCTGGGATATGGCATCGACACCGAACTGAGATCCCATGTAGGACCATGTCTGGGAAATGGCATTGGCATTGACATGTGGTCCCGTGTAAGGCCATGTCTGGGACATGGCTTCGGCACCGAGATGAGATATAGATCCCCCGTAGGACCATGTCTGGGACATGGCATGGGCATTTAAGAGAGATCCTGTGTAAGACCATGTTTGCGACATGGCATCAGCATCATTCTACAATCTCGTGTAAGACCATGTCTAGGACATGGCATCGACATCGATACGAGATCTCGTGTAAGACCATATCTGGGATATGGCTTCGGCATCGACTAGAGATCCCATATAAGACCATATCTGGGATATGGCTTTGGCATCATACCATGAGAATGACATTACGGGTATCCTTTAGTATTCTAAATAAATCAGCGGAAAAAGTATTCAAGTTGATTAGTTTTATGAAAAAGTATTCAAGTTGATTAGTTTTATGAAAAAGACTAAAGTTTTATGATGAGTATTACAGGTGCAATTGAGTAAGTTATGAGATATCATTCCTTAATTTAGCTGTTTTAGCCGGCAGAAAATATTTGAGCAAAAATTTTTCTATCATTTGTTCCATTTTGTGATAGACCCTCGTGGTAAAGAATTTAACCACTATTTAGCTTTATTTCTCAAGGAGAATGGGAATAATCGAAGACGAGTGGCATCATCAGAAACGCCATTTATTTTAAATGTGTTTCAGAATTCCAAGAAATTGCTAAATGAGCGTTAAGATCCTCATCCTGCAAACCATTAAACTGGACAAACTGTTGTACCATCTAAATAGTGTTAGGTTTCAGTTCAAAATTATTTGCAGCAATAGTAGGCCTAACAATACTAGATTTAGTACCAGCCAAATTAGGTTTAGCATAATCATACATAGTACGTGGAGCAGGATTTTGCTCAACAGGATTTGCAGCGACTACAGGAGGTAGCTGATTATCGTGATTTGCCTCCATATCTTCAGTATGTTCAGGTTCTTCTTCTTGACTTTGTTCTGGATATTGCAAGCTTCTTCTTATCTCTCTGCGAGTTCGACGGACTGTAGCTTCTAAATCGTCGTCAAACAATAATAGTCCTTCTAGGTTTCTTCTAGTCAGAAACTAGAGGTACCTAGAAGGGAAAAAGAAAAAGAAAATTTTAGTAAATAAAACCTAAAATAAAAATAGGAAATAAATTGCAATAAAAATAAAATATGGCTAAAGTAATAGAAATCGAGTGTTCCTAATATTTCAGTTCCCCAGCAACGGCGCCAAAAACTTGATCTCGTGATTGTGATGAAGTAATAAAATTTGATCGTATCTATAAACTAACTAATATCACGATAAAGAGGCAAACGCACCTATCGAATAGTAGTATAGCTAGTGGCAAGACTGGAATATCGAATCCAAGGAACTAAAAGTACTAGTAATGACTTCCTTCCTATTATCTGGCCTAAGAAATAAAAGCGGTTTGGTTGTAAACTATTCTAAACTAACTATAGAAACGACAAAGAGTAAATTGGGAGATTGCTTTTGGGAAAAACTAATTGATGAGGGCAATACCTAAGGAAGAATCCACCTAGACTTCACTTGTTATCTAACACTGAACCAGATGATTTCTTTATTTGATTTGATCCGTAGAGATCCCTAAATTATGTTAATACCTCTGTCGAGGATAAGAATAACTAATCCTAGGTTGATTAACAGAAATCTCTTTCTAATTAAAATCCCTAGTCTTGCATTAACTCAATCTGTGGCTCATTATATTAGATTTGACTCTAATCCGGTAGATTTTCGTCATCCTATGTCGAGGATTGCAATCAACTCTGCTTAATTATGTTGGATCTACTCCTATATAGGGACTTTTGCTCCTCTGTATAAGCACATTTGACTTAAATCATTATCCCGGGAATATCAATTCAAGAGTTAAAAACACAATTAAGATCAAATCAAATATTTATCATATAGTTCAGATAACAATAACAAGATTCATCTTAGGTTTCATCCCCCTTAGATATTTGGGGTTTTAGTTCATAATTATAAAAAGAAACATCTCAGAATAAATAAAATAACAGAACATAAGAAAACCCAAAACTCCTGAAAGGATAGAAGGGAGATCCTCTGTCTTGATGTAGATCCTGGCTTCTGATATGGATCAATCAGCTTTCCTTCGAGTGATTCCCTACCTTTAACTCCCCGTCTTGGCAGGAATAATGTCCCCTCTACTTACACCCTTGTAGTTGCCTCCTAGGGTATTTATATAGAGTTTAGAATTCATTCCTAGCCCCCTAAGTAGCCTTTTCCAAGTGAAATTGAACTTCTCACGACAGGGACACGCCCGTGTGCCATGCCCATGTGAGTCGACTTTGGGCCATGCTCGAGCCTGTTAATGTGGCACGGCCATGTGACCCGCCCGTGTGGTGAACCTCCAGGCCTGTTGTTTTCACACCTTGGCCCATTTTCTTTGTTTTCGACCCGTTTCTTGTTCTTTTCACTCTCCTATGCTCTCCTAAGTATAAAACATGAAATTAAAGGATTAGGAGCATCAAATTCCACAAATCCAATGATAATTCATCCATAAATGTGCTAAATGTGGGTTAGGAAATATGTATAATTTACAGTTTATCATCCGGCGTGGCCATAAAGCTACTAACACCTTTTACATATGTTGGAGGTGAGAGTTTCTTAATGACGTCTACCTTCACTTTATCTACCTCGATCCCATGTCTTGATATCTAATACCCTAGAACAATCCTTTCTTGTACCATGAAATGGCACTTTTCCCAGTTGAGTACTAGGTTCGTTTCTTCGCATTGTCTTAGTACCTTGGCTAGATTGACAAAGCAATCATCATAAGTGTCTCTAAATAATGAAAAATCATCCATAAAAACTTCCAAATACTTTTCAATGATGTCAGTAAAAATCGACATCATTCATCTTTGAAATGTAGCACGTATATTACGTAGACCAAATGACATGCGTCTAAATGCAAACGTACCGTATGAACAGGTGAATGTCGTCTTGTATTGATCTTCTGATGCTACTGTAATCTGATTATACCTTGAGTATCCATTGAGAAAACAGTAATAGTCTCACCCCGCGAGTCTATCCAACATCTAGTCCAAGAACGGTAAAGGAAAGTGATCTTTCCTAGTCACCTTGTTCAACTTCCGGTAATCTATGCATATTCTCCATCCCGTAACCTTCTAGTGTTATTAACTCGTTATTCTCGTTCTCAATGACTGTGATACCTGCTTTCTTTGGCATGCACTAGACTAGACTTACCTATGAACTATCTAAGATGGGGTAAATTATACCCGCATCTAACTGCTTGATAATTTCCTTTTTTACGATATCCTTCATGATGGGGTTCAGTCTCCGTTATCCATCAATCGTCCCTTTCTCTCCATCTTCTAATATGATCTTGTGCATGCATACAAATAGACTAATACCATGAATATTGGCTATGGTCCATTCGATAGCCTTCTTGAATTGTTTTAATACAAGAATAAGTTTCTCTTCTTGCTCAGTAGTTAATTCTACTGAAACAATCACAGACAGAGTAGAAGCGTTACCTAAATAAACATATTTTAAATGTGAAGGTGGTACCTTGAGTTCTAACTTAGTGGGCTCCTCGATTGACGCTTTTAGTTAGGTGTAATCCCTTTTCTCTAATTCCAAAGATTCAAAATTGGATTACGGATTAAATCCCTTTTGATTAGCTTCTAACAAAGCTAAGTATTCATCCTCTTCATCATTTGGAGGATCTAATGTTAGAATTTGTTCCAACGAATCCTCAACGTAGTTGAGTTCCTTCTCCACTATTAACTCCTCTAAATCGGATACTATAGAACAATCATCAATCGTGTCAGGAAATCGCATAGACTTAAAAACATTAAATGTTACCTGATCATCCTGGACACGCACAGTAAGCTCGCCCTTCTACACATCAATCAGAGTCCTTCTAATTGCTAATAATGGTCTTCCTAGGATATGGCACTTCTTTGTCTGCTTCAAAGTCTAGAATTACAAAGTCAGTAGGAAAAATAAATTTGTCTACAGGTACCAATACATCCTCGATTTTTGTTTCTAGATGTGCTAAGGATCGATCTGCTAATTGAAGTATAACCGTAGTTGGTCTAACTTCACCTATCCCCAACTTCTTGAATATTGACATAGGCATCAAGTTGATACTTGAACCTAAGTCACATATTGCCTTACCACACTATGTTGCTCCAATGTTGCAAGGATGGTAAAACATCCAAGATCCTTCAACTTCGGGGGTAGTTTGTTCTGAAGATATGCACTGCATTCCTTCGTCAGAGCTACCGTCTCAAATTCTCCAAGTCTTCACTTCTTAGACAGGATATCTTTCATGAAATTGACATAATTCCACATTTGCTCAAGTGCTTCAACCAACGGGATGTTGATATGAAGTTGCTTGAGTACGTCTAAAAACTTTTTGAATTGAATCTCTTGATTTTGATTCTGAAGTCTTTGAGGGTAGGGTGGTGGTGGTTTCTTTACTAGAACTGGTACTAAATGATTCATCTTTTGTGGCAACTCTACACCTAACAGAGTTGCTAGTTGATCAAAATTGGCTGGTTCTGAAGTTACCTTATCATATTTTGCAGATTCTGGTTCTGATGAAACTGGAATTTCAACACTCGATTGAACTTCCTCTGAGTCTTGAGCATCAGCTTGCTCCTTTTCAGCTACGATGGTGTTGGGCTTTACTGTCTTTTCGCTCCTCAATGTCAACGCTTTGTAATGCTCCTTCCCCGGATTTATCGAATTCTCCGTATCACTAGGTAAAGCACCTAGTGGTCAGTTTCTAAGTTCAGTTGCAAGCTGGCCCATTTTGTTTTCCAGATTCTTTAATGTAGCTGCTTGGCTTTGATTTAAGGCATCATTCTTCGCCATGTATACCTTCAATAGATTCTCTAAGCTATTGGATGGTTTAGCTTGAGCTGGTTTCTAAACTTGTTGGGGAAACTAGGTGGCTGGGTCGGCCTAGGTTAGGCATAAGTGTTACTGGTTCTAGCCCCTTGGTTACTCCAAGAAAAACTGAGGTGATTTCGCCACGATAGGTTATAATAATTAGATTGAAACCCTTGCCTTCCTCGATTTAGGTTCTGGTTACCTATGTAATATATGGATTCGGGTTTGATGAATATTCTTTAAACAAATACCCTTCCCCACAATAGACATAGGCTATATTCTCAAATTGGTTAGGTGGCTGTGCTGCAAAATTATTAGACCCATTAGTAGTAAGATTTTTTAACATTGAGGATATTTATGATACCTGAGATACGAGTGAAGTAAGAGCGTCAACTCTTGTATTCTAGCAACTCGTCTCCCTGACGCTACTCGACTGGTTGGCCATTGATAATTGTTACTGGAAATCCTCTCAATAATTTCATAAGCCTTATTATAAGACTTAGAAAGGACAGCACCGTTAGCAGAAGTGTCCACTACCATCTTCGTCTAAGCGTTGAGACCATTATAAAATGTCTCAAGTTGAATGCAATGTGGGATTCCATGATGAGGGCATTTTTATAATAATTCTTTATATCTTTCCCATGCCTCATACAAGGATTCATCATCCATTTGTTGAAAGGTAGTGATCTCATTCCTCAACTTAGCATTCTTACTAGGTGGAAAATACTTCATAAGAAATCTTTCTGCTAACTCTTGCCATATGGAAATTGAGTTCGGTGGTAATGAGTTCAACCGGGCTCGAGCTCCATCCCTTAGCGAATATGGGAACAACTTCAATCATAATGCATCTTCGGGTACTCCAACTAATTTGAAAGAGTCGCTCACCTCCATGAACAGTCTCAAGTGCAGGTGAGGTCTTCGGTTGGCATTCCACTGAATTGGCCCACTGTCTGAAGCATCTGGAACATGACTGGCTTCAGCTCGAATTGTTGTCCTCAATTTCAGGTCTCCTAATACCCAGATTAAGATCATTAAACACTGGCACGACATATTGTCTTAAGGCTCTATCCCTATTATCAGCAATAAGGATAGGATTTTGAGCAAGGTTTGCTCCATTTCCTTGATTCATATTTTCAAAATTCATCTCTTCAATCCTTCTCTAATTTGCTTGTCTTCTTCACTGTCGAAAGGTTCAATCTATCTCAGGGTCTACAGGGAGTAAATCGGTAATTCGGTCAATACGCATAAACACCTAAAATAATCACAAAAAAAATTAAGTAAGTTAAAACTAGACAAAAAATAAACCAAAATGGAAAACTAAAAAATTCACAAATAATGACTTTTTAAAACAATCCCCGGCAACGGCACCAAAAACTTGGAACGACAGAAATGTGCAAGTATACATAATAGCAACAAGTAATAAAGTGACAAGTAAATGTCGAGTTATCGTACCCATACGGACTGTAAAAAGAATTATTTATGAAATAAATTGTAAAACACTTTAGTAATGAAAAATATATTGGTTTTAAAAATATGCTTAAAAATTAAGGGTTAAAAACTAAGTAAAATATTTAAAATAAAACAAAGAGTTCTAACGCACGATTTCAAATAAGATTTAATCAAGATGACATAATTGTGTTGGATTAATTACACTTCTTAACTTAGAATTATTAAACTCATGCTTATGTTGTTACGAATAAATTCACGGCAACTCGATAAATTGCTAACTACTGCTCATACATACTTATTAAATTAACTAATCTCTTGAACATTTTTCAATGTCAATTCTGACAATTAGTCAATCTTCATAAGCATATAAAAGATTAAGTGAGGTAACAAAGTCTTCCTACCTTGAAACAGTTTAATCACAATAATCTTGCAAGTTATGCAAGGCACTAATATCGGTAGATATAATGCTAATTTAACCGTCAGCTACCTTAGATGATTAAACATGCACTAAATAAGTATTGTGTCAATTAATTATAATTTCAATATGATTAAATAATTAATTCTTTAGCAATCTTACATTTATAATGCAAGAATATCTTAGGCATGATTTTACTTAATCAAGCAATTTACCGGGGCCTATAACAGCATAAACACAATTTTAATAATTTAAGAGGACGAAATGCAATCAACCCAACACGAATTAAATTAAAGCTAAGCTAATTAAACTAATCATTTCAATAGCATAAATATTCATAAACATGTTCATCAAAACAACAACTAAAAATTAAAAAGATAGGGAACAAGAATCAAATCTAGTGTTTCTCTGTGGCTTGATTGGTTGCTTTGTTCTTCGTTCTCTATTGCCCTCGGCACCAAGGTGGCTATGAACACCTAATTGCTGGTCCAAAATGGCTGAAGAAAAACCTCTTTTCCAAGAGAAGAAATCGGCACAAGAACAAGGGGAAATGAGTGGAAAATGGAGAGGAAGAGTGAGAGAGGAGAGGAGAGTTGTGAGAGAATGAGAAGTGAATGAGGGATGCTTTGAATGATCAGCAAAGGGGGCCTTTCATAACTGACTGTAGCAGCTAAAAATAGCAAAAAGAATCAGCCAAAGAGACCTCCCTTGGCCGGCCACACACATGGCAAAGTTGAGAGTTTCAACTTTGCTATTTTAGGCTTGGGGCAAATCCATAAAGCCACAATTAGTGGAGGGGCTTGAATGCAACTTTGACAAGTCTTCAAGGGCTTCTTTGTAGATTAATTATTCAGCTAATGAGCTGAATTGGGTCAGCACTTGGTCGGTTTTTGGGCTGTCCAATTTGTGGTTGGTTTGGTTCAATCGATTTGGTTCAACTGGACCCCTTTCTTTCATAATTTAATTAATAATAATTTATTAACCCAAATTAATTTTTCATAAATTAAAATTAATTATTTTATGAATTAATACACATATTTTTGGATTGTCTTAGGCTGGAAATTAATTCTCCTTGATACTCCAAATTGCTTCTCGATTTTGTTCTTCTAGTAGTGTCTAATTTTCGCCCTTTGCGCAAATCTGTCAAAAATAATCAAAATTCACAAAAAAATAATTATAAAATTGACTAAAATTTGATATGTTAATATTTTTAATACAATTTAATTAATTTATTAAAATTAATTATTTTTCGACGAGAATTTTATCAAAACTGCACGATTTTAAGTAAAAATGGGTATGAAAAAATATATAAATTTTTGTGTTTCCACCGCTCAACAACAAGCTCCACCCCTTCCAAACCCTCAACCTACCCCGATAGCTCCCCAAATAGTAGAATTAGTAAGGCGAGAGAAGCCTCCAGTTGATAGAATTCAGAAGCAAGGAGTAGAAATGTTTCGGGCTACTAAAGATGATAACCCAGAAAGAACCAAATTTTGGCTAGAGAATACCATCAGGGTATTCGACGAATTATCTTACACACCTGAAGAGTACATGAAGTGTGTCGTATCCCTTCTATGAGATTCTGCCTATCAATGGTGGAACACATTTGTGTCCGTAGTACCGAGGGAAAATGTTAATTGGGAATTTTTCCAAGAAGAATTTCGTAAAAAGTATATCAGTCCAAGATTTATTAATCAGAAGCGTAAGAAATTTCTAGAATTAAAGCAAGGACGAATGACCATAATAGAATACGAGCGGGAATTTGTAAGACTTAGCAAATTCAAAAATGTGTATCGACCAAAGCCATCATGTACAAAAGGTTCGAAGATGGATTAAATGAGGACATTAAAATGTTTGTTGGTATTCTTGAATTGAAAGAGTTTGTGGTTCTTGTGGGTAGAGCTTGTAAGGCCGAGAAATTGGCCAAGGAGAAAAGGAAAGCTGAGATGGAGTCTCGTGATTCGAGAAAGAGACAGTTGGGCAAGTCATTCCAATCCTCTTCTAAGAGATCAAAGGAATTTACTACACGATCAGCTACTTCTGCGGGGTTCTCAAGTAAAGGCAAAGGTAAACAGTATTCAGCTTCCAAAGCTCAAACTACCTCCATTGCGAGTGTGGGTAATACTCGACCCAGTAGGCATGAGTACCCACAGTACGGTAGACACCATCTCAATGCATGCCGGGCACATGAACAAGCTTGCTTCAAATGTGGTTCTTTAGACCACTTCATAAGAGAGTGCCCTGAAATGGTCGAAAAAGACAAAGATCAGAGGTGCAAGATCGGGTAACGGTCCCTTTAGAGGCAGACCCTAGAGAAACCCGGGTATGAGAGTGGCTAGTAAAGGTGCACCAAGAGAACAGACTGCGAGACTCGAAGGTAGAGCGTCAGTAATGACGTACACTATTCACGATCGCGAAAAGGCATCATCACCCGATGTAGTTACGGGTACATTTTCTCTTCATGAAACTTCTGTTATTGCTTTGATTGATCCGGGTTCTACCCACTCATATATTTGCATGAAACTAATCTTCAGCATGAGTATACCCATAGAGTCTACGGAATTTGTGATAAAAGTCTCCAATCCCCTAGGCAAATGTGTATTAGTAGACAAAGTATACTGAGATTGTCCTTTGATGATTAAGGGTCATTGTTTTCCTGCTAACCTCATGCTTTTACCATTTGATGAATTCGATGTGATTTTTGGTATGGACTGGTTAAGTAATCATGATGTGATAGTCAATTATGGTAAAAACTTTATTAAACTGAAATGTGAGAATGGTGATACACTTCGGGTTGAATCAGATGAATCTGAGATTTTGCCTACAATGATTTCTTCCATGGTTGCTCAAAAATTTATAAGAAAAGGGTATGAAGCTTACCTTTCTTTTGTGATGAATACAAAAGAGTCAGAGTTAAAAATTAAGTCTGTGCCAGTAGTTTGGGAGTATCAAGATGTCTTTCTAGAAGAGTTGCCCGAATTACCTCTAGTTAGAGAGGTAGAGTTTGGTATAAAGTCACTACACCTGTTTCTATTACTCCTGACAGAATGGCTTCGACTGAGTTAAAGGAATTGAAGGCCTAGTTACAAGATCTGACAAACAAAGGTTTTGCAAGACCAAGTTATTCTCCATGGGGTGCTCCTGTTTTATTCGTGAAAAAGAAAGATGGTTCTATGAGGCTATGCATTGATTATCGACAACTTAATAAGGTGACTATAAAGAACAAATACCCTTTGCCAAGGATCGATGATTTAGTTGACCAGTTGAGAGGAGCCACAGTGTTCTCCAAGATAGATTTGAGATTCGGGTACTATCAGTTAAGAGTTAAAGAGTTTGATGTATCAAAGACTACATTTAGAACTAGATATGGGCACTATGAATTTCTTGTCATGCCATTCAGTTTAACTAATGCTCTTGCAGTATTCATGGATCTAATGAACTGTATCTTTTGGCCATACTTAGATAAGTTCATTGTGGTTTTTATTGACGATATCCTAATTTATTTACGTGATGAGGACGAACATGTCGGGCACTTGAGGATGGTTTTGCAAACTCTAAGAGATAAGCAACTTTATGCCAAGTTCAACAAAAGTGAATTTTGGCTTAAAGAAGTTGGATTCTTGGGCCACTTCATTTCGGGTGATGGCATTAGAGGCGACCCAAATAAGATCTCGGCAGTTGTTGAATGAAAGCCACTAAGAAATGTGTCCGAAGTTAAAAGCTTCTTAGGACTGGCCGGCTACTACCGAAGGTTCATCAAAGGATTTTCCATGATCGCCACTCCAATGACTAGTAATGACTTTGTTCTTATTATCTAGCCTAAAAATAAAGACGGGGTTTGTGTAAACTAATTAACACTAACCTAAACTAAGGATGCGACAAAAAGTAAATTGGGGAATTGCTTTGGGAAAACTGAATGATAAAGACAATACCTAAGGAAGAATCCACCTAGACTTCACTTGTTATCTAACTCTGAACTAGACGATTTCTTCATTCGACTTGATCCGTAGAGATCTCTAAATTATGTTAATATCTCCGTCGAGAATAAGAACAACTAATTCTAGGTTGATTAATTAAAATCTCTTTCTAATTAAAACCCGTAGTCTTGCATTAACTCGATCTATGGATCCCCATATTAGATTTGACTCTAATCCGGCAGATTTTTGTCATCCTATGTCTAGGATTGCAATCAACTCCACTTAATTGTGTTGGATCTACTCTTAAACAGAGACTTTTGCTCATCTGCCTAAGCACATTCGACTTAAATTAATATCCCAGAAATATCAATTCAAGAATTAAATACACAATTAAGAACAAATTGAATATTTATGATATAGTTCAGATAACAATAACAAGATTCATCTTAGGTTTCATCCCCCTTAGGTATTTGGGGATTTAGTTCATGTTCATAAAAGAAAACATCTTAGAAGAAAGGGAAAAACAAAACATAAAGACCCTTGGAAGAATTGAAGGGAGATCTTCAGTCCTGATGTTGATCCTTACTTTTGAGATGGATCAATAGGCTTTCCTTTGAGTAATTCCTTGTCTTCTACTCTGAGTCTTGGCGGGGACACTATACATCCTTGTAGTTGCCTCCTAGGGTCTTTATATAGAGTTTGGAATATCTTTCTTAGCCTCTAAGTAGCCTTTTTCGCATGAAATTGAACTTCATCACGACAGGGACACGCCCGTGTGGCACGCCCGTGTGAGTCAAGTTTAGGCCGTGTTCAAGCCTGTTAATGTGGCACGACCGTGTGTTTCACCCGTGTGACGAACTGGCCGTGTTGTTTCCTTGCTTTAGCCCAGTTTCTCTGTAATATCCAGAATTAGGGCCTAATCAAAATAGTGGTTTTGTGACCACAAATCTAAGGTAGAAATAATTATTTTATAATTATTTTTAGGTTTATGATATGATTGCATGATTGTGTGAAAATTTTGTGAAGAAATTCTATGCGTAAAGTGCTTAATTTAAAATTAGGGACTAAATCGAATAAGCTGCAAAACTTGCATTCTAGAATTTTCTAGTATGAAATTGCTTTGAAATATTAATTAGGAGGTCTTAAATAGCAATTTGGCCAATTTTAAGTTCATGGACAAAATTTGGACATGGATGGAATTTTTGAAAGTTTAGTAAGGAGGGGCATTTTGGTCATTTGGATATTAACATGAAATAAAAAGGGAAAAATAACACAAAATTGATCATCTTCTTCATTACCACGAAATTTCAAGGGTTCTCCATAGCTAGGGTTTGTTTCAAGCTTCCAAGCTCCATAGTAAGTGATTCCAAGCCATGTTTTTAATGATTTTTACGTTTTTGAGATCACGGTAGCTCGGTGTAGCTTATGATAGCAATATTTTGAGTTAGGGTTCATATTTGGAAAAATACCCATAGGTGAAATTTTTGTATTTTGATGTTTTATGATACAATATGAGGTTTTAAATTATGTTAGACAACTTGTGCTACTCGATTTTAAGTAAAAACGAACAAAACGGCTTAATCGGTAAAAGTACATATTATTCATAAGTATGTGTTATAGTGGGAATTTGAGCTTGCTAATAGCAAATAAATGATCAGCATGTCCTAAAACATAAGAATTTGAAATAAAATTTAATTTCCGAGCTTTGGGGCAAAAGTGTAAATATGTAAAAGTTTAGGGGCAAAATTGTAATTTTTTCAAATTTGAATTTAGGACTATTTTGATAAATTTGAGTATTAAATAAGTTAAATGTGTTATTTTAGATCAAGAAAGACGTGGAATCAACCTTGATCGAGGAAAAGAAAAGATTGTGGACTAAATTGCAAAATTGCTATATTTTGTACCGAGGTAAGTTTATGTGTAAATAATGTAACATAATTGTTATTTTTAAGTTAATTGATGTTATTTATATGATATGTTGATTTTTATCATGAAATATATGCTTTGTGGTTATTATTGAATAATATGCAAGTTATGTGTGCCACTTGTTAAATATAAATTGCTACCGAGTATTGGTTTCGGTATTCTGTGGAAGACGGCAAGGATATGTGATTGAGGAAAATCCTGTTTGAACCTTAGGAATAGATTAGGATACAAGTGACATGTCACTAGGATGGTTGGGCATCCGAACTCGTTGAGTTGAGTCCAAGTTCACTTATGGATGCGAATGTCCGAACTCGTTGAGTTGAGTCCGAGTTCTTGAGATGTAACTAGGCATCCAAGCTCGTTGAGTTGAGTCCGAGTTCACTTATGGATGCGAACGCCCGAGCTCGTTGAGTTGAGTCCAAGTTCGCTTATGGGCGGGTTACATGGTCGCTTGATTACATATGTGGCACTTATGTGCAAATTATCCATGTATCCGAGTTATATTCCTATGTGTTCAACGGGTAAAATTTTAGCGAAATGGAAGAATGCTTGAGATGCAAATGATATTTTGGTAAGTGTCGCGAAAGGCACACTTTGGACAGGTATGTACTTAACCCTCGGGTTGAAACTTGATACACGATGGCTAGAAATGTGGAATATGTCTTGGTGATAACATGCTATTGCTGTTTGGTATAATTGCTTTGTTATGTTACTCGTTATTTGCATATGGACTTACTAAACATTTATGCTTACTCCCTCTTTTCCATTCATTGTAGTGTTGGACAAGCCGGCTCAGGAATCGGGATAGGTCGAAGGCTCGATCACACTATCCGAAGGACTTTTTGGTAAAATAGCTTGTATAACTTAAGTATGGCATGTATAGCAATGTTCTTATTTTGTGTAAATAATCTTATGATATGGTTGTGGTTTGGTTAAGAAAATGCTTGGTAATGATTAGTCATTGGAATGGCTAGCCTAGATAATGTTGGATGCTATGTGAGACTAATATGTTATGTAGTTCATGAAAATTCATAAAAAGATGAAATGTGCCATAAAACAGAACATTACTATAACAATGACGTGAGTTTGAAAAATCACTAAAAATAGTAGAAACCGAATTAGGTGATGAATTGGAATTAAATCTTATTGTGCCTACTTTCATATGGAAGAAGCGAAACAGGTAAAGGAGTTATACGTGATGAGATATTTGGGTTTTAGTGAGATAGGGCCAGAGCGATTTCTGGATCCCCTGTTCCAAATTTTGGAATTCACCATAAATTGTAAAAAAATAATTAGGAGGTATGCTTTATATGTTCAAAATCCTTATTGAGTCTAGTTTATGAGTCCTTAAACAGGGGTAACTTTAACTAATAAACTGTACTAATTGGCCCGACCAAAAATTCTAGAAAAAAATTAGTATATAGATATATGAGTCTAGTTTCAGAGAAAATTTATGGAGATATGATTTTTTTGTAACCGTAACGCAGGTAAACAGTATGCTGTGAATGTAGAATTAAATGTTTCAAAGTTCTTAAAATGGAAAATTATGTTCAGTAACACCTCAAGCTCGACTCCGGCGATGGTCTCAGGCGTGGGGCCGTTACATTCTCCGTTTTCAGCCTGTTTCTTGTTCTTTTCACTCTTCTATGCTGTCCTAAGTATAAAACATAAAATTAAAGGATTAAGAGCATCAAATTCCATAAATTTAATGATAATTCATCCATAAATGTGCTAAATGTGGGATAGAAATATGTATAATTTACAGTTTATCAAATACCCCCACACTTAAGCATTTGCTTGTCCTCAAGCAAAATGTCAACTCACAATTAAAAATCATTCTTCTGAACTTATAATCCTTATCAATAATGTTTCGAACTAATCCACAAGTAATCATACATTGAGAATTCAATCGAAAGATCATTAAAGTCTCAAACAATCTAAGTTGAGAATTTTATCACAGAAACATAGGTTTTCTCCCCTATTCTAAGTAAGTACCTTTAATTAAAAAACAATAAGAGTTGACACCCTCACTAAAGATTCACTCTATTCACTCGAAGTGTTTAGGGTTCAGAAATTAAGCACTCATTAGTCAACATAAAAAGTTATTACCATATGCTTGCATGAAAATCAAATCTCCACAACTATGTATTGACATGATACATCGATCAAAAGGTTTTTAGAGGGTTGTAACATGGGTTTGGTTAGGGGTGTGGTCACAAGCTGAAAAAAAGGGTTAGAATCGAGATCGAACTAAAAAATCATCTAACTAGAAAAATCTCTATCACTAAAAAATATTCCTAAAATAAAACCTTTTTTCTTTTGGATAACATCGTTTAAGAACAGAAGCTTAGAATTGCATGGAAATATGCGAAACATTGAATTACAACTGAAATATACATACGTTTTTTTTTTAGAACAAATCGAATACTTTACAAATTTAACTAACTGAAAGGGAGAACACAGATAGATAATTATTCAATTCAAATCTCAACAAAAATAGGGATCAAAGTAATTTAGGGAAATTTTAACAAAAAAATGGGTTATAGGTTAAAATTAAGGGTAAGTTAATGGATGGTTTGTTAGGCTCAATGGGGTTCACTAGGGGTTAATTATGAAGGTAGGCTTTTATGGAGTAAGCGGGTTAAAACCTAGGTGCCTTTATCATTTCAGTATATCAAATCAATGATGTGGTCTCGACATGTATAATTGAAGCAAGTTCTAGAATAACAGATCAATATTGACTCACTCAAAGCAACAATAAAAGTGAGCACGAAAGGATGTATGGTCAAAAAGCTCAAAAATCTCGCCAGAATTATGGCTTTTGATGTTAATCCTAAAAATTTCAAATCTCAAGATAACACTTAAAATTGGGGAAAACAACCTAGTTTAAATTCTCAAAAATTTCAGCTTATCATGCTTGATTCTCTAATGTCTTAAAGTTTGAATAATCAAAGCATAAATACCTGTATCTTAATCTTAAACATATCAATAAAAATCATAAATCAATCAAAATTCATTCTAATTGTTAAGGCTAAGATTCAGGGATTTGAGAACAACGCAAAAAGTTAGTGGCAAAAAATTTTAAGGGTTCGAGGATAATGCAAAAAGTGAAAGTGAATCCCCCCACACTTAAGATGTACATTGCCCTCAATGTACAAAGATAAATTTAGTGAAAATAGAAGCATAAAATCATAGTATAGGGGGAGAAGTGAAACTTCCTTAAAATTGGATGGTATCCTTGAGTTGGAAGTGTGGAAACTTGTAGGAAAGGGTGTTGTTTCACAATCTCTGTGCCAAAAGTGTATTATCGTGGTGGTTATAATCGTGGTCGAGTAGGACCCAGCAGTCATGGCAGGGTTTTCCCATTAGAGTTGGATTTGAGCTTTTAGACTCTTTGAAACTACGATAGCATTAATAAAATTTTAGGGAATTTAGATTAGCACAATGTACTCGTTAGGAAATAGCCGATATGAAATGTTTAAAATAAAATAAGCTATGTTTTTAGAATGCTAAAATTCAAATAATGAAAAAGATAAAGTTTAAATAAAATAAAAGGAAGAATAAAAATAAAAAGGAAAATAAAGAAAAAGATAGGAGGACTCGAGAGTCCTAATCCTCAGATGGTTCGTGAGGTGGCGGTGGCGGTGAGATATGAATATGCTGACAAATCTTATGCAGAGTAGCATCAATGTGATCAAGGCGCTGAAAACACTGTTGCTCAAATCGTGTAAAGTGCTCAGAGATATCAGGATCTGAAGCTGCTGCATGAACTGGACGACGAATGGGCGGTGGTTCCTCGTGAGATGGGGGACATCATCAGTAATGTCCTTTGGGTCCTCCTACTCGGTGGACTGAGATAAGCGGTATTGAGGAGGATCGGTCCTGCATCGGCATTCAATCATCCTCATATGAAGCATGCTTTGGATGCCCTGAGGGTACATTTGGTCGATGAGAGTATAGAAGGATGTCTGATCCACTGTGTTAAAGAGGCCGAAGTGGTGAGCCAGGCGAGTCACATATGGGCCCTTCGAGATCACACCCCTACGATGCTGCTTGGTTTGATGTTGAATGGCATGGGCGATAAAGAAAACGAGATTGAGCACGTGCCCGTGCGCCACGCTGGTGCTTTCTCGTCTGCCCGTCAATGTATGCACGAGTAGGGCATGAAGGCACTTCAGTGATGGGGCGAGAGCTGTCACCTTGGAGCGACTAAGGTCGTAGGTAGCTGAAACAGGGACTAGGGCTTGCCAGCACTTAGAGGGAGACAAGTGGATATGGTGGTGAAGCTCGGAGAGGTCTTCCTCTTCCATGAATTGCTCAGTATATAGACCCAGCGCTATACCAAACTCAAGTACACTAAGCTATAGGACTAGGCCCCCGAGGCGAAATTGGACTGTCCCTGGATCGTCATACATGGACATGACTATCTGGAGGTGGAATGTGGAGCAGAGCTCTAAAGTAAGCTCAAGGTATGTAGGCTCGATGATTTGGAAGAATTGGTCAGACGGGTCTGCTGTTAACAAAGCCTGAACTGTTCTGCTAATTGGACCTGCTCTAATGCGGCCCAATTGATACATCACCCCATTCCGAGGGGCCTCGCTCTGAGAATCTATAATAGTTCCTCTTGGGAACTTTGTGGGAACTGGAGGAAGGGGTGTCTAATTTTCGTGGTGGCTCTGGATGAGGTACCACCGGTCCCCTTTCACTTTTTGGAAGCAGGGATAGCAGCTTTCTTCCCTCGCAAGGATGAAATTGTTCCTAAAATAAAATTTTGTAGCAATTTAATGAAAATAGGAAGAATGGACATAGGCTATGAATAATCATAAGTTGCTAACCTAATTGACAAAATAAGCCAATGAAGACTACTAAGTATTTAATGTAAAAGGTAAGTTCAAAACAACTAAATTCACAGTTTGGGTTATCCTAAGCATAGATTTTAATCAAGACAATGGAGATAGCAATAACTATAGCAATATATACTAAAAAGCAATCATTTAAGATAGTAAAAAATGACAGCCAAAGAATAGTTAAAAATGGCATGATAAGTATCCCTAAATCAATTATGCAAAATGTATAAGTATCATATAAGTAATAAACTAAATGAATCAATGAAAGTAAAATAGAATTTAAAAATAAAAAATAAGATTACTGATTAAGAGAAAAGGGAGAAAGGGGAACCAAAAAGGGAGATGTTAGGGCAGAGCACGATCGTGGAGGTGCTACACAGGAGTGGTGGTGCTGGTTGGGTTAGCAGCGGCACAAAGAATGGCTGGTAGGAGCGACGGTGGGAGAGGGATTAGGGTTTTGAGTGGAGAAGATAGTGAATAGTGAGGGGTTTATATAGAAATTGGGGCACTAAGGCGTGTCACACGCCCGTGTGAATCGTTTTTAGCCCATGTGGTTTGAATTTTAAGGGTTTTGGCGCGCCTGAGTCGTGGCACACGCCCGTGTTCTTTGGGCATGTTAGGGTACATGGTTGTGTTGTACGGCTGTGTCTTGCGATGTTCGCTTCTCCCACGCTCGTGTATGGGGTTGCACGCCCTAGTATGAATTGGCAAGTTCGACCACGGGGTTAGGGCACGAGCGTGTCTCCTACCCGTGTCAATTTAGTAAGTTCAACCACGCTCTGGGGACACCAGCGTGTTGCATGCCCGTGTCGATTTGTTAGGATTAGCCACGGCCACATCGCACGGCCGTGGCTATTTGTCGCAACCCGTGTGTTGGGAAAATTTTGTCCTGCTTGTACACGATCGTATCGCATGGCCGTGTCTTTGCCCATGGTGTCCCCACGGCCTTAGGCACACCCGTGAGCATTGCCGTGTGGCTTGAAAAACTTGTATTTAGGAAGTTAGTTGATGAATTAGAGTTTGAGAGCTTAAATAAAAGAAATTTACTATGTTAGTGCTCGGGTTGCCTCCCAAGAAGTGCTTGTTTATAGTCTAAGCTCGACTTCTTTCAAGCTTGCACGGTCACGGTGGTTTAAGGAGTTCAAACTCCTCTCTCCTGCTATCAGTATCAATATCAAAATAAGGTTTGAGTCGAGTATAATTTACCTTGAAAGTGCCCAATATCTTATGTGTTATCTCGACTGTACCATAAGGGAAAATTTTCATTATCATGAAGGGAGGTGTGTCACCTATATGAACTTTTGAATTCAAGATCCGAAGATCTTCCTCCTCTAAGAATACCTTATCACCTACCTTAAAGTGATTTGTTTTTACCTTAGGGTCATCATGGTGATGCTTCGGTTCGACGTGGCATTTCTTAGGTTTCTCTTGGCAGTTGTTCAGGCACTCGTCTAGTTCTTCAATCTGTAGCATTCATTTTTCATGTATTGTTCCCTTGTATGGACTCGTCTGTGGTTCGATTACACTTATGTGAAGAGTATCCGGCAAAGAAGGTTTGACGGTGAGATCATTCTTATTACAAGAACTCGTAATAATATCTTTATCATTAGCAGTTCTATTAGAATTACGAGCTTGCAAAGTGATTGTGTCATTGCCTACACGAAGTGTGAGTTTGCCTGTGCCTACGTCAATTGTAGTCCTTGCAGTTGCTAAAAAGGGTTGCCCTAGAATTAATGGTACATTGCTATCCTCATCCATGTTTAAAACAATAAAGTCTACGGGGAATATGAATTTGTCAATTGTAATAAGCACATCTTCGATTATACCCCTAGGAAATCTAATGGTTTTATCAGCCAATTGAATGCTAAATCCTAGTTTGTTTGGGTTTCTCAAGACCTAATTGTTTAAATAGTTTATAGGGCATTACATTAATACTTGCTCCTAAATCAGATAAAGCATTTTTAACATCTAAGCTACCAAGCAAACAAGGAATCGTAAAACTCCCTGGATCTTTTAGTTTGTGATATCGCGTGATATGCAGTAATAAAATTTATAAAATATGATCATACCCAAACTAACTATTATCACGACTTAAGGCAAGCGCACCTATCGAACAGTAGTATAGTTTAGTGGCAAGACCAAGATATCGAACCCAAAGGAACCAAAAGTACTAGTACTAACTTTCTTTCTATTATTTAACCTATAATTAAGAGGGGATTTTATTAAACTAAACTAAGAATGCACAAAAAAAGGAATTGGGGAAGAAACTCTAGGAAAACTGATTGATTTGGACAATAATCAAAGGAGAATCCACCTAGACTTCACTTGTTATCAACTCTCGAGCTAGACGATTTATTCACTTGACTTGATCCATAGAAATCCCTAATTTATGTTAATACCTCCGTCAAGGATAAGAACAACTAATCCTAGGTTGATTAACTGAAATCTCTTTCTAGTTAAAACCCCTAGTCTTGCATTAACTCGATATATGGATCCCCTTATTAGGTTTGACCCTAATCTGGTAGATTTATGTCGCTCTATGTCTAGGGTTGCATGCAACTCTGCTTAATTATGCTAGATCTACTCTTAAACACGGACTTTTGCTCCTCTGAATAACCACATCAATGCTTGAATCAATATCTTGGAATATTAAGGCAAGAATTAAGAACACATAATTAAGAACAATTCAAGTATTTATCATATAACTCAATATAAAATAATAACAAGATCCGTCTTAGGTTTCATCCCCCTCAAGTATTTAGGGGATTTAGTTTATAATTATAAAAGAAAACATCTCAGAAGAATAAAGATAACAAAACATAAATAACCCAAAAACCCTGTAGGAATTTGAAGGGAGTCTTGAAGGAGAATCTGGCTTCTGAGATGGATCAATCGGCTTCCTTTAGAGTAATTCCCTACTTCTACTCTCTATATTGGCAGGAATAAGGCACTTTCTTGAGGTGAAAAAAAGTACTGCTTTTGTAGTCTCCCCCTAGGGTCTTTATATAGAGCTTTGGAATGCCTTTCTTAACCTCTAAGTAGCCTTTTCCGAGTAGAATTGAACTTCCTCACAACAGGGACACGTCCGTGTACCACGGCCGTGTGACTTCAATAATGGGCTGTGTTCTGGTCTATTTGATATGGCACGGCCGTGTGAGTCGGGGTTAGGCCGTGTTTGAGCTTTAAGGTGGCACGACCGTGTGACACGGCCGTGTGGAGAACCTCCAGGCTGTGTTGTTTTCATACTTTGGCCCATTTTCTCTGTTTTCGGCCCGTTTCTTGTTCTTTTCACTTCCCTATGCTCACTTGAGTATAAAACATGAAATTAAAGGTTTAAGAGCATCAATTTATACAAATCAAGGGTTAATTCATCCAGAAATTGGGCTAAGCATGGGGTAAAAATATGTATAATTTATCGTTTATCAAATACCCCCACACTTAAGCCTTTACTTGTCCTCAAGCAAAATTTCAACTCATCGTTAAGAATTATTCTTCTCAATTCATAACCCTTATCAATAACGTTTCAAATTAATCCACAAGTAGTCATACAATGAAATTTTAACCATAAGAACATTAAAGTTTTAAACACTCTAAGTTGAGAACTTTATCACAGAAACATAGGTTTCCTCCCTTCTCATAAGTAATTACCTTTCAATCAAAACTAACACGATTTAACATCCTCACTAAAGATTCACTCTATCCACTCAAAGTGTTTAAGGTTGAAGAATTAAGCACTCTTTATTCAACCTAAAAAGTTATTACCAGAGGCTTGCAAGAAAATCAAAACTCCACCACTATAGATTGATATGACACATCGATCAAAAGGTCTTTCGATGGTTGTAATGGGGCTTTGGTTAGGGGTGTTGTCACAAGCTGAAAAAGAAAGGGTTAAAATCGAGATTGAATTGAAGAATTATCTAGCTAGAAAAATCTCTATCACTGGAACATATTCCTAGAGCTAAGCCTTCTAATGACATCGTTTTAGATTTGGAAGCTTGTAAAAATATGCAAAAAAACTTTGAACTATTACAGATTAAAACTGAATTAACTGTATATACACATTTTTTTAAGAACAATTCAAATATAATACCTTGAATATTTACAAACTTTACAAACTGAAAAAGAGAATAAAGCTAGATAATAATTTCAACTCAAATCTCGACAAAAATAGGGATCAAAATAATTGAATGGAATTCAACAAAAAATGGGTTATAGGTTAATATTAGAGGTAAGTCAAAGAATGGGTTTTTAGGCTCAATGGGGTTCACTAGGGGTTAATTTATGGAGGTAGGTTTTTATAGTGTAAGTGGGTTAAATCCTAGGTGCGTTTATCATTTCGGTATATCAAATCAATGATGTGGTCTCGACATGTATAATCGGAGCAAGTTCTAGAATAACAAATCAGTATTAACTCACTCAAAGCAATAATAAAAGTGAGCATGAAAGAATGTATGCTCAAAAGGCTAAAAAATCTCACGAGAATTATGGCTTTTTGATGTCAATCCTGAGAATTTCAAATCTCAAGATAATACTTAAAATTAGGGAAAATAACCTAGAAAAAATTTAAATTCTCAAAAAATTCAACTTGTCATGCTTGATTTACTAATGTCTTAAAGTTTGAGTAATCAAAGCATAAGTACCTATGTCTTAATTCTCAACATATCAATAAAAATCATAAATTAATCAAAATTTATCCTAATAGTATATTGAAGATAATGCAGAGAGTGAAAGTGAGAATTCAAAATTTTGAGAACGATGCAAAAAGTTAGTTTTAGAAATTTTTAAGGGTTTCAAAGATAATGCAATGACTGAAAGTAAGTTCCCCCCCCCACACTTAAGATGTGCATTGCCCTCAATGTACAAAGATACATTAGTAGCAATAGAAGCATAATATCATAAGATAGGGAAAGAAATAAAACTCCCTGAATTTTGGATGAATTTGTAGAGATGGATATTGGAATTGTAAGAGCCAGCAGTTGTGGCAGGGTTTTCCCATTACATATGGATTTGAGCTGTAGAGCTCCTTTGAAACTGCGATAACACTTAAGGGATTTTAGGTATTTCAGGATTAGAAAAATTACTCGTTAGGATATAGCCGATATGAAATAATTGAAATAACATAAACTAGTTCTAAAAAAATACTAATATTCAAATAATGAAAAAGATAAAATAAGATAAGAGGGAAAAAATGAAAATAAAGGAAAAAAAAGAGGATTCGGAGGTCCTAGTCCTTAGATGGTCCGTGAGGTGGGGATGGTGGTGCAGTATGTAGATGCTGGCATATCTGCTAAAGAGTAGCATCGATGTGATCAAAGCGTTGAAAGCACTGCTGCTCTAATCGTGTAAGGCGCTCGGATATGTCAGCATATAAAGCTGCCGCATGAACTGAGCAGCGAGGGGGTGGTGGCTCAGTTGGTGCCTCCTCTGGTGGTGGTGGGACATCATCAGTAATGTCCTCGGGATCCTCCTGCTCGGCATCTCAAAGTAGACGGTATTGTGGAGGATCGATCCCATGCCGGCACTGGATCATCCTCATGAGTAGCATAGTTTGGATCCCTGTGGGGACATCTAGCCGATCAAGGTGTAGGAGGATGCCTAGCCCACGGTGTTAACTAATCTGAAGTGGCGGGCCAGTCGAGTAATGTACGAGCCCATTGAGATCACGCCCCTCCGATGCCTCTCGATTTGGTGCTGCATGGCGTAGGTGATGAAGTAAGCGAGGTCGATGACATGTGCGTTCACCATGCTCCACAAAAACTAGGCATCGTGCGTGTTTATGACAACCGTGCTCTCACGTCTGCCCGTCAATATGTGTGCAAGGACGGCATGCAGGTACCTCAGAGATGGTGCGAGGGCTGTTGCCTTAGAGCGACTGGGGTCATATGTGGATAAGGCTAGGACCAGGGCTTCCCAACACTTGGAATGTGAGGGGTGGATGTGTCGATGGAGCTTGGAAAGGTCCTCTTCCTCCATGAACTGCTCAGTGTAGAGGCCCAGGGCTATACCGAATCCTGGGACATTAAGATGGCGAACGAGGCCTCCTAAACAGAACTGGATCGTCCCTGCATCATCATATTGGCTCATGACGGTCTGAAGGTGGAATGTGGAGCAAAACTCGAGGGTGAGTTCGAGATAGGTGGGCTCTACAATCCCAAAAAACTGGTCCCAAGGGTCTGTTGCCAATAGGGCCCGGACCTCGTCCGCTAAGTGGATCTGCTCTAAGGCGGCCCAATCTATACATCTTCCCTCTCCTTGTGGTCTTGCTCGTAGAATCTGAAATAACTGCTATTGGGAGTTCTGCGAAAATTAAATGAAAGGATGGCGAGTTTCAGCTGTGGGTCTGGAGGATGAACCACCGGGCCCCTTTCACTTCTTTGAAGTAGGGACGGCAGCTTTCTTTCCCCGTGAAGATGACATAATTCTTAAAAACAAAACGGAAAAAAAAAAGATATGCATTAAACCTAAAAATTGAAGCTAAAATATGGATATTAATAAGTTCAAGCAAAACATTATTAAGTACCGTATTGAAATGTTGATTTTACTAACCTAATTAATATATTTTACTTATCCTATCGTAATATCAAATGATGGAGGTATGGGTGTCAATTTATACTACATGAATACTACTCTAGATAAGTAAAAGTGGTAGCCAAAGGATGGGTCTAAATGGCATTATGAAAAGTCTAGAATGATCATGCTAAATGAATGAATTTCTTATTAATAATAAAGCAAATATCTAAATGAATAAGAAAATAAACAAATAAAACAAATATAATACATTAAAATAAAAAGAAAAAGTAGGAAAAGGGGAACCAAATGAGTGGGTATGGAGTAGAACACGGTCGTGGTGATGGTATACTGGCGTGGTGGTGCTGTTGGAGCCAGCAGCGGCGCTAGGGAGGTTTTGTGTGGGTTTTGAGTGGGAGAGTTTAGGGTTTAAGATGAGGAAGAAGATGAATAGTGGCCTATTTATATAGGTTTTTAGGTCACAGGGGCATGTCACATGCCCTTGTGACTCGGGTTTTGCCCGTATGGTTTGAAATTTGGGGATTTTGGCGCATCTAGTTTGAGACACACGCCCATGTTACTAGGACGTGTTGGGGTACACGGCCATGTCGCACGGCCATGTCCTTCGATGTTCGTTTCTCCCACGATCGTGTAGATGGTCACACGCCCGTGTCTGTAATGACAGGCTAGACCACGGTCTTGGGGTACAGGCGTGTCACACGCTCGTGTGTAATTTGACAGTCTGGACCACGAGGTAAAGATACGGCCATGTTCGATCGCACACGCCCATGTATATTTGGTGCCGCCCGTGTAATGCTAGATAGGTTAGCCCACGGGCACCTCACATGCCCGTAGAAATTTAACGCATCCTGTGTTGGGAAAATTTTGGTCCTATTTTCACACGGCCTTAGGCACGGCTGTGTGTCTTGCCTTGTGGTCTGAAAATCCTCCACTAAAAACAACATAAAAATGAAATAAAATAAAATAAAATGGTTAGTGGTGTTAGTGCCCGAGTTGCCTCCCGAGAAGCGTTTATTTAGAGTCTAAGCTCGACTTTGCTCATATTGGTACGATCATGATGGTTTGAAGAGTTGGAACTCTTCTACCCTACTTACAATTTCATTATCAAAATAAGGTTTGAGTCGGGTTTTATTTACCTTACAAGTGCCGAGTGACTCATGACTTATCTCGACTGTACCATAGGGAAAGATTTTCGTTACCGTGAAGTGAGGTGTGTCACTTGTGTGTTCCTTTGAATTCAGTATTCGAGGGTCGTCTTCTCTTAAGATCACCTTATCACCTACCTTGATTGGACTCGTTTCTACCTGAAGGTGGTCTTGGTGATGCTCTGGATTGGTGTGGCATGTTTTGGGTTTTTCATGATAGTTCAGCCACTCGTCTAGTTCCTCAATTTGAAGCATTTGCCTTTCAAGGACGTCTTCCTTGGATGGAACTGTCTGTGGATGGGTTGCTTTTATGTGAAGTGTATCCTGTACAGAAGGTTGGATGGTGAGATTATTCTTTTTACAAGGACTCGTATCAACATCTTTATCAGCATTTTTATTTGAGTCTCGAGCTTGTAAAGTAATTTTATCATCACCTACGTGAAGAGTAAGTTCACCTGTGCCTACGTCAATCATGGTCCTAGCAGTTGCTAAAAAAGGTCGCCTTAGAATAAGAGGTACAGTACTATCTTCCTCCATGTCTAACACAACAAAATCTACTGGAATATAAATTTATCAATCTTGACAAGCACATCTTGAATTATACCTTTAGGGAATCTAATCATTTTATCAGCTAATTGAATGCTCATATTAGTTTGTTTAGGTTTCCCTAGACCTAGTTGTTTAAACAATTTAAGCAGCATGACATTTATACTTGCCCCTAAATTGGCTAAAGCATTTTTAACATCTAAGCTATCGAGTAAACAAGGAATAGTAAAACTCCCTGGATTTTTCAGTTTGTTGGGTAGCTTCTTCTGTAGAATAGCTGAGCACACTGCATTCAATTCCACATGCGACGATTCATCCAACTTTCGTTTGTTCGCTAAAAGCTCCCTTAAAAATTCAACTGTGTTTGGCATCTACGAAAGAGCTTAATAAACGGTAAGTTAATATGTAACTTCTTTAAGAGTTTAAGAAATTTACCAAATTGTTCATCAGTGTGGTCTTTCCTTGTCACATTGGGGTATGGCACATGAGGTTTATACTCTTCACTTACCAATTTTTGTGTACCATGACTTACCTTATCCTTATTATTGCTTACCAGAGTATCTTGTATCAGTTTTGTTTCATCTAACCCTTCCACATTAAGTGCAGTGATGGCCTGAACTTGTTCTCTTGGGTTAGTTTCTGTGTTACTCGGTAAGCCATCTTGTGGTCTCTCAGAGATCATCTTTGCGAGTTGACCAATCTAATTTTTGAGCCCTTGGATAGAAGCTTGTCGGTTCTTAAGTGCTGTTTCGGTGTTTTGAAAACAAGTTTCAAAAACTGATATGAATTTTTCCAACATCTTTTCAAGGTTTTGTTTCTTTTCTTGCTGATATGGTGGGTGTTGAAATCCCGGAGGTGGTGGTGATGGTCTTTGATTTCCTTGATTGCCTTGATTGCCCCATGAAAAATTTGGCTGATTCCTCCAACCTGCATTGTAAGTATTACTGTAAGGATTATTTTGAGGTCGAGAATCATTACCTATATAATTCATTTGTTTGCTTTCTATGAATCATTACCTATATAATTCATTTGTTTGCTTTCTGTGCTATGTCTGTATGGCTCGCTCACTCCTCTTAGGTTTGAGTCGCATTGCATGACTGGATGTACCTGCGTAAAACCAATAAAGCCATCAATCTTTTTTTAAGAGTTCTACCTGAGAGGAAAGCATTATAACTGCATCAATATTAAAAACTCCTGCTGCTTTCATTGGCTTTGTCCTCATGATTTGCCACTGATAGTTATTCAATGACATTTCTTCTATAAATTCATAGGCTGCTTCTGGTGTTTTATTATTGATTGTTTCACCGGCGGCTGCATCGATCATCTGCCTTGTTGAAGGATTCAAACCGTTGTGAAAGGTTTGAACTTGTAGCCACAGAGATAACCCATGGTGAGGGCACCTTCTCAATAAATCTTTGTATCTCTCCAGGCATCATAAAGCATCTCTAAATCCATCTGCACAAAAGAAGAGATATCATTCCTTAATTTTGCAGTCTTAGCTGGCAGAAAATATTTACGCAAAAATTTTTCAGTCATCTGTTCCCATGTAGTAATTAATCCACGTGGTAAAGAATTTAACTACTGTTTAGCTTTATTCCTTAGGGAAAAAGGGAATAATCGGAGGCGAATGGCATCATCAGAAACACCATTTATTTTTAAAGTATCGTAAAATTCCAAGAAATTGGCTAAGTGCAAATTGGGATCTTCATCTTGTAGACTATCAAACTGCACAAATTGCTGAATCATCTGAATAGTGTTAGGTTTCAATTCAATTATTTGCGGCAATAGTAGGCCTAGCAATACTAGATTCAGTACCAGCCAAACTGGGTTTAGCGTAATAAAAAATAGTACGTGGAGCATTATTTTAGTTTGCTAGTTCTGCGGCTATTGCAAGAGGTGGTAGATTGTCCTAATTGGCTTCCATCTCTTCAATAGGTTCTGGCTCTTGTTCTTGTCCCTATTCTGGATATTGCATACTTCTTCTTATCTCTCGGTGAGTTCTGCAAATGGTAGCTTCTAAATCTTCGTTGAAAAGCAGTGGTCCTTCTGGGTTTCTTCTAGTCATAAACTAGAGGTACCTGGAAGAAAAGGAAATTTTGGTAAATAAAAAATAAAAATAAAAGAAAAATTAAGCTGAAAATAAATAACAGTAAAAATGGCTAAAGTAATAAAAATAAAGTGTTCCTAATATTTCAGTTCCCCGACAACGGCGCCAAAAACTTGATATCGCATGATATGCAGTAATAACATTTATAAAATATGTTCATACCTAAACTAACTATTATCACGACTTAAGGCAAGTGCACCTATCGAACAGTAGTATAGTTTAGTGGCAAGACCGAGATATCGAACCCAAAAGAACCAAAAGTACTAGTACTAACTTTCTTTCTATTATTTAACCTATAATTAAGAGGGGATTTTTATTAAACTAAACTAAGAATGCACAAAAAGGGAATTGCGGAAGAAACTCTTTGAGAAAACTGATTGATTTGGAAAATACTCAAGGGAGAATCCACCTAGACTTCACTTGTTATCAACTCTCGAGCTAGACGATTTATTCACTTGACTTGATCCGTAGAAATCCCTAATTTATGTTAATACCTCCGTCGAGGATAAGAACAACTAATCCTAGGTTGATTAACTGAAATCTCTTTCTAGTTAAAACCCCTAGTCTTGCGTTAACTCGATCTATGGATCCCCTTATTAGGTTTGACCCTAATCCGGCAGATTTATGTCGCCCTATATCTAGGGTTGCACGTAACTCCGCTTAATTATGCTAGATCTACTCTTAAACAGGGACTTTTACTCCTCTGAATAACCACATCAATACTTGAATCAATATCTTGGAATATTAAGGAAAGAATTAAGAACACATAATTAAGAACAATTCAAGTATTTATTATATAACTCAAGATAAAATAATAACAAGATCCGTCTTAGGTTTCATCCCCCTCAAGTATTTGGGGGATTTAGTTCATAATTATAAAAGAAAGCATCTCAGAAGAATAAAGATAACAAAACATAAAGAACCTAAAAACCCCTGTAGGAATTTGAAGGGAGATCTTCAGTCTTGAAGGAGAATCTGGCTTCTGAGATGGATCAATCGGCTTCCTTTAGAGTAATTCCCTGCTTCTACTTTCTGTGTTGGCGGGAATAAGGCACCTTCTTGAGGTGAAAAAAAGTACCCCTTTTGTAGTTGCCCCATAGGGTCTTTATATAGAGCTTTGGAATGCCTTTCTTAGCCTATAAGTAGCCTTTTCCGAGTAGAATTAAACTTCCTCACGACAGGGACACGCCCGTGTGCCACAGCCGTGTGACTTTGACAATGGGCCATGTTGGGGTCTGTTTGATGTGGCACGACAGTGTGAGTCGGGGTTGGGCCGTGTTTGAGCTTTAAGGTGGCACAACCGTGTGACACGGTAGTGTGGAGAACCTCCAGGCCGTGTTTTTTTCATACTTTGGCCCATTTTCTCCGTTTTTGGCCTGTTTCTTGTTCTTTTCACTTCCCTATGCTCACCTGAGTATAAAACATGAAATTAAAGGTTTAAGAGCATCAATTTATACAAATCAAGGGTTAATTCATCCAAAAATTAGGCTAAACATGGGGTAAAAATATGTTTAATTTATCGTTTATCAGTTTGTTAGGTAGCTTGTTTTGCAGAATGGCTGAGCAGACTGCATTCAGCTCCACATGAGATGACTCATCCAGCTTTTGTTTGTTTGTTAGAAGATCTCTTAAAAACTTAACAGCGTTTGGCATCTGCGAAAGAGCTTCAATAAATGTTAAGTTAATATGTAATTTCTTTAAGAGTTTGAGAAATTTACCGAATTGTTCACTTGTGTGGTTTTTTCTTCTCACATTAGGATATGGGACACGAGGCTAATATTCTTTGACAACTGGTGTTGTGCTACTTACATCAACCTTACCTCTACTTACCACAGTCTCCTTACTTGGCTCTGATTCGGTTTTAGCAAACCCTCCTTCATCAATCGTGTCGATGGCATGGAGTTGCTCCTTAAGGTTAGTCTCGGTGTTGCTTGGTAAACCACCTTATGGTCTTTTAGAGATTAGCTTAGCAAGCTGGCCTATTTGAGTTTCGAGTCCTTGAATGGATGCTTGCTGGTTTTTAAGTATCGTCTCGGTGTTCTGGAAACGGGTTTCTGACACGGAGATAAATTTTGTGAGCATCTCCTCAAGGTTCAACTTTTTCTCTTATTGGTAAGGTGGTTGCTGAAATCCCGGAGGAGGTGGTGGCCTCTGGGTTCCTTGATTGCCTTGTCCTCCCCATGAGAAATTTGGGTGGTTCCTCTAACCTACATTGTAAGTATTACTATAAGGGTTATTTTGAGATCTAGAATTATTACCCATATAGTTGGCTTGTTCATTTTCAATGCCATATCCAAAGTTGGGGTACTCAGAATTGCTTATGTTTCCTTGAATTGAGTCACACTGCATTACTGGATATACCTGCGTAGAACCAACGGAATTATCAATCTTTTTATTAAGAAGTTCGACCTGATTAGAAAGCATGGAGACCGCATCAACATTAAAAACTCTAGTAGCTTTTTTTGTTTTTGTTCTCATGACTTGCCACTGATAGTTATTCAGTGACATCTCCTCTATGAACTCGTAAACTGCTTCTGGTGTTTTGTTATTGATTGTTCCACTGGTGGCTGCATCGATCATCTGCCTCGTTGAGGGGTTCAAACATTGTGAAAAGTTTGAACTTGTAACCATATAGGTAACCCATGGTGAGGAAACCTTCTCAATAAATCCTTGTATCTCTCCCAAGCATCGTAAAGTGTTTCTAAATCCATTTGCACAAAAGAAGAGATATCATTCCTTAATTTTGCCGTTTTAGCCGGCAGAAAATATTTGAGTAAAAATTTTTCGGTCATTTGTTCCCATGTAGTGATAGACCCTCGTGGTAAAGAATTTAACCATTGTTTAGCTTTATTCCTCAAGGAAAATGGGAATAACCGAAGACGAATGGCATCATCAGAAACGCCATTTATTTTGAATGTGTCGTAGAATTCCAAAAAATTGGCTAAATGTGAGTTAGGATCCTCATCCTGCAAACCATCAAACTAAATAAACTGTTGTATCATTTGAATAGTGTTAGATTTTAGTTCAAAATTATTTGCAGCAATAGTAGGCCTAACAATACTAGATTCAGTACTAGCCAAATTAGTTTTAGCATAATCATACAGTGTTCGGAACAGGATTTTGCTCGATAGGATTTGCGGCTACTACAGGAGGTAGCTGATTATCTTGATTTGCCTCCATCTCTTCAGTAGATTCGGGTTCTTTTCTTGTCCTTGTTCTGGGTACTATAGGCTTCTTCTTATCTCCCTTCAATTTCTGTGAACTGTGGCTTCAGAATCGCTGTCAAACAATAATGGTCCTCCTGGGTTTTCTTTAGCCATAAACTAGAGACACCTGGAAGAAAAATAAAAAGAGAATTTTAGTAAATAAAAACTTGAAATAAATTGCAATAAAAGTAAAAATGGCTAACGTAACAGAAATTGAATCTTCCTAATATTTTAGTTCCCTGGCAACGGCGCTAAAAACTTGATCGTGATCTGATGAAGTATTAAAATTGACCGCACCTAGAAACTAACTATTATCACGATAAAAGGCAAGCGCACCTATCAAATAGTAGTATGTTAGTGGCAAGACCGGAATATCGAATCCAAGGGACTAAAAGTACTAGTAATGACTTTCTTCCTATTAACTAGCCTAAAAATAAAGAGGGGGTTTGTGTAAATTAATTAACCCTAAACTAAACTAAGGATGCGACAAAAAGTAAATTGGGGAATTGCTTTGGGAAAACTGAATGATAAAGACAATACCTAAGGAAGAATCCACCTAGACGTCACTTGTTATCTAACTTTGAACTAGACGATTTCTTCATTCGACTTTATCCGTAAATATCCCTAAATTATGTTAATATCTCCGTCAAGAAT
This sequence comes from Gossypium stocksii, assembly GCA_020496765.1. Classification (NCBI taxonomy): domain Eukaryota; kingdom Viridiplantae; phylum Streptophyta; class Magnoliopsida; order Malvales; family Malvaceae; genus Gossypium; species Gossypium stocksii. Next base: position 68,831,101 of record CM035622.1, read on the forward strand.
AAGACAACTAATCCTAGGTTGATTAATTGAAATCTCTTTCTAATTAAAACCCCTAGTCTTGCATTAACTCGATCTATCGATCCCCATATTAGATTTGACTCTAATCCGGTAGATTTTCGTCATCCTATGTCTAGGATTGCGATTAACTCTGCTTAATTGTGTTGGATCTACTCTTAAACAGGGACTTTTTCTCCTCTGCCTAAGCATATTCGACTTAAATTAATATCCCGAAAATATCAAATCAAGAATTAAAAACACAATTAAGAACAAATTGAATATTTATCATATAGTTCAGATAACAATAACAAGATTCATCTTAGGTTTCATCCCCCTTAGGTATTTGGGGGTTTAGTTCATGTTCATAAAAGAAAACATCTTAAAAGAAAGGGAACAACAAAACATAAAGAAAACCCAAAACCCCTGGAAGAATTGAAGGGAGATCTTCAGTCTTGATGTTGATCCTTGCTTCTGAGATGGATTAATCGGCTTTCCTTAGAGTAATTCCCTGTCTTTTACTCTGAGTCTTGGCGAGGACACTGTACACCCTTGTAGTTGCCTCCTATGGTCTTTATATAGAGTTTGGAATGTCTTTCTTAGCCCCTAAGTAGCCTTTTCCGCGTGAAATTGAACTTCATCACGACATGGACACCCCCGTGTGGCACGCCCATGTGAGTCAAGTTTAGGTCATGTTCAAGCCTGTTAATGTGGCACGGCCGTGTGGTTCACCCGTGTGACAAACTCCAAGTTGTGTTGTTTCCTTACTTTGGCCCATTTTCTCCATTTTCGGCCCGTTTCTTGTTCTTTTCACTCTCCTATTCTCTTCTAAGTATAAAACATGAAATTAAAGGATTACGAGCATCAAATTCCACAAATTCAATGATAATTCATCCATAAAAGTGCTAAATGTGGGATAGAAATATGTATAATTTACAGTTTATCAATGGCATTTTAGTCATTTGGTAAAATTAAGTAATAAAAAGGGAAAAAGAAACAAAAATCTTGTCCATATTCTCCAAGGGGTTGTCAAAAATTGAAGGGTTCTCCATAGCTAAGGTTTTGACATTTTCAAGCTCACTAGTAAGTACAATTTAGCCCCGTTTTTAATTCTTTTCGTATTTTTGAAATCCTCGTACCTTAATCTAGCTATTTCTACCACCAATTTAAGCTAGGGTTTATGTTCAAAAATATACCCATGCACAACATGCAAGTAATTTGATGTCTAGTGGTAGAAAATGAAAGTTTAAAGTGTAGTAAACATCTTTTTCTAAGTGATTTTCATGAAAAAACCTAATAGGGACTAAATTGCAAATGTGATAAAATGAGTAGTAAAAGAGAATTTATGAAAAATAGGGGCTTATATGAGAATATGAAGGGTTCGACTAGGCTTGGCTGATCAAGAAAATAAGCACATTTCATTTTACAAGCCTAGGGACCATTTTACAAATATGCAAAAGTTTAGGGGCAAATTTAGAAATTTTGCTAAAGTATAGATTCTAGGCTAATTAGCCAATGTGAGTATTAAATAAGTTTAAATTGTCATTCTAGATCAAGAAACACGAAGCCCGGACTAAAATCGAGAAAAAGGTAAGGTAGTGGATTAAATCGAACGTCCAACCTCATTTTGGACCCGAGGTAACTTGTATGTAATAATTTAGCATTATGCATTATGAAAAGTTTATTAATAATTTTCCATGAAATCTATGTTATTTCTATGAAATTATTCACACGAAGTTTATACAAAGAGATGATGATGAAATAGAGGAGAAATCTCGAAATAAATGATAAAGTTATTATTGAAAAATCCCAAACATATAATAAAGAATACGAAGCGTACCTTAGTCATGATTTGAGATATGAAGGTCTTGCATAAGACCATATCTGGGATATGGCATCGGCACCGAACAGAGATCCCATGTAGGACCATGTCTGGGACATGGCATTGGCATCGACATGTGGTCCCGTATAAGATCATGTCTGGGACATGGCTTCGGCACCGAGATGAGATATAGATCCCCTGTAAGACCATGTCTGGGACTTGGCATGGGCATCTAAGAGAGATCTCATGTAAGACCATGCCTGGGACATGGCATTGATATCATCCTACGATCTCGTGTAAGATTGTGTCTGAGACATGGCATAGACATTGATACGAGATCCCGTGTAAGACGATATCTGGGATATGGCTTCGACATCGATTAGAGATCCCATGTAAGACCAAATCTGGGATATGGCTTTGGCATCATACCATGAGAATGACATTATAGGTATCTTTCAGTATTCTAAATAAATCAACGGAGAAAGTATTCAAGTTGATTAGTTTAATGAAAATGACTAAAGTTTTATGATGAGTATTATAGGTGCAATTGAGTAAGTTATGAGAAAAATGAAGGAGTAAGTTAAGAGAACGAGTAAGTCATGAAAATAAGTAAGAAAGTATATGACATTTTATGATACTTTATTTGAATGATGTTTCATGATTTGTTTTGCTATTTTATTTCATGCAACTTACTAAGCATTTTATGCTTACCCTTTCATTTCCTTCTTCCATGTAGATTTGCCAAATTATCTCGGGTATCAACTAAAGTCGGAGCTCAAAGTCACACTATCAAGCAATCCATTTTGGTATAGTATAGTAGTTATTTTGATGTATGGCATGTATAGAAAATTTGGTCATTTTGATATGTGTTATTTTGGGTAGCCAAATGTGTTGGATATTATCATCACTCAAGTCATATTGTAATGGCCCTTGGAAATGGGCTAATATTGATTAAGTTAAACTATGCAATGTTGATGAGGGTCATGAATGTGCAAGATTGTATGTTTAAGTAGAATAATGATGGATGAGAATGATATGCATGGTGGTATGTGAGCACATTAATTATGAATGTTTATAATGTATAATATGCATAGATTTGTGAGGTTGAAATTGGTATGAGTTTGGTTGTGTTTCAGGGTGGCAAAAAGGCTTGGAAAATAGCCTATATTTGTCCACACGGGTAGGCACACGGGCATGTGTCTAGGCCATGTGTGACACACGGTCCGCACCAAGGGAGTGTAGCTTGATTGTGTGTCCCTTGCATCTTGAGTTGGCTAAGTCAGTATTGCACACGGGCTGAGCACACAGGCGTGTGCCTTGGCCGTGTGAACCTGAGTTGTTCATATTCTTCAAATCAGAGTGGTACACAGGTTGAGGACACGAGCGTGTCTATGCCATATGAGGGACACGGGCCATGGACACGGACGTGTGGCTCAACCGTGTTAAAACCTCTGTAGGTCCAAAATGAAAAATAAATTCAGCATGGGCTAGGGACATAGACGTGTGTAGCCACACGGCCTATCCACACGGGTGTGTCCCACCTCACACGGGCGTGTGGCCCTATTTTAAGCAAAAATTTTCTAAGAGTTCGGAAGTTCCCAAATTGGTTTAAAACCACTCCCGATGTATATTTTAGGCCTCGTAGGCCCATGATAAGAATACTAAGAGTATGTTTGTAGAAGTTTTAAATTGGAGCGAGAATTAAGGCCCGATTTTGTGTGTTTGAGTACGTTTAAGTAATGTAATGCCTCATACCCTGTCCCGGCGTTGGACTTGGGTAAGGGGTGTTACATCTTCACTTTCCAAGCTTGATAGTAAGTGCATCCTAGCCCCGTTTTTAATACTCTTTACGTTTTTGAAGTCGTAATCAATCAATCTAGCTATTTTTACCATTAGTTTGAGCTAGGTTTCATGTTTAAAAATTTAACCATGTGTGACATGTATGTGTTTTGATGTTTAATGGAAGAATATGAAAGTTTGATGTGTGTTTAACAACTTTACTAAGTGATTTTTTATGAAATTGCATAAAAGAACCTTTTTGTAAAAGTTGTAAAAATGCATGTAGGAAGTGTCATTAAATGAAAATATGTGTTTGTAAAAGTATGAAAATAGTTCGGCTAGGTTGGGTAACAAAGAAAATGAGTACATTTCATTTTACGAGCCAAGAGACTAAAGTGTAAATAAGTGAAAAGTTAGGGACAAAAAATGTAAATTTGCCTTAATATGATTTTTGGGTCAAATTGAATAATTTGGGTAATAAACGAGCTAAATGTGTCATTATAGATCAAGAAAGATGAGGAATTGACCTAGATCGGGGAAAGGGGAAAGTTGTTCACTAAGTCGTAAAATTTGCTATTTTTGTATTGAGGTAAGTTTGTATGTAAATAATGCATCATTTATTACGTTTTGATGTTTTAATGTTGTATAAAATGTGTGAATGATATTATGTGATATAATTGACGAAGTTTCGATAAGTGATAAATGTGAACGGAAAATCCAGTTGAACCCTAAGAATAGAATAGGATACGAGTGACATGTCACTAGGAACTCAAGTATGTGATTATATGATTAAGTGATGTCCGGGTGCTGGTCTAGTACGTCTACCAATGGATAGGTAATCTTGCATTTGTTGCGGACACCTGTCAGCTTGTGTAAGCAGCACTGAGTAGTTACGTCCCGATCGTCAGCTTGTGTGAGCAGACTCGTGACTAGCTCGAGAATGAGCATATATGTGAAATGTGATAAGTGGTAGCTTCGGCTACACATATGTGGCACTTATGTGCAAACTATCTGTGTATCCATTAGTATTTCAAGTGTTCAATGGGAAAAATAACAAAAGATGTGAAAATATGTGTGTTTGTATGATGATGTGGTACAAGTGTGTACGAGCAAATCGTAGTATGAACGTTATAAGTGAGGATACCATGGTAAGTTGTGTTTGAGTAAGTTTAGCATATGAGAGCTAAATGGTAAATGTGTTAACTCTTATTATATGAATTTGCATGGTTAACATGCTACTTATTTGCATATAAACTTACTAAGCTATATAGCTTACCACTCTTTTCTTTCCCTTGTTTTATAGTGTTACTAAGTTAGCTCGGGGACTGAGAATCGTCGGAGTATCGCATCACACTATCAAGGCTTTATTTTGGGGTATTGATGATTTTAGCATCTTGAAAATATGGCATGTATAGGGACTTGATTATTTTATGTATGTGTCATAGTTATTTTGGCCTAATGTGTGGGCTTATATTGGTGTGATGATCATTTTGTATAAGGTCCGAATTGGTTAATGTTGGTTATTGGTATAATCATGTGATGATGTCTTTCATGAATATGGTTACTTGCATGATTGAGTTGATAATTGTGTAAGGATCATACATGGTGATTGTGGTATGTGAACGATGTGTGTACATCCCAATTAAAGATGTTTGGTTGCTAAATTATGTCATGTTATGTGTTATTGAAATTGGTATAAGTATGATTGTGTTTTAGGGTGGCAAATGACTTGGTAAATAGCCTTATTTTTGTCCACACGGGTAGACACACGGACATGTGTCTAGGCCGTGTGTGACACACGGTCAGACCCATGGGCGTGTTGATAGGCCGTGTGTCGCCTGCACCTTAGTTTTGAGAAACAGAATGTCCAGTAGTAAACACACGTGCAGAAACACGGCCGTGTGTCTCAGCTGTGTGAAGGACACGGCCTCAGGACATGGGCGTGTACCCAGGACGTGTGAAGTCTGCACCTTAAATGCGAAATATTAAATTCGCCACAGGCCTAGCACATGGGCATGTGACTTGGCCGTGTGCCCCTAAATTGTTGATGACATCATAAATAGAGAGTTACACGGGTTGAGGACACAGGCGTGTGTGACCACACGGCCCGCCCACACGGGCATGTGACTCTCCAAAACATGAAATTTTTCTAAGTGTTGTAAAAGTTTCGAAAGTTCTTGGTTTAGTCCCTAACCCCCTCCAATCTATGTTTAGGGCCTTATAGGCTCATAATAGGGACGTTATGAATATGTTTGAAAAGTTTTAAATTGGACGCAAATTTTATGACCCTACTTTGTATGTTTAAGTGTGCGTAAGTTGGGTAATGCCTTGAACCCTGTCCCAGTATCGGATACGGGTAATGGGTGTTACAATCTTGATCTAAATAGAAAATTTCAATCCATTTAATACTGATATTATTCAATTTAATCCACATTTCATATTTATTAAAAGTACTATTTTGCCCCTAACATTTTAACTTTTTACAATTTAGTCTTTAAGCATAAATTGAAATCTAAGCATTTTAATCCTTCTTATAGGCTAACTGAATTCTTTAGGGACTTAAACCAACACAAATAAATCATCATTTCATAAATTTATCATGAATTTATTTTTTACAAATCAATCCCTAAATACAATTTTCATAAAAAAATCACTCTACAAAACTTGTTTATTTTTCAACAAAGATTCATAATCTATTATTTAACATCAAAAAACCATTCAAGAACATTCATGGCATAACACTCAACCTTTAACAGTTTTACAAATTAATCCCCGCGCTAGCTAGATTAAGCTATAACGAACTCAAAAATGTAAAAATCATTAAAAACGAGGCTAAAATTAGTTACATGCAAGACTTCTACTTAACCGAACCTTAGAGTTCTAAAATGGTGATTTCTTTGCCTTTAGAATCAGTGGACAAGAAAAAAAATGGATGACACCATCTTTTAGTTTCTTTTAATTTAATTTATTTGTTAAATTATCACTTTAACCTTGTTCAATAACCAAACAAAACATTAAACTCATGCCCATATTTGTACACTACTTTCTTAAGTGGTATATTACCATTTAAGTCATTTAATTTAAGATCCTATAGTCATTTGACCCTTTTAACTAGTAGAACTCAACTTTTACTCTTTTTACGATTTAGTCCTTTTTACTAAATTAACCTTGCAAACATTCAAATTTCTTAACGAAATTTTAATACGACCCTAATACAATCCCTTAAACATAAAAATAATAATAAAATAATTATTTACTTGTTGGATGTGGTCCCGAGACTACTGTTTCGATTTCACTAAAAACAAGTTGTTATATATCTAAAGTCAAACACATATCATTTACTGATTATCCATGCATAATCACTACATATTTGAATCTTCAGCAAAACACTGTTACTAACATTTAACATATACATAACATGTATATATTTTTACTTTCACAACAATTATCATAATCACATATCACATGTTATAACATCTCATCTCAATTTATATATTCACATTCACATAAGCACATTGTTTACAAGATAGCATAGGTATGAGAAAGCTTACACTCAAAATTTAGAGTAGGGGTTCAGGGTACTACTAAATTCCCAAATAGCACATTGAATCATGTCCATAAACAATTATTTCAAACACTCTCTAGTCACGCTTTCGCTGAAAGCCGAATACTCAAACTAGTTTTTCCTTGCCTTTATATCTACTCATAGAAGGTCCTATCGAAACCAAAAATTCAACACAACAATTCACACAACAATGCATTCATTAATCAGCTAAGAACTCACCACAAGCAATCAAAAACATAAGCTTAAGCTATGTTCCCATGTAATTGAAACTTTTATCGTGACAAACTTTAAATCTGAATATCTCGATCTATACTTAATCTTTTCACCTAAAACTAATTTCATTCATCTTATAATTCACCTACGACTAATTCTCAACCTTTAGACTACACAAAACTACTCAATTCATGATATCGAATTTTTCGACATGTTTTATGGCTATTTTCTGAAAATTTATTAAAACTCAAGAAATATTTAACAAAACATTAAATAAAGTTTAGAAACCTTCTAATCATGTTAAAATAAGTTGAAAAAAATTTTGAAACCATGTTTTTATCCATAAACCCGAAATTCACCATTAAAGACCTGATTTTTGGCTTTTATTCAAAACATGTATTTCAATGGCTAAAAATTTAGTTTAAGGGACTAGATATCATTTAAAACTCATAGAAACTCGAATGGTTAGCTTCGATGGGAGAAGAATGAGCTTTGACGCAAATTCAGAAAAACCTACGTTTGGAGAAGATGATGTAGATGATGATGTTTTGGGGTGATTTTCTTGGTTTTTATAGAGGTTTTAAGGTTCAATCTTGATAGAAATCAAAGAGGATTAGGACTTAGAACTAAAAACTGATTGCAAGAGTAAAGGGAAAACAAAAGGGCGACATTAATATGGGAGAGGAGAAGTTGACGTGAAAACTATTTGGAAAATGGGGTTTTTAGGTTGACTTTGGACATTTGGTCAAACTGCTTCATAAAAACTCTAATTTTGACCCTTTTAACAATCAGTCTTATTTTCAAAATTAAAGGTATTTAAAACTCATTTTCTGAAATTGATTTAATTTTCTAAAAATCATAGTTGAAAACATTACCGATATACCATGTCACAAAATTATGAACACTGTATGGCTAAAATCTCTAAAATACCCCTAAAACTCCTAAGTCATATTTTGGAGTGTTACAGTCCATGTGACAGTCCGGTTTAGACCCTATTCGGAACGGTGGTTTTGGGACCACGAATCCAAGTCAGAAAAATATTTAAAAATTATTTTCTATGTTTATTATGTGTGAATTTATATGTATGAAATTTTGTGATTTAATTTTATCGTTTGAGTGCTAGATTAAATAAAAGGGCTTAATCGCGTAAAATGAAAACTTGATGGTTTAATGTGTAAGGACCGAATTGTTGTTTTCTATTTAAATGGAGGCATTTAAGTTGCAATTAAACCATAATATTAGGTTTGGACAGTTGTAGACAACCATTATAAAGAATTCATATTATATAATAAAGGTTAAATATGTAATTAAATAATATGTTAATATATGTTATAATATAACATAATTTAAAATAACCTTTGTTTATACTTTGTTTTTGTCGAATAATAAAAAGAAAGAAAAGAATAAAAGCTTAAGGTATTCAGCCTGTAACACCCCAAACACGGCCTAGATGTTATGGCCGTATTTAGTGGTGTCACATTGAAGTGTCTCAAAATCGCGTTTCTCTAGAACTAAATTTGTTGTAAAAACCCCTTTGTTCTTTAAGTTCTAAAGAAATTATCATTCCATCTATCATTGATTAATCAGATTATGAAAGTAGTTTACTTTGGAAAACATAATGGTTGCGGAAGCTTTGTTTGAATTCTCGTTTGTTATGAAAATGTGATTTTTTGAAAAACAGATATCTTTTTTGTAAAACGCGCCCTAGAGCTAACAAATTTTAAATGAAACAAATAATCTCAATATGTAAGAAAAATTAAATAGTGGTCTTATTACAAACCCAAAATAAAAACCATAATTTAAAGTAAATGAAAACTGTAAACAATATAAAAGCAAAGTGTGGCCGCTTCCAAGTCCATGTAGCACCGAATTGCTTATGCCTCGGTATTACCTATACGGTAAAATAAAAAGGGTGAGTATACGAATACTCAGTGTGTAACCCCGGCAATAACAATATAACAGAATCAATCTAGGCTAGAGCCCATTACAATAAACAGCATAGCATGCAATCAGAGTCCATATCACAATCAGTGGCCTAAGCCTATCACAGTAACAGTAAAACATGCAATATGAATCCTACCCAACCATCCACTACACCCTATCTCCATCCAACCCATCACTCCATGTGGGGATATAATCAACACACCCAACCCTACACTCTACAGTGTAGTACCGATGCGGCACTATCGATAAAATGTAGCAGGGCTACCAGAATATTAGGCTATAAGCCATCACAGGGTAGTACCGATGCGGCACTATCGATAAAATATGCAGCAGGGCTACCAAAACAGTACTTTTCCTCCATAATCATATACCCAACCCCCATGCAATGCAACATACTCAATGTCATAATACAGAAAATCCACACATACATATATATATCAAAGTATACATAATCATTCAAGCATTATAAAAGGGCAAACGGACAATTTACCCACGAGGGGCATTTCAGTCATTTATCAGTGTGGTCCTACGTGTGTGAAGGCCTATCAGTAGGCCCATGGTCATCTATCAACACATGTTGCCAAACAATCTAGAAATTTGATTTCGGCTTAAAGCCCATCTAGCTGACCCACGGGCCCATTGGGCCCCTTCGACCCATTTCGGCCCAACTCATGAAATCGCTCATGATAGCCGTTTTTTTATGTAGGTCCACAATTCGTGGCCTCAATCAAACACATGAACGTTCACACGCCCATGTGGCCAACATTCGATTCGTCAGTGTCGAAACCATTTTTTCAATTTTTGAAAAACAGGGATCGATTTAAAACAGAAATGGAGTCGCCACCAACCTTTTTTTAGGTGTGATCGGATCACCATAAAACTTTGATTTATTAAAACAAATTTTGGTCTACAAAACTCGAGAAAATGGGTTCGGGAGTCGATTACGTACGAGGAAGGGTTAGCACCCTCGTAATGCCCAAAATTGGTACCAGATCGATTGACTAATATCCTAAAGTAAAAAATTTGAAAAGATTTTAGAATACGATCCTTTATTTAAAAGAACAATTGAATAAATCAATTTGGGTGCTAGACCCTCTTATCTCGAAAGAATAAAATGTCACACCCAGTGAGTTAGGGTTCAACATTTCAAACCCTCAAAGCCAAGCTTGTCTTTTGAAAAAGATTTTTAAAAACTCATGCAGTGAAATTTGAAAAGGATGTTTAGTTATTTGGGTCAAATGAAAAACTAGAACCCAGTAAGTTAGGGCTCAATTTTTCAAAATTCCAAACATAGAATATTGCCTTTATTTTTTTTGAAATTCTTAACTCGAGACAATAAAACGTCACATCCAGTGAGTTAGGACGCAACATCTCAAATTCTCGAGAATAAGCTTTTATTTAAAAATTTATGTGTTTTGATTTAAAAAGGAAAGGGTACTCGGTTGCTTAGATTTAATGAGAAAAATCAAAACCCAGTGAGTTAGGGCATGATTTTCTTAAAGCTTCCAAGCACGAGCATTGCCTTATTTTTATAGACTTTTAAAATGATTTCAAAACTTAAATGATATTAACACACGATTTTTTTTGAACAAATGAAACACAATGGAATAACAACATACAAAGCAAGATAGCAATATGTACACGAAGTTTTACATTAATGAATCCTAAATAATTAATAGTTACAAATTAAGAACTGTAACCCATACAATAGCAATAAGCTCATAACACAATTTCAACATTAATTATTGAAGAAAATGGAGCAAAATAATATACAAAAACAAATATAAAATGAAAAGTAATTAAAACCAATATTATGCAAAAATTATTTAAAGATAAAATATATATCTATGAAATGATTAAAAATAATTAATTTAAAAAAACAATCCAATCAAACATACAAAAATTTAAGTTTATTAATATATAAAAGGAAGTTTTGAAATGGATAATACACATAAAATGTGAAACAATTATATAAAAATAAAATGCAAAATCTTAAAGTAATTAATTAGAAAACAATTCTTTTAAAATAGATTATACCTAAAAAAAGATTATATGTAAAAATAATTTAAACTAACTAATATATGTATATATGAATATTTAAAATAAATAAAATGTGAGCTTAGCATAAATAATATACATAAAAGAAACTTAAATAAACAAATAGCTGAAATAAATAATATAAGGACAGATTTAAAATAATTGATAATAATAAAACACCCCTTTTTGAAAAGCAAATAAATAACTAAGTTAAGACAGAGGACAAAATTGAAAACAGATTAAAATTTGGGGTTTAATTTATAAAATATGGAAATTGATGAATTAAGAATAAAGACCCAAATAAACACGTGCCAAAAGGATAAGGACTAACTGGGAAAATATCCCAAGTCCCCGAAACGACGTCGTTCCAGTATGGATCCAAACGAAATTGAAATGAAATTATGGGGGCAAAATTAAGAGAAAACAAAAAAACTGATGGACCACATTGCATGACACTGCTAAAGCAGAAGGGCCCAGTGTGCAAATATACCTTCACCGTGAAAACATGCGGATCCTGAAGGGTCAAATCGGGTTAGCCCAATCCAGCTCAAAACGATGCCGTTTCGAGGCTATTATGATTAACCTTAAACCACATCATATGGGAACACTTATAAAAAGGCCGAAAACTGAAAAAAACTCATTTGAAATCTGATTTAAAAAAAAACTAAACTTTCTTTGAAAAAATAGGCCATTTGATCTCCGGCCTGGACTTGGTCAAACTTTGGTCATCGGGCCGTCGTTTTTCGCCGCCCTCGCCGCCGTATACGGTGGCCGGAGGCTCCGAAGGGGTTATTTTGGCCTTTTAAACTACCCTAACCCGAATCTAAGCTTTAAATGACCAAAACCCTCTTTAAAACTGAAAGAGAAAGGAAGAAACCGTCGGTTTTTGCCTTCGAATCGTCACCAAAGGTAAAAGTTTTTATTTTTATTACTTTCTACGCATATACAGTAGATTAGAAAATGAAAATGGGCTGAGATATCGACTGGAAATATACCTTTTTTGTATTCAAAAACGTAAAAAGTTTAGAAATGGTTTTCTGGCTTCTTTTATAGCCGAAAAGAAAATAAAATACAAAAATTATCCTATTTTTGCTACAGTTTTCCTGTTTTTTGCTATTGTCGTGGTTTGATTTACAGGTACAGAGGTGACGTGGCACTCGACGTGAGGCGCACGAAGGCTTGCTACGAAGGCACATGGTGGCGTGCGTGGTGGGCGCATGGAGGCACGTGCGCGACACTGCTAGGGTTAGGAGCTAGGGTTTCCGAAGTTTCAATCTGTTTTAGGCCATTCGGGCTTGTGTGGTTGTTTTGTAAATTGGGCTGATTTGGGTTTAATTTTTTTAGGTTGTGTAATAGGTTTAATTTGGGCTTGTAAAGGGTTTATATTTGGGTTTGAAATTTTGTAATGGACTGGACATTATTAATTTATTTGTTTTTTGTTTTAGTTTTGGTTATGGTATGGGCAACGGGCAAATTTTGGGCCCTACAGTCGACTTTTCAGCACTTACCATTTCGACATTTCGCCTTTGTATCCAAAAAGTGCGATAACACACCTTATCACGTAGAGTATTAAATAATCCTGAGCGCCGTCACCTAAATTAAACATAACACACAGTTAAACCACTTATCTAAAAATAATTAAGGAAATACTAATCCAACCACTTAGCCAAGTATTTGCTATCACTTGCCTTCATCAGATTGATCAATTACTATTTGCCTAGTCAAACCGTAGTTTGACGCCGTCACCCTTCCGCATCCCTGCGGAAAGTCCCTAACTGCCGATACAGTCAAACCATAGTTTGATGTGGTCACTCTTCCGCATCCCAGCAAAAAGTCCCTAACTGCCAACACACTACGTCGCTTGAACTTGGGAGTAGAAACTGAGAGTGCACTTCCAGTAGATACTCTTCCACGACCTCTCTCAGTCTGTATATCACTTGCCTCCATGATATTTATTCCAAAAGTCACAATCTCTATTTGGCCACTACCAAAAGTCAACAATCAATACTAACCACTTAGAAGAAAACAATTAATCATATAAGAGTACACACAATCTTCCAAATAATGTAATCATTACTTACAGTTAAGGTACTTACCCAAAACTAAAGAACATCCACAGTGGAAAGGAATTCGAGTCCCGACCACTTGATCAATATCGAAATCGAGATTTGAGAAGGAGAAGGTACAATCGATTCAAAAAGGAGCAAAAGAGGAAATTGACTTTAATCAATATCACTACTTGGTCGATAAACCACTAACAAAAGAGAAGAGAATCCGCTCAAGCCTTCTCCAAGGAATTTACCCATTTAATCAAAAGAATATTTGGAAGAGACAAAGAGTAGGCAAGAAATAGTGGTTCGGCTAGAGAAGGAGAAAAGAATAAGAGTATTCAGTTTAACAAAAAGAAAGAACCATTCGGCTAATATGGAGAAGAGAAAGGAGTAGAAAGAAACGGTGGGGACTAGGGCTAGAAGTGCATTTGATGTTTGCAGAAACAAAAGAGAAAAGAAAGTGACCAAAGGTGCACTTGGTGTTGCCGAATCCAAAAGAGAAGAGAAAGAGTAGGAAGAGACCAAGGCTAAAGGTGCATTTTAGAGTTAGCAAAATCAAATAAGAAGAGAAGGTGCTTAAAAGGTATAAGAAGAATGTGCATGCGTTAGTATAAACAAAAAGAAATGGAGATGTATGATTGGGATTCAAAAAGAATAGAAAAGAAAGACCAAGAGGGAAGAAATAAAAATCGGCACGATGACCTTTGAGCAAAGAATGGCACAAAAGAAAATTAAGAAGAAGGAAATTTTCCAAAACCGATTAATTTTGCACATAAAGGCTTTCCCCCATTCAGACAAAGCTAAAAACAAAAGGAAAGCCATCGAAATCCTTAATCAAAAGCAAAAAATCTTCAACCTAATCTCTCTAATTTGGTAACAAAATCACTAATTTGACAATTGAAAACTTAATTGACCGAAGGGACCAACACAGTCCCACATTCGGGCCGAATCTTCCCATAATAATTCCTTTAAAAGAAGCTTGATTTTAGCCAGCTATCATTCCAAAAACAATGCCCATCACCGCTTGACTTGTTTCACTAACAGCAGCTTTCCATACAACTCTCATCGCTTGACCAAGTCAGCTATTACCAAATTCGTCCAGCCTTAGTTCTTCATGCACGAGCAGCAAAAATTAACCTCATTTGCGTAGGATGAAGCTCAAACTCCTGCCCTCAAAGCTCTCCAACACGTTGCTGGCCACTACACTGCAACTGCTATTACACTATAATACGATCACAAATAATTATAACCCTTACTTGCTGAAGCGACGGTTTATTAAAGAGTTAAAACAAAAACTTCGTTTACCTAGGGGTTTGAACCTGCGCTCTCCCCCTTCCCATAGCACGCTCCTCACCACTGAACCATCGCGACTTTCATGTCAACAACCCCATGCAACAACTTATAAGCCTTCTTTTTCGTGTGCCGTATTCCCTTTAAACCTTAAAAAAATAACACTTTTCCCCTAAGCAAACTCGAACCCCCAACCTAGGCACACAACACACGCCCCCTTGCCAACTCACCATCGTGCTTTTCATGATGTGCTACAGCCAAATTAATATAAAAGGCCTACTAACAATGAGCCTATATTTACTTAAAAATATTTCCTGACATGGGATTCGAACCTATGCTTCCCCAGCCATCTTAGCACACGCCTTACCACAAAGCCACAAGCTATTGTGTCGTAAATCACCCCCAAATAATTATAAGATTTAAATGCCAGCCTCCATGCCCTTTAGCGAAAAAAAGAAAAAAATTATGCTAAAGCCAAGACTTGAACCTTAGACCACTCCTTACTACCCAACTCCCCTAGCCACCAGACCACTTGTTTCTATACGTCCAACTTTATCCAAAAATATTTATAAGCTCTTCAAAGTGACGCCAATGTCCCCTAAAGACAAAAACTAATTTTTTTCCTAGAGTCTGAGTTTGAACCCAAGACTTCCCAAACATCCCCCAGTCACTCCAAATCACTTAATTAACAAACCAAACATGAAATTGCGAAATTTTTCTTGACCACAAAAATTTAAATTTCTCTGATACACGAAGCCCATTTCTCCTAAGCCCAAAATTTGGGGCGTTACATAGCCATTCTCAAGCTTGATTCAATGTGAGTTCTAGCTTGGTTTTTTATAATTTTTTTGTTTTTGATATCGTTGTTATGAAATGTTAAAAGCCCATGCCTCAATTTCTGATTTTGATGATGATTTTGTATTTTGCCATTGTTGGTAGCTTGGTGAATTTTATGTTTGATGATGTTAAATAAAGCTATGTGATGAATTAACAAGTTTTATATAGGAATTTTTGATGAATTTGAGTAAATAGGGTTAAATTTCAAAGTGTTTAATTGAGGGACTAAATTGTGAAATAAATGAAATTTAGGGACTTGTATGTGTATAGGGAGTATTCGGCCTAAGCATGGCATGGGAAAATTATGCTTGTTTTGTGTTTTGTGAATTTTGGATTAAATTGCTAAAAGTGTAAAATATCTGGGGCAAAAGTGTAATTTTTCTGTTTATGTGTTTTTGAATGAATTTTATTGAGTATTTGATTAAATAAGTTTAATTTATATTAATTTAGATCAAGAAAAGAGAAAATCAGATTTGGACCAGGGGAAGACCAAAATAGTCAAATAGTCGATTAATACCGTTTGTTGATATCTGAGGTAAGTCTTTAAGCAATTCAACATCGTTAATTTTGAATGTAAATTAGATTAATATGCTGATTTGAAATGCATAGATTTATAGTAAAGTTAGCCGAATATGATTAAGCATGGAAATAATGTATTTGAGTTTAATTCGACTAGGTTAGAACATTTGAAAGCCCATATGAACTATATGGAATATCTAGAATTTTTGATATATGAATTGTTTATGAGACAGCTTTATAATAGTATCCGGTACGTGAAGGTTGGTTACTTATTTGAAAATTGGGGTGAATTGGTTTCTTGATATGTGAGAAAAAGAATACATGAAGTTGATGTAAGTAGATGTGTGAATGTGAGAAATATATTCGGCCTTATAGTTGTATAAGTTAAAGTTTGACCAAGCTCACATGTTCACATTTTGCTATCAAATGTATATGCCTATAATAAGTATATTTATATTTAGGTAGAAATTTGAGAAAAGACCAAAGGAATAGTAATAATGGTATGATTGGTCATGTAGTAATTATGGCCATGTCATATATATATTATTATTTGTCTATAAGTCATATTATATGGCTTGTTTAGTCAGTATGCATTTGTAAGGAAGTATGAATTATATATATTGAAGTATAGAATGATGGGATATATGCTTGAATGACTTAGTGTGTGTGCATGGGATTTACAATGTTTTTGGGCTAAGTTTAAAATAAATGCCCAGGTGATTAGTAAATTCACTTTTGTTAGGTGGACAATTGAATATTACTTGTAATAACTCTGATGTGTGAATATGGTCTGTATCAAAATGTTATAGTTGACATTATTTATTTATGATTATATATATATATTACACTATAATTTCTTGATATTAAAGTTGTAAGCATGAGTATGACTGTGATTGCTTGAAAGTTGTGTCTCATCTGGTAAGACTTCGTAACCCATTCCAACGATGAATACGGGTTAGGGGTGTTACAATCCAAGTGATCCATAACGAGATTACACCTGGGTATGTTGATGTGTTCCCAACCCAATTGAGGAAGGCAATGTGGGATCAAATTAAGAGATTTAGTATTAGACTCACTTATAATTGTTTGCTTTAATTTGGAACTTTTACTATTGTGTTAAATAGATGACTGAATGATGGATTTTGATTGTTTGATAATTAGTTTGAATAATTGTTCAACTAACTTGTAAGTTCATGTTGAAGAGTCGTTGGTCATCGAGGTAAGCCTTAGATGTTTTATGTGTGATTTGAATACAAACATGTGCTTGGTATGCATGAGATGCAACACATCATTTGATCAAGTCATGTAAACTATTAAATATCTGCTAACTAATTAATTAATAATGTTATGAGGTTGTGTGATATGCTTTAATAAATTTTCCAAAATAAGACTTATACATTTGATCCTACAATACTATTGTTAAACATTGTGAAATGGAGTTTTTCCCAACATATTATTATATATTACGTTTTAAATCTAATTATACATTTTAAAACTAAACAATTTTAAAAGTCCCTACAAATATAACACTTTTAAAAATACTGTACTACAAGCATGTATGTTGAACTGAAGTTTCGAGGTAATTGTCCATTAAGTGGCCTTTAAGCATGCTTCTAACTTTTAATAAGATCATTTAATGTATGTGTTATGAGCCTTGGTGTGGGATCTACTCACAGGTCTAGACCAGAAAGAATTCTTGCTTTGACCTATGGTTACTCAAAAGGCAGATTCGTCCTTGACTGAACCCCCTTCCCAAACTCACTGTAACAGCCTGATTTAGACCCTATCCAGAACGGTGGTTTCAGGACCATGAATCTGAGTCAAAAAAATTTTAAATATTATTTTTTTGTGTTTATTATGTGTGAATTTCTTTTTGTGAAATTTTCATGTTTTAATTTAGTCGTTTGGGTGACTGATTAAATAAAAGGGCTTAATCGCATAAAATGAAAATTTGATGTTTTAGTGTGTAAGGGCCAAATTTAATGTGTCTTTATAATTTGGAGTATTTATAATGCAATTTGACCATGAGAACATGTGATGGACGATTATGACTGTAACACCCTAAGCCCTTATCCGTCGCCAAAATAGGGTTACGAGATGCTTCTTTTATTGAGACAGCTCAAACAACATCCAAACACGATTCGGTCAAATAGCATCATAAGTTATAATTAATTTGGAAATTATATTTGAAACAACATTCTACATTCCAATGTATTTTACAATGAATCACCATTTAACAATTTAAACACACTCTCCAAGGAAAAAAAATAAGTAACATATAAATGATTTTCCATAACATGCATATTGGGAACTATTCATTTGGTCAGTTTAGGCCTAACCAAATATACTACTTCGTTAATGCTTTAGTTCCCCATTTTCATAAAGAAAACTTAAAAGAATTCAACCACATAAAACAAACATGGATTCACATTAAAGAAATAGTACGAGCCATTTTCGCATGGCTATGACATTTACAAATCAAAGTATAGATCAATTCCAAAAATAGAATTTAGCCTATACATGCCACTTAACAAAATATCAACTTCAAAAAGTACCAAGATAGTGACTATAATGCGGATGACTCCAAGCTTGAATCCCCGAGCCCATAACTTCAAAATGTATCTATAAAACAAAGAAAACAGAGGCACTCAAGATAAGCTGAAAAGCTTAGTAAGTCTTAGGTAAAATAAATCATTTAAACACAACTTAACTAATCAATCTTCAAAATTTCAAATACCAAATCTATAGCCTAATATCCCATTTTTGGGCCGAACATATATGTATAAATAAACACAATCACTTAGTATGTTTTGGACATTTAACTTCTCTTGCATCCAATTTCATGTAACAAGAGTAATTCAGATCTTTTCACACTAATAGACACCTTGGTCGTATGCCTCAAGCTCAAATACATTTATTCGCATGTTCATCACATCACATGTCTAGTTTAATCCCACTTAAGCTTAAGTATAAGCACAAGATACATACCTGATCAATTCTTGGTACTAAGCTAATCCACTTGTCATTTACCTTGGAGTTTAAGTGTTTAATTAACTGAGTTTGGCATTGGCTCAACGCCTACTATACTTCCACATTGATCACTTTCACCGGCTTTATAGCCTGTTAGGCTCGAAGCCTGATATATATATATTCTCACCGGCATATAGCCTGCAAAGCCTGAGGCTCGATCAAAATCACACTGGCTTTATAGCCTGCTAGGCTTCAGGCTCGATAGGATCACACCGGCTTTATAGCCTGCTAAGCCCGAGGCTTGATCAAAATCACATCACAATTGATTTCATAAGTTGGTCTCATAAAATTTATTTCCACTTCCCTAGGTAGAGACCTTTCAGTCTTACCACACACACATAGTTCATAGATTTCATATAAACAGATCTGACCTTTTTCACAACTCTCATGATCCACACATTACACATAAAATTCTTAGGCCACCCACACCTTATATGAAACCATAAGCATTATTTCACACTTGCCCAATTAGCCATATTACATTCATACACGCATAGTTATGCACATGTATATTTCATATGAATTATTCATCTCCACATTACATACTTTTCCAAACTCTAATACAAAATTTACCTACTTCTGTATGTGCCAATAATTCATAAGTTCAATACCACACCCTAGCTTTTATTTCATGCTAGAGATATAACACATACGGCTTATTAAACAATTTGTCTTAAATTACCTAAAACTTACCTCAAAAGTTTTCAAACAATCGTACCCGACTATTCGTTTACTTTCGTTTTTCCCCTATCCAAGATTGATACCCTTTGTTCTTGAGCTAAATATTAAAATAAAGATTCACCTTAGTATCAATTATGTGGCCGAATATCCTTAAAGTATTAAAGCACATTCATTTTCACACTTATAAACACATGATTATCACATATGATCCCTACAACATCATATTAATCATGACCACTCGTACATTTAAAATTCAACCTTTCTCAATGCATACACATTTAGGCCATTCAGCCATATGTCCAAGCATGGACTATTATCCAAAATCCGTCTCCTAAACTTTAGCTAAACATTTTACCACATTCCATCTTATACATAACACATTCATATAACTTATCCTATTAAACAACTAACATCAAAATCTTATTAGCATAGCTAGGGCCGAAACCCTTTTTCTTTTACTAATCAATACCAAGTTTTTCATTCAGCTATAAGAACATAACCCTCACACATTATATATATTTTACAAGTCTTCATGAAAACTAGCAAGAATTTCATGCTTCCTTGTAGTGACCAAATGCTACAAATTCAACTTAAACCTAACCTCATCAAAATCCAAACTTAATATCTATTATTACTCATCAAATTTAACTTGTCTTCAACACATTTAACCCTAAACCTTAGCTTAACTTTATAAAGACCTCAACCAAGCATCAAACGTAAATTTTTATCACTCAAAGCACATGGCCGAATGTCTATAGTTTTGTTCAAGATGCACACATAACATGATTTAAAATGTTAAGACATACCAACATGCATTTAACCTCATATCCACCCTCAAGTACTCTAATATGCAATATTTAACATCAAAACTCAAAAGCTTTAATTTTTCTCTCTTAATTCAACAATGGCCGAATACGACTTTCATCATCAAACCAAAAATCAATCCATGGGTTTTGCTATGAGCTTAACTATCAACCAAAATTCACAACAATCAAAGGGAATTAACATAAATCCTTACCTTAATTTTAAGAACCACAATGACCGAAGGTTGTTCTTCTCCCTAGCTTATTTTCTCTTACAAACGGCAATGAAGAACAAAACAAGGTAGCTTTGTTCTTTTCACCATTCTTTTTATTATTTTATTAACTTTATTATTATTAAAGAGTTACCAAATCATTATTTTATCTAAATAAATTACACATATAATATAAATTGTACATCACATGACCAGCCACTTTAGTTGAATTTTTATAATTAACATGCAAGTGCTTCCTATTGTAAAACCATGTTACAATCGGTCACAAGTCACTATGATCCCTTCTCCCACATTTTTAAGATTTTCACATAAGTCCTTTATCAACATTTTTACAAATGCAACTTCACATACGATAGGCATAGAATTTATCACTCAATTATTTTTATAACTCGGTTTAGTGGTCCCGAAACCACTTCTCGACTAGGGTCAAAATAGGGCTGTCACAATGACATTATATTATATTGGTTTTATATTTTATTATAAAGGTTATATATGTAAAATGATTATTAAGTTATAATAATATAAAAATATACCAAAATAAAGTGCATTCATCTTTCTTTCCATTACAACCGGTTGTTAAAAGAGAGAAAAGAATAAAGCTTAGGCTATTCGGCCATTGTTGAAGCTTAATCAAGGTATGTAACTAGCTCAGTTTTTGATAATTTTTACGTTTTTGAGATTGTTGTAGTGTAGTGTACAAAGCCCATGCTTGAATTTCTAATTTTGATAAATATTTTAAGTTATGCCATTGATGAATTATGGATCTTTATGATGTTGGTTGATGAATTATGAAAGATATGCTTTGGATTAATATGTTTTGTATTGAATTTTTTTATGAATTTGAGTAATTAGGGCTAAATTGCAAAAATAATAAATTGAGGGACTAAAATGTGAAATAAATGAAATGTGGAGACTGGTATGAGCATGGGTAATATTCGGCCTAAGCATGGTGTGTGCAAATTTTGCATGTTTTGTGTTTTGTGCAATTTGGATTAAATTGTTAAAAGTGTGAAATGTTAGGGTAAAATGGTAAATTGTCTATTTATGTGTTTTTTAGATTAAATTAAATGATATTGTGGTTGAATAAGTTTAATTCGAATATGTTTAGATCAAGAACCAAATAAATTGGATTTTGATCGAGGAAAAACAAAAGTTGTCGAATAGTCATCTCGAATTGGCCGTATTTGTCGAGGTAAGTTTATAAGCAAATAGATGTTAAATTTCAATATATGTAAACTTTAAAGGCTGAATTGAAATTATGATTATATAAATGTGATTACCGAATAGTTATAAGCTTGAAGGAATTATTTATAAATTCGATTTGATCAATATGTGATTTCGGTATGTGATGTGCAAAGTAAGTTCGTATGTAATACATATTATTTTAGCAAAGTTTATATTTTATGAAATGAGTTAAAATGTGAATGTGAAGTAAAAATAAGCTCAACAATGATTCAGTAATTTGTGGTGCTAAGTGTGCAAGACTGAGGAAACTTCGATTAAAAGTGATGGCACTAAGTGTACGTTATCTATATATAGCTTCGGCTATTCATTTGGCACTAAGTGTGCGATATCTATATATAGCTTCTGCTATCCATTTGGCACTAAGTGTGCAAGTTTATTGAATATAAAAGATTATCGTATGATATAACGTATTGATCAATAAGATGACGTGAGAAATGTAATAGATAAGTATGATGAGGTACAGATACGTACGAAACCTATGTGGTTGTTGACCTTGGTGTATGAGTTTGAAAAGTGGTAGGAAAAATGAGTAGTGATTCATGAGTAAAAATTGAATAGTAAGACTTATTGATATTGATTTGAAATAATGTGCTTTTGATGATGTCTAAGTGATTCAATAGGCTATGTGAAATTAAGACTGAATGTGAAAATGAAATAAAAGGGTCTAGGTATGTGTTAGTTAAATGCTATTATGAATTAAGATAAGTTAGTTATTTGAAGTATGGAATAATTTTTGAATGAAATAGATGAAACAATATGTGTATATATGTGAACGACTATATTCGGCTTAATGTTATATGAATGATCAATTGAGGTGTGAAAATTTATATTTGTACCAAAGGCATTATATGCAATCGGGTATATGACATTTGAAAGTGAAAATAGGTGCAATGAAGTGCGATCTATAAGCATGCATATGTGATAATACTTATTTGGTTAAAAAAGGTATTTGTGATGTTGAATATGAAAGTTTAATCATGCTAATAAATCAATGTGTATTCGGTAATAATATAATTTATGTATAGTTATATGTTTGATATGATTTTTGTAAGATTGAAAATGTATTTATGAATATGATAGCATGACTCGGTTTTATTTTATTGAACTATTGATGTCATTAGATTAGTTATTTGCCTATGACTTACTTAGCTATAATAGCTTACTGTGTGTGAATGTTTGTTCTTTGTCTTATAAATTTTGGAAACTAAGTTATGGGCTCGGGGATCGTCAGCGAAGTCAATCATACTATCGTCTGTTTATCGATACTTTTATAAGCTAAATTTTTAACCTATGGCATGTATAGGCTAGTTTATATTCAGTTAAGTTTGAAGTTGTGTATATAAAAGCCATGCAAAAATTGCTTGTTTATTTTACTAAGTATGGTTCATATGCTTTGCTCAAATGATGATTATATTTGGTTTGGTTGAATTGGCTAAGGTATATAATTAAATATGAGTTATGCTTAAAATGTTGGCTTATGGTTTTGATGATTTAGTCATGACTTATACAAGATATGTGTTTGGTATGTTTCGATGACCTTTGAGAGCATTTTTAGTTGATTTAATTGATAATCTTATTGGTGAAAATGCTATCGATAAATGTGGTTGTGTATAATTTGGCTTTGAGTTATATATTACATGAGATTAATGGTATGATTAATGCGAGGTATATTTTATGATTTTGTTTTGGCATTGAATTAAAGGTTGAATATATTTATTTACCTTTGGTATGTGATAATCGTTTTAGTATTATTAATATTTGGTTAATATGTATGACTAGAGTAGTCCTGGAAATGGATATGATGTTTACTCATGATTAAAGTTATTTTGGTAATTACTAAAGGATACATGTGAATGTTATGCTTATTTTTGAACTTGGTGTATATACTTAAGGTATTTTAGCATAATTTGGCTTGTTGGGAATTGAGGCTATATGTATTTTTGATTTTCGATATTTGTTAACTTGTTTAGTAATATGATTATAATATAGTTAAAAGATGATTACTAAGTACGGCTAAGTGGGTAAGAAGTAATAAACGTTTAGTACTTAGTTGGATTAATGTAAAAGTCTTAAGAAAAATATGTTTGATGATGTGATTAAATATATGAAAGTTGACATTTATTAATGCTATAGAATTTAGCACGATTATAATCGGTCATTGTATTTGGTTTGACCATTTGATAGTAATTTGTGTTTTAATAAATCAAGAAGTTTATATATTCACATTAAGTAAATTTGGTTTGGTTGTTTGTGTTTTGATAATTAAGTAGCTTATGGATGTTTAATAATGTTCATATTAAATTTAATCAAGTTTTTGGTAGATTGAATGAAAGTGCATTATGTGTCATTTGAAAAGGTCAAAATGATACAGTTGCTAAGTGACAAAAGAGTATTAGACTATATTTTTATTAAAGGTCAATGTTGTATATGCTATGTTTGGTTATTTAATATATGTATATCATTGAGATAATAAATGCTGCAATTTTATGAGGTATTTGGTTGACCTATGAAGATGTTACATAAATATTTGTATGTATATAAAAAGCATATTATACATGACTTTGAGTTTTCATTGTTATTTGTATTAAGATTTAAATTGTTTGAATAATGTTTTTTAACGGATTTATGCTTTTTAAACAAATAATAAAATGTCAATATAGGATTTGTGCATCTATGAATGTCTGGAAGTTGTGTCTCGTCTGGTAATACCTCGTAACCCTATTCTGGCGATGGATACGGGTTAGGGGTGTTACACTAACATTTGTGATTAAAATAAATTGTTTGCTTTATTTCATATTGGTAGCCTTTTTATAGGCTATTAATTACAAAGGGAAAGTCCTTATAGAATTCCTAATTTAAAGTTTATAAGCAAATAAAAGAACCTAATATAATAAGTAAAACTAAAACTCCTAAAGAAATTAAATAAATCTAAAACTCTAATTCCTATTCCTTCTCTGATATTGTTTTCCAATGAAAACATCCACATCATTACTCCCTCTTTTGGAGTTAAGCTTGTTCTCAAGCTCAAATTTAGGATAAGCTTCTCGAAAACTATCAATTAGTTCCCAAGTGGCATCTTCTTGAGGACATCCTGCCCATTATACTAATAATTCTCGTCGACCTCGATTAAGCCTGGTTTTAATAATAGCTTGTGGAATAGGCAAGGCCTTGCCATCATATACTAAAAGCAAGTCTCCTACCGCATCTAGTTGAGGTCCCTTGTATTCTTTGAGGAAAGAAACATGGAATACATCATGTATTCTGTTGCCTGTAGGTAGTTCAAGCTGATGGGCTACTATTCCTATTTTGTTAAGGACCTTAAAAGGACCAAAATATTTTGGCAACAACTTGTGATGCTTTTGTTTAGTTATCATCAATTGTCAGTATTGTTGAAGTTGTAGCCAAACCCAATCCCCGGCTTTAAAATTCATCTATTTATCCCCCAAATCATAAGTGTTCTTCATTCATTACTGAGCTTGTAAAAGTTTATCTCAAGCACTTTGTAAAAGTGCATCCCTATCTTGTAGAGATTTATCCATAGGTTCAATCCTTGTAGAACCAGTTGAATAGGAGAGAAGTCGAGGTGGATCCCTACTATATACTAATTGGAAAGGGGTGACCCTTAGCGTAGTGTCATATGAGGTGTTGTAGCAATACTCAACCCATGGAACCCAATCGACCCACTGTCGTGGACGAACACTAGAGAGGCATAGTATGTACATTTCTATTATCCGGTTAACTACCTCTGTTTGATCATCAAATTGGTGATGGTATGCTAAAGAAAAAGCAAGCTTAGAACCACTTTGACAAAATAATTCCTTCCAAAACAGGCTAAGGAAAACTTTATCACAGTTTGAAACTATGGATTCTAGCAAGCCATGAAGTTAGAATACCTCTGTGAAGAAGACAGTAGTAATAGATATAGCAATAAACGAATGGGACAAGGGTAAAAATGAGCGTACTTTAATAGTTTGTCCATAACCACCATAAGTACAGATTTCCCTTTTACTTTAGGTAAACCCTCCAAAAAATCCATAGAGATATCAGCCCAAACATGTTGTGGTATTGGAAGAGGTTGAAGTAAACCTGCGGGTTGTAAATTTTTTCATATGTGGCGTTGGCATACTAAACAATGTTGAACAAATTTTGAGGAAGACAATGCAGTGTTTCTAATCCCCCTTCATGTGCCATAGCATGTATAGAGGAAGTAATAAGGGAATAATTGGTGAGGTATGTAAAAGGTACAACCTCCTTTTGAAGAAAATCAACCTATCTTGTACGACCCAATTGGACCCCAATTCTCCTTGTAGAATTCTTTGATGAAGTTGTGATAATTCTGGGGAAGCTTCTATTTCTTGTCTAATGGCTTTAAGAATTTCAACTTGAGGGAATGAAACAGTCATAAGGTGTGGTAAGTCTTTGTCTTTTCTAGATAAAGCATCTATAGCTCTATTCAACTTTCCTGCTTTATACTCCATTTGGAAATAAAAACCTTATTAGCATGCTGATCCAATACTGTTATGGGGATGTTGTAAGTCATTGGTCTAACTAGTAGTTAAGACTAAAGTGATTAGTACAGATGAAGAAGTGCCTTCCCCAAAGATAGGGTCACCAATGAGTCACTGCCTTTGCCAAACCAATTAATTCACGTTCATAGGCAACTAAAAAAGGCAATGGGTGTCATTTTTGTTGCAGTACAGCTCCAAGCCATTGTTCGAAGCATCACATTTGACCACAAATTCCTCCTCAAAGTTGGGTAATTACAAGACTAGGGTTGTTGAAAGTGAAGTTTTTAATTGGGTGAAAGCAACATCAGCTTCCTTAGTCTAGTTGAAGGCATTTTTCTTTAGAAGGGATGTTAAGGGAATAGCCACTTGTCCATAATTCTTGATGAATGTTCTATAAGATCTTGCCAGCCCAAGAAAGCCTCATAGAGCCTTGGTAGTTTTAAGTGTTGACCAATCAGTGACATCTTTAATTTTAGAGTAATCAACCTTGATTCCCTCACCATGGATGACATGACCAAGGTAGGTTACCTGAGACTCTCCAAAGAAACACTTGGATTTCTTTAAGAACAACATGTTATCCCGCAAGAGTTCAAAAACTAATCTTACATGATGCATATGTTCAGTCCATGTTTTGCTATAAATTAATATGTCATCAAAGAAGACCAAAACAAACTTACGCAAGTAAGGGCAAAAAATGTCATTCATCAAACTCTGAAATGTGGAAGGGGCATTGGTATGCCCGAATGGCATGACAAGAAATTAAAAGTGTCCATGGTGGGTTCGGAAGGCTGTCTTTTCCACATCTGTAGTTGCCATTCTAGTTTGAAAATATCATGACTGTCAATATAATTTTGTAAAATGTTTTGCCCCATTAAGTTCGTTCAACAATTCAACCACTATAGGAATCGGATATTTTTCTTTAACAGTGCAAGCATTAAGCTCTCGATAATCAATGCAAAAATCAAGTGACCCGTCATGTTTCTTTACCAAGAGTACTGGAGAAGAGAATGGTGATCTACTGGGTCGAATGATTCCTTGTTGTAACATTTGATCACACTACTTCTCAATCTCATCCTTTTGAAAATATGGATAACGATAAGGCCTAACTACAATTGGTCCTGTTCCTGGTTTAAGAGTTATACAATGGTTACATTTGCGGTTAGGAGGTAACCCAGATGGCTCTTGAAATAAATGTGCAAATTATACCAGTAGTTTATCCAATACTATATTAGTTAAATCTTGTCCTTGTATTAAACTAAGTCGTGGAACTTCCTCTGGGTGTTGCCTTTGCCATAGTATATTCTTTTTGTTTACTGCAAATTGCATAGTTAAGAAGCTAAAATCCCATAATATCGGACCAAGGGTACACAACCATTTAACCCCCAAAATCACATCAAACCCTTCTAATGGTATTATATAAAAATCAGCTTGAAAGTTGTCATTGGCCACAACAAACTGTATTGATTTACAAATGCCTATGCTAGGAACTCGTTCTCCATTTGCCATACATACTTGCAGCCCAGATTGTTTTTAGATTTTCAGTCCCAATATTGGTACTAAACCTTCATGTAGAAAGTTGTGTATGCCCAAATCAACGAGAACTAAAACTGTTTTTCTTGACACCTTTACTGTTAGTTCCATAGTAGATGAATTGCAAGTTCCTCTAATGGCATGTAAAGAAATTTCAAGATCATCTACCTCATCATCTTGCTCATCTTCAATATCTGGTACTTCTATCCAAAATAGCCTTTTACATCTGTGTCCCATGAAGTAAGACTCGTCACAATTATAACATAATCCTTTAGCCCTTCTTGCTGCCATTTCTGCTCGTGTCAATCTCTTGATAAATGGTGCAAAAGAACCTATTTTGTTACTGTTCCCCATTTATTTTTTGTTTGTCCTCCTCCTTTTGCAAAGCTCTTTGTTGGAATAATTAAAGTGCTGCCAGCCTTTTTGGAAGTTGACCAATTTAGATTGGTTTGACATAACATCTTGGAAGAGACTTTGTTTACATTCCAAAGGTCGAGCCATATTTATTGCAACTCCAATGTAACACCCCTTACCCGTATCCGACGTCGAGACAGGGTACAAGGAGTTACCTTACTAAAACACATGCAAACACTCATTTCCGATTCATAACAATTCGTTCTAAATTAAAACTTTTCAAACATTGTCTTACGATCCTTAATATTGACCTACGAGGCCCAAAACATAGTATGGAAACAATACGGAACCATTTTGAGTACTTAGAAAACTTTCAAGAAAATTCACTAAAAATAGGGCACACGTCCGTGTGGAAGGGCAACACATGGCCATGCTGAAGGCCCGTATGGTTCACACGGCCTATGCACTTAGAGACACGCCCATGCCCTTCATCCGTATGGATTTATTTTTCTACTTCGTACCTATAGGGGGTTTCACATGGCCTGGCACATGCCCGTATGCTTAGCCCGAGTCCCTTACACGGCCAAGACACGCCTGTGTTGAAGTCGGTGTTAAAAACCTGGGTATTCTATTTCTGACTCAGCAATCTTTAAGGGTCACACGGTCATGGCACATGCTTGTGTGCTAGACCATGTCCTCTACATGATTGAGGCACACAGTTGTGTCTCAGCTTGTGTGGTAAACTGTAGGGCATTGAATTTTGCCAAACTAAGGTGCAGGGGACACACGACCTAACTGTACACCTATGGGGCGAACACATGCCGTGTGTCTACCTATATGGACAATATAGGGCTATCTACCAAGCCTTTTTGCCACCCCGAGACAACATCCAACATATACCAATTCATAGCATTTCACCATTACGTGACTAAAGGCTATAATTTGGCATCCACACAACTTAATATAACCAATCCAACCAAGCAATCATACTACAACTCCTAGTACATAAGTTTCTTCAAACTACTTTGCACATTCATGAAAACATCAACATTTGCATTTACCAATCAATAGCAAATATTAGCCAATATTTTTGGCCTTATACAAATTAAGGTAATTCAAAATCAAGCCAACACAATTGGCACCAAAACAATATGACACTTGACAAAAGAATAAAATCCTATACATGCCATATTCAAAAGATTAAACTAACTATACCAAGTGCTTCTATGAATAGTGTGAGGATGCCTTCGACGTTCTTTGATCCTCGAGCTATTTAGGTGGTACTATAAGAAAAATGGAAAGGAGAGAGAGTAAGCATAAAGCTTAGTAAGTTAAATGAAAATAAAAACAACTATTTACCATGCATTGTTATAATACAACATGATAAGAATTACTCATAACTCATTAATATACAAAAACTCCACTTACTCATATTCCTTCCTTAATATTCATATAACATGCAATGAGCTCATATCTCATATATATATCATACAAGTAACTATAACACTCACAACAAGGTCATAACTTTTCTTGTTAACATAAACTATAGATATCCCGTGGAACTCCATGTAATACGATGGGATACTCAATAGCCTCAAACATAGGGTAAACACCGACGCCATGTCCAAAACATGGTCTTATACTAGCTCACATGTCAAGTCAACGTCATGTCCCAGACATGGTCTTACACTGACTCTCATTGTATTGAGGCTGATGCCATGTCCCAGACATGGTCTTACACTGGCTCTCCTCTATCGTACCGATTCCATGTCCCTAAGATGGTCTTACACTAACAGATATCCAAGCCGATGCCATGTCCTAGACATGGTCTTAAACTAGCTTGCCTGTCGAGGTCGATACCATGTCCCAGACATGGTCTTACACTAGCTCTCGTCTCATCGCTGATGTAATGTCCCAGAATGGTCTTATACTAGCACACATATCGAGCCGATGCCATGTCCCAGACATGGTCTTACATGACTCTCTCATATCGAGGCCAATGCCATGTCCCAAACATTGTAACAACCCGAATTAGGGCCTAGTCGAAATATTGGTTTTGAGACAACAAATTTGAAGTAGAAAATTTTATTTCATGGTTATTTTTTAGATTCTGGCATGCTTGCATGATATTGAGAAAATTTTATGAAGGAAATTTTATGAAATAGTGATTAATTTGTCCTTTAAAACTAAATTGCAAAAGTTGCAAAGTTGAGTTTCTAAATAAGTATGAAATAGCATAAGAGAAATTATTAGAATTCCTTATTTGGCAATTAGACCAATTTTTAGCATGATGGACAAAAATGCCCATGGAAGGGAAAAATTTCAAAGAAAGGGCTTAGGGGCATTTTGGTCTTTAGGTAAGTTAATGAAATAAAAAGGGAAAAAGAATAAAAAAAAAAGTGTCTATCTTCTTCCCCAAGTGTGCCAAATTTGAAGAGCCTCCATAGGTAGGGTTTCCTTCATTTTTAAGCTCCAAGTAAGAGACCCCAAGCCCCGTTTTTCATGTTCTTTGTATTTTTGAAATCCTCGTAGCCTAATCTAGCTATTTCTACCACTAATTTGAGCTAGGGTTTATATTCAAAAATATACTCATGCATGACATGCAAGTAAATTGATGCCTAGTGGTAGAAAATGAAAGATTAAAGTGTAATAAACTCCTTTCTCTAGGTGATTTTTCATGAAAGTCCCTAATAGGGACCAAATTGCAAAGTTAGTAAAATGTGTAGTAAAAGTATGAAATTTTGAGAAATGTGGGCTTTTATGGATCCTAGTGAGTGTTGGCTAGGCTTGGGTAGCCAATAGAATAAATACGTTTCATTATACAAACGTAGGGACTATTTTGCAAATATATAAAAGTTTAGGGGCAAAATTATAAATTTTGCCAAAGTGTGAATTATGAGATATTTAGTCAATATGGGTACTAAATAAGTCAAATTTGTCATTTTAGATCAAGAAACATGAAGCCCAGACTAAAATCGGGGAAAAAGTAAAGTAGCAGACTAAACCGAGCATTCGCCCCCATTTTGGACTCGAGGTAAGTTGTATGTAATAATTTAGCTTGTATGTTATATAAATCCTTTATAATGATTTTCTATGAAATTATGCTATTCCATGAGGTTATGGATGAAACCTTATATAAATTATGTGCAATTTTCATGAGAATTATTGAAATGAAATTCTATTAAGAAATAGTGAAATTCTATCAAGTAATGATGAAAATTTGAAAAGGAAAGTTACATGCAAGTTAAATGATACGAAGGATACTGTAATCATGTCATGAGTATTATAGGTCCCATATAAGACCATGTTTAGGACATGGCATCGGCACCAAATAGAGATCCCATGTAAGACCATGTCTGGGACATGGCATGGGCATCCAAGATAAGGTCCCGTATAAGACCATGTCCAGAACATGGCTTTGGCATTGAGAGGAGATAAGGATCAACTGTAAGACCATGTCTGGGACAAGGCATAGGCATCCAATATGAAATCACGTGTAAGACCATGTCTAGGACATGGCATCGGCATCTGATCACGATCTCGTGTAAGACCATATCTGGGACATGGCATCGACATCGATGTGTGATCCTATGTAAGACCATGTCCGGGACATGGCATTGGCACCATTTCATGAGATTGACTTACGGGTATCCTTTGATATTCTAAAGAAATCTTAGAAGAGTAAAATATTCAAGTTGATAAGTTTCAAGAGAAAAGCTAAAGTTTCATGTTAAGAGTTGCAGGTATATAAGAGTAAGTATGAGATATTAAGAGTATAATGTTATGAGAAATACAGCCTGAAAAGCATGAGTAAGTATATAATTGAGTAAGTCATGAATATGAGTAAGGAAATTACATGAAATTCATGATACTTATTTGAGTAATATTTTCATGATTTTATTGCTATTTTTATTCATGCAACTTACTAAGCATTTTATGTGCTTACTCCTTTCCTTTCCCTCTCCCATGTATATTTACTATACCAGCTCGGGGATCGTTAAAGTCAGAGCTTGAAGTCACACTATCAAGCCATCCATATTGGTATAGTAAAGTTGGTCATTTGATGTATGGCATGTGTAGCAGGTTTGATCATTTTGTTAAGTGTCATTTTATGTAGTTAAGTAGTGTTGTAATGGCCTTTGAAAATGGCCTAATATTGTCTATCTCATATTTTATACAATGAAGATGAAATTCATGAATGTGCAACTTTGCACGCTTAAGTATAGTAAAGTGTATGAGAATGATATGTATGTTGGCATTGGGATGCCTTAGTTTCGAATATATAGAGAGTATGTTATGCCTTTTTACGTGTTTGGTTGTATTTCAGGGTGGCATAATGCTTGGAAAATAGCCTATTATTGTCCACACAGTTGAGCACACGGGGGTGTGCCTGGGCCGTGTGTGACACACGGTTAGCCTCAAGGACGTGTTAATAGGCCGTGTGTCCCCTGCATCCAATTTAGTTAAGTTAGTATAGAACACGAGCTAAGTACACAGGCATGTGCCTAGGTCGTGTGCACCTCTGATGATTATAGTATTTAAGTAAGAATACTCCACGGGATGTTGACATGGGTGTGTCTAGGATGTGTGAGGGACACAGGCCATAGACACGGGCGTTTACCCAAGCTGTGTCAAAACCTCCGTAGGTTGAAAATAAAAATAAATTAGACACAAGCTAGGGACATGGACGTGTGTGACCGCATGACTTACCCACACGGGCATGTCCCATCTCACACGGGTGTGTGGCCCTCTTTTAAGTAAAAATTCTCTAAGTGCTTGAAAGTTCTTGGATCGATTCCGGAATGCACCCATATATGTTTTGGGCCTCGTAAGCCCACGATATGGTTATTAAAAGAACGAATGATAAGTTTTTAAAAGAAATGAAATTTTATAGCCCGAGATTTCAAGATATATTATGATTCAGTAAGGTAACGCCTCGTACACCGTCCCGACGTCGGACTAAGGTAAGAGGTGTTACAGACATAGTCTTACACTAGCTCTCATATAGCCCTAGTTCCACGACACCATTATCCAATCTATTCCCATGGTTCCATTAAGATTTCACTATAACAATCACATTTTATCATTCCTTAGGCATAATTAACACTTCATGCAATATCAACAAATCAATGTATTAGTATAAGAGAAAGTTGCGATATTTACACCTAACTTAGCTCGGATTACAAAATGTAGGCGAATGGTTGATTTAGTCTATTTGCTTGGCTTTCCCCCAGTCTAGGTCCGGATTTCGTACTTCTTGATCTAAAATAACAAAATTTCACTAATTTAATCACTATATTAATCTAAACAAATTCAAAATTCATAACTTGGCAAAATGACCATTTTGCCCCTATACTTTAGCAAAATGACCATTTTGTCCCTAGGCTCAGAAATTGATTTTTATTGAATTTCCATACTAACCAAGCCTAACCGAATCCTTTTTACTCTTATGCTAGCCCACAATTCCCATCATTTCACACAATTACTATCTATTTTGCCACTTTCACAAAATAGTCCATTTAGTAGTTTTTCATGTAATTTCTATCACAAAAGTTGTTTATTTAACAACCTACATTCATTTTCCTTCATAAAACTTCAGCCAACAACATAAACACTTTCATGGTGAATCCTTAAACTTTTAACCATTTTGCAAAATAGTCCCCTCAATAGGTAGCCCATGCTACAAGGGTCCCAAAAGTACAAAAATTATCACGAAAAGTCACCAAAATCACTTACTTGAGAGAGAAATAAGTGGGTGAAAATTTTGAGCTTCCAAACCCCAACAATGGCTGAAAATTTTGATAGATGGGATGAAGAAATGAAGAAAATGGTAGCTAGGCTATTAGGCTATTATTTTATCCCAAATATCTTACCTAACATTGACCAAATTTTATTTTCTTCAATTTCTTTGTCTCATGTCTCCCCTTGGCTGGCCATGACTAAAGGAGTGGGTCTATTTGCCCTTTAAAGTCCCCCAATTTTATTTCTCTAGCTATTTAACACAATTTACAAACAAATCACAACTTTTGCCCCTTATGCGATTTAGTCCTTTTTCGCAATTAAGCTTCAAATCGCTTAAATTAATTCACCAAAATTTTCATGCACCCTTATAAAAATGCTATAACACATAAAATAATATTAGAAATAATTTCTCAGACCTCAGGTTAGTGGTTCTGAAACCACTTTTCTGACTAAGCCCAAATTCGTGCTGTTACAATTCTCCCCCTTATGGATTTTCATCCCTGAAAATCTTACCAGCGAATAAGTTCAGGTATTGATCTTTCATAGCCTCCTCGATTTCCATGTGGCTTCCTCGACTCCATGTCTATGCCATATGACCTTTACAAGCGCTATACTTTTATTCCTCAATTTCTTGACTTCTCGATCCAAAATCTTTTATACTTCACTCTAAGTCATATCCGAATTTATTACAATATCTGCTGGTGAAAACATGTGTGAGGGGTCAGAACGGTAGTGATGCAACATCGATACAAGGAAGACATCATGAATTTTCTCTAACTCACGAGGTAAGGCTATCAGTATGCCACTGATCCAATTCTCTCAGTCACCTCGTAACGTCCAATAAACTGTGGACTTAATTTGCCTTTCCTAATTAATCGAAAGACTTTCTTCCACGGGGACTCTTTCAAAAACACTTTATCCCCAACTTGAAACTCAATCTCTTTTTATTTCAAGTTCACGTAGGATTTCTGTCTATACGAGGCGGCTTTCAAGTAATCACGAATCACCTTAACTTTCTCTTCAGTCCCTTTGACCAAATCAACCTCGTGTATTTGATTTTCTTTAAGTTCTGACCAATACAAGGGCACCATTTTCAGACTCGACTGATATTTATTATTATAGGTGAATTCAACCAGCAGTAAGTACATTTCCCAACTGCATTAAAACTCGAGAACACAACATCGCAACATGTCTTCAAGAATCTAAATCACCCTTTCCAACTGACCATCAGTTTACGGGTGGAAAGCCGTACTAAAATTCAGTTTTGTCCACATAGCTTTTTGTAGCTTCTTCCAAAATCATGATGTAATCCTCGGATCTCTACCTGAAATGATTGATAAGGGCACTCCATGCAGTCTCACTATCTTTGAGATATACAAATCAGCTAGTTTTTCAAGTGAGTAGCCCGTTCGAACTGGTATGAAATGAGCTAACTCTGTTAGTCTATCCACAAAAACCTATACTACATCTTTCTTCCATGGCGACAAAGGCAGCCCTAATACGAAGTCCATAGTAACCCGGTCCCATTTCCACTCGGGAACCATCACCAGTTGAAGTAAACTCGAAGGAACTTGGTGTTCGTCTTTTACTTGCTGATAGATTAGGCACTAAAAGACAAACTCTGAAATGTCTCTTTTCATTCTCGACCACCAATACATTTTCTTCAAGTCGTTATACATTTTCACGTTACATGGGTGAATAGATAAGCGACTACTATGTGCCTCTCGAAAAATCCTCTGAATAAGCTCATCATTCTTAGGCACACAAATCCTATTTTGGTACATCAAGCAATCATCAGTGCCAACCCGAAAGTCAGATTCATTACCCATCTCGCACTGAGTCATCTTGGCTTGCAAATCTTTTTCACTTTTTTTAGCTTCATAAATTTCCTGAGGGAACACCGGTCTAGCTCTCATCTTGGCTAGAATTGAACCATCATCAATCATACTCAGCTAAGTGTTCATAGCCTTCAAAGCGAACAATGATTTCCTACTCAATGCATTGGCGACTACATTCGCTTTCCCTGAGTGGTAATCAATTATCAACTCGTAATCCCTAATCAATTCTAACCATCTCCGTTGTCGTAAGTTTAACTCCTTTTGCATCATCAGATATTTTAAACTCTTTTAGTCAGTAAATATCTGACATTTCTCACCATACAAATGGTGCCTCCATATCTTTAATGAGAACACGATGGCAGCCAACTCTAAATTGTGTGTCAGGTAATTTTTTCATGTGGCTTTAGTTGGCTCGAGGCATAGGCCATTACCTAGCCATTTTGCATGAGCACACACCCCAATCTACTCAAAGATGCATCGCTATATACCACAAATTCTTTTCCTGATTCTGGTTGCACTAAAACTGGGGCTTCGGTCAACAAAGCCTTTAGTTTCTCAAAACTTTGTTGGCACTTTTCTGTCCATTCAAATTTGACGTCTTTCTGTAGCGGTCTCATCATCGGAGTAGCATCATAGAGAATCCTTTAACAAACCGTCTATCATATCCTACTAAGCCCAAGAAGCTCTTAATCTCTGACACATTTCTCGGCAGTTTCCATTCAATAATAGACGAGATCTTGCTCGGGTCAACTCTAATCCCATCTCCCGACACAATGTGTCCCAAGAATCTAACCTCTCGTAGCCAAAATTCACTCTTACTGAACTTGGAATACAACTACTTGTCTCTCAAGTTTTGCAACACAATTCTCAAATGCTCTGCATGCTCACTCTCATCACGTGAATTAATGAGTATATCAACAATAAAGACGACAACGAACTTGTCCAAGTAGGGTCAAAACATGCAGTTCATTAAGTCCATAAACACCGCAAGAGCATTTGTCAAGCTAAAGGGCATGACGAGGAACACATAGTGGTCGTGCCTTGTCCAAAAGGCAGTTTTCGGCACATCTTGAGAGTCTCAACTGATAATACACAAACCTCAAGTCTATTTTGGAAAATACAGTGGCTCCCTTTAGTTGGTCAAACAAATCATCGATCCTTGGCAAAGGACATTTGTTCTTCACTGTAACCTTGTTGAGTTGACGATAGTCTATACATAATCTCATCGAGCCATCCTTTTTCTTAACAAATAATACCGGAGCACCCCACGGTGAGAAACTCGGTCTAGCAAAACCTTTATTCGTTAGTTCTTGCAACTGAACTTTCAATTCCTTAAGTTTTGTTGAAGCCATCCTATACGGGGAAATTGAGATAGGTGACGTATCGGGAATAAACTCGATACCAAATTCCACTTCCCTGGTCGAAAGTAATCCGGGCAGTTCTTTCGAAAATAAATCCGGGTACTCACACACCACTGTCATTGTCTCAATCTTTGCTTCCAACACTTGGGTATTCACTACAAAGGCAAGATACGACTCATATCATTTCTGCAAGTATCTTTGAGCTGTCATAGATGACATTACTACCGGTAGGCCATCTGGTTCACCTGATTTAACCCGAAGAATACCCTCGTTT
The DNA here is from genome assembly GCA_020496765.1 of Gossypium stocksii. Taxonomy (NCBI): domain Eukaryota; kingdom Viridiplantae; phylum Streptophyta; class Magnoliopsida; order Malvales; family Malvaceae; genus Gossypium; species Gossypium stocksii. Next base: position 68,868,751 of record CM035622.1, read on the forward strand.
TCACATTTTAGCTCAATAAACTTTCTTCCACAGTTTACTACTACATCATGAGCAGTCAACCAATCCATACCAAGGATTATGTCAAATTCATCAAACGACAATAACATTAAGTTAGCCGGAAAATAATGACCTCTAATTGTTAAGGGACAACCTCTACACACTTGGTCAACTAGCATATACCTACCTAATGGGTTAGGCACCTTTACCACAAATTTAGTAGGTTCAACTAGCATTTTCATTCTAGACACCAATTTCATGCAAATATAGGAATAGGTAGACCCCGGATCAATCAAAGCAACTATAGGAATATCATAGATAGAAAAGGTACCCGTAATCACATCTAGCGACAAAGCCTTTTCACAGGCACGAATAACATAGGTCATTGCAGGCGCTCTACCCTCAGACCTCACCGCGGAATCTCTAGGGGCACCTCGGCTACTAGCCCCACTACCCGGGTTCTTTTGTGGTTTACCTCTCGAAGGAGCACTACTCGCTCTTGCGTCTTGCTTTTTATCATCCTTATCCATCTCAGGACAATTTTGGATGACGTGCTCAAGTGAACTGCACTGGAAACAACCTCTTTCATTTCCTTGACACTTGCTGAAGTGTCGTCTACCACACTGTGAGCACTTAGGTCTATCCGGTCGAGGACTACCAACACTTGTAATAAAGGTGGTCTAAGCTTTAGATGTCATATGCTGCTTACTATTATTCTTACCCGAAAACCCCACTGAAGCATTTGATTAGGTGGCGAACTCTCTCGACTTCTTGGATGACCACTGGTGTGATTTACCTATTTGTCTTTTCTTCGAGTCACGAGACTCAATATCTGCTCTCCTCTTCTCTTTGGCCAACTCTTCAGCCTTACATGCTCTATCAACGAGCACTTCAAATTCTCTTAACTCTAGAATGCCCACAAGAAGCCGAATGTCTTCATTTAGTCCATCTTCAAACCTTTTACACATTTTGGCTTCCTTAGAGACGCACTTACGTGCATACTTGCTGAGCCTTACGAATTCGCACTCATATGGAACTCCTCTAGGAAGAATTCCCAAGTCACACACTCTCTCTCTCTCTCAGTACCACTGACACGAGAGTATTCCACCATTGGTATGCCGAATCTCACAATAATGATACCACACATTTCATGCACTCTTCAAGCATGCATGATAGCTTATCAAATACCCTAATGGTATTCTCTAACCAGAAATCTGCCCTCTCACAGTCATCATCTTTGTTTGCTCGAAATTCCTCGGCGCCATACTTTCTAATTCTGTCTACCAGAGGCTTCTCCCTCCTAACCATCTATTCTCTATGAGGAGTTATAGGGATAGGCTGAGGATCGGGGGAGGTGGGGGAGGAAGACTATTTGGATTCGCTCGAATAAACTCTGTGTACCAAACATTCATCATTTGGAGGTAGGCTTCTCTAGCCCCTCCGCCTTGACTCATTGTCACGGGCCAAGTTTCAACCAGCGCGATCCCTTCGGCGGGAGCCTGCATGTTACTTTCCACATCGTCCACCATAACTCTGTCAGGATCCATTTACTATACGAAAATATAATTTATAATCGTTAGGAGTCGTCACACTATCATATTATAATTATGGCATGTATAGCTAGACTCGTATACAAGCTAAGTTAGCCTAGAATTGACTAAACCATAACTCTGGCACCACTAAATGTAACACCCCTTCACAGTATCTGACATCAAGACAGGGTATGAGCAGTTACCTTACTAAAACACATGAAACACTCATTTCCAATTCATAAGAATTCGTTCTAAATTAAAACTTTTCAAACATTGTCTTACGATCCTTAATATGGACCTGCAAGGCCCAAAACATAGTTTGGAAACAATCTGGGACCATTTCAAGTACTTAGAAAACTTTCAAGAAAATTCACTAAAAACAAGGCACACACCCGTATAGAAGGGCAACATGCCCGTGTGGCCTCTAAACATGGTTGTGCTGAAGGCTCGTGTGCTTCACACGGCCTACGCACTTAGGGACACACCTATGCCCTTCATTCGTGTGGATTTATTTTTCTACTTCAAACCTACAGAGGTTTTCACACAGCCTGGCACATGCCCGTGTGCTCAGCCCGTGGACCTTACACGGCCAGGACACGCCCATGTCGAAGCCCGTGTACAATAACTTGGGTATTCTGTTTCTGGCGTCAACAATCCTTAAGGGTCACAAGGCCGTGGCACACGCCTGTGTGCTAGATCGTGTCCTCCACACGGTTGAGACACATAGTTGTGTCTCAGCCCGTGTTGTAAATAGCTGGGCATTTAATTTTGCCAAACTAAGGTGCAGTGGACACACAACCTAACCACATGCCCGTAGGGCAGACAGTGTGTCACACACGGCCTAGACACATGCCCGTGTGTCTACCCATATGGACAATATAGGGCTATCTACCAAGCCTTTTTGCCACCCCGAGACAACATCCAACATATACCAATTCATAGCATTTCACCATTACTCAACAAAAGGCTATAATTTCGCATACACACAACTTAATATAACCAATCCAACCAAGCAAACATACTACAACTCCTATACATAAGTTTCTCCAAACTACTTTGCACATTCATGAAAACATCAACATTTGCATTTACCACTCAATAGCAAATATTAGCCAATACTTTTGGCCTTATACAAAATGACGTAATTCAAAATCAAGCCAACACAATTGGCACCAAAACAATATGACACTTGAAAAAAAGAATAAAATCTTATACATGCCATATTCAAAAGATTAACCTAACTATACCAAGTGCTTTTATGACTAGTGTGAGCAATGCCTCCGACGTTCTTTGGTCCTCGAGCTATTTAGGCAGCACTATAAGACAAATGGAAAGGAGAGAGAGTAAGCATAAAGCTTAGTAAGTTAAATGAAAATAAAAACAACTATTTACCGTGCATTATTATAATCACAACATGACAAGAATTGCTCATAATTCATTAATATACAAAAACTCCACTTATCATATTCCTTCCTTAATATTCATACAACATGCAATGAGCTCATATCTCATATATATATATATATATATATATCATACAAGTACCTGTAACACTCACAACATGGTCATAACTTTTCTTGTTAACATAAACTATAGATATCCCGTGGACCTCCATAGAATACGAAGGGATACTCGATAGCCTCGAACATAGGGTAAATGCTGATGCCATATCCCAGACATGGTCTTCCACCGGCTCACATGTCAATTCGACTCCATGTCCTAGACATGGTATTACATTCACTCTCAATGTATCGAGGCCAATGCCATGTCCCAGACATGGTCTTACACTAGCTCTCCTCTACCCGTGTTGATGCCATGTCCCTGACATGGTCTTACACTGACACATATCCAAACCGATGCCATGCCCTAGACATGGAATTACAGTAGCTCTCATCTCATCGCTGATGCCATGTCCTAGACATGGTCTTACACTAGTGCACATATTGAACTGATGCCATGTCCCAAATATGGTTTTACAATGACTCTCTCATATCGAGGCCGATTCCATGTCCTAGACATGGTCTTACACTAGCTCTCATATAGCCCTAGCTCCACGGCACCATTATTAATCTATTCCCACGGTTCCATTGGGATTTCACTATAACAATCTCATTTTATCATTCCATAGGCATAATTAACACTTCATGCATTATCAACAAATCAATGTACGAGTATAAGAGAAAGTTGCAATATTTACACCCAAATTTAGCTCGAATTACAAAATGTAGGCGAATGGTCGATTTAGTCTATTTGCTTGGCTTTCCCCCAGTCTAGGTCCGGATTTCGTACTTCCTGATTGAAAATAACAAAATTTCACTAATTTAATCACTATATTAATCTAAAAAAATTCAAAATTCATAACTTGGCAAAATGACCATTTTGCCCCTAAACTTTAGCAAAATGACCATTTTACCCCTAGGCTTGGAAATTGATTTTTACCGAATTTCCTTCCTAACCAAACCTAACCGAATCATTTTTACTACTATGGTAGCCCACAATTCCCATCATTTCACACAATTACTATCTATTTTTCCACTTTCACAAAGTAGTCCATTTAGTAGTTTTTCATGTAATTTCTTTCACAAAAGTTGTTTATTTAACAACCTACATCCATTTCTTTCATAAAACTTCAGCCAACAACATAAACACTTTCATGGTGAATCTCTGAACTTTTAAAAATTTTGCAAAATAGTCCCCTCAATTGGTAGCTCATGCTACAAGGGTCCCAAAAGTACAAAAATTATCACGAAAAGTCACCAAAATCACTTACTTGAGAGAGAAATAAGTGGCTGAAAATTTTGAGCTTCCAAACCCCAACAATGGTAGAAAATTTCGATGGATAGGATGAAGAAATGAAGAAAATGGTAGCTAGGCTATTAGGCTATTATTTTATCCCAAATATCTTACCTAACATTGACCAAATTTTATTTTCTTCAATTTCTTTGTCTCATGTCTCCCCTTGGCTGGCCATGACTAAAGGAGTGGGTCTATTTACCCTTTAAATTCCCCCAATTTTAGTTCTCTAGCTATTTAACACAATTTACCCTGTTACTCGGGCTTAACGACCGAGGCAAGTATAGGGTGTTACATGGCAGGAAACCCGAGATGACTTAATTCATGGTATAACCACATATCTGACCTAGTGGCTTGTCCATACTGTTTGATTCTGGCAATTTGACTGCACTATTTTGAAAAGTTGCATACGCTCACTTATAGGCATGTGGCATTGGATGGGTACTTGTTACCCTATTTTGTGTGGTTGGTGGGACGGAGACGGTGTGTAACAGATGGGGCTAGGATTTTCTTCTGTGTCGATATTTGCATCTGTAATTGTATATGCATCTGTATCTGTATATAAAATTATATTCATATCTGAAACTAAGATTCTCTTGTATCTGAACTGTATCTATTTCTGTAACTGTTACTGTATTTGATTTTCTTCTATTTGTTTGGGTTAAGTTACACATTGAGCTTGTAAGCTCACCCAAATTATAGGATAAAACCTTCTTTACTTGAAGATAACTATGCACTTCTTCTAAACATTAAACTTAGGATTTTTAATAACCTCAGCTAAACTTTAGACTTCTGAACTATAGGTAAATAAAATGAGTTCACGCAGTTCACATAGTCATGGTACGCGAAGGTTTGGTGGTCATCAATAGGTGGTTCAAATTGAGTCCTTCTTTATGGGAAACCTGCCCAATTTGGAAACGAGTGAGACTATAGTGATGCTTTTCTTGGTTCTGGAGAAACATAATTATTCTAGAAACAAGTTGCTCCAAACAATGGTTGTTTTAAACATAAGTATTCTTGAAATGCAATTATTCTAAATAATATTTGTTCCAAACTTTAGTTGTTCTCAATAGAAGTTGTTCTCAAATAACAACATTGGACGATAATTGTTCTAAATAAAGCCCTATTTTTAGCATAGCAATTCTAGACATAGTTTGTAACTCCCCAAACTTGGCCCAGACGTTATGACTAAATCTGATGATGTTACATTGAAGTGTTTTTCGTAAAGTGTGATGTTGATAAAAACCCTCATTTCTATTTACTCACTTTGGTTTACTCACTAAAGAATCTAAAAACGTACCATTCATTTGTAAAGCATGAATTATCGAAAAGTTAATTACTTTTTTTAAAAATATTATTTATTGCAGAAGCTTCTTAACTGTTTGCGTATTTGAGGTAATTTTGAAAAACATTTATCTCTTGAAAACTTACGAATTTTTCCTAGTGCTAGCAGTTATAAATCAAATCTACAATAAAATCCCAAATTAAAAATACAAAAAGGCCATTATTACAATAGAATACCCCAAAAATTTAGTTGAAATCATAAAATACTAAATCGGATTAACTGGGTCGTGTGGCCACCACTGAGTCTTTCGTTGCACCAATCTGCCTATGTCTGGGGATCACCTGTACAATTAAAATAGATGGGTGAGTTTACAAAAACCCAGTGTGTAATCTCATAATAGCAAATAGACAGGAACAACACAGTCTGGGCATAAGCCATATTCAGTATCAGTGACAATCTCAGTTTGTGTAACACCCCTTACTCGAGACCATCGCTGGAGTCGAGCACAAGGGGTTACCAGACTTATCTTATTAATTCGGGGCATAAAAATTTACTTTTAAAATTAATTCGCTCACATTCATCCAATATATCCCTAAAAAGGGCCCTCGAGTCCCTAAAACATGCAATTGAAACGGTTTGGGACCAAACCGGGAACATTAAAATTTTTTTTGATTACTTACACAAATCAAAACAATTTATTTCACTATTTATAATAAAACTGTTCACTTGCGTAACAGTCACTAAATTAATTATAACTCGAGTTACGAAAGTCAAAATTTAAATCCATAAATTTTTCCTGAAACTAAGCTCATATATCTTCTTACCATAATTTTTCCAAAATTTTTGTTTTGGCCAATTAGTACAGTTTATTCATTAAAAGTTCCCCTATTTTGTAGTCTAATAGACCTGACCTCTCTTCTCTAAAAATTGATTATCTCATTTTACAGAATTTGGATAATATTTCTATTTATTTCTAATGAAAATAGACTCAGTAAGAAATCTATACATATAAATTGTACATCATAATTCTTTTTGTACAATTTTTAGTTAAATTCTAAAATTGGAATAGGGGATCACAAAGTCACTCTGAACCAGTCTCCTAAGAGTATAAATATCTCAAAATATAGACTTCCTTTGCTTACTCTGTTTCTTTTTTATGAAAACAGACTCAATAAGCTTTAATTATATCTCCCATTCACCATTCAATTTCATTTCTACTATTTTTAGTAATTTTTCAAAATCACATCACTGCTGCTCTCCCAAAACTGTTTCATAACCAACTTTTACTCTTTTCATAATTTCTTTGCATTAAACCTCATTTAGGCATACATAACATCAACACATGTTCTTATTTAGCCATATCAGAAGGACATACACACAAAATGGCCAAGTCCCTATACATGCCATAACTAAAAACATTTCAATGAAGAGACCCAATTTGTAAGTTGATAGTCGAAAGTGTGAAGCGATCTCCGACGACCTCCAACCCAAGCTTGTTTGATAAAACTCTGGAATAGAGGAAAGGAAAGAGGTAAGCTTATAAAGCTTAGTAAGTTCACATGTAAAATTGTAGGCATTAGTAATATATTTAGCTTATTATTAAGGTTTCATAATTTGCATAAATAATGTTAAGTTCTTACATTCCCATCTTACTCATTAGTAACCTTACCAAAGGCTCGGAATAATAAAAAAAATACCTTACTTAATAGCTTGCTTATGTACCTACAACATCGCATTTAACACATTAATACCCTCTCATAATATATAGGCATATTGCTAATCATGTAACAAAGCGTCAGAAGTATAATTGAAAACTTATCACTTACTTAATACTTGAATATACTCATTAAAATACTTTTAATATCATCAACTTATAACCTCAAAGCCTTATGTACATACCTATGCTCTTTCCTCGTGATCTTACCTTGTCATCTCTTTGACTTACTCTTTGGATTACTCAAGTACCTTTCCTTTTGAAATTTACCATTGCCATGTCTTGACATGGTCTTACGTGTTATCATTGCCTTATGTACTCACCAATGCCATGCCTTGGCATGGTCCTACATGGGATCATTGCCTTATATACTAACCAATGCCATGCCTTGGCATGGTCTTACATGGGATCCTTGCCTTATATACTCACCAATGTCATGCCTTGGGATGGCCTTACATGGAATCTTTTCCTTATAGTAACTTATCAAAGCAATGTCTTGACATGGTCTTACATGATCTCCTTGCCTTGCAAAATTCACCAATGCAATGCCTTGGCATGGTCTTACTTGGTATCCTTATCTTATGTTGCCATGGGTCAACCATGGTCTCTTTCGGTCAATTCTTCCTTAATTGCCATGTTATAAACATGGGCTTTGAAATATTAATGTCTTGGCAATTCATAGCTAAAACATACTTGCTCAAAATTCTCAAGGTCAGTCACATAACTCAATAATAATAATAGCAACAATTTCATAATAATAAAATGCTACTCAACTTACATACTTACATTCTTAATTTCATCATTTCCTCAATTTATCTTACTTTCCTCAAATTATGCTATTCGATACTTTCTTGATCTTATACAAAGCCACATTACCACTATGGTCTTATATGTAAACTTATTCGAATTCTCACTTTAATGTCGAATCATTATCGAACATTTCTCAATTATTATCATTATATTCAAAAATCAATACTAAAACATTTATAACTAATATATCAATTTAGCATTCAAACATGCTTAATTAAATTCTTATTAAACACATGAACTTACCTCGATACCAATACGGCCATTTTGACCAACTTTCCCGATTTTTTGTTCTTCTCTCGTTCTAGGTCCAAATCTCATTTTCAGGGATCTAAAACATCATATTTCACTTATTTAATCAATGTACTAATCATTTCAGACCTAAAACATATTTTTACAAAATTTACATTTTTGCCCCTAAACTTTTACATATTTACACTTTTGCCCTAAAGCTTGGAAATAAATTTTTATTCAATTTCTTTGCATTTTAGGCATAACTGAACCATTTCATAAATATGGCAGCCCATAATTCTCATTAAAACTCACACTTATGACCAAATTTATAACTTTTATGATTTAGTCCTTTTAGACGTTTTCATCGAAAATCACTAGGCAAAAACTGTTTCTCTAACCATAAACATGCATAATCTACCATAATTCATCAAAATGCACAGTTAGGGTCAATTTTTTAAATCAAAACCTAGCTCAAATAAATGATACAAATAGAGAAATCACGTTACCAGGATTTTAAAAACGTAATAATCATTAAAAACGGGGCTAGAACGGACTTACAATCGAGCTTGGAAGCTTAAAAAACGCTATCCATGGTTTCTACATGCTATATTCGGCCTTGAGGAAGAAGATGAGCAAATTTTTGCTTCATTTTCCCTTTTTACTTCTTTTAAATTATTAAATAACCAAAATGCACTTAAAGACTTTTCTTTCAAATGTCTTATTCATGCCCATTTTTGTCCAACAATTTAACCAATGGTCTAATTACTATTTAAGGACCTTCAATTTAAAACTTCATAACAATTGGAGAGTTCTAACATATGGAACTCAACTTTTGCACTATTCACAATTTAGTCCTTTTGACTAAATTGAGTGCCCAAACGTTGAAATTTTCGAACGAAATTTTCACGAAATCTTTTCCTGAAATTGTAAATCATAAAAATATAATAAAAATACTATTTTCCTTGTTGGATTTGTGGCCTCGAAACCATTGTTTTGACTAGGCACAAAATCGGGATGTTACATTTCTCCCCCCTTAGGGATTTTCGTCCTCGAAAATCTTACCAGATGACCGATTAAGGACTTATTTCACAAGGTACTTTCAATTTCTCATATAGTCTCGGCATCCTTAGCATCTTACTGCTCAAGCTAAGATTCTGAAGTATACTCTCTTATCGTAGACATATGAATCACATTACTGATCTTCCTGGATTTTGACTGAAATACCTACTAATAAGTACCTGACCTTATTCTTTCTATAATCTCATACTCTTAGATGAACCGTAACTCACTTTTCTCTACTTACCAAAATGAAAAATTTTCTGTTAATAAAATACCTTCAAAAACACCAGACACTCATCTGAGTTTCAATATTCTTGCCTTTCGATTCGATACACAATTTCTGATAATCTGTCTCTGATCTCAAAAATCAATTTTCACCTTTCTCTAATATTTTAACTCAAATTAACCCTGTGAGTTTCTCTTTCTAAATTGCTCTTAATATTTAAAACACAATACAAAACTTACCTTTCTAAGAATCTGAATCACTTCCTCAATTTAACTATTAGTATTAGAGTGACACACAATAACATTCAAAAATCTCGTACTGAAGGCTTACTGTAACTTTCTTTTGAAGTTATAATGCAAATCTTGAATTTCAACCATAACCAATGAAAATTTGGGCTCTGTATAAATTGGCAACCTCAGGATAAATAACTCAGATAACCCATCAATAGAAAAACTTGGTCATGCTGAAAAAAATATACATAAACTTCCTCGAGTAATCAACCATAGCTCACATAACATTTACCCTTTTAATGATAATACTAATTCTTTTGTACAATTCTTCAAATTACCATTGCATTTCCACACAGATATCAATAGTGGCTGTAATAACTTCTAAGATACTAAAAAAAATCAACTTTAACTCTTTGAAAGTTCAGACATCAGGTTCAAAATCTGGTACATAGCATATCTTACGCTTACTAGTGTAACTATGTCTAAGTATCCTCTATCTCTGTACTCTTCGAGTAGACAGATAATTATCATTGTGGCAGGCTTCATAACTGTTGCATAATCTCTTTACTCAATTCAGACTGAATCATAACAAATACTTCGGTCGTCAATTTCTTCAGCTGTTTATAACTTTACTAGCATGGATTTAAGCTAAATTAAACTTCATATAATGAGAACTCTAGCAATAGAAAACTTGGATGTAACACCCCTATCCCGTGACCGTCGCCGGAATAGGTAGGGGTGTTACCGAAATTTCAAAACAGATTAGAACAGAATATTCACATATTACAACAAGATTCGAACATAAAGTCCCTTTTCGAAAGTCCACTAGACCATAACTGGCCTTGAGATAGGGTTGGGACTAAACCAAACACATTCACAAACTTCAGAACACATATAAAATTCTCCAAATTTAGGAGGTCACACGTCCGTGTGACCAGGCCGTGTGCCCCATACGAGATTCAGGCACCTCCATGCACCCAAGCCGTGCAAAAATAGAGTAGGCATACTAACTTTTTGCCACGGCCACAAGACACGCCCGTGTGTTTTGGCCGTGTGAGTTTTTGTGATAATACTGGAAAATTAGGACGGTCAAAAGGCACGCCCGTGTGCCATAGCCGTGTGGCACTAAGCGGACTTAGTTTAAGTCATACTTTCCACCCACTAAGAGTCATTCCCTACAAGCCAATTCATGCCACAACAATACCACAATTTCAACTAAAATTTAATGCCTAATCATACCTCCACATGATCAAACCATTCATATACACATTCATATTCAAATCTCACACCAAGCATGTCTATATCACAAAAAAGTTCATAACTAAACACATAGTACATATTTCAATCATACCACATCCAAATTTTACCATTTCTTCACATTGACATGTTTCAGGATGACCAAAACAAACTAGATCATAAAACCATTATAAACTTACATAATTTGACATCACAAGCCATAAACCAAAACCAAGCACAAACATACCATTTGCTAGCCAATTCTCATGGCATTACAAATAAACATATCCCAAGCTTAATACATAGACATTCTAGCCTATACATGCCATACTTAAACTTTGTACATTCAAAAGGGACCAAAATCAAACTTGATAGTATGGTGACGATCCTTAACTATCCCCGAGCCCTCAGTAGCTACGATATCTATAAAACAGTTGAAAGAAAATATAGAATAAGCTACAATGAGCTTAGTAAGCCAAATACAAACATATGCAGTCCTTAAACACAATATGATAGCAATCTGATATAGATAACTCATGAACCAAATATACTCATTCATCACGTACTCATAGTTCACAATAACATACCTTTTATGCTTATAAATTCAGTACAGAACAAACATACCTGAGTCAGACATATAAAATATGCATTCATTCATTTCTCAGAATTTCTCCTTATATCATTCAGAAACGTTACAGAGATCATATAGGCCTTATACAATGCCGACATCCCCGACGTGTCTTACATGTTATTCAATACTGATGCCACTATCCCGGACAGGGTCTTACACGAAACATATACGATGCCAGTGTCCCAGACACAGTCTTACACGTAATTCTTTAATCAATGACTACGTCTCGGACGAGGTCTTACATGATATCATTTTACCATTGCTCATTCGAAAATGACTCGGAATAATACTTCAGGCTCTCATGGCCATCCAAATATAGTTTATAAATCAAGAATTTATAACAGACATTAATATAACGCATATTTGTATTTTGACTTACCTCGTACGGATTTAACAGGTTTGAGCCGACTATTCAACGATTTTGGACTTTCCTCGATCTAAGTCTGATTTCCTTGGTTCTTGATCTAAGTAAATCCAAATTCAGCCATTCAATATTCCATTTCATTCAATTAAATCCATGAACACATAACTAGGGCATGTTGCAATTTAGCCCTCACATTTGCACATTACAATAATTTAGTCCCTAATACATACAATCATCAAATTCAATGGATTTAACCATATATAAACATAGCTAAATGTCAATACTATTCAATTAAGCCATATAACACGTTTATTTCACAATTTGATCCTCTCGAAATCTCATTTTTCACAAATTAGCCCACATAACTCAAATTCATCAAAATTTCATGGCAAAACATGTTTATTCAATACTTATCCATCATATTGTAACCAAATTCATCACAAAGCTTTAAATACCATCAATGGCATTATTTATAAACTTCATCAAAAATAGAAATTGAGACATGGGCATCAAAGATTTCGAAGCAATGATTACAAAAACATAGAAATTATCAAAAATCGAGCTCAAAACATACCTTAATCAAGGATTAAGCTAGCCGAAACCTAGGAAGTTTATTTTCTTCTCTTTTTCTTTGATTTTTTGTTGAAGAAGCAATGAACACATATGCCATTTCATGTTTTTGTTTTTATTTTAATACATAATAATAATAGTTTACAAAATTGGACTTCTTTTTGAGTGCGTGGTAGAGGCAATTTTTGTATAGCCTTAACCTTGTCTGAGTCAACCTCAATTCCCCTTTCGCTGACCACGAAACCTAAAAACTTTCCTGACCTAGCCCTAAAAGTACATTTCGTTGGGTTAAGCTTCAATTGGAACTTTCTCAATCTCAAAAACAACTTCCTCAAAACTTGGGTGTGCTCATTTTCTGTCTAAGACTTTGCGATCATATCGTCAACATAAACTTCAATTTCTTTATGCATCATATCGTGAAACAAAGTCACCATGGCCCTCTGATACGACGCACCTGTATTTTTGAAACCAAACGGCATCACCTTATAATAAAATGTACCCCACAAAGTTATGAAGGTATTCTTATCCATATCATCAGGATGCATCTTTATTTGATTGTACCCCGAGAAACCATCCATGAAGGAAAACAATGAGTATCCTGCTGTGTTATCCACTAGAGTATCAATGTGAGGCAGAGGAAAATTATCTTTTGGGCTAGCCTCATTCAAATCTCTGTAATCTACACACATCCGCACTTTTCCATCCTTCTTAGAAACTAGAACAATGTTGGCTACCCACTCCAAGTATTTGACCACTCGCAGAAATCTAGCATCAAACTGTTTCTTAACTTCTTCCTTTATCTTTAGCACAATATCAGGCCTCATCCTCTGGAGTTTCTGCTGAATGGGCTTGTAGTCTTCCCTTATGGGGAGGCGATATACTACAATATTAGTACTTAACCCAGGCATAACTTGGTACGACCATACGAAGACATCTTTGAACTCTTGAAGTAGCTCAACAAGATCTTGCTTCGTTTCTTCAGTCATGCATGTTCCAATTTTCACCACCTTTCCTTCTTCCAAGATCACAATGTCCACTGACTCCTTGTGAGGTAAAATTTGTTTCTCCTCCTGTTCCACCATCCTTCACAAGTTCAGAGATAAGCCATGGTCTCTGTCATCTTCAAAGTCCTGGGATCTCTCTAAACACATGTCTTGCTTAAAAGGCGCTTCTGAGCCAATATCAGTGTCACTCACATCATTGATATCTGGGAACCCATTATAGGTTCAAAAGAGTATACAAAGAATGAATGAATTCAAGAATAATTATTTGTGTGGTATGATTATGAAATAAAAGAATGGTTTGAAAGAATGTCCAAAGAACGAAAGAATCCAAAATAAATAAATAATAATAATAGAATTCAAAGTAATCATGAAAAATGCACTCCAAATAATGGAAAAAACAAATGTACTTCATTGAAATAATGTATGCACTTTATTGAAATAATGATGTTTGAACATGAGCCTATTTCACAAAAGAAATCTTATTGCTTCTAGGCTTAAAACAACAAGTGTGTTTCAAACATTACTCTGAGTAAGCTCTAAATACTACAGGAATTTCTTCTGCAGTCCAATTGTCTAAAACACTCACAGGTTCATAAGGATGGATATCTGATAAGGTTCCTTCTTCGATTGTCCCTTCGGATATGGCATTGACGCATACATTTCTGAACATTTCCACAATATCCTCTCCCTTTGGCACTTTTTGCTCAGCATGAATAATCCCTCCCGACATGAATGTTTTGGATATGTGAGGAATCATCATGGGTTCCCACCTAATTTCTTAACCACTCAAACGAGCTCTTCTTCTCTCTTGCCTTTTTTTCTAATTCATTTCTTCTTTGTTTCATAACTGGCTTAAACCCTAAGCCAAAGCGATCTTACTTTTCTTTCAGCATCGGGGCCATAACTCTTCCCTGAAGATGTTTCCCAAGCCCTCTTCCTGGCAAAGCTCTTTTTTCTACTATCATCTGCAATCCCATTCTTTTGGTTTTAGAGATTTTTGGCACCGAAATTTTGTCCCCCTCAGTAATAAAAGTTGCATTCACGAACTCTAAAGATCAGAAAGAACACTTAGTTGCCTCATCATTTGTCTCTAAGTACGGTGCATCACTAGTCACAGTCGTAATAATGTCCTCTTCAGCATTTATTGTTACTAGCCGACCATCTGATACTAGCTTTAACTTTTGATGTAACGACGAAGGCATTGCCCCTGCCGAATGTATCCAAGGTCTCCCTAATAAGTAGTTGTAGGAAGGTTTGATATCCATGACCAAGAAATCCACCTCATAAATAGTTGGGCCAATCAACAAAGGTACTTCAATTCTCCCTATGACTCTTCTTTGTGTGCCATCAAATGCCCTCACTATATTCTGACACTCCTTCATGTATGAACTGTCTATAGGCAATCTATTCAATGTGGATAAGGGCAATTCATTTAACACCAATCCATTGTCTATCAAGACCCCTGGTAATGTGTACCCTTTGCATCTAGTAGTGATATGCAAAGCCTTAGTAGATCACATGCCTCCTGGTGGAATTTCATCATCATTGAAGTAGATGAAATTATCCGCACTTATATTGTTGACTAGCCGGTCCAGTTTATTAACCGAAATATCATTTGCCACATATGTCACATTCAAAACCTTTATTAGCACACTTTAGTGTACCTCCAAACTCAAAACCAAAACCAACACAGATATGCGGGCTGGCTGTTTGTGCAACTGTTCCACAACACTGTATTCACTATGCTTTAAAAACTTCAAAAACTCCTTAGCTTCTTCCTCCTTAACTGGTTCACTAATAGATGGCTCAGGCTCGACCACTTTTCCCTTCTTCTGCTCTACCACTAAAGCCTTTCCTTTTACCGGCTCCGCTCGAGCATTTATCAAATCATACCGTCTTCCACTGCGAGTATGAGATCCCATATCTTGATCTTCTTTTGAAGCGCTGGCTAAATTCCCTTTTCCTTAGATTGTCACATTACAGTCATAGTTCCAAGGGACCTTTTTATCATCCTTATATGGAAAAACTGTAGGTTTCTGAATGATTATCTTCAACGTCACCTGTATCTCTACTTCATTACTTTTGGGCCGCGAAGTTATAACCACTGGATAGTTGACTTTTGGGCCTTCTGATGCACATATGCTTCTTTCTTCTGTACCTTCTTCACAAAACTCAATTTCTTTGTTGTCCATCAAACCTTGCACCAAGGTTCTGAATTTTATGCAGTCCTGGATCTCATGCCCCATTTCATGGTGATACTCACAATAATTCATCATCTCTCCACTTCTTTGCTCTGAAATAATTAGTCCACATTTGACCATTTCACTCCAAACCTATCTTAAAAAGAGTCTTTACTTCTGCAATAGTTACTTTAATTCTTCTCTCCAAATTTCCACTTATTACATTTACCCCATTGTCTGTATGATTGGGTAATGGATTTTCTGCACTTGGCGCATCATCAAATTTCACAATGCCTATTTTAATAAGTCTTTCAACTACTTTTTAAAGGCAATGCAATTTTCTATTAAATGCCCCAGAATTTTCGCATGGTAATCACATTGAACGTTTGCGTCATACCATTTAGGATATAGGGGCTGGAATGGTTTTAGGTAGAAAGTGGCCACCACATGTGCATCGAATAAGCTCTGATATAACTCCCCATACGACATTGAGATTAGTGTAAATTGGAGCTTCTCAATATTTTGCCTTGTACCCGATTCCTGTCTTGATGAACCCTGACCAGCAGCCACTACCTTTGGTTGACTTACAGTAACTAATTTGGAGTAACCTTTGTTATAGGTGCTCGTGTTGTTCACCTCATTTTCTTTCTTCCTTGAGGCTGCTCTTTTGTTATTCTCTCATGCATCTATTCTTCCACTCCTTATTGCATTCTCAATCATTTCTCTAGTCATTACCACGTCTGAAAAGCTTTTCGTGGCACTTCCTATCATATGAGTAATAAATGGAGCCTTTAGAGTATTGATAAAGAGCATTGTGGTCTTTTTCTCCAGAAGTGGTGGCTGAACTTGAATGGCAACCTTCCTCCATCTCTGTGCATATTGTCTAAAACTTTCATTCAACTTTTTCTCCATATTCTGAAAAGTAATTCTATCAGAAGTCATGTCTGTCACATGACTGTACTATTTCATGAACACTTGAGCCAAATCCCTACATGAACCTATCCTGGCACGACTCAATTGATTATACCATTTGGCTGCTGCTCCCACCAAGCTATCTTGGAAATAGTGGATCAACAACTAGTCATTATTAATGTATCCAGTCATCCTTTTACAGAACATAGTAATATGAGCCTCGGGGTAACTTGTTCTATTATATTTCTCAGATTCAGGTATTTTAAACTTGTACAGAAGTACTAAGTCCGGGACCAAGCCTAAATCCTTAGCATTAATTCCATAACAGCTATCAGCACTTTCCATCACCTTAAACTTCTCCTCCAGCCATTTACATCTATCTTCTAGCTGCTTTGGCAATTCAGCTTTTGTCATTTCTCTTTCAACTACTTTATCTAAATCAGGGACAGTAGGATTGATTAGGTTATCTCCTGAACTTGAGCCAGTTTGGGGATTCACCGGCATGGAAGCACCAATTTAAAATTGTTGCGGCCTAATAATAACAAATGATCTACACGAATATGCCCCATGTTGTACCTGTACATTAGTCAGGGTAAATCCTGGAGGATAAAGGGGATCCTCATTTTCTTCAGTATTGACCACAGGACTCTTTCCTTTATCCAAACCTCCAGCCAACAACTACATTAACTGATTCATCATATTCCTCTGTGATTCCAACATTCGGTCCATCATATCTTGTTGAATCTTTGCCAACTACTACAGCATTTGATCTTGCATCTCTTTCTGGAGTTACTCAAGCTTTTCCATCCTCTGATCCATATTTCTTGACTTAGTGTGGGTACCGTAACGGTGTTTGGTTGATTGGTTTTTGGTGGTTTCCAGATTAACTCTCTCTGAAATAATTTTAATTTATTCGGGTCTTTTTATGAATTTTAATGCACATAATATAATGACAATGCAAATGCATGAAATGCATGAATGCAAAAAGGTGTCTATTCTAGTTCAGTTCCATATAGAAAACTTTATTAGAAAAAAAACTATTTACATAAAACAGATTACAAATACGACTTTGCCCTAATGCCCAGAGCTTTAATCTTCCTTAGCAAAGAAGCTAACTCCTGACCTCGATCTGATTCCAGCTCATATCTCACACCTAGCACATCAACCTGCACAGCCAAAGTCTGTAGGTGATTGGCCACCTCTTGAATTTGTGACACAGCCTCCCCTATAATATAATCTCTATTTCTGACCTGACTCTGAGAATGATGAAGCTCCTCTTTCCAACGTTCTTCATTTACTTCCAAGAACTCAATACGGATTTGACAATTCTGCAACAAATTTCTAACTCCTCAATATTCCCCTTCATCTCTTCAGTTTTACTTAAACTTGCTTTCAACTCCATCACAGGATTACGGCTTCGATACTGACGAAGAGACTTTTCCAACTCAACCATCCTAGCCTTTAACTCATCACTTCCCTATTGGCTTTCTAACATACTTCTTTCTAAGACTTCATTCCACGCTTACACTTCTTTGAATTTCCTCTCCTAATGCTTCGCTCTAATCCTTTCTTCCTGGACCTCTTGCCGCCACTGATCCGAGGTTTTCCCTAACCCAGCTATTCTCATTGACAGACGCAACCTTTTGTATTCTAACTTTAAACACTCTAGATCTTCCTCAGCCTTATTCTTCCACTTTCGTAACTTTTCAGCTTTTGACTTTTGAATGTCTACATCCAATCTCAAATACGTCTTCTCCTCTTCTAACTGCTCTATCTTCTTCTCCAGTTCTGAATTCTGTTTTTTGAAGTCTTGTTTTATAATTTCTGATTCCGACGGGACCACTTGCAAATACTCTTCCACTGATCGAGCACCTTCCAAATTCAGCCCAGAAATATTATCATTGATCCTTTTACTCATCCACCTACTATATTCAGGAGTTGACATCGCACCCGTCATTACTCTCTTCATCCGACGAGTTTGCTTTTAAGCATTAGAAATTTCTCGAGCCTTCTTCTTACAATTTCCCCTTTATACGAGAACTCAGATTGACCCATACGTCACTGGTACAAATTTCCTTGACTTATACTGCCTTAACACAAGTAAAGGGGCATATCCAACAGCTCCCCAAATTTCTAGTAAAAGGACCCAATCAAAGCTCCCACATTTATAAAGGATCTCATCAGGGACCATCCATAGAGCTCTCCACTCAATATCATCCTCTTGAAGACTCTGCAGCATCATCATCCACTTCTCTTCTGTTATATCGTCTCTCCTTGTCATAACTGATTCTTCTTTTAACGATGAATAATTCTCAGTGAAAATTCAGTAAGAAACCTTATCCACCTTTCAAAAGTGGCCATGAAACCATACCAGCAACAACTGTGCGCAACCAATAAATCTACCTTCACCGGCCCTACAACACACGCTTAAAGACCTGAATGTCTCGACCAAGATGGCAGGAATGGGTGTGACTTGTTTATCCAATCAATCAAATAAATCCGTAACAGCTTCATCTATATGCCTTAAAGCCTTAAGGAAAATAACTAGCCCATAGATACTTAAGGCAAAAACATCCAACCTCTTCTTTATATCCGGATGCGCCAGAACCAAGTCTCTCAAATTCACCCAAGGAATGCAGTTCTCGTCACCCTTATGCTGAATTCGAGCCGTAACCCATTGCTCACTCATTCTAGTAATGTTTATCAATTTCTTCACAAGCGTTAGGACATTTGCGGTTCTAGAATAAACTTTATCAACTTGGATCTTTGGACAACGAAGCAGAGTCGTATATTCCTCCACCGTTGGTACCAAGTCCACTTTACCGAAAGTGAAGCAACTGTAAGCAGGATTCCAGAATTGAGCCATAGCCCGAAACAAATGCTTGACGTTGACATCAAGCAAGCAGAGTATGTCACCGTAATTATTGTAGAACAACTGCTTAGCCTCATTCTCCCAATGGGCCCATATATCCCTCAACTCCTGAAGCTCATTCTGTGTCACACTAATACGAGTAAAGTCCCATAGCTCTGATGTATGTCCTTCAACTAGACTATCCCCTTTTTCAATTACAAATTCTCTGACCATGCACAGACAATCACATTGTCCACCACCTTATCAAGAAATTCGCTTTCCATAACAAGCTTTCTTAGTTACCAAATAGGAATCGACACCTTTTAATATGAGATGACATGCAATCAAGAACAAATCAAAACACATTAGGTCAGTATCACATAATAACACTTAAAGCAAACAGAAAATTATCACAACATCTATCTGGATAACCACTAAAATTCAGCATAGCTCTACCTAAGGTAAGCTCTTAAGGTTCACTACATGTGGTTTAGTTCTAAAGAGAAGGGTACCTAAACCAGTGGATTCCTCAATCCTCACCCATTATAGGATCATATGGATCAAGTTCGGTTTAGGGGAACACATTTCCCTATGGCCATGTAGAGATGAAAATCTCACAAAACACATAGGTATGGATGTATTCCAGAAGCAATCCACTAGCCTATGCGGAGGCATAGCTTTTCACTCCCACTTAAAGGTGCAACCACAACGGTCATGCAATGCAATGCGAAAGTATTCTACAAAATTCAACATTATAACAACCATACCACTCACAAATGCAACATGATTTTTTTAAATCAATTTTTCCAAAATTTCAATCAAGAGGATAAAAATTAATCAATTTACGGCCTGACTCTCAACCAGTCCCCAGTAGAGTCGCTAAGCTATCAAAACTATTTTTAATTTTGAAAAAAACGGGATCAATTTTAAAAATCTAGGAGTCGCCACCAACCTTTTTGTGTGGGTGTGGTTGGATCACCTTCTTTTAAATAATTTTGGTCTACGGAAAAAATAAGGTTCGGAAGTCAATTACGTATGAGGAAACCATCGTTCGCCCAAAATTGGTACCATTTTGATTAATACTGTCCTAATATTGAAAATTTGAAAAGATTTAAAATGTTTTTTTTTTTAAGAATTTTTGGTTAATTTGAGTTGGAATTTAAGATTTTTCTTATCCCGGAGAAATAAAATGACACATCCAGCATGCTAGGACATGTCATTTTAAACCTCAAAATTAAGATCATCTCATAATTTCCTAATCATACAATTAAAAGGGTATTTAGCCTTTTTGGTCAAACGAAAAATCGAAACCCAGCATGTTAGGGCACAGTTTTTCGAATTTCCCAAACGCTAAATATTGCCTTGTTTTCAATGGCTTTTAAGTACAACTTTGAAACCAATTTAAAATGTATTTATTCAACTTGCTTATGACAAAAAACTATGAATCGATCTACGTGCACTAAAATTTGGATTGTTATTTGAAAACATGAAATGCCAATGTCAAATAATAGAACAACAAACAAGGACACCACATTATACAAATAAATAGTAGCAATGTAGAGGTACAAATATGCAAATGAAGATAGACACATTAATAACAGTACCACAACATATGCTATTTAATATTTTGATGGTATGGAACAATGTTAAACTAAAAGTTCAAAGGAAGAAGAGTTCGAAATCGACTATGTGAAAAGCAATTTATATGTATATAAACAAATAATGCATGTGATAATTTAAATGAATTTTACAATAAGTATTATAAAAAGAAGAAATTCAAGGTAGGTAATAAGTTAAAATAATATATATCAATTTACATAAAGAATGCATGAAATGAAAAAACAACACAAATAATTTATATATGAGAAAAATATATATGAAAGTATTTGAAATGAGAAAAAATATATGATAAACGCGGATTTTTTAAAGGAAATCATGTATAAATAGATTTAGAGTTGAATTTATATATATAAATAAATTTATAAGAAAATATATGTAAAACAATACGAAATTAGTGTTGTACAAAGAATATGATATTTTGAATAAATATATTTAAATAAATATTATATAAATTTGAAAACTCAGAAATATATGTACGATTATTTTAAAAAACAAGATATAACAAAATGTGCGCATAAAAACAATAAATTAAAACAATGTGAAGTTAGCAAAGTTGTTTAATCATTAAAATAATTTAAACAAGTGAATAATAAAATAGTTTAAAAGTATGAATCATAAGAAATTGATAAGACATAAACTGAAATTATAATAGGACTTAGTTGAAATAAAAATAAAATCTAATGAACAGATTTATAAATCGAAAATTAGCTAAAACAAAATCAAGGACTATAATGAAGCGAAGCCAAACAAACAAGAATTAGACTAGCAAATATTTCCAGACACTAAAACGCAACGTACAGATGAGGATCAAGTTGCAATGGCGCACAAATTCTCGATACAAATTAAGGAAATGAAAGAAAATAAGACGCTCAATCAAACGTTAGCACGAAATGGAAGGACTAAACGCGCAATTACTCCCTCACCGCTAAAACACTCAGATCCTGTGGCATTGGATCGAGTTGAATCGGGTAAATGCTCACACGGCACCGTTTTGGAGTCATTGTATTGGCTAAATGGTACCGTTTTCTGAAGCACCAGATAAAAGCAAAAAACTAACCCTAAAACAATGCTTTTATACAAACGGCAAAGAAAAGAAGGCATGCAGCCCTTCATATTCGGCCGACCTTGCGAATCCCTCGCATGAACGCCATTATACCACCATGAACGATGGATGGTGGTGCGTGGGGATCCTATTATGATTCACAACCCGCGGATCCTATTTCGGTCTTAGAAACCCCTCAAACCCCAATTTCGGCGAGGAAGAGAAAGATTCCAGTAACCTTTTGTAAAAGGTGAGATCCTGTATCACTTCTTTTACTTTCACATGCAATAGGATAGGAATAAAAAACAGAGAATGACGAAAGGAAGATTGAATGAGCCCAAAGAAATTCAAAAAATCACCTTCTTGGAAAAGCTTTCAATTCTTATTTGATGATTCTTTCAGTATTTGTGCGTGTGTATCCGTAAGTAAAAGAAAATTAATGTTTACATCAGGCCCTTTTTATAGCCAAAATAGAAAAAAAAATAAAACTCAGAATCACGTTTTCTTTGCTGCTATTTTGTTATTTAGGTACTGCTTTGCTGTTATTTTCCTCCTCGCAGGTTCTATCGAGGAGATGGCCATACGGAGGAAACCGGGCGTGGGTGCTGCAACACGAGTGGACCCCAAGCTTCCAGAAACATCGCCTATTCGGGCCACTTAGGCCATTCTGCCTTTGGGCTACTGAATTGGATTGGTAACTGTGCTGGATTTTGGGTTTGTCCAATCAGGTTTGCACTAGGACCGGTCTTATTTTGGGCTTAGACTGTAATTTGGGTTAGTTTTTTGGTCTGTATTAAGCTTTAATTTGGGCTTTGGATTTGGGTTAAAGTTGGGCCCTAATATTTGTAAGAATGGACACTATTATTATATTTTAAATTTGATTTAATTTATAGTATTAGGCTGGCCAATGTAAATTTTGGGTTATGGTTTTTGGGTTTATTTATTGGACTGTAAAATTTGGACTTTCTGTTGTTTTTATTTTGGTTTTTATTTTATTTTGAATTTGGGGTTTTTATGACTTGGGCAATGGAATTGGATTTATAAATTAATTTTAAAACATAGGCCTTCATTCATATTTGGGTTTTCGGCCTGGGCTAAAATGGCCTATTACAAGACAAATAGGTGTGTCACAAATATACAAAAATAAAATTAAGGATTTTTGGGGCGTTACATAGTTATTCTCTAAGGAGCAACTGTTCTGAGCAACAACTATCCTTAACAAGAGTTGTTGCTCTAAAAGAGATACGCTTGGTAACAAAATTCTTGAAAATATAATTATTTTATTTTAAAGAAAAGATAAAACATTAGTAACAAAAATTGAGTATCTACAACATCTATAGTTAACATATCTTTTTGTTTTCCCTTAATTTATATATTTCCTTCTTGTTTTTGCATTGTAAAAAAGTTGATTCCAAAAATTTCAATTCAAAACCAAGTTTTAAATAATTTAAATTTTTTATGGGTTATATAACGGCTCGTTTTCAATGGTATCAAAATAGTGGTTTCAAGACAATCATTCCAATGAATAAATTGGTATTTTATTATTTATTTAGTGTCTACGGTTGTATTGAAATTTCGTTGAGAAATTTTAATGTTTAAATGCTTAATTTAGTGAAAAGGATTAAATCGTAAAAGGTGAAAAAATTGGGTTCTAATAGTTAAGAGAGTCGAATAGCTTTATAAGTGAATCTTAATGGACTTGATTGGTAATTGTACCATATATAACATACACAAGTACCATCGTGTACGGGATTGACGAAACAGACCGACTATTTGATAACTTTACTTTTCTCCCGATCTAAGACGAAACGGACCGACTATTCGATAACTTTACTTTTCTCTCGATTTAAGTTTGAATCATTCCTTTCTTGACCTATACGCAATCAAATTTAGCTTAGTTAATCATCTATTCATTCAATTTAGTCAAAATCACACATTTGAGCACTTTTACACATTAGCCCATATATTTTCACATTTTTACAATTTAATCCTTATTTCACAAAATCACAAATTCACACAATTTCTTTTAAACCCATGATAGCCAAATTACTATAATACCCCTAGAAGCCCATATTTCTCAATTAATCACACTTTTAGCCTTACATTTTACACATTTCACAAATTAATCCCTAATATGCATTTTTACTCAAAATCACTTTACAAAACTTGTAAATCTAACAACAAAGTTTCATGTGTCATCATCAAACATCAAAACACATCAACATTCAACAATGGAAACTTTCAAAATCTTTAACAGTTTTGCAAAATAGTCCCTCAGCTAGCTAGACCTAGCTGCAACGATCTCAATAACATAAAAATCATCAAAAACCGAGTCAAAATAGACTTGCATGCTGGAACAACAATGGCCGAACCTTCCAATCTTTCCCAAGCCCTTATTTCTTTCTTAGTTTCGGTGAAGATGATGATAATTAGGAAGGAAATTTGTTTGTTTTATTATAATTATAACTCAATTCATGTTTTACCATTTTACCCTTAATGAAAACATTATAAAAACACTTAATATATGTCCATTAATGTCTATTAACCTTGTCAATAGTCTAATTACATCATAAGGACCTTAACATTAATATTTCATAGCTATTAAGCACTTTACACTACTAGAACATCAATTTTACATTTTATGCGATTTAATCCTTTTTATCGAATTAAGTATTCAAACGATAAAATTAATTCACGAAACTTTCACACATACATACTAACATGTTGTAAACAATTAAAATAATATTAAAATAATTTTCCAACCTTGGATTTGTGGTTCTGAAACCACTGTTCTAATTTAACGAAAAATGGGTTATTACAACTCTTCCCTCTCAAGGATTTTCGTCCCTAAAAATCTTACCTGTGAATAGGCTAGGTATTGCTTTCTCATAGCGTCCTCGGGTTCCCACGTGGCTTCTTCAACCCTGTGTTGATGCCACAAGACTTTCACTAACGCTATTCTTTTATTTCTTAGTTCTTTGATTTCACGAGCTAGAATTCTGATCAGTTCTTCACTATACGACAAATTTGGCTGAATCTCAACTTCAGTTGGAGTAATGACATGCGAAGTGTCTGGTCGGTATCATCGTAACATCGATACATGAAACACATTGTGTATCTTTTCTAACTTAGACGATAAAGCTAACCGATATGCCACTAGCCCAATTCGCTCGATAATCTCGTATTGACCGATGAATCGCGGACTCAACTTTCCTTTTTGACCGAACTAGAGTATTTTTTTTCATGGCGACACTTTCAAGAACACTTTATTCCCGATCTGAAATTCAATATCTTTCCATTGTAAATCAGCGTACGACTTTGCCGATCTGAAGCTGCTTTCAGACTATCACGAATTACTTTCACTTCCTCTTTTGTTTCTCTGATCAAATCGACCCCGTGAATCTTTTTCTCATTTAACTCAATCCAATACAATGGTGTTTGACATTTACAACCATATAAAGCTTCATACGGTGCCATTTTAATACTCGATTGAAAGCTATTTTTTTAAGCAAACTCAATCAAAGGTAAGTATTTCTCCCAACTACCTTCGAACTCTAAAATGCAACAACGCAATATGTCCTCGAGTATCTGAATATCTCTCTTAGATTGAGCGTCAGTCTGGGGATGAAATGCGGTGCTAAAATGCAACTTTGTACCCAAAGCTTCTTGCAATTTCTTCCAAAATTGCAAAGTGAACCTTGGATCTCTATACAAAACAATAGAAATAGGCACCCCGTGCAATCAGACAATTTCGGAAATATATAACTTAGCAAGTCTATCAAGTGAAAAGTCTATATGTACTAGTATGAAATTCGCAGATTTCATCACTCTATCAACTATAACCCAGATCGCATCTTTCTTTTTCGAAGATAAGGGCAAACCCCATACGAAATCCATAGTCACTCTATCATATTTCTACTTGGGAATTATCACAGGCTGCAGTAATCCCGACGGTACTTGATGTTCAGCTTTGACTTGCTGACAAATCAAACATTTTGAAACAAACTCTGAGATATCTCATTTCATACCAGACCACTAATATAACTATTTTAGATCGTTATACATTTTAGTGCTTCCCGGATATACTGACAAACAACTACTGTGTGCTTCATTTAAAATCATATGAATGAGCTTAGGATTTCTTGGTAGACAAATTATATTTCTGAACATTAGACAATCATCAGATCTGATTTGAAACTTTAAATCAGAAGTTGACTCACATTGAATTCGTTTGGCTTGCAAATCACTATCAAATTTTTGAGCTTTACAAATCTGCTGAAGAAATAACTGTCTAGCTTTTATCTCAGCTACAATCAAACCATCATTAGTCAATGCTAACTGAGTGTTCATCGCACGCAAAGCAAATAATGATTTTCGATTCAAAGCATCAGCAACTACGTTCGCTTTCCCCAGATGATAGTCAATTACTAGTTCATAGTCTTTTAACAATTCTAACCATCTTTGCTGTCACAAATTCAGATCTTTCTGAGTCATTAAGTATTTCAAACTCTTGTGATCAGTATAAATGTGGCATTTCTTACCAAATAAATAATGACGCCAAATTTTCAATGCGAACACTATCGCAGCTAGCTCTAAATCATGTGTCGGATAATTCTTTTCATGCGGCTTTAACTATTTCAACGCATAAGCTATAACTTTGCCTTCTTGTATCAAAACACAACCCAGGCCACTCAATGATGCATCACTGAAAATTACGAATTCTTTACCCGATTTAGGCTGAACTAAAATCAGTGCCTCAGTCAATAATGCTTTCAACTGTTCGAAGCTCTGTTGACATTTCTTTGACCTTACAAATTTAACATCTTTCTGAAGCAATTTTGTCATCAAAGTTGCAATCATCGAAAATCCTTTCACAAAGCGTCGATAATAACCTGCTAATCCCACAAAACTACAGACTTCAGATGTATTTCTCAGAGGTTTCCAATCTATAATTGCCGAAATCTTGCTCGGGTCGACTCGGATACCCTCAGCTGAAACAATATGTCCTAGAAATCCAACCTTTTGAAGCCAAAACTCGCATTTACTTAACTTAGCAAACAATTGTTTGTCTCTCAAGGTTTGCAATACTATTCTCAAATGCTCGATATGTTCGGATTCATCTTGGGAATAAATAAGAATATCATCGATAAACACAACAACAAATCGATCTAAGTATGGTTTAAAAATATGGTTCATCAAATCCATAAAAATTGCAGGTGCGTTAGTTAATCCGAAAGGCATAACAAGGAATTCATAGTGTCCGTACCTTGTTCTAAATGTAGTTTTCGACACATCTAAATCTTTGACTCGTAACTGGTAATAGCTCGATCTCAAATCAATTTTCGAAAAAAACTGTTTCTCCTTTCAACTGATCAAATAAATCATCTATTCGGGGTAGAGTTCTTAATCGTCACTTTATTGAGCTGTCAATAATCTATACACATTCTCATCGTGTTGTCTTTCTTTTTTACAAATAATACCGGTGCACCCCAAGGTAAAAAACTCGATCTAGCAAATCCTCTATCGGTTAATCCTTACAACTGAGTTTTTAACTCTTTCAACTCTGTCGGAGCCATTCTATATGAAATCATCG
The DNA here is from genome assembly GCA_020496765.1 of Gossypium stocksii. NCBI lineage: Eukaryota > Viridiplantae > Streptophyta > Magnoliopsida > Malvales > Malvaceae > Gossypium > Gossypium stocksii. Next base: position 68,896,631 of record CM035622.1, read on the forward strand.
ATATCCGTGAAGTTCTCGGCACTAAAGTAATACCAAACTCAACCTCTTAGATCGGTGGCAAACCCGATAACTCTTCTGGAAACACATCTGGATACTCACACACAACTGGTACTGATTCAATCTTTGATTCAGACACTTTCGTATCAAGTACGTAAGCAAGATAAGCGTCACATCCCTTTCTCACAAATCTCTATGCTGACATCAACGAGATCACAGCTGGTAAACCACTCAGATCATCTGATTCAATTCAAAGAGTCTCATTATTCTAACATTTCAATTCAATTGTCTTTCGTCTACAATTTACTATCGCATCATGCAATGTCAACCAGTCCATACCTAGAATCACATCTAACTTGTCAAATGGTAACAACATCAAATCGGCCAAAAAACAATAACCTCTAGTCATTAACGGATAGTTCTTGTAAACTTTGTCAACCATGACATATTTGCCTAAGGGGTTCGATACTTTTATCACAAATTCAGTAGACTCTACAGGCAAAGTCTTACTGGACACTAAATTCTCACATATATATGAATGAGTTGATCCAGGGTCTATCAATGCAATCACATTAGTGTCATAAAAAGAGAAAGTACTAGTGATAACTTCTAGAGATGACGCCTCTTTATGAGCGCGAATAGCGTAAGCTCTGACAGGTGCTCTAACTTTAGATCTCATAGCGGAGTCCTTTGTCGCTCGTCGACTACCACTCACAATTCCAGCATTTCTAGGTGGTCTTCCTCTAGTCAACGTATTACTCGGTCTTGTATTCTGAGGTCTATCTTTCTTAGCCATCTTTGGACAATCTCTGATAAAATGATCTAATGAACCACATTTAAAACAGGCTCGATCATTCATTCTGCATTCACCAAGATGTCGTTTCCCACACTGTCTACATTCAGGTCTATTTAGTCTCACACTACCAACACTTGCTATAAACATAATTAGAGCCTTTGCACTCATAAATTGATTCCCTCATAACTTGCTATAGATTTTGATACCAATAAAATGTAACACCCCTAACCCGTATCCATCGCCAAAACAGGGTAAGAGGCATTACTAAACTTATTACACAAAAAAGCTTCCAATTCTCATACATTCATATATATAAGCATATTTCATGCGTTCACAATCATATTGTCCCTTAATAGGGCTTACGAGGCCTTAAACATGCTTTAGAAGTGGTTTGAGACTAAACCGATAACATATCAAAACTTTAGGAAATTTTTAAAATTTCACTTAAAACAGGGGTCACACACCCATGTGAATAGGTCGTGTGTCTCACACGGCCACCAGACACACCCGTGTCACAGGCCGTGTAGACATTCGAAATGGGAACACATAGTCGTGTCCCAACCTATGTCCTACCTCGTGTAACTCTCTGACTTATGTCATACGGCCGACCACACACCCGTGTGTCTAGACCATGTGCCTATTCGAAATGGCCACACACGTCCATGTACCAAGCCATGTGCTAGGCCATGTCAAACCTGTAGGGTATACTAACTTATGACACACGGCCAGTCACACACCCGTATATGAGGTCGTGTGGAGCATACTGACTTGCATTTAATTTCAACACCAAGAGACATGACCGTGTGTTACACATGGCTGAGACACACGCTCGTGTCTCTACCCGTGTGGACAAAAATAGGCCATTTATAAGGCCATTTCGCCACCCAAATTTGCATACCCTACATAAACACAAGTAATACCATTTCTATACACAAATAGGTAGCCAATTCAACCTTAAATCATCATATTTTATACCATTTCAATATCAATCCTTACCATGCTCAAATTCTCCATAATTCAGCTATTCAAACATATACCAATATCACATACCATACTCATCAATCCAATCTATTTCAATCATGCATTTCTTAACCAACAACCACACACATAACATGTCTCATAAATAAACTATTACCCATGTATTTACCAAGCCAAAATCAAGCATTTATACACCATATATCAAATAGTCATTTGAGCAACTTCAACCATTATCAACCATACAAAAATATGCTATTTCACAAGGCAATATATATATTAAACTTTATAACATTATCAAGCCATTTCAAATAGCCTCAAATATATCCACCAAACATAACAAAATGACTGTAGCCTATACATGCCATATACCATATATATATAATCTCAAAAGTACCAAATAGATGTCTGATAGTGCGATGAAGTCTCTGACGATCCCCTGATCCTAGCTAGCTCGATTTCACTATAAAATATGGAGAAATAAAACGAAGTAAGCTTTGCAGCTTAGTAAGCTCTTATGATAATAAACTTAACATAACAAATAAGTGCAATTTAAAAAAATAAGCATAATATGCTATAACATATATCAATTCACAAACCTTTCTCATGTTTAAATCATGATCACATATAAATTCATAAACTTACCTCCAATCGATTCTCGTATAATTTTCGTACATACCTTTATCACTTAAGTCGATCTTCCTTCCATCATCGTCTTATTTATGCCTGTTGAACCATTCGGAATCACTAAAGGATACACGAGAATCACACATTCATAGTACAATGCCATATCCCAGATATGGTCTTACATGTAATCTCATATCGATTCCATAGCCCAGCTATAGTCTTACACGAAATCTCATATCGATGCCATATCCCAGATATAGTCTTACACGAAATCTCATATCGATGTCATATCCCAGATATGGTCTTACACGTAATTTCAGTAACCCTAATGTCATGACTTCTGTATCCTATATTATTCTTAAGGTTCATACAAGACTTTCGGCTGTCGTGTCTGTCTTTGTTATCTCGTAACTCATATTCAACCATTTTCAATTCAATTCAATAATAATAAATCATTTATAACACAAATTAACATATTTATTAACATACGAACTTACCTCGTGTACGGGATTGACGAAACAGACCGACTATTCGATAACTTTACTTTTCCCCCGATCTAAGTTTGAATTCTTCCTTTCTTGATCTATACGTAATCAAATTTAGCTTATTCAATCATCTATTCATTCAATTTAGTCAAAATCACACATTTGAGCACTTTTACACATTAGCCCCTATATTTTTAGATTTTTACAATTTAGTCCTTATTTCATAGAATCACAAATTCACACAATTTCCTTTAAACCCATGATAGCTAAATTATTATAGTACCCCTAGCAGCCGATATTTCTTAATTATCACACTTTTAGCCACACATTTTACACATTTCACAAATTAATCACTAATTTGCATTTTTACTCAAAATCACTTTACAAAACTTGTAAATCTAACAACAACGTTTCATATTTCATCATCAAACATCAAAACACATCAACATTCAACAATGGAAACTTTCAAAATCTTTAATAGTTTTGTAAGGTAGTCCCTGGGCTAGCTATACCCAGCTGCAACGATCTCAAAAACATAAAAATCATCAAAAACCGAGTCAAAATAGACTTACATGCTGGAACAACAATGGCCGAACCTTCCAATCTTTCCCAAGCCCTTATTTCTTTCTTAGTTTCGGTGAAGATGATGATAATTAGGAAGGAAATTTGTTTGTTTTATTATAATTATAACTCAATTCATGTTTTACCATTTTACCCTTAATGAAAACATTATAAAAACACTTAATATATGTCCATTAATGTCTATTAACCTTGTCAATAGTCTAATTACATCATAAGGACCTTAACATTAATATTTCATAGCTATTAAGCACTTTAAACTACTAGAACATCAATTTTACATTTTATGTGATTTAATCCTTTTTACCGAATTAAGAATTCAAACGATAAAATTAATTCATGAAACTTTCACACATATATACTAACATGTTGTAAACAATTAAAATAATATTAAAATAATTTTCTAACCTCAGATTTTTGGTTCCGAAACCAGTGTTTTGATTTAACGAAAAATAGGTTGTTACAAGGTGTGAATTGCTTGGGGAATGGCTAGGTTATAGGCAAATTTTGGATTCACACGGCTTGGGATACAGATGTGCGACTTAGCCGTGTGAGACACAAGGCATGGTGGCACGACCATGTGTCATTTGAAGGTTTCTAAGGGCTCAAGTCAGTGAGTTACATGGCTTGGCACACGGGCGTGTAGGGCAACTTAGAGAGTTACACAGCTTGGCACACGGGAGTGTGACACGACCCTGTGATCCTACTCAGAGAGTTACATGATCTAGGACACGGACTTGTGTCTCAGCCGTGTGAGGCACATAGCCTGGCCACACAGCCGTGTGACCCCTGTTTTCAAATTTTTTGTGAACTTTTCTTAGACTTATCAAATATTTTCAATTTAGTCTCGAATCATTTCTAAGGTATTTCTAAGGCCTCGAGGGCTCAATTTAGGGACGGAATGTGCATATATGATTGATATATGATATGCTTATGTTAGTGAATGAAATATTTCTTAAATGTTCTGGATTGTTCGGTAATGCTCCGTAACCCTAATCGGACGACGGATACGGGTTAAGGATGTTGTATGTTTGATAATAAAAGTTGAAAAACATTTAACTAATTTATTTAATTGCAAGCATGAAAAAATATATAAGTTACATATCACTTTATAAAGAATACATTTAGTGAATAATTAATTTATTGTTTTATCTTAACAATATATTATCTTTTAAATAAATAATAATTTAAATTAGCTACTTTATTATAGGTTATTTGTTTTTCTAAAGAATTATTATCAAAAATATATTTTATTTTTCTACTTTTAAATTAAAATTTAACTTGTTTAGTTTTTTTATTTTTAAAATTTAAAATTTATATGTATTAAAAATATATTTATATTCAAGACTTTTCTTTTACAATTCAAATTCAATAGATATTGAAATATATAGTAAAAATTAAACTTAATTTTTAATCACTTAATTTTTTTTGAATTAGTTTATTAAAAACAACTTAGTTAAATTATACACAATAAAGTTTAATATTGATTTAATTATATAAATGAAACTTTTATTTTATTTTAATTTTATATTGTGATAAATAAGACTATTTTTATATTGTAAGTAAATGTAAATTAATTTTACATCTATCACAATGCTAGTGATTTGTACAATATATTAAAATAAAAATTTATCTTTACAATTCCATAAAATTCACATATCAATGTACTCGTGTAATTTTGTAATATATTTTAAATTATTTTATAATTTTAATAATTTTTATTATATAAGTTTTAAATTATTTATATATTCATACTATTTTGCATATGCTTATAAATTTTAAATTAAGCTCAAAAATCCAACCTGGTCAATCTGAATCTAAATAGGGTCTAATTTAATTTGAACCTAAAAAGTGAAGAATCCAAACTTATCCGATGGTAACTTAACATGAACTTGAAATGACTAAATAAGTAACCATATTTATCTAAATTTGAAATAATTCAAACACCTAATAATCCAATCCCAACTCTCAAAACCAAATGAAAAAAAAATGTTTTGCAACATGAATTAATCAATCCAAATTAACTCAATTAAAACAAATTTGACTTGTCCAATTATATCCAATTTCTTATTATATTTTAAATATTTATACAAGTTGTCAATATATATTTATAAACTTTCAAACATGAAGAAAAACAACATAATACAAATATATGATTGAAAATACATATTAATACCATAAAATGAAATTGCTAAAGTGTACTAAAACAAATTTATATAAAATTATATCATGTTGAATAGAAAAATAATATGAATACCAATTAAACACATATTAAACATATAGTTTTGATGCAACAAAATTTAAAAAAAAAAAGTCACAACAAATCTAGTTTTACCATTCCATAATTATCCCTCATTTGTTTTAATCCTTTCACTGCCTTGTCTAAAAGATAATAAAGTGTACTCCTAGTTTGAATTATAGCATTTGTTAGAGATAACTGTTACGTATTTTTACTGGAAATCTAATTCGAAAAATTATCAAGTAAGATCTAATCTAACTTAAGAACTTAATATTTTTTTTCATTGAAGAAAATAAGATTCAAGCATAAAAAATTTAAAAGATAAAAATAAAAACTCTTTAAATTAGACGAATAACATAACTCTCAATTCAAACAACAAACATAATGTTTGAATGTTAAAAAAAGGAACATGATAGAGGTGCTTTAGTTCAAGGGAAAAGACTAATATGTGGCAAAGTTCAAAAACACAAAACCATTGTTACACCCCTTACCCGTATCCACACCGAGACAGGATTCGAGGCATTATCGAACTTAAACGCACTTACACATACAATTTTGATTCGTAAAATTTGCGTCCAATTTAAAACTTTTCAAACATATTCATAATGTCCCTGTTACGGGCCTACGAAGCCCTAAACATACACAAAACCGAGAACTTTTAAAACTTTTACAACACTTCGAAAGATTTCATGTTTTGGAGAGTCATATTCCCGTGTAGACTGGCCGTGTGATCACACACACCCATGTGGTTCGGGACACGCCCGTGTCCTCAACTCGTGTAACTCTCTATTTATGACGTCATCAACCATTTAGGGGCACACGGCCAAGTCACACGCATGTGTGCTAGGCCATGTGGCAAATTTAATTTTCGCATTTAAGGTGCAGATTTCACACGGCATGGGCACACGCCTATATCCTAAGGCCATGTCCTTCACACAGTTGAGACACACGGCCGTGTCTCTGATCATGTGTTTATTACTGGACATTTTGTTTTGCAAAATTATGGTGCAGGGGACACACGGCCTATTCACACGCCCATGAGGCTGACCGTGTATCACACACGGCCTAGACACACGCCCATGTATCTACCTATGTGGACAACTTTAAGGCTATTTTCCAAGCCATTTGCCACCCTCAACCTCATTCACATACTTATACATCTCAATAGCATTTAACATGACATTAATTGTCAATCAACATCCATAAACATGGCTTGAACATGGCATTCACTCATCAACAAAGGCAATAACTTGTTCATGCACATATAAATAGGTTTACAACCCAATTGGCCAATGTAAGCCAATTTATGTGGCTATAAATCAAATCATATCCTTAATCATTACAAGCCAATACATTTGGCCATATCAATAACACATACATAAAATGACTAAGTCCCTATACATGCTATAGACTCAAAGGTTTACATTCATTTACCCAACATGATAGCTTGATAGTGTGATAGCATCTCCGGCGATCTCCAACCCAAGCTGGCGTACCATCCTATAAGATATGGGAAAGGAAAAGGAGTAAGCTACAAAGCTTAGTAAGTTTATATGCAAATAATAAACAATTTATTAACATACTTTTACCAATCCTCGTAATATGTTCTCAAGATAATACAATTATAATTGCACATAGTTCCACTACTTACTCATGTTCATCTCAAGCTGTCTACTTGAGTCATAGTCACTTAATTATTTATATCTTGAGCTATGGAACTCCAAATTTATATCTGAAAATTTTCCCTGAAACTATACTCATATATCTCCTTACCATAAAATTTTAAAAATTTTTGGTATAGCCAATAAGTACATTTTATTCACTAAAGTCACCCATGTTCCGCTGTCTGACAGTTCTGACCCATCTATGCTAAAAATTAATTATCTCCTCGCGCGAGATTCGAATGATATTTCTATTTTTTTTTTAAATAGACTCATTAAGGATTTTAAGCATATAAATTATAACCATTAATTATTTTTTTACAATTTTTAATGATTTTCCCAATTTAGAATAGGGGATTCTAAAATCATTTTGACTCTGTCTCACAAAAAGTCAAATATCTCATAATATGAAATTCTTTTGCTTGCACAGTTTCTTTTAAATGAAAATAGACTCAATAAGCTTTATTTTCATATCTTATTCAATCTCTAATTCGATTTCCACCATTTATGGTGATTTTTCAAAGTCACACAACTATTGTTGTCCAAAACTGTTTTATTACTAATTTTACTCTTTCATATTTTCTTTGTATTAAGTTTCATAGGAACATTTACTCCATAATAACCTTACCAAAGTTCAATCACATATCGAGCACATTGCTCATATTGAGTCTAGCTATAGAAAATGGAAGTGTACCTACAAAGGGGGAAAACACTAAGGGGGTGAGCTACACGAGCTCAGTGTGAGTTTAAAACGAGACTTAAAATAGAGTTACAGAACCCAATTCCAGAGCGTAATAGACTTACAGACACTCACAGAGTCAAAACGCATGCTTGGAACCAACGTCCCAGCTGAACATAACAACTCAAGCACACCAAGTCACACACATAGTCAGACAGAATACAGTCAGATAATCTTGCACCCAGAACACTCAAACAGATACGTATGAAATGCAGTCAAATAATAAAATCCACCCATCTAGCTAACACACCTCTCTGTCCCCCGATCACACCCCATAAAAGTTGATTAAGCTTATCCGACCAAAGCACAGCACATAGGACCTTGAAAAGCCCATCCAACCCTACACACCATGTATGTGGACTAAGCCACTCAAATATTAATATGTAGTAGGGCTGGCGTATATGTTGCACAGTGCACTGCAGTAATCCGCTATACAGACATGTAGTTTGAACTGCCAAATCAGATAATATTAATACGCAGCGAAGCTGACGCATAGGCTGCCCAGTGTAATGCGGTAATCCGTTGTACAGATATACAGTTTGAACTGCCAGATCAAATAATATTAAAACGCAGCAGAGCTGACATATAGGTGGTACAGTGTAATGCGGTAATTCACTGTACCAGTATAATGCAGTTAAACTGCCAATTCAGATCAGATTCAGTCTCCCTTCTCTTCACAACCAACCCTAAAATATTTCTATGCAAATGCATGTATGCTTTCAATTCACAGACACAATGAACAGATCAACAGCTAGTCAAACAGAAACAGATGCACACACTCACAGAGCTAAGCTAATTCAGAAATCAAACATCCCACATACAACAGTCACAACTTATGCATAAACAGAACACATAGTCACAAATATAGAGACTTAGTTACCCTCACTAAAACCTAGTCAAGGATTGGAATACACAAGCTCATTTCCAGCTCAAAAACATACAAAAATCAACATTTGGTGTCTTAGAACCACACGCCCCTGTGATCTGGCGGTGTGGAAATGCCCAGGCTGTGTGGGGGTCAAAACGCCCATGTGGAGGGAGGCACACAGTCGTGTGAATAGGTCATGCAACTCACTATCTAATTGTCCTAAAATAGAGTGCAAGGCAAACACGGTCATGCAAGGGTCTCTCTTGCTTGTGTAGGGTCTCTAAATCCCTAAATTAACCACACGACCGTGTGGCACCAAATTACCAAATCCCTAATTCCCAAACACACATGCCCGTGTAACCAAAAGACACGGCCCTGCGAAAATCGACAAAAATCCCCAAATCAGCCACACGGCCATATGACCAGGCTGTGTGGCACCAAATTTCGCCCTAAAACCCTAATTCCTAATATTACATGGCCATATGAACCGACACATGCCCATATGGCCACAAAAGCACCCACAACTAGCCTAAAAATCAAATATTTCGATCACTAAAATGATCTTCAATCATACCACTTCAAATAAACTAACCATAATGCACTACATTTCAGAAAATTACAAACGACATGAGCCTAACTTGCCCGATTATCAAATCCAGAAAAAGTTCACCAAATTTCATAGCAAATCAACAGTTTCACAAATAAAATAAAAGAATTTTAAATCTCACACCTGATTCGTAATTAGAAATGCCCAAACACTGACTCGATGATGGAGGAGCGAAATTCCTGAAATCAGCTAGCAAAACTATTTTTGAAGAGAAAAAGAAAAAAAGAAAAAGAAAAGAAACAGAGAGAAAAAGAAGAAGAGAACATCCAGGAGAAAGAAGAATAAAAAATAAATAAGTATAAATATAAATATAATAGAGTATAAATAAAAGGTTATATATTTTAACTTAAAACAAAACTACTATTTAACAGAACAGAATTATATAGAAAATATTTCCTTAAATACGCACATAGAGACTCAAACTAGGGACCCAGAGACAAACTAAGACACAACTAACCACTAGACCAGCAGGCCCATTCTGGTACTTAAATGTGCAACTAATCATAATAGCGTAATCTTTTCACTGACCCTAACCACAAAACTCAAAACATCTAACCCCAAAATTTGGGGTGTTACAATAATAGAACTCTGTACACAAGTGAAAGTAATAGTGTCTGGCTACCTATTTGGGTTAAATCTACATGAATAATGAATCATATTGTCTGGTCACTCGTTAAGGTTGAACCTACATGAATCAGATAATAGTGTCTGTTCACCCATTAAAGTTTAACGCACACGAATTGGATAATAATGCCTATTCACCTATTAGGGTTGAACCTACACAACAAATAGCCTAGCCAGGGCTTATTATATATGTATCTCAAGTCTGCAACACATGCTGGACCTTAGAACCTACGAGCAATAACTCATAATCTCGTATATGAGACTTTTACTAATTTTATTGGGATTTATCTTCACATTGTACCACAGTTTATTTATACCAACAATCATTATAACAAATCAAATATAACATATTAACTTTAGTAATTTAATTATACCATATGAACTTACCTGAAAAAACTGTAGCGGTTTAGCTAACAGGGATTAATCGACAATTTTCTCTTTTTCCATGCATGTCCTCCAGTTTTTGAAATTCTTGATCTAAAGCATAATTTAACTCAATTAACTATTTCAAATAAAATTTAATACCATATTACTATTATACCTTAGCTCAATTTCATCTATAAAATAATTCTCTAAGTTTTGATTTATTTTAATTTAGTCCCTAAAATCAAAATTACTATAACTTTCACATTTGAGCTTCGATTTTGAAATTGATCTCAATTTCATCCTTTGAACAGTCCATTAAAACACAAAATTTCATAATTATCATACATATTTTGAATTTATTTTATTTTGGTCCCTAAGTTCAAAACTAATAGCTTTTACTTTACAAACTAATCCATTATCATATCTAAGCTTCAAAACTAACCAAATAGTCACAAAAGCTTCAAGAAAACATCAATGAAAAATTTAACAAACTGTAACAGTTTCATGAAATAATCACTAAGTTATCTAAATCAAGCTCTCAGGATTTCAAAAATATAAAAATTACAATAAAGGGGCTTGAAAAACTCACCAAATTGAAGACTTGAAGCTCAAGCTCTAAAAATCATTTCTTCCTCTAGCTAAAATGGTGTTTTCGAATGGAGAAAAAAAATGAGAAAGTATTTTCTTTTTCTTTCCATGTTCTTATCATCTTTTCTTATTTTAATGTTTTAATTTTAAACATAATTTCTTAATTTCTTAAGCTTAATAAGCTTTCTATCGTCCACCAACTATCAAAGTGGTTTATTTGCCACTTTAGACCTTGTTTTTAATCTAATTAAACTTTACAACACAAAATTAATAGTGATGGACTTTTGTAGCTCTTACGATTTAGTCATATTTCCTTATTTAACTAACTATGTGTTAAAATTACCAGACTAAATCTTAATACGACACTTAATATCTTCGTAAATATCAACTAAATAATATTTATGGGCTCACACATTGGATTTGTGAACCCAAAATCACTGTTTCTGACACCACTGAAAACGGGTTGCTACATCACTCTTGTTTTTATTCTGAAGTATGTAACATTTTGTTTTAATGTGACTTATCTTCTTATAATAGCCACATTGTTTGTCGCGGTTCCTGGATTTTAATCTTGCCCTAGACCTACTTTGGTTTGACTTTCTAGATTATTGTCTACCCGTTGCAACTAGAATTGAAGCTTACCCGTCTGACTTTTTATTTGGGCCTAACTTGTTATCGAGTTTGTTGCTCAGTAGATTTCCCTTCATGTCCTTGAACGAGAGATTATCTCTCCTATTAATCAAGGTATCCTTGAAAGCTTTGTAGGAAAGGGCCAAAAAACACAGAAATAACATAGCTTGATCCTCATCACTAATATTTAGATCAAGATTCTTTAGGTCATTGAGAAAGGGTAATAAACTCACTTATGTGAGCCCTAATGAACTCACCTTCAACCATCATGAACGTGTAAAGACATTTTAACACTGACCTTTTCGCCAGAGATTTCGTCATGTATAAGGCTTTCAGTTTTCTCCATAATGCAGACGCTGTTTTCTCAAACAACACCTCCTGTAACACATTATTTGTAAGGCATAGTTGAATTGCATATAAAGCTTTTTCATCAAGCTCTACATTCTGACTGGTTCGCATCCATGGATTTCTTCCTTGTAATGGCCTTTTTAGACTGTTCTGGACCAATATTGTTGTCATATGAACTTGCCACAAACTAAAATTTGTCATTCCATCAAACTTCTCAGTGTTGAACCTTATCGCTTCCATCTCTAAATGGGTTGAATGCAGAAATCGAACCAAGCTTTGATACCAATTTGTTGGGGATAAACCCGTGTAAGCAACGAACAAGAATTATAACAAATAACTTGAAAAGATCAAACACACAATATTTTACGTGGAAAAACTCCTCTAAAGAAAATATAAAACCATGAGCAAAAGGAGATTTCACTAGTAAGAAAAAAGTACAAAATGGAAAGAGTCAAAACAAAGAAAATCCGAAACCCCGGAAGAAAACCGTTCAAATTGAAACATAGAATTCTCTATCAATTGTGTTATCTTCTATTCTTTAAACCTAAGGTAACTAAGGTTTGTTTATAGGATGAAATTCGTAGCTTTTATGTCTAGAAAATTCTTAGGTTAATCAGAGTTTAAGTGGGAAACCAAAATAGAGTTTAACTGAGAGAAGAAACCTTGAAAACTTGAAGAACACGTCGCCATATCATGACGTGGGTTCATGTTGTCGTAACGAGGAAGTGTCGCATCGTTGGGACAAAGACTTTCTTCTCGTTGTGACGTCAGCTACTCGTCGTGATCTTAAGTTTTATCTCGTTGAGATGCTACTTCTTGTTTTGTCTATAATGCGAGACATACTCCACATTTTTTATATACATATGTCAAATTTTTTTTTAAATATCAATTTATAAAAATAATTGATCTAAAGTGATATATTAATACATATCAATATCAATATGTATTATTACTAATAAAAAAAATCAATACATCCATAAGAAGGGTGATGATAATATCAATGGGTATAATGATTTTGATTTCAATAGGCTGATGGCAGCAGGGGTGAAGGTAAAAGTGGGAAGGACCATGCTTTTCTTTTTTTGGCTAGCCATATCGAATCTCAATGGTTATAAAAGAATTTTTTAATAAAACAAAAGCAATTTTTTATTATTAAAAATGAAGCTATTAGATGATATCTAGTTACAAAACTACTGCCAAGGCAGTCATTTTCATAGCGAGGTAGGTTCCTATCAAGTCACGACAACGTAGCCATCATTACCCATATTGAAATTCCTGCTACCCTTTCATTATTCTCATCTCTATTAAACCTAGTGCAACTCACATAATTAAATTTTGTAATTTAAAGCTTAAAGTCCAACAGTAATTGAAATCGAAACCTTTTCTAACAGTAATTAAAAATAACAAACATAAATGCTAAAAAATAAAAATTAAAAAAAAATCAGATTGAACTCGTGAAATATTTGGACTAAATTTTATATAAACAAACTCAGTTTAATCAATAACTCAAACGGATAATGATGAAATCAAACCAAACCCAAATAATCTTAAAAAACAGTAAATTTTGTTGTTTTGATCATGGTAAAGACTTTTTATTCCACGAATAAAATTTAAAAACTACAAATGGTTGTATATTAACGCTAAATTTTAGTGTGCTTTGAAAGGTAGTTAAAATTCTTTTGAAATATCTATTTTATACAAATTTAAGCTGTGTTATCTCACTTTCTACCTTCGCTATTGTGTAAAAAAAAAAACACTAAATTCTAGTGGTTTTATTTCTGTTATCTAAATTTGTAAATTGTAATAATCTAAAAATAATTTATTATTACACCTGAAAACATGTAACATATTTGTATCAAATAAATTTTTTTATTTATATGCACATATTACTTGAAACTCAAATCATTTATAGCAGTAATTTCTAGAAAAACAAAGTCACTTATATTTTTACCTACTTCTGTAAATTTTCTTTTACATGGTGCTAATTGTGCCCTAAAATTAGGCCTTGGTGTTAAAAAAATACCCAAACTCAGAACTTACACAAATAGCACCTGGAAGAAAGAGTCGACTGAAAGCCCTTTTGCCATGATATTTAAGCTTAATATAGTTTATTTATATAATCGACCTTAAAAATTGACCAATAAATTTAAGTTTTGAAACTCAATGCCTGCTATTGATATCCATATCCGCACACTTATACATTTTACTAATGTTTTGTTTACCATTCTTTTCAACCCAAATTATGCTATCTAAATAATAATAATAATAATAATAGTTAACAAGTAACTTTTCGAACCAACCTTACTTTTAAAATGAGACTTAAACTCAGACAAAAAACTAAAATTTTTAACTTCTAATTTAAAAAAAAAGCTTTTAATGAAATTAATTTTTTAATTCCCTTAAATTTTCTATGAAATAAACATTTTATCGTCACAAAAACATTTTTTTACTACAATGATAATAGTTTAAAAACACTTTTTAAAAGTATTTTTCCACCTAAACTAACCATGAATAAATCACACAGCACATATCAAATCTCAGTGACAAAATGAAAAGGGATTCCCTTTCTTTTTCCTATTGGAATGACGTTAGAATATCAAGTACAACAGGTGCAAAAAAATTACAACCTAACAATGAATAAGATAAGACAACAATAAAAGAATATACTCACCTTGCACATGTTCCCTCTGGAAATGGAATTCTTTCCTTTTCTTTTGGAGCTCATACCCACGCTCCCATAACTTACGTTACTCAGACTCTTCGTTTTTCTTATATGTCAGTGTGAAGATATAAGCCTTAAGAACCCTCCCAAAAAAATAAAGAGTAATACTTACTTCGGCCGTATACCCATATCTAACACATATGACAATCCGAGTAACAAGACCCACCCTTTTTGGTTGATACTTGGTAAAACTAGAAGCCCAAGGAAGGAATTTAACTTGATTTGATTTCCATTATAGGTTTGATAGATAGGATTTTGATACCAGATTCCATTTGTTCACATGAAAACAGCAGATTCTTTCACAGCTTGCTAGCTGTACCAGTAGTTTTCCCTCACTTTCACGCCGCAATGACGAAGTTGTGTCCCCCCACTTAGTAACTTCATTTCATCGGATAACTTTTTCTACAAAGAAACAAAACTTTTTTGGGTTTTGACTTCATCATGCTCGGGGAAAATGACACAAATGGCTGCAAATTAATTGCCTATTACTCTCCGGTAAAGTTCCACTACTGCAAAACACACATTTGCAAAAAAAAGAAAAGAGGGTATGTTATCCCTTTTGTTTTAAATTGGATGGGTATCTACATACGTATATCCAAAATACACGGAAATTTTTAAAAAAGTTCAACATTATCTATACGAGACACATAACTCACATTGGAGTACAAGTAGGTGAATGTTCAACTATTTGTAACCTAGGAGGGAAGCCTTACCGGCATTTGGAGTTTGGACCATCGGGAGAATCTCATGTCATAGAAACTTTCAGTCATCATCAGAATTTTTACAACATTATGAACTACCAAAACAGCGCACACCAGCTCATGATCTAAACATTGCTAATCTGTAAAACCGTAATGAATGCAACTAAAATGAACAATCAAACGAAACAATCCACATTCAATTCTATATACCATAAATGGCAAAACATCCAGGGGGAAACTCCATCGATCCCTTTCTTACTTAAGAACCTTAACAATAAATACCATGCTCAAAAGCAATTATGGATACTTACACAAATCCAAGAAGAAAATAAAAAATAATATGTAACTCTGAATCTGGTAACTAACCAACAAAAATAATTTGGTTATAAGTGTTTCAAATGTAAAAAATATATATACAAAAAACTAAAACAAGATCAAGAACATTATTAGACAAATTTCCCTACCACACAATCACTAAGAACATCCCCAACCCATATTTAAAATTTATGTTGCCCGAACTCGGATCGTCGAATTCATAAATCCAAGACGGGTTTTCACATTTTGCTAGAGAATTTACCTACAATACCAATTTCCGAATGAGTAAGAAAAATAAAAAATTGACAGGCAAAAAAATTAGTTTTGGAACTAAATTACCGTTTAACAAGGAAATCAAAAGGCAGCCAATGGATTTCAATCTCATACCAAGTTTGGCTATATTTATTCATCCACTATTCAATTAAAAAAATCAAAGCATAATGAATTTAGCATAAATTTTAGGGGAAAAATAGTGATTAAATATTTGCAACTTTTATTTGAAAAATAATCAGTAACCAGGTAGGGTCGACAACTGGGAAACGATAACGTAGCCCCTTCCGCTTCACTGCAGCCACCAAACATTACGCCATTAATTGTTAGTCTTAGCAAAACTTAAAAAAAAAAACACTCTAAAAGGTAATATATACAGAAGTAATGGAAAATAAAAATTTACTCATTATATCAAGATCTATAGTTAAAAAAAAAAAAAGAATTTCTGCAACCAAAAAACAGATTTTGTTAATAACTAACATAAAACTTCATGGAAAAAATTACTTTCAAAAAGTTCAAAAAAAATAAAATAAAAGAGAGTTAAGGCGCTGGATGCAGAGGTTTATCGATCGATTCATGTATTTGTGTTATTCTCACAACAAAATTCTCAGGAAGAGATCGATGAACCGCTGCCTCCAGTGTCTTTATCCCTTTTTTTTCAATAATAACGCTAAAAGTTTTCCATGCTATCATAAAAAAAAAAAAAAAGAATCGACAGAAAGAAAATACAAATCTAACAGATCTAAACTAATTAAGAGAAAATAAAAACTTCGCAATGTATTATACGAATAAAAGAACTGCAAAAAAGAAACAATTCCAAGGAAAAAAAACAAATCTAATTGTAGTCTCGCCATTGCCGTACGCTTTCTCTCTGGCGCTCTCTTTTCCTTTTTTTTAAAGAACTTTTTTAAATAAATTACAATTATTTTCAGTTAAAAAACAGGAGATTTTATGGATTCACGATTTTAGCCCTGTTGGTAAAGAGTTTAATCATTGGAGTGTGCTGGGGGCAAAGGAGGGTAAGGAAGGACCGCAAAGAAAGTAAAGAAATAACATATAGGATTATGACGTGGCTAAATATGATTTGTTTGTCCTTTAATAAATTAAAGTTTTGATCTTTTATCGCACTTTCCGTTCTTATTTTTCTTTCTCGTACCGAGTCAAAGTTGTACACGTGTTTGATTCCCTCATTTGTTCTAACATAAGCCGTATAGGAAAAAGGCTCAATTTTATCTTACGAGAAAAAGATAAGATTTTCTTCAATATATATATTATCAATAATATTTCGAAAGCAATTATTGACAATAAAACCATTTTCACAGTACTTTTATATAGAGTTAATTTATTCTATATTATATTGAGTTAGTATTTGATACATTATTAGTAGAGTTAAAAATATATCATGTGTCTTTTATACATGTATTTATTTATTTATTTTTGAAAAATTATTTGATACATTAGACAAGTTTTATAGACTTCACAAATCTATTATAGGGTGTAAAAACATTTTAAAAATTGATTATATAAATAAATATAACACTTGTCACACTCCTAATTTTTTTATAGAGTCTAAAAAATGTCATAACTCCAACCTTACTTTTAGAGTCTAAAATTTTTTTACTATTATATTATGATAGATATTCGACATGAGTAAAAATAAATTTTATGCAATATATAATAATAATAATAATAATAAAACATTAATTGAGAAAGGTAAAGTTGAGGATTTGAATAATTGATGTGTTATGTTAAATTCTTACTATTTGTATATTTATTTTTGGTTTAAATTATTTTTTATGAAAGGCAAAAACATTTTATAATAATATTTTGATTCTCTTAATAATTTTTTTTGTCGACTTGATTTTGGAGTTAACGTATAATATCAATTTCGTAAAACATTTTATATCCATAACATATATAAGTAATTATTTCTCTGAAAATAAAAACAACAATAAGAAGACATAAATACTTGTATAGGTTCAGGCAAATATAAATAAAACTTTGGGTTTCCAGGTTACAAGTGATATCTTTGAGTACCACTTTTTATTGTGGAATAGACTGGGTTGGTGGGATGCGAAAATGCTTTCTTTAATGTGTAGAGTTACTTTGGCTAAATCGATGGTGATGTGTATACTCAACTATGTCATGCAATCTGCTTTAGTTTTAAGTCAAATGTATGTGATGAGATAGAAAACTAGACATGAACTTTGTGTGGGGTCCGTTAAGGGTGCTAATAAGAATTCATTGGTTAGATGGGATCAAGCATGCCAATCAAAGGCAAATGGCGATCTCAAGCTCAGAAGATTAAGAGCACATAACAAACCTTTTTTTTTTTTTTAACTGAAACTGGGTTTTAGTATATTTACCAAACCGAAAGCCTTATGAGTCAAAGACCTTTGAAGCAAGAACAAGTTCGGACAAAGGTGCCCATAAAAACATTAACATAGATAATTGTTCATTTGTGAAAATATGCTACTATGGAATTGAAACGATAATAAGTTTATGTATGTACTTGGCCTATGTGAATTTACTATTAGGCTTCGTTTATTTCATTGAAAATTACTTCTGGAAAATAATTTTGAAAAATGATTTATTTTTCTAAAAAAGTTAATATTTTTTAGTGTTTGGATGAATCTGTGAAAATATTTTCTGTTGTTTGGTACATTTCTTAAAAATATTTTATGAAAGTTGTTTTCACTTAAACAAATATACATTTGAGATTTTCTTTTTTTTCATTGTTTAATTGAATTTATTTTTATCTATAATTTTATATTTTACATTGTTTTTGCATATATTAAAAATATTATGTTAAATTCAGATCCATTATAACGTCATTTTTTAATTACATGACTACTCAGTGCGTATTTTTTATTTAAAAATGCGACATCAACAAAATTGACAAAAAAATTAACGATGTCAACAATTGGACTTGATTTTCAAATTTGAAAAATAAAGGGACTAAATTCTTGAAAATAAAAGTACAAAGACTAAATTAAAAATCTATGAAGTGTACATAGATTTATGACATATTTTAACCTTTATACTACCAAACATTTATTATTAATATATTTATAATTGTAATAAATATTTATTATTAAAATATTAATATTGAATATTTTTAATAATATGTGAATAATATTATTTAAAATTATTACTTTTAAAATTTATTATTAGAATAAAATTGAAATATTAAATAATTTATTAAAATAATAAATTATATTTATTATATTAATAATTTTTTATATGACTAAATATAAATAATTAAATATGTATGTTTAATAATATTACAAATATAATATTTTAAATATTTTTAAAAATAAAAATAAAATTTATTATCAATATAAAAATATTAAGCTTGATTTAAATTAATTTTTATATAAAAATAAAATTATCTATAGATGAGCTCTTTTCCAGAAAATGACTTACACTTTTCAAAAGGGTAAGTCATTTTACAGAAAAAATGGCTTATTTACCTTGACTTATAAGTCATTTTCAGTTGACCAAACTATTTTCTGTGAAACAAACAAGGGAAAATGCAAAAAATATTTTCCGTAAAACTTTTTACATGTAAGCAAACGGACCTTTAATAGAATTATAGTAATTGACCATCTTGTTTACCTTAAAAAAGAAAAAAAAAAGAGATGAATCTTATAATATGTAAAGGAAATGTATGAAAATTTATGTATGTATCCATATATGAAAAAAGTTGGAAATTATGGTACAAAATATTAAATACTATATTATTCATTCATAAAAGTTTTAGATATGAATTTCATAACGTGATAAGTTAACGAATTATAACGTGGTAAGTTGAGCCTTATAAGTTGACTTGTGTTAATTAATTTGTTAATGAAATTAAAATGTGGTTTGAACGAATTGATAAAGACATGTTTAAAAAGGGCTCAACACTAACAAAGCATAGGATAAGTAGGTTTATCCATTAATACTTACTAAGGTTCTTAAGCTCACACGTTAGTTGTTTAAAATGTGTACGTAAAGGACCTTATTTGAGAAGCTTGAAGCTTTATTCAGGAGCATCACATCACCCATCAAGTTTTTGAGGTTGTTCTTTAATTATTAAAGGTTATTTGTATAGGTTATTGACATGTACATAGAGATTTAGACTATCATAAGTGTTTATAAGTGTTTGGATTTGTAAAATCAAGTGTTGTTTGTAAACTCCTTAAAAAGTTAAGACAAGTTTTTTAATTATAAATTGGTTTGAACATGTTTTTGATTTGGAATTATGTTTAACTATGATTTAAAATGTTTTTAAATGCTTTGGAACCATGATATATGATTTGATGGTATTTAAGGATGTTTTATAGTATTTTTGAAGTGTTTTCGGAGCATTTAGTGTGTAATGTCGAGACCATGAAGTTGCAACGTCGTTACTACGAAGCCTAACATCACGGCTTTACACTTCACCTCATCATGCCTCATTAAATCAGTGCGTCACGTTGCAACGCCAAATGTTCCCCGTTGCGATGTCGTGTGCCCCTGTAACTGTAACACCCCAAACCTGGCCCTGACGCTATGGCCAAATCTGGCGTGCTACATCATAATACCTTTCGGAATACCAGAATTGTGAGTCAAAACTTGTCGTCAGATAAAAACCCCTTTGTGATTTTGTAGAAAACTTTAGTTGAGTTGAGATCTTTACTGTTATCATATCAACTTGCCAAAATGTTTGCCATTGGTGTATCAAACTGGTTTAAATCGCGGAAGCTTTTAAAAACTTTGAAGTTTGAGTTGCGTGTCTAGAAAAAAACAGTTATTGTTTTGACAACTTATCTTTTCCTAACTAGCAGTTTTAAGTAATCTAAACAAAAGCCCATTTAAAAAGTAAATCCCATAAATGGCCTTATTACAAAAATAAAACCCAAAACTTAATTAAAGTATAAATAAATCCAACTGTAAATTATCTGCCGTCGTGTGGCCACCTCTTAGTCCCTCGCAGCACCAGATCGCCTAAGACTAGGGATTCCCTGTACAGTTAAAAGAGAGGGTGAGTTTACGAAAACTCAGTGTGTAATCCCTTATCAGTCTGTAACAGCCCGATTTTTAGTGGTGTCGGAAATAGTGGTTCGAGGCCACCAAATCCGACGAGTAAGTTTGTAAATATTGTTATTTAATATTTACGAGTCAAATATGATTTTTAATAGGGTTGTTGATTTGATAATAATTTGTAACGACTCAAAACTTACGGGCATCGAAAAAAGTGCATCTCGGGACTCTGTTCCGGTAAATTAGACTCGAAAATATTTTTAATAAATATTTACAAAGATAGTTGTGTGTTTAATTAGGTTTTAGTTAGGTGAATTTATCTTAATTAGAAGTAATTAGTAAAAATGATTAAATTGAATAAAGTGTGAAAATTTAATTGTAGATTAAAGGAAATAAAAAGGACTAAATTAGAAATATGCCAATCCTCATAAATGAGGCGGCATAATGAAAGAAAAATCTAAATATATTATATATTATATATTATTATATTATATTATTATATAACTTAAAAATAGTAATAAATAAAAATAAATAAAATAATAAATAAATCAAAATGGGACAATTGTGAGGTAATAATATTATACATATGTAATAAATAAAAGATGTACATTTGTAATAAGTTTATATAATTACTTATATTATAAGGAAATATTATTAAATTATAATATTATAATAAACATAAAATAAAAAGAAACAAAAAGATGGAAAGAAAACAGAATTGAAAACCGAAACAGAGAAGAAACAGGGGAGAAGGAAAGAAAGAAAAAGAAAAAGGGAAAGTTGGGGTATTGAGGTTCCAAGCTTAATTGGTAAGTTAATTTAAGTCTTATTCTTGTAATTTTTAAGTTTTTAGAAATCTAGAATAAAATGTTTTATAGTTTATGTTGAAATTTTGGAAGTTATTAGATTTCTAAACATTCATTATGTTGAATAAATGAAAGAATTAGGGGTTGTTTTGATAGAATTGGAGGTTAGATTGTTAAATTTGTGAAGTCTAGGGACTATTTTGGTGGATTGTTCTTTATGCTGGAAATTTGAGTTGAATTACTAAGTTTAGTGAGTAATTGAAATATTTTGTACCATGAGTTTTGTTAGTATTAGCTTTTAAGGAGTTTAATGCTATAAATTAAATTAGCATGGTGTTAAGTTATAAAATTTAAGAATTTAGGAATTGTTAATAAATTATATGTATATTTGATTAATTATGGAAATGGTAAATTCAAAGATTAAATTGTAAAATAAGTTATAAGTTTTGTGTAATAGGGATTAAATTGAAATAATTTTGAAATTAGGGTGTTATAAACTTGGTAATTAATATTTTGCACTAAAATAGTTTTGGACAGCAGCAATGGTTCAACTTTGAAAATTCACCAAAAAGTGTAGAAATTGAATTAGAGAATGAATAAAATATGAAATTAAATCTTAGTGAGTCTAGTTTTTTATAAAAGAAGCGGTATGAGAAATGAAATTATAAATTATGAGTTATAATAAGTTTTCTAAGATAAGGTCAGGATGATTTCGGAATCCCCTGTTCTGAATTTGGAAAATCATCAAAAATTGGAGAAAAATAATTAGGGACTTAAATTTATATTTTTAAAATCCTTAATGAGTATATTTTCAAGAGAAACAAATAGAAACATCATCTAAATCCCGTACTAGGAGATAATTAATTTTTAGTAAAGAAAGGTCGAAACTGTCAGACAGCAGAACATGGATGACTTTAAAAAAAATTAACTGTACTTATTGGCTAAACCAAAAATTATGAAAATTTTATGGTAAGAAGATATTTGAGTTTAGTTTCAGAGAAAATTAGCGGATCTTAATTTGGAATTCTGTAACTCAAGATATAAATAATTTAGTGACAATAACTCACGTAGACAGCTTTGAAAGAACATATAAGTAAATAGTAGAATTATATATATATATATATACATATTAAGGATGTGAAATTGTATTGTATTGATGAATTTTTAGTTGTTTAATTACGTAGTTAATATCATACCAGAGTCATCGATCAAGAAAGGAAAAGAAAAAGTGGACGAGGAGTGACTCGAGGAAATTACGGTTTGTATCACTATAATTCAAACTTTATCATTATTATGTGTTTAATTTACTAATTATGTGTGGTAAGTATTTTAAGGTAAGTGTTAGCAAAATGATAAATTTATGATTGGGTACTGAAATTAAGATTAATACTGAATTAAATTACAGAATACTAAATATTGTTTTGAGTACTGAATTGAACTGTGAAGTTACTAAATAATGTTATGTGTACTGCATTGAACTATGAAATTACTGATGTAATCAATAACTGCAATACTGTGAAACTGATCGAAATAAGAAATTATAATTGACACTGAATTGAGATGGAAATTGTACTGAAAAGTGAATTAAATACCCTATTAACTAGTCGGGCTAGTCGGATATAGTTGGCATGCCATAGGATATGGAAGAGTACGGGTTTTGCCGGCTTACTGATCAGGCACATATGTGCCGAATACTATTACTGTTACCATTACTGTTACCGATTTGGCACTTTGTGTGTCGAATAGAGTTACTGTTACCGTTACTGATTCAGCACTTTGTGTGTTGAATACTGTTACTGTTACTGTTTCGGATTTGTTTCGATGAGGTACTCTGTGTATCGTACTGTTACTGTTACCATTACTGTTACTGTTCCGGCTTCGGCTGATGAGCACAATGTGCTATTCCGATGTGTTGGTTGGAATCGTTGTATCCGCCGAGTCCGAGTCAAGTTAATGTGGTTAAATGAATGAACTATTGATAAAACCAAAAGTGGGCAATAAGGCATATGAAAGAAGTAAGAGTTGAAATAAATAAATGTGATTAATATGTATGTATCACTAAATGATAAATGTGAAACATTTGAATTGTTTACTTAAATGACGATTATTATAAGGTAGATATATATGAATAATTTATTGCACTTAATTATAAATTGAATTATAGCGATACCACTGAGTATAATCATACTCAGCGTACGGTTGTTTCCGTGCGCAGGTTAGGTAAAGTCAAATCTTCCGATCCAGCATCCAAACCGATCTCGAACTTAATAAGTGATGAAGTATATTTTCTTTGTAGAATGACATATACCTAGGTCGGTTATATAAGTCACTTAGGGAAATGATTATAAATGATGTTATATTATGATTTTGAATGGTTAAATACAACTTATTTGCATATAAGATGATAAGCTTATGGAAATGACATAATTTGGTACAAACTTGAATTGGATTGAGTGTGACAGATTTGAATTGATTTAAATATCAAATATGAAATGTTTGAAATTTCTGTCTGTTTGATCTGACAAGTCCGGTAATACTCCATAACCTTGTTCCAGTGACGGTTTAGGGTTAGAGGGTGTTACACAGTCAATCAGTATATAGCATGCAAAAACTGTCTGGGCCTGAGCCCTATTCAGAAACAGTACAGCGTGGGCCTTAGCCCAATACAATATCAGTGTGGGCCTTAGCCCAATACAGTAATAGTACAGTGTAGAAATGCATTAGTGTAACCCACCCTAATCTAGCCAACACACCACTCCGTACCACCAACACACCATGTGGAGATAAAGTCAATCCACCCAGCCAACACATCAACATTGCAGCTGAGCTGCCAGTAACAGTATATGTGGCAAAGCCACCAGTATAGTATACTTCCCACATAATAGAATCTCAATCCCATGCAACATGTCGTGTCATAAATGATACATGTATGCAGCATGTCATGCTCATAAATAGTCACATCTATATCATAGATACAGTTAATCTACCTTTAGGGGTATAACAGTCATTTTTATCTATTAGGGCAGTCATTTTACCCTTTATGGGTATTTTGGTCATTTTACCTATTTTGAGATCTTTGTACACATACCGACCTCTTACAAGGTCTACAGTCACCTAGAGCGACTTCTGTAACCCAAACAGTCAAAACAGTATAAATGGGCTCGAGGCCCATTGTCTGCCCAAGTGGGCCCATACGCTTGTGTGGCCTGTTTAGCCCAGATTTAGTCATGACTATGCGAACTACATAGCCTAGTCCATTATTTGCCACATATCGTGGATTTCTTCCGTGTAGGGCCCATAAGCCTATTGGGCCCACACGTCTCATTTCGGCCCAACGTGGCCCATAATGGCCCAAGTCCACGAGAACACTCATGGTGTCCTATACCCATGTTTCGTGGGCTTGTATTACCATACGTGCATTCGCACACTCGTGTGGCATCAATGCCCAGCCTTTTGGCTTTCCGGCTTTTCAATATTTGTCGTTCCACAAATAAAACGGGGTGTTTACACAGCTGTTTTGTGAAACGTGCGAAGAATCCCACGTGTACCGAACCTATACTCAAATAAGGCATTCAGTTACTTAATTGACGATTCAAGCCAATAACCTTCTTAATCATTTAGCCCTACAATACACACTATCTTACCTTGATTGAAATGGGGTGACTTAGTCCTCTTAAGATCGCTAACCAAAGTTGATCACACGCCTTGCCGAAAACCTATATTACAAACAGATCTTGTTAGATAATATCACTTATAAATGTGGCTTAGATTCACACGCATTACCTTACAGAGACCGAGGAAAATATTCGGCCTATACCAAGAGATAAGGTAACGTATTTACCTTGTTTGGACGATGGGAGGAAATGTTTTGATCACTTTCAAAAAACCTGCACACCTTTACTCTTCTAAAAAAAACCTAGCCCCAACGAGCATCACAACGCGATGAAAAGGCAAGAAACACAAACAAGAACATAACAAAAGAAGCCGTCGGCTTTTCAGCAAAAGTTAAAAGAGACAGATTGAAGGAGAAAATGAGATATGACACCTACTGCTTGTCAGGAATCCCTGTAGAACCAAATTAATATGCCAACGGTGGCATATAAAACAATCGAGATTAAGAGAAAAAGTAAGCAGTGTATGTGACCACCCCAAGGATTAGCAGAAGAAGAAATTCAGTTTAAACTAAATAACAAATCGAAAACTATTAGAGAGGGGAAGGTATGATGGGTTCGGCTAAAAGGAATAATTAAGGGAGCAGAAGAAGTGAGCAGGACATTCGGCCAAGGCTGGAAATACAAAAGAGAAAGACGAGTAGAGGAACAATTCGGCAAAGACTAACTGGATAGGAAAAGAAGAGAAAACCTGAATGAGTAGAGTTAAAAAAAAGGAACAGAGAAATGATGTTACACAGAAAAGATGGATTTGGCAAACAGGGGAAATGGGAAAAAAATAATACCGAAGGCACACCAGAACCCGAGCAAAAGAAAAACCCCTAGTCCCTAGTAAGAAATCGGCACCCCAAAAGTAAAAAGGGTGATAAAAGCCGAAACTATATGCCAAATACCCCAAAAACCGAAAGTGTTCCCAATCCTTCCCCTTAGCCGAATTTCTCATACACAAGCTTCCCCATTCGGCTACACCACTCCTAATTTGAACTTCCTTCATTTACTCCATCTTACTCTCCTCCATATCCATACCAACCTCTATCTCATCCTTTGATTTTCTCCCATGACCAAATCAACAACCACCTCAGCAGAGATTCACTCAACCTCTGCTTCTTACCTGACAAGAGTAACCAAACAATTAACCCCCTTGTGCAATGCACGACTCGAACCCCCAACCTTTTTGGAAACACAACACGCCACTACCACTATACCACCATGCTCCTTTATGTCATAAATTAAATGCAATATTTTAAAAGACCACCCATTAAAGTCCAATTCCTTCAATAAAAAAAAAAGCAAAATTTTTGCAAATGACAAGGCTCGAACCCAAAGTTTCTCAGAGACTTCCATACAACCCTAAGCCACTCAAACAGTCTGTTATTCGAATCAAAACACATAAAATCGAAACATAGATTTTTGGGGCATTACAACTCTACCCTCTAAAAGAAATTTCAGCCTCGAAATTTACCTAGTCAAAATAGGTGAGGGTATTGTTGTCGCACCGTCTCCTTGGGTTCCCACATGGCCTCCTCAGAACTGTGATTACGCTACAGCACCTCGACTAGTGGAACAGACTTTCTCCTCAGTACCTTAACAACACAATCTAGTATCTGTATTGGTTCTTCCTCGAAAGTTAGATCTAGCTTAACCTCGATTTCCTTAATCGGTACTACATGCAAAGGATCAAAGCAGTAACATCTCGGTATGGAAACGTAGAAGAAGTCATGAATTCGATCTAAATCTAGGGACAGCTCAAGTTGATAGGCGATCGGACCCACACACTTTAGTATACGGTAAGGCCCAATGAACCTAGGGCTTAGCTTGCCCTTCTGACCAAACCTTAGAATCTTTTTTCATGGCGAGACTTTCAAAAATACATAATCCCTTATAGAGTACTCAATCTTCTTACGTTTCAACTTTGCATACGACTTCTGTCTGTCTGACGCTACCTTTAAATGGTCTCAAATTAACCTTACATTGTCTTCAGTATCAGAAACTAACTTAGGATTCAGAGCTCGTCGCTCACCCAACTCAGTCCAATACGTAGGAGTACGACACCTACGACCATATAATACTTCGTATGATGCTATCTGAATGTTGGATTGGTAGCTATTATTATAAGCGAACTCTGCTAGCAGTAAATAGTCTTCTCAGTTGCCTCAGAAATCAATTACACAGCTTCTTAAAATGTCCTCCAGTACCTAAATCACTCTATCTGACTGACCATCTGTCTGAGGGTGGAACGCAGTACTGAAGCCCAACTTTGTACCCAGTGCCTCGTGTAACTTCTTCCAGAACTGGGACGTGAAACGAAGATCTCTGTCTGATATGATAGAAACTGGTACCCTATGCAGTCTTACAATCTCGACCACATATAACTTAGCCAATTTTTACAATGAGTAATCAGTACGGACCGGTATAAAATAGGCAAATTTAGTCAACCGGTCTACTATAACCCATATAAAATCCTTCTTAGTAGGCGTTAAAGGCAGCCCACTAACTAAATCCATGGTTACCCTTTCCCACTTTTAGAGTGGAATCTTAACTAGTTGCAGTAAGCCTGAAGGCAGCTGATGCTCCGCTTTAACTTGTTGGCATGTCAAGCACTTGCTCACAAAATCAGTAACTTCGCACTTCAGTCCTAGCCACTAGTACAACTCAGGAAGATCTCGGTATAACTTGTTTCCACCAGGATGTATAGTATAAGGACTACTATGCGCCTCTTGCAGTATAGACAGTCTTAAATCAAAATCCTTCGGTACACAGACTCTCCCACGGAAACACAGTACTCTATCACTATTCAGCCAAAAATCTAAAGTCTCCCCATTCTCAACTTGTCGAAAATGAGAAACTAGTGTCTCATCTATCAACTGTTTACCCTTAATTTGTTTAGTCCACGTCAGTCTGACTTGCAGTTTAGCCAAAAAGTTGCCATCATCGAACAAGCTGAAATGAGCAAACAGTGCTCTTAAATTAGATACAGCCCTACGGCTCATTGTGTCAGCTACCACATTAGCTTTGCCGAGATGGTATTCAATTAAGTAGTCATAGTCCTTAAGCAGTTTGATCCATCTACGCTGCCTAAGATTCAACTCCTTCTAAGTGAGGAGGTACTAGAGGCTCTTGTGATCCGTGTAAATAGTACACTTTTCACCGTATAGGTAATGCCTCCAAATCTTCAGTGCGAATACCACCGCGGCTAACTCCAAGTCATGCATAAGGTAGTTCGCCTCATGGGTCTTTAGTTGGTGAGACGCATATGCCATTACCTTACCTTGTTACATCAACACACATCCTAAACCAACGTGTGATGCATCGCTATAGATGGTGAATTCCTTCTCAGATTCTGGCTATATCAAGACAGGGGCCTCAGTCAGAACTTTCTTTAGTTTCTCGAAACTTTCTTGCTGCTTCTCAATCCAATTAAATGGTACTCTCTTACGCAGTAACTTAGTCAGTGGTGTATCAATTAGTGAAAACCCCTCCACAAATCGTCTGTAATACCCAGCTAAACCCAGGAAACTTTGAACCTCAGATATGGTCTTAGGTGGTTTCCAATCCAAAACAGCTTCGATTTTTCAAAGATCGACTTTGATTCCCTTGGCAGACACCACGTGACCCACAAATGTCACCTCTCACAACTAGAATTCGCACTTACTGAACTTATCGAATAACTGCTCTTCTCTTAAAATCTAAAGAACGACTCGAAGATGCATATCATGTTTATCTTTGGTTTTCGAATACACGAGGATGTTGTCTATAAACACCACCACAAACCAGTCCAGATATGGTTGGAACACTTGGTTCATGAGGTCCATGAAGGCTGCTGGCGCATTCATTAGCCCAAACGACATTACTAGAAGCTTGTAGTGACCATAACGGGTCTTAAACACTGTCTTGTACACATCAGCCTCTTTAACTTTCAGTTGATGGTACCCAAAACGGAGATCTATTTTGGAGAATACCGCAACTTCTTGTAACTGATCAAATAGATCATCAATCCTTGGTAGAGGGTATTTGTTCTTGATGGTCAGTTCGTTTAATTGTTGGTAGTTGATGCATATGCACATGGATCCATCATTCTTCTTCACAAATAACACTGGTGCTCCCCATAGAGACATACTAGGTCGAATGAATCCTCGGTCTAGTAGTTCTTAAATTTGAGCCTTTAGTTCCACCAGCTTCTTCAGTGTCATCCTATAAGGGGCGATGGACATTGAAGCTATTCCTGGTAGGAGCTCAATTCCAAATTCGACCTCATGGTTCAGAGGCAACCCAGGGAGTTCATTTGGGAAAACATCAGAAAAATCCTTAACAATCCTGATATCTTCGACAGAAGGACCCTTAGAATCAGAAACACCAATATAGGCTAGAAACGCTTCACAACCTTTACGAACTAATTTCTCTGCCCTTAATGCAGAGATTACATTTGATAAATAATCCTTTCGCTCCCAAATCACAATCTCCTCCTCATCCTTAGTAGTCTTCAGTACCATACACTTAGCAGCACAATCCAAATTCGCACGGTGTTTTACCAACCAATCCATCCTCAAGATAAGGTCACATTCACTAAACGGTAGCTCCATCAAATCTGCTGGAAAGATAACTCCTTGAACCTCTAGGGGCACATTCCTGAACAACTTATCTACCCCTACTGACTGTCCCAGTGGACTTATCACGGTCATCTTATTAACAGTACTTTCAAATAGAATGCCCAAAATCCCAAACACAGTGCATGCAATGTATGAATGCATAGACCCAATATCAATCAGAGCAGTACAGGGTACATTATGAATTAGGAACGTACCTGTTATAACATCTAGAGCGTCTTCATTCTCTTAGCGACGTGCAACATATACCAAAGCTGGCTACCTTACCTCAATATTACCAGCACCTCTGTTTGGTGCTCCATGACCTCGTTACATACCATTTCCACCTCTGGTCTGACCATGGCCTCTCGGTGGCTACTGGACACCTCTCACTGGTTGTACATAACCCTGTCCTATAGCTTGCACTTAAACAAGTCTTTGAGGACAATTTTTAACTTGATGCTCCATAAACCCACATCTGAAACATGCCCCAATCTTCTTCCAGCACTCACCCATATGATGTCTCCCACAATCTGCACAAGGATGTGATCTCGTAACAGGAACCCTAGCTCAAACTGGCCCATCAAACCTAGCTTTTTTCTTAGGCCTACCAAAAGAACCTGAGGCATCTGGATCCCTCTTACTTCTGCCTCTATCATTTTCACAGTTCTCACACTCAGAGCGCTCCACGTCCTCGACTATTTTCACCTTTTCTACTAGGACAGCAAAATCTTGCTCTCTTTGCGGAGCTATCAGGACTCGTAACTCATCTCAGAGGCTATCCTCGAAACACACACAACGTTCATATTCAGTCGCCACCATCCCACGAGCATAGCAGCTAATTCGTAAGAATTTTACCTCATATTCTGCCACAGATTTATTCTCCTGGGTCAAGCTCAGAAATTTTCTTCTACAGGCATCCGCATAAGTTGCACCTACGTACTTTCCTTGAAACACTGTTTTAAACAATTCTCACGTTAACCGGTCAGTCTAAGTACCTTCTCTCACTGTAAGCCACCACTGATAGGCCTCGTCTTGCACTAATGACACTGCACCTTTTAGTTTTGCTCAAAAGCGCAGTCGAGATCGTCCATTATTCTTTCCATGGCTTCTAACCAGTATTCAGCCACATTAGGGACTACTTCAGATATGCCCCTAAAGATTTTCGCTCAATTTGACCAGAGTCGTTCTGAAATTGACCCTCAGCCCACAGCACCCGTATTGGTCCCTGCGATCTTTCCAGAATTCAGAGCATAGCTTGGGATAGTACATCATCCCCAGCCGCTCGATCGTATGATCTAGTCTCAGTTACCAGTGAAGCTGGTGCCGTTTTGCCTCAACGTTAGGTATGTAGCCCGATGGTGAAGACCCAACCCTAGCACTTCCACAACCTCTACCGCAGCCCCTTATACCCCCTCCACGAGTACCTCTAGTGCTCATATCGATTTGTGTATTATCTGTTTTAGAAATCTTATGTATCAGTTTTATAATTTCAGCAATTATTAACAGATGTTTTATGAAAAGCAGTAATTAGAGTTATTTTCGCAGATCGAGGTCTCACTACAGTTTTCAGCTTCCTACAGTTTCAATTTACTCTAACTAGAGTGTCATAGTACAGTCTCATATCTAAAGTAATTTCAGTATTGTGTTTCTGTCTAAAAAGTCATTAGTTATCAAGAAAACTTACGGATTTGGCGCCAGAGACTTAGTGTACCACACTTGTGAATCTTCCAAAACATTTCAAGAATAGTTTTCAAAAAATTCTAAACATTTTCAAAAACCCATTCCACAGCTGAGTTTTGTAACCTGGCTTTGATACCACTACATGTAACACCCTAAATTCGGCCCAGACGTTATAGCCAAATCTAGCGTGCTACATTATAGTACCTTTCGGAATACTAGAATTGTGAGTCAAAACTTGTCGTCAAATAAAAACCCCTTTGTGATTTTGTAGAAAACTTTAGTTGAGTTGAGATCTTTACTGTTATCATATCAACTTGCCAAAACATTTGCCATTGGTGTATCAAACTGGTTTAAATCGCTGAAGCTTTTAAAAACTTTGAAGTTTGAGTTGCGTGTCTAGAAAAAAATAATTATTGTTTTGAAAACTCCTCTTTTCCTAACTAGTTATTTTAAGTAATTTAAACAAAATCCCATTTAAAAAGCAAATCCCATAAATGGCCTTATGACAAAAATAAAACCCAAAACTTAATTAAAAGTATAAATAAATCCAACTGCAAATTATCTGCCATCATGTGGCTACCTCCGAGTCCCTTACAGCACCAGATCGCCTAAGGCTGGGGATTACCTATATAGTTAAAAGAGAGGGTGAGTTTACAAAAACTCAATGTGTAATCCTCTATCAGTCAATTAGTATATAGCATGTAGAAACAGTGTAGGCCTGAGCCCTATTCAGAAATAGTACAGTATGGGCCTTAGCCGAATACAGTAATAGTACAGTGTAGAAATGTATTAGTGGAACCCACCCCAATCCAGCCAACAAACCGCTCCGTACCACCAACACACCATGTGGGGATAAAATTGACCCATCCAGCCAACACACCAATATTGCAGCTGAGCTACCAGTAACAGTATATGTGGCAAAGCCACCAGTAACTGTATATGTGGCAAAGCCACCAGTACAGTGTACTTCCCTCATAACAGAATCCCAATCCCATGCAGTATGTCGTGTCATAAATCATATGTGTATGTAGCATGTCATGCTTAGAAACAGCCACATATATATCATAGATACAGTTAATCTACCTCTAGGGGTATAACGATCATTTTTATCTATTAGGGGTAAAATAGTCATTTTACCCTTTATGGGTCCGACCTCTTACAAGGCCTACAGTCACCTAAAGCGACTTCTGTAACCCAAACGGCCAAAACAGTATAAATGGGCCCGAGGCCCATTATCGGTCCAAGTGGGCCCACGCACTCGTGTGGCCCGTTTAGCCTAGATTTAGTCACAACTATGCGAATTACATAGCCCAGTCCAGCATTTGCCACATATCGTGGATTTCATCTATGTGGGGCCCACGAGATTTAGTCGCAATTATGCGAACTACATAGCCCAGTCCAGCATTTGCCACATATCGTGGATTTCATCTATGTGGGGCCCACGAGCCAATTAGACCTACACTGCCTATTTTGGCCCAACGTGGCTCATAACGGCCCAAGTTCACGAGAAAGTTCATGGTGGCCTACGCCCATGTTTCGTGGGCTCGTATTACCACACGTGCGTTCGTACGCTCGTGTGCTATCAACGTCCAGCCTTTTGGCTTTCCGGCTTTTTGGCATTTGCCGTTCTACAGAAAAAGTGGGGTGTTTACACACCTATTTTGCGGAAAGTGCGAAGAACCCCACGTGTACCGAACCTATACTCAAATAAGGCATTCAGTTACTTAACTGAGGATTCAAGCTAATAATATTCTTAATCATTTAGCCCTACAATGCACACTATCTTACCTTGATTGAAAGAGGGTGACTTAGTCCTCTTAAGATTGCTAACCAAATTTGATCACATGCCTTGCCAAAAATCTGTTCTATAAACAAATCTTGTTAGATAAGATCACTTACAGATGTGGCTTAGATCCACACATATTACCTTACAGAGACCTAGGAAAATATTCAGCTTATACCAAGAGATAAGATAACGCATTTACCTTGGTTGGACGATAGGGGGAAAGGTTTTGATCTCTTCCAAACATCTGCACACCTTTACTCTTCTAAAAAAAACCTAGCCCAAACGAGCATCACAACGCGATGAAAAGGCAAGAAACACAAACAAGAACGTAAAAAAAGAAGCTTTCGGCTTTTCAAAAAAAGGTAAAAGAGACAGATTGAAGGAGAAAAGGAGATATGACACCTACTGCTTATCAGGAATCCCTGCAGAATCGAATTAATATGCCAACGACGGCGTATAGAACAATTAGGATTTAGATAGAAAGTAAGCGGTGTATGTTACCACCCCAAGGATTAGTAGAAGAAGAAATTCAGTTTAAACTTAATAACAAATCGAAAACTATTAGAGAGGGGAAGGTATGATGAGTTTAGCCAAAAGGAATAATCAAGGGAGCAGAAGAAGTGAGCAGGACATTCGGCCAAGGCTGGAAATACATAAGAGAAAGAGGAGTAGAGGAACAATTTGGCAAAGACTAACTGGATAGGAAGAGAAGAGAAAACCCAAATGCGTAGAGTTGAAAAGAGGAACAGAGAAACAATGTTACACAAAAAAGGTGGATTCCACAAATAGGGGAAATGGGAAAAAAATAATACCGAAGGCACACCAAAACCCGAGTACAAGAAAAACCCCTAGTCCTTAGCAAGAAATCGGCACCCAAAAAGCAAAAAGGGTGACAAAAGCCAAAATTATATGCCAAATACCCCAAAATCGAAAGTGTTCCCAATCCTTCCCCCTAGCCGAATTCCTCATACACAAGCTTCCCCATTCGACTACACCACTCTCAATTTGAATTTCCTTCATTTACTCCACCTCACTCTCCTCCATATCCATACCAACCCCTATCTCATCCCTTGATTTTCTCCCATGACCAAATCAA
Source organism: Gossypium stocksii (assembly GCA_020496765.1). Lineage (NCBI taxonomy): Eukaryota > Viridiplantae > Streptophyta > Magnoliopsida > Malvales > Malvaceae > Gossypium > Gossypium stocksii. The sequence continues at coordinate 68,931,400 of CM035622.1, forward strand.
CAACCACTTCAGTAGAGTTTCACTCAACTTTTGCTTCTTGCCTGACAAGAGTAACAAAATAATTAACCCCCTTGAGCAATGCGTGACTCGAACCCCCAACCTCCTTGGAAACACAACATGCCATTACCACTATACCACCATGCTCCTTTGTGTCATAAATTAAATGCAATATTTTAAAAGACCACCCACTAAAGTCCAGTTCCTTCAATAAGAAAAAAACAAAATTTTTGCAAATGACAAGGCTCGAACCCAAAGTTTCTCAGAGACTCCCATACAACCCTAAGCCACTCAAACAATCTGTTATTCGAATCAAAACACATAAAATTGAAACATAGATTTTTGGGGCATTACAGTAGCAGCCTTGCACTTTTTCAAGTTGTTTTGACCTTTCGAGACCCGTTTGGATTCCAATCAACTTCGAATCAATTCTAAATGATTTTAAAATGTTTTTAAAATTTTCAATTCATCTAAAACATGTTTTAATTATTTTATAAAAGTGTTTTAAACTTATAATTCTTAAATAGATCCAAAATTTCTTACTTGTACATGTTTCGGTGGCACCTCCCATCTGTAGTGATTTCCTAGAACGAGTGAGGGGTATTACATATCTTCTAGTTCACATTATATAAATTCATATTCTTTTGATAACTACAAGATGCTTTCAATGAGTTAGTATTGGAATTTGAGACTATGAATTCCAAATACAATAAAATGATTTCAAAGTTAAAAGTTGAAAATGATTTTCTTTTGAAAAAAAAATTGATTTGGAAAGCCAAAATGAAAAATTAAAAAGAGATTTTGAGGCTTCCCTAGTATCAAAAGCTTATCAAAGCTACAATTATACTGATTATGAAGAGCATAAGAAATTCATACAAGGCATACTTCATTGAATGAGAAAAACATATGAGCAAATAAGATTCATTTCATTTGACCTGCATACTAATCATCACAATTCTATAAAGCATAAGGCATGGCAATGGCATACAATCATTAATAAAGCAAGGTGAGCAAATGATGGATACCAATGTGAGTGGGATATGTTGGAGGTGATTATGACATAGGTTAAAATTGTGCCTATAGTCCCTAAACTTTTCAAAAATTAGGAATTTAGTCCCTATACTTGTATTTTTAGGAGTTTAGTTCTTATACTTTTCAAATTTTAAAATTCAGGTCCAACTACTAACACTGTTAATTTTTTTTTTTGGTTAAATTTGTTGCCGTAACATTTTGAAATAAAAATAAAACTCACTTGGTAGCCATGTAATTAAAAAAAGATGTTGTAATTAACCTGAATTTAACAAAAAAAATTTAACAGTTATGCTTGAATTTTGAAATTTGAAATATAGAGGGATTAAATTCCTGGAAATACAAGTACATGGACTAATTTCCTAATTTTTGAAAAGTACAAGGACTATAGGTATGTTTTAACCTGTGACATATTAGTACAAATCATATTTTTAATTTATAGCACAAAATATGTCATGACAAAGGTATCTTAGGATATACCAAGTAATAGCAAGATGTTGATGAGGAGTCCTAAATCCTAAGTCTAGTTCTAAATGTTAATTCTAAGACTAATTCTAATCCTAAGCATATTCAAGTACCTTATACATAACTTAAGCTAATTGAGTAATTAGAGCTTAAGTGAAGATTTTAAGAACTTTATACTTTGTAAAATTAATAAATTGGTTGCCTAATGATGTTTTGTTTCTAAGCATGATTTGGGATTGATGAAAAATGGAAAAATGTGAACATTGTCATTTCCATGGTCATACATTACATACTTGTCTAATAAATCCTCACAACTATACTATACTCCCAATTGCAAAAGCAATCTTGAAACAATTATATAAGAGCTCCATATCCTATGGCATGTTAATTATGTGGAGAACTTTTTCCTATCATTTCAAAAGGGTTGTTTTAACACATTTCCATACATAACACTATAACCATCATGCTATCTTAATAATGTCATTTAAGCAACAACTTAGCCTTAAATTAACAAAATATTATATTCCAACTCAAGTGAACATATCAACAACTGTATACATCTCCAACTCATGCTAAACTTCAAACAAACATCTCGTATATCAAATAAATAAGTCAAGTATCAATTCAAACATATCATTCCTAAGCATTTAATTTAAGTAAACATATCAAGTATGTCAAAAATTAAAATGCAGAAACCGAAAACTCATCTATTCCTCCAAAACCGTAGCCTTTCCTTTAGCTTTAAAACTTCTGGCAACCTCTTTCACTTCAATTTCACCAAGAAAACATAGAATCAAGTTAGTATATCATAATCTAACAATTAAAGATCCTAAACCTACTATGAACAAAGCATTCGATAAAGCGATACACCATTTTCGCTTCATAAGCCACTTAAGAGAACTTTAATCTGAACTAACCAAAATCTAAATCTAAATCTAACATTACAACTAAAATTAGCAACTTAAAACATCCAAAGCTCAATAAAAAAAACTCAAGATTACTACACTTTCACAGACACATCAATGGCATTTTTAGGAACTTGCTTAAAACTCAAATCAAACCTAAAATTTACGAATCTAAATGTAACATCTCATACCCGACTCGGTTATCGGGTTCGAGCTACAATATGTCACATTCGTTTTTGGAGCAACCACAACCAAATTACATTCAATTTATATCATTAAACAGTTAATTACGATTGATGAAAGTATATAATATAATAAACAAATATTCCTGGGTTTTATACGAGCTTACGAAAGCTCTAATGCTATCCCAGGTCGAAATAAGATCAATTTGTAATGTTTTTAAAGGTTGGAGTTAACGTCACAACTTTAGTGGTTCCTCGTCACGATGCTACATAATGACTTGGCCTCGTCGCACGACCATTGTTTGATGTCGTACCATGACATATTGTCTTGATCTCATCGCGACGACAAATGTTCAATGTCACGACATGACATATTGTTTCTAAATAGTCAATTTTGACACCTATTTGCAACCACCTAAGACATATCAAACACATTTGCAATTATCATTTCAACCAAATATGCATATTCAATGAGTTCCATTATAACCAAAGTACCATTCTATACATACATACTTTAAATTGATTTCAACAAATTCATTCAAGTACACAATTCATTTCATCATAGTCATCATTGAAACTAATTGGAATATGTATATATGTAGATACATTACCATATAGACTATTAGCATGCCACAAGTTATGCCTAACTGAATGTTGTGACATTCTCAAAATCATATATTTAAACATATGGCCAATTCAAAATACTAATTCCAATTCTAAAAGTTCACATGATCACATACTATATTAAAAACCCACTCAACCTAGGTACATGCCATAAAACAAACAAAAAGAGACTATACAACCATATCTGAGTCAAAGATCGCTTTTTAGATGCTAAAATCATGTTTTAAGACCTCAAGACATACCTAAACCTACGTACAGGAAATCAAACTGTACTATGCTGAGCAATAATACTCAATGGTACTTCCATGATTCAAGTCAATATAACACAAACTTAAATCAAATGCATACACTCAATTCAAATTCAAATTATATTCATTTCGCAAACTAATTCAATTCCAAGAACTTCCATTACTATATGACACATGCATATTGTTGGGAAATGTACCCATATTGTAGTAAACATGTAACTATTTTTTATTTATTTGAACAATGAATAAATAAATAAAGTTAATTTCACATTTCACTGTCTTTTGTAGTTTTTTTCTTTCATATTTTGCATGCGTAATGAAAGTGTGACAATCAAATTTTAGCTCATTGATTGTCTAAGTTCAAACTGAAGATAAGTGGCATTATAAGAACGTTTATATTGCGAGAAAGACAAATTACTTTAGTGGATAATCTAAATAAGCCTGTAATCCTATAAAAGAATCGAAGTGAGTATTTCATTCAAATACTAAGAAAGATTATTATGTCGTTTACAATTCCAATTGGGGAGATGACTAGTCTTGGCTATCAAAGTAGTTAACTTCACCGGTAGAGACATATATATATTCTTTGGTAGAGTGATACATTGGACTGAACTCAAGATGAATTAATTCTGAATCCATTTGTGAATTAATGCACTTGTGATGTTCATGGTGTGATTTATCTAAATCCTGAGTTAGTCACTAACCATGTGTATGCAACTCATGTGCTTTGATATAAGTAGAGGCTTATGCTCTAAAGATGATCGAGCTCATAGACGGTATATTAGGTTCATGACTTGTGTATGGCATGGCTTTACTAGCAATAGTGGAATTTATAACACAATTAAAAAGTTAATGATATCCTCTCATTGGCATTGTATGGATTGATAGATATGGAACATGGCCATAGGTTTCTCATTATCGAACGAGCAATTTATCACAGTCATTTGTTGACAGCTATCATATTAGTCATTAAGAAGACACAATGGTGACAATGAGATAAAATAGGATTGTATTGATTGAACATATTTAACTCAAAGGAATCAATGATATCATATAAAGGTAACACAAACATGACGAGGTCATTCAACAAAGCACTTAGATAAATTGCTTTCGTAAAGAGTATACAATAAGGAGTTTTCAGTCATGGTGCTTTTTGTGAACTGACTCCATTATTAAGTATTTGTGAATTATCAGAACAATGCTTCTAGACTTAATTGCTATTACTAGAGCCTAATTGTATATGTCTGATTAGTCCCTTTGCTAGCTCAACAAAAGCTCGATTGGACTACATTTGAATTTGAAAAAAATTCTACGACTTTGGAAATAATTTAATTGAGTTGATTTATTCGATGTGAAATTAAATAAGGTAGTCATGAGAATTATTCAACTGGAGAATTTGATTAAAGAATTTTCTTGAAAAATTAATTTGAAAAATCTAAGTGATTTTTAGGAAAACTAATTTTGATCAAGTAAATTTAAATTAATCAAATTAGTTTAAATTAATATGATATTTTTGTAAATTAATTTTCGAGTCAAGCAATTGTCCGAATAGGTAACTAAACTTAAAAATTGGACCTGAGACCGTAAACTAGGCCTAGGAACCCAAAATTGAGACCAAAACCCAAAAATTGGTCGAATTGAGCCTGATATGCGAAACCAGGCTGACGATCCAATTAGTGGCTAGACCAGACCGGTCTAATTGTCACTGACCCAGACCGAACTAGCTCAGGATGCCATAAAGGTGCCACGCTTGCATCACCGAACACGGCGGTATTGACAGTTGCGACAGTAGTGTCTTAGTGGTCGGCGGTAGATAGTCTTCGATAGTTCAGTTGTGGAAGAGTTGCACTCCTACTAGAACTCTACTAGAGAATTTGATTTTAGATTAACTATTCCAAAAATATTATTATTTTAATAGTTTAACATTAAATTTAATTTAACACTTATCTTAATACTATTTTATTAATTTAATATTAAAGTGATTATCTTAATATTAAATTTAATTTAATGTTTACCTTATAGATAAATATTCTATTATTTTAATACAATTTAATATTAAATTTAATCAAATATTTATCTTGATAAATATTATATTAATTTAATATTAAAATTATTAAGTTTAATCATAGTTAAACTCTCTAAACTCTCCTTATATAAAGAGAGTCTAGGATCATTATTTTATACACACTTAAATTAAAGAGAATGTTGTAGAGAGAAAATTCTCTGAAGAGATATTTTAGAAAATTTCTAGAGATATTTTTCTAATTTACAACTTGACCTAAAAGTTTATACAAATTGCGAAATTACCCTACTCGTGTGAATTGACACATGCTTGTGTTGTCACGAAACCACCCTAAAATAGCCGCGAAAAACGTGTATCCAACCACAAAGCACTACTCGGCCCTCGATAGTTCGATACTATACCAAAACTAATAGGTTCTAAGCATAAAACATCAATACATAACAAAAGTAACGGATTTGTTAGCACTCCAACAGAAATTGTCGACTTCCATAGAATCAAATTAAAGTTTGCAAATTAAACAAAAAGAAGATTAGACAGGGTTTGAATTCCACACTTGTTTCGTGATCGAGAATGTCTAGAACCCGACTCGAAGACAAAGAAAATCGAAGCTCTGACAAAACCACCACACAACCCCTTTTGCCAAAGAGGAAAGAAAGAGAGCAAAAGAGAACCAAGAGAGGGAGAGAGAGAACGTGCCAAAAGAAAAAGAGTAACCAAAATAAAATAATCACAAATAACTAAAATAAAAATAAAAATAAAAAGATTATTTAACAAAATATTTAACCACATAGAAATATTTCTCCCCAAAATGCACGCACCTAAATTTGAACACCTGACCTAGAGATACATTAACACAACTAATCACTAGACCAGTAGACTCATTCTATCAGTTAAACGCGCCACTAAACACAATAGGGCAACCTTCTTTCTAACCCCAACCACAAAACCCCAAAACTTCTAGCCTCAAAATTCAGGGTGTTACAAAAACGCTCATCCTAGATGATAAAAAATGTACAATTTTGATTAAGTGTTTATTACTTTAGATATTACAACTAAAATTTTGGTTTCAAAAAAAAATTAAAACTCTATTTTCCCTAAATTTTATTTTTCCACTGCGTTTTCTAAAACCCTTTTTTTTTCAACAATTGGTATCATGAGCTAGGTTGTGTTCTATATATACGTATAAACAAATAATCAAAATAAATTTCTCTTCTTCTTGAATGATTTGATTACATACAAGTGACATTCTTTAGATCTTATGCATGTTTTGAGTTATATATGGGAAGAAATGCGATATGATATATTTTTTATATAATTGTTTTTTTATTTTCGAGGTTGTGGTTTTTAGGAAATAGATCATGGACTATCATCTCTACATAGGGCTATTTTTTAAAAATTTATAGAATTCTTGTGAGCCAAAAACGGACATAGGACTTAAATGTAATTTTTCCAAAAGGAGTCCATGATGAGGAAAAAATGCGATGGTGGTTAAAGACCAAAGGAATGCCTTGTGATGAAAATTTATGTAATTTTATTTTCTAGAAATAGAACCATGGAAACCTTGGCTGACAATTTTATTTTAATTACTTATCTCATTATATATCTGTTTTATAATTGTTTATAACATTTATATTATGTAATGTTATAATTGTGATATATATATGAGATGATCCACAGTTGATTGATTAAAAATAAGAGGTGTGGTAATGAGAAAATACATATGTTGTATTGTTTTATTAACTTATTTAGGTTATTCGATAACTGTGAAAAGTGTGGTAACGAGAAGGTGCATATCTAGCATTGGCTCTAGCTAGGAAATGCTTGGTTTTTAAGTGGTCAAATTTGACTCACCTCCCTTTCTTGGGACCATACCTGGTGTACAGTTCGCATTCACTTCTTCAGTTTTTCCCTTAAAAGAAAAACTGTGGAGAATCAAAATTGTTTGTTTTTTTATGATTGATTGATTCTTGTGAATGAATGTGAATATTATAAAATTGCCATAGCATGCCATGCATATATTGGAACCATGTCATTTAAATTAGGTAAGAATGCCACTAAGACTATTGTATGATTATTCTTGAAATTTACGATAACAAACCTTGCATGTTTTTAAAATATTGAGTGGGAGAAGGTCTTTGAGCAAGACCTACGGCCTTTATTGATGGTCCCTAAGTGATAGCATGATAAAGTTTCAAGCCAGTTCCTACCCTGGCCGTACCCCACGGTAAACTTTTTCATGTGGGTTCACTAGATGGGATTTCTTTTTAAGGACAACTAGTCATGCATAACTTTCAAAGAGATTCTCCCATGATGACTCACAAATGAGAGCATGTTCATGATGGGTGTTGAGTCAATGGTTACATAGTCAAGATCGCCCGTTATGTAAACGAAACTTGCTACTAGTTCTCAACTATGAGAAACACAAATTGGTTCTTGATGAAACATGCCCTCTTGGAGCTCAGCCTGAAGTGAGAAATCGCTAGAGAGATTTTGACTCAATTGCTCGATGTATATGTTAGCGAGCATATTAGTGTCTTACAAAAACGACACAAGAATTTTCATACTGCTAAAGAGATTATAATAAAGTTTGAAGATTTTCCCGGAGGCCAAGTTGCATTGGCTCAACAATCCGCTATTACAAATTTGATGAATTCTCAACAAAAAATCGACATTCTGATCAAAGAACATATGAAATCATATGTACTATCCATGTATCCAACTATATTTTAAATGGTTCAATGGGCACAGTTCTGTTATGAAATCATATGAGTTTGATATGAACTATTACCGATATATACATGAAATACATAAAATATGATTATTTGATGAATTCAACCATGTACGTATGATTTTATATGTGATTTTCATGGCTAGTATGTTAGTGATCATGTGTTTAGGCTTTTGGCCCAATTGATTGAGATATGTTATGTTTACTTACCTATTTTTTGGAAATATGGTAAGTTAAATTCTGTATAATACGAACTTACTAAGCTTAAATGCTTACTCTGTGTTATTTTTCATGTTTTATAGTAATTCAGAAACTCATTCCGGTTGGAAGCTGGTCGGAGCTATTTCATACTATCCATTGGCTCTTTTGATACATTTAGTAAATTAATTCTGGTTATAATGGCATGTATAGGTTAAATTGGCCAATGTTGGCATATAAGGGTTTTGTTGAGACTAGCCACTTGAATGGCTTATGTTTGGTATACTTTGATGCATATATATATATATATATATATATATATATAAAAGTGACTTTGTCATGTTTGATGTGTGATTGATATGTTACAAATGAAAGAAAGTAAAATTGGAGTTTGAATATGCATACATACGTATGGTCATTTAGGAAAATTGAGATACTTGTTGAATGTCTTTAAGTTGTCAATTGAGGTGCCTAATGGCATATTGGTAGTATATGGTGATATTTTATGTTGAAGACTTGATTTTGACTTGCTTTGAATGCCTTGATATGGCTTGTGGATGTGCAAATTGTTGTGTTTAGGTTGGTACCAAAATGGATGAGAAATGTGGCTTAGAAATGACTTATTTTTGTCCACATAGGTAGAGACACGGGCGTATGTCTCAGCCATGTGACATGGCTATGTGTCCCCTATATCTTTAAAATTACACAAGTCAGTATACTCAACATGGCCTAGCACACGTGTAACACCCGTTGTGACAGCTCGATTTAGGGACTAAATGGAATAGTGGTTTTGAAACCACAAATTTGAAGTAGAAAAATTTTGTTTTGATTAATTTTTATAATTTACCGAGTGATTAGATGCATGTGTTAAAGTATCGATAGAAAATTTTATGAATTACATGTCTAATTTGCCTATTAAGGCTTAATTGCAAAAGTTGATAAATATGAGTTCTAGATGTTAAAGGATTTATTTGAAGAGCATAATTGAAGTAGAGGTCCTTAAATGGTAATTATACCATTAGGTTTCCATGGACAAAAATGGACATACATAGGTAGGAATAACCAAAGTTTTAATGAAGGGCATTTTAGTCATTTGGTAATTAAAATGAATTAAAAAGGAAAAAGATGGTAAAATATGCTCATCTTCTCCATAAGGGCCGAATACATCAACGAGACACCATAGTTAGGGTTTCTTCAACTTCTCAAGCTCATAATAAGTGATTCCAAGCCCCGTTTTTAATGTTCTTTACGTTTTTGGAGTCCCGGTAACTTGATTTAGCTTATTCTAGCAATAATTTAACCTAGGGTTCATATTTGGAAAAATACCCATAGGTGAAATGTGTTTATTTTGATGTTTTATGATAAAATAAGAAGTTAGAAATTATGTTAAACAACTTGTGCTACTCGGTTTTAAGTGAAAACGAGTAAAACGACATAATCGGTAAAAATACCTAATGTTCATAAGTATATGTTAGAGTAAGAATTTGATGTTGCCATTAGTAAATAAATGATCAGCATGTTCTAAAACATAAGAATTAGGGATAAAGTTTAATTTTCGAGCTTTGGGGCAAAAGTGTAAATATGTAAAAGTTTAGGGGCAAAATCATAATTTTGCCAAAGTTAGAGTTAATGACTGTTTTGATAAATGTGAGTATTAAATAAGCTAAATGTGTTATTTTAGATCAAGAAAGATGTAGAATCGACCTTGATCAGGGAAAGGAAAAGATTGTGGACTAAATTGCAAAATTTCTATATTTTGCACCGAGGTAAGTTTGTATGTAAATAATATATTGTTTTTACTTATGTTATAATATTTTGTAATTATATGAGATGTGATTGCATATTGAATGTTCACTTAAGGTAAATTATAAATTGAAATTGAGTATGGATGGATTGGTAAAATGTTGAAAAGTGATGGATTTCCCGATTGAATCTTTGGAATAGAAAAGATACGAATGATTCGAGGTTAGAACAAATGTGTAGTACTATGTGCAGGCTACTATGTGTTCATGATGGCTTAGGTCACGTGTGTAGTACTAAGTGCAGGCTACTATGTGTACCATATGGTTGGGGTCGCATGTGTAGTACTATGTGCAGGCTACTATGCGTACCCGATAACTTCGATCATATATGTGGTACTAGGTGCAAGCCACTATGTGTAAGGAATAATTTTGGTCACAAGTGTAGTACTAAGTGAAGGCTACTATGTACACCAATTAATCTTAGCTTCAAAGGTAGTACTATGTGCAAGCCACCGAGTATTTATTATCGTTCTATTCCGAAGTGTTCAATGAGAAAGTAGCCAAGTGAAAAATGAGTGTAATTATGTAAAGATTAAGTGTAGATATATGTGTATATAAGCATATGAGTAATGTGAGTGATAAATGATCGAACTTTGGTAAGTTTGACGTGGACAAGCATTATTGGAAAATGGATATGAGAAAATTTATGAAAAAGGTGAAATTAGAAATAGAATAGTTTATGGCAGCCGTAGTAAGGTGAATTTGAAAAATCACCAAAAATAGTAAACATTGAATTGGAGGTTGAATGAGGTATGTAATTAAATATTGTTAAGTCTATTTTCATATAAAAGAAACAAGGAAAGTAAAATAATTCTATATTTTGAGTTATTTAAATTCTTGTAAGACTAGTTTAGATTGACTTCTTGATCCCCTGTTTTGATTTGGAAAAATAATTAAAATTTGTAAAAAAATAGTTATGGAATATAATTTATATGGTTAGATTCCTTATTGATTATATTTTTAGAAGAAACAAATGAGAACATCTTTTGAAATTTTTATAAAGAGAAATCGTAACGTTAGTGAAGAGTGGTTAGGACTATCGAGTAGCAAAACAGGGGAAGTTTGAATGAATAAACTGTATTAATTGGCTCAACCAAAAATTATTAAATTTTTAGGGTAATAAGACATATGAGTATGTTTTGTGGGAAAATTTACGGATCTTAATTCAAAGCTTCGTAGCTCCGGATAAAAATAATTTAGTGACTCAGACTCAAATGGACAGCTTATACTGAATTTCAGTAAATGGTAATTTCATGTGAGATTAAGGTTGTATAATTGTGGAAACATATTTTGGGATTTATAAATGCCATTAATAGTTTATTATTTTTATTATTTACATATTACTTACTAAGCTATAAGCTTACTTTGTTTCCTTGTCTTTCTTGTTTTATTTTATAGTGTAATCGAGTTTGTTCGTGACTCGAAAAAGTTGTCGGAAGCTCACCAACACTATCCATCCTTCCTTTTGGTATTTTGTAAACATATTTTGGAACTATGGCATGTATAGAAGGCTTTAGTATGTTGTTGTATATTGTAGTAATATTACTTGAAATGTTGATTTCTAATATTTGATATATCACTCATATTATGTTATCGATGTGGTTTAATATTAAGTAAATTCCAAGTTAATGATATATGTGAATTTAATGTCTAGAGGATGAATGAATAGTTGAAGGTTTTTAATTTAGATAATCATTTTATGTTTCGATTTATAATGATTACATGTATGCTATTCTGGTAATACTCGTATCCTGTTCCAGTATTGAACACAGGTAAAGGGTGTTACACCCCTAACCCGTATCCGTCGCCGGAATAGGGTTTTGAGGCATTACCGGAGTTTTACAAAACATTTATAGATAACTCAAGACGACTACTATTCATTTCTTGAAATTCTTCTTAACATCCGTTAAATGGAGCCTCGAGGCCCAAATTATACATTAGAGTCGATTCAGGACTAATTCGGGACCTTAGGAAATTTTTCGCAAAATTTCAAAATTTTTCTCACTTATAAGCGTTACACGCCCGTGTGGTATGGGGCACGCCCGTGTAGTTTGTTACACACCTTACCCGTGTCTGATGCCGGGACAGGGAACGAGGCATTACCAAACATAAACATAACCAATCATACAAAATCGAGTCATAAAATTTAATTCAAATTAAAACTTTTCATGTTTCATCATAAAGTCCCTAATACGGGCATACGAGGCCCAATATATACTTTGAAAGTGGTTTGGGACCAAACAAAGAACTTTTGAAAACTTTGAAAAATTTCTTGAAAAACAAGGGCACATGCCCTAAGCACATGGCAATGTGGCTAGCCGTGTGGATGAAAGTTAGGCTATTTACCAAGCCTTTTTCCATCAAAAACATATACACACTATTACCAAATTTATCAACACACAACATGGCATTATCATAAACATACAACTTAACCAATGATAGCCAACATCAATGGCCTTATACGAAATGAACTATCAAATAACAGAGGCCGACATTTTAGGCCAAATCAATTATGACACATAACAAAATAACCAAGTCCTCTATACATGCCATAATTCAAAATATTGCTTTCAAAATACCAAAAGAGTGTTGATAGTGTGGATGGATCTCCGACGATCTCCGTACCCCGAGCTAGCTTGGTGACACTATAAGACAATAGAAAGAAAAGGGAGTAAGCATATAGCTTAGTAACTTGTATGTAAATAATAAAAAATTTGTTAACATGCTTTTACCAATCCTCATAATATGTTCTCAAGATAATACAATCATATTTGCACATAGTTCCACTATTTACTCAAGTTCATATCTAGCTATTTACTCGAGTCATAGTTACTAAATTGTTTATATCTTGAGTTACTGAGCTCCAAATTAAGATCCACAAATTTTCCCTAAAACTATACTCACATATCTTCTTACTATAAAATTTTTAGAATTTTTGGTTTAGCCAATAAATACATTTTATTCATTAAATTCACCCTTATTTCACTGTCTAATAGTTCTGACCCCTCTTCAGTAAAAATTAATTATCTCCTAGTACGGGATTCAGATGATGTTTTTATTTGTTTCTTTTGAAAATAGACTCATTTAATATTTTAAGCATATAAATTATAACCCATAATTATTTTTGTACAATTTTTAATGATTTTCACAATTCAAAACAGGGGATTCTGAAATCATTCTGACCTTATCTCACTAAAATTCAAATATCTCTTAATATGAAATTCTTTTGCCTACACCGTTTCTTTTATATGAAAATAGACTCAATAAGATTTTATTTCATGTCATATTAACCTCTAATTCGGTTTCCACCATTTGTGATGATTTTTCAAAGTTACACAATTGCTGCTGTCCAAAACTATTTTATTTCTAAATTTCACTCTTTGATATTTTCTTTGTATTAACTTTCATAGTAACACTTACTCCATAATGACCTTACCAAAGTTCGATCACATATCGAACACATTGCTCATAAGTTTAGACACACATACCTACACTTATTCATCACATAGTCATATTCGTTTACACTTAGTTATTTCCCGTTGAACACATCGGAATAATGACGGATACTCGGTGGCCTGCACATAGTACCACCCTTGTAGCCAAAGCTACCTTCTTTACAAAGTGGCCTTCACATAGTACCACACTTGTGACCAAAGCTATCTTTCTTCATAAAGTGGCCTTCACATAGTACCACAGTTGTGATCAAGCTATCTCTTCTCAAAGTGGCCTTCACATAGTACCACACTTGAGCCACTAGTGACATGTCACTTGTATCCTATTCTATTCCTAATGTTCAACTAGAAAATTTCTCACTTTCCGATACTTGTCAATTTCATCCAATATTTAGACACATTTCAAAAAATATAATAAAATATGATAAAGTAAGTAAAAACGATGTATTATTTACATACAAACTTACCTCGGTAGCACAATCGGTGAAAAGGACTTATTCATCAATTTCTCATTTTTCCCTCGTTCTAGTTCCAAATCTATTTTTCCTTGATCTAATATCACATTTAATTTATTTATTAGTCACATTATTCAATGTGACCCAAAAATCATATTATGGAAAAATTATGTTTTTGCCCCTAAAGTTTTACATATTTACAATTTTGCCTTTAGGCTCGTAAAATGAATTTCATTCAATTTATTTGTACTTTAGGCCTAGCCGAACCATTTTCATAACTATAAAAGCCCACAATTTCCATTAAAACACCCTTTTATGACACATTTTTTAACTTTTACAAATTAGTCCTTTTAGGCATTTTTACCGAAAATCACTGAGTAAAAGTCGTTTCTCTAACCATAAACATGCATTTTCTACCATTAAACACAAAAATACACACATATTCATCATGGATCAAAACCCTAGACTTTAACCATATCTCAAATTAGTGGTAGAAATTGATAGATCTTGCTACGAGGATTTCAAAAACGTAAAAATCATTAAAAATGGGGCTAGAACAGACTTACAATCGAGATTGGAACCTTGAAAACCCTAGCCATGGTTTCCTCTTGTGAAATTTGGCCATTGGGTTCAAGATGGGCAAAAATTGGCTTTTAATTTTGTTTATTTAATCATTTAATCACTAAATGACCAAAATGCCCCTAACTTAAAAATTTTCTATTTCACCTATTTCATTTCCATTTTTGTCCAAAAAATTAACCAATGTTCTAATTAGCATTTAAGGACCTCCAGTTTAAAATTTATTAACAATTGGACATCTCTAACATGTAGAACTCAACTTTTACACTTTTTACAATTTAGTCCTTTTGACTTAATTGAGTGCCCAAACATCAAAATTTTCATGAAATCATTCGAGAAATTGCAAACCATAAAAATACAATAAAAATAAATTTTTCTTCGTCAAATTTGTGGTCCCGAAACCACTGTTCCGACTAGGCCCAAGTTCAGGCTGTTACAATTCTCACCTCTTTAGGGATTTTTGTCCCCGAAAATCTTACCAGAAGAGATTAGGGTAACATTCTCATAGTTTCCTCTACCTTATCAAAGATTCCTCTTCGAGGGAAATACTTCCAGAAGCACTCTGTTATCGATCTAGAATCAAATATATTAAATTTTCAGATCCGTGTACCATTGATGTCAGTTTGAATTTACGTTCAATTTTTACGACTCACTTTCACCCTTTTCCCTCAGAATCACAAATCAGTTCCACCTCATATTTATCTTTTCACTCACTTTTGAACTCTAAGACACAGTGTCGGAGTATATCATCAAAGAACTGAATTACTCTCTCAGGCCTACCATCAATTTAAAGATGAATTTCATTGCCAATATGCAACTGCATACTCAAAGTTCTCTGATCATTAGAACACCCTTTTTAAATCACTACATAATTATTACTCTCTGACTGAACAAACTAGTTACTACTGAGTCTTATACAACACTTTCTGCATAAGCTCTGGATAAATCATTACGCGAATTCTTTCTTGAAGAAATAAGAACAGAAATAAGAATCAAAAGTCATATTACATTGTACTCGTTCAGTTTACCACTCACTGTCACATTTCTGAGGTGCTCAACCTTGAAAAGAAAACATTGCTTTAGCCCTTTAATTTAGTTACATTAAGACTTCTATCAAACAAGGTCAATCAGGTAACCAATACTTACAAAATGAACAAAAGCTTTCCGTACAAGCATATGCACTATATTTAATTTCCCAAAGATTAATCATTAACTATTCACAATCTTCCAATAGTTCAAGCCATCACGTTGTCTTCATTTTATATTTTTTTGTAACATTAGATACTTGATACTCTCGAAATCAAGAATCATATAAAGTGTTTCATCAAACCAGCGATGTCATCACTTTCTCACACAGACATACTAGTGGTAGATTCAAAATCACTCGTCGAACATTTCTTTTAATGAGATTTTGACTATCTGAAAGCATAAACTGTTACTTTACATTCTTACCCTTAAAACACATTCCAATCCGTTCAATAAGGCGTCACTAAAAAATCATAATTTATTTACTCAATTCAGACAGAACCTAGAATCAGTGCTTCAATTAATAATACCTTCAACTGGTTTCAACTATACTAATATGCAACAGACAATATAAACTTTCACAGATGTGATAACATTTATCAATCGGAATAGCTTTAACTTATAATAACACCTTTCGATTAAAACAAATCTAATAAATATATTTCTATATTGTACGTTCTAGAATATAAATTCTTCCATCAAAATGTCTATCTATCACCCTTGAATGCACAAGATTTTATTTTCTTATCTGAGGATAGACTTAAATGTGTATAACTCAAATTACCTTTCAACTGACCTTCTCACTAAGATAAAAACAACTGAGGCGATCTCAACTATCAAACAGTAACATATCAATATACCTCTTTCTTCATGCTGTTAAACAACTCAATCATACAATCTTTTATAATTCCCTTAACAGGCTAATCAAAGATCTTTACAACTGCATTTGTTCACAGAAACAAAGTATCCTAATTGAACTCATTAACCTTTAATCAAACTTACTTGAGAAAAGAAAACTGTCATACACTTTGAACTTGAACTTCCACTCTCTATATCTTTGCCAGTATCAAATCCTTTCACGAAAATTAAGGAAAATCCTGATACCAAAGTCACCATGTTCCTATGATCGGACCATTAATACACCTACAATAGACATAGTTATCACAAACCAAAGAACATACTTTAGAGATGAGCCATGATTGATAATTTATGAAATAAGGATTATAAGAAAATCGAGATAAAGAAATACCAGATACGATACCATATCAGAAGACCGAGAACATATCTCATAAGAAAATAATAAAGAACTTGATGATCCCTTAGAGAAATCCAAAAGAAAGACAATGCTTACACACTCTGAAATCAATAGTAGCAGAGATAATATATGTAAAAAGGAACAAGATTCAGTAGAAACAGAAGAATAGCCTCACATAAATTTTCACTATCAACTTTTAATCCAAACACAATAAAATAAAACACCAAAGAGAGATAAAATATGCTGATCATTAGCCAACCAGACCAACAGTGCTTTCATCTATCCTTATAATCAGCCAACATTCTCACACAATAAGAATTTCGCTAGAAAATGGACGATCACATATATCTCTGAGGATAAAAGAATATATAGAATACCCAAAAGAGACCATCATAATCTATTCAACTATAACTGATACACACAGACATCTTTACAACTCAAATATCATTTCTCTAACTAATTCTATCATCATGAACCCTGTATTATTCTATTCACTAACAAAAATCAATCCGAAAGAAATTCCAGCAAACACATGCTTTAGACATCATACCTGAATCAATCGATTACCCGAGATTAACTCTTTCTTAACCAGGACATTGTGAAATCTGAATGATCTTTAGAATAAACTGACATCTTTTCCAAAACTGTATTCACTTGCCAAACTATTTTCAATTCGGATCACGTTATCAATTACTCCGTTATTGAACTCTTTAATCTCTCACTTGTGAGCTCATTCAACTTAAACCTCGTAAAATTTTGTTATAAAAATATGACATTGATAGGAGGTGAGATCGTAAAGCCTCTAACTCATCTCTCATACCTATACACACATGTGACTTAACATTTATCACTATCATAATATCATCACAGTTATATTATTCACTTTAGGCAAACTTACACAAATATTCATGTTTCACGAATTTTCTGATTATCTTATTCAACTAAATGCACTCATACATACATTCTATAAATTTTTGTGTAGGTCTACTTATCACATTCACTTCGTCAAACAAGTTAGGCACAAAACATCATATGGATGCCAAACAAACATGGATGAGCTTATCACAACATAAACTTTCATTTCATTTCACTTTCCCATATTCCTCAACATATAAGTATTTCATTTTGTACATCATCACATACAAATCATGAGCTCTTATTCATACCTTGTCAAAATTTGACTCACCATAAACATATTTTTAATCTCTTAGTACTATTTTCAGCATTGACAAAAATAGCTCGATCGAAAGGAATCTCTGTCTCAACAAGACAATTTCGTCAGGATCGAGAGATACCACACTATCACAAATAATATTATGGCATGTATAGCTAGACTCACATACGCTACGTTAGTCCAAGAATCGACTAAATCGTAACTTTGATACCACTAAAATGTAATAAAGTCCCTAATATGGGCTTCTGAGGTCCAATACATACTTTGAAAGTGGTTCGAGATCAAACCAAGAACTTTTGAAAACTTTGAAAAATTTCTTAAAAAACAAGGGCACACGCCCTGAGCACATGGCCGTGTGGCCAGCCGCGTGGATGAAAATTAGGCTATTTACTAAGCCTTCTTCCATCCAAAACATTTACGCACTTTTACCAAATTTATCAACACACAACATGACATTATCATAAACATACAACTTAACCAATAATAGCCAACATCAATGGCCTTATATGAAATGAACTATCAAATAAAATAGGCCAACATTTTAAGCCAAATCAATTATGACACATAAAAAAATAACCAAGTCCTCTATACATGCCATAATTCAAAATATTGCTTTCAAAATACCAAAAGAGTGGTGATAGTGTGGATGGATCTCCGACGATCTCCGTACCCCGAGCTAGCTTGGTGACACTATAAGACAATAGAAAGAAAAGGGAGTAAGCATATAGCTAAGTAAGTTGGTATGTAAATAATAAAAAATTTGTTAGCATGCTTTTACCAATCCTCATAATATGTTCTCAAGATAATACAATCATATTTGCACATAGTTCCACTATTTACTCAAGTTCATATCTAGCTGTTTACTCGAGTCATAGTCACTAAATTGTTTATATCTTGAGTTACTGAGCTCCAAATTAAGATCCACAAATTTTCCCTAAAACTATACTCACATATCTTCTTACTATAAAATTTTTAGAATTTTTGGTTCAGCCAATAAATACATTTTATTCATTAAAGTCACCCTTATTTCGCTGTCTAATAGTTCTGACCCCTCTTCATTAAAAATTAATTATCTCCTCGTACGTGATTCAGATGATGTTTTTATTTGTTTCTTTTGAAAATAGACTCATTAAATATTTTAAGCATATAAATTATAACCCATAATTATTTTTGTAAAATTTTTAATGATTTTTCCAATTCAGAATAGGGGATTTCAAAATCATTTTGACCCTATCTCACTAAAATTTAAATATCTCATGATATGAAATTCTTTTTCTTATAATGTTTCTTTTATATGAAAATAGACTCAATAAGATTTTATTTCATCTCTTATTCAACCTCTA
Organism: Gossypium stocksii; assembly: GCA_020496765.1. Taxonomy (NCBI): domain Eukaryota; kingdom Viridiplantae; phylum Streptophyta; class Magnoliopsida; order Malvales; family Malvaceae; genus Gossypium; species Gossypium stocksii. The sequence goes on from CM035622.1 coordinate 68,950,885, forward strand.
ATTCAGTTTCCACTATTTTTTGTGATTTTTCAAAGTGACATAACTACTGCTATCCAAAACTGTTTTATTTCTAAATTTTACTCTTTCATATTTTCTTTGTATTAACTTCCATAGTAACACTTACTCCATAATAACCTTACCAAAGTTTGATCACATATTTAGCATGTTGCTCATAAGTTCATACACAGATGCCTACACTTATTCATCGCATAGTCATATTCATTTACTCTTAGTCATTTCCCGTTGAACACATCTGAATAATGACGGATACTCGGTGGCCTGCATATAGTACCACCCTTGTAGCCAAAGCTACCTTCTTTACAAAGTGGCCTTCACATAGTACCATACTTGTTACCAAAGCTATCTTTCTTCACAAAGTGGCCTTCACATAGTACCACACTTGGGATCAAGCTATCTCTTCTTAAAGTGGCCTTCATATAGTACCACACTTGAGTCACTAGTGACATGTCACTTGTATCCTATTCTATTCCTAATGCTTAACCGAGAAATTTCTCACTTTCTGATACTTATCAATTTCATTCAATATTCAACCACATCTAAAAATAATAATAAAATATGATAACGTAAGTAAAAATGATACATTATTTACATACAAACTTACCTCGGTAGCACGATTGGTAAAAAGGGCTTATTCATTAGTTTCTCGTTTTTCCTTCGTTCTAATTCCAAACCTCGATTTTCTTGATCTATAATATCACATTTAATTTATTTATTAGTCACATTATTCAATGTGACCCAAAAAATCATATTATGGCAAATTTATGTTTTTACCCCTAAAGTTTCATATATTTATAATTTTGCCACTAGGCTCGTAAAATGATTTTCATTCAATTTATTTGTACTTTAAGCTAGCCGAACCATTTTCATAACTATAACAGCCCACAGTTTCCATTAAAACACACTTTTATGACACATTTTATAACTTTTACAAATTAGTCCTTTTAAGCATTTTCACCGAAAATCACTTAGTAAAAGTCATTTCTCTAGCCAAAAATATGCATTTTCTACCATTAAACACAAAAATACAAACATATTCATCATGGGTCAAAACCCTAGACTTTAACCATATCTCAAATTTGTGATAGAAATAGATCTTATTATGAGGATTTTAAAAATGTAAAGACGGACTTACAATCGAGCTTGGAAGCTTGAAATACCCTAGACATGGTTTCCCCTTGTGAAATTTGGCCATGGGGTTGAAGATGGACAAAAATTGGCTTTTAATTTTGTTTATTTAATCATTTAATCAGTAAGTGACCAAAATGCCCCTCACTTAAAAATATTCTATTTCACCTATTTCATGTCCATTTTTGTCCAAAAAATTAACCAATGCTCAATATAGAGCATTCTGTTTGTCAAATTTCAGGATGTAAGGGACACATGGCCAGGCTACACGTTCGTGTTCCAAACCATGTGTCACACACGGCCTAGACACACGCCTGTGTGTCTACTTGTATGGACAAAATAAGGCTATTTTCCAAGCCCTATTTCTCAGCCATTTTCATCGAAAACCTGCACAAAACCGCACCAATACCAACCAACCAATTCAAGCATGATTTCCAATCAAATTTATCATGCAATAAGTCATATTTTCACATAGACATTTAATACAAATCTTACCTCTTCAAACTTACATGTTTAATTTCATCAATTTAATCGATATCATTCATACATGTAAACTATGATTTATTTTATAAACATACCAAAAATTTAAGTCACTACTAGCCAATGACTTGGTTACATTCATCCATTTCAACTTATTCATTAACCTTACTAGCCTGTGTATGCCATTATACCAAATAGGGTCTATATTTATACCAAAATGAGTGAGAAGATAGTGTGATGTTGCTCCGATTGTCTCCAACCTCTATGAGCTTCTGAGCACTATAAACAGGAAAAATAAAACAGAGTAAGCACTTAGTGCTTAGTAAGTTCATGTAACAAGAAATTCAACTTACCACATGTTTCCATTAAATTAAATCAAATATACATGCATCCAAGCAAATGGATTATTATCCTATCATACACCACTTCAACACTTTGAGTTAGTCAAACAATTTTATATAATACCAATACATAGATGAGCTCATCATATCATGATATCTATATACTTAATTCCCATATCACAGGTACCTTTTCAAGAATAAATTATTCCAAGATTCACTATCCATATCCAAGTATTTACCCGCTGAATTTACCGAAATTTTGATGGATACCTTGTAGTACACTTAAAGTGTACAAATTCATAATTCGTGACTTCATATTCATATTTTTCAGAGAGCACACTCCCGAGCCTTATCTCATACAGCAGGATTACAGTCCAGGCTAGATCTTTTCAGTGACAAATACTCTACAGAGCTTGATCTGGATTACCGTCTGGGCTAAATCCAATATATAACATATACATCGAAAGGGCTTCTATCAGGATTACCTGTCTGGGCTAAATTCCTTTTGCACACATGTAATATCCCCTTTTCCTTGATCCATCGAATTTCATTTTATTCAACTGGGACTTTCTCCTTTTTCTCAAGTAATATCAAACATTTTATCATTTTCTATATATTGAGCATACAATTAACATTCTTATCATGTAACAAGCATTTCAAGCATTTCAAGAATCAATGCTAAGTTGCACAAACTTACCTCGATACTTGTTCATTTATAAAGTCTACTAATCCGAGACTTTTTCCTTTCCACGATCTAACTTTGTATTTGAGTCGTCTGGATCTATATAAATGAATTTAATCATCAATTTCACTCAATTCATATTCAATTGAGTTCAATTTACTCTTTAGGAAAAATTACTATTTTGCCCTTACATTTTTTCATTAATTCCAATTCATCCCTTGGCTCGAAAAATGAGATTCATACAATTTAATCCTTTTTCTAAGCCTAGCCAAAAATTTCATGTAATATTTACAACACATATTTCTTAAAAATTTGAATTTTTCCTTAAATTTCACAAGTTTACAATTTAGTCCCTAAATCTCAATTTCATGCAAAATCACTTTGTAAAAGTTGTTTATTTATCAACAACCTTTCATTTTCTACCATAAATTTCCAATTTTTGGCATATACATCCATGAAACAATGTCTATACTTTGATAAATATTCAGATTAATCCCCAATTTAGATACATTTCACTATCTCGATCTTAAAAATATGAAAATTACTAAAAACGGGACATGGAAACTTACCAATTTATGCCAAGAAAGTTGTTTTCTCTCTCCTAGGGTTTCTATAGAAATATTTGAGGATGAAGATATTAAATGATGATATTTTCTCATGTAATTAATTATCATCTTTTAATTTTACTAATTTCCAATTTAGTCCTTTTCTTTTTTCTCAAATTCCATGGATGAATCACTTAAGATATTTTCCATCTTTTGATTGATGGCCTAATTACCATATAAGGACCTCAATTTTTGAGTTTCATAGTCATTTGACCCCTCTAGCTTCTAGAATTCAACTTTCACATTTTATGCAATTTGGTCCTTTTTCTAATTAATCACTAAATCAATAAAATTTTCCTATTAGTATTTTTATTTGACTTTCCTATCATATTATAAATCATGTAGTAATACTAAAATAAATTCTCATTTTATCTTGGATTTGTGGTCACGAAACCACTGTTCCGATATCACTGAAATTGGGCTATTACAACACGGGCGTGTGACTTGGCTGTGTGTCCCAAGTCAGAGAATTACACAGGCATGAACATGGGCTAGGACACGACTGTGTGTCCTTATTTTGAATGCCTACATGGCTCGAGACACAAGCGTGTCTCCTGACCGTGTAAGTCACACGGCCTGTTCAAACGGCCGTGTGTCCCCTGCAACTTTGCAAAATTTCAATGTTTTCTAAAAAAATTTTTGAGTACCCGATCTAGTCCCAACTTGTTTCTAACGTGTATTTTGGGCCTCGAAGGCTCATATAAGGGACAATTTGTTTGATTTCGATTGATTTCTGATATGAATACTATATTATATGAAATGTCTAATTAATTGATTTGTAAACTTCGGTAATGCTCCATATCCCTGTTCTGGCAATAGATACGGGTTAGGGGTGTTACACCCTTATCCTCTAAGGGGAAGCAGAAAGCTAAGGGAAAGAAGAAATTGACTAAGTCTTTGGTTCCACCTCATGTGGTTAGGAAGAAGGCTAAAAAGGCAAAGGATCTTAAAAAGATCAAATGTTTCTTCTGTAACAAGAAAGGGCATTTCAGACCAAACTGTAAGGAGTATTTAGATTACCAAGCTAAAAAGGGGAAAGGTATGGAACTCTTTATGGTTGAAGCCTGCTTAGTGGAAGAATCAATTGACAACTGGGTTATTGATTTAGGAGCCACTATCCACATATGTGTTTCTTTATAAGGGTTCAGGGAAACGAGAAGTCTGTGTGACAGGAGCCTCTCGTTGTGGACCGAAGATAGGAGCTACGCTTTAGTCGAAGCAATGGGAGAAGTTATTTTACACTTTGATAATTTTAGGAAGATTGTTTTAAAGAACGTATTTTATATACCTCATTTTAAGAGGAATTTAATTTCTATAGCAAATTTATTTTATGATGGTTATACCATGACATTCAACAAAGGGATTGTTATTCACAAAAATCGTTCTTTAATCTATAATAAATGGATGGAAAGAAATCTCTACTTTATCAAAACAATTATCTACTCGATGCTTCAAACTAAAATAGTGAATAAAAAGCTTAAAACTTCTCACTCTAATAAGGGGTACTTATGGCACTTAAGACTTGATCATATTATCCAAGAAAGAATCACTAGACTCATGAAAGATGGTCCCTTAAGTATGCTTAAAGAAGTTAGTCTTCCACAATGTGAATCTTTCTTGGAAGATAAAATGACTAAGAGGTCTTTTAATAAGAAAGGTACAAAGGTCAACCAACCTTTAGAACTTGTGCACACTGATGTACGTGACTTTTATTGACAACTATTCTCAATATAGATATGTGTATCTAAGGAACCAAAAAAGAAATTTCGAGAGTTTCGTGCAGAACTGGAAAAGCAATTAGGTTTATCAATAAAGAATCTTCGATCTGACTGGGGTGGGGAATACTTGTCCGACGAGTTCTTAGGATACCTCATAGAGAATGAGATTTTATCCCAATTGACTGGACTAGGCACTCAATAGTAGAATGGCATAGCTGAGAGAAGGAATAAAACCTTGTTTGACATGGTTCGTTCAATGTTAAGTTATTCACAACTTCCTACTTCCTTCTGGGGATATACGATAAAATCGGCTTGCTATATTTTGAATGACGTACCAAACAAGTCTGCTTGTAAGACACCTTATGAACTATGGCAATGAAAAAAACCCTACTTTAAATCACTTAAAATATGGGGTTATCCAACATACGTTCTGGATAAGGATGCAAAGAATATGGATGTACGAACAAAAATGTACATATTTGTAGGATATCTAAAAGGAAAAAAAATGAGGATTATTCTACAATCTGAAAGATAATATGATTAAATTTTATACTCATGCTACTTTCCTTGAGGAAAGCTACATGGATAACTTTAAGCCTCAAAGTAAAATGGTATTCGAGGAACTTTTGAGAGTGGTAGAACAATTACCAAGTTTAATTCTCGAGAAAGTTGTGGAAAGACCTGCAAAAGATCAACAACATAGGGGAATCCATCATAGTGGGAAATTTCTAAGTAATTGGACATCTTCATATGTGATGGTAGTATTTATAATATGGAATCCAATCATGAGGATGATGACCCACTCACTTACGAGGAGCCTATGCAGGACATTGATTCCAAGCTCTAAAAACAGGCCACGGATGCCAAGATGGATTCTATAAAATCCAATACAGTGTGGAAACTTGTAGACTTACCAGTTGGGATTAAACCCATAGGGTGTAAGTTGATCTACAAGAATAAGAGAAATGTAAAAAGGAAAGTGGAAACACACAAAGCTAGGCTACACATAGAAAAAGGCATCGATTACGATGAGACCCTCTCTCCGGTAGCCATGCCTATAACGACCCAATTTTTAGTGGTGTCAGAATAGTGGTTCGAGATCACTAAATTTGACAAGTAATTTAGAATTTTTGATAAATAATAGATAAATGTAGTGTTAATAATATTGTTGAAATTGTGGTTTAAGAGAATTATTAGGTAAATTAAGCAAAACGAGGTATCAAGACCTCATAATATTAAAATGAGCCATAAATATTTTTATAAATATATATGGAGTGTTAATAAGTTAGTATTAAAGTTTCGTTAAGAAATTTTAAGGTTTCGATGGTCAATTGAGTGAAAAGGACTAGATTGAATAAAGTGCAAAACTGTGGAAAGTGATTAAATAGTTTAGATAATAAATAAGAGGGACTTAAAGTGTAATTAAGCCCAAAATTAAATGGGCTGGACGGATGGGTTAAGAATTGGTTGAAAAATAATGTGAACTAATGACAATTTTGTAAATAAATTGAAATCCAATAGTGATATATGGACTAAATTAGAAGAAAAATCTAGATATTTTATTTTCTTTCATCTTCTCTAGCAAAATAACCATAGGAGGGTTTCTAAAATATGGTTTTTCCTATTTTTACTGCAAATCAAGAAATTGAAGCAAATCGAGGAAGGAGAAAATAGTAGAATAATTCTCGAACTTTTACAACTTTTGCAAATTAGCCCAGGTAAGTTCATGTGGCTAAATTTTAGTGATTACTTGTTAATCTTTTGAATTGTATAATGTGTTATACTATATGTATTTGATAGAACAATGAACCATGTAAAAGTATGAAATTGAAGAAATGATGAAAATGAGTGGAATATCGGATTGAGTAGTCCAGTGACAAATGACAAATTGACGGAAAAGACCATGGTTGGACCATGGAAACAAGTGAAAAGTGATATCCGTATAAGACCATAGCTGGGCTTTGGCATCGGAAAACAAGTGACAAGTGACTCCCGTATAAGACTATAACTATGGCATCGGTGAGAAATGCCAAGTGATTTCCATGTAAGACCATAGTCGGGCTATGGCATTGGATTAAAGTGATATAAGTGACCCGTATAAGACCATAGCTGAGCTATGGCATCAGAGAAAAGTGACAAGTGTTTCCGTGTAAGACCATATCTGGGATATGGCATCGACATGATATGTGACCCGTGTAAGACCATGGCTGGGCTATGGCTTCGGGAAGTGAAACGTGATCATGTGCAAGTCCATAGTTCTACTATGGCAAAGTGGAAACGAAGTACTCAATTCCGTATAATTCCCTAATTTGAATAAGTTTAGTAAGTGAAACATGGGCCCAATAAAAATGAAGTTTATATGTGAGTGATAATAAACAATATTAAGCGAAATTGACATTGGTTTGTGAATGACATGAGAAATTAGTGAATTTGTATGTTATATGAATGCATTACCATATTTGGTAAGTTTACTTTCCAAGCCTATAAACTTACTAAGCTTTCATAAGCTTACTTGAATGTGTTTTATATGTCTTGTAGATTAACGTGGCTACGGAGGATCGGGTCATCACAAAAAATCACACTATCCAGACATTCTCCGATAGTTTTGGTTTTTACCTTTTGGGTTTATATGGCATGTATAAGTATTTGATATTATAATGAGATAATTTGGCTAAACTATATGTGTAAGAAGTGATAAATGGGTACATTATCTAAGTAAAATACATATGTTGCTTTGTGTTTTCATTAAATACATGTTTGAGTATAAAATGATTGGTTGGTTGGAATTAGTATAAAATTTTGTTTAAGTGCAGGTTATGGATAATAGGGTGAGAAAAGTGGCCTAAAGTGGACTATTTTTGTCCACACGGGTTAGACACACGGGCATGTGTCTAGGCCGTGTGTGATACACGATTAGCTCAAGGGTATGTGTAGTGGCCGTGTGTCCCCTGTATCTTTAAAATGTGAATCAAGATAGCACACGGGCTAAGACACAGCCGTGTGTCTTGGCTGTGTGAAGGGCATGGATTTCCAACATGGTCGTGCGACATGGCCGTGTGAAAATGGCTTAAAAATGGTGTACAAATAGGTTACCACACAACCTAGCAACATGGGCATGTGCCTAGGCCATGTGGCCCTTTGTTTCTTAAGAAATTGCAAGTTAGTATGCCACACGGGCTGGCCACACAGCCATGGGAGCCTCACGGGCTGGCCACACGACCATGTCCTAAGCCACACGGGCGTGTGGCCCTATCTTCAAGGAAAAATTTCCAAAGTTACCGATTTAACCCCGAACCACTTCCAAAGCATGTTTTGAGCCTCGTAGGCCCATACTAGGAACTTTATGATGAAATTTGAAAGGTTTTAATTTGGAATGAAAATTTATGACTCGGTTTGTATAAATGGTAGTGTATAAGTTCGCTAATGCCTCGTAACCCTATTTCGGTGACGGATACGGGTTAGGGGTGTTACAATGCCTAAGTCTATTTGCATACTCTTATCCATTTCCATTACTCTCAATTACGAGATTTGTCAAATGGATGTCAAGACAGCGTTCTTGAATGGCTATATTAATGAGACCATTTATATGGCTCAACCTACTAGCTATGTTGTCAAAGGATAGGAGCAAAAAGTTTGCAAACTGCTAAGATCCATTTATGGACTTAAGTAGGTGTCCCACTCATGGAATAAAAGATTTGATCAAAGTATCAAGTGTAACACCCCTACCCTATATCCGTCACCGGAATAGGGTTATAGAGTATTACCAGACTTATAATAGTATAAATTATACATTTAGTACTCATTTCTCATATTCATGTATAATTATTCAATCACAATCATAAAGTTCCTAATATGAGCCCACGAGGCCCAAAACATGCTTTAAAGTGGTTTGAGACTAAACCGAAAACTTTAAGAAACTTTGAGAAAACATGAAAATTTTTCTATAAAATAGGGGATACGCATCCGTGTGACCAGGCCATGTGTCTCACACGGCCACAAGAGATGCCCATGTCATAGGCTGTGTGGACATTTGAAATGGGATCACATGGCTGTGTCTCAGCCCGTGTCCTACCCCGTGAAACTCTCTCACTTGGGTCACACGGCCGACCACACGCTTGTGTGTCTAGCCCGTGTGCCATTCTAAGTGGCCTCACACGTCCGTGTACCAGGCCATGTGCTAGGCTGTGCCAAACCTATAGGGTATACTAGCTTATACCCCACGGCCAAGTCACATGCCTGTGTGCTGGGCCATGTGGAGCATACTGACTTAGTTTCCAATTTCACACCAAGGGACACACAGCCATGTCTCTTGACCATGTGTCACACATGGTTGAGGCACACGCCCGTATCTCTGCCTGTGTAGGCGAAAATAGGCTAGTTTACAAGCCACATTTCTCACCCAATTTGCATTCAACTATACTAATTCCAAAGACATAATACCAATGCATAAATTGATATCCAAATCAGCCAAACTAATCATTAAACATGCCAATTCCATGAAGCATAAAAGCTATATAACTAACCATTTAATTTCATACCAAAACCACTTTATCAAATCATCAAAATGGACATTTTCCACTATGCATCATTAACCTATAATCACAATTTCACTTAACACAGATTTCAACCATATGATGCTCAATTTTCCAATTCACAAGAAGCATGTAAATAGCCAATACTAATCACTTATCAAAATGACCATTTGCATTTCATCAAATGTGCCAAAATAAACCATATCACATATACATATACAAAAGCAAACATTCTTCATCCACAAGCCAATTCATATGGCTAAATTCATTACCCAAAATTATAAACCGGAATGACTATTACTCCTATACATACCATATAACCAAATTCATAATTTCAAAAGTACCAGATTGATAGTTGGATAGTGTGATGCAATCTCTGAAGACTTCTAGATCGAACGGGCTTCCGAATCACTATAAAACATAGAAAAGAAACAGAGTAAGCTTTAAAGCTTAGTAAGCCCATATAATATAGAATTAAACTTACCATTTATTCACAATTCAATAATTAAACATAATAGAAAGCCAACCAACTTGTTAAATGCCCAAACACAAGCACTCATCAATATGTTAGTTACATAAGTGCATATAATCATCTATTCATATGGATTTATACAACCAATTCAAGTTCAATGCTTCATTACATCATAGCTCATAAATTCCATGTAATTCATATAACTCATGCACATATTCATATCAACTCATATATCCTGTAACAGATTTATACCTGTAGAACCACTTAGAATATCGATAGATACGTGGGTGGTATACACTAAGTGTACTAATCGGTAATTTTTCAATTCATGTATGTATACACTATTTTGAGCTAATACCAATAAGCTCCACCTGAGCTGAGGGAACAGTAAGCTCTTACGAGCTGAAGTATCAGTAAGCTCTTACGAGCTGAAGTATCAGTAAGCTCTTATGAGCTAAAGTATCAGTAAGCTCATACGAGCTGTGGTGAATCCACACATACGCTGGATCTCAACTAAAATGGTAACCCTAGTGACATGTCACTTGTATACTACGAATTCCTACGGTTCTAACGGGGCTTAGTAAATTCTAGAATTTCATCATTTAGGCATTTCAATATCTTGCAACTCAGTTTCTCAATTCATATATATATACATTTCAATCAAGTATATATATTTAAATGCTCATTTCTAATTATACGAACTTAGCTCGTATAGCTCGAATGAAAACTATCGTCTATTCGTCTACTTTTCCTTTCCCTCGACCTAATTCTGATCTTTGCTTTTCTTGATCTAAATAATATCAAAATTAACTCATTCAAAATTTCATTCAATTCAATTTAGCCCACAACACTTATTTTTGGCTAAATTACACTTTACCCTTAGACTTTTGACCACTTTGCAATTTAGTCCTTATCACATAAATTACAAATTCATGCAATTTCATCCTACCCATGCTTAGCTGAATTCTTTATAGGTCCATAGCAACCCATATTTATCAATTATTCACACTTTTAACCACACATTTTACACATTTCACAAATTAATCCCCTTTTTTGCATTTTCACTAAAAATGACTATAGCACTTGTTAATCTATCATCAAACATTCATAATCTATCTTAAATCATCTAATTACCCATACATTCAATAATGGAGACATTTAAATACTTTAATAGTTTTGAAATCGGAGATACGGGCTAGCTAGATTAAGTTGCAACGATCTTAAAAACATAGAAATCATTAAAAACTAAGCAAAAACCACTCACCTATTTAGCTTCAAAGCTTGGAAAAATATCAAGCTTCAACAATGGCTATTTTCCTTCTCTAGTTTCGATGGAGAGGATAATGGATGATGATGATAAATTTGTTTTATTTATTTTTATCATTATTAATCAAATTACCAAATTAACCTTTAAAATTAATTCATATTACAAAATTACCAAGCCATTATCATCCACTAAATTATAAATGGTCTAATTACCACTTAAGGATATTTAATTTTCAATTTTATTGCTATTTAGTGCATTTTACTAATAGAACACTACTTTTACCCTTTACGCGATTTAGTCCTTTTTATCAAATTAAGCATTTTAACGGTAAAACTTCTTAACAAAATTTTTATACTATCATACTATCATGTTGTAGACCTTAATTTAATAATAAAATAAATATTTCAACTTTGGATTTGTGGTTCCAAAACCACTATTCTAATTTCACAAAAAATGGGCTGTTACATCAAGACTTTTAGATTTGAGCAAAACGTTGATGAACCTTGTGTTTATAAGCGTATAAAAGACAAAAAGGTGGTCTTTCTCATTTTTTATGTTGATGATATTCTACTTATTGAAAATGATGTAAGAGAATTGTCATCTGTTAAACTATGGTTAGCTCAATAGTTTAGCATGAAGAACTTGGGTGAAGCTAGTTATATTATTAGAATTCCAATCCTTAGGGATAGAAAGAATAAAATGATAGCTCTATCTCAAGCTTTATACATTGATAAGGTACTGAAAAATTTTGCAATGATTGATGCAAAGCCAGATATTCAATCGATTGCATTAGGTTTTCACCTTTTTTTAGATGACTGTCCTAAGGCAGCAGAAGAATGAGAGCATATGAGTACGGTTCCATATGCTTCGACAGTTGGAAGCCTTATGTGTGCAATGCTTTGTACACGTTTAGAGTATAAAATAAGGATTTTTCAATCATGGTACTTCTTGTGGACCGACTCAGTGATTAAGTAATTGTGAATTACCAGAATATTACTTTTGGACATAATTGCAATTACTAAAGCTTATTTTTTTATGTTCGATTGGTCCCTTCGCTAGCTCAACAAAAGCTCAATCAGACTGTATTTGAATCAGAAGAAAATTCTACAACTTTGGAAATAATTTAGTTGAGTCGATTTATTCGGTGTGGCATTAAATTAGGTGGTTATGAGAATTGTTCAACTAAAGAATTTGATTAAAGAATTTTCTTGAAAAATTAATTTGGAAAATCTAAAGGATTTTTGGGGAAATGAATTTTGATCAAGTAAAATTAAATTAATCAAATTAATTAAAATTAATATGATATTTTTGGAAATTAATTTTTCAAATTAGACAAATGGGAAATTAAACTTAAAAATTGGACCTGAGACCATAAATTGGGACCGGCAGCTCAAAACCTAGACCAAGACCCAAAAACTAGTCAAACCAGGCCCAATTGGGAAACCGAGCTAATGATTCAATTGATGGCTAGACTAAACCAGTCGAGCTGTCACTAACCCGGGTTGAACCAACTCGGGATGCCATAAATGGTGTCACACCTGCATCACTGGACACGGTGGTGTCGACAATTGTAATCGCGGTGTAACACTCTAACCCGTATCCGTCACCAAAATAGGGTTACGAGGTATTACCGAACAAATCACATCATTTAGCATACAATTCTCATACATTAAGCATTTATATTCATATGTCATTCAAACATAATCATATTCTCCCTTATAAGGACCTACGAGGCCTTAAACATGCTTTAGAAATGGTTCGGGACTAAACTAATAAGTCAGAACAATTTCAGAAACTTAGAAAAATTTTCATTCAAACAGGGGTCACACGCCCGTGTGACCAGGCCGTGTGCCTTACACCGCCATAACCACGCCCGTGTCACAGACCGTGTGGAAACAGGGCATACATACTGACTTGCATCACATGGCCGACCGCACGCCCGTATGCTTGGCCATGTGAAAACTGGAGGGTATACTGACTTGGGTCACAGGGCCAGTCACACACCTGTGTGCCTATTCGAAATGGCCTCACACGCCCTTGTCCAGGCCATGTGCTAGGCCGTGCCAAACTTGTAGGGTATACTGACTTATGCCACATGGCCAGTCACACGCCCATGTGTGAGGCCATGTAGTACATACTGACTTAATTTGAATTGCAACACCAGAGGACACACGGCTGTATACCATGACTGTGTGTCACACACGACTGAGACACACGCCCGTGTGGAAAAAAATAGGCCATTTACAAAGCCATTTTGCCACGCTATTTTATACACCTACACAAGCACATTTAACCCCATTTCAAGACACAATTAGGCAACCAAAACTACATCAATTCAAGCATAAATTTATGCCATTTCTAATTCAACTATTTCGTCTATCAATTCTCACCAATTTACCTAACCAATTACTTACCAAAAAAAAACATGATTCAATAGCCATATTCACATACAAAATATGATATTCACATACAAAATATGTCTCATAATTTAACCATATATTCAACTCCTTACTAATCCACAACAAAGCAATTCTCAACCAAACATTCATCACATATAAATAGCCATTTGAGCACATAAACCATCATCAACCATACCAAAATATGCCATTTCACAACACATTATAAACATCAAACCATAGTCATTATCAAGCCATTTCTAATTGCCAAATACACACAACATTTACATCATTTCTAAGCCAAATCTCATGGCTCATTTTTATTACTCAAACATGCCAAAATATGACAAAGTGACTATAGCCTATACATGCCATATACTATATGTACACAAACTTAAAAGTACCACAATAAATGTCTGATAGTACAATGATGTTCCCGATGATTCCCGAATCTGAGCTAGCTTTGAACACTATAAAACACAAAAAGAAAAACGAAGTAAGCTTTATAGCTTAGTAAGCTCGTATGATAACAAGCTTAGTATAACAAATAATTTTAATTTAATCATCTAAACATAATAAGGTATAATATGCTATTTCACATGTCAAAACACAAACCTTTCTCATGTTTATAATATGGGAACATATGAATTACTCAACTTACCTCATTTCCATTCACATATATGTTCCGTACATATCTGTATCACTTAGTTTGATCGTACTTTCATTCTCGCCATATCTATGCATGTTGAACCATTCGGAATCATTAAGGGTACTCGGGCCACATATAAGTCGTACAATGCCATATCCCAGATATGGTCTTACATGTAATCTCATATCGATGCCAATAGCATAGCTATGGTCTTACATGAAATCTCATATCGATGCCATGTCCTAGACATGGTTTTACACGTAATCTCCTTTCGGTAACCCTGATGTCATGACATTTGTATCTTATACTATTCCTAAGGTTCGTACGAGACTTTCGGCCGTCGTAACTTTGTTGATTTTTGCTCATACTCATAACCATTCAGCATTTTAATTCAATTCAAAAATAATAAAGCATTTATAACACAATTTAACAATGTTTATTAGCATACAAACTTACCTCAGACGTAAAAACGACGAAACTAATTGATTAGTTGAGTACTTTGTTCTTCCCTCGATCTATGTCCGGGTCCCTTTTTTCTTGATCTATATAATCAAAATTAACTTATTCAATCACATATTCCTTCAATTAAGTCCATAACACATATTTATGCATATTTGCACATTAGCCCCTAAACTTTCACACTTTTAACAATTTAGTCCTTATTTCACAAAAAACACAAATTCATGAAATTCCTTTAGCACCCATGCTAGCCAAATTACCATAGTGCCCCTAGCTACCCATTTTTTCATTTGTTCACACATTTCACCTCACATCTTACGCGTTTCATAATTTAATCCCTATTTTGCATTTTCATAAAAAGTCACTTTGCAAAACATGAAAATCTAACATCAAAGATTCATATTTTATGAAAACCATTAAATAACTCAAGTATTCATCAATGGAAGCTCACAAAATCTTTGAAAAATTTGCAAAATAGTCCCTAGGCTAGCTAGTACTAGATGCAACGATCACAAAAACATAAAAATCATAAAAAATCGAGCTAAATTCATACCTTAATCAAAGAACAATTGTGCCGAAATGCTCAAGCTTCTCAAACCCTATTTTTTATTTCTTGTATTTGGTCAAAGTGATGAAGATGAACATAATTCATCATTTTGTTTTATTTTAATTAAGTTAATATACCAAATTACTATATTAACCTTAATGAAAAACATTATAAATCACATAATTCAAGGCCATTTATGTTTATCTCCACTATCAATGGTTTAATAACACCATAAGGACATTTGATTTAGTAAACCATAGCAACTAAGCACTTCAAACAATTAATATGTAACTTTTTCATTTTATGCGATTTAGTCCTTTTATCAAATTAAGCATCCAAATGCTAAAATTACTTCACAAAATTTTCACACATATACAATAGCATGCTGTAAATACCAAAAATAATATTAAAATAATTTTTTGATCTTAGATTTGTGGTTCTGAAACCACTATTTTGATTTAACGAAAAACGAGTTGTTACACGCAGCGTCCTGTTGGCCGGTAGCGGTTGGTCTTTGGTTGTTGAGTAGTGGAAGAGTTACACTCCTACTGGGACTCTACTAGAGAATCTGATTTCAAATTAACTATTTCAAAAATAATATTATTTTAATATTTTAATATTAAATTTAATTTAATGTTTATCTACAAGATAAATATTCTATTATTTTAATAAGATTTAATATTAAATTTAATCTAATATTTATCTTAATAAATATTATATTAATTTAATATTAAAATGATTAAGTTTAAACTCGAAACTCTTCCTACATAAAGAGAGCAGTAAGTCATTATTTTACACACACTTGAATTCAAGAGAAAGTTATAGAGAGAAAATTCTCTGAAGAGATTATTTCAGAAAATTTCTAGAGATATTTTTCTAATTTACAACTTGACCCAAAAGGTTAGAGAAATTGCGAAATTACCATATTGGTAATTTTTGTGAAAATTTTTTTGATTCGAAGCGAGCATACATTTGGCAAACATGAGCTTGAGGATAGCGGAGAAGACTACTCGATCGAAACATTCATCATAGACAAATCGAAAAGGTACTATTTTGATTAACTGTTTATTACTTTAGATATCACAACAAGATCTTGTTTTGGAAAAAAAATGTAAAACTCAATTTTCCCTAAATTTAATTTTCTGTTGCATTTTCCAAAACCGTTTTTTTCAATACATATTACCATTTCAAAACATCAATTCACTACATATGTACTTAATCTTACCACTCATGCCACCTACATCTAAGATACCAATTCTTTCCTTTGTATCAAACCAAATTGTAACATAAACTTAATGACCATTTCATATAATTGAATATACCATATTTCTTATTACATATCATACCAATTTATATTTATTCCACAAACTACTTTCTCATTTCTTACCACCACTTTCAAGCACATATTTATACCTATTATTTCATCAATTTAAATTCTCAATTTCATTATACCATTTCAAAAATGTTCGAGCTTAAGGGCTTACTTCTATCATGTTGATATAATTTTTTTTCATATACTTACTCTTTCATGAATTACAAATATACATACATATAGTTCCATATCATCAAATCACTCCATATATACTATTATCAATTTGCACTTTCTTACCATTTCTTTTCACCTCGCACATTATATTAGCTTACCTTGATCATTAAAAGTATAATATCTACTAATCATTTGGGAATTCAACATGGTTATCCTTGGCACATAATGACATAACTAGACACATATAAACATTTCCAACCAAGTATGTTAGTCATGCTTTTATAGCATGAGTAATATCACTACATTAATTAAATCACAAACCTATCACATATAACATATCAAATATCAAACATATGCTATCTCATTTCCAATTCACATTTAAGTTTTTCATTTCCATTCAATTGAATATCACCCGATGGAACTTTAGTATACTGAACTCGGATACACAGGTGAATAAGTTTCTCACACAAGTTGACACTATATCAAAGTCACCCGTCCGGGTTAAACTTATGTTACATATAACTTGAGAATCTACAACAAATGCTAGACCTCGTTATAACATGTAAAATTCATAGTCAATTGCATGTATAACTCTATTGGCATATCAAAGGTATCCTAACCTTTTACTAAGTTTACACGAGCATTATTTCCATATATATCATTACCATACTTTTAATCATTCTTAATTAACTAGCATACCCTCTTTTTTATCACATTTGCATTTTCGTACATTGTACGTTATTCTATCACACGACATTTATTTCTCATTTTATTTCAATTTAGTCCAATTCATATATATATAATTTTGCATTCAATTTCAGAATCACATCTCAAACTATTATCAACCCACAATTAACTCATATCATATACATGTTCAATTCATTCTCATATCATATATCATATTTCCAATAAATCATAATACTTTTCAATTCCTTCAATTCAGTCCACTATCTTGGCAATCAATATCAATCATAGCAATTCAATTCACTTGATAATTATTAACTCACTTCGATATCACAATATGACATAAATATGAAAGGAAAGGAATTGATCTCGAATCATGAAAGCATAAATGATATCTCACGTCACTCATCGACGTCTCTCATTTTTCCTTTCCCTTTCGACGATCTGGCATCGTTTTTCACTACATTTGATAATTCAATCCACAAATAAATATCTGATTTCATTCAATCCACATCTAAATACAAAGCCACACATATTTTACGTTTTATTAAATTTAGTCCTTAAACTCAAGATAAACGTAACTTCTGACTCCTAGCTTCAGATTAAAGTCTAATTTCACATATGTTCATTAGGGACCTTATATTTTCTATTTCTAGCAAAATTTCATGATAGATTTTACATTTATTCAATTTGATCCTTTTCACAATCTAAGCTTAAAATCTATTAATTTCAAGCCTTATTCTTCAAGAAATCAATAATGACAACTTTATAAAACTTTAACAGTTTTACAAATTGGCACATGGATTAGCTAAATCAAGCTCCCATCACCTCAAATCTATAAAAAGATATAAGAAAATGACTTGAATTCACTTACCAATTTAATGGTCGAATGTAAAAGATTCAAAAGGTTTTTTATCTTTCTTCTTTAAATGATGAATTAGTGAAGGTGATGGTTATCATCTTTTTCTTACTTTCTTTATTATTTATAGTTTAATTAAACTTAATTAATCTAGTTTAACTTAAATTAATCAAGTTTAATTGTGATAATCAACCTATTTTTTTAACTTAGTAGGTATGTCATCATCATCCACATACAAGACGAAGACCAATGGTTTTATAACCATTTAAGCCCCTTCGAAAATTTCTATCCAGGTCCTCAAGCCTTTAGACAATTTAAATTTTATAGCGATTTTAGACTTTTACAATTTAGCCCCTATGCCTTAATTACCCACTTTTTTTTGGCTAAATTACTTAATCGAGCTTAAATATGTTTTCATAATAACCCTGAAAATATTTTTATTTAATATTTATGAACTTGAATTACGAAACTGGGGTTCCAAAATAGTATTTTTCGACACCACTAATTTTGGGTCGTTACAGTTCTCTTCCTTAAAAATAATTTCATCCTCAAAATTTACTTGAAAAGATGTGGGGATACTCAGACAGTTGGGAAATGTGCTCATATTGTAGTAAACATGTAACTGTTGACTATGTATTTGAATGATGGATAAATAAATAAAGTTAATTTTACATTTCGCTATTATATCTTTTGTGTTTTTGTCTTTCATGTTTTGCATACATAACGAAATTGTGACAAGTAAATATTAGCTCATTGATTGTCTAAGTTCAAGCTGATGATAAGTGACACTGTAAGGATGTTTACATTGCGAGAAAGATAATTTACTTTAATAGATAATCTAAACGAGTCTATAACCTCAAAAAAGAATCAAAATGAGCATTTAATTCAAATAAATAGAAGGATTATTAAGTCGTCTATAATTCCAATTAGGGAGATGACTAGTCTTGGATATTAGAGAGGTTAACTCTACGTGTAGAGATATATATATACTCATTGAAAGAATGATACATTGGACTAGACCCAAGTTGAATTAATTCTAAATCTGTTTGTGAATTAATTCACTTGTAACGTTCATGGTGTAACTTACTTAAATACTAAGTTAGTCACTGACTATGCATATGTAACTCATATGCTTTGACATAAGTGGAGGCTTATTCTTTAAAGATGATCAAGACGATAACTGGTATGTTGGGTACATGACTTGTGTATGGCATGATTTTACTATCAACAATGGAATTCATAGCTTGATTAAAGAGTTAACGATATCCTCTCATTGGCATTGTGTGAATTGATAAATATGGAACATGATAACAGGCTGCTTGCTCTCAAACGAGCAATTTATCACAGTCATTTGTTGATAGTGGTCATATTAATCATTAAGAAGACACAATGGTGACAATAAGATAAAATACGATTGTATTGAATGAACGGCTTTAACTAAAAGGAATCAATGATATCATATGAAAGTAACACACACATTGCAAGGTTATTAGACAAAGCAGTTGGATGAATTGCTTTTGTAAAAAGTATACGATAAGGAGTTTTAAATCATGGTAATTCTTGTGGACTGACTCCATGATTAAGTAAATTGTGAATTATCGGAACGATGCTTCTAGATATAATTGCAATTACTCGAGCTTAATTGTATATTTCTAATTTGTCCCTCTACCAGCTCAACAAAAGCTCGTTCAAATTTCATTTGAATTAGAAGAAAATTATACGACTTTGGAAATTATTTAATTGAGTCAGTTTAATTGATGTGGAATTAAATTTGGTGACCGTGAGAAATTTTTTAAATATAGAATTTGATTAAAGAATTTTCTTAAAAGATTAATTTAGAAAATCTCAGTGATTTTTGAAAAAATTAGTTTTGACCAAGTAAAATTAAATTAATCAAATTAATTAAAATAAATATGATATTTTTGAAAATTAATTTTCAAGTTAGACTTTTGGCCCAATGGATAATTGAACTTGAAAATTTGACCTGAAAACCAAAACCCTAGACCGAAACCCAAAAACTAGTTGAACTAAGTCCTATGTATGAAACTGGGTCAACGGTCCAATCGGTGGCTGGACTAGACCAACTGAGCCATCATTGGCCCGAACCAAACTAGTTACAGCCGAACTAGTCAAAACCATCCAGGTAAAAATGACGATGGTTCAGGGTGTCGAGGGAGTCGCAGCGGCGATGGCACCGTCGAGAACGACAGCTACAACAGAGGTGATCCAGCGACCGACAGATGGTCGGCGATAGTGGTTCTTCAATGGTAAAGTAATGGAAAAATTAGACTCCTAGTGGGACTCTACTGGGTAACTTGATTTCGAATTAACTTTTTGAAAGATAATATTGTTTTAATGAATTTAATATTAAAATTAATTTAATATTTGTCTAGATATTAATATGAGATATTAAATTTAGTTCAATATTTATCTAGAAAATATTTTATTAATTCAATATTAATATGAGATATTAAATTAATTTAATATTTATCTAGATAATATTTTATTAAATTAATATTAAAGTGATTAATTCTAATCCTAGTTGTAGTCTCTCTAAACTCTCCCAATATAAAGAGAGCATGGGTCATTCATATACACTTGAATTCATGAAAAGTTGTAGAGAGAAGATTCTTTAAAGAAATTATTTTAGAAAATTTCTAGATATATTCTTTTTATTTTCAACTTGACCTTAAAAGTTTAGAAAATGACGAAATTGCTCCATTGATAATTTTCTGAAAAAGTTTTTGATTCTAAGCAAGCCCACATTCAACAAAAATGAGCTTAAGGGTAGCGGAGAAGACTACTCGATCGAAGCGTTCACCCTAGATGAATCATAAATGCATGATTTTGATTATGTGTTCATTACTTTAGATAACATAGCCAAGTTCTTGTTTTTGGAAAAAAAAATAAAATTCTAGTTTTCCCTTTAACTTATTTTTCACTGTATTTTCCAAACCCAATTTCCAACAGGGACCTCATTGCCTCTTTCGATTCCTTAGCTAACTTCTTTTGTGTTATAATTGCACCATAACGCTTACAATGTTGGCATGCATTTATTTCTCAACTCTTTTACTTTTCAAGTTAAGATCTCTACCGATTCTTCTCCATTTGATGAATCAAATTGAATTTTGATTTCTTTTTGCGATATAATATGGAAAGGATCATATCAATATTGTCAAAGCTTAGATACATGAAACACATCATGAATCTTTTGTAACTTCGATAGTAAAGTCAAATGGTAAGCAACCAATACAACTTTCTCAATGATCTTATATGGCCTAACATATTTGGGACTTAGCTCCCCTTTGTGACCAAAAAGCAAGATCTTGTTCCATGGAGAGATTTTCCATAATACTTTATCACCCACAACATAATCAATATCTTTTTTTTCATATCGACATAAGATATTTTCCTATTGAGGCTGATTTTAATCTTCCTCTAATTAGCTTTACCGCATCTTCTATTTCCTAAATCAATCTTTAGCCCAATCATCTTTCTCACACTCAAGTCTATCCAACATAATGGTGCTCTCCACTGTTGACCATATAGAGCTTCATACGAAGCCATTTGAATGCTTGACTGGAAGTTATTTTTATAGAAAAACTCAGTTAAATTCTATTAATGCTCCCATTTCCATTCAAGAATTGAAATAGAGTGAAACAACCCAGTGAGAATTTGATGCTCAGCCTCTACTCATTGGCAAGCTTTATTTCTCATGCCATCTTAATATCTGCGAATTGCACCTCTTTTATCTGACTAATCAACACAACCTTTATTTTCAATTTGACTAAGAAGCTACCATAATCACCAATGCTTAATTGAGCAAACAATGCTTTCAGTTTAAATGCTAACTTTTGACTCAAGGCGTCAACCACAACATTTGTTTTTTGAATATGATAATCAACAACTCAATCCAATGACATTGTCTTAGATTTAACACCTTTTTGGGAGAGGAGGTATTTGGGATTCTTAAGATCCATATAAATATGACACTTTTCATCATATATATAGTGCCTTCAGATACTTTAGAGCAAAAGCCATGGCGGTTACCTCTAAATCGCACGTCAGATAATACATTCATTGGACTTTAGTTGTCAGAATCCATAGGCAAGTACCTTACCATCCTACATCATAACACATTCCAGTTCATTCATTGAAGCATCACTAAATATTACAAATTCCTTCCCTGACTCACGCAAGGTCAAAATTGGTGCTTCTAACATCATGGCTTTCAACTTTACGACACTCTCTTGGCATTGGTCATTCTGCACGAATGACATACTCTTTTGCAAACGCTCCTCCTAGGCATGCTATCTTAGGAAATTCATTTACAAATATCCTGTAATAACCAGAATTTGCATTTGATAAACTTCTTATATAGTTGCTTTTCATGTAACATTTGCAACACAATTCTCAAAGACTTTTCATTGTCTCCTTCTGATTTTGAATATTATAGGATATCAATAATAATTACTACCATAAACTGATCCAAATATGATTGGAAATGTAGTTCATGTGATCCACGAACATTATAAGGGCATTCATCATCCCATATCGCATCACTAGAAACTTATAGTTACTATACCTCATACAGACATTGTTTTCAATATGTCATTATTTTCACCTTTAGCTGATAACCTCCAAATCTCAAATAATTTTTTTGAGAATAAAGTTGTACTTTTAAATTGGTCAAATAGACCATCGATGCACGATAACAAATATTTGTTCTTGATTGTTAATTTATTCAGTTGTCGATAATCAATACTATAACACCTTATACTTGACTTGATCGTTGGGTTCGAGCTATAGTGTGCAACATTTGTTGCCAAAGAAACTCGGTCCAATTTAGATACGAATACACATAATTAATCATACAAATATAAGAGTTATAAAAAAATACAATAAATATACATTTCTAATTTTTGTACGAGCTTACAAAAGCTTTAAAGTTAACCCGAGATCGAATTAGGGCTTAATTGTAAAAGTTTCAAAATACAGGATTGACGTCACAACGTGACATACTGTTTTTCTCTCATCACAACAACGGAGTCTCTCATCACGTTGTGGCCTAGAGCTCACATCTTGTCGCGATGTCACATACTGTTTCTGTAATTTTTCATTCCAAAAATCTATAATTCAAAGAAATAGCTATGTATACCTATTTCAATCTTATTTTTTTTACCAAATGAACAATAATTCTAAATTTATAACACTTATTAGACATGCTTATATAACCTCTCCACGGCATGCATGCATCGGGGCTGAGAATTAACACTAATACGATAATCAAATCAGAATAAGTATGTGCGATTTCTGCAAGTGTGGCAGGTTAGTTGTAATATCTATAGTGTTAATAGAACACCAAAGTATTTCAAGGATCAAACCTAAAGGAGTTAGCGATTCAATGATTCTTATTCAACAAGCATGCAATGAAGGAGTCTAGCTAGCTACTTGCAAAGCAATATATTACAACCGTTCATAAATGAAGTTGGTTAAAACAAATTAATTACCTAAAACAGAAAAGGACTAAATTGTAAATAATGAAAAGTGTGAAACTAACAAATCAATGACAAACGGTGGTTGGTTGACTTCAATTTCATTCATTAATCATCGAATTAGGGATCTAAATTGCTTAAACTTCTAAAGTGGCTCCATTTTACCTCTTGGTCTTAATTTTACCAAATTAGAAAAATTAGTCTAGTTTATCTCTCGATCTCACCTGACTAACCCAGGACTAATGAATTGGTGCCCAATAAGATTACCTCTTGGTCTTAGTTTTCTTGATTTACCTTAAGAGGCATCAATCCTAAGTTTTAAAGTTCATTCAATTTAGTCCAATTTATTATAATTTAGTCCCTAACCCAAAAATTAGTTTACCCATATCTCCATCAACCAATCTCCTAGAGTTTAGTTACCCGTTAACATATCTAGGCTAACGAATTTCAAAGAAACACACATAAAAGCCATTAATATAAAACTTGAGCAAAAAGATAAAAGCTTAAGTTTTTACTTTGAAAGAGTTAAAAGAAAAGCAACAAGATAAATGAATAAGAACAATAAAGTTGAGATTTTTAACAAATGAAAAGAAAACCAACTGAAGTAACATTAAATTAGAGATGAAAAAGTCATTATAAGCAACGTTAAGATACTAAACATGTAAATAAACCTAGCTACTGTGACAACTAAATTAACAAACTATCATTAACACTATGAAGAACAAGATGAAAGAAACCCTAAACTAAAACTTTATCCACTACACTTTTTGTTCTTAGCCAAACGTGGCTTTTTAATCTAATTACAACCCAAATTTTGTACCCAAAATTCCCCTCAATTTCTAAATTTTATTGGAGTTGAAGTTGGACATGGACTACCCCTGCAGTCAATTTTTGTCTCTTCACGATAATGGTACCGCGATACCCATACAATGATATCATGATACCCACGAAAGCCTTTAATTAGGGGGTCCTAGGGAGGTTGGGTATCGTGATGCCCAATGCTGGTATCACAATACCACTGTATACAACTTTAATTCTTCTTGTTTCAACATTGTCATGGGGTATCACAACTTTCATGCTTCGATATTGCGGTACCCAACTTCTAGGTGATGTTTTCGTTCACGTTTGGGCCACCGTTGACTTCCTACAACACTCAATCAACCGTTAAGGTCCCTATGGCACATTTGGTCATTTTAAGTCTCAACAGTGGCATAAAATGTACTATTTCACTTAGTAAAGCAAAAATCAAAATCTAAGTAAAAACATGACAAAAACATATGAATTACACGGAAAGAAACTCTTTAAGCGTACTAGGGAGCCTAATTTGACATATCAAATTACGACAGATCACTATATCATGCTTTAAACATCAATTTCATCCAACCAATTCCATTATCAAGTCTTTCCTATCAATTACACAACAATACATAAGTATTGTCACACCTAAATTTTGGACCTTTAATTTAGAGTGTGATTGAACTAAAGTAATCGATTTTAAATTAAGTAATTTAGATTGTTGTTAAACACATTGATCAATTAGAATCGATATAGGAATTTTTTAAGCACATTTGTTACATGAGGATTTAGTCCAGTTTTAATTTTCGCACCTCCTCACGAGTTACTTCATAGTTGTTTGGCCATTTCATGAGCTCGTCACTTCTGCTTTCTGAGCTTGTCAGTTCACGAGCTTAATAGTCCACCTGACCAGCTTGTGGGAAGAGACACATTTCAAGGTAAGTGTCAAGCCTAAAGGAGGTGAATGTGTCACTTTGCGTGGCACCTAGTGGCCCATCGATAATAATAAATGGTTAGTGGATTTGTGTATGTATGTGTTTTGATTGGTGGCCGACCAAGAGCATTGATTGCTTATGTATTTTAATATTAATTTATTTCAAGACTGGAATAGGAAGGGACTGGAATAAGGGAGAGAACTATAATTTCTTTCTATGTTTCCTTTTGTTTGTTTCGATTGGAAAAGGAGAGGATACCATTGGTCGTATGTGGGAGAAAGCCCTAGATTTGGCTTACTTAGGAGTTATTCTTTAAAGTATTGTTGCTAAAGAAGTGGGAGAAGGCCATAGTGGAAAAGGAAAGGAGCATGATAAGTAGATAAAAACGTCATTGGAAGAATTTTGCGAGTTCTTTTAACTTTTAAGCTTGATAAATTGATGAACTAGCATAGATGTATTGACTGTCCAAAAAAAGCTAAGTGATGTCTTTAGTTTACTAAGTGCGTGTTGTTTAAGTCTATTTGAAGTTTAAATCCCACATGTTGTTAGCATTGACTATTAGTAATGTTAGAAATCTATGTTATCTAGCCATTGGTTGTAATTTTTACATTCGAGTGGTTGTATGTCTATTGGTGAATGTGCTTTATATGTTAGCAATCTGTAAAGATAGAAATTGAATGTAAGTGTAAAGATAAAAATGGCTAAACCTTCCTCAGTGCTAATGACTTGTATCCAAAGACGAAGGAATAGAGGGAACTGAGGTGACTATTGAAGTGTGTTTGTGATTGGAGAATTGGATTTTGTGGTGAATGGAGAATAATGTTTTGATATGTTTTTACCTCTGATAGGGCATATAAATACAAATCGTGATTGGCGAAAAACCCTGGCCTCGCGAGGAAACACAAATGTGTTTAAATTTTAATATGGCTTTATGGAGAGATGTTGATACAAATGAAATATTGGCTTTGCGGAGGGATGTTATTTGAAATGAAATAATGGTTTTGCAGAGGTATGATATGTTGGGATCAGGGGCTAGCACAAGGACTCATAAATGGTTTTAGCTACCTTAGGTTTCACTTTAGACTTAAAGAAAGGGACTCAACCAAATTACAACCTCATTTATGAGCCACTTCTTTGTTTAAATTTTGTAACATGTACATATTGGGGTAGCTCGTAGGCTTGGCTAAGCTAATAGCTTGCTTTTTTTGTATTTAGTGAATTTGGTTCATACTCTCTTAAAGTTTTGTCTAAGGTGTATATTTGTGGCACATCTTTAAACATGACTTTTATTATGTAAATGACATTTCTTATTTTTATAAATGTATGTTGTCGGTTAGAGTTAAACAGAGTCCAAAGTTTGCTAAGTGACTTTGGGACCTGGTTTTCATGTTTTGTGTACTGATCTCAATATCTTCAGTAACACCACTATTTGTCGGTTGACCGGTCAGACCAAGGGGTATTACAAGTATGCACCAAATCAAATGTCCATGTCCCAAACATCAAATGCACACCTCAATACTTAATCTTGATACACATGAGCTTTCTATAAGTATTCATTTCTAAACATTATCCTCTTTTAATCATCTAATCATTCTTACTATCTAACCAAACAAAACACACTAATCTCAATAAGGTCATTAGAATATTTATCATTTTTGTAACGCCTCGAATTTTGGGCCTAGGAAAAATGGGCCTTGGGTTTAGGGAGTGTTTGGAAGTTGGCACGTGAATAATTGCTATGCAAGAAGTGACATAAATGAAGGCTTTTCTCAGTGGTTAAGGGCCCTGAGAAGTGTTGGAGAAGTCCTAGGTTAAAACTTGGGCTTTAGCAAAATTTTTGGTTTTAAGTAAGTAAAACCCTGATTGCTTGGTAGTAAGTCTTTTAAATAATTAAGTCTAAAATTTGACACAAGGAAGCATGTGGTCTAGTGGAAAGGTGGCATTACAAGGGTGGCAAGGAGGTCTGAGGTTCGAGTTTTGGATTTTGTTATGGGCATTTATTTTGCACCTTTGGACAGCTAGTGATTGAGTTGCAATTGAACTCTAATGGAGAGGGTTTGAATTGGTCAAATGAGTGATTTAAAGAGTGGATGATGAAGTGATAAGGGGAGATAATCAAGGGGATTTGATTTGTTGGGGAATTGGAGCCGAAATGGACAATAGGTAGCATAGAGTTCAGTTTTGGGCATTTTGTTTCAGGTTTTGGAGTGTTGTTTTGTGATAGCCAATTTTTTCTTGTGTAAGTTCTCTTGTTTTCTTTTTCATTTTGTCCCTTTTGGCCACTCAGCTCAAGACTCTTTACCTTTGGTTTTACTTTGTTTTAGCTAAAACAGCATTATCATTTAGCCGAATCTACTTGTTCAACCCTAGGCCTATTTCTTTCTTTTTTTTCCCCTCTCTTCATGATTTCTTTCTTCCCCCTTTCTGACCTTTTCATCTCTAAATCGAACGCTGCATCTCTGAACTGAACCCTTCTTCTTACTTTTCCAAATTCCTTCAATGTTTCTCATTTTTTCATAAAGTCGAATACTTTCACTTTGTCTATTGAGGATCTCTAGTCAACTTCTACACTTTTCTTCTTCTATTTTCTTTGTCTTCATCGTTCATCTCCAATCCTTTTAATCCTAAATCTTCGACTGTTTAACCAAAAAAATCGAGTTAGGAATCCTTCTTCTTACTTTTCCAAATTCCTTCAGTGTTTCTCATTTTTTCATAAAGCCGAATACTTTCACTTTTTCTATTGAGGATCTCTAGTCGACTTCTACACTTTTCTTCTTCTATTTTCTTTTTCTTCGTCGTTCATCTCCAATCCTCTTAATCCTAAATCTTAGACTGTTTAGCCAGAAAACTCGAGTTAGGAATCTCTCTTCTTTGCCAAATGTGATAGGCTCCTTGAGGTGTGATTAAAGGATGAGTGATTGGTAGTAGCCAACTTCCTACTTTAAGTTTTCGATCAAGGTAAGTACTCGATCAAGGAATCTTGGGTAAGGCCGAATGTTAGATCTTGTTTGGGCATGTGTTTTCATTAGATTAGCATATGATTAACTCTAGTTATTAGATATTGTTAACTGATAGGTTACGTTTGTGATTCAGATAAGCCACAAGGAGAGGAAATGATTCTTAACCAATCTATCTACGAAAAGGATAGGTCGTTTGTTATTCAGTCAAGGTAGGTAATAGTTAAATGATTTGGGAATGAGTGTTTTACGATCTTTAATGATGAAAAGGCTAACTATACCTCTTAACTGAATATAGGTTTGTTGCTATGTGATTCATACTACACTTTATAAACCAGGTGTGTACACACACCACTCAAAACGTAGATTGGCAAAAGCTGAAAAATCAAAAAGCCAAAAGTGCAGCAACGGTTGCCACATGGGTGCACGAACGCATGTGTGGAAAAGTCGTTACAATGACAGAGGCCACCATGAGCGATTTCATGGGCTTGAGCTGTCTTTAGGCCAAATGGGCCGAAATGGGTCGTGTCGGCCCAATGGGCTCGTGGGCCCCACACGGGCAAAACTTATGGATGTGTGGGAAATAATAAGGCTGGCCATGTTGATCACATGACCAACGGCAGTTTTGGGCTTAGCAGGCCACACGAGAGTGTGGGCCCCACTTGGGCCACGTATTAGGCTTTGGCCTAAATGTACGATTTGGTTGCTAAAGGTTGCATAGGTCGCCCAAGACGACTGTGAACCTATTGATGGGTCGGTATGTGTATTTAGACCCCGAATTACGAAATGACCGTTATGCCCCTAAAAGGCAAAATGACTAAAATGCCCCTACATGATATATGACTGATTTTGTATGCCATTTGATGATATGTTTGCATTCATGCATGTAATATTATATAGCATGGGGATGGGATCTTGTAGTTGGAGGAAGTGACTGTTCTGTTAGGGTCACATAGGTCGCCCGAGACAACTGTGGACCCATTCTGGTAAGGTCGCATGGGTCGCCTGAGACGACTGTGGACCTACCAATGGCTTAAAGTCGCTTATGCTTTTGGCAACCCTGCTACGATATTGGTTAGTGTCGCAACCAGTGCTACATTAGGAGTGTAGGGTTGGACGGGACACGGAGTGCAGGGTTGGTTGGGGCTTATATGCATTACATACATTGATTCTGATTTTACTATGAGCTCAGGCCCAACTGAGGCTATTGCGGGCTAATGCCCTTTTGCCACTGTTACCGTAATGGGCTTAGGCCCAGGTTGATGTGATGTATGCTGTTTGATTGTTGGGGGCAGTGCACACTAAGATTTTCGTAAACTCACCCCTCTTTGAATTTTTAGGTAATCCTCAGTAAAGGGCGGTTCAACGTATTAGAGAACTCGGAGGTGGCCACACTATGGACTTTTAATTCTCGTAATTTTAAATACATTGCTTTAATTGTGTTTTCTTTTGGTTGGGTTGTAATAAGGCCTCTCTATATTTCTGGATTTTAATTTGGGATTTACGATTTATTTTAAACTATATCTGCAAGAAGTAGCACACGATTTTCAAAAGAAATATGTTTTCAAACCACTACATTTCCGCAACATTTTTAAAATAATTTTGCGACTCAACTTCTAAACATCACGTTTTCGTAAATTGACTATTTTAAAATTAAGCTTCCGCAACAAACAATGTTTTAGAAATATAAATAACAACGTTTTAATAAAAGAAATACTTTTCAATGAACCACATTTTGAAAATAAACTAACATAAGATTTACTCCGATTTTTCATAGCTAGAAGTTTTAAATTTTAAGAAGGGTTTACAATGAGAACATGGTTTTTGAAAAACACTTCAATGTGACACGCTAGATTTGATCCTAACGTCCAGGCCAGGTTTGGAGGTGTTACAATTTTACCATTTCATCTATGACAATAGTCATTTGTAACTACTAATAGGATAGGCCAATAAATACATCACCATTTGAGTTCAAAAGATTATATATACATGTAACTTCAAAACAAACACATATCATACGTAGGTAAATCAAACCAACATGACTTAACCTATTGTGTACATGCCAACTCAAACAAAAACCAAACGTGAACAAACTTTTTGAACCCGGGATTGTTGTTGGATGCTGAAGATGAGACTCAAAAGATTTGAATTGAACCTAACCTGTGCGCAGAAAACAAATCGTACGCTGAGTAAATGACTCAGTGGTAATCTATGATTCAAGTTAACATAACATAAATATGAAAATGCGCCTAATTGAATCAAATACATTTCATACTTAACTCATGCCCTTCATATCAATTCCTTCAAGTTATAAATAACATGTTTCCTCAAATCTTAATTGCCTACTTAAGAATATAATCATATTAACCTATTTATTTGAAATCACAATTTACTCATCAACTAGGCAAATAAACTCTTCCACATGTCACAAGCATGAATAAAAATTATTAGCATACATTACATATTCATATTTTATCAATTTCAGGTATCATAATAACCAATTCCAAATCCATAAGCTTGGTTTTGTTCAAGTAGCCTTCAAAGCTCATTTCCAACTCAAATTAGATTGTATTAATTTCATAATTTTCATCATATTTCATTCCATTATTTCTTTAACCAATTCATGTATTTTTAACCCTGTTAACATCACAATTTCATAGCTTATATAACATAATTCCATGTCAATTATCAAATATAAAGTAAAATTCTAAATTTTGTAAATTAATCAATATAGTCCCTGTCTCGAATATTAATCTCAAACACGTCAAATCAACTCAATTAGTCATCAATAACTTACCTCAACAACGCATGATGTGAAATGACATGAAAATGCATTAATTAAATAGGTCCCCGAATCTTACCAATCATACCAAAAGTATGAAGTTCCATCAAAACATTCATCACGTGAACATAATTCAAACTTCGACAAATTGATGTCAATAATCACGAATTCATCAAATCATTTCACACCAACCTCACCTATCCTATTCCACACTAAAACAAGTAATTTCACATAGCAAACATCTCAAAGTTATATGTCAAAATATACCAATCCAACTTATAACCTCTCCAACCCAGCATAGACGTTAGACCCGAATTCTGGAGATCACACTAGCCACCGTAATGACCTAGTAGCGATCGAGGGTTATAAAACAGTTAATTTAAAATATTTATTTATTTTGGAAGAAAGCTTAGTCTATTTTTAGAAAAACTCGGTACTTAAAAAAATGATTAAGTTTAACATATTCATTACAATGATGTTTACTATTGAAAACTTATTTTGAAAATTCGAATTACTTTATTAACAAAACAAATTTACAATTTAGCAGTGGAAAAGTGATATTAACATAATTTTAATAATAACCATGTTACATGTATCAGCCCGTGTTTTAGTGGTGTCGGAAACAGTGGTTTTAGGGCCACAAATCCAACAAGTGAGTTAATAAATATTATTATTTAATATTTATGAGTCTAATATGGTATTAAAATAAATTTTAATATTGGCAATTTATGCTATCTGAATGGATAATTAGGTTCAAGTGGTATAACTTTAAAGTTAAGTGGTTTTAGAAAATGAGGTATTGGGACATCGTTTCTATAAACCGAGTCGTAAATATTTTATTAAATATTTATGGAGTGTTATTAAGGGTTTATTAAAATTTGGTTAAGAATTTTAATGTTTAAATAGTTAATTAATTAAAAAGGACTAAATTATAAAAGTTACAAAAGTAAGTCTCTATTAGTTAATAAGATAAATTGACAAAGTACAAGGGTTTATGAGGCAAATATACCATTGTTAAAAAGGTTGGCACGGTTGACATTGCTTTGTTATGTATATATATGTTTTATTAATTAAAATAAAAACAATTAAAAGGTAATAAAATAAAACAAATGGCATTATTTGTTTTGTTCTTTAAACCACCGAAAACCACCATGGAAATAGAAAAAGAAAAGCTTCAAGTTACTTTGTCTTTCGACCAAATTACATGCAAGTATATCTAAGCTTATTTTTAATGATTTTTATATTTTGGAGCTTGTATTAACTTAGATTAGCTTGCTCGGGGGTTAATTTGTAAAATTATTAAAATTTTAGGGATTTACCATGAATGATGTGGGAGTATTTTGAATTTGGTTGATAGGGTATTAAGCTTAGATGATGAATAAACTCATTTTGTTATGTGATTTTTAATGATTTTAAGGTTTAGGGTTTAAATTGTTTAATTAGTAAAATATCGTATAAATATTGTGAAATGAGGATGACAATGGGCTGATTATGAATCCTATGAAAATTTTCTAGCATAAATTTTAATTAAAAGTGGTTCAATTTCAAGTTCCGAGTTTAAAGACTAAATTGCATAAAAAGTAAAATATTAGGGGTAATTTTGTAAATTTTCCATTGATAAGGGTTATAATTTGAATTAATTGTTTAAATTTTGGAATGTGATTAAATTGAATAAAAATATTTATCTAGATCAAGAAACGACTTAAACGGACATTAATCGCGGGAAAACCAAAATAGCGAATTAGTTGTTGGATCACGTTAGGGCATCGTTTCGGTACAGGTAAGTTCGTATGAATGGTTATCGTATTAGTGTTATTTAATTTGAATGTTTACTATGTTATTTTTTATAGAAATGGATCGATATATAATCGTATCAATGCTATGATGAATTGATGGATATTGAGTCATAGTTGAACTTCAGGTTTTGGGCGTTGGTCTTGAATGTCCGACCAACGGCTGAGGCCCTGCATTTGTTTTGGACTCTCCACAGCTCATGTGAGCAGCATCATGTAGCTTACATTCCGACATGCAGCTCATGTAAAGGAAAGATTATAGTTATGTGTAAAGGTACACTTCGCATGAGCTTTCCTGATTATCCGATATAATTCTAGATGGTTTAACTGGTAAGAAAAGGAATGGAACTGTAACTGACTTAATGGAAAGGTTCATAACTATATGAAAAGGTTGATGTTTATGTAATGTATCTTATGAAATCTATTTATGTTATAAATGAGTTTATACGATTGTCAGTTAATCTACAAACAAGTGAGCTTGATGATGCTTGAATAGGCTTATA
The DNA here is from genome assembly GCA_020496765.1 of Gossypium stocksii. Lineage (NCBI taxonomy): Eukaryota > Viridiplantae > Streptophyta > Magnoliopsida > Malvales > Malvaceae > Gossypium > Gossypium stocksii. The sequence continues at coordinate 68,984,468 of CM035622.1, forward strand.
TTAAACTCACGGTATTGGAAATGGTAAGTAAGCAAATGGAATGAATCATAATCGTATGGTAACGATGATGAATTAAATGTTATGTTTATACATGGTTGATTTCATATGTATCATGAACAAGCACACTAACTTCTAAGTTGATGGTGTTATATAGGCTTTTATTAAGCTTAAGGCATTGGTAAAGGTTTATTCTTATTTCATAAATTTCATTACTGAAATGGTATGTTATGTTTAAATTTTATACAAGCTTACTAGGCACTCGTTACTTACATAGTTATTTTCTTTTTTTTTTTAGATTATCGAAATCTCGATCGGTTAGAAGCTCGTCAGAGATCTATCACACTATCCAGTAGACGATTCGATAGTTTTTGAGTAATTTGGCTAAGGTTTATAATGGCATGTATAAGGTACTTTGTATTGGTATTATGATGTATGTGTTAATATTTTTTTGGCATGTATAAGCTTTGGAAAGCTATGTTGGTTGGCACACATTGATGCCTTACCAAGTTTTGTGATTTTGTTACTTTAAAGTGCTTGTTGATATGGTTCTCTTGGCATGTTGATGATGGTTTGAAAATGGTTACATGTGACATGTTTTATATCATAATTGAACCAGGTATTATGTTTGGAAATGGCAATATTAACATGCATAGGGTGGTTTATAATGGTGTTTTTGATGAATATGTAAATGGTAACTTGGCATGCTTGTGCTTTGATATTTATGTATGGTTGATGAACTTATAATGCTTGTTTAGGTAGATCTGTTTGCTCACTTTTTGATAATGGATGTGTATGGCTTATTGGTACAATTGGATGGTTTGAAAATGGTTAATTGTGATGTGTTTTAGGTGTATAATAGGATAAGACTCTTATGGTATGTCTTGAATGGTTTGAAGATGGTTAAATGTGGTATGTTTTAGTACTGGAATAGACTAGAGTTATATGCATGAAATGAACCATATGAACTTGTTCAGGTATGTGATATTTAGATGATAATTGTGGTGCCTTGAATGGCATATTGGTTAGTTGAAGTAGGGTCTTCGAAAATGGAAAATATGTATGTGATTAGATGAGGTTTTGGTGCTTTGAAAGTGTGCATAATTGGTCTAAATGTTCATGCATGAATTGGTTTTGAAATGGGTTGATTTTAGGTGAATTTGGGTCCATACAGCCTGAGACACGGGCGTATGATATAGCCGTGTGAGGCACATAGCCTAGCGACACGTTCGTGTGTCATTTGATGATTTCCTTAAGGTGCAAGTCAGAGAGTTACACGGCCTGGCACACAATGTGTGACGCGACCGTGTGACCTTACTCAAAGAGTTACACAAGGGAGGACACAAGCTGGGATACAGCTGTGTGTCCCTAGTTTAAAGGTTACACGGCCTGAGACATGAGCATGTGTCTTAGCCATGTGAAGCACACGGCCGTGTGACCCCTTTTTTACAAATTTTGCTTATTTTTCCCAAATTTTCTAAATTGCTTCAAATTGGTCCCAAATTGTTTCTAAGCTATTTTTAGGGCCTCGAGGGCTTGATTTAGGGACAGTATATATGTATATGAATGGTTTATGATGTGGTTAAGTTATTTGAATGATAACATGTTAAAATGTTTCTAACTGAACTATAATGTTTTGTAACCGTAATCTGATGATGGAGACAGGTTAGGGGTGTTACATTACATGCATGATTAAATAAAAAATCATATTCTAATAGCCTAAATTATTTAAATGTTGTGCATGACTAGGTAAAAATCGTAAACTAAATCCCATGCCACAATAATAATATAGCTTTAAATAACCAGAATTATAAAGTAATTAGTATAAAATACTTTTATATAGAAATCAATATCCGAGCTGAGACCCTCGAATGCCAGGTCCGCATCCTAACCTTGTGGGCTATCTAAAAAAAAGGAAAATAAAGGGGGTGATGTAACACCACTAACCTGTATCCGTCACCGGAATAGGGTTACGGAGTATTACCAGACTTATTACATAAATAATCATACATTTCACATACATTTATCCATTTCCAAATAATCATCAATCAAATACATTCATACTGTCCCTAATACAAGCTTACGTGGCCCAAATCATGCATTGGGAGTGGTTCGGGACTAAACTGATAACTAAAGAAACTTTTCAAAAAACATAGAAAATTTTCAAAATACAGGGGACACACACCCGTGTGGCCCGACCGTGTGAGACAGACGATCAAAGACACGCCCATGGCACAGGCTGTGTAGACATTCGAAATGGGTTCACATGGCCGTGTCCCAGACTGTGTCCTACCTCGTGTAACTCTCTAACTTGTGTCACATAGTCAACCACATGCCCGTGTGATCAACTCGTGTAACTCACTGACTTGTTTTCATTAAATTCTATAGGGGACACATGGCCGTGTCACCTAACTGTGTGTCACACACGGCTAAGACATACGCCTATGTCTCTGCTTGTGTGGACGAAAATAAGCTATGTTTCTAGACACACAGGCTTAGGTTCAACATTTCACAAATAACCAATGCATAAATAGGCACTTTTGACCAACCAATTTCAAGCCAAATTCATATACTACCAACACATACTGTAACGCCCCAAACCCGGCCTAGACGTTATGGCCGAATCTGATGATGTCACATGACAGTAAAAAAATCGTATCGTTGGTGAAACCTTTTTTTCATTTAACCATATTTTATTATCTTTTGTTAATTCTAAAATCGTGTCGATCATTTTCAAAACATTATTCATTGCGGAAGCTTTTAAAATAGTTCATGTAATTGTGGCTATTTTTTATAAAAAAATGTAATTCTTTTGAAAACCCAAGTTTTACCGACCACTAGCAAATATAAATCATAAAGCAGTATAAACAATAAATTATACATGTTTTTACCTTATGCTTAGCCCAAATTCTGGATGAATTAACCCTTAATTTGTGTAAATTGATGCTCTTAAACCTTTAATTTCATGTTTATTACTCAGATGAGCATAGGGAAGTGAAAAGAACGAGAAACGGACCAAAAACGGAGAAAATAGGCCAAAGTATAAAAACAAAACGGCCTAGAGGATTACCACACGGCGGTGTCACATGGCCGTGCCACCTTAACAGGCTCGAACACGACCTGGGCCTTGATCCACACAGGCGTGGCACACAGGCATGTCCCTATCGTGAGGAAGTTCAATTTCACTCGGAAAAGGTTGCTTAGGGGCTAAGAAAGCCATTCTAAACTCTATATAAAGACCCTAGGAGGCAACTTCAAAGGACACATTATTTTCCCGCCGAGTGGGCAGTTAAAAGCAGGGAATTACTCGAAGGGAAGCCGATTGATCCATCTCAGAAGCCGAATTCTCCTTCAAGACTAAAGATCTCCCTTCAAATTCCTACAGGGGTTTTTGGGTTCTTTATGTTTTGCTATTTTAATTCTTTTGAGATGTTTTCTTTATTAAATATGAACTAAATCCCTCAAATACTTGAGGGGGGTTGAAACCTAAGACAGATCTTGTTATTATTTTATCTTGAGTTATATGATAAATACCTGATTTGTTCTTAATTATGTGTTCTTAATTCTTGTTTTAATATTCCTAGGTATTAATTCAAGTATTGATGTGCTTATTCAAAGGAGCAAAGGTCTCTGTTTAAGAGTAGATCTAGCATAATTAAGCGGAGTTGCATGCAACCCTAGACATAGGGCGCCATAAATCTGCCGGATTAGGGTCAAACCTAATAAGGGGATCCATAGATCGAATTAATGCAAGACTAGGGGTTTTAACTAGAAATATTTCAGTTAATCAACCTAGGATTAGTTGTTCTTATTCTCGACGGAGGTATTAACATAAATTAGGGATTTCTACGGATCAAGTCAAGTGAATAAATCGTCTAGCTCAAGAATTGATAGCAAGTGAAGTCTAGGTGGATTCTTCCTTGAGTATTGTCCAAATCAATCAGTTTTTCCTAAGAGTTTTTCCCCAATTTACTTTTTGTGCATTCTTAGTTTAGTTTTAGAATTAGTTTAGTTTCATAAAAACCCCTTTTATTTCTAGGTTAAATAATAGAAAGAAAGTTAGACTAGTACTTTTGGTTCCCTTGGGTACGATATCTCGGTCTTGCCACTAAACTATACTACTATTCAATAGGTGCGCTTGCCTTGAAATCGTGATATTAGTTAGTTTCTGCTGTGATAATTATTATAAATTTTATTACTTCATATCGCGAATATCAATTACAAAAAAAAAAAAATTCTCCCAAATTAAAATTTAAACCATAGCTAAATATTAAATAGTAAAAAGTCGTATGGCTAACCTTGAGTCATCCGCCGCTCCGATCCGTCTAACTTTGGGGATTACCTGTACAGATTAAATAGAAGGGGTGAGTTTATGTAAACTCAGTGTGTAATCCCCATATAAAACAAACAAATAGTATGCATATGTTCACAGTCTAAGCCTAAGCCCTTTTCAATATCAGTATCAGTTTCAGTTCCAGTTTAGGCTTTAGCCCATGTCAGTACAGAAGCAGTCATGTAGTAAAGCCTTAGCCTATCAGAGTAACAGTAATCAGTAGGGCCTCAGCCCGTCACAATAACAATAGCAGTTATGTTGTGTACAGTATGCAAGTCCTACCTAACCAACCGCTATACACCATATCCTGTCCAACCGCGCACTCCTATGGGGATTAAATCACCCACCCATCCCTACACTTACAAGTAGTACCGAACGCGGCACATAACAGTAATTTGTAGTCGAGCTGCCAGTATTAAGCCTCAAGCCATCAGTAAGTTGCAATTGTGCTACCAGTATATTAGGTTTAAAGCCTTTCAGAATACTTCCTCCACATATGTCATCCCAACCCCATGCAATGCAACATATAGTTATGACATGCTATCTCATGGTAACAGTACATATAATATCAGTTCAATGGAATATCAACATATTCGATAAAAATTTATACATATGTCAATCATTCAATTATTTCTTTCAATTAGGGATTTAAGCAAAGCTTATCAACCCTACAGTAGGTTCCCAGTCAACTTGGCAGTACCATGCAACCTTAGCAAACAAATTAGAGAAAATGAGCTCATACACCTATGTGGTCTACCTGTATAGGCCCACATGGCCCAAATTGGCCTTGGCCGTGTGTATCACACGACCTGTCCCAAATTCCCACACGTTCATGTGGCCCACATGACCATATTCAGTTGGCCCATGTGTCGCACATGGCCTATCTAGCCATCATACGACCGTGTCCTTCACGTACAGCCTGGCCTCGTCGATCACACGCCCGTGTTCCGTCACATGGCCTACCACACAGGCAACCACATGTCCGTGTAGCATCGATAGTAAGCTTTTTTAGCTTTTCACCGGATCCCATTTTCTGTGTTTTATGTACACATCTGGTTTCGATTCACTGCGAAAACACTCTCGAGCACTCCAAGGCCTAAAATCCAGAATCCAAAGCCCAATTTCAGTCACTTAAAATGACACTAAACCCAATAAGTATGAACAGACAACTCTAAATCTTACCGGTAGCCCCTTACCTTGAGCAAACAGTTACAAATTCACACCTCATTGACATCGATTGCAAATCCACAGGCACTTAAGGACCTCTTAAACATGACATAAAACCATTCTTTACTAAATAAACATAAAGAATAGTTAAGATTGATAGACAACATAACTTACTGAACATGCGATAACGAAGAGCGGAAAGATGGGAAAAGGGAACAGATTCAAAAAGAAAAAGGAGGAGAGATTGAATTTTCGGCAGCAAGTGGGGTGCAAAAACCGTCCAAGGGAAAAGCAACTGGAAAAGATGAGGGAAAACATAGGAGACGATTTTTGGGAAAAGAATTAACCACTCAGCAAATCTGATAACCTCCCCCTATCCCAATTTCCCTTACGTTTCTCTATCCCACATCCCACTAACCAGAGTCCATCCATAGTACAACTCTAGCCGAACAATAGAAAAAATTATCTCTTTTGCACATGCAAGGATTCGAATACAAGACCCCAAGCATAACAACCCCCCACTTAACCACCAGACCAACAGGCCCTTTCTAATATAATTCTACCAACATTTACACTTAAGCCTACTGAACAAGAGTAAGGCTTTATTCATTAAAATACCAAAATTTGCCCAAGTTAAGGCTTGAACTTGGGACCTCCCACACACACCCAGAACACTTAACCCCTAAAGCAAACAATCAGTTCTATCATAAATACACGTAAGCAAATATACAAACTTTAGGGCGTTACAACTCTACCCCCTAAAAGAAAATTCCGGCCTCGAAATTTTACCTAATTAAAATAGATGACGATACTGCTAACGCATCTCATCCTCAGGCTCCTATGTGGCCTCCTCAGTGCAATGATTCCACCACAGCACCTTTACCAAGGGAATAGATTTCCTCAGCAGAACCTTAATGTCGCGATCTAAAGTCTAAACTGGCTACTCCTCAAAGGGCAAGTCTGGCCTAACCTCAATCTCCTCTACTGAAACAATATGTGTAATATCAGAGTCGTAGTGCCTCAGCACCGAGATGTGGAATACATCATGAATCTAATCCAGCTCTAGAGGTAGCTCCAACTGGTAGGCAACCGGTCCCACTTGTTTCAGAATGCGGTAAGGCCCAATAAACCTAGGGCTCAGCTTACCCTTGCGACCAAACTTCAGTATTTTCTTCCATTGTGAGACCTTGAGAAAAATGAAGTCCCCCACAGCATACTCAATCTCACGATGCTTCAAATCTGAATACGATTTTTGCCTATCAAATGTCGCTTTCAGTCAGTCCCGAATCAATCTAACCTTTTCCTTTGTCTCAGATACCAGTTCAAAACCCAGAACACATCGCTCGCCTAACTCAGTCTAACATAAAAAAGTGCAGCACGTATGACTATATAGTGCCTCGTAAGGTGCCATCTAGATGCTAGACTGGTAACTGTTACTATAAGCGAACTCCACTAATGGCAGATAATCCTCCCAATTGCGTCAGAAATCAATAGCACAACTCCTCAACATATACTCCAGTATCTGAATCACCCTCTCAGATTGACTATCGGTTTGAGGATGGAACGTAGTACTGAAGTCCAACCTAAAACCCAGAGCCTCATGCAACTTCTTCAAACTCGAGACATGAAGCAAGGATCCCTATCAGAAATGATCAAAACCGGTACTGCATTTAGTCTCACTATCTTAGAAACATATAGCTTTTCCAGCTTTTGCAGTGAATAATCAGTACGAACTAGTATGAAGTGGGCGGACTTGGTCAATCAATCCATGATGACCCACTCTGAATCCTTCTTAGTAGGGGTTAAGGGTAACCTACTAACGAAATCTATAGTAACTCACTCCCATTTCTAGAGTGGAATCTTAATTGGCTATAGCAAACCCGAAGGTAACTAATGTTTAGCCTTAACCTGTTGGAAAGTCAAACATCTACCCACAAAATCAGTAACCTCCCATTTCAGTCATGGCCACCAATATAACTCATTAAGGTCTCGATACATCTTATTCCCACCAGGATGCATAGCACAAGGGATACTATGCGCCTCCTTCAGTGTAGACTATCTCAGATCAGTATCATTTGGCACACATATCTGGCCTCGAAAACACAACACACCTTCAGAGTTTAACCTAAAATCAGAAGTGTTGCCACTCTCAATCTAACGGAATTGAAGACCCAAGGACTTATCCTCCAACTGCTTACTTTTAATCTGCTCAATCCATGTCAGTTTAACATGAAGTTTGGCCAATAGACTACCATCCTCAAATAAACTGAGGCGAGCCAACATCGCCCTCAATTCAATCATAACTCTATGGCTCAGTGCGTCGGCCACCACGTTGGCCTTACCAAGGTGGTACTCAATAGTACAGTCGTAGTCCTTAAGCAATTTAATCCATCTACACTGCCTAAGATTCATCTCCTTCAAAGTGAAGAGGTACTTGAGGCTTTTGTGATCCATGTAGATGTTACATTTCTCACCATAAAAATAATACCTTTAGATCTTCACTGCAAATACCACTACGGGAAACTCCAAGTCATGTGTCAGATAATTCACCTCATGAGTCTTAAGTTGACGAGACGTATATGCTACAACCTTACCCTCCTGCATCAATACACATCCCAAACAGACATGTGATGCATCGCTATAAATAGTGAACTCCTTTCTAAACTCTGGCTGTATCAAAATAGGGGCCTCAGTCAATACAGTATTGAGCTTCTCAAAACTCTCTTGCTGTGCATCAGCCTAGTTAAACGACACACCCTTACATAGTAGCTTAGTCAAGGGTACTGCAATCAGTGAAAAGCCTTCTACAAATCGTCGATAATACCCTGCCAGTTCCAAAAAACTGTGAATCTTAGATACCGTCTTAGGTTGCTTCCAATCCAGCATAGCCTTAATTTTTTGAGGATCAACTCGAATCCCCTCAGTAAACACCACATGACCAAGAAATGTTACTTCACGTAACCAGAACTCGCACTTACTGAATTTGGCGTACAGTTATGTCTCTCGCAGAATCTGTAGAACCACTCTGAGGTGTTCATCATGTTCATCCTCAGTCCTCGAATACACTAGTATGTCGTCAATAAACACCACTATGAACCGATCCAGATAGGGCTGGAACACTCGGTTCATCAGATTAATGAAAGCTACCGGTGCATTAGTCAGTCCAAATAGCATTACTAGGAACTCGTAGTGACCATAGTAAGTCCTAAATGTTGTCTTATGCACATCAGCCTCCTTTACCCTCAACTGATGATACCCAGATCAGAGGTCAATCTTAGAGAAAATTAAAGCTCCTTGAAACTTGTAAAACAAATCATATATCCTCGGTAGGGGGTACTTATTCTTAATTGTCAGTTTGTTCAGTTGCCGATAATTGGTGCACATACGCATGCATCCATCCTTTTTCTTTACAAACAGCACTGGTGCTCCCCACGGAGACACACTAGGACGGATGAACCCACGATCCAATAGCTCTTGAATTTGAGCCTTAAGCTCCGCAAGCTCCTTCGGTGCCATTCTATAGGGAGCGATAGACATTGAAGCTGTACCAGGAAGGAGCTCTATCCCAAACTCCATTTCATGACTCAGAGGTAAACCAAGTAGCTCCTCAGGAAAAACGTCCAAAGAATCTTTTATTGTTCTGATATCCTTAACAGAAGAATCACTAGACTCTAAAACACTTATGTACGTCAGAAACGCCTCACATCCGTTATGAACTAACTTTTTCGCCATCAGTGCAGATATCACATTTGATAGATAATTCCAGTGTTCCCTAATCATGCTTACCTCAACATCCTCCTCAGTTCTTAACCTGGCCCTCTTAGTAGCGTAATCCAAACTAACACAGTTCTTGACCAGCCAGTCCATTTGCAATATCAAGTCGAACTCCCCAAACAGAAGCTCCATCAGATTCTCCAGAAAGATTGCCCCTTGAAACTCTAACGGAACGCCTCTAAATAACTTGCTAACTCGGATGGACTGCCTCAATGGACTTAATACCGTAATTTCACTCGAAGTACTCTCAACCTGAATCCCCAAGTTTTTTAGTAATAGAGCAAGCTATATAGGAGTGAGTGGATCCTATATCTATCAATGCAGTATATGGTACATCATAAATAAGAAACGTACCCTGATGACATCCAGAGCATCTCCATCATCTCAGCAACGTGCAACATAAACTAAAGCTGGCTGCCTCACCTCAGTCTAACCAACACCTCTGCCCGGTGCTCTCTCCCCCCAGCCCATGCCATTACCACTCTGGCTCACCACGGCCTCTCAGTGGTGCTGAACTACCCTCGGAGGCTGTGTAGTACCAATACCTGAAGCTTGTATCTGATCGAGATTCTGCGTCACTCCCTAATACGGTGCTCCAACAAACCGTACCTCAAACAAGCCCCATTCCATTTCTAACACTCGCCCTGATGGCGTCCGCCACAATTAGTACATGGCTGCTGTCCAGTAGCAGCAATAGGGTCCCCAACTCTAACCGGCCCATCAGCTCTGGCCTTTTTCTTAGGCCTCTGAATAGAACTCGACGGCTCCAAATCTCTTTTGTTCCTACCTCTCCCTCTATCGCAGTTTTGACGCTCAGCGTGCTTAACCTCCTCAGTAATCCTCGCCTTCTCAACCAGTGCAGAAAAGCCTCCCTCCATTTGTAAAGCTTTTAAAACCCTTAAACTGTCCCTGAGGCCATCCTCGAAGCGAACACATCGCTCATACTCAATCGCCATCATACCTCGCGCATAGCGATTCAGTCACAGAAATTTGGCCTTATACTTGGCCACTGATCTGTCTCCCTAAGTCAGAATCAAGAACTCCCTCCTACGGCCATCCACATAATTTGCCCCCACATATTTCCCCTAGAAGGCAGACTTGAAGAACTCTCAGGTCAGTCGTTCGGGCTGAGTGCCCTCTTTAACAGTGAGCTACCACTGATAATCCTCGTCACGCAGTAGCGACACTACACACTTTAATTTCGGCTCGAATGGTGTAGTCCAGATCATCTATGATCCTCTCTGGGACCTTAATCTTGTACTCAGCCACATTAGGGATGACCCCAGTGACACCCCTAAATATCTTAGCTCTATTAGACCAGAGTTCTTCCGTAACCGACCCTCGGCCTCCCACTCCAGTATTGGGCCCAGCGACCCTCTCTAAAATCCTTAACATGGCTTGGGACAGTGCGTTATCCCCAGCCACACGATCATGAGACCTAGACCTAGTCTCTGTAACAGGCGGTACCAGCGCCTCGCTAGTGTCTAAATTAGGCATGTAGCCAGATGACGATGACCCAGCTCGAGCCCCTCTACGGCCTCTATCACGGCCTCTTGTACCCCGTTCGTGAGTACCTCTTGTGCTCATTGGCTAATTGTGTTTATCTGTATCCACAGTTTTATGAATCAGTTACAATTCCAATGTTTATTAACAAATGTTTTATGTAAAACAGTATTGGTAATTCAATGTTCGTTTTCGTAGATCTCACTATAGCTTTTAGTTTCTCTACAATTTCTAGTATACACTAACTAGAGTGTTTTCAGTACAATATACTACCTATAGTAGTTTCATAATCATAACAGTTTCAGTTTAAAACATATTTCAATTTCAGAGAACTTACAGGATCTGCGCCGGAGACTTAGGGTTCCACACATTCAGTAAAATATTTCAATCATCAAAAATTCAGTGCTTTAAAAAAAACCAAATTTTAAAACCCATAATCCACAACCGAGTTTTGCAACTTGGCTGTGAAACTACTAACTATAACACCTCAAACCTGGCCTAGACATTATGGCCGAATCTGATGATGTCACATGAGAATAAAAAAAGTATCGTCGGTGAAACCTTTTTTTTTATTGTTTAACCACTTTTCATTATCTTTTGTTAATTCTAAAATTGTGTCAATCATTTTCAAAACGTTATTCATTGTGGAAGCTTTTAAAACAGTTCGTGTAATTATGGCTATTTTTGATAAAAACATGTAATTCTTTTGAAAACCCAGGTTTTACCTACCACTAGCAGATATAAATCATAAAGCAGTATAAAATCCAAATTTAAGTAAAAATCCACAGAGGCCATGATTACAAAAAAAATTCTCCCAAATTAAACTTTACAACCATGGCTAAGTATTAAACAGTAAGAAGTCAAGTGGCCACCCTTGAGTCCTCTGCCGCTCTGATCCGTTAAAGTTTGGGGGATTACCAGTATAGATTAAATAGAAGGGGTGAGTTTACGTAAACTCAGTGTGTAATCCCCATATAAAATAAACAAACAGTAAGCATATGATCACAGTCTGGGCCAAAGCCCTTTTCAATATCAGTATCAGTTTCAGTTGCAATTTAGGCCTTAGCCCATCTCAGTATAGAAGCAGTCATGCAATAAGGCCTTAGCCCATCAAAGTAACAATAATCAGTAGAGCCTCAGCTTATCACAGTAACAATAGCAGTCATGTGGTGTACAGTATGCAAGTCCTACCCAACCAAGCGCTATACACCATCTCTTGTCCAACCCTGTACTCCTATGGGGATTAAATCACCCACCCATCCCTACACTTACAAGTAGTACCAAACGTGGCACATAACAATAATTTGCAGCTGAACTGCCAGTATTAGGCTTAAAGCGATCAGTAAGTTCAAGCTGTGTTGCCAGTATAGTAGGCTTAAAGCCTTTCAGTACACTTCCTCCACATATATCATCCCAACCCCATGCAATGCAACATATAGTTATGACATGCCATCTCATGGTAACAGTACATTTAATATCAGTTCAGTGGAATATCATCATGCTCGATAAACATGTATACATATGTCATTCATTCAGTTATTTCATTTAATTAGGGAGCTAAACAAAGCTTACCGACCCTACAGCAGGTTCACAGTTACTCGGGTGACTCGTGCAACTTTAGCAAACAAATCAGTGAAAATGGGCTCACATGCCCATGTGGTCTACCTGTGTGGGCTCATACGCTCGTGTGGCCCACACGGCTCAAATTGGCCTTGGCCGTATGTATCACACGGCCTGGTCTTGTTGATCACATGCCTCTATTCCGTCACACGGCCTACCACACGGGTGACCATACGCTCGTGTGGCACCGACAATAAGCTTTTTAAGTTTTTCGCCGAACCCCGTTTTCTACGTTTCGAGTACACACCTGCTTTAGATTCACTGTGAAAACACTCCCAAGCACTCCAAGGCCTAAAATCAAGAATCTAAAGCCCAATTTTAGTCACTTAAAATGACACTAAACCAAATCAGTATGACCAGACAACTCCGAATCTTACCGGTAGCCCCTTACCTTAAGCAAACAGTTACGAATTCGCACATCGTTGGCATCCATTGGAAATCCACAGGCACTCAAGGACCTCCTAAACATGACATAAAACCCTTCTTTACTAAATAAACATCAAGAACAGTTAAGATTGATCGAAAACATAACTTACCAAACGCGCGATAGCGAAGAATAAAAAGATGGAAAAAGGGAATAGATTCGAAAAAAGAAAGGAGGAGAGATTGATTTTTTGACAGCAACAATAGGAGATTGGAGGAGGAAAATTGGTAGCAAGTGGGCTGTAAAAACCGTCCAAGAGAAAAGAAAGTGGAAAAGATGAGGGAAAACATAGGAGAGGATTTTTGGGAAAAGAATTAACCACTCAGCAAATCTAATAACCTCCCCCTATCCCAACTTCCCTTGCTTTTCTCCATCCCACACCCCACTACCCAAAGTCCATCCACAGTACAAAGATTTTCTCTTTTGCACATGTAGGGATTCAAACACAAGACTCCAAGCATAACAACCCCCCACTTAACCACCAGACTAGCAGGCCCATTCTGATATAATTCTACCAACATTTACACTTAAGCCTATTGAACAAAAGTAAGGCTTTATTCATTAAAATACCAAAAGTAGACAATCAGTGGTGTCATAAATACACGAAAACAAATATACAAACTTTGGGGTGTTACACCAACAATCAAATATTCAAAGGTACTTTAATGAATCATTCAAAACATAACAACACCATATCCAAAAATTACCTAAATGATTAACATCATATAAGCATTATTTTTCCTAATGCTTAGCATGCTATCACATTCACAATTTCAGCCATTTTCTACCTTCAATACCAATCCACAACAAGGCATACCAAAAAAACCATTAATCATAAAATGAGGTTTGCTACAGATATATATTGTTACAACTTGATTTTTATTAAATCAGAACAGTGGTTTTGAAACCACAAATCTAAGGTTAAAAATTTATTTTTATATTATTTTCAATGTTTATAGCATGTGATTTTATATGTGTGAAAATTCCGTGAACTAATTTGATCATTTGAATGTTTAATTTGACAAAAGGATTAAATCGCATAAAATGAAAAAGTTGCATTCTTTTTGTTAAAGGTGATTAATAGCTATGAAATTTAAATTTAGAAGTCCTTATAATGTTATTAAACCATTGTTAGTGGAGATGGACATAAATGGCCTTGAATTATGTGATTTATAATGTTTTAATTAATGGATAAAATGGAAATTTGGTTATTAAGTTAATTATAATAAAACAAAAAGCCAAATTTGTGTTCATCTTTTGCTATTTTCAATCGAAACAAGAAAGAATAAGAAGACATGGATGTGTTCTAGGTTTCGGTTACATGTAAGCTTAATTGTAAGTCTGTTTTTGTCCCTTTTTGATGATTTCTATGTTTTTATGATCATTGTAACTAGTACTTGATAGCCTAGGGATTATTTTGCAGAAATTTTAACGATTTTAAAAGATGTCATTGATGAATCTATGTGTTCTTGAATGTTTGATGATGAAATATGAAATTCAGATGTTAGATTTTCATGTTTTATATAGTGATTTTTGATGAAAATGCATATTAGGGATTAAATTGTTATTGTAAAATATCTAAAATGCATATCTAAGGGGGATGAAACCTAAGACGAATCTTGTTATTGTTATCTGAACTATATGATAAATATTTGGTTTGTTCTTAATTGTGTTTTTAACTCTTGAATTGATATTTTCGGGATATTAATTTAAGTCGAATGTGCTTATACAGAGGAGCAAAAGTCCCTGTATAGGAGTAGATCCAACATAATTAAGCGGAGTTGATCACAATCCTAGACATAGGATGATGAAAATCTGTCGGATTAGAGTCAAATCTAATATGGGGAGCCATAGATCGAGTTAATGCAAGACTAGGGGTTTTAATTAGAAAATGGTTTCAATTAATCAACCTAGGATAAGTTGTTCTTATCCTCGACAGAGGTATTAACATAATTTAGGGATCTTTACGGATCAAGTCAAATGAAGAAATCGTCTAGTTCAGAGTTAGATAACAAGTGAAGTCTAGTGGATTCTTCCTTAGGTATTGTCCTCATCAATCAGTTTTCCCAAAAGCAATTTTCCAATTTACTGTTTGTCGTTTCTTTATTTTAGTTTAAAATAGTTTACAACCAAACCCTTTTTTTTTCTTAGGCTATATAATAGGAAGGAAGTCATTACTAGTACTTTTAGTTCCTTGGATTCGATATTTCAGTCTTGCCACTAACAATACTACTATTCGATAGGTGCACTTGCCTTTATCGTGATATTAGTTAGTTTATAGGTGCGATCAGATTTTATTACTTTATCGTCATGAGATCAGTATGAAAGCTTAAGAAAGGTTTTGTTATGTTATGAATTTATATGTCAAATTGGTTAGTTAAATGGTATGTATTTGAATTGATGAATTGATTGAATTGAGGATGGATTTTGGTTGTGAATTGGTGATTAATAAGTTGGCATATACTTGCATGAAATGTGGTTAATCATTATGTTGTTTTGGTATATGTTTGGGAAATGGAATGATTGGATTGTATAGCATGATTTGAGCATGAAATTGAGATTGTTTTGACTATCCATTGGGTATGGAAATCATACCATTTGAAAGTGTTGTAGGTGTACATATTTGGGGTGAGAAATGTGGCTAGTAACTAGCCTATTTTTGTCCATACGATTGAGCAAACGGCCATGTGGCTCGACCGTGTGTGACGTATGGCCTTAGTACACGACCATGTGTGACACATAGCCTTAGTACATGGTCGTGTGTCCCCTAAAGCTTAATCAAAAACCAAGTCAGTGAGTTACACGGCTTTGACACACGGGCGTATGGTTGACCGTGTGGCCAAGTCAGTATACCCTCCAGTTTTCACACGGCCTAGCACACGGACGTGCGGTCGGCCATGTGATGCAAGTTAGTATGTATGCCCTGTTTTCACACAGCCTATGACACGGGCGTGTGACCCCTATATGCTTGAAATTTTTCTAAGTTTCCAAAATTTTCATATTTTATTGGCTTAGTCCCGAACCATCTGTAATGCATGCTTAAGGCCTCGTAGGCCCATATAAAGGACATTGTGATTGTGTTTGAATGATATTGAATATGAATGTTAATGTACGAGATATTAATGTTAAATGATGTGATTTGATTCGTAATACCTCATAAACCTATTTCGGTAAAGGATACAGGTTAGGGGTGTTACATATATACATACTAACATATATACCAAATTTAAGCCAAATCACATGGCTATACACATAAACAAGTATTCATCATTTACAAGCCAATTTAAAAGTTTAAATCCATTACTAACATATATACCAAAATGACCATAACTCCTATACATGTCATATAACCAAATACACAAGTTTAAAAGTACCAAAATGATAGCTGGATAGTGTGATGCAATCTCCGATGACTTCCGAATCAAGCGAGCTTCCGAATCACTATAAACACGGAAAAATAAACAAAGTAAGCTTTAGAGCTTAGTAAGCATGTATAATATAAAATTAAACTTGCCAATTATTCACAATTTAGGCAAATAAATATAGTATAATCCAACCAATTTGTCAAATGCCTAAACACATGAATTCATCAATCGGTTAGTCATGTACTAACATGTAATTATCAAATCAATATAGATAAGTTCAACAATCACTCAAGCTTCATGTACTCGTATCTTCCATTTTATACTTCAATATGTCATATAACATCAATTTCATATAATTCATATAACTTTTGTGCTAGTTCATATTAACTCATATAACTTGTAGCAGATTTGTGCCCATTGAACCACTTAGAATGTCGTTAGATACACGGGTGGTACGCACGAGGTGTACTAAATGATAATTCGACAATTCCTATACATATATGCTTCTTCGAGCTATAAATGGTAAGCTCCTCCTGAGTTGAGGTAACAATAAGCTCTAATGAGCTGAAATAGTAAGCTCTTACGAGCTGAAGTATCGGTAAGCTCATACAAGCTGTGGTGAGTCCGCAACACATGCAAGAATCTCAACCAAACGATAACCCTAGTGACATGTCACTCGTATCCTACGAATTTCTAAGGTTCAAATAGGGCTCGGTATTATTCAGACTTCATCATTTAGGCATTCAAATATCATATGATTTCTTCTCTCAATTTATATAAAAACATTTCAAATAAGTACATATTTAAATACTCAATTCTAACTATACGAACTTACCTCGTATAACACGGATGAAAATCGAGCTAACAATCCACCACTTTATTTTTCCCTTCCAATCTTTGCTTTTCTTGATCTATATATAATCAAATTTAGCTCATTCAATTTCCATTTTATTCAATTTAATCCAAAACACCTATTTTGGAAAAATTACACTTTTGCCCCTAATATTTCAACTTCTTTACAAGTTAGTCTTTATCACATAAAAGTGCAAATTCATGCAATTAGGTCCCTACCCATGCTAGCCAAATTTCTCTTTTTGACATAGCGACCCATATTTTTCATTTATTTCACATTTCAACCACCAAATTTCCATATTTCTCAATGTAACACCCCTTACCCATGTCCGACGCCGGGACAAGGTATGAGGCATTAACGGACTTAAACATAAGCAAATGTACATTTTTGATCCATAAAATTTCATTCAATTTAAAATCATTTATACACAAGCATATCGTCCCTTTTACGGGCCTCGAGGCCCTGAACATACATTGAAGGTGGTTAGGGACTAAAACGAGAACTTTCAAAACATTTACAACACTTAGAAAAACTTCATGTTTTAGAGAGTCACATGCCCGTGTGGGCAGGCCATGTGGTCACACACGTCTGTGTGGCTCGGGACACATACGTGTCCTCAACCCATGTAACTCTCTGTTTATGACGTCATCAACCATTTAGGGCCACACGGCCAAGTCAAACGACCGTGTGCTAGGTCGTGTAGCAAATTTAATTTTCACATTTAAGGTGCAGACTTCACACAGCCTGGGCACGCGCCCATGTTCTATGGTTGTGTCCTTCACACGGCTGAGACACACAGCCGTGTCTCTGCCCATATTTTTACTACTGGACATTCTATTTTGAAAAATTAGGGTGCATGGGACACACAGCTTATTCACACGCCAATAGGGCTAACCGTGTGTCGTACACGGCCTAAACACACGCCCATATGTCTACCCGTGTGGGCAAATTTAAGGCTATTTTCCAAGCTATTTGCCACCTTCAACCTCATTCACATACTTATGCAACTCAATAGCATTTAACACCACATTAATTGTCAATCAAACACCCACAATCATGGCTTGAACATGGCATTCACTCATCAACAAAGGGCAATAACTTGTGCATGCACATATAAATAGGTTTCCAACCCAATTAGCCAATATAAGCCAACTTATGCGGATATACACCAAATCAAATCTTTAATCATTACAAGCCAATTCACTTGGCCATATCATAATAACACTTGCACAAATGACTAAGTCTATATACATGCCATAGACTCAAAGGTTTACATTCATTTACCCAACATGGTAGCATGATAGTGTGATGACATCTCCAGCGATCTCCAACCCGAGCTAGCGTACCATCCTATAAGATATGGGAAAGGAAAAGGAGTAAGCTATAGAACTTAGTAAGTTTATATGCAAATAATAAGCATCTTAGAACAACACCTAACCATACGATCTATATGAAAAAGGATAACACAATGTTATCACAAATCTCATTATCATCACTTGTTTAAACACAACCTTACCAGGAGCCCATCACTTATTAAGCTTATCCCCTGTGAGTTTTATTACTGATCATTTATCTAAACCATCAATATGAGTACAAGATAAAATAAGATGCCATAAGGCTCACATTATCAGCTCTATTATTCAATCGTTTCCAACCTTCTAACAAACATGCACATTAATTAGAAAAATTCACTTTTCAAGCATTTATTCTAACTTCTTTCAAATGTTTTAAATTCATATTTTTCCATAGTCATTTAATAGGCAATTATGCCAATCCCCCATTTTCTCTCAGATCCAGTGCATCACAATATGAGCGAACAATATATGTTATCACATAACTCAATTTGGCCCAAAAGCCCATTTCACCATCGTCAATCGAACTTATCATGTATTTCATAAATCACAAACATAGATCAATAATCACAAGTCTTTCACTAAATAACATTCTCATGGGAGTCATAGACTCACAATAACGTATAATCAATAACTATAAACATCATGTACATACATGTATCTCTTAATTCGTAACATAGCCTCATACACTTTCACACCTTTGACATTCATGTTGAACACTCGAAATACTAATGGATACATGGAAGGTTAGCGCATAAGTGCCACTTATACGTAGCCAAACCTACCACTTATCATGTTTCACACATATGCTCATTTATGAGCTAGTCACAGGTCTGCTCACACAAGTTGACGGTCGGGACATAACTACTCAGTGCCGCTCACACAAGCTGACAAGTATCCGCTACAAATGCAGGATTACCTAGTTACTGGTATACGTACTAGACCAGCACCCAGACATCACTTAATCACTTAACTACACACTTGGGTTCCTAGTGACATGTCACATGTATCCCATTTTATTCCTAAGGTCCAACCGGAAGATCACTTTCACACTTATCACTTATCGAAACTTTGTCAATTATGTCACATATCATCATTCACACATTTTATACAACATTTGAACATCAAAACATAATAAAATGATGCATTATTTACATACAAACTTACCTCGATAACAAAAATGGTGAAAAAGGACCTACTCGTCGAATACTCATTTTTCCTTGTTCTAGTTTCGAACCTTGTTTTCCATGATCTATAATATCACATTTAGCCCACTTATTAGTCACATTATTCAATGTGACCCAAAATTCATATTATGGCAAAATTACGTTTTTGCCCCTAAAGTTTGACATATTTACAATTTTTCCCCTAGGTTCGAAAAATGAAGTGTGTTCAATTTCTTTACTACCCATGCATAGCCAAATCATTTTCATGCTTATAGCAGCCCACATTTTCCATTAAAATAGATTTTTAACACATATCTCATAATTTTTACAAATACGTCCTTTTATGCATTTTCACCAAAAATCACTTAGTAAAAGTCATTTCTCTAACCATAAACATGTATAATCTACCATTAACCATCAAAATACACAAATTTCTAAAATGGGTCGAAACCTAGGCCCTCATCATATCTCAAATAAATGGTAGAAATAGGTAGATCATTTTACAAGAATTTTAAAAACGTGAAAATCATTAAAAACGGGGCAAGAACAGACTTACTATGGAGCTTGGAAGCTTGAACAAAAACCTAGCCATGGTGTCCATGGTATTTTCGGCTAAGGGAGGTAGAAAATGGACAAATTTTTGGCTATTTTGGCTTTTTAATTCTTTTAATTACTAAATGACCAAAATGCCCCTAACTTAAAAATATTCTATTTCACCTATTTCATGCCCATTTTTGTCAAAAAATTTAATAAATGGTCCAATTACCATATAAGGGCCTCCAATTTAAAAAAGCAATTAGACACCTCTAGCTTCTAGAACTCAAGTTTTGCACTTTTTACAATTTAGTCCTTCTGACTAAATTGAGTGCCCAAATGTCAAAATTTTTAAACGAAATTTCCAAGAAATCATTTCGTGAAATCATAGACCTTAAAAATATAATAAAAATAAATTTTCTTATGTCAAATTTGTTGTCCCAAAACCACTATTTTGATTAGACCCAGAATCGGGCTATTACAACTCTCCCCCTTTAGGGATTTTCGTCCTCGAAAATCTTACCAAAAGAAGTTACTTTCAACTCTCATAAAACACTTTCACTAACTTTCTAGAATCACAAATTGATTTAACCTAATTTAACTATTTCCAATAACCTTTAAACTTTAGCACACAGTGCCGAAGCACATCGTCAAAATTTGAATTACTCTCTTCGGAATTCATATACGCAATAATCTATCAAATAAGAACTCTGCACATACTGAAATAATCATACAGATCTTTGCCAAACAATCAACCACAATCCAAATAACATCTTCCTGTTCAGAGATTATGACAATCCCGATACGAAACTTATGGTAACTCTATCTCATCATCACTCCCGTACCATCACTGACTATATTAGTCCTGAATACACTTGATTTCGGCTTACTTGCTAACAAATAGACATCTGAACATAAACTCAAAAATATCGTGATACATACTCAATCACCAAAACATCTACTCATATAACTGTACATTTTATTATTCTTAGATGAATAGACATGTTACTATTGAGCCTCCTACCAAAAACTTCTACATAAGTTCTGGATTCATCAATACGCAAATTCTATCTCCAAATAACAATAATAACAGGAATCATGTCTGACTTGAAATTCAACATCAGAAGTAAACTCACTCTAAACTCATTTATATTACCATTCACTATCACATTTCTAAGATGCTCAATTTCACAAAGAAAACCTCGCTTTAACGTTTAATATGGATAGAATTAGACCACCATCAAATAAGATCAATCAAGTAACCAATATTCACAAAAATAAATAAAGATTTTCCATCCAGGCATCTGTAACTATAACTACTTTCTCAGAGATTAATCGAAAATTTTCTCGAAATCTTTCAATATCTAAATCCATTGACAAAGTCTTAAACTTCAGATCTTTTTCTGTAACATTAGACACTTTAAACCATTAGGATCGCGAAGCATATGACATTTTTTGTCGAACATACAATATTATTGAACTCACAACACAGACATCAAAGTGGTCGTCTTTAAATCACTAATCAAACATTTCTTTTTAATATGACTTTAATTGTTTGAACATACAAACCATCATTTTAGCTTTTTGTATTAAAACATATTCTCAACTATTCAATAGTGCATCATTGAAAAATCACAAATTCTTTACTCAATTCAAACTGAACTTAGAACTAAAGTTTCGGTTCATAACACTTTCATCTGTTTAGAACTTTGCTAACATGCATAAATCATTCAAATTTTCATAATGTGATGACTTTATCAACTGGTACAGCTTTAATTCATATTAACATCATTCGATTAGAACAATCCAATAGGCATATCTCTATATCATACTTTCCAAAATATAATTTCTTCATTCAGACTATCCGTCTATATATACTCGTGAATGCACATAATTTATTCCCTTAGCTGAGGACATGCTTAAATACATATAACTTAAACAACATCTCAGCAAATCAGCTTACTTTGATAAGAACAGCTGAGTTGATTTCAACTATCGAATAATAACATGTCAAAATACTCTTTTCTTCATACTACTACCCTAACCTAAATACATACATTTGTTCACAATTCTCTTAACATGCTAATCAAAGGTCTTGCAACCATATTAGCTTAAGGAAACAAATATCCTGATTGAACTCATCGACTTTAATCAAACTTACCAGAGAAAAGAGATCCATCATACAATTTTGCTTTTTGTGCTCTTATCATTTATACATTTGCCGATGTCAATTTCTTTCATGAAAATTACAAAAATCCAGATACCAGAATCACCACATTCCTATTATCGAATCCAAAAATACATTCGTAATAAACATAGCCATCACAGATCAAAGAACATACTTTAAAGATGAGCTATGTCTGAATAATTTACACAATAAGGGTGATAAGAAAATCCAACTATGATATCATAACAGAAATCCAGAGCATGACTCATAAGGGAATAGTTATAAAGATCAGGATGATCCCCCAGAGAAAACTGGAAGAAAAACATTTCTTTCCAGCTCTGGACTTCCTTTGTATCCGAGATAATACACTTTCCAAATATTTATATATAAGGCAGAATAATATCCAGTGAAAACAGAAAGATAACCTTACATAAATTTTTACCATCGTCTTTGTTCTAACATATTAGAATAGAATCCCGAAGAGATAAGATAATGCCAATCATAAATTAAACAGATCATTAGTGCTTTCATCTAACATTAGAGTTAGCTAACATTCTCACTCGATAAGAATTTCACCAGAATACGGGCAATCACATAGATATCTCTGAGGATAAAAGAATATATAGAATACCCAGAAAAGATCATCATATTCATTTCAACTGTAACTGTCACACATAGATATCTTTACTACTCAATTATCATTTTTCTAACTAATTCTGTTATCATGAACCTCGTATTATTCCATTCACTAATGAAAACCAACTCGGAAGAAATTTCAACAAGCATATATTTAGGCTTCATACCTATTTGAGTCAATTAGCCGAAACTAACTTTTTCCTTAACCATGACATTTCATAATTTGTATAATCCCTAAAACATTCTGATATTTCTTCCAAAATTGTTTTCACTTTCCAAACTATTCTCATCTCTGTATGCATTATTAATCATTTCACCACTGAACTCTTTAGTTCACACTTATGAAATTATTCAACATGATTCTCATAAAATTTTTATCATAAAGCAACACTGGTAAGGGGGTGAGGTCGTAAAGCATCTAACTTGACTCTCATAAATGCACACATATGACTTAACATTCATCACTAATGTAATGTCATCATAATCACATAGTTCATTCCAAGCAAATTAACACACTTATTTATTATACAAATGTTTGCTGTCATCCACCATTTCAAATAATAAATTTACTTACTCGAGCTCAATATTAATATCTTATTAAATTCTAACACTTAACTTCAATTTTATTTACCAAAATATGTCAAATTAGAGAACGCCTTACGGGTTTGAGTACATTGTTTACTTGATGCCATAGTCCAACTATGGTCTTACACAAAGTCTCATATCGATGCCATGTCCGAGACATGGTCTTACACAAAATCTCATACCGATGCCATATCCCAGATATGGTCTTACACGAAATCTCATAACGATGCCATGTCCCAAACATGGTCTTACACGTATCATAATGCCATAGCCCAACTATGGTCTTACATGTTATTACGATGCCACAGCCCAGCTATGGTCTTACACACTATTACGATGCCATAGCCAAGCTATGGCCTTACCTTTCATACTTTTCCATGGTCCAACCATGGTCTTATCCATCAATTCATCATTAAATGATCGTACTCATCTCCTGCAGTCTACTCAATTTGATCTTTCAATTCAATTTTCATACTATTATAATATTTATGGTTCTGTAATATCCCAAATTAGGGCCTAATCGGAATAGTGGTTTCGTGACCACAAATCTGAGATAGAAATAATCATTTTATAATTATTTTGAGGTTTATGATATGATTGCATGATTGTGTGAAAATTTCATGAAGAAATTCTATGCATAAAGTGCTTAATTTGAAATTAGAGACTAAATCAAATAAGTTGCAAAACTTGCATTCTAGAAGCTTTTAGTATGAAATTAGTTTGGAATATTAATTAGGAGGTCTTAAATAGCAATTTGACCAATTTCTAAAATTTTTGACAAAAATGGGCTTGTACATGAAAAATTACAAAGAAATGCATTAAGGGCATTTTTGTCAAATGGTAAAGGTGTTAAATTGAAATGTGTTTTTTATTTATATTTTTATGGTTTACATTTTTATGAAATTATTTTGTAAAAAAAAAATTCGTATGAAAATTTTGACGTTTGGGCACTCAATTTAGTCAAAAGGACTAAATTGTAAAAAGTGCAAAAGTTGAGTTCTATATGTTAGAGGTGTTCAATTGTTATGAAAATTTAAATTTGAGGTCCTTAAATGGTAATTAGACCATTGGTTAATTTATTGGACAAAAATGGACATGAAATGGGTGAAAAAAAATATTTTTAAGTTAGGGGCATTTTGGTCATTTAGTGATGAAATGAATTAAAAAATCAAATTAAAAGCCAATTTTTGCTCATCTTCTTCCTCAAGGCCGAAAATAGCATGGAGAAACCATGGCTAGGGTTTTTCAAGCTTCCAAGCTCGATTGTAAGTCCGTTCTAGCCCCATTTTTAATGATTTTTACGTTTTTGAAATCCCGGTAACATGATTTCTCTATTTCTACCATTTATTTGAGCTAGGGTTTGATTTCAAAAATTGACCCATGTTGAATAATTGTGTATTTTGATGTTTTATGATAGAATATGAGGTTTTAAATTATGTTAAACAACTTGTCCTACTCGGTTTTAAGTAAAAACGAGTAAAACGGCTTAATTGGTAAAAATACCTATTGTTCATAAGTACATGTTATAGTGGGAATTTGAGGTTGCTGTTAGTAAATAAATGATCAGCATGTCCTAAAACATAAGAATTATGGAAAATTTTTAATTTTCGAGCTTTGGGGCAAAAGTGTAAATACGCAAAAGTTTAGGGGCAAAATCGTAATTTTTCCAAAGTTAGAGTTAAGGACTATTTTGATAAATGTGAGTATTAAATAAGCTAAATGTGTTATTTTAGATCAAGAAAGACATGGAATCGATCTTGATCGAGGAAAAGAAAAGATTGTGGACTAAATTGCAAAATTTCTATATTTTGTACCGAGGTAAGTTCATTGTAAATAAGGTAACATAATTGTTATTTTAAGTAATTTAATGTATTTATATGATTTGGTACTTTTTATCATTAATATTATGCTTTGTGAATTATTATTTATTGATATGCAAAGTATGTGGTTAACTTGATAAGTATGATATGCTAGAAAGTATTGGTTCCGACATTTCGAGGAAAACGACCGGAAATTTGTGATTGAGGAAAATCTTGTTTGAACCTTGGGAATAGATTAGATACAAGTGACATGTCACTAGGATGGTTGAGTTCCGAACTCGTTGAGTTGAGTCCGAGTTCGTGAGATATAACTAGGCATCCGAGCTCGTTGAGTTGAGTTCGAGTTCACTTATGGATGCGAACGCCCGAGCTCATTGAGTTGAGTCTGAGTTCACTTATGGGCGGGTTACATGGTAGCTTGGCTACGTAAATTCCGTAGGCTATTGAGTTGTCTAGCTACGGATATGACACTTATATATGTAAAATCCATGTATCCGAATTATATTCCGATGAGTTCAACGGGTAGATTTTTAAATGAATAATGAGAATGCCTAAACAAAAAAGGTATGTTGGAAAGTATGGTGAAAGAGGAAGTTGGACAGGTATGAGCCTAAATCTCGAGTTGAGAACTTGGTAAGACAAGATTGTGGTAAGATAGCAAGTATACTTGTAACATGAATGTCTTAGTGATATTAATGCAATTGATGTTAATGTTGAATTGCATGATTATGTTACTTGTTATTTGCATGTGAATTTACTAAGCATTTATGCTTACTCCCTTCTTTTCATTCATTGTAGTTTTGAAAAGCTAGCTCGGAAATCGGGAAGGGTCGAAGGAACGATCACACTATCCGGGACAATTTGGTATAATGGCTTGTATTTTGAATATGGCATGTATAGCATTATAATCATTTTGTGTGAATAACCTTATGATATGGTGATGGTTTGATAAGGAAATGCTTGGAAATGATTAGCCATTGGAATGGCCAATCTAGATCATATTTGGTGTCATGTATGTTTAATGTGCTACTTAGTCCATGAAAATCCATAAAAAGGTGAACTTTGTTATAAAACAGAATTTTTCAACAGCAGTGATGTGAGTTTGAAAAATCACTAAAAATAGTAGAGACACGATTTGATGGTGAATAAAATATTAAATTGAAGCTTATTGTGTGTCTTTTCATATGGAAGAAACGAAATAGGTAAAAGAGTTGTATTTTATGAGATATTTTGCTTTTGGTGGAATAGGGTCAGAGCGATTTCTGAATCCCCTGTTCTGACTTTAAAACTTCACTAAAAATTGTACAAAAATAATTAGGAGTCATAATTTATATGCACAGATTCCTTATTGAGTCTAGTTTTAGGAGAAATAATTGACATAGTCATTCGAATTTTGTAGAGGAAGAAAAGTGATTCGTAGTGAACAAAGGTCAAAGCAATCAAACACTAAAATAGGGGAAACTTTAGCTAATAAACTGTACTAATTGGCCCAAAAAAAATTCTATGAAACATATAGTAGATAGATATATTAGTCTAGTTTCAGGGAAAATTCACGGATCTTAATTTCGAGTTTCGGAACTCAAGATATGAATTTTCTAGCGACTATGACGCAGATGAACAGCTTATTACGAAAGTTAGAATAAATGATTTAAAGTTCTTTAAGTGATAAATTAAGTTTAGTAACACCTCAAGCTCGACTCCAGCGACGGTCTCGGGTAAGAGGGCGTTACAGGTTCCATAACAAAGTCATAAAACAAAACATTATATATTCTCTAATTTAACAATTAAACATGAGATTCAACTATATGGACATGTTGATTATGCATTATTCAAACAATTGTACATACACACACATTTCGTCCAATGGGTAAGTTTACTTATCATATTCACTTAATCAAATAGGTTGGGCACATAACATCATATGATACCAACATACATGGATGAGCTTATCACAACATAAACTTTCGTTTCATTTCACTTTTCCACATTTCTCAACCTATGGTTACCTCATTCCGTACATTAACACATGCATATCATGAACTTTTTTTCATACCTTTCCACATTTCAACACATCATAAGCACATTTCAATCATCTCAATATCATTTTCAGCATTATCAAAAATAGCTCGGTAGGAAAACATTTCTGTCTCAACAAAATAATTTCATCAGAATCGGGAGATATCACACTATCACAGGTAGTAATATGGCATGTATAGCTAGACTCACATACACTAGGTTAGTCCGAGAATCGACTAAACCATAGCTCTGATACCACTAAATGTAACACCCCTTACCCGTGTCCGACGCCAGGACAGGGTACAACGCATTACTAGACTTAAACATAAGAAAACATACATTTCCAAGCCATAAAATTTCATTCAATTTAAAATCATTCTTATACAAGCATATCGTCCCTTTTACAGGCTTACGAGGCACTAAACATACATTGGAGGTGGTTAGGGACTAAACTAAGAACTTTCAAAACTTTTACAACACTTAGAAAAATTTCATGTTTTGGAGAGTCACATGCCTGTATGGGCAGGCCGTGTGGTCACACACGTCCGTGTGGCTCAGGGCATGCCCGTGTCCTCAACCCGTGTAACTCTCTATTTATGACATCATCAACAATTTAGGGGCACACGACCAAGTCACACGCCCGTGTGCTAAGCCGTGTGGCGAATTTAATTTTTGCATTTAAGGTGCAGACTTCACACGGCCTGGGCACACACTCATGTCATATGGTCGTGTCCTTCACACAGCTAAGACACGTGACCATGTCTTTGCCCATATGTTTACTACTAGACATTCTTTTTTGCAAAATTAGGGTGTAGGGGACACACGGCCTATTCACACACCCATGGGGCTGACGTGTGTCGCACACAGCCTAGACACATGCTCGTGTCTACCCGTGTGGACAACTTTAAGGCTATTTTCCAAGCCATTTGCCACCCTCAACCTCATTCACATACTTATGCTACTTAATAGCATTTAACACCACATTAATTGTCAATTAAACACCCACAATCATGGCTTGAACATGGCATTCACTTATCAATAAAGGTAATAACTTGTGCATGCACATATAAATAGGTTTACAACCCAATTAGCCAATGTAAGCCAACTTATGTGGATATACACGAAATCAAATCCTTAGTAATTACAAGCTAATTCACTCTATATCATAATAACACTTACACAAATGACTAAGTCCTTATACATGCCATAGACTCAAAGGTTTACATTCATTTACCCAACATGGTAGCGTGATAGTGTGATGGCATTTCCAGCGATCTCTAACCCGAGCTAGAGTACCATCCTATAAGATACGGGACAGGAAAGGGAGTAAGCTATAGAGCTTAGTAAGTTTATATGCAAATAATAAACATTTTAGAACACCACTTAACCATACAATCTATATGAAAAAGGATAACACAATGTTATCACAAATCTCATAATCATCACTTGTTTAAACACAACCTTACCGAGGGTCCATCACTTATTAAGCTTATCCCCTGTGAGTTTTATTACTGATCATTTATCTAAACCATCAATATGTGTACAAGATAAACTAAGATGCCATAAGGCTCACATTATCGGCTCTATTATTCGATCGTTTCCAACCTTCTAACAAATATGCACATTAATTAGAAAAATTCACTTTTCAAGCATTTATTCTAACTTCTTTCAAATGTTTCAAATTCATATTTTTCCATAGTCATTTGATAGGCAATTATGCCAATCTCCCCTTTTCTCTCAGATCTAGTGCATCACAATATGAGTGAACAATATATGTTATAACATAACTCAATTTGGCCCAAAAGCCCATTTCACCATCATCAATCGAACTTATCATGTATTTCATAAATCACAAATATAGATCAATAATCACAAGTCTTTCACTAATAACATTCTCATGGGAGTCATAGACTCACAATAACGTATTAACAATAATTATAAATATCATGTAAATACTTGTATCTCTTAATTCGTAACATAGCCTCATACACTTTCACACCTTTGACATTCCTGTTGAACACTCGAAATACTAACGGATTCATGGAAGGTTAGCACATAAGTGCCACTTATACGTAGCCAAAGTTACCACTTATCACGTTTCATACATATGCTCATTCATGAGCTAGTCACGGGTCTGCTCACACAAGCTGACAGTCGGGACGTAACTACTCAGTCCTGCTCACACAAGTTGACAGGTATCTGCAACCAATGCAAGACTACCTAGTCATTGTTATACGTACTAGACCAACACCTGGACATCACTTAATCACTTAATCACACACTTGGGTTCCTAGTGACATGTCACATGTATCCCATTTTATTCCTAAGGTTCAACTGGAAGATCACTTTCACACTTATCACTTATTGAAACTTTGTTGATTATGTCACATATCATCATTCACATTTTATACAATGTTATAACATCAAAACATAATAAAATGATGCATTATTTACATACAAACTTACCTCGATACCAAAAATGGTGAAAAAGGACCTAACCGTCGAATACTCATTTTTCCTCGTTCTATTTTCGAACCTCTTTTTCCATGATCTATAATATCATATTTAGCTCACTTATTATGTAACACCCCAAACCCGGCCCAAACGTTACGGCCAAGTTTGGTGTGTCACATTGAAGTGTTTTTCGAAAACCATGTTTTCTTTGAAAACCCTTCTTAGTGTTTAGAAACTTCTTATATAAAACCTCAACTTTATATTTGTTTATTCTTTTTAAAACGTGGTTCATTGAATTAATCATTCCCTTTTTAAAAACTTGTTAAAAACTTTGTAAAAACTTTATGGAAAATTGTGAAAGCCTGTAAACCTTTGTAGTTTGTAAAAAGATGTTATTTTGAAAACAGTTTAAGTATCAAAAAATTAGATCTTCTTTGTTATGGCTTAAAGTGAATGGTAGCTATGCACCAGGTAGGATTCCAGAAAAGAGGAGGTGAGTCGAATAGACTGCTTAAGTACCAAGCTCTTCTTGGATCCACTCCTAGACATACACACGACCATTGCCACACTTTAACTATTTGAAATATTTATTTATGAAAACATTTAAATTGTGGAAGCTTTGCTCTATTATTGTGATATTTTGAAAACAAGTAACTTTTATAAAACCGCACCTTAGAGCTAACCGATTTCAAAACAATTTATACGGTATCATACTTAAGCTAAAAACAAATTAAATAAGTAAAGAATTAAAAACCCCAAAATAAAAATAATTAGAGTGGCCTTATTACAAACCCAAAATCAAAATAAAAATAATTAAAACTAAATTGAAATAGATAACTTAATTAAAAACCAACAGTCCAGTCCATGAGGCCACTCTGAATCCCTCCAACTCCAAGTCCACTACTTAAGGCTCACCTGCATAGATAAAAGAAAAGGGGTGAGTTTGGAAACTCAGTGTGTGCAGAAAGCCCATCCAAAGCCCAAGTCAACTCAAGCCTACTGGGCCTAAGCCCTATCCAGTCACAATATCAACTGGGCCGAGCCCTATTCAGATACAGTACAGATAACAGTACAGCCCATAGGCCCATTACAGAAACAGAGCAGATATATCATGTATGCAGAAACCCAACCCATATCCATCCATATACACCCCCGTACCAACCTTTCACCATGTGGGGAGACTACTCGACCCACCCATCTGCTATATACCACAGAATTTGTAGCGAAGCTGCCAGAATAGATATTGTGACAGAGTCACCAGATACTGATATCGTGGCAAAGCCACCAGAACAGATGTATGTGGCGAGGCCACTAGAACAGATATATGTGGCGAGGCCACCAGAACAGATATATGTGGCAAGGCCACCAGAACAGATATACGTGGTGAGGCCACCAGAACAGATATATGTGGTGAGGCCACCAGAGCAGATATATGTGGCGAGGCCACCAGAACGCTTCCTCCATCAATATAACCCATATCCCATGAAACAGGTATACATTTTATGACATATAACATACAGAATCTCATGCATCAGATATACATATTATGACATATAGCATACAGAAACAGAATATCATGCATTTCATACAGAATTAACCCTAGGGTATAACGGTCATTTTGCACCTAGGGGTATAATGGTAATTTCTCATACTTAAGGGTATTTTAGTAATTTTATCAGTTTTTAGGGTTTTCATGCATATTACAATCACCACTAATCTATACGTCATCACAGTAGTCCATTTTACTTAGTTTAACAGTTTTAGCTATTGAGCCCTAAATCCTCTAATGGGCCATACCGTGTCCATTGGCTACCTAAGCCCATTTAGTCCAAGTTTCATATTCAATTACTAGTTTTAGCAGTTTCGACCCTACAGTCTATCAGAATACTCCTACTGCCTATCTTTACCCATATGGGCTCGAAAGCCCATTGGGCCCACATTCAGCCCATTGAGGCCTAACTTACCTAAATGCACGAAATTGCACACTCATTTGTCTTACCGCTTACGATTATAGATCCCATGATTTCTAACCATCTTGTGAGCATTCGCACACTCACAAGTCCATGAAATACCAACTTTCGGTCAACCGTTCGGTTACTTTGGCCTTTACCGATTTAGACTATAGAAGGGTATTCAATACACACCTGATTTGCGACGAATGATAACGAGATCTCCCATGCAATTTTCCCTTGTCGAAACTGATGACTAAGTCTAGATCTAGTCACCCAATGATCCAAGCTTCCAATCCTCCTTGATCAACAGCCCTTTTGTCAAACTTTTACTAATTCCGTATGCTTCCAGCCCTTTCCTATCTTAGTCTTGTCGCAGATCTACTATCAACACAAGCAGAGAACGAATCTAACCGATTTCGACTCTTGAAGTCGATTTAGAACATGCCTATTCGGTTTAAGAAGTATTTAGAAGGGAAGAGTGCAAAAAGTCTTCTCACAAACTAATGTGGATGGTCGGCAGAGGAAGAAGTTTAAGATTCACTTTTTGAAAGAAAAAGAGTAGAAGAAGAAGTGATCTTGATCAAAGTAATCGGCAATGGTGACTGAGTTTTGGCTTTTAGTTAAATCGGCTAAGGTGATAGAGACAAGGGTAACTCAAATGGGATTCGATTTAGAAGGGAGTAGGGAGAGAAGAGGTGAATTAGCTTGAAAGAGAGTAGAAAAGAATCACAGATTGGAGAAGAGAGAAGAATAAGAAAGAATGTACAACAAAAGGGAAAAAATTAAGAGTATGCATAAAAGAATTGGAAAATAGGAGATGAGCAAAATAAAAGAAACTAAAATAATAAGCAAAACTGATTGAATAAACAAAGATCCACTGATACTCAAGATACCCCAAACAAAATAAAGAAAGAAGAAAATAAGGGCCAAAATTGCCATAGCCGAATAAGTCCTTAATTCGGCACCAAAGTCCTCCTTCGACACAAAAATTCTTCTCAAAATCAAATACCATGATTTTCGCACTCTAATTCCATGATTTGCTCCTTGATTTTAGCCACAAATGGATTTGGATTTCATCCAAATCTCTTCATCGAACAGCAGTAACCCTTATCCATCGCTTGACCGCTTCAGCACGCTGCTAGGCAAGTCCTCCAGTCCCGCACGGCTCCTTCCAATCGCACACAGCAAAAAGGCCATCCTCCTGCGCTCGCTCGAGCTCGAACATGGGACCACCAGGTAGCCTAGCACGCTGCTGGCCACTACGCTGTAGCTTTGCTTTCAATATAATACGGTTCCTTTTATTCTTAAGTCATACCTGCTGAAGTCCCTGCTATTTTTTAAAAATAAAATTTACAACTAACCTGCGCTTGGACTCGAACCCGTGCCCCTTTGGAGTGCCTAACGCACTACTGCCGCTTTGCCACAAGCGTTTTTATGGCATACTTCGATTGCAACCTCTCTTAAGCCTTACTTAGCCACAATCCTGATTATTACTTAGTCGTGCCTTGAACCGTGGCCCTCGTCTTGCTTCCCAGCGTGTCTAACCGCTGGGCCAGCTGCTCCTTCATGCCCAATTCTGGGCCCAACTAATCTATAAGGCCTTAAGCCCAGCTTTCCCTAAGGAGCAAAAATTAATAATTTTACTAGAGTCTTGGATCAAACCCAAGACTTTTCTCACACTATAAATACTTCTAAATTTATTTAAAAATTAAATTTAAACATCAAATTAACAACAATAGTAATAATATTATAAATATATATATATATATATATATTTATTAACAATAATAATATTTAAAACTTCTCAATTATTCAGGTTTTCTTTTATCCAAACCCAGACTCAAGGCTCAATTCTTTTAGGCCCAAATTCAGGGTGTTACATATTAGTCACATTATTCAATGTGACCCAAAATTCATATTATGGCAAAATTACATTTTACCCCTAAAGTTTGACATATTTATAATTTTTCCCCTAGGCTCGAAAAATGAAATGTGTTCAATTTCTTCACTACCCATGCATAGCTGAATCATTTTCATTCTTATAGCAACCCACATTTTTCATTAAAATAGATTTTTAACACATATCTCATAATTTTTACAAATAGGTCCTTTTATGTATTTTCACTGAAAATCACTTAGTAAAAGTCATTTCTCTAACCATAAACATGCATAATCTACCATTAACCATCAAAATACACAAATTCCTAACATGGGTCAAAACCTAGACCCTCATCATATCTAAAATAAATGGTAGAAATAGGTAGATTATGTTACAAGGATTTCAAAAATGTGAAAATCATTAAAAACGAGGCAAGAACAGACTTACTGTGGAGCTTGGAAGCTTGAACAAAACCCTAGCCATGATTTTCATGGTATTTTCAGCTAAATGAGGTAGAACATGGACAAATTTTTAGCTATTTTGGCTTTTTAATTCTTTTAATTACCATGTAACAGCCCGGTTTAGACCCTAGTCAGAACAGTGGTTTCAGAACCACACATCCGAGGTTAAAAAAATATTTTAATATTATTTTCTGTATTTACAGCATGATATATGATTCTTGTGAAAATTTCGCGTGAAAATTTTATCGTTTGAATAGTTAATTTGGGAAAAAGGACTTACTCGAGTAAAATGAAAAAGTTGTATTCTATTTGTTAAAGGTGTCAAATAGCTTTGGCTTTTAAATATGTGGCCTTAAATGGTAATTAAACCACTTTAAATATTAGTGGACTAATATGGACATTAATTGGGTGTTATTAAATGTTTTATAATAAAGTTAGTTTAGTAATTTGGTAAATAAATGATATATTAAATAAAATAAAACATAAAGCCATTTGGATTACCATCATTTTTGGCCGAATGAAGTTTGAAGAAAAGCTAACATAGGGTTTACATTCGGCTAGGCACATTCAAGCAATTAAGGTATGTTTTTTATCCGTTTTTGATGATTTTTACATTTTTAAGATCGTTGCTTTATGTTCTAGCTATCCCATGCCTTAATTTTTGAATATGTTAAAGAATTTTCATGTTGCCATTGTTGAATGCTTGAGTAATTTGATGAATGATGATGAAATATGAAAGCTTGTTGATAGATTTTAATGTTTTATAAAGTGATTTTTGACAAAAATGTCAAATAAAGATTAAATTGTGAAAATGAAAAATTTAGGGGTTAAAATGTTAAATAAATGAAATATATGGGCTACTAGAGGCTATATGAGAATTCAGCTAAGCTTTGATTTTGATGAATTTTGTGCATTTATGAAATAAAGACTAAATTGTCAATGTGTAAAATTATAGGGCTAATGTGTAAAAAGGCCCTAATTGTGTGTTTTGGATTGAAATGAATGATTGTGTAATTAAATTAGTCAAATTTGAATTTATATAAATCAAGAATGAAAGAAATCGGAATTAGATCGGGGGAAGTCGAAAGTTGTCGAATAGTCGTTCTTATCCGTTCGTTTCCGTATGAGGTAAGTTCATGTGCAAATAAATGTATTTGAATTGATTTATTCATGCTTATATGATATTGAAATGTATTGAATGTCTACGGAAGATGAATATGTGAAATTGAGAAAGTATCAACAATGTTACAACGTCCGAAAGTCCCGTACGAACCATAGGAATAGTATAGGATACATATGTCATGACATAAGATTTTCGAGACGTGATATCGTATAAGACCACGTCTGGGATGTTGCATCGATTAGAGATTACGTGTAAGACCATGTCTGGGACACTGGCATTGTATATGATTTTGTGTAAAACCCTGTCTGGGACAGTGGCATTGATATTTGATAACATGTAAGACCATATCTGGGATATGGCATTGTACAAGCTTTACGAGCTATCCGAGTATCCTAGTTGATTCCGAACGGTTCAACGGGCATTATCGAGAAATG
This sequence comes from Gossypium stocksii, assembly GCA_020496765.1. Taxonomy (NCBI): domain Eukaryota; kingdom Viridiplantae; phylum Streptophyta; class Magnoliopsida; order Malvales; family Malvaceae; genus Gossypium; species Gossypium stocksii. The sequence continues at coordinate 69,020,083 of CM035622.1, forward strand.
AACGAGTATGTAAATGGGCATCCGGTTTAGGTATGTATGAAATGTATATGAAATGCAAGAATGAAAGGTGAGTATGAATGTGAATGTTGATATGTGAATTATTGAGAAGGTATGATGATTATATACAAATGAATTGAGAACAATAGATATAGTTGTGAGTTATAAAGCTTTTGTATGTGTTTAGCTATAGATGCCATGGTTAATATGATTTATAATTACTTCGGTGTGAAGTTTATTTGTATATGGCTTACTAAGCTTTGAAAGCTTACTTGTGTGCATTTTCCCTTGTTTTATAGATTAATGAAGCTACGGAGAGCTCGGGGATCATCGAGCACACTATCAACCGATATTTTGGTAGTTTGATGTTGTAAATAATAATGTATGGCATGTATAGGCTAGTGATGTTGTGGGATGTTTTAAGTTATGAAAATCTTGCCATGTGATATGGTTTGGTTATGGTTTAGACTATGAATTGATTTTAGGCATAAGTTATGTGATGAATTATGGTGTTATAATGTGTTCATATATGGCCTAGTAAAATGGTCATTTTGGGTAAGTTTGATATGAGATTGAATTGTGGTTTTGGTATGATTTTGGTATAAGTTTTGATGTGAAAATTGGATTATTGAGAATAAATGATGAATGGTTTTGGCATGTGGATTAAGTATGTTTTGGTAAGGAAAATGAGTAAGAAATTGTTTGGTAATATTATGGCATGTTTTGTGTATGTTTTGGTGATGTTTTGGCTGCAAATTGGGTATGAATTATGTATCATTTGTGCTTATAGGGATGACCCTTAAAGGGTGGTAAATTTGGCCTTTCAAATGGTCTATTTTTGCCCACACGGTTAGAGACACCGGCGTGTGTCTCTACCGTGTTCCTCGAAGGCCAATTCGAATTGAGAATGGGCTCTCCACACGGCCTCATACACAGGCGTGTGGCAAGCCGTGTGGTCAAGTCAATATATCCTACAGGTTTGACACGGCCAAGCACACGGTCTAGACATGGGCGTGTGAGGCCATTTCGAATAGCCACATGGGCTGGACACACAGGCGTGTGACTGGCTGTGTGAGCAAGTTAGTAACCTCCTTAATTTTCACACGACCTGGCACACAGTCGTGTCTTGAGGCCGTGTGGTTAAGTCAGTATGTATGCCCTATTTCGCCACGGCCTAAACACACGGGCAAGTCTAATGCCGTGTGGGCACACGGCCTGTTCACATGGGCGTGTGACCTTTGTAACTTTGAAAATTTTGAAATTTTTTGAAAAATTTAATAGAAGAACGGTTTAGTCCCGAACCTATTCTAAAGCATGTTTAAGGTCTCGTAGACCTTCTAAAGGGACTATATGATTATGATGGAATATAATATGATGTTGTGTATGTATAATGTATGTAAAAGGTTTGATTATGACATGAAATTTCCGGTAATGCCTCGTAACCCTAGTCCGGCAACGCATACGGGTTAGGGGTGTTACATACTAAATGACCAAAATGCCCCTAATTTAAAAATATTCTATTTCACCTATTTCATGTCCATTTTTATCCAAAAATTTAATCAATGGTCCAATTATTATCTAAGGACCTCCAATTTAAAATTTCATAGCAATTAGACACCTCTAGCTTCTAGAACTCAAGTTTTACACTTTTTACAATTTAGTCCTTTTGACTAACTTGAGTGCCCAAACGTCAAAATTTTCAAACAAAATTTTCATGAAATCATTTCGTGAAACCGTAGACCATAAAAATATAATAAAAATAAATTTTCTTACATCATATTTATGGTCCCGAAACACTGTTCCGACTAGGCCCAAAATCGGGCTGTTACACTCAAATTAATCCCTAATTTGCAATTTCACTAAAAATCACTTTACAAATGTTGTTTATCTAACAATAACCATTCAAAATATATCATGAAACATCAAAATACACATATATTCATCAATGGAAAAACCTTAAACCTTTAACAGTTTTGCAACATAGTCCCTAGCTAGCTAGACCTAGTTGCAACATCTCAAAAACATAGAAATCTTTAAAAATCGAGTCAAAAATCACTTACATGCACCTTAGGACATAGCCGAACCTTTGAAATACAAAAAATGGTGTTTTTTCTTCTTATTTTTGATTGATGATGGTATTAGAAAGATGATGAAATTTTTTTTATTTATTCATCATTTATTTAACAAATTACTTATATATCCTTTAATATAAACCTTTAAAACACTTAATACATGCACATAAATGGCCACCCACATTATGGATGGTTTAATTACCACATAAGGACATCCACTTTAAGGTTCTATAGCTATTAGACCCCTTTAGCTAATAGAACATAAGTTTTACACTTTACGCGATTTAGTCCTTTTTATCAAATTAAGCATTCAAACGATAAAATTTCTTAGCAAAATTTTCACACAATCATACTAGCATGCTGTAAACATTAAAATAATAATAAAATAATTATTTTGACTTCAAATTTTTTGTTGCAAAACCACTGTTCCAATTTGACTAAAAACGAACCGTTACAACTCTCCCCCCTTAGGTATTTTCGTCTCTGAAAAACTTAGCAGTGAATAGGTTAGGATATTGCTTTCTCATAGCTTCCTCAGGCTCCCACGTAGCTCCTTCAATGCAGTGACAATTCCATAGAACCTTCACTAAAGCTATATTTTTCTTTCTCAACTCTTTAACCTCTCTATCGAGAATATTGATCGATTCTTCGTTATACGTCATACCAGGCTGAACTGCAATATCTGATGGAGAAATTACGTGTGATGGACCTAACCTATATCGGTGTACCATCGACACATGAAACACATTATAGATCGTTTCTAACTCTGATGGTAAATCTAGTCGATATGCAACTGGTCCTATTCTCTTGATAATCTCGTACGACCCGATAAAATGCGGACTTAACTTTCCTTTACGACCGAATCGAAGAATCTTCTTCCATGGTGGTACTTTAAGAAATACTCTATCACTGATTTGAAATTCAATGTCTTTACGTTTCAAATCCACATACGATTTCTGATGAACTAATGCTGCTTTCCAACTATCATGAATTACTTTCACTTTCTCTTCGGTCTCTCTGATCAAATCAACCCCATGAATCTTTTTCTCACTAAGCTTGGTCTGGTATAACGGAGTTTGGCATTTATGACCATATAAAGCTTCATACGGTGCTATCTTTATATTCAATTGAAAACTTTTCTTATACGTAAATTCAACCAACGTAAATATTTCTCCCAATTGCCTTCAAACTCTAAAACACAGCAACGAAGCATATCTTTAAGAATCTGAATTATTCTCTCAAATTGACAATCGATTTGAGGATGAAAAGCAGTACTAAAGTGCAACCGCGTACCCAATGCCTCTTACAATATCTTCTAAATCGCGACGTAAATCTCGAATCTGTATCTAAAATAATAGAAACTGGCACTCCATGCAATCTGACAATCTATTAAGTGAAAAGTATGTATGTACTAAAATGAAATGTGCAGATTTCGTCAAACGGTCAATGATAACCCAGATGGCATCTTTCTTTTTTGGAGATAAAGGTAGTCCCGATACGAAATCCATTGTAACTCTGTCCCATTTCCACTTTGGTATCATCACAGGCTGTAATAATCCCGAAGGCATTTGATGTTCAGTTTTGACTTGCTAACAAATCAAGCATCTAGACACAAACTCTGAAATGTCTCGTGTCATACCCGACCACCAGTACAACTGTTTCAAATCATTTTACATTTTTTGTACTTTCTAGCTAAACAAATAAACAACCACTGTGCGCTTCGTGTAGAATTTTTTGAATAAGCTTGGAATTTCTTAGTACACAAATTCTATCTCAGAACATTAAACAATCATCAGTTCCAATTTGAAACTCTAAATCAGGAGTCAACTCACAATGAACTCGTTTTGCTTTCAATTCATTGTCACAGTTCTGAGCTTCACAAATTTGCTGAAAAAATATAGTTTTAGCTTTTAACTCAGCTAATATTGAACCATCATCAAATAAGGTCAATCGAGTATTCATCACCCGCAACGCAAACAAAGATTTTCTGCTCAGAGCATCTGCAACTACATTCGCTTTTCTCGGATGGTAATCAATCACTAACTCATAATCTTTCCATAACTCGATCCATCTTTGTTGTCATAAATTCAAATCGTTCTGAGACATTAAATACTTCAAACTCTTGTGATCGGTAAATATGTGGCATTTTTTACCAAACAGATAATGTTGCCAAATTTTCAATGCAAAAATAATAATGGGTAACTCTAAATCGTGTGTCAGATAATTTTTTTTATGCGGTTTCAATTTTCTGGAAGCATAAGCTATCACTTTGCCTTCTTACATCAAAACACATCCCAAGCCATTCAATGACGCATCACTAAAAATCACGAACTCTTTACCTGACTCAGGTTGAACTAGAATTGATGCTTCAGTTAATAGTGCTTTCAACTTTTCAAAACCCCGTTGGCATTTCTCAAACCACTCGAACTTCACATCTTCATGTAGCAATCAAGTCATCAGTGTAGCTGTAATGCCCCAAAGTTCGTATATTTGATTTCGAATATTTGTGACACAATTGTCTGTCTGCTTCAGTGGTTTAGTGTTCTAGGTGTGTCTGAGAGGTCCTAAGTTCAAGCCATAACTTGGGCAAATTTTGGAATTTTTTTATGAATAAGCCCTATCTTTGAGCATTAGGCTTTTACTTAAAAGTTGATAATTACTTAACAAAATGGGCCTGCTGGTCTGGTAGTTAAGTGGAGTGTTAGATTATTGAAAGTCTTTTGTTCGAATCCCTGTGTGAGCGAGGGAGTAATTCTTTTTTGCTCTAAGCGTGCGACATGTGGATGAGGTCGATTAAAATTGAAATTCTAAGAGGTTGTTGTTAGTGGGGTAGAGAGAATTAGGGGATTTTTAGTCAGTTCTTGAATTCTTCCAAAATTCCTTTTTATCCTCTGACGTTTTCCTCTTCTCTCTTTTTGTTTTCCCTACCTTCTAATTTTGATCTTTTCTGCTATTTTCTATCACTTCCTTCTTGAATATTGATGGAATCTTGCATTCTATCTTCAACAATACGAACCTTTGGTCCCTTGTTCGTCGGGTAAGTAAAATATTGTTTCCTTATCCTTCGTTTGGTTTGATATGTTGTCGGGTTGATTAATTGGGGAAGTTTTGTGGTCAGGAGAAGGTTGTGAAACATGGAATCTCACATCACTGAGTTGAATTTTGAGGTCGTGGTTGTGGTGGTAAGCGATAAATCAGTTCTATATTGTTGGATACCGTTTTAAGACTCGAGACTTGGGTGATGATTGACTCAGAATATTCTATTTTAGGACTTGGAAGGCTTGAAAATTGCGTTTGCTTCGAAAATGATACAAGTGTGTACCCAGAACGCAGAAAATGAGATTCGGTGAAAAGCCAAAAAAGCATTCTATCGAGTGTTGGCATGGTTCTCTAAGGGTTATTTATTTTGCACCTTTGGTCAGCTAGTGGTTGAGTTAAAATTGAACTCTGGAGGAGAAAGTTTGAATTGGTCAAGTGAGGAAATCCAGGAGTGGATCATGGAGGAAATTAAAGAGGGGATTATGGAGTGATAAGGGGAAAAAATCAAGAAGATTTGATTTGTGGGGAGTTGGAGCCGATTTGGGAATTGTAGGAGTGCAAAATTCAGCTATGGGGTTTTGCTGGTGTGCATTCGGCAATTAGAAATCTTTTAGGGAGGTGTTTTGTTTGTTGTGCCAAATGAGGGTTTAGTTTTGTGGAGAAATCATTTTGGTCTTTTCTTTCGTGTTGCTTTTTGCTTAAAAATCCCCAAAGTGCTGAAATTACCTTCTTTTCTGGCTCTCTTGTGCTTTGTCGAATTGCCTCTTCCCTCACTTTGAAGTTTCACTCTTTTTCTCCAATACTAAACACTATTTCTTTCTCTTTTTCAAACTTCCTACTCATTTTTTCTTCTTTCTTGGAACTAAACATTCTATTACCCTCACACTAGTGCAATTGATCATTTTCTTCTCTTTTATCCTCTTGTTATAATTTTCATAAATTTTGTCGAATTCATCTAAAGCCTTAACCGAATAGGCCTTTCTTTGCCTTTGATCTCTAGATACTTGAAGCCGAATCTCTGATCTTCTTTCCTTCTTCTCAATTGTGCTGGCCTAGTCTTCTTCTCTTGATCACTCATAAGCTGAACCTCTCCTTTAGGCAATCTAGTTCATGGGGTCGAAGGTTAAATCTCGGTCAGCACTTATCTTTCCTTCCTTTTGGCGTGTTTGGGTAAAAGCTGAATGTGTTAATCATTCGAGTGCTAATTGTAAATCTCTTCTTTTTCGCATTGGGTTCGAGGTACTTTCAGAGAAGTAAAGAAACATTTACGTTTGGGAAGCAATCACAATCCATAGCTCTATTGCGCAATAGGTAATTGGTTACCTTCATTCTTTTTAGATTAGGCCAAATATGCTATTGTCCCAATATCTATGTGGTTTTAAATCATATTAGCGAATGACTAATTTTGTGAGATTTGTTACATTACAGATTTGTGTTAAGGGCGTGAACCGATTAGGGTCAGTGATCTTGGAGGGATCAAGACCGTACGTGCAGATAAGGTAAGGAAGGAGTATGTAAGACTATGTGATTAAGTGATTAACCTTATTGGATAGCGGACTAACGGGTTATTCTGATTGGATTATAGGTTCGGTACGAGTGGGTTTATCACATGTTCCACAAACAAGTGTGTACCCACACCACTCTAGCTATAGATCGACAAAAGCTAAAATCCCGAAAAGCTAAAATGCTAGAATTTCGAAAGTTTGGCAACGATAACCGCATGAGTGCATGAACGCTCGTGTAGAGAGATTGATACGACGACAAAGGCCCCACGAGCAATCTCATGGACTTGGGTCGCTTTTTGGCCAAATGGGTTGAAATGGGCCAATGGGCCGATGGGCCCGTGGGCCCTACATGAGAAAAATTCATCGATGGATAGGAAATAATGAGCAGGCTATGTTGTTCACATGGCCAAGGGCAGATTTAGGCTCAGTGGGCCATAGAACATGTGGGCCCCATTTGGGCCACATATTAGGCTTTTGGGCCCAAGTGTATTATTGATGGCTAAAAGTGACACAAGTTGTGCAGAATGACTATGGTCTTATTAATGGGCCGATACGGATACTTAGGCCCATAATGTCAAATGACTATTATGCCCTGAAGGGCAAAGTGGCTAAAAATCCCTTACTTGTTATATGATTGATATTGTATGCCATATATGATATGTTTGCATTCATGTGATACTATACTGCATGGGAGATGGGATTATTGATTGGAGGAAGTGTATAACTTGATAGGGTCGCATGGTCACTTAACGACTGTGGATCCACCGACGGCTTTAAGCTTATTATGTGATAGGCAACTCTGCTACAATATTGGTTAGTGCCACAACTGGTGCTACATTGGGAGTGTAAGGATGGGTGGGTTGATTTAATCCCCACAGGAGTGTAGGGTTGGATGGGATATGGAGTGCAGGGTTGGATTGGGTTATTGTGCATTGCATTTATGGATTCTGATTGTGATATGGTCTCCGGCCCAACTGAGGCTATTATGGGCTAGGGCCAAAATGCTACTGTTATTGTAATGGGCTTAGGCCCAAATTGATTGATGCAAGCTATATGATCGATGAAGGTTGTACACACTGAGTTTTCAAAAACGCACCATCCCCTTTTAAATTTGCTTTCTAGGTAATCATCAGTAGGCGGTTCGACGTATTGGAGGACTCGGAGGTGGCCACGCTATGGACTTTTAGTCTCGTAATTTAACTTACTTTGCTTTTATTACTTTATTGTTTTCGATTTTTGTTTTTGGGTTGTAATAAGGCCTTTCTCTGGTTTTGCTTTAATTTCGGGATTTTATTTATGCTTGATTGCTTAACTACTGGTTTTTAAAAAAAACTCGTGATTTATAAATAAAGAAAAGTAATAACGTTTTACAAATCGAACGTAAGTATGCAAACATTTTCAAAGAGTAAGCTTCCGCTACATTCAAAACATGGGAGATTAACAAGGAATATGAAAACTGGGATTTTCAAAGAAAACAACTTAAAGTTTTAAACAATCATTAACATATATAAGTTTTCACTGTAAATGATTTAAACTTAAATACTTCTCAAGCGAGGCTTGGCTTTTGAAGATAAGAACCCGTTTTGTAAATTCTATTTTAAGCCGCGAACGATTAAACGTTTTCAAAGTTTTCCAACAATATCGGACGTGACGTTTCACCCTTCAATGTGATGCTACTGGATCCAGCTATAACGTCTGGACCGGGTTTGGGGTGTTACACTAGGTGAGGCCGTGTGTGACACACGAGCTCGACCAATTGGGTCGTGTGGGCCACACGGGTGTGTCAATCCACACGGGCGTGTGGGATTTTGGGCCAGGTTGTGTGATCCACATGGCTAAGGCCAATTTGGGCTGTGTGGGCCAGACGGGCCTGTGGGCCCACAGAAGCAGACAACACAGGAGTGTGAGCCCACTTTTACTGATTTGTTTGCTAAGGTTGCACGGGTCGCCCAAGTCGATTGTGAACCTATTTTAAGGTCGGTAAGCAATGCTTAGATCCCTAGCTGAGTGAATTGACTGATTCATACGTGTATATATATGTATACTGAGCATGATGATAATACTAAACTGATTAGATGTACTGTTACCATGAAAAGCATGCCATAAATTGTATGCTGCACTGTATTGGGTTGGGATGATATATTTGGAAGAAGTGTACTGATGGCTTTAAACCTAATATACCAGCAGCTCAGCTGCAAATTACTATTAAGTGTCGTATTCGTTACTATTTGTAAGTGTAGGGATGGGTAGGTGATTTAATCCCCACAATAAGTGCAGGGTTGGACGGAGATGGCGTATAGCAGATGGTTGGGTAGGACTTACATACTGAATTCTGCATGACTACATACTATTACTGTAAAGGGCTAGAGCCCTACTGCTTACTGTTACTGTTATGGGTTAAGACCCCACTGCTTTATTGCTACTATACTGGGATAGGCTAAGGCCTAAGCTGTTATTGTACTGGAAAAGGGCTTAGGCCCAGACTATATGTAACTGTATGCTATTTGTTTGATTCTGTGGGGATTATACATTGAGTTTATGTAAACTCACCCCTCTGTTTAATTTGTATAGGTAATCCCCAGCCTTAGACGAATCAGTGCGGCGGAGGACTCAATAGTGACCACACGGAATTCCTTAAACTGTTTTATGTTTAATCATGGTTTTAAATTCTTATTTGGGAAGTTTTGATGTAATTATGGCCTTTATGGATTTTTGCTTAAACTTGGGATTTATACTATCTTATGGGTTATAATTGCTAGTAGTAGGAAAACTCGGGTTTTCAAAAGAAACAAATGTTTTATCAAATTACTCACGATTACACGAACTATTTTAAAAGCTTCCACAATGAATAACGTTTTGAAAATGAACGACTAAATAAATAACACGATTTTTAAATTAATAGAAGAAAATGAAAAGTATGTAAACGGAAAATGGTTTTAGCGATGATACGATTTCTGAAAGCACTTTCATGTGACATTGCCAGATCCGGCCATAACGTCTAGGCTGGGTTTGGGGTGTTACAGTAGCAATCATGGAGAATCCTTTTACAAAACGTCGATAATAGCTAGCTAATCCCAGAAAGCTTCTGACTTTAGATATGTTTCTTTAGTTCCAGTTAATAATTGCTGAAATCTTACTCGGATCAACTCTGATGCCTTCCCCTAAAACAATGTTTCCCAAAAATCCAACTTCTCAGAGCCAAAACTCGTATTTACTAAATTTAGCAAACAGTTGCTTATCTTTCAATGTTTGCAGTACAATTCTCAAATGTTTAACATGCTTAGGCTCATCTCAGGAATAAATCAAAATGTCATCAATTAATACAACAATAAATCTGCCTAAATACGATTTGAAAATTCTGTTAATCAAATCCATAAATACTGCAGGGGCATTAGTTAACCCAAATGGCATAACAAGAAATTCATAACGTTTGTAAAGAAGAAAGATGGAGTGATGATCATAACTTTATTGAGCAGTCAGTAATCGATACACATTAGCATCATTCCATCTTTCTTCTTTACAAACAGAATTTGGTGCACCCTAAGGTGAAAAACTAGGTCGTGCAAAACCTCTATCTGTTAACTCTTGCAACTGAGCTTTCAACTCTTTCAACTGTTTCAACTTTGTAAGAGCCATTCTGTACAGAGCTATCGATATCAATGATGTCCCTGGTACTAATTCAATAGCAAACTCAACCTCTCTGATCGGTAGCAACCCAGGTAACTCTTTTGAAAACACATCCAAATATTCATAAACCACTGGCACTAATTCAATCCTCGATTCAGATACATTTATACCCAATACATATGCAAGGTAAGCATCACAACCTTTCCTCACATATTTCTGAGCTAACATCATTGATATCACTATAGGCAACCCACTCAAATCATCAGATGCAATACAAATAATTTCACTATTCTGACATTTCAACTTAATAGTCTTTCGTTTACAATTCACAACCATATCATGCAGAGTTAACCAATCCATACCTAGAATCACGTCAAACTTATCAAATGGTAAAAGTATCAAATCAGCCAAAAAATAATAACCCCATGTCATCAGAGGACAATTCTTGCAAACCTTATCCACTAAGACATACTGACCTAAGGGTTTGATACTTTAACCACAAATTCAATGGACTTAACAGGTAAATTCTTAATATACACTAAATTCATACAGACATATGAATGAGTCGATACAGGATCAATCAATGCAACTACATCAGTGTCATAAAGAGAGAAAGTACCAGTGATAACATCTGGTGACGATGCGTCTTTGCGTGCACGTATGGCATAAGCTCTGGCTGGGGCTTGTGCCTCGAATCTCACTGCAGAATCTCTCATAGCTCCAAGATTACCACTCGTATTTCTAGTGTTTCGGAATGGTCTCTCTCTAGCAGCTGTATTACTCAGTTTTTCCGTTTGAGCTTTTTCATTCACAGACTTCTCTAGACAATCTCTGAGATAGTGATCAAGGGGTCCACATTTGAAACATGCTCCGCTCTTCACCCTACATTCACCATAGTGTTGTTTATTGCAATGTTTGCACTTGGGCCTAGCATTTCTAACACTACCCGCACTAGCTACTGATGTAGTTTGAGGTTTAGAAATAATGTGTCAGCATCTTTGTCTCGATTTGAATGCCCCTTAGAAATAGTAGAATGGTAGTGATGTTCTTTAAATTTCGTAGATGCTGACTGATGAGAATTTCCCGTAATTATCTTTCTCAAATCTTTAGCTTCAAAATTGTCTTTTCTTTTTTCTCGGTTAAGCTCTTTGACTTTGCAAGCTCTGTCGACTAACATGACAAATTCTTTCAATTCAAGAATTCTGACTAGAAGTCTAATGTCTTCATTTAACCCATCTTCAAATCGCTTACACATAATTGCCTTACTGCAAACACAATCTCGAGCATATTTACTGAGTCTCACAAATTCTCTTTCATATTCTGATATAGTCATTTGACCCTGTTTTAGTTCTAGAAATTCTTTGCGCTTTTGATTGATAAATCGTTGGCTTATATACTTATTTCTGAATTTAGTCCGAAAGAAATCCTAGGTAACACGTTCTCTTGGTACCACAGATATCAAAGTATTCCACCATTGGTATGCAGCATCTTTCAAGAGAGACACGACGCATTTAACACATTCCGCGGGTGTGCAGGATAATTTATCAAATACTCGGATAGTATTCTCAAGGCAAAACTCAGCTCTCTCAGGATCATCATCAACAGTAGCTCTAAACTCTTTAGCCCCATATTTTCTAATTTTATCAAAGGTGGCTTATTTACATATATAGGTTCCAAACCTTGAGAAGCTATAGGGATCGGTTGGGGAATAGATGGGGGTGGAGGTTGTTGAGTCACCAAATTCGTTCAGACATACTCAGAAAATAATTCGTTCATCATTTAGAAGAAAGCTTCTTTGGCCTCTCCTCTATGACCCTCAAATACGGGTTTCAATTCAGATGGCCTGGCTCCATGTACGGAGGTTGGCGCATTACTCTCTAGATCATTAGAGTCAGCTCGATTGGAATCCATTTACTATATGAAACACAATTCAAAAGTTGTCAGGAGATATCACACTATCACAGGTTAAATATGACATGTATAGCTAGACTTACATACGCTACGTTACTCCTAGAATCGACTAAACCGTAGCTCTGATACCAATAAAATGTAACACCCTTAACCCGTATCTATCGCCAAAATAGGGTTACAGACCATTACTGAACTTATTACATAAATCATCATACATTTTACATACATTTATCCATTTCCAAAAAATCATCAATCAAATACATTCATATTGTCCCTAATATGAGCCTACGAGGCCCAAATCATGCATTGGGAGTGGTTCAAGACTAAACAGATAACTCAAGAAACTTTTTGGAAAACATAAAAAATTTTCAAAATACAAGGGACATACATCCGTGTGGCCCGGCCATGTGACACGCCTATGTCACAGGCCGTGTGGACATTCGAAATGGGTTCACATGGTCGTGTCTTAGACCTTGTCCTACCCTGTATAACTCTCTGACTTGTGTCACACAGCCAACCACATGCCCGTGTCATCAATCCGTGTAACTCACTGACTTGTTTTCATTAAATTCTACAGGAAACACACGGCCATGTCACATGACCATGTGTCACACACGGCTGAGACACATGCCCGTGTCTCTACTCGTGTGGACAAAAATAGGCTATATTTCAAGCCACATTTCTCACCCATAATGTTGTCAACCTAGGTTCAACATTTTACAAATAACAAATGCATAAATAGGCACTTTTGACCAACCAATGTCAAGCCAAATTCATATACTACCAACACCAACAATCAAATATTCAAAAGTACTCTAATGAATCATTCAAAACATAACAACACCACATCCAAAAATTACTTAAATGATTACATTCATATAAGCATTATTTTTCCTAATGCTTAGCATGCTATCACACTCACAATTTCAACCATTTTCTACATTCAATACCAATCCACAACAAGGCATACCAAAGCAACCATTCATCATAAAATGAGGCTTGTTACACATATATATACATATTAACATATATACGAAATTTAAGCCAAATCACATGGCTATACACATAAACAAGTATTCATCATTTACAAGCCAATTTAAAAGGCTAAATCCATTACTAACATATAAACCAAAATGGCCATAACTCCTATACATGCCATATAACCAAATATACAAGTTTAAAAGTACCAAAATGATAGTTGGATAGTGTGGTGCGATATCCGATTACTTTTCAATCGAGCAAGCTTCCGAATCACTGTAAACACAGAAAAATAAATAGAGTAAGCTTTAAAGCTTAATAAGCTCGTATAATATAGAATTAAACTTACCAATTATTTACAGTTTAGGCAAATAAATATAGTATAATCCAACCAATTTGTCAAATACCTAAACACATGAATTCATTAATCGATTAGTCGTGTACTAAAATGTAATTATCAAATCAATATAGATAAGTTCAACAATCACTCAAGCTTCATGTACTCATATCTTCCATTTTATACTTCAATATATCATATAACATCAATTTCATATAATTCATGGGTGGTGCACACGAAATGTACTAAACGGTAATTGTCAATTCCTGTACATATATGCTTTTTCGAGCTATAAACGGTAAGCTCCTCCTGAGCTGCGGTAACAGTAAGCTCTAATAAGCTGAGAAACGATAAGCTCTTATGAGATAAAATATCGGTAAGCTCATACGAGCTGTGGTGAGTCCGCAACACATGCAAGAATCTCAACCAAACGGTAACCCAAATGACATGTCACTTGTATCCTACACATTCCTAAGGTTCAAACGGGGCTCAGTATTATTCGGACTTCATCATTTAGGCATTCAAATATCATATGATTTATTTTCTCAATTTATATAAATACATTTCAAATAAGTACATATTTAAATACTCAATTCTAACTATACGAACTTACCTCGTATAACATAGATGAAAATCGAGCTATCAATCCACCACTTTATTTTTCTCCCGATCTAATTCTGATCTTTGCTTTTCTTGATCTATATATATTCAAATTTAGCTCATTCAATTACCATTCTATTCAATTTAATCCAAAATACCTATTTTGTCAAAATTACACTTTTGCCTCCCAATATTTCAACTTCTTTACAATTTAGTCCTTATCACATAAGAATGTAAATTCATGTAATTAGGTCCCTACCCATGCTAGCTAAATTTCTCTTATTGACATAGCAGCCCATATTTTTCATTTATTTCACATTTCATCCACAAAATTTTCATATATCTCAAATTAATCCCTAATTTACAATTTCACTAAAAATTACTTTACAAACATTGTTTATCTAACAACAACCATTCAAAATCTATCATGAAAAATCAAAATACACATATATTCATCAATGGAAAAACCTTAAACCTTTAACAGTTTGGCAAAATAGTCCCTGGGCTAGCTAGACCTAGTTGCAATGATCTCAAAAACATAAAAATCATTAAAAATTGAGTCAAAAATCACTTACATGCACCTTAGGACATAGCCGAACCTTTGAAGCACCAAAAATGGTGTTTTTTCTTCTTATTTTCGGTTGATGATGGTATTAGGAAGATGATGACAATTTTTGTTTTATTTATTTATCAGTTATTTAACAAATTACTTATATATCTTTTAATATAAACCTTTAAAACACTTAATACATACACATAAATGTCCACCCATATTATGGATGGTTTAATTACCACATAAGAACTTCCACTTTAAGGTTCTATAGCTATTAGACGCCTTTAGCTAATAGAACATAAGTTTTACACTTTACGCAATTTAGTCCTTTTTATCAAATTAAGCATTCAAATGATAAAATTTCTTAGTGAAATTTTAACACAATCATACTAGCATACTGTAAACATTAAAATAATAATAAAATAATTATTTTGACTTCAGATTTGTGGTTTCGAAATCACTATTCTGATTTGACTAAAAACAAGCTGTTACAGGTGAGCTATGAAAGCCCAGTGTGAACTTATTTACAATAATACCAATACAAACATTTATTAAGATACAATAAATGTCAGTGCACATATTTATCATAGATAACAATTCAATTCAATATTATGATTTTTCTATATAACCATCACTTAAGCATTAGAACTCACAATTTCAGATTTCATAATAATCAATTTCTTAGATTTTTCCCATTACAATTATATAAGATATTCACAAATTTATGTATATAAATATATATCCATTCTTATGCACATAAATCTCATAACATAGCTTCCGACATGTACGCTTATAATATCAAATATATCATTCAATTTCGATTTTATACAGAACATATCCTACCCCAGTACTACATTCCATAATGGGAGTTCCCTAGAACTCCCTTCTCCAGTGACTCTAGGATGTGGATAAACCACCATTAATTTGCAGTTTTCACTGCCAATGGCCATGGACACACAGCAAACTAACACAGATAAAATAATACCAATGGCTATGGGTACACGACAAAATAATGCAGATAAAACCTGCCAATGGCTTTGAAAGCACAATATACTCGCAGATAAAAGCTTTCAGAGGGTAGCGATTACATAAAATGGACACAATTAGAATTTTCTTTTGCTGTGGATACACAGCGCACAATTAAATACAGATTTACTGCCATATACTTCCTCCGATCATAACGCCCCATCCCATGCAATGCAATACAGTCAATTTAATGCATTCATATATTGTAACATTTAATGTTCTAAAACATGGAAAATCAATAACAAACTCAAGAATATTCACACATTCGATTCAACAATAATTTAAGGTATATTGTTCATACTATCAAACAAATATATACAGTAACACATATATGATTTATAGTTCATGAAAATATTCATAGATGCAAATAAAAACTGAATTAATTTATTCATTCATTGATGCTAACGTGTCATATATAATTAGGGACCTAATTGCATAATTTAATTCTCTAGAAATAATGTGGAACCTATTCAGGGACTAAACTGATCAAAACATAAATTTTGAGTCAAATTTGTAAAATTTAATAAATAGGGGCACATGGTCATGTGGTCAGGCCATGTGGAAGGGTCCAGCCTATGTGGCTTAGGTTGGGTTTGATTTTTCTGTGATTTTTCTCGTAAAAGAACACACACCTAACTTTTAGGGTCTCGTACGACGATTCTTATGTCTAAATCTTATTCGAGTCACCTATAATGGGTCTTTCAATCGACAAAAACGCAAAAATCACTATCGATTTCCAAAATTTACCAAATTTTAGCAAGATTTTCAAGAAAACTTGAAAAATATTCGAAATCAATTGAAAGATTGACAAAAGCGTTATTTGTTTTAGAATGTTAGGGCTCTAAGACAATACAAATTTTGATATGTCTTGACACGTTAAAAATGAATTTTGATAGTGTTATGCCAAAACAATACGAAGAATAGATTGAACTGGGTGGAATTCAGGTTCGGGATTTAACAATAAATTTTCAGCAAAAGGATATGAAAATTTTATGAAAAACAAAGTATTTAAAGAAGAGAAAAGAAATTCTAAATAGTGTTGAAAAAGATAATCAAAATTCTATTATGATTGGGAAGGGATTAAATGGCTAGGTTAAGCAAACTATAAAGGACTTATTTAAATTAATAAAAATAGAAGAGAATTGGCATGATTTGAAACTAGAATATTAGGAATGATGGAATGATGCTTAACCATTAGGCTATTACCCATTTCTTAATAATTTTCTACCACATTTATTTCTTATACAAGCTTAGTTTTCATCCTTAATTGCTGAAAAGTAAAGAGGAAAAAATGCAAATAATAGGGATTGTACCTTGGTTATCTATGGGTTTTACTAAGCTTTTAACCACTAATACTAGAGCTTAATTCATAATGATTTTATAAATTCTAACCCCCTAATTTTTGGTGTGTTACACAACTAGACATCACCAATGTCAAATCATGCATTTCTAAGCCACATATCAACTAACATTTAACTCACATACACCTATTTACCATATACTTATAACTTAGAGTTACCAAGCTTTACATTCAACAAATTACATATTCAATTTCATTTCATAAATTCAATCATTTTCGACTCTATTGGCTTATTTTCAATTCTTGTTGCATGCTCTTTTAAATATTATCACATATCATGTTTTGTAAGTATGCGATTATACCAATAATTTCACATTGATATCCAATCTACCCTATAGCCAAATCAGATTAATATAATCCTATTAACCTTAATCAGATTTTTAAGATGAAAACTCATACTAGTCAATCAGTTCCTTAAATTGGCACCGTAGTACATCACCGTCTAACTTGAAGTATAGACTTGTACATTTAATAGAGTAATCAATTTTCAATACCATCACATAGTTCAATTCACATCTCATCATTCTCAATTCAACATCAAATCATCATGTAATATAATATATTTTAGCTCGATTACATACCAATTTCCTTTATCAATTAAGTCATGCAACTTTATATTTTATAAAATTTAGTCATTGTCTTGATATTCAATTCCAACCATAGCATTTCAACTCAGTAACTATTAATATCTTACATCAATATTATATAATGCAATATATCATGAATATGTAGTAACTAAATTGGTTTTTGGTCATAAAAATACAAACCAAAAACTCACATCACTCGTCGTCGACTATCGCCTTTCCTTTCCCTTTCAATGATCCTGTGTCTTTTTTAGCTACGAATAATAATTTAGTAATAGTATAATATGAAATTCTATCCAAATCACATTTAATTAAAAATTCATACACATTTTTCAAATTATTCAATTTAGTCCCTAAAATCGATATAGTCGATATTCAATTTAAAAATCATTTCATTTCTTCATTTTAAGGAAATCAATAATCTTTCCTGAATGTTTCTCATTTCTTTTTTTTTTCTATTCATTCTGTTCATTTCTATTCAAACACGCAATTCATTTTTGGTTTCAACGAGTTAACGGAGGGACTGATTGGACATATGTAGTTGAGGCTCAAATGATTTATAATTAAGTTTCGGCTTTTCACCTATTAATTATAAAATCATTTAGTCACGAAGTCATTCCACTATAATATCGTGACTGAGCTCTCCCTAACAACATACCATTATGAAAACAACTATTCAATGCTCATCCAACGACCTTATCATAAGTGTGTTGCCCTCAAAAGATATCATTGGTCTCTTTGGGATAATATATGTTCTCTCAATATGATCCTATTTTATCTCATGGTAACCATTACATATTTCTTCATTAAAAATTAATCACTATCAAACAGTGATCAAGTCAACCATCACAAAAACAAACAACCCGTGGTCACATTTACTTTGTATCAACCATGTAATGCCTATGAGAGGATATCATTTACTCGTGTCTCGGGCTATAAATTCTACTATTTTGAATTATGCTACGTACTGCTAAAGTCGTACACCCAACGCACCATCTTTTGGTTCCTTATCTATTTGAACTCAGGCTTTTACTTAGATCAAAGTGTACGAGTCACGGATAGTCTGTCATCCCTTTAGGTATGTCACACTATGAATGTCACAAGTGAATAAATCTATAAACGGATTAAAATAGCCACCCACTTTCCAAGAAAAACTACTGGTGGCTAGTGGAGCTTTAGTGAATGACAAGCACCGTCATGTATTCATCACAACTTGTGAAGACAACAAAGATACTTACAAAATAGATTTGCAAACTTAAAAGAGAGAAGACGTGTGTAGTGAATGAGAAGAAGAAAAAAAGAAAGGGTTGATAGGAGAGGAAAAAAGCGGGCGATAGCCAACCCAGAGACTGACACCACTGCTGAGCAAAACAAAAAAATAAGAAGCAAAGGGCTTAAAGAAAAAAAGAGAAAATTTTAGAGTTTTTCTTAACAAAAATTATTGACTTGAGCATAGTTATATATGCTTTTATTTTTAGTAACTATCTAATTTGCAAATTTCATCTTATAAAATTGATTGAGGTTTCATTTCAAATTTACTTTTTCAATGTTACTTATAAAATAACCTCTCATGAAGTAGTCAAAATATAAGCACTATTTTCTTTATGAGGAAAAAAGAAGAGATATTTATCGCTTTCTTGAATCATAATCTAAACATATAAAAAATTATTAAACAAAATATAAATCATATTTAGAGCTATCCTCAAAGTTCAAATGATATTAGTAAATTTATAAATTTCAATTCACGTAAATCTTAATTATAAAATTTTATGACTTATATCTTGAACTAATCTTACATTACATATTTAAATAAATAAATCGTGACATCCTTTTTATCAAATAAATTATTGGGTTACAAAATATATAAAAGAAATTATAAATTAATTAAATTTATTTATGATATCTATCATACAATTAAATCTATAAAAAATTTAAATAATTATAAAATATTTTAATTGATACATACAATTAAATCCATACATCGCTAAGTAAAAAAAAAAGTTTATTTAATATAAAAAGATATTTATAAATTATATAATTGGTTAATTAAATTTATAGAAAAACACATTAAAAATTTTAATATTATTAAAAAACATGTAAAAAGAATTCAATAATGTTTCTTTATATTAATACCTCCAAAGTTTATTTTTATTTTCATCTCACTGCCATCATTAAATTTGCATCCAAATACATATCTATTGATTTTAATCTCATTGTTATAATAATTAATCTTAGAGGGAATCAATCTCACCATCCCTCTAAATGGGGTCTAAATTTAAAAAAAATCAAATACTAAATTATACATTAAAATTAAATTTAAGTAGCAAATCATATAATAACTCTAATGAGAATGAATCTAAAGAGTATTTAGAGTTGGTATGTTTGAATGAGAGGCATTAAGTAGGGATTTCATTAGTGAGAATACATTAATTTATTTTATTTAAATTTATTTTATTTTTTAGGGAAAAAAAATTAGAATTTTTGAAATTTGAAGTAAAAATCTTAAGGTGGAATTTATGAAATTTCTTGATGATTTAAATATTAATTTTATTTCCTTTATTTCATGATTATTAATCTTTTCTTTTCTTTTTTATATAGATTATTCTTTTCAATTCAAATTTAAACTTCATTTCAATTTTCCCTTTTATTATGTTCATATTATTTGTGATGTATATATGTTGAAATCCAATCATATTCCTATTACATATTTATATTATTCCAAATTTTTTAATACTGCTATTACTTACATTCCTTAACGTCACTTTCATGGCTATGATAAATTAATACTATTCAGTATGATTAAAATAAAATTTTATTTTGTAATGTATATCAAAATTTTACCAATAAAATATTATGATTTATTTAACCTTTCAACTTTATAAAAAAATTATTTTAAATTTTTGTTTTATTTTTTTAGTCCTTATATTTGTGCCATTTATTAAATTAGCTCAAAATGAATTAAAAGAATTAACATTTATCAACTTCACTTATGCGTAAGTAATTTTTTTAATTTTAAAAATTAAAATTATTAAAAAATTAATTAATTGTTAACTTAGCATATACGTAAACTACTATGTAAATGTCACATCAGTAAAATCAATAAATGTTAATTTTTTATCTATTTTTAGAATAATTTAATAAATAATATAAATTTAATGAGCAGAAAAAAAATTAAAAGAAGATTAAAATGATGTTTTTATTATGCCTAAAAGAAATAAAAGAGATTGTTTTGTAAAAGGAATACAGTGGAAGAATAAAAAATATAGATAATACATATTAAAGGCTTAAATATAAAAAAAAAAAAGTAGCTTCTAAACTTTAACATTTTTCATACCTAAACCGATAAAAAATTGTATTTAAACTTTGATTCTACTACACTTTTGGTCCACATCCGTTAAAAAATACTTAACCAATCATATTTTAACATGTGGCACATTTAATTAAATAAAAAGTTAATTTAATAATATATATACATACATCGCTTCATCTTTTTCCTCACCGTCTCCAATCCCTTAACGTCACCTCGTCCCCTTTTTTTTTTTCTTTCTCTGCAAATATTCATTCTTGTTTTTTATTTGATTGTAGATTTTAAGCTCCTTTTGTTTTCCTTTAAAAATAGAATAAAAGAGTTTAAAATGCCCCCACTTATGACTTTAAGTTCTTAACGAGTTGAAATTCAAAAAATAAAAAAATCTTAACGAGTTAAGCATTTTGTCATATATTACACTCTTCATAGATTGTGCTAGCCAACAAGAAAGTGCTTTTAAGGTGAATGATAGAGAAGTTGTTCTTACTCCAACCCTCACTCTTGAAGAGTGACAATCAGTAAGAGGAGAAAAGATTTCT
Organism: Gossypium stocksii; assembly: GCA_020496765.1. NCBI lineage: Eukaryota > Viridiplantae > Streptophyta > Magnoliopsida > Malvales > Malvaceae > Gossypium > Gossypium stocksii. The sequence continues at coordinate 69,041,518 of CM035622.1, forward strand.
GGGACTGCTTTGGTAGAGTTTGAAACCCCTTTGGCACCAAAGGAAGCATCTATTTGTAATTCCTTTTCTTTCTTCGTGATATTTGCAATCTTCGAATCATGTTTCACTTAAAAAAATTTTCTTTTAAATTTTATAAAGCTTGAGAAGAAATTTGTTGAAGCCGCTTAAGGGTTTTGGGTTGAGAAGATAGTTCTTATTTTTATTTTTATTTTTATTTTTAAATTTAATTATAAATAAAATTAAGTATCAATATAAAAGTTTAGTCACACAACTGAAAAGAAAAATGTCAATTTTTTATTGAATAGGAAAGAGAAGCAAAGAGCTAATAAGTGGAACAGTGTTGTGATAAAGTTAGCATACCTTTCTGATGCAAGCAAACACCCTTTCCATGTTGGCTTCCCATCTTTCTCTTTTTATGGCCGACCCTCGCTTTTCTTCAAAATATTCTCCTTTTTGCATAAATCCATGGAATATTGTGTATTTATAGCCTCGTTTTTCTTGCTTAAGTTACCAATTAATACAATTACAATGGCATCTTCTATTTCATCATTACCACTTCAAGGAGACACCGCAAGCAGCCAAGCGGCGGCAGTGGGAAGCAGTACTACTTCGTCACCGTCGTCAGGGTCTCTAGGGCCATTCTTCGCCGTCATCTCAGTTCTGACTTTTCTAGCTGTTGTTTCTTGTGTGGTGGGAAGGATTTGTGTCCGACGTTGGACGAAGGGGGCGGCGGTAGTGGCGATAACGCCATTGGATACGATAAAGCATGGAGGTTGGTTGGGATGGTTGAAGCTAAGGTGTGGAGGTTGTATGGCGGGGGAGGTGGTGGAGGCGGGTGCCAAAGTTATGTCTTTTGGTGAGGATCAAAATAAGAAGGAAAGCCATCCCCATCCACCTCCAGTTTGAAAAATGCATTCATTTTCCTTAATTCAGTTGAGATTTTATATTTGATTTGTCTAAATACGTTTGTTATTTAATTGGAATTCCTATTCCATCCATTAACCATTCTAACTTCACATCTTTCAATACTTTATTTAATTAAGGTCGGTGCCTTAAATTCTACTTTAAACTGTAGTTGTTAATTCAATCGAAGCTTTATAGTATATTTGTGAGTTACACTACAATTTTTATCTAAATTAAATTCCATTTTAAAAAAAAAAAACGTTATATTAATAAATATTAATACCAATCATACTGAACTGAATCTCTCTCTCTGTATAAAAGGTACATCTTTCATAAAATTACAGGTTTAGCTGCAAAATGTGATATGGCCTCAGAAATACAACTCAGAGCCTATATATCTTGATCTTATGTGTATTATGTACATTTACAAGGAACTCTTGTAGCAGGAGCAATATACAGCGATTTTTCAGTATAAAAACAAAAGGATTTAAATAACCACCGTAATACGATAAGTTGCAGTTTAAATTCTCTCAGCCGTCTATGAATGAATCCGCGTTTCAGCCGGGACGATCATCAATTATCCCGAGCTCTCTCTTTCGAGCTCTTCGATTTTGCTTCGAAACGTGCCGTATAACCTACTGTTGTGTGACTTAGTGATCTCTGTCGCACCATATGACAATACTCAGGGTCATCGGTTTGTCCATCACTTCGAATCCACTGTATCATCTGATGATACAATGGGAAGAACCGCATTTGGATGGCCGAGTAAGCGAAGTACGGTAGCAGCGAGGCAATTAGCACGAGGAGTGTCAGAAGCCAATACGACCCGGCCGGTGCACATGCTTCGATAAAGACCTGGTATGCAGAGGTCGATATGTCCGGATCTATGGCTCCATATGCAATGAGGAATATGTACCAAAAAACTAAGCCACCCCAGACGAAGAGATGTTGTATATATGTGAAATAAGAGATGGATAGTGCCATTTGACAGTTAACTACCCATACCACACATGTATACATCGTAGCGCCAAGGATTTCCAACCCAACGACTTCACCTCCTTTGCGGAATGCTTGATGTTGCATCGCTCGAATGCAAAAGAAGAAGATTATGGTGGCACTAAGCACACCATTAAATAACCAGGAAAGGATTCTAAGCCAGCTGAAGAGGACATTCTGAATTCCTTCTTGATATAATGGAGGAAACTGCAATGAGATACAATAATCACAATTTCATTTTATTGTTGTCGGTATCGAGTTTTAGACACAAAACTTTGGTAATACCATTCAAGAAATCTGAGATATACCTTGAGACATAAACGTGAAGAGACGTCCTGGTCAAAAACTCCTAAAGCAATCACGGGAAGTGATGTAAAGAAGACGTTATAGAGGGATAGGAACCAGTCGTTGTATACAGCTTGACCCGAGAACGATGCGTATATCTCATAGAAGAAGATTGTGAAGCCAAATGCAATGTTCTTGTAAAAGAAGTAGCATATCTGCAAAAAGGTTGCATTATATACCATTAGTCAGGTTTCTGGCATTGGATTGCCATGGGCACAACATAAGGATTAAGAACATGCATTGAATTTTCGAACAAGGATTAAAAGCGAAAACCAGGCATATAGTTTCATTTTCAAGGCATTTACTGCTTATACTGATTGTCATTTCAATATAAATTGCAGATATTGATTAACACTTCAAGAACATCTCAAAGCGACTTATATTACCATTGATGAAATCCTTCTATAACACCAATGTCCATGCACAAGAAGCAAGCGTTCCAAAAAACGGAACTGGGCAATTGCGATGTCACTCGACATGACAGCCTGAAGATTCAAGAAGCAGCTATTAGAACTGAGAAGCAAAACGCATCGAGTGAAACAAACCAATATGCACCACCTTTATACATGGAGCAATTACCTGCATTCCTTCCACACCACTAATACCAACGCCAATATCGGCTTCTTGAAGCATACCGACATCATTTGCTCCATCACCAATTGCTAGAGTTGTACTTCCTGTTTTAGTTTTAACTAGCCGTGTAACCTGCATTGTTTATTTTAACTTAATTAGTTTGAGTCCTCGAAATTGCTAGAAAAAGTACTTGTTAGTTGAGTTGATATACAACAATTTTCAGCCATTCATTTTAACCGATTTTATTTTCAAAGATTCCATAAGTTCTATAACAACATATTTGCAGTTCTTGAGAAGTTTTTTCAGCACTTTTTTCTGCTGGTATATGTTATCCCAAAGTCCGACATAAGACTCAAAAAATACCATTTTGTGCTCAATACAAACAAACTAAAATAATTTCTGTGCGCCATTGAAGGATAATGAACTTACTAGCGCCTTCTGTTTAGGAGATGAACGGCAGCAAATAACGGAGGCACAGCCAATGGCAAGTTCTAGGAAATTGTCTTTGACATCATCTTCCAGAGCATAAGTTAGTGACTTGCCATCAACAATTAAAGCCACTGCCTCGGAATTTTTGGTTGATGAAGAAAGCAGCCGCTTTCCTTCAGCTATCTGCTGGAGAACGCTTGCCTTAAATGCCTAGAAAATCAAAAGGATCTCATCAAGCTCACAAGCACACTCAAATTTTGGGGTTAGATTCAGATAAGAAACCACTGTCTACTATAACTACTGTCATGTTTGAACAGATAAGACAACAGCACAGCCTCAATTAAATCGAAAAAAAGAGTTGGAGAAAATGAGTTGATCCATGATCCATCCACGAATTTGGAAAGTTTGGTTGCAATTAATTCATTTTGCCAAAATGTATGGAAACAATTTGAAGGATTTAATCTGAATATAAAAGAACAAAGTCATTGAGAATTTTTGAGTTGATAGGCCATCAGAGTTCAAAATAGTGAGAATCCGAAAACATAATGATATGCAATCAGAGTTCAAGGTATGAGATGTTTACAGCTGCAGCAGCGGATTTGTCATCCGATTTCTCCAATGCCTTGTTTTCTGGAGTCTCTGGATTTATTACTATTTGCTTCATTCCTTGTCTAAGCAAACTACAAGCAAAGCTGAAAAGTTCAACACAAAAGTTGCAAAAATCAGCATATGGAAGCCCACATCAGCGTCTATGGTAAGCACTTCTAATAATCACCGTACCCAATATTTATTGCTGTCTCCATCTTATCTCCTGTTAGAACCCATATTTTGATCCCAGCTTGTGCGAGTTTGTCAATACATTCAGGAACCTGTCCGGCAAGAAAGGCGAAATACTCAATATAAAACCAAAGATTTCGTATTAAAAGTGACTTGATTCTCCGGCGTTTGAACATGAAATGAAACACGACCAAGTCATATTTGTTGCTTTCAAACTCACCCCATTTTGAAGTTTGTCTTCAACAGCTGTAGCACCAAGAAGAATCAAGTCCCTCTCAATCTTTCCTGCAACTTCCTCAATCATTTCTTCGCGGTCAGCACTCACTAGGTTCTTGGCTTCTGTGAACTGCTCATTGAACTCGACATATTCTTGCTCATCTATTTCACGGTAAGCAATTACCAAAGTCCTCAAACCGGCATCGGCATATTCTGCAATGTGCTCCTTGGTTTGCTCTGCAAATTCTTGTCCATTCTTTGCAAGTCTTTCGAACATGACACTGCTTGATTAAAGAAACAAAATGCACTTATTATAATCTGTTTTCAAGTATTTGGATACTGGAAAGAACTACTAAGCAACATAATTTAGCCAGTCAAGAGTTATACATTTCCTGTCCCCTCCCTAACGTTCATCCTTTAAGTCTTGGAGATAGAATGACGTCCTAGTTGTTAGTTTTGGTGCTATTTTCATCATTATCACTAAAATTACTCTAAATAGTCTTATTAGGTAGTAAACGGCTGTTTCAGATTACGAACCTGTCAGCGCCTTTACAAAGTAGCAGGAGCTTTCCCTCCTCGTTCCTCACAATCACCGACATCCGCTTTCTTGAGCTACTAAACTCCAAGATGTTCAATAGATTATAAGATCTGCAAAAGGGAGTAGAAATGTTCCATCATGTTGAATACATATATGAAAATACCATTAGCCACAAAAGCCTATGTATTCTGCTTGCGGCTAAAGTTGATGCAATGGAAGGCCTTGGAAATGGTTTATTAGCTATTAAGGTTTATAACCTTTCAACTTTTTTGCCGGAGAGTGGATCGAACTCGTAGAATGAAATGCTTGTTTGTGTCCTTTCATAGAACTCAAATCCCAGTTCTCTAGCAGCAACCACAAATGCTGCCTCATCTGGTGATTCGGCTTCATATGAAGTTCTTCCTGCTTCTTCATCCACTTCAGGTATTGCAGTGTGACAGACAGCCAATAGTCGTAAGAACTTCTGGATTACATCTGCTCGAGGTTCTTTTATCCAATTACCATTCATGATTCTTTCATCCACAAAGTTGAACCCTTTGACAGATGGCTTTTCTTTCTTAAACTCCTCTACTTGTCCCTCTTCCTCTGTCACGTCTTGGGCCAAAGGCGAACCCTTTCTCCAAGCGAGAGCTCTTTCGACTTCAGTAATTCCACGACCATAAGATGTTCCAGCTACAGAACATTTAATAAATTCCATTGAGTTGCAAGTCAAAGTTCCGGTTTTATCAGAAAGTATTGTATCAACCTGACCAAGTTCTTCATTTAGATTCGAGGTTCGAGCTCGTGCCGGCTTGTCTGCTTCTTCATAGTACATGTGTAGATCTTGGTTGATGAAAATGCTCTGGAGAACTTTGACAACTTCAATGGATACATATAAGGAAATGGGAATCAAATACGAATACAACATCAGGGCTGTCAGAAATTGCAAAATTGCAGCAACTGTTGCTCTTTCCGGATCATAATAAATTGTGGTCTCATCAGGTCTAAGGTACCATCTTGTCATTTTTCCATTTTCCAGGTCCTCCCTAGTTGCTATTCCAAAGAAAATCGACCCAATAACAGACAGCAAAACGAGCAAAGCAAACAGAACGTACACAATCTTATCCATCCTCCTCTCAATCTTGCTTCTCTTAGAAGGAGGTTCGGTTGAATTTTGAATGACCTTTGTGTCATGTCCTGTGAAGATAACTGCACCAAAAATATAATCTGTGTTCCGTAATTTCGAGTCCCTAAGTAGAAGCTGCTGAGGAGATAGTGGATATTGTTCTTTTCTGAACTCCAAACTGCCAACAAAAGAGTATAAGTTTGCATTCGGATCTTCACATCTGATGACAGCCTTGAAATTTTGAAAGCTTGAATCCTCATGCAGACTTGAAGTTGCTTCCAATGCTTGTTTTAGTTTCAAATTGGTTTCCCCATCGAGGTTCACTGTTTCAACATAGCAAATAGCTTCTTCATAACTTGATGACAGCAAAATAAGATCTGCAGGAAAGAATTCATCCTTCTCCACCTTGACTATATCCCCCACTTTCAAATCCATCCATTTCGTATGCTCAAAACCACCATCGCCTTGATGCACTTTAACTTTCCTGTTATTCATTTCAATGTCCTGCAATGACATCAACAACCGGTTCACAAACCCGAGAAACATAGACTAAAAAAACCAGATAAAAAAGAAACAAACTAAAGGATGGAGATAGAGAAAGCGAGACATAAAGGAATAGCATCAATCCCACATACTAAAGAAGCAAATTTTCTTTTTTGAAGGAAATTCTACACAAATGAGCATAAGAAGCAAAAATTTATACATATTTGAGTAGCATTTCCATAAACATTTTTCAAGCATTATACAGTATGTAACACTAATTTTTTTATGCAAAGTATCATTTGAAGGGACTTGAACACTTCAACACGATGGACGATAGATCTACTACATCTAAATTGACATATCTCTAAGACATCGGCAACCCGCTTCGCTCTCCGGCACCTTTCTCTGTCTCACCTGCAAGATAACCGCTATAGGCAACCTCCTACGAAATATGTTGACTGTTAGCACCTATGAAGTATGTTTTCTCAAAAATCCTGTCCTGAACAGACAAATTTTTGACATCTCATCCTAAAAACCCAACAACATATACGTTGCCTACCTGAAATTTCAGAAATCTACGATACATTCTCCATAATTCATAAAAAAAAAAAAAGAACATCACAGCATATTTGAGTCTAAGAACTGTCGGCAACTGAATATACATTTGTAACATCAAAAATCAGAAACACAATAATCCTAAACTATCGCTCAACTCGAAGCCGGTCAATTACCTGCTTTTTTCGCTTCCAATCTTCGACGGCCTCCTTTCCCATAGTGGCTCCAATTACAACAACTAATGGAAGAACATTACTGATAGATGAGTATGGAGAGAGTGGTGTAAAAGACAGTATAGCACAGATTAGAAAATAGAAATTGGCAACTCTCCTGAATTGCTCAAATAATGATTTTGGGAAGAACGTTGCAAGTGTATACTTTGTACTTCTAACATAATTTCCACCATAGTTAAGCAAACTTGCTTCAAAGCATTCAGGGTCATTGCAATATACTACTCTAGAGAAACCAGGGCCTCCAATCAATGAATGATCCCCTCTAAAAGATGCTTTCCCACATGTGAAAGCATGAATTCTGCTAAAATGTTGTTTTTTCCTCCTTCCACCAGCCATTTCTTTTGCACAAAGTTTAATCCTATTCAAATGGTCCAAACTTCTAACACATGGAGAACACTAAAATTCAAGAAACTTTTGCGGTCTTCAGAAGAAGATGAAGTTATAAAGCAAGATTCTGGAAACAGAAACCAGCTGCAAAGAAGATCCAGGAACCAATCAGACAAGGATTCTATTTATGAACAAGCAAAGAAATGGGAAAAAAAGAAAAAGAAAAGTTAATGAAGCTCTCTGTATCTGAAACCATTAGCAAGCAGCCATATGAACCACTAAAATGATGAAGAAAAGAACCCCATTTCATAAATGAAGATTCCAAGAAATGACAAGAGAGAAGCAAAGTATTTACTTAAACAGCATACATTGTTCACAAATTCTTTTTCATCTTAATTAGTTTAATCTTTGGTAGAGATTGTGGACCAGGCTGCCATGTTTCAACTTTGACTTTCAGATGAAATAAACAAACCAAAACTTAAACACATTTAGTATAACCCAACTACTTTTTTGCATTTCATTTAAAACCCAAACAAATTATTATTGATAATTTAAAAAAAAAAAAGATATGCCATGAAAGAGTAAGAGAAACCAGATAAAAATAGAAAACAACTTTGAATCATGTGATAGGAAATTGTTTTTCAAAGGTATCCAATAGTGTAAAACTGGTAAAATTTGTAGCTAAAGAAAGAATATTTGAATAACAGTTATAATTATAGACGAGCAATTATTACTTGAGTTGATCAAGTCAGAAAGTCAATGGAAAACAAAGTTGTAAGGGAAACGTGAGAAACGAAAAGAAAACTTTTTAATAAAAGGACAAACAAAAGAAGAGAATTTCTTAAAGAAAAAAGGGTTTAATCAGAGAAGAGGCTGAGAATCTTCCTTATCTGATATTTATGTTTATAACAGATTATATAGATATATTGTTGTTTTTATTTTTTCTTTCGTATACATGAAAAAGTATACTGTTCGTCGAACATATGATACAAAAACATAAAATTGACATTTTCTGGTATCTTCTATCCCCTTGCGGATGAAGGAAAAGTATTTGGAAAACAAGCAAACCAAACAAATTAGGACAGTTTTAATGTTTTGTAAGAAAAAGTGAGACACACAAGATTTGATAGATTTCGGGGTAAAATTATATATCAATCCCTGTACTGTACTAGTATTGCATTTCAGTTAATTTACTTGAAAATTTTATAGAAACGATCTTGTCCATTAGAAAAATGAGCAAGATGATCCATGCTGAGAATTGTTGTTGTTAAGTTGGTGATTTGGCATTTTAAATTCCGATGTGGATTAATTGAGGTGAAAAATAAAAAATAAAAAATTATCGATCTTTTAGATGGTTTTTGGAATTTAGATTTCAAATTTTTAACTGGATAGACTACTCGTGTAACCTCTTCAAGTCGGCCTAAACATTATATCTAAATTCAAAAGATTACATTAGCCACCAAAGTGACCCAGTTAGCTATCGCGGTTTTAAAAACAATCATTTTGGAACATGTGTTTAATTTAGTAGAAAACTTAGTTAAATACCAATTTATTAATCTTCAAAACCTTAATTAAGATGTAGCAGCCAAAATGTGACAAGTGGTTGTTTTTAAATAAAAATCGGGAATTCATGCATAACTCAATAATAAACATATCTTGTTATCTTAAAATTAAGTTAAGTGTAATGCAATATAAAACTTAAATCCTAAATTACATGTCACAGTTCGAAATAAAATAATAATACAAACTTTGAATAATGAAACATCAAATAATATATCTAAAAGTATATTATAAAACTGAGTTGAGACCCTCCAGATGTCCCATCCTCATGTAAATCAATGTGAGTTCCATCACAAGTAAATCACTGTCAAACAGTAATCTAAGCATATGTAATAACATTATACATTTCATTTGAAATCTTATAGCATAAAAGAAAGTGATAGTTCATTCGAGCATGTTTATGTGTGATGATGCAATACATAACAATTTCAATTTAACAGTATAAATAGGTTCTAGCCCACTGTTACACTCCACAGTCAGAGTTCCCCAAAACTCTTATATCCCGGACACTCCAGTTTGTGGATAAACTACCAATGTTGTATGTTAATATGCTGCCAGCAGTTGTGAAAACACAACGGATTTGTAGATAATAATTGTCAATATAAGTTGTGGATAAACCACAAGTGTTTGCAAGTTAATATGCTGTCAGTAGTTGTAAATACACAACAACTTTGCAGATAAAATGTAACACCCCTAACCTGTATCCATCTCCGGAACAGGGTTATAGACCATTACCAGATTTACAGATCAGACAGATAGAAATCTTAAACATTTCATATCATTTAGCATTCATGTTAAAAAAAAACAAATCAAATTTATACATATTGTCCCCAATACGAGCCCTCGAGGTTCAAAATACACCTTAGAAACAAATCAGGACTAAATTGAAAAATTTAGAGAATTTCTCAGAAACTTATATAATTTTCAAAACTGCAGGGTCACATAGCCATGTGGTCAGGCCGTGTGACTCACACGGCTAAGAGATATGCCCATGTCTTAAGCCATGTGGACATTCGAAATAGGGACACACGGCCGTGTCCCAGCCCGTGTCCATACCCGTGTAACTCTCTGACTTGTGCCACACGACCAAGCCACCGCCCGTGTGCTAAGCCGTTTGAGCATACTAAGTTACTCTTTTAAAAGATACAGAGGATACACGGTCATGTCACCTGGCCTTGTGTCACACACGGCTGAGACATATGTCCGTGTCTCTGCCCGTGTGGACAAAAATAAACTATTTGCCAAGCCATATTTCTCACCCAAATTGGTACCAAACCTAAACACAACAATTTACATATAACCAAGTCATAAGTAGGCATCCAAAACCAACCAAAATCAAGCTTAAAACATGTAATATCATCACATACAACCAATATGCCCCTAGGTACCTCAAGTGACAACTTAAAACCATGTCAACCATGTATTCAAATTTACCTAAATGACCAAATACATGCATAATTGTACCCAAAACTTAACATATAAGTCACTTATCAAGCTCAACCATTTGGTACCCAAAATACCAATTCACCAGATAAATCATTTAAAAACTAACCAGATAAATCATTTAAAAGCTAACATCGTTATACATATGTGATTTCTACAACAAGCACTGAATCACTCCAAATTATAATACATATTCATATGCATATTCAACTACCATTTAAATTTCATCCACCAAACATAAATCAATTTACATGTTAACCATACTAAACCACACATCAAACATGATAAGGCCATTTATATATATACATAGCAAAATATACCAAAACACAAGCCAAATCAAATGGCTAAAAACATAACAAAACATGTAGGCTATCATTAGCCAAAATAACCTATACATGCCATTATAACTAAAATTAGATAACCAAATGTACCAAAAGAGCCGATAGATAGTGTGATATAGCTCCAACAAATTTCTAACCCGAACGAGCTTCCGAATCACTATAAGACACAAAAAATAAAACAAAGTAAGCTTTTAAGCTTAGTAAGTTCGTATAACAAAGAAATTAACTTACATTTAGTCACATTTAAGGTAAGCAAACAAAGGATATCCAAACTCAATTTGGCTAATGCCTAGATAGATATCATCATCAACCATGTTAGTCATATAATTCATATAAAATCTAGAAACATGTATGAGCTCAACAACAATCAAACTTCCATGTTCATTTAATTTATCAAATCATATATCTGTATATCATATACAAATCATTTTCATATATCTCATGTAAATACCTATAGTACGTTTCGAACTCATATAATCTCGTAATAAAATAATGCTCGTTGAACCATTTAGAATATCGTTGGATACGTGGGTAGTTTACACAAAGTGTATTCAACTATAATCCATCAATTCCTATACATGTATGCTCATACGAGCTATAAATGGTAAGCTCCTCCGAGCTAAATAAAGGTAAGCTCCTCTGAGTTGAATAACGGTAAGCTCATAAGAGTTGAAACTGGTAACCCTAATGACATGTCATTTGTATCTTACAAATTTCTAAGGTTCAAACGGGGCTCAGTAGTCATCGGATATACGATTAGTAATTATACATAGCAATTATACAATCCGCATATATATATATTTCAATTAAAGCATATAAATACACAATTTAATTACATAAACTTACCTTAACAATTTAACGTAGATACGAATGCGACTAATTTGATATTTTTCCTTTGCCTCGATCTAACTCCATACGAGGTCTAATCGGATCAATTGAGCTTTAAAGTTGCCGAACCCTAAAGAGAAAAAATGGCTTTCTTCCTTCAATATTTGGTTGAAAAAGATGGATAAAAATGACAGGAAATTTGGTTTTATTTTAATTTAACATATAATTTACTAATTACTATTTTACCTTTAAAAAACATTTATATTTACACCAAATGCAAAGCCAACATCCTCCACTATCTCATTAATGGGCTGATGAACCGTAAAAGTAACATATTTTTAACCCATGCTTGGTATATTTCTGGATGATTTACCTTATTATTTAATCAATTCGATGCTCCTAACCCTTTAATTTCATGTTTTGTACTTAGGTGAGCATAGGAAAGTGAAAAGAGCAAGAAACGGGCCAAAAATGGACAAAATGAACCAAAATCAGCATTCAACACAGCCTAGGCACTTCCACACGGGTTTATCACACACCCGTGTGTGACACACGAGATGGCCACATGCCCGTGTGTTAAGGCCATGTCGACTTAAAACCCACTCAATTTTACACACGGCCTGAACCTTCGCATATGGGCAGACCACACGCCCGTGTTCTTGTCGAGCCTTGTTTCAATTCTACTTGAAAAAGGCTAATTTTTAGGTATTTTGGGCGTTCCAAAGTCTATTTAAACACACTAGGAGAGGATTAAAGGGACATATAAGCAGAAAGTAGAGAATTACTCAAAGAAGGCCGTTGGATTCATCTCGAAAGTAGGAATCTCCTTCAAGACTGAAGATCTCCCTTCAATTTCCTCAAAGTTTTTGGGTTTCTTTATGTTTTGTTATTTTCCAAATTTCAATATGTTTTCCCTTATAAGCAAGAACTAAATCCCCTAGATACCTAAGGGGGATGAAACCTAAGAAGAATCTTATTATTTTCTGAATTATATGATAAATACTTGATTTGTTCTTAATTATGTTTATTAATTCTTGTTTTAGTATTTCAAGATATTAATTCAAGTTGAATGTGCTTACTCAGTGGAGCAAAAGTCTCTTTTTAGGAGTAGATCCAACATAATTAAGCGGAGTTGATTGCAATCCTAGAGATAGGACAACAAAAATCTACCGGATTAGAGTCAAATCTAATAGGGAAATCCCTTAATCGAGTTAATACAACAATAGGGGTTTTAATTAGAAAGAAATTTCAATTAATCAACCTAGAGTTGGTTGTTTTTAGTCTCGAAAGAGATAATAACATAAATTAAGGATTTCTACGAATCAAGTCAAGTGAATAAATCGTCTAATTCAGAGTTAGATAATAAATAAAGTCTAGGTGGATTCTTTCTTGGGTATTGTCTCTCTCATCAATTTTCTAAAAGTATTTTCTCAATTTACTCTTTGTGCATTCTCAGTTAGTTAATTAGTTTAATTAAAACAAATCCCCTTAATTTTTAGGCTAGATAATAAAAAAATAGTTAATACTAGTATTCTTAGTCCTCGTGGATACGATATTTCGGTCTTGCCATAGCTATACTACTGTTTGATAGGTGCGCTTGCCTTTATCATGATCATAGTTAGCTTTGGGGATCACCAATCATGGGTTAAATACCAAATAAAGACCTCTACTTTAATGTTTCAAAGCTATTTAATACATTTAGCTATTAGAACTCAACTTTTGCACTTTAAACGATTTAGTCCTTTTTATCAAATTAAACATGTAGATGGTAAAATTTCTTAACAAAATTTTTATATGGTATTTCTATCATACTGTAGGAAATAAAATAATAATATAATAAATTTTTTGACCTCAGATTTATGGTTTCAAAACTATTGTTCCGATTTCACTGAAAATGGGCTGTTACATAAAAGCTGCCAGTAATTTGTAAATAAACCACCAATTTTTGCAGTTAAAATTGCCAATACTTTCTCCTTTCAAAGCGTCCCATCCATGCAGTCCAATATGGCATGCTATTAATAGTACAATACAGAAACAGTAGACATGCATAACATGTACTCAATTTTTAATTGTAGCAGTAGACATGAATGTCATAATTTCAATTTATCAATAACAGTAGGCATGTTGTTTATGCAATCAATAATACTGTAATACGAGAAATAGTGATACTACATCAATAATCCGATAACAATAAACAAGTTTCAATCGTATATCATGCATAAACAAAAATAATCTAATCAACCAAATCATAAATTCCACATTACTCACAATATCATAGATCTAATTGTAGGAGATAAAAGTCTAAAAATAGTTCATAGATCATACGTGGATTAAATTGAACTATTTATAAAAATTCTAAGAAAAATTGTAAAATCTAGGAATCAAGAGACACACGACCGTGTAACTAGACCGTGTGGAAAGCTTTGGATTGTGTAAAGGGGGTACACAGCTGTGTGGCTAGATCGTGTCATAGACAATGATCGTCTGGCATTCGTAAATTCAACCTTCAAGGGTGGCACGACCATATGGTAGGACGTGTAAAGGGTCTGGTCATGTGAGCAACGAATTCCCTAAGATTTCAGGGGAACAAAGTCGTGTGAAAGGGTTTTATGGTCCACACGGGTAGCCCACACACCTGTGTGGTTGGTCATGTTGCCCTATTTTGAGGCACGATTTGCCTCGATTCACTTGTAAACGAACACACATCTGTCAGTGGAGTCTCGAATGTCATCTCTCACGTTCAAATCTGGTTCGATGCACTTGTAACGAGTCCTTCAAACGACAATTTTGCACAGGTTAACATTTGATTTCCAAGTTTCTTCAAGATTCAATAATTTTAATGAAAGAGTTGTCAAGAATCGTGAAAGATTGGTTACTTGGTTTGAAAGATTAATATCGAACGGAAATACTACGAGAATTTAGGATTAAATTATCAGGATTGAATTAGACTTACCGATTCTTTAGCGAAGACTAGGGTTGCAGTTTGAAGGTAATTAAGATTCTGGTGAAAAATTAATCAATGGAAAATGATCTAATTTTGAAAAGAAAAAAATATTTAGTAGCCAATAGATGTAAAAATTTCAAGTGAAGAAGAGAAAAGAAAAGAAATAGGAGAAGATATAAAAAATGTTGATAAAAGTCTTGTTAGGATTTGATTAAAGGAAATTTTAATTCTACTGGGAGAATGTAGGGTAACTAGTTTAGGGTTTGAGAACCTTAAGGGCTATTTGGGCAATTAACCCATCATTTTGGCCAACGGTAGTGAAAATGGGGAGATTCAAACCTTGGAAAGTAGGGGAAAACTGCTTAACCATTGGGCTGCTGCCCATATTTGGTAAGTCTTTACTCCATTTAATATTTATTTTGGATTGACTTTCATCCTAGTTTGTTAAAAATAATATGAAAATAAAATGGGACAGAAGTGGGTAGAACTTAAGATCTCTAGGGAGTATACTAAGCTCTTAACCATCAAGATTAAGTCACTTACTGGTTAATAATTACATTTAACCCTATATATTTTGAGGTGTTACAATTCTCCATTCCTTAAAGAAATTTTGTCCTCAAAATTTACCTGGTTCGAATAGATGAAGATACAGTTGTTTAAATGCATCTTGTGGTTCCCATGTGGCCTCCTTGATTTCATGGTTCTGCCATAAAACCTTAATAAGAGGGATTCGTTTCCTTCTCAAAACCTTTACATTACGGTCTAGAATTTGTACATGTTCCTCTTCAAAGGACAAATCCGATCGTACCTCAATCTTTTCGATTTAACAATGTGGGAAGGGTTGGAGTGACATCGTCTCAAAATGGAGACATGTAAAACATCATGGACTTGATCTAGTTCGAGAGATAATTTTAATTGATAAACAACTAGACTGAATCTCTTAAGGATTCGGTAGGTAATTTTAATTGATAAACAACTAAACTGAATCTCTTAAGGATTCGGTAGGGTCCTATGAATCTCATACTTAACTTACCTTTTCGACCGAACCTTAACACATTTTGCCATGGTGACACTTTCAGAAAGACCTGATAGTTGACATTGTATTCAATGTCTTTCCTCTTCAAATTTGCATATGACTTTTCTCTATCGAAAGTCGCTTTCAGTCGATCTTGTATTAGGCTTATTTCCCCTTAGAGTCTTGCACTAATTCTGGACCCAACATTTTCCTTTTATTCAATTCGGTCCAACATATAGGTGTTTGGCATTTGCGACCATATAAAGTCTCATAAGATGTCATTTGGATACTCGATTAGAAGTTGTTATTGTAGGAAAATTTGGATCAGGGCAAATGTTCTTCCTAACTACCTTAAAATTCGATAATACAACATCTTAACATAGTTTCCAATATTTGTATAACCCATTCAAATTGCCTGTCAAATTGCGGATGGAAGGCAATGCTAAAATCCAAAAGAGTTCCTAATGACTCATACAACTTCTTCCAAAATCAAGATGTAAAACAAGGATCTTGATATGAGATAATCGATATGGGCACCCCATGAAGCCTTACTATCTCCGAAATGTTTGGCTTAGCTAGCTTCTATAATGACTAATCCTTTTGGACAGGTAAAAAATGTGTTGACTTCGTTAATCAATCTATTATTACCCATATTGAATCTTTCTTAGTGGGTGTTAAGAGTAACCCACTAACAAAGTCCATTATTATATGTTTCCAATTCTACTATGATATTTTGATGGGTTGTAACAATCCATAAAAAAACTGGTGTTTAGTTTTCACTTGTTGACGTGTTAGGCACTTAGCCACGAATTTCATTACATCACGTTTCTACTTAGGCCACCAGAACAACTCATTTACATCATGGTACATCTTGTTTCCTCCGAGATACATGGCATAAGAGCTAGCATGCACTTCCCGAAGTATGGTTTGCTTTAGGTTCACATCATTAGATGCATAATATCTTCCTCGATAACACAAAATACCCTCGTCATTGAACCCATTATCCTCTGTTTTGCCATTTTTTTACCTTCCTAATCCATGGCAACAAGGATACATCTAAAGTTTGTTTAGTTTTGATCTTATTGGCTAAGGTGGGTTTCACTTGTAGCTCAACTAGGAAGCCTTCATCATTCACTAAACTTAACCTAGCAAACATTGTGATTAAATATGTCATTTATTTCCTACTAAAAGCGTCTGCTACAACATTGGCTTTCCCGGGGTGGTATTCAATTATACAATCATAATCTTTTAACAGCTCTAATCACCTCCGTTGCCTAAGGTTCAATTCTTTTTGGATGAGAATGTATTTAAGAATTTTATGATCAATATAGATATAATACTTCTCTCCGTACAAGTAGTGCCTCCAAATTTTCAGTGAAAAACTATTGCAGCCAACTCTAAGTCATGAGTCGAGTAGTTGCACTTATGTTGTTTCAACTACCTCGACACATAGGCCACTACTCTACCACCTGCATCAACACACAACCAAGGCCGGTATAAGACGATCACTATACACCACATATTATTTCCCTAATTCGAGCTAAATCAATATGGGAGCTTGAGTTAACACTGCTTTAAGCTTTTCAAAGCTAGATTGTTCCTCATCCCCACTTAAATGAAACATTTGTCTACTTAAATAGGTATTACCCCATTGCTACACTCTATAGTTAGAGTTCCCCAAAACTCTTATATCCCAAACACTCTAGTTTGTGGATAAACCTCTAGTTGTAGGTTAATATACTGCCAATAGTTGTGAATATACAACATATTTACAGATAATAGCTTTCAGTATAAGTTATGGATAAACTACGAGAGCTTATAGGTTAATACGATGCCAGTAGTTGTGAATACATAATGGCTTTGTAGATAAAAATCATCAATAATTTATGAATAAATTACCAGTGTTTGCAGTTAAAACTGCCAGTACTTCCTTCTTTCAAAACATCCTGTCCATGCAATCCAATATGGCATGCTATTAACAGTACAGTACAGAAGCAGTAGACATACATAACATGTACTCAGTTTTTAACCGTAATAGTGGACATGAATGTCATAATTGTAGTTTATCAATAACAGTAAGCATGTTGTTCATGCAATCCGTAATACCGTAGTATGAGAAATAGTGATAGTACATCAATAATCCAATGACAATAAACAAGTTTCAATCGCATATCATTCATAAAAAAATAATCTAATTAATCAAATTATATATTCCACATTATTCAAAACATCAAGGGCATAATTTTAAGAGATAAAACTCTAAAAATAGTTCACGGATCATATAGGGACTAAATTAAATAGTTTATAAAAATTTTGAGTAAACTTATAAAATATAAGAATTAGGAGACACACGGTCGTGTGACTAGACTATATGAGAAGCTCTAGACCATGTAGAAGGGATACACGACATATGGCTAGGTCATGTAATAGACTGTGGCCGTGTGGCATTCGTAAATTCAACCTTCAGGGGAGACACGCTCATGTGGTAGGTTATATAGAGGGTCTTAGGCCGTGTAAAAAATGAATTTCCTAAGATTTTAAAGGAACATGGTCGTATAGTCCACATGGGTGACCCACACGCCCATGTGGTTAGTTGTGTGGCCCTATTCTGAGGCACGATTTTCCCCTATGCGCTTGTAAAGAACCACACACCTGTCATCGGGATCTCAAACGTTGTCCCTCACATTCAAATCTGGTTTGATGCACCTGTAATTGGTCCTTCAAAGGACAATTTTGCATGGGTTAACATTTGATTTCCAAGTTTCTTTAAGATTCAATGATTTTAATGAAAGAGTTGTCAAGATCGTGAAAGATTGACTATTTGGTTTGAAAGATTAATATCGGATGGAAATACTATGAGAATTTGGGATTAATTACCAGGGTTGAATTGGACTTATTAATTCTTTGGTGAAGACTAGGGTTACGATTTTATGATAATTACGATTCTAGTGAAAAATCGATCAACAGAGAGCTATCTAATTTTGAAAAGCAAAAATATTTGGTAGCTAGGAGATGTAAAATTTTCAAGTAAGGGAAAGAAAAGAAAAGATATAGGAGAAGATATAGGAAAGGTTGATAAAAGTCTTATTAAGATTTGATTAGGGAAAATTCCAATTCAATTGTGAGAAGGTAGGGTAACTAGTTTAAGGTTTGAGAACCCTCAGGGCTGTTTTGACAATTAACCCATCATTTTGGTTGACAATGGTGAAAATAGGGAGATTTGAACCTTGGCAAGTAGGGGGAAAAAAGTGTTTAACCATTGAACTACTGCTCATTCTTAATAAACTTTAACTCCATTAAATATTTAGTTTCGATTGACTTCCATCCTAGTTTGCTAACAGTAAAATGAAAAGAAAATGAGAGAGGAGTGTATAGAACTTAAGATCTCTAGAGAGCATACTAAGTTCTTAACCATCAAGAATAAATCATTTCTTAATTAATAATTACATATAACCCTATATATTTTAGGGTGTTATAACTCGTTAATCACTCTAAAATTAAATTATTTTTATTTTAATCACTTCAGTTTTTTTCTTAATTTAATCGATGTGGTTAATTAAATTAATAAATTGATCAGTATTTAACATACCAATTCATCAACTTAACAGCAACAAAACGGTAGGTGCAATCTTGCTTATTATTGTATAGTACGTAGCATTTTTCAAATAGAAGGACTGAGATGTAATTTGAAATACAGTGCGGTAATATCATGATACTTTTATCATTTCTTTTTTGTGTTTTAATTTCTTGATTTGGTGGCTTTTTATCCTCTACTAAAATATAATTATACATTTACAAATTTTAATTTGATTTTGTATTAAATTTTGTTTTTTCAATTATTTTTATCGTATAATTATTTTAATTTTGATAAATATTGATAAATACTTAAACTTATTTTTACCTAATTAATATTTAAATACTATTTATAATTAAATATTATAATTCTTTAATTTTATTTTTACCAAATTAATATTTAAATACTACTTTACATTAATTTTATCAAATTCAACAAAAAAAATCTTACCAAATCTATAACATAGTTAAAAAGAGGAAACATATTTTTACTGTAGATATGGAGACCTAAGAAAATGACACGTCTCCCCTATATTAGTATTATTTTTTTCGAAAGGGGAGAAGTGGAAGGAAAAGGAGAGAATAGGGTAATTTATGTTTTGGATCACTAGATTTAGCACAACTTTCATTTAGGTCATAATTACATAGTTGAACTTCTATTATTAATAAAATAAGGATGATAGGAATTAGTACAACTTTCATTTAAGTCATAAACTTTTAATTTTATTAAATTACATCGTTTGATTTATGTTATTAATAAAGTAAATCACTAATGCTACATTCTAAAAAGAATGAACATAACATATATATATATATATATATATATATACATGAATTAACTTTTAGATTTGATTCAGATCATTTTAAAAAATTATTGGACATGCATGAGATTCTTTTTGTCCACAAAATAAATTTTCCTTTTCTGAAATGGATCGTAAAATGCAAATATGAAAAAAGAATATCTATAAATTCGTAGTAGGGGATGCTGAGTTAGTAGTTATGTTAGAATTACTTATCAGAGTCTATTTAAATTATCTAATTTATTAACAATAAAATTTTCGATGATATAAATTGATGAATTGAAAATTGTGTAATTTACATGAAAGTTGATGAAATTAACAGTTTGTAACTTATATGGAAGTTGATGTTAAGTTTAATGACTTAGAATGTAAATTACCCTAAAGGAAAAAATTAGAGAAGGAAAAAGTAAACTAAGGAAATTGAAAGATAAAAAAACAGAAATTTTTGCATCTTTGATTTTAATATTAAACTTACTTCTTTTTTTTTTTTTTTAAATTAAAGGTAATTGAAAGTAGATTTTTAAATATGGTTTTCTTTCTCTACTATAATTGCTGCCAGTCATAGTCACCCTTAACAAAGTCACAAATTCGATTAAAAAAATTATGAAAATGCTTTTTCAAGATATTTTAGTTTTTTTTAATTTAAAAAATACAATAAAAATATACATTAAAATTTTATTTTTATATTTTATATAATTTAATTTTATTATGTACACTTTATTACTTCCATCAATTGTATATATTATTAATAATTTATTTGATTGAGTCAGTATTATAAGTTAATTCGACATCGACTCAAAATTGATGATGTCACAATGATAAACAATTTAATCAATTTTTTTAATTTTAATATCTAACATATTTTACATGTTATGATTAATTAATTTCAAGCTATACGTTGCATTATTTATAATATATTATTTTTAAACATATATTTATGTTATATATTTATGATTTCCACACCTATATTCACTGTTATATTGTTAATTTTATCAAAATAAAAGATACATGAAAACTACAATTAATTTGAGAAACAACCATTTTACTAAGAAAGGCCCATTTCCTATTTTATTTATGAAAATGGGTCACTTTATTTATTATTTATCAGAATAGGCCAAAAAATACTAAAACACGTTCCCGTAAGAGCATTTTAAGGGGAAATTCTAGCAAAATGCATCATGAGTGAGCGCTTTTGCCATGTCAGCAAAAAACAAGTTGACGTGGACGCGCTTTACTGATATGGCAAAAGCACTCCTTCAAGAAAGTGTTTTAGCCCATGTTTTTCTAGGGTTAGGGCTATTTGCATGTTTAGTGCCCAGGGTTTATAGGTTTAGGGTTAAGGGTTTGTTAAAATAATTTAAGAATTTATTTATTTAGGGTTTAAGGATTTTAAAAAATAAATTAGAGTTTAGAATTTTAAAAAAATTAATTAATTTAGGTTTTAGGGTTTTTTTTAAGTAAATTAATTAAATTAGGGTAACTAATTTAGGTTTTAGGGTTTTTAATTAAATTAATTAAATTTAGGTTTAGGATTTTTAAGAAAATTAATTAAATTAAGGTTTAGAGGTTTTTAAAAATAATTTTGTCTTTAGGTTTTAGGGTTTTTGTAAAAGGGTTTAGGGTTGAGTATTGAAAAAATTATATTGATAAAAAGGATTTTGTTTTTTTTTACAGTAATTTCTGAAAAAATAATTTTGAGAAGACGGTTTTGAAAAAAATAATGTCAAAAATGCTTCAAGCAGTATGCACTGTCAGCAAAAGTACTAAAAAAAGCTCTCACGTGTACATTCTTTTTCTACAGTAGTTCCTGAAAAATAATTTTGAAAAGACGGTTCTGAAAAATAATGTAAAAAAGCTTCAAGCAGGATGCATTGTCAGCAAAATTACTGAAAAAAGCTCTCACGTGGACGCTCTTTTTTTACAGTAGTTCCTGAAAAAATAATTTTGAGAAGACGGTTTTGAAAAAATAGTGTCAAAAACGCTTCAAGCAAGATGCACTATCATAAAAATTACTAAAAAAAGCTCCACGTGGACGCTTTTTTCTACTGTAGTTCTTACTTGGCCTTAGGCTATAAATGAGCCAAATTTCATTATCATGTTGCATAAGTTACACCAAAAAAAACTAGAGAGGATAAGCAGAATAGAAATTAAAGATAAGTGAATGTATTAGGGTTATTATTTACTATGATGATGAGATCCGTGACACCGAAAACGACATTGTTTTTCTATCGGAGAACACAGCGCTACTGGTTTTTAACCAGAACATAGATTTGACATAACTTTAAAAAAGAATTAGGCGCAAAATCTTCAGAACGACGCTAATGAGAGTTTCTTCTATTAAGTATCGATTTTTTGTTTCGGTTGATCTCGTGACATATGACTCATTTGATATCAAAGGTGGTCGTAGGTTGGAGGCGATAGTACAGACTCATCTCATTAGTAGATCACCTTATCTTGATTTATATGTACAATTTTTATAGCCAAATGAAGCATTTGCGACTTCAACATCTACTGTTGTTCGAGAGGAATACATGACCCCTATCCGACACTTCGTTAGTGAGAGGTAAAACACAGAAGCACCTGTGTTTGGTGGCAATATGGAATACATAACCCTTGCACAACACTCGGTAAATGGATGGGACATGCACTTCGGTGGGTCAATGTTCAATGCTAGAAATACGTACTGGAGGATGACACCAACTTCTAGTGGTTGACAATCCACATCTGATTAGGGATGTTACGGAATGTCCACAAGAAGAGATGATGTACTCCCTACGACATTCACTAGCGAGGGGACCTCGTACGTTATAGATAATAGTAGGTTTGATGAATCTAATATGGATCCATCTCGAGAGCCCATCCCCGATGATATAAAAGTTACATTATTTTCTGAACTAGAACTTGTTCCAATCGATCTAGAAGATGATAGAGGGGATTCAGATAAAGAAGAAGAAAATCAGCGATTCATGGCGTACTCGCCTCCAGGCCATATGCATAATGTCAATCTATCGGCAGATAATGCGTTGGAGTTTCCAGATTTACCACACAGAAGGCGTGACTGTATAAGTTCGTCATTGGATTCGGGTAAATTGGAAATTGGTAAGGAATTTTCCATTAAGGATAATTTTTTTGGTGCATTGAAATGATATAGCATTATGAACGGGGTTAACTACCACATGGTTAAATCTAAATCCGAGAAGTTCAAGGCCAAATGTGCAGTGTAAGACGGTACATGTTCATAAAAAATCATGGCTTTTGTTAGGAAAAAGACAGGGTTGTGGGATATAAAGAATACAAAAGTCCACATACGTGTGTTGTTGGTATAGTATCACTAGGTGTTTAGGGTTTTTGAATAATATTGTTATTATTTAATGTTGCATTATTTAACGTACTTCGTTGATAGGTGTTTCACATGATCATCCCAAGATGGATTCAGATATGATAGCTGGCTTAATACTACCATGGTGAAGGCGGAGCTCAGGACTTCTATGTCGGTCTTAATTGCTAATATTTGTAGCCAATTAAGGTACACGCCCTCTTACCATAAGGTTTGGATAGCTAAGTAGAAAGTGTTGAAAAATATGCATAGTGGGTGGGACGCTTCATATAATAAGGTGTGGCAGTGGTGTCAGGTGCTGGAGAAATACGTCCCAAGTTACGTAACAAACCTTGAAATGGGCCCTGCATACTACAACCATCGCTTGCTCCGTGGATGCCAAGTGTTCAAGCGTCTGTTCTGAAGCTTTAAGCGATGCCAGGACACATTTGTATAATGCAAGCCATTGGTACAAATTGACAGTACCTTTATGTATAGTAGATATACCCATCGGCTATTGCTAGCTGTGGCACAGGATAGCGGTAAGAGAATTCTTCCAATTACGTTTGCAATAACACCGAATGAGTCAGGTGACGACTGAGATTTCTTTCTTTCTAGGCTAATGAGGCATGTTTGCCCCAACTCGATATATGCGTTTTATCACATCAAAGCACTGGAATACTAGCCACAATTGAACAACAGGGAAGTTTATGGGATGGCACACACTATCGGTATTGTTTAAAGCACGTTGCGTCCAACTACTACGGGCAATATCAATCTACCACTGAACGACAACAAGTGACGAACATGGGTATTTAATCTCTATTAATATAATTTCGTTTGTAATATTCAATTTATTCTGAATGGAAGAATGGCATGTAATTTTCGCTATCAACTTATATTGATAGGGTACGAGATCAATAAGGACCGTTTTCATAAGATGTTGGCAATTTTGCCATCAATTAAAGATCAAGGCGCTGACTATCTTTGTAACATACCTTTCGATCAGTAGATACAAGCATACGACGGCGGTCTACGACATGGTTATATGACCTTAAACCTAGCTGAATGCATAAATTTTGTTCTAAAAAGAATACATCATTTGCTGATAACCTCGATTGTGCGAGAGACATATTTTCGTTTGGCAGTACTATTTCTAAAGTGAGCAGCAATTTACAAAGGCCAAATGCAAGGAGGCCATGTATGATGTCAGAAGGTATTGCAAGAAATTAACAAGACGAAGGCGCGGGCCAATACAATGCACACAGTGTGTCACGATCGTGACAACCTATGGTTTCGTGTGACAGAATTTGACAGACCGAACCAAGGTACTACCAGCGGGCAATATCGTGTACACCTAAGAAATAGGACGTGCGACTGTGGGACGTTTGATGCACTTTATTATCCATGCACTCATGCAATTGCAGCTTGTCAGAATCTTCGTTTGGATGCCATGAGCTATGTCAACGAACTGTACAAAATAGAATACATGTACAACATGTGGAGACACGTATTCTCACCAGTCTTAGATGAACGTAAGTGGCTATCTGTATCGTTTGCTTCATTTAAGTTGTTACCAGATAGAGAATTATGTTGCAAACCAAAAGGTCAACCTTGCTCGAGTAGAATACGTGATAATATGGATATTCGAGAAAGAACAAACCAACAGAATTTGTATGAATGGTGTAGGAACCCAGGCCATATAATTCGAGCATGTCCAAATCGAAATAGTTGATAATTGCTTAAATGAAACTACGTTGCATTATTGCTATTGCCTTATTCAAAAGAACTCCTATTTTATTAAATAGGAAAAAATATAAAAATAATTGACTACTAAAATATTCAAAACAACTTTTATTTTATTAAATGAAACAATATAAAAATAATTTGTACAAATATATTAAAAAAATCAATGCATGTGCCGGTCGAAATTAGTGCCACATGGGGCTGGTCGACGGTTATATACTGGATTCCTTCTTGGTTCAGCTTCCAGTAAGGGTTGTGGTTGTTCTGGTTGTGAATGTTAAGAGTATGACCCACCTTGATAGAATAAAGAATGCAAAGGTGTTTGTATCAGCCACAACAGAGGTGTTTGAATCCCATAAGGCGATAGGGATTAGAAATGAGATAAGCTCTCCGACGGTGCCTCGTGCGATCCCTCCTGCGATGATGGCTTATATATCGTTGGTTGAGTCAGAGTTATCGGGAAAGGAGATGCACCAAGCCATGCATTCCAACCTAGCATAAGACCGGAAAAAGGAAACATATAAGGGTTAGAATCATATAAGAGCTAAGATGTGCAACTGGCATAATCTAAATGGGCTATGGTGTGGGCATCGTCATTTGAGGCATTGGAACCGATGATTGTGTGGGTGCTATTGATGGACCCGCCCCGTCATCTCTTCTATTTGGATTTAAAAGGCCCCGTCGTTTCCTTTTAACACGGATTTGCCAACGCTCTGCTCTTCCGAGAGCAAATATGGCTTGCCATAGATCCTAAATCATGGCATGTAATTAGGAACGCACACTAACTCTGGAACGATGGCCGGTTTGTGAGTAGGTATATGATTATATCGATTTTCCCACATTTCAATATATTTCGAGAAGAATAACGGCCAATGCATATTCGATTGTTGTAAGTTGATTTTGTGCTCATCATCGAAGACTTCAGGTGTCATAGGAATCAATTGTCGGAATCTAAATTACCGCAACACTCTATCCATCTGGTACATCTCGATAGTAGTGTAGTTAATTAATGGGACACTAACATGCCAAATATTCAGATTTTGAAAGAATTCATCTGGATTTACTGCCCGAATTACCGAATCCTCATATGGTGTCTATTGAAACTATATGAACGTGATAAAAATATTAGTTATATACATAATACTAAATATGAAATGACTATGCTATGCATATATATTTCATTTAATACTTACATGCGCTTCCGATCGTTGGTCTAGTAGAAGCCGTATATCTTCAAGAGCGGTAGGTATTCCAACATAACTCACAAAATGGTTCCACCTAATTAAATAAATTTTTAGCATAAAATTATATTTTAAATATATGTAATAATTTTAAAATCTAATATAAATTTTACCTCATTATGAGTGAGAATGTATATGGGTAGTTCACTCGATTACGTAAAAATAGAAAGCGAAATCGAGCTCATGATTGTAGTAGTGATAGACAACCTCCAATTTTGGTTTTATTTGGTTTCGTCGCCTCGCACATCTCCCGGTACAATGTTGCCAACATGGTAGACCCCCAACTAAGTTCGGCAGTTACTCTAAAATTAACGAGTTTCAGCAGTCACCTCAGATGTATGAGGTTTCATGACAAATCCGGCATCGAATAACCTCCAATGGTCTCAAGGACATATGCCTGAGCATATCGTATTCTTTCTACTTCAGTCGTATCATCCCCCCGCTCCGGGAATATGTCTCGTAACCAGCCTATCTGGATCTAATCTCCGTAAATATTATCTGGAATCGCACCCAAAAAATTGTAGCATATGGCTCCCCAATCAGCAGATGGAGTGGACCCGGTGAGTACGAGCTCATCTACCGATAATACCAATTGTAATTGCACATCCTCCAAAGTGATGGTACACTTCCTGCATGAAAGATGGAATATGTGTGTCTCGGGTCTCCACCTCTCTATGAACACGCTGATGAGTTTTGGGTCCAACTTGCACCCCCGGCCTATATTGGCCACGTGCCAAAAACCCGCTTCCCTCAAATAATTTTCTATCAACGGCGATGGAGGACTAGACATATTATGAATGTAATATTGTAACACCCGATCTATATGCTGTTACAAAAAATTATAAAATAAAAATTAATTAAAATTACATTAATGAAAAAATATTAAATAATATTCAAAAATTGAAATTAACCTTTACCATTTTCATTTGTTTGACAGAAATATGTTTATGATCGAGACAAATTAATTCTCCAGCCATTGTTAACACGATCAAATATCTTAGAAATTATAAAAAAATAATACTAATTTAAAAAAATTAAAGGAAATAGTTAATTACAGAGAACTTTGAGAAATTTAGGGATAAATTTAAGAGTTTTTTTTTTTAAATTTTGGAAGAAATGTTTGTGTGAAAAAAATAGGAGGTGTTTATAGTTTTTTTTTTGTTTTTTTACAGTTGGACCCCCAACGGTCAAAATTTTAAATGACCATTAGGGGTAAAAGCCACGGGCTAAAACGCATCATTGAGTGAGCGTTTTTGTCATGTCAGCAAAGTGTGTCTACGTCAGCGCGTTTTTGCTAACATGGAAAAATCGTTCCCTCAGGAATGCGTTTTGCTAAAATTTCTCCTTAAAACGCTCTTACGTAGACGCATTTTAATATTTTCGACCTATTCCAGTAAATAATAAATAAAGTGACCTATTTCCATAAATAAAGTAAGAAATGAGTTTTTTTTAGTAAAATGATATTGAGAAACATAATAATTTGAAGAAAAAAAAGTGAGGAAAAAGTCTAAGAATTGTTTTTCCATGTACATCATTATGCATTATGACTTTGACTAAGAAGTTAAGGAATAAACAATAAAGAGACGAGTCAATTATTCCATTTAAATTGAACAATTTTTTTTTTCTTATGGCTTTTGCAGAAAAGAAAATTTAGCTAGTCATTGTCGAACTAATTTTGAGTAATTTCAAAAGAGTGAAGTTTGATTGGATGGTTTTTAGGTCTAATCAACATTTTTTACTTTAATTATTAATCACGATTTGTAATTTAGCCCATATTTTATTAAGATAAATAATTTTAATTCAATAAGTTCAAATAATTAAAATTTATCATTTTTAAATTTTCAAATACAACTTAGACGGGCTTTTCTATAAAAATAACATTAAAAATTAATTAATTATATGAAAAATAAGATGTTTGTTACAGTAAATTTAGGTGTAGCTTGATGTATTAGCAGTACCAATAATTTTTCTTTTAAATCTGTTAAGAAAAAAAACCAAAATATATATATTAATAATTTTATTATAGGTTTTGATCATATCTATTTTTTTCGACACAATACTTAAAATTACCCATAGCCTTTTCTCAACCCATAAATAAGAGGATAATGTGTTCACTCGAACTTATGTCCTCCTGTATTAACAATAATGCTTACGCCAATCAAGTTAAAACTCAATCGGCTAAAAAGAAATTTAATTGATACTGTCAACGTGTTAGGCGAAACTCTCTTGTTTAAATAAAAAAGCTGTTATTTTAGGAATTAAATATAAATAAAATGCATTAAAGTATTAAATGCATGGAAAAAGCTGTTGTCTGGTATTAGGACCACAAATTTTTTTCATTTTTTTAAGTTTTTTTTTGCTATCAGAATTTTTTTTTAAATTTATCGGTGCCACCAAAGTGTTATGTGACACTACAAATTTGTTTTCACTTTTTTTTTATTTTCCTAACATTTTTTTTTAAAATAAGTTCATCAGTGCCGCCAATGTATCAGGCGACATCCAAAACTATTATAAGAAACACTCATTTTTGTAATTAATTTGTTCCCCACCCCCTTTTTATAATTAATTGTTTTTTAATATTATTTTGATCAAAAGACAAATTTAAACGCTATAGAACGATAGAAGTATTATATTAATCCTTTACTATACTTCAAATTACATTTCAGTCTCTTTCTTGAAAAAAAGAGCAAATCGATCTACATAAATGAGCAAAATAATCCATTCATTAAAATTGTGCCATTAAATACTTATTTTAATATTTTATATATAAGACATGATAACAAATTTAACTATTAATGTTTATACATTTATTTGATTTGACTCCTATTTGATTGTTTGGAACAAATTGACTTTTAACCTTTCATTACTAATATGGCATAATTTTATTTTATAGCTATCATAAGTAAATAATTTAAAATATATAAAAGTTAAACAAACATAAATAAAAACAAACATAAATAAAAATTGTACTTCTAAAAACTATGTGTCGAAACCATTTTTTGAAAAAACGGAAGGTCGACTTAAAAAATGAAAATGAGGAGTCGCCACCAATCTTTTTAGGTGTGATTAGATCACCTTATAAAATGTTTTGGTCTACGAAGAATTAGAGAAAATGGATTCGGGAGTCGGTTACGCGCGGGGAAGGATTAGCACCCCCGCGACGCCCAAAATTGGTACCAAATTGAGCAATTTTCTGTCTTAAGTCGAAATTTGGAAAGATTTAGAAATAGGATTCTTTTTTGAAATAGGGATAACTTGAATTTGAAAAATTCGAGATTCCTTTGCTTCGGAAGGATTCGAACGTCACATCCAGCACGATTGGACACAAGGTTCTTTAAATCCTTCGAAACTAGAGTTGTCTCGTGAGTTAAAAAATTTGCTTAAAAGGGTATTTTAAGTATTTAGATGAGCGAGAAATCGCAACCCAGCACGTTAGGGCACTATTTCCCGTATCTCTAAACACAAAAATATTGCCTCGTTTTTGAAACATTTTTGAAAGAAATTGGGATGATTTGGGTTGCAAAATCGAGATTCCTTCGCTTCGGAAGAATACGAACATCACATCCAGCACGATTGGACACG
Organism: Gossypium stocksii; assembly: GCA_020496765.1. Lineage (NCBI taxonomy): Eukaryota > Viridiplantae > Streptophyta > Magnoliopsida > Malvales > Malvaceae > Gossypium > Gossypium stocksii. Next base: position 69,071,387 of record CM035622.1, read on the forward strand.
AAGTTCTCAAATTCCTCGAAACTAAAGTTATCTCGCGAGTTGCAAAATTTAGAAGGGTATTTTAGGTATTTAGACGAATGAGAAATCGCAACCCAGCACGTTAGGGCACTATTTTCCGAATCTCTAAATATAAAAATATTGCCTCGTTTTTAACGTTTTGAAAAGGAAACGTAATTTTTGAAATGATGATGCTATTGAACTCAAAATGTGATATTTAAAAAGAATAGCCGTAACGATATTGCAGTAAAGGATAATAATGAGAGTGTATTTTTAGAAGAGTGTATGTGTAGAAAAACAAAATATACGCTTGGGGTAATAAAAAATATAAAAAAGGAATTTATGAATAATATGACAGCTGAACACGTAACATGGTAAAAATGTGTGTAAGATAGTGTGTAATATTATAAAACTAACGATATTAAAGAATATTTATGTATATTTAGAAAATGTGTAAGGATATATTTGAAGACATATATGTAATAGTATCGGAATATGGTGCATATATTTTAGAATAATATTAACGTTAAAAGTAAAATCGCGTAGATATAAAACATGCGAGCATAATAATTATAATACCGTATATTAGTGATGATAGTATATTTATTCACATGCGATGGGATGTATATATAGATATATAATATGGAAAAGTATGTATAACACAAAATGTTTAGTATGGTATTTAAACTATAGGTGGTATATATACGAAATAAAACATGAATAAAATATGTATAAAATATAATACGTAATATAGTAGTTTTGAAAGGTATGCATGAAGTATGTATAATGGTGTAAAAAGGGTATTCATACAATTTACATAAGGTATATAAAAATATAACATCAAGCATGATATATGTACATATATGCAAGTGTTAAGTGAAAAATAATATTAATATTAATGTTAATGATATGCTAAAGGAATAATGATATAATAATGGGAGTAAGTATTAAAGTATATATACATATGCGGATAATGGTAAAAAATACAAAGTATATGTATATATAGTTACTAATAATGATGGTAAAATGATAGCAAGTATAAATAGGAAATGAGGGCTAAATAATGTTTATGAGAATAGCAAATATAATGGTAATATGTTAAAATAGTAAATAAGCATAATAATAATATATATAAAGAAAATAATACTATATAAAAGGTATAAAAAGTACATATATACGTATATAATAAAACATGCGTTAATATAAATCATAATAATACTAGGGATAACAATAATAAAGATGAAATCATCAAGATACAATGTAATAATAATGCCAATATATTAATAAAGCTAATAATAATAATATATAGTTAATAATATAAATGATATTAAAGTAAAAAAAAACAAAACAGTGGGAAGAAAAATAAATAAAGGGACGAAATTGCGTTAAAACAAAGGTTTCGGGCAAATTTTAAATAAAAAGACGAAAGAGGAGGATCTATACAGACACAGGGGGAACACAAGGGGACCAAAAAGGAAATTTTACCGTGCCTTTAAAACGCTGAGCATAAACGGGGACGTAATCACAAAGCGCGTTAAACTTTGGGGCAAAAATCGAATTTTAGAAAGATTTAATTACAAAACTACAAAAAAGCGGAAGGGCTAAACGCGCAAATAGCCCTTCCGTGTTAAAAACACGCGGATCCTGTCGGGTGAGGGTCGGGTCGATCCGACCCAAAGCAAAACGGCGCCGTTTTATTATTTTAAACTGGGGGTCCAAAACGGTGCGTTTTGGCCCCCTATAAAAGCAAAAAAATTTCGTTTTTTTTCATTTTGTTCAGCGTCTTAAAAAAAAGGGCTAAAAGCTCTCCCCTCTTCCCGGATGAACCCAGAATCTGCTCACCGGAGCTCCTTCGCAGGCGACGGCTCCGGCCACCGTCCACGGTGGCCGGAAAAGGTAAAAAATTTTATTTTTTATATTTTTTATTTTATTTTTTTTAAAATATATATATCTGTGTTTGTATATGTGTATGGGTAGAAAGAAAAAAATATAAGCTGACCGATTCGAAAAATGAATCACCTTGAGGGTTTTCGTCCACTGTTTTGAGTGTTCTTTGTCGGATGATGCTCGTGTGTGCTTGGTAGCGCAAGGATCGCTTCTTTTTTATGTTTTGAGATCTGAAATTCTTATTTGATTCCGAAAAAGGGAGGTCCCCATCTAAAAAACTTTTACAAATGGTTAAAATTGGCTTTTATAGCCTAAGATTTTACAAGTTCCTCCTTTCTTTCTTGCTTTCTGTCCCTTCCCATTTATTGTTCGCAGGGCTTATGGCGCAAGTGGATGGCGGTGGCAACAGTGGATGGGACGTGGGCAGTGAGTCAGAGGCGGTGGCAGCAACTAGATCGGGTTAGGGTTTGTTTGTAACAGGTAGAGGTTAAGTTTAGTTGGGTTTGGTTAGTGGGTAATCGGGTGGTGGGTCAATGAAAACAAGCTCGGGTCAGGTAATTGGGCTGCTCGGGCTTAGGCATTTGGGTTTTGATTGTAAAGGTTTAAGTGGGTAGTTTAATTGGTTTTTAAATTTGGTTTTGTATAGGTTTTGGGGTTTTAATTTTAAATGAGAAATTGGGCCATTAAAAGGCCCGGGTAAAATTGGGCTTCAACACTATGAAAACGAGTTATTCAAAAATTAAAATTAAAAATAACATAATGACACATTAGCAACGAGTTCAACAATTAATATGGATTTTGTTTATAATTGTTTGATTTTTTTTTATGTTTCATTGTTTTGATTTTAAATGCTTTTTTTTTTCATAATTTTTAGAATTATAATTTTTATTTATGATTTTTTGAAAAATTCTATTTCTCTACTTTTTAATAATTTTTAAACGGCTTGTTGGCTGGTATTATTTTTAGTTTTTTTTTAATTTCAAAATTTTTAATTTATACTTTCAGTATTTTCTAAAATCATTTAATATTAATTATATTTTTTGTTAAAGAATTGTATTTACTAAAAGTCTTTTCCCCAAATCTTCAAAAGCGGTTTTCTCTTTTAATTTTGATTATTTTTGTTCATGGGGAAAGAAATGCAAGAAAAAAAATCTAAAAATATGGGGAATTTTAAGAAAACCATCATGAATGGAGAGAAGAAGATAAGGGTTTCTACAAATCAAAATAATTAATCTCAATAAAATATCCATCTTAGAAATCCAAATACATAAATCCAAGCAATAGTCCCCAGATTTTCTTTTTTTAAAAATGTATTTTTGTTCATTGCTTTTAAATTAAGTGAATGCAATAAACAAGTAAAATGTAAATATTATCTTTAGTCTATAATACAATAATTGAATTAAATTTTATCGTTTTTCTAGTATAGAGATCTTATTTTTGTACCTAAATAATAAAACATTTACCTCTAAATTCTTCCTTTGAGAATTTTGATTGTAAACACAATTTGTTTACTCTTCAAATGCACTCACAAAATAAGTTCCTCAATGAATAATAAAGTGCTTTTTATACTCTTGTACGAAACATATACAAGTTTTCAAGACTTGTTAACATAATAGTGATAAATTACAATTCAACCCCTTAATAATAGTAGCCACAAAATAGCAAAAACGATATATTAATAGAAACTAATATAAAGTGAACTGTTTAAGATTCATCCCTAAAAAAAAAAATTTAATGCAATCTCAATCAATTCTCCACAATACGAGAGCTTCAATTATTTAGTCCAAGCTAATCCAATTTCTAAAAATAGTTATTTTAAATGGATTGGTCTTTAAAATCGGACTTCCATATATTCACAATATCAACACCATTCAAAGCCTAAAAATTTTGTTTAAATTAATTGATAAATTCAAATATGAAGTTTTTTTTGACAAATCAAATATAGAAAGTTAGTACACCGTAGTAGAAATGATAAAAGTAACAGGCTACTCCAAAATAAAAACTGAAAGGGTTTTTTACCTAAATAATACAAAAAAATTAAAAATTTATCAAAATAACACCCCATTTTTTTTATTTACTAAAATAATACAAACTTTTTTTTATTTACCAAAATAATACAAATAAAAAAACTCTAAAAACAAAAAAAAAGTACAGATGCAGGTGGGGGGCCCACAGGCGGCACCAAAGGTGCCTATCCCATAGGCGGCACCAAAGGTGCCACTCCCATAGGCACCACCCAAAACTCGTATTTATTTTGGTCATTTGTTCGTATTTTTTTATTTTCGGATTAAAATCACTTCCAAAATAAATATTATTTTCGTATTTTATTATTTTCCAAAATAAATATAATAATATAAAATAATAAAATACGAAAATAGTATTTATTTTGGAAGTAATTTTAATCCAAAAATAAGAAAAAATACGAACAAATGACCAAAATAATGGTTTTTTACTAAACTTATATAAAAAATATTAAAATAATACATTTGAAACATTATGTACTAAAATAATATAAAATAATAAAATACGAAAATAGTATTTATTTTGGAAGTGATTTTGATCCGAAAATAAGAAAAAATACGAACAAATGACCAAAATAATGGTTTTTTACTAAACTTATATAAAAAATATTAAAATAATACATTTGAAACATTATGTACTACAATAATATAAAATAATAAAATACGAAAATAGTATTTATTTTGGAAGTGATTTTAATCCGAAAATAAGAAAAAATACAAAAAAATAACCAAAAATAATGGTTTTTTACTAAACTTATATAAAAAATATTAAAATAATACATTTGAAACATTATGTACTAAAATAATATAAAATAATAAAATACGAAAATAGTATTTATTTTGGAAGTGATTTTAATCTGAAAATAAGAAAAAATACGAACAAATGACCAAAATAATGGTTTTTTACTAAACTTATATAAAAAATATTAAAATAATACATTTGAAACATTATCTACTAAAATAATATAAAATAATAAAATACGAAAATAGTATTTATTTTGGAAGTAATTTTAATTCAAAAATAAGAAAAATTACGAACAAATGACCAAAATAATGATTTTTTACTAAACTTATATAAAAAATATTAAAATAATAGATTTAAAACGTTATGTACTAAAATAATATAAAAATAATAAAATACGAAAATATTTGGGTAAAAAACCCTTCTTATAAAGGATAAAATACTATTTTCGTATTTTATTATTTTATATTATTTTAGTAGATAATGTTTCAAATGTATTATTTTAATATTTTTTTATATAAGTTTAGTAAAAAACCATTATTTTTAGTCATTTGTTCGTATTTTTTCTTATTTTCGGATTAAAATCACTTCCAAAATAAATACTATTTTCGTATTTTATTATTTTATATTATTTTAGTACATAATGTTTCAAATATATTATTTTAATATTTTTTATATAAGTTTAGTAAAAAACTATTGTTTTTGTCATTTGTTCATATTTTTTCTTATTTTCGGATTAAAATCACTTCCAAAATAAATACTATTTTCGTATTTTATTATTTTATATTATTGTATTTATTTTGGAAAATAATAAAATACGAAAATAATATTTATTTTGGAAGTGATTTTAATCCGAAAATAAAAAATACGAACAAATGACCAAAATAAATACGAGTTTTGGGTGGTGCCTATGGGAGTGGCACCTTTGGTGCCGCCTATGGGATAGGCACCTTTGGTGCCGCCTGTGGGCCCCACCTGCATCTGTACTTTTTTTTATTTTCAGAGTTTTTTTTATTTGTATTATTTTGGTAAATAAAAAAAAGTTTGTATTATTTTAGTAAATAAAAAAAATAGGGTGTTATTTTGGTAAATTTTTAATTTTTTTGTATTATTTGGGTAAAAAAGCCAAACTGAAACAATCAAAAGCAGATATAAGAAAACACAATAGTAGCAATAGTAGGCTTCTAATAATCCTCCTCCTTGCTCTATTCCCCTTTTTGTTCAAAACAAATGCCAAAGTTCGTTACTTGGAGTGAGCTAGGAGGTCATTCCACAAAGCTAGCTCTCGGTCTCGAATTTGTTGAACAACTTTGAACTCAATGCGTAGCTTAGCAGTGTATGTTCTGAGATACAATAGATGAGGACAATTTCTTAATTCATAAATTACTACTTAAATTATATCTTTTTAAAGTTAATATTTAAATTTTTTTATCATAATTAATACTTAATTATTTTTTTGTTATTCATTTTACACTAAAATATTATATCAGTTTAAAAAATTTCAACTAATAATAAATTGCCATGTCATATAAACTTAAAAAAAGTATTTTTAAATTCTTTTATTTTCCTTTTTCCTTTTACATTATTTTTTGCTATTTATTTTTTCTTTTTCCTTTATAATGTATTGCAATACCAACCGTGTTTGAAATTTACTCTTTTAAGGTCGAAACACGACAATTAATTATATTTTCAAACTTCATTACTTGCATATTTGAGTTGATGGAATTGGAAAAGTTATTCCACCTTTTAAAAACAATATTTTTAAAACTAAACCGAGTAGATTAAGAATTATCGAAGTATTGATCTAAAGATAGGAATTGAATCAATTAATCATTGAATCAATAAAGACAGATTGAACTAAACTAAAAATAATAATTGAATCAATTTTTTTTGTTTTTTTAAATATTTATTTTATTTTTATAAACTTTTTAAATAATTTATTTAATCGTACAGGATAAATTCATCCTACCGTCCATCTTTTGAGAGGGGACGAAAGGAGGTGTAAAACAAAAAGTGAGATTTATGATTTACGGAGATATTTAAAAGAAAGGTAAGAAAAAGATGGTGATTAAAGCACATGGGTCTGCTTGATTTAAGCCCACAAAAAGGTGCAATAAATGATGTAGAATTGGTCATCCATGTGATTTAAACCAAGCCCCATCGACACGACCGTGCTGACTTCAATTCTTCTGCGGTTGCCAAAATCTTGACAATTATTAAGTGTTGTCAATTTCTAAAATAATATTTGAAATTTAATATAAAATAAATTAGAATAATGATTTTCCGATGTATTTCGATATATGTTTAGCAAAGAATGCGACTTAAAATAAGGAAAAAGAAAATATTAGTACTGATGAATACTTCTTTTTTATATATATAAAAAAATTAGTGTTATGTGGATATAATTTTGATTTAATGATAAAAGAAAGGATTTTAAAAATTGAAAGTCTCAAACACCTTTATTTGCATTTACTACTTTTATTAGAGTTGGGTATATATATTTTAATGATAATTTGTTATTGATTGATTGGTTTTTTTTTTCTTTTTATAAATAAATGTCTAAAAGTAAATTGGTTGGGGGATTGCTGGATGTTTGGTATCCCGATCCCAAACTTGAATGCAGTTTTGAGCAGCATTGGTATCAATAATTAAGGCACTTAACTACGTCACTCATTATTGCTTACTTGCAACTCCCAACCATAAAAATTTTCATGATTTCACGTTATTTTTTATTTATAAATTCTTTTTAACTTATTTTTAGTATAAAAAATACGAATTTAAATGCGCTAAAATAAATTTATCCTTCTATTTAAGGATTTAAAAGGAATTACTGATAATATTAAACATTATATTAAAATAATAATAAATTTGAATAAAATCCTTAGTATAACATAACTTTTTAACATGCTCATTCTAAACTTTTTTTGCATGTATATTTTAGGCCATCGTAATTGAATTAAAATAAAAAAAGATTTTATAAAAAATAAAATATCCTTTAATAAACCTATTTACGAATCATATTATTTTATCATAATTATTTTTGTTCATTGTGTTTTTTTCTCTTATTTTAGTTATAGATTTCGTATTTTTAGTTTTCTAGTACTTTAGTGTATATACGAGATTTGTCTCGATAAGAGCACTACCAAATTTATTGAGAATCGTTCTCGAAGAACCTCGCCAGGAGAGTGCTCGTAAAACTAGACTTCAAGATGCTAAAGAGTGTTAGCTTGATTGATCAAACCGAAATCATCAAGAGGGTGGTGAATTGGCTTTTTAAAAATATAAAAAAACTAGAAAGAAAAGATAAAACAATGAACACAACAATTTAGAGTGGTTCAGTCTCAATTGATTACTCCACTATCTTAGTTTTTCGCAACTAAAGATTTTTCCAAATTTACTAGTTTGTTCAACTTTTAAGGATAAGGTTTAACCTTACAACTCTCTTAAGATTTCTACCCAAATCTTAAGACACAAACCTTCTCAAAGAATTACAAAAAAGCAAATAAAGAAATAATCCTTACAAGATCAGAATGTTTGCCAATTAAGCTCAAATAGACAAGAATACACTTGAGCTAAATAATAACAATAAAAACTCACAAGTGTGTACAAGAAAATTATGGAAGTATTGGGCACAAATATTGTTTGATTGATGATTTTTGCTTGAATATGTTTTCTTATTGTTGTAGGATCTTTAAATGCTAGTATTTATACCCCCTAAATGATTTCCAACTGTTGGGGTTGTTGTGGTAGTTAATAGAGCCATTGGGATGTGAAAACCAGAGCATTTAATACACCTGTAACAACTAGTATCGATACCAAATAAAAATGTATCGATATTTTTTTGTAATAAATGCTAAATTCAATGATCGTTGGAGCTAAAATATCGATACCACATAAAGGGTATTGATTCTAGATCGATACTTAGTTGAATTTGTGAAAGTCAGAATGTCAATTTGGTATCGTTTGTTTCAAGGGGTATCAATATTTTGGTTAAAAAGTATTGATACTTTTTTACTTAGAGCAATTCTGACTTGTTTAAAAAATAGTTTATCTAGTTGCAAAAGTTCATACTTAGTTAAAATTATTTTAACTTAATTTTAAGATTGATTTACAAATTTTCTAAGCAAGAATTGAAAATTTTACCTCTTAAACTTCTTTTGAAAAATCATTTACTCAATTTTGTTTAATTTTAACTTTTATTCAAAATCTCTTTAATTTGTTATATCAAAATATATTTTCAAATAAAGCTTGGTTTAACAATCTCCCCCCTTTTTGATATAACAAAACCTTTGATATAACAAAACCTTTGATAAATTTGTTTTTGAATATCTTACTCCCCGTTAATAAAATTCTTTTTGAATTTAAGACCAAAATAAAAAATTAACATATATTTTCAAAATTTGACAATCATTTTTACTTTTAAGGAAAATAGTCACATAATTTGCATATGGTTAGCACAATATCAATCAATTTTTCTTTTCTTCTCTCTCTCTTTTTTGTTATATCAAAAAAGAAAAATAAAACTTGAGGAGAAAAATGGTTAGTTAAAAAATATATGATATGAAGAAATACAAAACTAACATAAAAATAAATAAAGTATCTTATAATACTTAATAAAAAAAATTAAGGTGCAAAAAGAAGCTATAGACATAGGAAATGAATCAAAAGTAATAATGCAAATGTGATGAATAATGATATGAAAATGCAAACTTAAAAATCTACTCTAAGCGTCTTCATGGAGAGAGAAGGAAGGATTCAATGGAAAATGAGCAAAAAGAGATGTCATTTGCATCTCTCATGTCGATAGCCTAGAGTTAACCTTATCCCTATGAGATTGGACCTCATCTCTAAGTCCTCAAACATCATTACTCAAAAAATGGATTGCGTCGAGGATGGCACCATTAATCTTAGACGAAGGTTGAGTAGTTAGAGAGGATGAAGCTGGAGAAGGAGCTTGTTCGAGTGAAGGAACATGCTCGGGTGTCAATATGTCTTCAAAAGCGCCTTCGATGTCTTCATCTTTATTTTCCACCAAGTGATCACTCTTAACCCACATACCGGAGGTGGCATTAAAATGATATCTCATAAAAACGAAGTGCCTCATAACTAATAGGTTGGTTAGAAATAACAGGGGTGTCTCCATGAGTGATAATGCCTAACCTCCTAAAGAGATATGACAAATAAGTGCCATGAGGAAAGGTGATATTTGTGCTCATCCCCCTCCCGATTACCTTAGTTATGTCATTAAACATGATGAGGGCTAAGTCGGGATGCCTATTGGTGTGAAAAAAATCGAGCCACCTGTTAGGAATCGACCCGATTAAGCAACGAACAAGTAAAATTAGCAGAAGAAATTGAGAAATTAAAAACACAAATTTAACGTGGAAAAATCCCTCCACAGAGGATAAAAAACCACGGGCAAAGATAATTTTACTATAATAGCAAAAGAACGAAGTGTACAAAAGATGGAGATAATAACTAAACCCAAAAACTCGAAAACAAAGAACCCTCAAAACGTAAATACAAAATTCTCTAAATGTGTTATGAGTTCTAATCTCTAATGGGTGTTATTTCTAAGGTTGTAAAAGAGCCTATTTATAGGCTAAATTCAAAGGTCAAATAATAATAAAATAATCTAAACTAATCAGTGTTTGATTGAAACAAATAAACAGAGTTTAACTAGAAGATTATTTCTCAAATTTGACTAAAAATAGGAGTCATATTTAACACCACCAATAATCAATGTTTCGAAGCTTAGCATATTTCTTAATGGGGTATAGGATCCAAGTTATGATCAAATGGAGGACACGATCATGAAGGTTAAGTTCAGAGGCTGATCTAGACTGAATTAAAAGAGCAGGATTAAAAGGTCCTTTTTCATCAGAATTACCTTCGAAAGGCTAATGAAGATAATCTCCAAACTCTTCTAAGGTAAGACGTATAAGGGTGTTCATTAAAAATGAATTGATGGCTATGACGGTGTCACTAGACTTATCGTGTTTGAGTTTGGCATTAAAGAAGAACGCTCGAATAAGATTATAATAAGTGGCGATGAAATTTTATGAAAATTCATCTAACCCCAAATTTGCAAAATAGAAAGATAGCCAAAATTAATACCTTTTAACATGGCTATATCATCTTTCCTAGACTCCCAAACTCTTTTATATGCAAAGTTTTTATCAAAACGTTCATGAAAAGCATCTATACAAAAGCGTTCGTTAAAGGATGATCTAAAACCACTAGGTTGATGAGACGGTGATGCATTAATTCTTGGTCTTTACTTAGAAGCGATAACTAGAGAATTGAACACAAAAGTTCAACTAAAACACAAAACAAATCTCGTTTGAGAATTTTGTCAAACACTTGGGGTGCAAGAGTTTTAGGTAAAAATTTAAGAAAAAGTCTAGGAATAGGAAACCCCCTGCAACAAAATACAAAGTATATAATACAAATCAACCCAATAGTTCATCAAAAATCAATATTTCAACCGACATTGCATAAAATAAAAAGTTTGAAAATTTTAAGTTTTACCTTAAAAGTGTTGAAATAGTGAAAAGCTCCAAGCAATTTTAGGCAAATCTTGAGAAAATAGTGTTTGAAAGTGTTGCAAAGACAAGATTTGACGAAAAAAATCAAGAAATTTAAAGAAATTGTGGAGAAGATATTAGGGGTTTTCAGCTAAAAGAAGAGAAACTTAGGGCTTTGGAAAAAACTAATTTTGAAATCACGGTGCAGGTGCCCTTAAACACCCAGAGGTATAGATAATTTTTCTCAAGTATCGATATTTTTAACTGGTATCAGTACCAAATTGCAATTCTATTTTCCAAATGCAGTAAAATTGTAAAAACAAATTTTTTGGTCCTAATGTGTTTTAAGTATAACACCCCTAACCCATATCTGTCGCCAGAATAGGGTTAAGAGGCATTACTAAACTTAATACACAACAATACATTCATTTCTCATATATTTTCATTTATAAGCATATATCATTCAAACATAATCACATTGTCCCTTAAACGAGCCTACGAGGCCTTAAACATGCATTAGAAGTGGTTGAGGACTAAACCGATAACTCAGGATAATTTTAGGAAACTAGGAAAAATTTCTCAAAACAGGGGACATACGCTCGTATGAACAGGCTGGGTGTCTCACACGGCCACCAGACACGCCCATGTCACAGGCCGTGTGGACATTCGAAATAGTATCACATGGTTGTGCCCCAGGCCGTGTCCTACACTTTGTAACTCTTTGACTTAGGGCACACAGCGGGCAATACGCCCGTATGTCTAGCCCGTGTACCTATTCAAAATGGCCACACACGCCAGTGTGCCAGGCCGTGTCAAACCTGTAGGGTATACTAACTTATGGAGCACGGCCAGTCACACGCCCGTGTGTGAGGCCATGTGGAGCATACTGACTTGGTTTCAATTACAACACCAGGGGACACACAACCGTATACCATGACCGTGTGTTGCACACTGGTGAGACACACGCCCGTGTGGACAAAAAAGGCTATTTACAAAGCTATTTTGCCACCCAATTTGCACACACCTACACAAGCTCAATTTGCACCAATTCAAGACACAATAGGTAGACAAATATCATCATCCAATGCATAAATCATGCCATATCTATTTTAACCATTTCAATACTCAATTCAATACCATTTACCTATTCAAAACACATACTAAACTAACATGCTTTACTAACCATAAATCATATACATCACATATCCCGTATTCTAACCATATAGCCAACCAAATTGATATCCAAGTACCAAACCACAATCAAGCATTTCCAAACCAAACTATATACCATATATCAAAATGGTCAATTGCTCATCATAACTACATTACCAAGAACATAAAATAAGCCAACTTATATAGCTATATACACATCAAACCTTATATCATTTACAAGCCAAATCACATGGTAAAAAATCATATTATTACATATTAAAAAGATCACAAAGCCTATACTACCATATTACCATATTCACAAATTCAAAAGTACCAAAATAGATGTCTGATAGTGCGATGAAGTCTCTGACGATCTCCGGATCTGAGCTAGCTTCGATTTCACTATAAACATAGGAAATAAAAGCGAAGTAAGCTTTATAGCTTAGTGAGCTCGTATGATAATAAACTTAACATATTAATTAAACTCAGTTCAACCAAATGGATATAGCAAACATTAATCATATTGAATCACAAATCTTTCACATGTTTAATACATGATTAAGCATGAATTTCATAATCTATCTCAATTTATTGCCCGTATAGGTTCCGTACGTACCTGTACTACTTAAATAGGTCTTACTTTTATTCACGTCTCGATTATGCCCGTAGAACCATTTGAAATTACTATAGGATACTCGGGAACACATCACACCTAAGTGCCACACATATAGCTGAAGCTATCTCATATCACATATATGTTCACTTTCGAGCTAACAACGGGCATGCTTACACAAGTTATCAGTCAAGACGTAACTACACAGTATTGCTCACACAGGTTGTCAAGAACCGCAACACATGCCGGAACCCAGCCACCGGTAGGACTACAAGACTAACACTCGAATCACATCATCATCGGTAAACCCTAATGTCATGACATTTGTATCTTAAACTATTCCTAAGTTTCGGACGAGACTTTCCACTATCAAATCTCTGCTGATCATGTCCATAAACTCATTTCCAACCATTATCACAGTTCAATTCAATAATAATACATTTATAACACAATTTAACAACATTTATTAACATACGAACTTACCTCGTATACGGGAACGATGAAACGGATCAACTAGTCAGATATTTTGTTTTTCCCCCGATCTAAGTCTGAATTCTTCCTTTCTTGATCTATATAAATCAAATTCAGCTTATTTATTCATCTACTTATTCAATTTAATCCAAAATATACATTTAAGCACTTTTACACATTTGCCCCTAAAAGTTCACATTTTTACAATTTAGTCCTTATTTCACAAAATCACTAATTCATGAAATTCCTTTAATACCCATGCCTACCGAATTACTATTATGTCCCTAGCAGCCCATATTTATCAATTTTTCACACATTTAACTACACATTTTTACATTTTCACAATTAAACCCCTATTTTGCATTTTTACTAAAAATCACTTTACAAAACTTGTAAATCTAACAACAAAGTTTCATATTTCATCATTAAACATCAAAGAACATATATATTCATCAATGGAAACTCTCAAAACATTTAACATTTTTGCAAAATACTCCTTGGGCTAGCTAGACCTAGTTACAACGGTCACAAAAACATAGAAATCATAAAAAACGGGGTGAAAAATCATACCATGCACACCAAACACCAAGGCCGAACCTAACAAGCTTCCATTGCTTCCTTTTTGTTTTAATTTCGGTGAAGAAGATGAAAAATAATTAAAGAAATTTGTTTTGTTTTATTTAATTATAACTTATTTCATAATTTACCATTTTAACCTTGATTATAAAACATTAAAATCATATAATTAATGTCTATATTTGTCCACTCATATAAAGAATTGTATATTTACCCCATAAGGACCTCCACTATCTAATTTCATTGCCATTTAATACCTTAAACTATTAGAAGACCACTTTTACGTTTTATGCGATTTAGTCTTTTTTATCGAATTAAACACACAAACGATAAAATTACTTCACGAAACTTTCACACAATCATGCTATCATGCCAAATACCTCAAAATAATAATAAAATAATTTTTTTTAATGTCAGATTTGTGGTCCCAAAACCACTGTTTTGATTTAGCTAAAAACGGGCCGTTACAACTCTCCCCCTTAGGGATTTTCTTCCCCGAAAATCTTATCAGTGAATAGGCTAGGTACTATTTTATCATAGCATCCTCAGGTTCCCACGTAGCTTCTTCCATCCCGTGCTGATGCCACAAGACTTTTACTAACGCTATTCTTTTATTTCTCAGTTCTTTGATCTCACGAGCTAGAATTCTAATTGGTTCTTCACTGTACATCATATCTGGCTGAATCTCAACTTCTGTTGAAGAAATAATATGTGAAGGGTTTGATTGATATCATCGTAGCATGAAAACATGAAACAAATTATGAATTTTTTCTAACTCAGACGGTAATGCTAATCGATATGCCACTAGCCCGATTCGCTCGATAATCTCATATGGTTCGATGAATCGCGAACTCAATTTTCCTTTTCAACCAAATCGAAGTATCTTTTTCCACAGCAACACTTTCAAAAATACCCTATCTCTAACCTGAAAATCAATGTTTTTTTGCTTCAAATCCGCATACGATTTCTATCAATCTAAAGCTACTTTCAGACTGTCGCGAATTACTTTCACTTTTTCTTCAGTCTCTCTAATCAGATCAACCCTGTGAATCTTTTTCTCACTCAACTCAGACCAGTATAATGGAGTTTGACATTTACGCCCGTATAAAGCTTCGTACAGTGCCATTTTAATACTCGATTGAAAACTGTTGTTATAAGCAAATTCAATCAATGGTAAATATTTCTCCCAACTACCTTCAAACTCTAAAACACAACAATGCAACATGTCCTCAAGAATCTGAATAATTCTTTCAGATTGCCTGTCAGTCTGGGGATGAAACGCGGTGCTAAAATGCAACTTTGTACCCAAAGCTTCTTACAATTTCTTCCAAAATTGCAAAGTGAATCTCAGATTTCTATCCGAAACACTAGAAACAGGCACCCCGTGTAATCTAAAAATCTCAGAGATATACAACTCAGCGAGTCTATCGAGTGAAAAGTCTGTACGTACCGATATGAAATATGAAGATTTCGTCAATCTATCAACTATAACCTAGATCGCATCTTTCCTTTTCGGAGATAGGGGAAAACCTGATACGAAATCCATAGTCACTCTATCTCATTTCCACCCAGGTATCATTATTGTAACAGCCTGATTTAGGGCCAAATTGGAACAATGGTTTCGGGACCACGAATCCAAAGTAGAAAAATTTATTATGATATTATTTTGAGGTTTATAGTTTGATTAAATGCATTTGTGAAAATTTCGTTAAGAAATTTTATCGATAGAGGGTCCAATTTGACTAGTAGGACTAAATTGTAAAAATTGCAAAATATATGTTCTAGAAGCTTTGGGTGCTTAATTGAAATGAATTTTTAAATTAGAGGTCCTTATTTAGTAATAGACCATTATATCCCATGAAGGACAAAAATGGACATGGAAGGGTAAAATTTCAAAGAAATGTAAAAAGGGTATTTTGGTCATTTGGTTAATAAAAGAATAAAAAGGGAAAAAAAGCCAAAATTAGTCCATCTTCTCCAAACCTTAGCCAAAAATTTGGAGCTCACCATAGCTAGGGTTTCTTCAATTTTCAAGCTTGATAGTAAGTGCATCATATCTCCGTTTTTAATGGTCTTTACGTTTTTGAAGTTGTTATTACGCGATTTACCTATTTCTACCATTATTTTGAAGTAGGGTTCATGTTTAAAATTTTACCCATGTTAGACATGCATGCATTTTGATGTCTAATGTTAGAATATGAATGTTAGTTGTGCGATAAACAACTTTTGCTAGGTGATTTTTGGTGAAAATGTCAAAAAGGACCTAAATGCAAAAGTTATAAAATATGTGTAGTAATATGTGAATAAATGAAAAATGTGGGCTGCTATCAGTATGTATAAGGTTCGACTAGGCTTGGGTCTTGAGAAAAATGAATACATTTCATTTTACGAGCCTAGGGACTAAAGTGTAAATAAGTAAAAAGTTAGGGGTAAAAATGTAATTTTTCCATAAAGCAATATTTGGACCGAATTGAATAATGTGATAATTAAATGAGCTAAATTTGTTATTATAGATCAAGAAAGACAAGTTTCTGACCTAGATGGGGGAAAGAACAAGATTGTAGACTAAACTGCAAGTATAGCTATTTCTGAGTCGAGGTAAGTTTGTATGTAAATAATACATTGTTAATTTATGTTTTAATACTTTAACGCTGCATGAAATGTGTAACTGACCCATTGGATATATTTGACAAAGTTTTGATTAGTGAGAAATCCCGATTGAACTTTAGGAATAGAATAGGATACGAGTGACATGTCACTAGGACTTATGTGTGATTATGAGATTATGTGATTTGGGTGCTGGTCTTGTACGTTCTACTAGTGGCTAAGTATTCCGACATATGTTGCGGATATCTGTCAGCTTGTGCGAGCAGCACTGGGTAGCTACGTCCCGACCATCAGCTTGTGGGAGTAGACCCGTGACTAGCTCGAGAACAAACATATATGTGAAAGGAGATACGAGGTAGCTTTGGCTACATATGTGGCACTTATGTGCAAGCTTTCCGAGTAACCATTAATATTCCGAGTGTTCAATGGGAAAAATAACAAAGATACGTGAAATTCATAAGTATGAATACTATAAATGATAAATTTCTGGTAAGATTGTGAATGAGTAAGTTGTTGTTATATGGATTTCATGATGATTATCCTATCTTTCATTTCAAGATTTGTATGATAACTTATATGGCTAAGATGTTTATTATTTGCATATAAACTTATTAAGCTATGTAGCTTACTCCCTTTCATTTCCATTGTTTTATAGTGTCACCAAGCTAGCTCGAGATTAGAGACTGTCGGAGGCTCGCATCACACTATCAAAAACATTATTTTGAGGTATTGATGATCTTAGTATTTTGAAAGTATGGCATGTATAGGGACTTGGTTTTTTTTTATATGTCATAGTTGATTGGGCCAATGGTGTTGGCTTATGTTGGTTAAGTGATTATTTTGTATAAGGCAATTGGAAATTAGCTAAATGTTGATTACAAGTTTAATCATATGATGATGCATTTCATAGATGTGGTAATTTGCATGATTTTGGTTGATGAGTATATGATGTTTGAGTATGATAGATAAAGCATGGGAATGATGTGTTGATGTCTTAGTTGTGGACATTATGGTTGCTTAAGTATGTTATGTTATGTGCCTTGAATTGGTATGAGTGTATTTTTGTAATAGGGTGGCAATTGGCTTGAACAATAGCCTTATTTTTGCCCACACGGGTACACACACGGGCATGTGTTTAGGCTATGTGTGACACAAGATCAGTCCCATGGGCGTGTGAATAGGCTGTGTATCCCCTACATGTTAATTTTGAGAAACAAAATGCCCAATATAGAGCACACGGGCATACACACGGGTGTGTACCTTAGCCGTGTGGATGGCACGGCCTTGAACATCAGCGTGTGTCCATGGCGTGCGAAGTCTGCACATATTTTATGAAAAATTATGAAAATTAAATTGACCACACGGCCTATGCACATGGGCGTGTAACTTGGCCGTGTGACCTTTAAATGTTGATGATGTCATAAATAGAGAGTTACATGGGTTAGGGACACGAGCGTCCCATAAGCACCTGGGCATGTGACCGTTGTATAGTGGAAAATTTTTTAAAGTACTTAGTTTAGTCCCAAACCACTTCCAATGTATTTTTGGGCCTTGTAGGCTCGTTTTAGGGACGATATGATTGAATGTGAATGGTTTTTAAATTAGACAAAAATTTATATCTCGGAATTGTATGTTTATTCATGTGATAAGTCCAGTAATACCTTGTGCCCTGTTTCGGTATTGAATATGGGTAAGGGGTGTTATATTTAGTAGTATTAGAGCTATGGTTTAGTCGATTCTCGAACTAACCTAGCGTGTGTATAGGTCTAGCTATACATGCCATATATAAATTGTGATAGTGTGACAACTCCTAACAACTTAAATTGTGTTTTCATATAGTAAATGGATCTCGATCGAGCCATAGCGGATGACGTTGAAAGTAATGCACTGGCTCTCGCCCAAGGGACCACGCCACCCGATAGTAGGCATGTGACAACTAGTCAAGGAGGAGAGGCTAAGGATGCCTTTCTTCACATGATATATGAGTGGTATTCGGAGTTTGTTTGAACAAACCTAAATGCTCAACCTCTCCCACCCCCTCATATTCCTCAATCGGTTCTTGTAGCTCTCCAAGGTGTGGAAATGATAAGAAAGAATAAGCCTCTAGTTGATAAGATTTGAAAGTATGGGGCCAAAGAATTCAGGGCTAATATAAATGATGATCTCGAGAGGGCAGAATTCTGGCTTGAAAACACTATTCAAGTATTTGATGAACTTTTTTGCACACCAGAGGAGTGTTTGAAATATGCTATGTCACTTCTAAGCGATTTGACTTATCATTGGTGGAAAACTTTAATATCGGTGGTACCCAAAAAAAGGGTTACATGGGATTTCTTTCAAGAGAAATTTTGAAAGAAGTATATAAGTCAGCGGTTTATTGATCAGAAACGTAAAAAGTTCTTAGAGTTGAAATAAGGCCGAATGACTGTGTTTGAATACAAGTAAGAGTTTGTTAGGCTCAGTAAGTATGCTCGGGAATGTGTTTCCACAGAGGCTATCATGTGTAAGAGGTTTGAAGATGGATTGAATGAAAATATTAGACTATTTTTTAGAATTTTAAAGCTAAATTGTGTTAGTCAAATGAGCTTGCAAAGCTAGAAAGTTGAGTAAGGAAAAGAGAAAAGTTGAGCTTGAGGCTAGAGATTCGAAAAAGAAGTCAATGAATAAGTCATTTCAGTCTTCGTCAAAGAAATCGAGGGATATGCACATTCGTTCGAATGCTTCAGCCTGGAACCCTAGTAGAGATAGCGGGAAGCAATACCTGAGTTCTAAGGCTTGAACTATGTCCATAGCGAACGTTTGTAACGTTAATCCTGAATACCAACATTGTGGAAGGCAACATTTCAATGAATATTAGATGATTAACCGAGCTTGTTTTAAATGTGGCTCCCAAGATCATTTCATTAGGGATTGCCCTAAAATGATTGAAAAAGATAACTTCCAGAATGTTAGATCAAGTAACACTGCTACTAGAGGAAGATTAGTGAGAAATACAGGAAATGGAGCCAGTAGCAAAGGTGTACCCAAGGACTCAGCTGTGAGATCAAAAGCTAGAGCACCTGCGAGAGCTTATGCCATCCGTGCTCGGGAAGATGCATTATCCCCTGATGTGATCACTGGTACATTTTCTCTTTATGATACTAATGTAGTTGCATTAATTGATCCTAGATCGGCTTATTCTTATATTTGTATGAATTTGGTATCTAATAAGGATTTACCTGTTGAGTCTACTGAGTTTGTGATTAAAGTGTCAAATCCTTTAGGCAAGTATGTGTTAGTGGATAAAGTTTGTAAGAATTGTCCTTTAATGATTCGAGGTTACTATTTTCCGGCTGACTTAATGTTGTTGCCATTTGATGAGTTTGATGCTATTTTGGGTATGGATTGATTGACATTGCATGATGCCAAGGTAAATTGTAGACAAAAATTTTTTGAATTGAAATGTGAAAATGGTAAGGTTTTTCGGGTTGAAACAGATGAATCCAGGGAACTGCCCATTGTGATTTCGTGTATGTCTGCTCAGCGATACGAAAAAAAGGGTATGAGGCTTATCTTGCCTATGTTTTGAATACAAAGATGTCTAAATTGGAACTTGAATTAGTGCTGGTCGTCTGTGAATTTCCGAATGTGTTCCCAAAAGAGTTGCCAGGGTTATCACCGGTCAGAGAGGTGGAGTTTGCTATTGATT
Source organism: Gossypium stocksii (assembly GCA_020496765.1). Taxonomy (NCBI): domain Eukaryota; kingdom Viridiplantae; phylum Streptophyta; class Magnoliopsida; order Malvales; family Malvaceae; genus Gossypium; species Gossypium stocksii. Next base: position 69,091,668 of record CM035622.1, read on the forward strand.
TGTTATCGGGGACTACAGCGATATCGATTGCTCTGTATAGAATGGCTTCGACTGAATTAAAAGAATTAAAGACTTAGTTGCAAGAGTTGACAGATAAGGGATTTACGAGACCAAGTTTTTCTCCCTGGGGTGCTCCTGTGTTATTTGTAAAGAAGAAGGATGGATCTATGAGACTTTACATCGATTATCGACAGCTCAACAAGGTGACTATAAAGAATAAGTATACTTTGTCAAGAATTGATGATTTGTTCAACTAGTTGAAAGGGGTAACTGTGTTTTCAAAGATAGATTTGAGATCAGGCTACTACCAGTTGAGAGTTAAAGACTTGGATGTGCCAAAAACCACGTTCAAAACGAGGTATGGACATTATGAATTCCTTGTGATGCCTTTTGGTTTAACTAATGCTCCGGCTGTGTTTATGGATTTGATTAATTGAATTTTCTGATCATACTTAGATAAATTTATGGTTGTGTTCATAGATGATATCCCGATTTATTCTTGAGATGAGTTTGAGCATGCTGAGCATCTAAGAATTGTGTTGCAGACTTTGAGAGATAAGAAATTGTTTGCTAAGTTTAGTAAAAGTGAGTTTTGGCTCAAAGAAGCAGGATTTTTGGGACATATTGTTTCTGCAGAAGGTAAAGTGTGACAGCCCTATTTCTGACCCTAGTCGGGAAGTGGTTTCGGGACCGCTAAACCGAGTCATAGAAAAAAATATATATGAATATAAAATTTTATATTCAAAATAGGTGATCATTCATGTGTGAAATTTGAATGCTATGATTTGTGCCAAATTGAATGTGTTTCAAAATTTAATGACTTTAGTGAGAAGAATTGGGTGTACGTGTGACTAATTTTAAGAGAGTAATTATTGAATGTTACAAAATAATTAGATTTGCATGTCAAAATTTCCAATTTCTATTAGTGGCCAGCCATGCTAATGATTAAGCTAATATTTTATACTTTTATATTGTTTTATGTTAATGAATAAATCAAATGAAAAGGACTTGTGTGGAAAATTGGGAAATTTGATGGGCACATTTTGGTAAGGGTCGATTTGTGCAAGGTTGAAAGAATGGGATTTGCATGGCAAATTATCCACTATGTGTTAGTGGCCGGCCATGATTGTTTTCTTTTTGTGAATATATGTATTTCATATCACATTAATAATAAAATGAATAAAAGATGAAAGGTAAAAAGAACCAGGCAAAAATTCATTTTTGTTGTTTCTTAAATTGCCGTGAATAAGAGGGGAGGAAAACTAAGCATTCGGTCACCTTTGATTTTGCTTGATTGAGCTCAAGAGCATAGAGGGACACTCTCGAACAAGGGAAAAGCGAAATTAGTGGAATAGCCAACCCGTATACCGTCAGAAGGATTCGAGGTAAGTTTGAGTGATTACATTCGACTTATAGGTGATAAGGTGTTAATATGCGTTTAGTATATGCATTGTGACTTATAGTATAATTGATGATTATGGTTATGTGATAATTAAAATAGATTGAGGAGATATGTATGTATATTCGAATAGCCCCTAAAAGTAAAGCATGTGAAGTAAGATGGAACTATACTCTTTACGTATGAGTTTTGAACACATAAAAAGTGTTATAAATGATGTCCTTGATATGCTAGTATTCGAATAGTATAAAGGTGCTATGAATGTGAGAAGTTATATGAAAGGAACTTCCATGAGAATAAGACTGCTTGTGTTTTAATGAGTTTATACCGGACTAAGGTCCGCAGGCTATATGCTGAGTTTATACCGGACTAAGGTCCGCAGGCTATATGCTGAGTTTATACCAGACTAAGGTCCGCAAGCTATATGCTGAGTTTATACTGGACTAAGGTCCGCAGGCTATATGCTGAGTTTATACCAGACTAAGGTCCGCAGGCTGTAAAGCTGAAAAACTATAACCAGGTAAAGACCCGCAGGCATACATGTGTGGGAAAGTGTGCGAGTTGAATCGGCCGTAGTAATCCAAACATATGTGCACAATTTTAAATGGGTCAGGTACGTAACGTATGCTCAATGTGATTATGAATTTCGGATTAAATTAAACATATCGATTCAGGTGAGAATGATGCTTCTGTTATTATATAAGAGTATGAGAAAGTTATACCTTATTTATAGCATGTGTATTTCAATTTAAGTGATATGAGGCTAAACTTCACGTTATGTGTATTTGAATACTCGGCCCTAATGTAGGATGACATGGATTATGAAAAATGGGTGCATAAGTGTTAGAATGAAATGTGGATAACCTATACATTGATAAAAGGGTTGAAACATGCAAGTGAATGTTAACTACCTATGGGATGTGAAAATGAGTTTCAATAGAGGCCGTAGTGTTCAATATTTGTACCATAGCAATGTGTCTTATTTGGCATTGAAAGATTTACTTATTTATTATTCATTCGAGTGTTTAGTTGATAGTAGTGCTCAAACTTACTAAGCATTAGCATGCTTACTCTGTTTGTCTTTTATTTTCTATTTTATAGTATCGGTTCGGTAGATACGGACTCGGGGATTTTAAAATCAAAGTCATTCACACTATCCATCCTCAACTTGGTATTTTGTAGTAAACTTTTACAATGGCATGTATAGGATAGACTTTTGATTTTGAGAAAATGTCATCTTAATGTTGTAAATATGTTAAGCCATGCGAAAATGGCTTTCCAAGATAATATATATAAATATATATAGATATACATGTGGTCTTAAGTTTGATAATGGTTAATAATGTTTTGAAATGGTATATATATATATATGTTTTTTTTAGAATTGTTGAGTTAAAAAGTATGTATGGTATGAATAGGAATAAGATAAACTAAATGCTGAAATTTTGGAATTGAATGTGACCATTCGATATATATATACCTATGGATTGAATGAAGTTCATTTGAAACTAGTTACATTGGTTTTGGTAATATGAAACGAGAAGCATGTGTAGAACCAATTTAAGCTTTGAATTGTATAGGTAGTCTTTATTCTTAGAAGTAGATGATATTCAATTGTTGTCAAATTCTGGCACCTGTTGTTTTAAGGTTTAATGTGACAGCATTATTTATTGCACATTGTTTGAAAATGGCCATTCGGCTAAGATTGAATTCTAGATGTATGCGATGCATTGAGGAATGATGGTAAGTGAATGAAATATCTTGCGGTATGGTATGTTTAAACGTCAAGTATGTATATGTATAATCGGTCTTGTTGATAATTTGTTAGAATTGACTAAGTTTCGACATTTTACCATACAAATAGAAATGGAGTGAAAGTGAATATAATGTGCTTAATCATTGAATCAGTTCATGAGTGACAAAAGCCGATTGAGTTGACTGTGCATATAAGTTTATGTCGATATGTGTATGTTGGATTTGGGAATCCGATAATACTTTTAAATTTTACTATTCATAAGTATTTCTAAACCTGATTTATACAAGTAAAGTCGTATTAGATTAAATGTATGTAATGTAATGCCTCCTAACCCTCCGACACCGGGTACGGGTTTAGGGGTGTTACATAAAGGGTCAATCCGAGTAAGATTTCGGCAATTGTGGATTAGAAGCCGCCGATGAATATATCCGAGGTTAAAAGCTTTCTGGGTTTAGCCGGATATTGTCGACGATTTATTCAGGGATTTTTGATGATTGCTACACCTATGACAAGATTGTTACTGAAAGATGTTAAGTTTGAATGGTTAGAGAAATGCCAAAAGAGTTTTGAACAGTTGAAAGCTTTATTTGACTGAGGCACCATTGTTAATGCAACCTGAGTCAGGAAAAGAGTTTGTAATTTTCAGTGAAGCATCTTTGAACGGTCTTGGTTGTGTATTGATGCAAGAGGGCAAAGTGATAGCTTATGCCTCGAGACAGTGGAAACCACATGAGAAGAACTATCCAACGCACAACTTCGAATTAGCTGCCATTGTGTTTGCCTTAAAGATTTGGCGACACTATTTGTTCGGTGAGAAGTGTCACATCTACACCGATCATAAGAGTTTAAAGTATTTGATGACTCAAAAGGATTTGAATTTGCGACAACGAAGATGGCTCGAGTTGTTGAAAGATTATGAGCTAGTGATCGATTATCACTTAGGAAAGACGAATGTAGTCGCCGATGCTTTAAGTAGGAAATCCTTGTTTGCTTTGAGGGCTATGAACACGAGAATGACTTTGTCTAATGATGGTTCAATCTTGGCCAAAATGAAAGATAGACCGTTATTTCTACAACAAATTTGGGAAGCTCAAAAGAATGTCAGTGATTTGTAAGCTAAAAGAGTTCGGTGCGAATCGACTAGTGATTCAAATTTTCAAATCGAGGCCGATAATTATTTGATGTTTCGAGGTAGAGTTTGTATTCCGAAAGATGATGAGTTGATTCAGAAAATTTTGCACAAGGCACACTGTGGTTGTTTGTCTGTTCATATGGGTAGTACGAAAATGTATAATGATTTAAAGAAATTGTATTGGTGACCAGGTATGAAAAGAGATATTTCTGAGTTCGTATCAAAGTGTTTAATTTGTCAAAAAGTAAAGGCCGAACATAAAGTGCCTTCGGGGTTTACTTCAGCCAGTGATGGTACCCGAGTGGAAATGGGACAGTATTAGATTTCGTAACGGGTTTGCCTTTGACTCTGAAGAAGAAAGATGTCGTTTAGGTCGTCGTTGACCGATTGACAAAATCAGCTCATTTTATTCCGATACGTACCGATTATTCACTTGATAAGCTAGTCGAATTGTACATAGTTGAGATTGTGAGATTACACGGAGTGCCTATTTCTATTATATCAGATAGAGATCCGAGATTTACTTAAAGATTTTGGAAAAAGTTGCAAAAAGCTCTGGGTTCAAAATTGAATTTTAGTACGCGTTTCATCCGCAAATGGATGGTCAATCGGAAAGAGTAATTCAGATTCTTGAAGATATGCTCCTATGTTGTATTCTAAAATTCGAAGGTAGTTGGGAGAAATATCTACCTTTAGTTGAGTTTGCTTACAACAACAGCTTTCAGTCGAGTATAAAGATGGCACCATATGAAGTATTGTATGGTTGCAAATATCAAACTCCTTTGTATTGGACCGAGCTTAGTGAAAAACAGATTCACGGGGTTGATTTGGTTAAAGAAATTGAAGAGAAAGTGAAAGTAATCCATGACTGTTTGAAAGCGCTTTAGATTGACAAAAGTCGTACGTGAATTTGAAAAGAAAAGAGATCGAATTTTAAATTGGTGATAAAGTGTTTCTGAAAGCATATTAGTGGAAAAAGATTTTGAAATTCGGCCGTAAAGGCAAGTTGAGTCCACATTTCATTGGGCCATATGAGGTTATTGAAAGAATAGGACCGGTGGCATACCAATTAGCTTTACCGACAGAATTGGAAAGGATTCATAATGTGTTTCATGTGTCGATGTTGCGACGATATTGTTCTGATCCTTCACATGTGATTTCTCCAACAGAAGTTGAGATTCGACCTGGTATGACGTATGATGAAGAATCGATCAAGATTTTAGCCCGGGAAGTTAAACAGTGGAGAAATAAAAGTATAGCCCTAGTAAAAGTTCTATGGCAAAGACATGGGATAGAAGAGGCTACGTAGGAACCCGAGGAAGATGTGAGAAAATAGTACCCAAACCTCTTTTCCGATAAGATGTTCAGGGACGAAAATCCCTTAAGGGGGAGAGTTGTAATAGCCCGATTTAGGGCCAAATTAAAACAATGGTTTCGAGACCATGAATCCAAAGTAGAAAAATCTTTTTGTGATATTATTTTGAGGTCTATAGTATGACTGAATGCATGTGTGAAAATTTCGTTAAGAAATTTTATCGATAGAGGGTCCAATTTGACTAGTAGGACCAAATTGCAAAAATTACAAAATATATGTTCTAGAAGCTTTGGGTGCTTAATTGAAATGAATTTGTAAATTAGAGGTCCGTATTTAGTAATTAAACCATAATAACTCATGATGGACAAAAATGGACATAGAAGGGTAAATTTTCAAAGAAATACAAAAAATGGCATTTTGGTCATTCGGTTAATAAAATAATAAAAAGGGAAAATAAAGCCAAAATTAGTCCAACTTCTCCAACCCTTAGCCAAAAATTTGGAGCTCACCATAATTAGGGTTTCTTCAACTTTCAAGCTTGATAGTAAGTGTATCCTAGCCCCGTTTTTAATGCTCTTTACGTTTTTGAAGTCGTTATTACCCGATTTACCTAGTTCTACCATTATTTTGAAGTAGGGTTCATGTTTAAAATTTTACCCATGTTAGACATGCATGTATTTTGATGTCTAATGTTAGAATATGAATGTTAGTTGTGTGATAAAAGACTTTTGCTAGGTGATTTTCGGTGAAAATGTCAAAAATGACCTAATACAAAAGTTGTAAAATGTGTGTAGTAATATGTGAATAAATGAAAAATGTGGGCTGCTATAAGTATGTAGAAGGTTCGGCTAGGCTTGGGTCTTAAGAAAAATGAAAACATTTCATTTTACGAGCCTAAGGACTAAAGTGTAAATAAGTGAAAAGTTAGAGGCAAAAATGTAATTTTTCCATAATACAATTTTTGGACCGAATTGAAAAATATGATAATTAAATGAGCTAAATTTGTTATTATAGGTCAAGAAAGAGGAGTTTCTGACCTAGATCATGGTAAGAACAAGATTGTGGACTAAATTGCAATTATAGCTAATTTTGAATCGAGGTAAGTATGTATGTAAATAATGCATCGTTAATTTATGTTTTAATACTTTAATACTGCATGAAATGTGTAACTGACCTATTAGATATATTTGACAAAGTTCCGATTAGTGAGAAATCCCGATTAAACCTTAGGAATAGAATAGGATACGAGTGACATGTCACTAGGACTTATGTATGATTATGAGATTATGTGATTTGGGTGCTGGTTTTGTACGTTCTACCAGTGGCTAGGTATTTCGGCATGTGTTGCGGATTGATACTCGCGATATTAAGTAATAAAATTTATAAAAACTGATCACACCAAAAACTAACTAATATCACGATTTTAAAGGCAAGCGCACCTATCGAACAGTAGTATAGTTTAGCGGCAAGACCGAGTTATCGTACCCAAAGGAACCAAAAGTACTAATACTTACTTCCTTTCTATTATCTAGCTGGAAAATAAAAGAGGATTGGTTGAAACTAATTCTAAAACTAACTAAAAGTGCACAAAAGTAAATTGGGGAAAACTTTAGGGAAAAGCTGATTGATATGAGCAATACTTAAGGAAGAATCCACCTAGACTTCACTTGTTATTAACTTCTTGAGCTAGACGATTTCTTCACTTGACTTGATCCGTAGTGATCCCTAACCTATGTTAATACCTCCGTCGAGGATAAGAACAACTAATCTTAGGTGGTTAATTAAAGTTTTTTTATTAATTAACACCCCTAGGTTGCATTAATTCGATCTATGGATCCCCCTATTAGGTTTGACCCTAATCCGGCATATTTATGTCACCCTATGTCAAGGGCTACATGCAACTCCGCTTAATTATGGTAGATGTACTCTTAAAATAGGGACTTTTGCTCCTCTGCCTAAGCACATTAGTTTCTTGAAGTAATACCTAGGATTATTAAATCAAGAATGAAGAACACATAATTAAGAACAATTCAAGTACTTATGATATAATTCAAGAATAAATAATAACAAGATCTGTCTTAGGTTTCATCCCCCTCAAGTATTTGAGAGGTTTAGTTCATAATTAATAAAGAAAACATCTCAGAAGAAATAAGATAGCAAAACATAAAGAACCCAAAAACCCCTGAAGGAATTTAGGGAGATCTTTTGTCTTGATGTAGAATTCTGGCTTCTGTGGATGAATCAATCGGATTCCCTTGGAGTAATTCCTTGCTTTCACTTCTTGTGTTGGCAGAAATATGACACTCCTTTTTGGGAGAAAAGAGTACTCCCTTACTGGGAAATAAGCACCCCCTTGAAGTTGCCTCCTAGGGTCTTTATATAGAGTTTTAGAATGGCTTTCTTAGCCCCTAAGTATCCTTTTTCAAGTAGAATTGAACTTCCTCACGATAGGGACACGCCCGTGTGCCACGCCCGTGTGGATCGATAAGAGGCCGTGTGCGGGCCTTTTGATGGTGGCACGGCCGTGTGGTCTAGTCGTGCTTGTCGGGGTTGGGCCGTGTTGGACCTTGTGTGGCACGGCCATGTGCCACGGCCGTGTGATGACTCCTTGGGCCGTGTCGTTTTCACATTTTTGCCCATTTTCCTTGTTTTTGGTCTATTTTCTGTTCTTTTCTCTTCTCTATGCTCTCTTGAGTATAAGATATGAAAAAGAAAGATTAAGAGCACCAATTCTCACAAAATTGATAATAATTCATCCAAAATATAGGCTAAACATGAGGTAAAAATATGTATAATTTATCGTTTATCAGGGATACCTGTCAGCTTGTGTGAGCAGCACTAGGTAGCTATATCCCGACCGTCAGCTTGTGTGAGCAGACTCGTGACTAGCTCGAGAACAAGCATATATGTGAAATGAGATATAAGGTAGCTTTGGCTACATATGTGGCAGTTATGTGTAAGCTTTCTGAGTATCCGTTAATATTCCGAATGTTAAATGGGAAAAATAGCAAAGATGTGAAAATATGTGTTTGTATGATGATATGGTACAGGTACGTACGTGAAATTCATAAATATGAATGCTATTAATGGTAAATTTCCGGTAAGATAATGAATTAGTAAGTTGTTGTTATGTGGATTTAATGATGATTATCCTATCTTTCATTACAAGATTTGCATGATAACTTATATGGCTAAGATGTTTATTATTTGCATATAAACTTACTAAGCTATGTAGCTTACTCCCTTTGCTTTCCATTGTTTTATAGTGTCACCAAGCTAGCTCGAGATCGGAGACCGTCGGAGGCTCGCATCACACTATCAAAAACATTATTTTAGGGTATTAATGATCTTAGTATTTTGAATGTATGGCATGTATAGGGACTTGGTTATTTTGTTTATGTGTCATAGTTGATTGGGCCAATGGTGTTGCCTTATGTTGGTTAAGTGATTATTTTGTATAAGGCGATTGGAAATTGGCTAAATGTTGATTACAAGTTTAATCATATGATGATGCATTTCATAGATGTGGTAATTTGCATGATTTTTGTTGATGAGTATATGATTGTTTGAGTATGATAGATAAAGCATGAGAATGATGCATTGATGTCTTGGTTGTGGACATTATGGTTACTTAAGTATGTTATGTTATGTGCCTTGAATTGGTATGAGTGTGCTTTTGTAACAGGGTGGCAATTAGCTTGGAAAATAGCCTTTTTTTTGTCCACACGGGTAGCACACAGGCGTGTGTCTAGGCCGTGTGTGACACACAGTCAGCCCATGGGCATGTGAATTGGTCATGTGTCCCCTACACCTTAATTTTGAAAAACAGAATGCTCAGTATGGAGCACACGGGTAGAGATATGGGCATGTGTCTCAGCCGTGTAGATGGCACCACCTTGAACACGGGCGTGTGTTCAGGGCGTGTGAAGTCTGCGCCTATTTTATGAAAAATTATGAAAATTAAATTGACCACACGGCCTATACACATGGGCATGTGGCTTGGGTGTGTGACCTTCAAATGTTGATGACGTCATAAACAGAGAGTTACACAGGTTAGGGACACGGGCATGTAGAAACCACATGGCTTGGCCACACATGCGTATCCCATAACCACACGGACGTGTGACTCTTGTATAGTGAAAATTTTTTTAAGTTTCATAAAACTTTATAAAGTTTTCTGTTTAGTCCTGAACCGCTTTCAATGTATGTTTTGGGCCTCGTAGGCTCGTTTTAGGAACAATATGATTGAATGTGAATGGGTTTTAAATTGGACAAAAATTTATGTCCCAGAATTGTATGTTTATTCATGTGGTAAGGTTGTTAATGCCTCGTACCCTATTCCGTCGTTGAATATGGGTAAGGGGTGTTACAATTACATGCTGCAGTAATCCCTACTGTACTTGATATTCAGCTTTGACTTGCTGACAAATCAAACATTTCGATACAAACTCGGAGATATCTTGCTTCATGCCATGCCACAAATATAGCTATTTCAAATTATTATACATTTTAGTACTTCCTGGATGTACAGATAAACAACTACTGTGTGCTTCGTTTTGAATCTTCTAAATGAGCTGGGGATTTCTCGGTACACAAATTCTTCCTCAAAACATCAAACAATCATCGGATTCGATTTGAAACTCTAAATCTGGAGTTGACTCTCACCGAACTCATTTAGCTTGCAACTCACCATCACATTTCTGGGCTTCACAAATTTGCTAAAGAAATAACGGTTTAGCTCTCAACTCAGCTATAATCAAGCCATCATTAGACAAAGCTAACTGGGTATTCATAGCTCTCAAAGCAAATATGGACTTTCTACTCAAAGCATCAGCAACTACGTTTGCTTTATTCGGATGATAGTTAATTTCGAGCCATCTTTGCTGCCGCAAGGTCAAGTCTTTCTAAGTCATTAAATATTTTAAGCTCTTGTGATCGATATAGATATGGCACTTCTCACCAAACAAGTGATGACGCCAAATTTTTAATGCAAACACAATTGCAGCCAATGCTATATCATGTGTCAGATAATTCTTTTCATGCAGCTTCAGCTGTCTAGAGGCATAAGCTATCACTTTGCCTTCCTACATCAAAACGCAACCCAAACCATTCAAAGATGCAACACTGAAAATCACAAAATCTTTACCCAGCTCAGGCTGAACTAAAACCGATGCCTCTATTAATAGTGCTTTCAACTGTTTAAAATTCTGTTGATATTTTTTAGGCCATTCAAACTTTACATCTTTTTGAAGTAATCGTGTCATCGGTGTTGCAATCATCGAGAATCCTTTCACAAAACATCGATAATAACCCGCCTAGTATCAGAAACCTACAGACTTCAGATACATTTCTCGATGGTTTCCATTCCATAATCACAAAAATTTTGCTCGGGTCAACTTTAATACCTTCGGTTGAAATAATATGCCCCAGAAATCCAACCTCTTGAGGCCAAAATTCACATTTGCTGAATTTAATAAACAATTGCTTGTCTCTCAAAGTTTGCAACACTATTATCAAATGCTCGGCATGTTCGAATTCTTCTCAAGAATAGGTCAAAATATCATTTATAAATACGACAACAAATCTATCTAAATATGGTCTGAAAATCCGGTTCATCAAATCCATAAAGACTGTAGGAGCGTTAGTTAATCCGAAAGGTATAACAAGAAATTCATAGTGTCCGTACATAGTTCTAAATGCAGTCTTTGGCACATCTGAGCCTTTCACTCGCAACAGATAATAGCCTAATCTCAAAAAAATCTTTGAAAATATTGTTGCTCCTTTCAGCTGATCAAATAAATCATTTATTTGAGGTAGAGGGTATTTATTCTTGATCGTCACTTTATTGACCTGTCGATAGTCTATATACATTCTCATAGTGCCATCTTTTTTCTTTACAAACAATACAAGTGCACCCTAGAGCGAGAAACTCAGTCATGCAAATCCTCTATCAGTTAACTCTTGTAACTGAGCTTTCAACTCTATCGGAGTCATTCTATACAGAGCTATCGATATCAGTGAAATTCCCAGCACTAAATCAATAGCAAATTCAACCTCTCTGATCGGTGGCAGACCCAATAATTCTTTAGGAAATACATCTGGATACTCGCAAACAACTAGTACGAATTCAATCTTTGATTTGAATACTTTTGTATCAAGTATGTACGCAAGATAAGCATCACATCCCTTTCTCACATATCTCTGAGCTGACATCGACGAAATCACAGCTGGTAAACCACTCAGATCACCTGATTCAATTTAGAAAGTCTCATTATTTTGACATTTCAATTCAATTATATTTCGTCTACAATTCACTATCGCAACATGTAATGTCAACCAGTCCATACCCAGAACTGCATCGAACTCATCAAATAGTAACAACATCAAATCCGCCGAAAAACAGTAACCCCGAGTCATTAAAGGACAGTTCTTACAAACTTTATCAACCAGGACATATTTGCCTAAGGGGTTTGATACTTTTATCACAAACTCTGTAGACGCAATAGGAAAATTCTTACTAGACACTAAATTCACACATATATATGAATGAGTTGATCCAGGATCTATCAATGCAATCACATTAGTGTCATAAAGAGAAAATATACCAGTGATAACATTTGGTGATGACACTTCTTCACCAGCGCGAATAACGTAGGTTCTGGCAGTTGCTCTAGCCTCAGATCTCATAGCAGAGTCCTTTGTCACTCCTCGATTACCACTCACATTTCCAGCATTTCTAGGTGGTCTTCCTCTAGTCGACGTGTTACTTGGTCTTACATTTTGAGGTCTGTCTTTCTCAGCCATCTCTAGACAGTCTCTGATAAAATGATCCATCAAACCACATTTAAAACATGCCCAATCATTCATTCTACATTCACCAGGATGTCGTCTCCCACACTGTCTACATTCAGGTCTATTGGGTCTTGCACTATCGACGCTCGCTATTGATGTGGCTTAAGCTTTAAAACTCGAATGTTGCTTTTCATGATCTCTATTAGAATATCCCATTGATGCATTCAAATGGTTATACGAGTCTCACAATTTCTTTGATGCAGAACGATAGGATTTACTCGTCGATCTCTTTCTCGAGTCTCTAGCTTTAGGATCAGCTTTTCTCTTTTCTTTACTCAGTTCTTCAGCCTTACAAGCACGATCAACAAGTACTACGAACTCTTTCAACTTTAGAATCCCGATTAGGAATTTGATATCTTCATTCAATCCATTTTCAAATATTTTACACATAATAGTTTCTGTTGAAACACATTCCCGAGCATATTTACTTAGTCTTACAAATTCTCGCTTGTATTCTGTCACAGACATACGGCACTGTTTCCATTCAAGAATCTCTTTACATTTCTGATCAATGAACCTCTGACTGATGTATTTCTTTCTGAATTCAAATTGGAAGAATTCCCACGTAACCCGTTCTTTCGGTACTACTAATGTCAAAGTACTCCACCATTGATACACAGAGTCTCACAGAAGCGATACATCATATTTAATGTATTCTTTGGGTGTACACGATAATTCATTGAATACTCGAATTGTATTTTCAAGCCAGAACTCAACTTTCTTAGGGTCATTATCGGTTGTAGCTCTGAACTCTTTAGCACCATACTTACAAATCTTATCAACTGGAGGCTTGTTCAATCATACAGGTTCTGTAACTTAAGGAGCTATGAGAATTGGTTGAGGAATAAGCGGGGATGGAGGTTGTTGAGCAATTGTATTCGTGCGAAAAAACTCTGTAAACCACTCAATCACCATTTGGAAGAAGGATTTTTTAGCCTCTCATCCTTGAATACCTGTAACGGGCCTCGATTTAGATTATGCGACTCCCTGTGTAGAGGCTGGCGCATTACTTTCAATAACGTCAGCTATAGCTCGACCGGGATCCATTTATTATACGAAAACACAATTTAAACTGTCAGAAGACATCATACTATCGCAGGTTATATATATCATGTATAGCTAGACTCTTATACATACTACGTTAGTCCGAGAATCGACTAAACCATAGCTCTGATACCAATAAAATGTAACACCCCTGGCCCATATATGTCGCCGGAATAGGGTTAAGAGGCATTACTAAATTTAATACACAACAATATATTCATTTCTCATACATTTTCATTTATAAGCATATCTTATTTAAACATAATCACATTGTCCCTTAAACGAGCCTACGAGGCCTTAAATATGCAATAGGAGTGATTCGAGACTAAACCAATAACTCAGGATAACTTTAGGAAACAAGGAAAAATTTCTCAAAACAGGGGACACACGCCCGTATGAACAGGCCGTGTGTCTCTCATGGTTACCAGACACGCCCGTGTCACTGACCGTGTGGATATTCGAAATAGGATCACAAGGTCGTGTCCCAGCCCATATCCTGCCCCGTGTAACAATCTAACTTAGGCCACACGACCGACCACATGCCCGTATGTCTAGCCCGTGTGCCTATTCGAGGCCCGTGTGCCAGGTCGTGTGTTAGGCCATGTCAAACCTGTAGGGTATACTGACTTATGCTACACGGCCGGTCACACACCCGTATGTGAGGCCCTATGGAGCATACTGACTTGGTTTCAATTACAACACCAGGGGACACACGACTGTATACCATGACTGTGTGTCGCACACGGGTGAGACACACGCCCGTGTAGACAAAAAAGGCTATTTACAAAGCTATTTTGCCACCCAATTTGCACACACCTACACAAGCTCAATTTGCACCAATTCAAGACACAATAGGCAGCCAAATATCATCATCCAATGTACAAATCATACCATATCTATTTTAACCATTTCAATACTCAATTTAATACCATTTACCTACTCAAAACACATACCAAATTAACATACTTTACTAACCATAAATCATATACATCACATATCCCATATTCTAACCATATAGCCAACCAAATTGATATCCAAGAACCAAACCACAATCAAGCATTTCCAAACCAAACTATATACCATATATCAAAATGGTCAATTGCTCATCATAACCACATTACCAAGAACATAAAATAAGCCAACTTATATGGCTATATACACATCAAACCTTATATCATTTACAAGTCAAATCACATGGCAAAAAATCATACTATTACATATTAAAAAGATCACAAAGCTTATACATGCTATATTACCATATTCACAAATTCAAAAGTACCAAAATAGATGTCCGATAGTGCGATGAAGTCTCTAACGATATCCAGATCTGAGCTAGCTTCGATTTCACTATAAACATAGGAAATAAAAACGAATTAAGCTTTATAGCTTAGTGAGCTCGTATAATAATAAACTTAACATATTAACTAAACTCAATTAAACCAAATAGACATAGCAAACATTAACCATATTGAATCACAAATCTTTCACATGTTTAATACATGATTAAGCATGAATTTCATAATTTATCTCAATTCATTACCCGTATAGGTTCCGTACGTACCTGTACTACTTAAATCAGTCTTACTTTCATTCACGTCTCGATTATGCCCGTAAAACCATTCCAAATTACTATAGGATACTCGGGAACACACCGCACCCAAGTGCCACTCATATAGCCGAAGCTATCTCATATCACATATATGTTCACTCTCAAGCTAACAACGGACCTGCTCACACAAGTTGTCAATGAAGACGTAGCTACATAGTATTGCTCACACAAGCTATCAAAAACTGGAACACATGCTGGAACCCATCCACCGGTAGGACATACAAGACCAGCACTCAAATCACATCATCATCGGTACACCCTAATGTCATGACATTCGTATCTTAAACTATTCCTAAGGTTCGGACGGGACTTTCCTCTATTGTATCTCTGCTAATCATGTCCATAAACTCATTTCCAACCATTATCACAGTTCAATTTAATAATAATACATTTATAACACAATTTAACAACATTTATTAGCATACGAACTTACCTCGTATACGGAAACGATGAAACGGATCAACTAGTTAGATATTTTGTTTTTCCCCCGATCTAAATCTGAATTCTTCCTTTCTTGATCTATATAAATTAAATTCAGCTTATTTATTCATCTACTTATTCAATTTAATCCAAAATATACATTTAAGCACTTTTACACATTTGCCCCTAAAAGTTCACATTTTTACAATTTAGTCCTTATTTCATAAAATCACTAATTCATGAAATTCCTTTAATACCCATGCTTGCAAAATTACTATTATGTCCCTAGAAGCCCATATTTATCAATTTTTCACACATTTAACTATACATTTTTACATTTTCACAGTTAAACCCCTATTTTGCATTTTTACTCAAAATCATTTTACAAAACTTGTAAATCTAAGAACAAAGTTTCATATTTCATCATCAAATATCAAAGAACATATATATTCATCAATGGAAACTCTCAAAACATTTAAATTTTTTGCAAAATAGTCCCTAGGCTAGCTAGACCTAGTTGCAACAATCACAAAAACATAGAAATCATCACAAACGGGATGAAAAACCATACCATGCACAACAAACACCAAGGCCGAACCTAACAAGCTTCCATGGCTTCCTTTTTGTTTTAATTTTGGTGAAGAAGATGAAAAATAATGAAAGAAATTTGTTTTGTTTTATTTAATTATAACTTATTTCATAATTTACCATTTTAACCTTGGTTATAAAGCATTAAAATCATATAATTAATGTCCATATTTGTCCACTCATATAAAAAATGGTATATTTACCCCATAAGGACCTCCACTATTTAATTTCATAGCCATTTAATACCTTAAACTATTAGAAGACCACTTTTACGCTTTGTACGATTTAGTCCTTTTTACAGAATTAAGCACACTAACGATAAAATTATTTCACGAAACTTTCACACAATCATGCTATCATGCCAAAGACCTTAAAATAATAATAAAATAAATTTTTTGATGTCAGATTTGTGGTCTCAAAACCACTGTTTTGATTTAGCTAAAAATGGGTTGTTACACTGAGTGTCCTAAAATGACTTTAATATGATTCCTAATGGTTTCATATGCATGAAAATGCACAATATAAGCATGATGCATATGATCCATGAAAGTAAAATTAAACAATAAAAATGGCTAAGTTAACAAGGTTTAGTCCAATCTAGCAAGTTTAAGAGCATCAAAACAGTAAGTCATGTTAGACACGTAAGGTCAAAATAGATTGATTATCCATATGGAAGCTCCCCCTAACTTTATGTACACAAGGGTCATATAAGTCATGCATATATACTTTTGCAATCAATTTTAAGTCATAAAATAATTATAAAACAACAAAGTGCTAAAATTCATTTGAACACAAATTTAAGGCAATGCTGTAATACCTAATTCTCCTCTAAGTATCCAAAATATTTATTTGTATAATAGTTTTGTAAAAATATCCGCTAATTGATTTAAGGTGTCTACATATTTTAGAACCATTTTTCCTTTTTAGACATGATCTCTAATGAAATGATGTCTAATATCAATATGCTTAGTTCTAGAATGTTGGATGGGATTTTTAGTGAGACAAATAGTACTAGTATTGTCACACTTGATAGGAATGATAACTACATCAATTCCATATTCCATAAGTTGTTTCATCTATAAAACTTGAACGCAGTAATTACCAGCGGAAATATATTTCAATTTCGGAGGTAGACAAAACGACACTATTTTCTTTCTTTGAAAACCATGATACAAGCATGTTGCCTAGGAATTGACAAGAATCGAAGGTGTTTTTCTTGTCTAATTTGCAAGCTCTAAAATTTACATTCGGGAATGCATGCAAGATAAAGGATGAATCTCTAGGATACTAAAAGCCAAAATTAGGAGTGTTTTTAAGGTATCTAAAGATTCTCTTAGGTGATTCCTTAGTACAAAATTGATATCTAACATACAAGCATACACTAAACGTAATGTCGAGTCTCCTTGTAGTAAGATAAACTAAAGAGCTAATCATTGACCTATACAACTTTAACTCTACGCATTTACCTTTCACATCTTTGTCAAGCTTAGTAAAAGAGCTCATTAGTGTAACTTGTGGTTTGAGATTGTCCATCCCAAACATCTTGAGCATTTCCCTTATGTACTTAACTTGATTGATGAAGATGTCATCTTTCATTTGCTTGATTTGGAGTCCCAATAAGAAGTCTAGCTCTTCCATCATACTCATCTCAAATTCACCATGCATTAACTTAGAAAATTCTTGATAAATAAGATCATTTGTAGAACCAAAAATAATATCATCAACATAAATTTAAACTACTAATAAAAAGTATTATCAACCTTCCCTTTACTACAACCTTTTTCAATAAGAAAATTTGATAACCTTTCATACCAAGCTCTAAGAGCTAGTTTCAAACCATATAAAGCTTTTGAAAGTTTGAAAATATGGTTTGAAAATTTTGGATCTTTAAATCAAGCGGCTGTTCAACATATACTTCTTAATTTATAAAATCATTTAGAAAAATACTTTTTAAATCCATTTGATATAATTTAAAATCATTAAAGCATGCAAAAGCTAAAAGCATCCTAATGGCTTCCATTCTAGCTACAGGAGCATATGTTTCATCATAGTCCATTTGTTCCTCATAAGTGTAACCTTAAGCAACTACCCTAGCCTTGTTCCTCACTATGTTACCACTCTTATCTAGGTTATTCTTCAAAACCCACTTAGTACCTATAGTAGATTTTTCACTAGATATTTCAATTAGGGTCCATATTTTACTTCTTTCAAATTGATTTAACTCTTCTTTCATATTCAATATCCAATATTCATCATTTAATGCTTCTTTGATATTTTTAGGCTTAATGCATGAGATAAATGCAACATAATTACAAGTATTTCTAATAAAAGATCTAGTAGTTACCCCTTGTGACAGCCCTATTTTGGCCCTAATTGGAAAAGTGGTTTCAGGATCACTAAACTGAGTCCAGAAATTTTTAAAATATTATTTTCTGTGTTTTTTTATGTGAATGGTCATATGTGAAAATTTGGTGTTTTAATTTTGTCGTTTCGATGTTAATTTAATAATTAAGGACTTGATTGCATAAAGAAAAATTAGTGGAACAATGTGCAATTGCTGAATTGTTGATGTTCTTTTAATATAGAGGACTTATGAAGCAATTAAACCATGCATAAATTGCATGGACACATTTGTCCATGTGGTAGTGGGGAAACAATGATTTTACAAAGGCTAATTTGGTACTTTAATAATTAATGGTCATGCATGTAATAGTAAAACAAATTGGTTGCTTATTTTCACTCATGCTTGGCCGAAACAAAAAGAAAAGAACTAAGGAAGGAATTTTGAGCATTCGGCACTCTAGGAGCAAAAATTCCCAGGCACATTCATGTTGATTTGATTATGTTTTAATGTTCTTGAGCTTCTTGCTGATTCTATCTTCAACCCACAAATTTATCTCTTGATTCGGTGTTAATTTCATGTTCGGTAATGGATAAGAAATTATAAATTGGAAATTATGATAGAAATTGATGAATGAGTGTTTGATGGATGTTATGAGGGTAAATCCATGTGATTTTAAGTTTATAATCCTAAATTGAGCAATTGGTGTTTTGAGTGGCTTAATTTCTTAAGAGGGAGACATTCGGCTAAGGTGTTTTAATGTGAGGATTTTATTTAAATATTGGAAAACAATGCCTAAGTGTTAATCTATGCTTGTTTAATTGCCGAATGACTTGTTAGTTAATGAATTGAATATTTGTTTATAATTTGAGGTTATTGAAAGTTTGAATTAGATGACAAATAGCAATCAGCTATTGTGTTTATGTAAATATAGATGTCGAATGTGGACTTAAGCGAGTAATTGAGTAATTTGTTGTTTATTTAGGTAATTAAAAGTACAAAATAGTTTATGGATAAGGGGCATTCGACATTGGAGGTTAAATTGTAGAACCTCATACTAGTTAATAGAAGTAAATTATGATTTCTAAGAATTTACTTACCTATGACCGAATGTGATAAATTGTCAAGGGATAATTTAGTTTGTTTGTGTTTTAAAGTGAATTGAAATGAGGTTGCCGAATGTGTTTATTGGTGTGTAAAATTAGAAATGTATAGCTTAATTATTAGTATATATATATGATTTGCCGAATGTACACTTGGATGAGAATGTGAATGATTTGTTGTTTATTGAGGTATGTACTTTCGGACATGGATGAAATGTATGACATTTTTGGGACATTTGTTGTATTAAAATGCAAGTTGAGCTATGAGCTTAGTAATCTTGATAAATTAGGCTTAGATGACTACTTAGTGTTCGGTTAAATTATATGTTTATTACATGTCAAATGTATTAAGCATATAAGGTTAATATATGAAATGAAATGAAAGTATTGATGAAGTTATATGCGGCTATGTTTAGAATTTATTGCATGAGGTTTACTATGAATTAATGCAAATTGCCGAATGAGATTTATACTAAGATAGATGATATTAAAAGATAGTGAAGTGTGGCTAGTAAAGTATAATTTGGTTTTCTTGCTACATTCAGCCAAAGGTATGAACAATTAAGTCATAACGAGTTAGAATTTGTTTAATTTAGCTCAAGAGCAAAGAGAGCCGATTTCGGATAAAGGAAAGGCGAAGGTGGTGGAATAGTCGATCCGTAGTTGTTCGACGACAACTAAGGTAAGTTCTTAAGTATTGGAAATGATATATTTTCATTGGCTAAATATGACTATTGTAGTTAAGATGAAATGAAATGTTAGCATGTGGCTTTAGGCTAATGGCCGAATAGCAAATATGAAATTTTAAGTAAACCTTGTGACATGTTTTTGAAGTGATTAATAAGTGCTAATTGAAAGTGAAAGAAAGGTGAATTGAGATGTATGAATTATATTTCGAATGATACTTATAATTTATGAATGTGATTGTGATAAAAGAATCTGGTCGGTATAAGTTCCCTTTCGAAGGAAGTTACAGTTTATTAATATAGTTGCTCTATGTGATATATGTGTGCACTTGAATTTGATAAGGCTATGATTTCGTGAAATCATCTTCGAAATGATTATTCGGGCATTTTGGGCCTAGCAAGCTATAAGCTGGTGCTATAATTCAGGCTTTGAGCCTAGCAGACGTAATGCTGGTGATATGATATCGGGCCTTGAGCTTGGCAGGCATAATGCCGGTGAAGTAATTTCTGACTTAAAAAGTCAGCAGGCTTTGAGCCAGTGATGGAACTCGGGTTTTATACCCAGCAGGCCAAGTGCTGGTGAATTTAATAAAAGTATATGACAACGAAATCCTATGCTAAGATGACAAATTGAATTCGTATTACATATTAAGTGGCCCAGGTATGTGATACTTACCTATTTATGTGAGAATGATTCGAATTGGATTTTGATTATGTTCATTTGTGAACATTTGGTTCATGTGAAATTAGTCATGGAAGTATATTAATTATGTGTGTGTGCTTACGAATAAAGAAGAAATGTTTTAGATGTGGAAATGGTATTTAAATTATAGCTCAATTTGGGTGAATTAAGGTTGGTATTGAGATCATGAAATGTTCGTGTCCATATGAATTTGAAGCTAATCGAATGACTTGCCATTAGTACATATAAGTGATTATGTATATTCGGCCCTAGTGGAAATGTATACATGGAGAATATGTTTTGTTCATATGTGAATTTCTATTTTAAAGAAATGTTAGGTATATGAAAATGTGTACAATGTGGCTATATACATTCGGCCAAATGATGGTTACTATTAAATCCTGTTTATGTGATTAATTTGTTCAGATTAAGTTAAGTTGTTTAACTTACTTAAGACTTACTAAGCTAATTAGCTTACTTTGAGTGTCTTTTTTACTCTGTTTTATAGATCTCGTTCGAAAGTTACGGGCTCGGGGATTCAAGCTCAAAGTCATCCACACATTCGTCATTGTTTTGGTACTTTTGTTAGTCTATATTTTGAAAGATGGCATGTATAGGCTTAACTCCCTTTTTGAAACAAATTGTATTTTGAAATTGTAAATATTAAAGCCATGCGAAGATGGCTTATTCATTTTGTTTAGTAAGGTCTCATAGTTGAATTAATGTTTATGAAATGTTTTGGTTATGGCTGATATATTCTATGGCACATCTATATACTTATAAGCATGTTCAGTAGTCGTTATAAATATTGAATTATTAAGTATGATAAATGGTTCGTTGTCATGAAAGTATAGTAAGATTTTTTTGTAAGTCACTGATGTGCATAAACTAAAAAGAAAGCTGATTCGTAATAGTTTATATTATTGTTAAACGCATAAGTTAGGTTAAATTGAAGTCATGAGTTACATTATTCTATATTACATTCGGCCACTTGAAAATATTTTCTAAGAGTATCTTCGAATGCCATGAGGCTGAGTTTAGTTAAGTAATACCTTGTGACCTTATTCCGGCGACGGATGAGGGACATGGGGTGTTACATTTTATTGGTATCAGAGTTACAGTTTAGTCAATTCTAGGACTAACGTAGCGCGTGTGAGTCTAGCTATACATGCCATAAAGTGATAATACGATAGTGTGATGACTTTTGACAATTGAAATGTGTTTTCGTATAGTAAATGGATCCCGATCCCGATCGAGCCGTAGCTGACAATGTTAAGAACGTAGCGCTTGCTCCCGCGCAAGGGACAGCGCCGAATAACTCTCAGCCGAATGTGAGTAACCGAGACGAGGAGGCGAAACAAGCCTTCTATGCTATGATGAGTGATTGGTTTACTCAATTTATGCGAACTAATCCAGCTTTTCGACAACCCCCACCCCTAAATACTCCGCTTCCAACACCAGTAGTGCCTCCTGTGACCGATCTGTTGAGATCGAGTAAGCCCCCGGTTGATAAAATTAGAAAATACGGGGCTGAAGAGTTTAGAGCCACAGTTACTGATGATACTGAGAGAGAAATTTTGGCTTGATTATACTATCCGTGTTTTTTATGAACTATCGTGTACCCCTGACGAGTGTTTGAAATGTGTTGTGTCATTGCTTCGTGATGCTACCTATCACTGGTGGAATACCTTAGTTTCGGTTGTTTCGAGAGAGCGGGTTACTTGGGAATTCTTTCTGACGGAGTTTCGTAAAAAGTATATCAGCTAGAGATTTATCGATCAAAAGCGCAAAGAGTTTCTTGAGCTTAAACAGGGCCAAATAACAGTTACCGAATATGAACGAGAATTTGTGAGACTCAGTAGATATGCCCGTGAGTGTATCTCTTCCGAAGCTATCATGTGTAAACGCTTCGAGGATGGGTTGAACAAAGACATCAAATTGCTAGTAGGCATTCTTGAGTTTAAAGAATTCGTGGTACTTGTTAAGCGAGCTTGTAAAGCTAAAAAGCTCAGGATCGAGAAAAGAAAAGCCGAAGCTGGAGCTAGAGAGTTTCGTAAAAGATCTTCGGGGAAAAACTTTCAACAGTCCTCGAAGAAGTTTCGAGATGAATCGGGCCGATCCAAGACTACTTCGGGTTTTTCTAGATGAGATCGCGACCGACCTCCTATGAGTACGCCAGCTACCTCCATTGCTAATGTTGGCAATGATCGTCAGAATAAATCCGAGTGCAAGCATTATGGTAAATGGCATTCGGGGAGCTACAGATTGCATGACCACTCTTGTTTCAAGTGTGGATTAGCCGAACATTTTATCCGAGATTGTCCGAAATTAGTTAAGCGGAACACTGATCCGAGTGAGAGACCTAGTACCACTGCAGCACGAGGTAGACCACTTAGACATGCGGGTAATGCTAGCGGTAGTCAGAGAGGGACCAAAGACACTACTGTTCGATCTGAGGCTCGTGCACCTGCCAGAGCTTATGCTATACGTGCTCGCAAGGAGGCTTCTTCTCTAGATGTTATTACCGGTACTTTTACTCTTTTTGATACTGATGTTATTGCTTTGATTGACCCCGGTTTGACTCATTCCTATGTGTGTGAAACTTTGGCATCCAGTAAGACTCTACCTGTTGAGTCTACTGAATTTGTGATTCGAGTGTCAAACCCTTTGGGCCGATGTGTGTTAGTAGACAAAGTGTGCAAGAACTGTCCCCTAATGATTTGGAATTCTTGTTTTCGGGCCGATTTGATGCTATTGCCATTTGATGAGTTTGATGTCATTCTCGGTATGGATTGGTTAACTGTGCACGATGCCGTAATGAATTGTAAAAGAAAAACAATTTATTTGCGATGTTCAAATGGTGAAATAATTCGAGTTGAGTCTACTGATTTGAATGGGTTACCAGCAGTGATATCTTTGATACTGGCTCAGAAGTATATGAAAAAGGGATATGAAGCTTACCTGGCGTATGTACTGGATAGTAAAGTATCAGAAAGAAAGCTTGAGACAGTGCCTGTGGTTTGTGAATATCTGGATGTATTTCCCGAAGAATTAACTAGTTTGCCACCTGTTCGAGAAGTAGAGTTTGGTATAGAGTTAGTACCCGGAACGACTCCGATTTTGATAGCTCTGTATCGAATGGCACCAACCGAATTGAAAGAATTGAAATCTCAGTTGCAAGAATTGACAGATAGAGGTTTGCTCGACTGAGTTTCTCTCCCTGGGGTGCACCAGTACTGTTTGTGAAAAAGAAAGACGTAACTATGAGAATGTGCATCGATTATCATCAACTTAATAAAGTCACGATAAAGAATAAATATCCGTTATCGAGAATTGATGATTTATTTGACTAGCTAAAGGGAGCTTCAGTATTTTCGAAGATAGACTTGAGATCCGGCTATTATCAGTTGCGAGTTAGAGACTCTGATGTGCCTAAAACTGCTTTCAAAACGAGGTACGGACACTACGAGTTCTTGGTGATGCCGTTTGGGCTCACTAATGCCCCTGCGGTTTTTATGGATTTAATGAACCGAATTTTCTGACAGTATCTAGATTGGTTTGTAGTCGCGTTTATAGATGACATTTTAATCTATTCACGCGATGAAACTGAGCATGTCGAACACTTGAGATTGGTGTTACAGATTTTGTGAAACAAACAGCTTTATGCGAAGTTCAGTAAATGTGAGTTCTGGTTGCGTGAGGTTAGCTTTTTGGACATGTTGTATCCACACCGGGTATTCGAGTTGATCCGAGTAATTTTTTGGCTATACTTGATTGGAAACCTCCGAGGAACATTTCGAAAGTGTAGAGTTTTCTGGGACTTACCGGGTATTATAGACGGTTCTTGAAAGGCTTCTTGATAATAGCAACACTGTTGACAAAATTGCTTCAGAAAGATGTCAAATTTGAGTGGTCAGAAAAGTTTTGATCAGTTGAAAGCTCTTTTGACCGAAGCTCCCGTGTTAGTTCAACCAGAATCGGGTAAAGAATTTGTGATCTATAGCGATGACTCTCTAAACGGTTTGGGCTGTGCTGCATCTCTGAACGGTTTGGGCTGTGTTTTGATGCAAGAAGGTAGAGTTGTTGCATATGCTTCGAGACAATTAAAACCTCACGAGCGAAACTATCTGACTCATGATCTCGAATTAGCTGCCATTGTCTTCGCTTTGAAAATTTGGCGCCACTACTTGTTTGGAGAGAAATGCCATGTTTATTCCGATCATAAAAGCCTCAAATACTTGATGACTCAGAAAGACTTGAATTTGAGACAACGACGGTTATTAGAATTATTGAAAGATTATGAGATTGTCATTGATTATCATCCGGGAAAGGCTAATGTGGTTGCGAATGCTCTAAGTCGAAAATCCCTATTTGCTCTTCGAGCAATGAATGTACATTTGTCTGTGTCCGCTGATAATGTGTTAGTAGTGGAATTAAAAGCAAAACCAGTGTTAATGCAACAAATCCGTGAAGCTCAGGAAGTTGATAATGATTTGATCGCTAAACGGGCTCATTGTGGTTCGAACGAGGATTCAGAATTTTAGATTGATGATAATGATTGTTTGAGATTCAGAAATCGATTGTGTATTTCGAGAAATTCAGAGATTATTTCGAAGATTTTGAACGAAGCTTATAGCAATCGAATGTCAATTCATCCGGGTAGCACGAAAATGTACAATGATTTGAGACGTCAATATTGGTGGCATGGTATGAAACGAGACATTTCTGACTTTGTTTGAAAATGTTTGATATGTCAACAAGTCAAAGCGAAACATCACGTGCCTTCGGGATTGCTTCAGCCAATTATGATACCTGAGTGGAAATGGGAGCGTGTTACAATAGATTTTGTGTCGGGTTTACCGTTGACGTTTAGCAAGAAAGATGCAATCTGGGTTGTTGTTGATAGATTGACAAAGTAGGCTCATTTTATCCTTGTTCGTATCAATTATTCACTCGATAAGTTAGCTGAATTGTACATTTCTCAGATTGTGAGATTGCACGGGGTGCCTACTTCTATTGTGTCAGATAGAGATCTGAGATTTACATCACGGTTTTGGAAGAAATTACAAGAAGCTTTGGGTACCAAGTTACATTTTAGTACCGCTTACCATCCTCAGACCGATGGTCAATCCGAACGAGTTATTCAGATACTCGAGGATATGTTGAGATGTTGCATCCTTGAGTTTGGTGGTTCGTGGGAGCGATATTTGCCTTTGATTGAATTCGCTTACAATAATAGTTTTCAATCGAGTATCAAGATGGCACCTTACGAGGATTTATACAGTCGCAAATGTCGTACACCATTGTTTTGGACCGAGCTCAGTGAAAATAAGATCTACGAGTTGATTTGATTAAAGAGGCTGAACAAAAAGTGAAAGTAATTTGTGAAAGTCTAAAAGTAGCATCAAACCGTCAAAAATCGTATACAGACTTGAAACGTAAGGAAATAGAGTATCAGATTAGTGATAAAGTATTTTTGAAAGTTTCACCATGGAAAAAGGTACTCAGATTCGGCCGTAAAGGCAAATTGAGCCCGAGGTTTATCGGACCGTATGAAATTTCAGAATGAATTGGGCCGGTTGCGTACCGATTAAATTTGCTACCCGAACTTGAAAAGATTCATAATGTATTTCATGTTTCGATGCTCCGTCAATATAGATCCAACTCTAAGTATGTGATTAACCTGTCAGAGATTGAAATTTAGTCTGATTTGAGTTACGAGGAAGAACCGATTCGTATTCTGGCTCACGAGGTGAAAGAATTGCGGAATAAGAAAATTTCGTTAGTGAAAGTGTTATGGTTCAAACACGGGGTTGAGGAAGCGACTTGGGAGCTTGAAAACTCAATGAAAGAACATTATCCTCACCTATTCACAGATAAGATTTTTGGGGACGAAAATCCCTAAAGGGGGGAGAGTTGTGACAGTCCTATTTTGGCCCTAATCGGAAAAGTGGTTTTGGGATCGCTAAACCGAGTCTAAAAATTTTTAAAATATTATTTTCTGTGTTTTTATTATGTGAATGGTCATATGTGAACATTTGATGTTTTAATTTTATCGTTTGGATGTTAATTTAGTAATTAAGGACTTGATTGCATAAAAGAAAAATTAGTGGGACAATGTGCAAGTGTCGAATTGTTGATGTTCTTTTAATATAGAGGACTTATGAAGCAATTAAACCATGCATAAATTGCATGGACACATTCGGCCATGTGATAGTGGGGAAACAATGATTTTACAAAGGCTAATTTAGTACTTTAATAATTAATGGTCATGCATGTAATAGTAAAACAAATTGGTTGCTTATTTTCACTCATGCTTGGCCGAAACAAAAAGAAAAGAACTAAGGAAGGAATTTTGAGCATTCGGCACTCTAGGAGCAAAAATTCCAAGGTAAATTCATGTTGATTTGATTATGTTTTAATGTTCTTGAGCTTCTTGCCGATTCTATCTTCAACCCACAAATTTATCTCTTGATTTGGTGTTGATTTCATGTTCGGTAATGGATAAGAAATTATAAATTGGAAATTATGATAGAGATTGATGAATGAGTGTTTGATGGATGTTATGAGGGTAAATCCATGTGATTTTAGGTTTATAATCCTAAATTGAGCAATTGGTGTTTTGAATGGCTTAATTTCTTAAGAGGGAGACATTCGGCTAAGGTGTTTTAATGTGAGGATTTTATCTAAATATTGGAAAACAATGCCTAAGTGTTAATCTATGCTTGTTTAATTGCCGAATGACTTGTTAGTTAATGAATTGAATATTTGTTTATAATTTGAGGTTATTGAAAGTTTGAATTAGATGATAAATAGCAATCGGCTATTGTGTTTATGTGAATATAGATGTCGAATGTGGACTTAAGCGAGTAATTGAGTAATTTGTTGTTTATTTAGGTAACTGAAAGTACAAAATAGGTTATGGATAAGGGGCATTCGGCATTGGAGGTTAAATTGTAGAACCTCATACTAGTTAATAGAAGTAAATTATGATTTCTAAGAATTTACTTACCTATGACCGAATGTGATAAATTGTCAAGGGATAATTTAGTTTGTTTGTGTTTTAAAGTGAATTGAAATGAGGTTGCTGAATGTGTTTATTGGTGTGTAAAATTAGAAATGTATAGCTTAATTATTAGTATATATATATGATTTGCCGAATGTGCACTTGGATGAGAATGTGAATGATTTGTTGTTTATTGAGGTATGTACTTTCGAACATGGATGAAATGTATGACATTTTTGGGACATTTGTTGTATTAAAATGCAAGTTGAGCTATGAGCTTAGTAATCTTGATAAATTAGGCTTAGATGACTACTTAGTGTTCGGTTAAATTATATGTTTCATTACATGTCAAATGTATTAAGTATATAAGGTTAATATATGAAATGAAATGAAAGTATTGATGAAGTTATATGCGGCTATGTTTAGAATTTATTGAATGAGGTTTGCTATGAATTAATGCAATTGCCGAATGAGATTTATACTAAGTTAGATGATATTAAAAGATAGTGAAGTGTGGCTAGTAAAGTATAATTTGGTTTTCTTACTACATTCGGCCAAAGGTATGAACAATTAAGTCATAACGAGTTACAATTTGTTCAATTTAGCTCAAGAGCAAAGAGAGCTGATTTGGGATAAAGGAAAGGTGAAGGTGGTAGAATAGTCGATCCGTAGTTGTTCGATGACAATTAAGGTAAGTTCTTAAGTATTGGAAATGATATATTTTCATTGACTAAATATGACTATTGTAGTTAAGATGAAATGAAATGTTAGCATGTGGCTTTAGGCTTATGGCCGAATAGCAAATATGAAATTTTAAGTAAACCTTGTGACATGTTTTTGAAGTGATTAATAAGTGCTAATTGAAAGTGAAAGAAAGGTGAATTGAGATGTATGAATTATATTTCGAATGATACTTATAATTTATGAATGTGATTGTGATAAAAGAATCTGGTCAGTATAAGTTCCCTTTCGAAGGAAGTTAAAGTTTATTAATATAGTTGCTCTATGTGATATATGTGTGCACTTGAATTTGATAAGGCTATGATTTCGTGAAATTATCTTCGAAATGATTATTCGGGTATTTTGGGCCTAGCAAGCTATAAGCTGGTGCTATAATTCAGGCTTTGAGCCTAGCAGGCGTAATGCCGGTGATATGATATCGAGCCTTGAGCCTAGCAGGCGTAATGCCGGTGAAGTAATTTCTGACTTAAAAAGTCTAGCAGGCTTCGAGCCAGTGATGGAACTCGGGTTTTATACCCAGCAAGCCAAGTGCTGGTGAATTTAATAAAAGTATATGACAACGAAA
Organism: Gossypium stocksii; assembly: GCA_020496765.1. Classification (NCBI taxonomy): domain Eukaryota; kingdom Viridiplantae; phylum Streptophyta; class Magnoliopsida; order Malvales; family Malvaceae; genus Gossypium; species Gossypium stocksii. Next base: position 69,120,907 of record CM035622.1, read on the forward strand.
TCCTATGCTAAGATGACAAATTGAATTCGTATTACATATTAAGTGGCCCAGGTATGTGATACTTACCTATTTATGTGAGAATGATTTGAATTGGATTTTGATTATGTTCATTTGTGAACATTTGGTTCATGTGAAATTAGTCATGGAAGTATATTAATTATGTGTGTGTGGTTACGAATAAAGAAGGAGTGTTTTAAATGTGGAAATGGTATTTAAATTATAGCTCAATTTGGGTGAATTAAGGTTGGTATTGAGATCATCAAATGTTCGTGTCCATATGAATTTGAAGCTAATCGAATGACTTGCCATTAGTACATATAAGTGATTATGTATATTCGACCCTAGTGGAAATGTATACATGGAGAATATGTTTTGTTCATATGTGAATTTGTATTTTAAAGAAATGTTAGGTATATGAAAATATGTACAATGTGGCTATTTACATTCGGCCAAATGATGGTTACTATTAAATCCTGTTTATGTGATTAATTTGTTCAGATTAAGTTAAGTTGTTTAACTTACTTAAGACTTTCTAAGCTAATTAGCTTACTTCGAGTGTCTTTGTTAATCTGTTTTATAGATCTCGTTCGAAAGTTATGGGCTCGGGGATTCAAGCTCCAAGTCATCCACACATTCGTCACTGTTTTGGTACTTTTGTTAGTCTATATTTTGAAAGATGGCATCTATAGGCTTAACTCTCTTTTTGAAACAAATTGCATTTTGAAATTGTAAATATTAAAGCCATGCGAAGATGGCTTATTCATTTTGTTTAGTAAGGTCTCATAGTTGAATTAATGTTTATGAAATGTTTTGGTTATGGATAATATATTCGGTTATGGCACATCTATATACTTATAAGCATGTTTGATAGTCGTTATAAATATTGAATTATTAAGTATGATAAATGGTTCGTTGTCATGAAAGTATAGTAAGATTTTTTTATAAGTCGCTGATGTGCATAAACTAAAAAGAAAGTTGATTCGTAATCGTTTATATCATTGTTAAACCCATAAGTTAGGTTAAATTGAAGTCATGAGTTGCATTATTCTATGTTACATTCGGCCACTTGAAAATGTTTTCTAAGAGTATCTTCGAATGCCATGAGGCTGAGTTTAGTTAAGTAATACCTTGTGACCTTATTCCGGCGAGGGATGAGGGACATAGGGTGTTACACCCCTTTAGATGGATCTCCTAAAATCTTGCCATCCATAGTTGAACTCTCTTGGATGAGTGGCTTCCCTTTCTTCTATTGTAAGCTCTTTTAGAGCATATTGTTTTTGTTCTTGTATCTTGTCATTTGATGAGGGATCAACTTTATTATCATTGTTAAAAATTTCTGCATCACTATCAATACAAGAATCCTTTCTAAGAGGAGATTTAGAATCATAAAAAACAACATGAATAAACTCTTTACTAATAAATTTTTTTTGTTAAATATTCTAAAAACTTTAGAATTTAAAGAATAATCAAGAAAATTTCTTTCATCACTTTTTGTATCAAAATTACCAATATTATCTCTGTCATTATTTAAAACAAAACACTTGCATCCAAAAAGATGAAAATAGCTAACATTAGGCTTTTTATTTTTCAAGAGTTCATATGGAGTTTTTTTTTAAAATAAGCATGATCATTACTCTATTTGCAATATAGCAAGCAATGTTTGTGGCTTGTAACACCCCTAACTTGTATCCCTCGCCAGAACAAGGTTACCGAGCATTACCGGACTTATACATCATACAATCATACATTTCATAGTCATTTCTCATTCCAAACAAAACCATTCAAATTCAATCATATAGTCCCTAACACGAACCCTCGAGGCCCCAAAAAGATATTAAAAACAAATTAGGACTAAATCGTGAACTCAAGAAATTTAAAAAAAGCATTGAAAATTTTCAAAGTGCAGGGGACATATGCCCGTGTGGCTAGCCCGTGTGTTTCACACGGCCAAGAAACACACCCGTGTCTCAAGCCGTTTGGGCATTCAAAATGGGATCACATGGCCGTGTCCAAACCTGAGTCCGACCCCGTGCAACTCACTGACTTGGGTCACATGGCCAACCACACGCCTGTGTGCTAGGCCATGTGAAAACTAGAGGGTATACTAACTTGTGCCACACGGCCAAGCCACACACCCGTTTGCTAGGCTGTGTGAAGCTACTGACTTACAACCATTAGAAAACACAGGAGACACATGGTCGTATCACCTGGCCCTATATCACACACAGCTAAGACATACGCCTGTGTCTCTGCCCGTGTGGACAAAAATAGGCTATCTAAGCCACATTTCTCACCCAAATATGTACTAACATTAACACTACATTTCCCACAGAACCATAGCATAATTTTGGCATTCAAAACCAACCAGTATCAAGTTTATATCATATAATATCCACACTCACAACATGATTTCATTAAGTACATCAATTGACCACTTTAAAACATATCAAATACATTTCTAAAGTCTACCTAAATGGTAAAATACATATATAAGACATTGTGCCTAAAACTTAGCATGCATAGACATCTCAATTTCAATCATTTAGTGCCAAAACACCAATTCACGAGTAATTCATTCATATAGCAACTATATACCACATATCATAAGGCCATTTATACATATTTACAAATAAAAATGTATGTCTACCATACAAACCAATTCAATGACCAAAACACAACAAGACATATAAGCCACATTAGCCAAAACACTATACATGCCATTTAACCCAAAATATAAAATCCAAAGTACCAAAATGAGAGTTTGATAGTGTGACGAAATCTTTGATACTTCCAATCCAAGCGAGCTTCTGAATCACTATAAAACACGAAAAAATAAACAGAGTAAGCAATTAAACTTAGTAAGTTCGTATAACATAATACTCAACTTACCATTTAATCAGAATTTAGGTAATTAAACATAGCATATCACAACTCAATTTGGCCAAATTCCTAAGCACATGTATTCACCAATGTGTTAGCCATGTAAAAATACATATAATAGCCAATAAATATGGATGAACACAACAATTAAGAAATTTCCATATGTATGCATCATCTATTTCATAATTCAATGTGTATTATGTAATGTCATTTCCATATAATTCATGTAATCACTTGTGCAAGTTCATATCGAACTCATATAACTTGTAACAAAATTCTGCCCGTTGAACCACTTAGAATAGCATTAGATACATGGGTAGTACACACGAGGTGTACTGAACTGTAATCTGTCAATTCATGTACATGTATGCTTTTACAAGCTATAAACGGTAAGCTCTTCCGAGTTGAAATAACGGTAAGCTCATACGAGTTGAGAATCGGGAAGCCCTTACGAGCTACAAATTGGTAAGCTCATATGAGCTATGGTGAGTCCGCAACACATGCAAGACCTCAACCAAAATGGTAACCCTAATGACATGTCATTTGTATCCTACGAATTCCTAAGGTTTAAATGGGGCTCGATATTCTTCATACTTCGTTAATTAGGCATTCAATAATCATATAATTTAATTATACAATTTACATACAAACATTTCAATTAAAGTATATATACAAATACTCAATTTAATTACACAAACGTACCTCGAATTCGAACAACAAAAAATGATTGTTTAGTCAATAACTTTGTCATTTCCGTCATTTACTTTCGAATGCTTTTTTTTCTTGATCTATATAATCAAATTTAACTACTTTAATCATTATTCTATTTAATTCATTCCAAAAATCATGTTGTGGAAAAATTACTATTTTACCCCTATACTTTTGACTTCTTTACAATTTAGTCCCTAGCTCATAAAAATACAATTTCATGCAATTTAGTACACACCCATGCTAGCTGAATTCTATATAGACCTATAGCAACCCATACATTTATTAATTCACACATTTCACCATGAATATATTACATTTTATTAATTTAATCCCTATTTTACAATTTTACTAAAAATTCCTTTACAAAAGTTGTTTATCTAACAACAACCATTCATTTACTACCATTAAACTTCAAAAACTTAACATATACATCAATGGAAAAACTCAAACAATTCAATATTTTTGCAAATTAGTCCCTGGGCTAGTAGATTAAGCTACAACGACTCCAAAAACATAAAAATCATTAAAAACTAACCTCAAAATTGATCTCATGCATGGACTAAGCTAGCCAAAACTTTGAAGCACCAAAAATGGTGTTTTTCTCCTTAATTTTGGTCGAATGAAGAAGAAATATGATATCTTTTATTTATTTATTTATTTTAATTTTTAAGTTATTTTAGTAATTACCATATTAACCTTACTTATATACCTTTAAAATGCTTAATTTATGTCCAACTTTATCCACTAAATAAAATTTTGGGCTAATTACCGTATAAATCCACTGATGTTTCAATTTCATAACAACTCACACCTTCTTCTAATAGAAAGCAAGTTTTGCACTATATGCAATTTAGTCCTTTTATCAAATTAAGCATGCAAATGATAAAATTTCTTAACAAAATTTTCATATGACTCTACTAACATGCTGTAGACATTAAAATAATAATAAAATAAATATTTTGACCTAGGATTTGTGGTTCCAAAATCACTATTCCGATTTCATTGAAAACGGGCTGTTACATGGCTTCTGTCCAAAAATATTTTGGTTAATTATTTTCACAAAGCATGGTTCTAGTCATTTATTCTAAAGTTCTAATTTTCCTCTAAACAACTCAATTTTTTGTTGAGGGGTTCTAGGTGCAGATAAATTATGGTTAATTCCATTTGAGTTGCAAAAATTTTCAAAATCAAGATTTTGAAATTCGATTTCATGGTCACTTCTAACACTGGTGATAGAGTAAACTTTTTCATTTTGATTTATTTTTGAAAATATGATGAATTTTTCTAGAGTTTCATCTTTAGTACTTAAGAAAATAACCTAAGTAAATCTAGAATAATCATCAATAAACATAAAAGCATATTATTTTCTACCGAAGCTAGTTGTCCTAATAGGACCAAATAAGTCTTTGCGAATTAGTTGAAGAACTCTACTAGTTGATACATCATTAATTGGTTTAAAGGAAGCCATTTTATGTTTACCCTTAACACATGCATCATAAACTTTATCTAATTCAAAATCAATTTTAGGCAATCCTCTAACTAAGCCATTTTTAGCTAGTTTATTCAATATGCTCATGCTAGCATATCCTAATTTTCTATGCCATAATAAAGAATTATTTTCATTTTTAGCAATAAGGCATATGAGTGAATCATGCAAATCATCTAAATGCACCATATATATATACATATATATATATATATTTCTTATCCTATATCCTGTAAGCATAGTCTTATTCGACACAATGTCAACTTTTTTACATACATTATATTAAAAAATGACATTGAGACCATTATCACACAGTTGGCTAATACTAAGTAGATTATGCTTAAGATCATTGACATAGAGAACATTTTTAATAAGAATTGAAGATCTTGTACCGATTGAGTCGATTCCTTTTACTTATCCTTTAGAGTTGTCACCAAATGTAACTACTCCTCTATTTTTTTTAGCTTCAAATTGATGAAATGGCTCTTGTCACCAGTCATGTGCTTTGAGCATCCACTATCAATGTACTATGAGTTTTTGAATGAATCCTCCACTTTGAAGCAATACTCCTCTTCCTACAAACATAGAATTAAGCTTTGATTTTTGGTACCCAAATTCTTTTGGGTCCATAAGCATTAGTTCCTATAATTTTAGTCCATTTAAGTATCCATTTTAAAATGATGTTTTTATCTTCAACATTTATGAGTCATTTAGGGACCCATACACTTTTAATAATATTTCTTTTGTAAAAACTTAGGTGACCTCTATGTTTATAGAAATTAAAGCTAGTTTTGACAAAGTTTTATTTTGAGCTTTCTCCTCTAAAAATATTTTTGGTAAAATTTTGTTAGAGTAAGCCTTTTTACTTTTAAGCAACTCAAGTTGCTTTTGATGATCATCATGAACTTTAGAAAGCAAATTATGAAAGTCAAAATTCTTTTTTCTCAAAATCATTTATACTAGCTTGCATATAATTTATTTTGCTTTCAAGTTCATTGTAACACCCCAAACCCGACCCAGACGTTATGGTCGAATCTGGCAGTGTCATATGAGAGTGTTCTGAAAACTAACTCAGTTATAAAAACTTATTCAGATTATTATCTTTACCTTAGTCGAAAAATATGATTGATTTGCCAAAAATATATCTTTTCGCGAAAGCTACAGAACCAAATATCTTTTAAAGCCGTCTTAATTATGAAAACCTTAGCTTTTAGTTTTAGAAAAACGATGTTTTAAGGCGAAGCAGTTTAAAAATCCATACATAACAATTTTTTAACCCAAATTAAAATCAAAAGTCCAAGTCCATATTACAAAAATAAACCCAAAATAACAAATAAAACAGTAAAGGTGTTAAAGTCATAAATCGATGTAAATATAGTAGTGGTCACCATCGAGCCCTCCGCTACACTGATCCATCTACTGCTAGGGATTACCTTATAGATAAAGCAATAAAAGGGTGATTTTTTGCAAACTCAGTGTGTACATCCCCACAGTATAGCATGCATACAACAGATAACAAAAAACAGTCCTAGTTCAGGCCTGAGCCTTAAACAGAAGTAGTGTGAGCCTTAGCCCACTTAGAACAGAATCAGATTTAATTGAGCCTTAGCCCATACAGATAACGCATGCATATCAGGTCAGATCAGAAACAGAAATATGCCCACCAACCCTGCACACCATCTCCGTCCAACCCTACACACCATGTGGGGATAAAATTAACCCACCCAGCCCTACACACCAAGCATGGGGATACAATCAACCCATCAAACCCTACACACCATAAGGTACTGTAAAACGGCACATAACAGATATACGTAGCATGACTGCCAAATAACAGGCCAAAAGCCTTTCAGAAACTTCCTTCTCTTCGTCAATAAACCTATCCCAATATAGTGCATCATACATAAGTGGCATGCTTTATTACAGAACAATAGATCATGCATATCATAAACAAAATAGAACGGATATACATGCTAGAGATAACATGTTAATATATACATCACATGCTTAATTCATGCATCGTATAAATAGATCACAAATATCGGGTCTAAGTAATGCTTACCGACCCTATGATAGGTCACAGTCGACTTGGACGACCCGTGAAACCTTACAGTATATTTCAAAAAAATGGGCTCTCACGCCTATGTGGCCTGCCCGTGTGGGCCCATATGCCCGTGTGGCTCACACGGCCCAAATTGGCCTTGGACCAAAACTCTACACGCTCGTGTGGCCTACACGGCCCAATTGGCCAAGCTCGTATCTTCACACACGGTCTCGCCAACCTCCAACGACCGTGTTCGTCGCACCCGTGTCGAGCGCACACGGCCTGGTTCATCGATCACACGGTCATGTCTAGCCACACGCCCGTGTGGCGTCGATAGTTTCGTTTTCGACTTTCGTCGAATCTCGTTTTCTATGCAATCGAAGTACACACCTGGACTTTTTCCGATGCCTAAGCACTCCTGGGCCCTTCCAAACCTAAAATTGACAATCCAAAGTCCAATTTCAATATCCTAAATCGAACTATTATGAACCGATAAATCCCAAAACAACCGACAACCTTACCTTCAACGAACGACTATGCACTCTACATGCTTTATCCATTCCAGAACAATGATCAGCCCTCCAAATAACCCCTAACAGTAACCAAAACACCATTTAAACACTTAATATAAATGGTGTTTGGGATAGTGAAACAGAGACTTACCAAACGACCACCACGCCAAAGAGTCACAAAGGCCCGCTAAAACGAAGAAACAACAAGAAGGGAAAATAAGAGAAAAATCGACAACAAAGGGGTTCAGAAAAGGAAAAAATTTTGGCAGAAAAAAAAGAGGAAGAGAAGTAAGGATAGCTAAATTTTCCAAAAAAAAGAAACAGTGCTGAATAGAAATTACTAACCCCTTTAATTCTCTCCACATGACTCCCCAATACTCAATTCCCTACTCAGATTCAGACTCTTGCCGAAACTCTATGCCAAAATAATACCCATACTCATCCTGGGATTCGAACACAAAACCTCTCTTAACCCTTCTCCATTTAATCACTAGACCAGCAAGCCCATTCTGTTATGCTTTTACCAGTAAATTCTTTTAAGCCTATTAACCAAAGGTAAGGCTTTATTTAATAAAAACCAAAATTTAGCCCAAGTCTTGGCTTGAACTTGGGACCACCCCAAAGCACATAACCACTTAACTAGGCAGATAGCTGTGTCAAATTAAAGCAAAAACGTATTTATAAATTTTTGTGCACAATAAAACACAAAAGTCGAAATTACAAAAATTTGAGGCGTTACATTCATGCTTGACTTTAAAGAGTGGATTATTTTCCTTTTTTAGTTTTGAAATAGTTTCTCTATATTTTGAAACCATTAATTTAAACTCCAAACCCAATTCATTATAAGCAGATTGTAACTCATCAAAAGAATAAGAAGTTGAATTGGATGAGTTAGAAGTTACCTTAGAGTTGTTGATGGTCATAAAGCAAAGATTGGCTACTTCTTATTCATCATTATTGGATGAATCCTCATCACTCCAAGTAGCAAAATGAGCCTTAAGTTTTTGTTTGTTTGACTTCTTTTTCTTTCATTGGGGACAATCAAACTAATATGTCTCAATTTCTTATATTCATAGCATATGATAGAGTCCTTTTGCTTGGTAGATTCAATATTGACTCATTCATTCTTTTGGAATCTTTTTCCTTTATTAAACCTCATCAACCTCTTGAATCTTCTAACAAACATTTCCATTTCTTTATCCTCTTCCTCATCATTACTAGAATTACTTCTTCTATCGTAGACATGAGGGAAATACCAACTTTTTCTTTTCAACTTTTTCTTCTCATTTATTCACTCCTTTAAGCCTCATTTCATAAGTGAGCAAAGAACCAATCAACTCATCTAATGAAAGAGTCTCCAAATTTTTAGCTTTCTTTATGGATGTAACTTTGGCATCTCATAACATTGGCAAGCTTCTAAGCATTTTCTGCACTACTTCTTCATTAGGATAGATCTTCTCATAGTTAAGCCCATTGATGATAATGATGAATTTATCGGACATAGCTTTGATGTGCTTCTCGGGCTTCATCATGAATGCCTCATAATTGAGGGTGAGAATTCCCACATTTAATTTCTTGACTTGACCTGTACCCTCATGAGTGACTTTCAATTTGTCCTAAATTTCTTTCGCATTGGCACATGATGATACCCAACTATATTCTTCTAAACCAAGTGCAAAAATAAGAATGTGCATGGCCTTAGCGTTAAGTTGTATGCTTCTCCTATCTTTCTCGTTCCATTCCTTCTTGCTCTTTGGAACTAAGAGCTCTCCTTATTGCTTTTGAGGTATAGATGGACCATCCATGATAATATCTCATACGACAAGATCATTGGCTTGTATGAACAACATCATTCTGGTCTTCCAATAGAAATAATTGGCACCATTAAAGTAAGGAGGTTTGTTAATGAATTGAGACTTACAAACAATAATGGAGCCAAAAGTAGATTTTTTATCTTGTGTGGTTTTAATAGATGAAAGTTGAGCTACCTTGAGGATCTTCTCTTGGTTGAGATACCAATTGTTAGCTCGATTGATCAAACTAAAAAGTCTAATAGGGTGGTGAATTGGCTTTTTAAAAAATTAGGAAAGCTAGAAAGAAAAGATAGAACAATGAACACAACAATTTAGAGTGGTTTGGCCCCAATTGCTTACTCCACTACCTTAGTTTTCCACAACTAAGGATTTTCCCAAATTCACTAATTTGTTCAACCTTTGAGGATAAGGTTTAACCTTACAACTCCCTTAAGATTTCTACCCAAATCTTAAGACACAAACCTTCTCAAAGAATTACAAAGAAGAAAATAAAGAAATAATCCTTACAATATCAAAATGTTTGCCAATTAAGCACAAATAGACAAGAATACACTTGAGCTAAAGAATAACAATAAAAGCTTACAAGTGTGTACAATAAAATTATGGAAGTATTGGGTACAAAGGTTGTTTGATTGATGATTTTTGCTTGAATATACTTTCTTATTGTTGTAGATGCTTTCTTATTGTTGTGGGATCTTTAGAAGCTGGTATTTATACCCCCTAATTGATTTCCAACCATTAGGGTTGTTGTGGTTGTTAATAGAGCCGTTGGGGATGTGAAAACTAGAGCATTTAATATACCTGCAACATTGCGTATTGATACCAAATAAAAAGGTATCGATATTTTTTATAATAAATACTAAATTCAGTAATCGTTGAAACTAAAATATTGATACCAAGAAGATTTTATCGATACGACATAAAAGGTATCGATACTTAGCTAAATTTGTGAAAGTCGAAATGTCAATTTGGTATCTTTTGTTTCAAGGGGAATTGATATTTTGAAAATATGATAGTTGGCCAAAAACATATCGATACTTTTTGGCCTAAAGCAATTTTGACTTGTTTAAAAAACAATTTGTCTAGTTGAAAAAGTCCATAGTTAAAATCATTTTAACTTGATTTTGAGATTGATTCACAAATTTTCTAAGTAAAAATTGTAAATTTTATCTCTTAAGACTTCTTTTGAAAAATTAGTCAATTTTGTTTAATTTTAACTTTTATTCAAAATCTCTTTAATCTGTTATATCAAAATAAATTTTCAAATAAAGTTGTGTTTAACAAAGAGGATAAGCCATTTGATACTTGACTTTTTATACATTTGATTTCATAGATCTCTCGGGGTTTTTGACAGTGATTTCTTGATTGATTTGTTTTCGCTGTCAAGTTGATGATGTTGAGACTAGGGTGCAAATATATGTGGTTTAATCAAGATAATGCATCTCTAGATTACTTCTGAATCTTTTCAGTTTTGCGATTGTTGTCAATTTGTTTTTCTACTTTATTTAGGCTTTCATCTGCAAAAAGATATTTGTACATCAATTTGTACTGTTTTATGTGTTTTATACATGATGTGTTATATATATGTATTCATTGTTTATGATTCCTTTTAATGGATTTTTCCCAAGAGATAAGATTTAATCAATGTAAATATTTTTCTTTAAATTTAATTACAAAGATACGAAAATACTTATATAAAAAATAAAATTTTGGTAAATGGTGATAGCAAGTGAAGACTTGATAGCTTTTGTTTGGTTGATTAGGTTTAGGCTTTACATCACAAGACTTTTCAATTTTCAAGCTATAAGTTTTTGTTAGAAGAGCCTATGGAGTTTGCTTTAAGCGCATCAAAGCAAAATTGCATTACTACCAACTATATGCTTATGGCCACTTCTTTCTTTCACTTTACCTAATACCAATAGGAATCTACCAATGAGTTGTGGAAAATGAACGGATATACATACATATAGAGGTGTGCATGGCCGCTCGACCTGAAGGCCTGCCCAAAATGTGAGAGGATTTGGACAAAAATATATGCCCGAAAAATGAGCCTGGACAAAAAATAATGCCTGTTTACAAAATGAGCCGAGCCTCGGGTAAGGTCTTTTTGGCCTGAGCCCGGCCCGGCTCGAATTCACTAAATGACAAAAAAATTTACTAATTTTTTTGTTTTTAAATGTTATTTTCTTATTTTTTTCTCCCTATTTTGCTACCATATTACTATTATGTTGCTACTATTTTGTTGTTATTATTTGAATATTGTATAAAACTTATTTTATTATTAATTTTGTTATTATTTTAAAGGTATTTGTTAATTTTGCTATTATTTTAGAGGTATTTGCTTTTTAAGTTGCATCCATCTTAATGTTATTTAAGTCTAAATTTTTTTTTAAATTTATTTTTAATTTGTTGAAAAATATTTATTTTAATTTTTTTAGTATTTTTGATGTATTATATATATTTAAAAATTATATAAAATAATATAAAAATTAATACGGGCAGGCCGTGCAGGGCCCGAATTTTAGCATTTTTATATGGGCCGAGTTTGGACAAAATTTTAAGCCTATTTTTTAAACCCGACCCGGCCCGAGCCCGATAAATGGGCCTAACTTTTTTAGTTGAACCCAGCCCAAACCCAACCCATGCACACCTCTACATACACATTACTATATTCATTTGTATAAATTCTCACAAAAATAAAATCCTAATTTGATTTTATTGTAGTTCGAAGTTGAGACTGAATTTGGCCCAACTAAATAACATAATCTTTTGTGGTCAACATAATCAAATATTATGCTAAAGGTGAAAATTCATTCTGTTAATGGATGAAATAATTTTTAAAGACATCTAAACCTACAAAACTCAATTTTTTTTTTTTAAAAAAAGGGTAAAACTGAACACCAAGGGTTATAGATTACACATGGGATTAGGCAGAAGGAACAACTTGGATTTTGATACAATGCTAGTCGCCCAAACTTAAACCAATTAATAATAACTGCAGTGGAATATAAATTTACTAGAAAAATTTAAGTCGGTCCACTTAGATCCCTGAACCAAAGACACCTCCACCACTTCAGGCGGGGCTCAAATCATATAACGTCACCGCTGAACTACAATCCAAATGTACCTTATAATGTGGACTAACCTGGGAGGAACTCAAAATAATACCATACTACTATCAAATGGTTCATAGATGTATTATTGAGGAGGAAAATCATTGACAAGTTAATTTCAAAAGTAGAACCCAGAAGTTGCCTTAATAAAGCATCATCATTTCCAAAAGTTCACTTCATAAAAGTACATACCTCCATGGATCGTACCTTAGTCACAACAACATCTGGACCCAAAAGGAAAGCCTCGCCGGAAGCACCATCTCAGTGTAGGATCTCCATCAACATTTCATGGAGAGACCCTTACCCAGAACATCAAACTAACTGATTATCCCTCAAATTTTGGTGTTGGATCCAGTAAGCTATACAACAGGAAACTTTGTATGGAGATGGGATTGGGAAACAAATAGAGCTTATTTTCAATTCCTTCGTTTTCTTTTCTCTTCCTTGGATTCTGAATGTTCTCTCTCCGAACCATGATGGGACCTGCTGGGAGAGTCCCTGCTTCTGTGCTTATGATGTTTTGAGTGTTTTCTGCTGCTACTACTCTTTTCCCTGGAGGATCTTTTTCGTTTTCCTTTTGACCTGGAATGGTAGCGTTCACGATCATCGCTGGATGAGTCACTATATGAATCACTGCTTCTATAACGATGTCGCCTAGAATGTTTTCTACTCCTTTCATCTTCTGATGAGGAACTGCTGCTCCAGTTTCTCCGACGGCTGGAGGGTGATCTGACTTTCTTATCCTCTGGAGGAAACTTATCTGCATTGACTTTACCAGATATGTTCTCAGATAAACCATCAGTATGCTTGCTACTATATCTCACAGGCTTGCCAGGAATGGATTCATTTTTGGGGGATTCCCCGCCTTGAGTAGTTTCTTGTTCAGGGTTTAGAGAAGTTCCAGTGCCAACATTAGGAGCACAGAAGGTTCCATGGCCTTCAACAGTACCAACTTTCGTAATTCCAGCATCACTGTTTGGTGTTTCTATCTGAGCAGACGAGTTGGCTTTATTTGTTGAGTAGGGTGTGTCAGGGGGAACCTCGAAGCCCAGTTCTTTTCCCAGGGATTCTAGAAAGTCACCTGCTATTAAACGGTTCAGTGTTGTAGTTGCCACTTCAATCTTCTTCTCCGGATCCTCCACCTTTTTGGTATTTGTGTCTTCTACATCTTCATCAGAATCATCAGAAAAAATTGCCTGCATTGAACAAAGATCAATTGAACAGAATAAGAAGTCATCCCAGTCATATCATGGTTTAGATATTAAAGATTTCATATGTACTTGGCAAAAGAAATATAGAGGTTTCATATGTACGAACAGCACAGCAGCCAGTTGCCAGCCACATGCAGACATGAAAAGCATAAGGGGAAAACAGGATGTCCGACGCATATCATGGAGTGATCAAACTTAAACTTATGGACTAGGCACATTCTCTAGTGGTGCAAACAAGAACATATCCTAAAAGAATAGCAGTGCAAAAACCAATTTCCATTCAAGTAACAAGGTTTCATGATCTAGAAGATAATCAAACATGAAGCAAATAATGGCAAGTAGCAATTCATCTAACTATTTCTACAGCTAGCAGAAGATATCCTTGCATCAGAAAGTTGAAATTAAATGCAGGATGTAAAAAATCATTAAAACAAAAAAGAAAAAAGAAAAGGCAAACAATAGTTGCTCAGTGAAACAAATTCATACAAGAGGGAAAACCTATGAGTAACTGTTCAAACTCAAAGAACAATACAGAAAGGAGGTCGGCACTTTGATCTTCTCCAAATAGTGAAAGCCTGTATGGTAACGTTCTCCTAACTTTTCTGAGCACTAGATGCTACATAAGAAAACAATCATCCTTATCACAGTGCTATTAAATTCAAATGTGAGGAAAATTAAAGAGCCCCAAACTGAACACAAAAAATATTTTTTTTTATGGATTTTCTGTAACATAAAGGAAGTAGGAGCATATGTCCATTTCCATATGACACCAATTACAAAATAATGACAAAGAACATTGTATCCCTCAATCAACAGTTGATGCCTCAATGATTAGTTACGAACACAGAGGCAGAGAAAATGGTGTCAGTTGAATAACTAAGTTCATTCCAAATTGTCATGTTAACCATTTCAAATTACAATGTCTAATTTGTATCATGGTGCAAGGACACTACACCAAAAGAAATTTAACTGGCACTAGAATTAAACCAGAAGTATTTTCCAACTGAACAAAGAATACCTTATAAAGATCAACAGGCCTTTCAACATTTTCAGCTACAATTTCAATTTCCTCTTCAGCTGCTTCAATTGTCTTTTGAGCGCCAGTTTGAGCAGCAGGAACGTCTCTACTTGTAATAGCATCTTCTTCCGGTTTAGCATCTTTAACAGAATCTGGAATGAAAAGTAGAGAATCAATCTTACTTCTCGCACGTGGAGCTGGTGGTGGCTGCAAACAGAAATATTTTTAGAATGGAAATCACAATTAATATAAATAAATAAAATAGCACCAAGCCTCTCCTTTCTAAGAGAGAAAGTAAAACCAGCATAGATTTCTAAATACAAATTTCAGGTTGAATGGATGCGCAGATGGAAAACCACACTCGTGTTTGTCCATAAGCACATTATTACATCATAACACCTTCCATAAACTGTTCCTACTAACTCAGGCTTATGAAAAGAAAACAGCAGAAAAGAATTAAGGAATACCTTCCCCATAAAAGGATCAATGAGATCAAAGCGCTTGCATAGAACAGGCAAAGGTCGCCATTGGAACTCCTCCCTTCTTGGGTACTTTTCCTTTGTCACCAAATCTTCAGCATGAGTATCTTTAACTTGCTGTTAAATTTCTGGAAATGTCAAAATCCAGTAAAAAGATTCAGTAAATAAAAATACACCACCTTAAATTTACCTCTAGTCCGCCAGAAGTAAACTGCATTCTAGCGGCTAGAAAGTCCAATGGCTGTGTTGAAACCATGCTTTCCTTTCCCCATTTCCCTTTCTCTAGTACCTCAGCAGCTGCCTCAAAATCCAATTTTTCACGAGCACGAGCAGCTTCTGCCATATTACTCGCCGAACTATAACCAGAAGAACGAAGCCCTCCTTCATACTTCTCCTTGAGAAACTGCTCAAATCTTTCTTGCTTTGCAGGATCATCTTTGAATGGTTTTGCAACTTCGGGCAACTTACTCTACAATAATCAAAGAATAGAAGTCTGAATTAAGCGATCTGTAAAAACAATAGGGTGAAGTTTAAAAGACAACAAACTGAGATTTAACAGCATTTGAAAATCACAGCACCAACAGAAAGAAAAAATCTAGGGTACTTGACTTGCATAACTTTGTTGAAAACAATAATAAGAAGAGAAGTACAGTACTTACAAATGAATCAGGTTTTTTAAATGTATCAGAAAGATTGAACTGAAGTTGAAACTCCCTAGATGCGATTGATGAGCTTGTAGTCTTTTTTGAGCTTCTTTCCAAAGGTTTTTCTCCTAATAATTTGCCACGGCCCTCTGCCGTCATCTTCCGTGCACTTGGGGAATGTTTTCCATCCAATGACAGCTTGGCTTGATCACCAAGTTTCTGATGCTCCTCCCACAGTCTCCTTTCATAATAATCATGTCCATCTCCTCCAGAAAGAAAACTGAATAATGGATTTGACTGGTTCTTCTTTCTTGAGAGATCCTCAAATAATTTACCACATCGAGTCACTAATTTAGCAACCCCCTCAATTAAGAGTTTCAGATTACTATCATCTGGAGGAGGAACTTCTGGGGGAGAGGGAACATCGAGCTTCTTCAGTGTCTCAAGAGGTCCAGGAAATTTGTGGTGTGGAACAAAATCCTTCGGGATTATAGGAGGATCAAACCTAAATAACAATATGCAATATGATATTAAAATTTTTATTAAAGAAAAATACAAAGAACTATGACAGTTTTCTAGTTCTGATTTCCAAATTATGCAAAACAGGATAGCAAGGAAATAGCCTTGATAAAGAAGAACCAGTGAATGACTCAAACAATTCATCCAAACAAAAGTTCTACTACAAGCAGTTTAACATAAATATTGATAAGGTACATACTAAGCACATCAAGTATGTTTACTATGATCATTTACATGAGTGCATATTTATATTTATACTGTGCTTTTTGGCATTCCAATAAATGATTAATGAGCGACTTAAAAACTAATATTTACTTTGAGGTCCATGTTAGTCATCGTCTCTTTGGTTTTTTGCTAGCATAAGTATCAAAGGACTGGCACCTTTAAGGAAACACAAGTTCCCCACCAGTAGGCTATTAAAACTACCCATCACTCTCCTTCTAATTCATCCCTATTTAATGAGCATTCTTTTCACATCCTCTATTTTCCATTTGCCAAGTACTTCAGCATTATCCACAGAATTCTTAATTAAAAAATCTACATATTAATGACCTAAGGCCCAAGACCATCTTTAAACCCAATTCTAATACACTCAACAAGCAACTCAAAACCATCCAACATGATTTCCAAAAATTTCAGATGCAAATCCTGGCCAGAATAATCCCCACCCCGCAAAAATAGACAAATAACTTCAACATCATTTCTTCAGTATCAGTATCAGTATTAAATTAAAAACTCTGGCATGCATCATAACCCCCACCTTACCAAGGAAGAGGATATGTTAATGAAGAATTTCCTAATTTCCATAACGTGCAACAAGAATTACAGATGGCATGTTACTTCTCCAAATAAAAAGGCAGGCAAATTACAGGCTTAACACAATGAGATAAATGTGGTATCAAGCATGCAGCATCAACTACTTTACAATTACCTTTCTAACTGGTAGTCAGAAACTGATGCAACTTTGAAACCAGGCAGAACACCCTGATCTTTAGCAACCACCTTTTGTTTACTCTCTATGCTCAACCTTGAAGATTGTTTACTCTCTATGCTCAATCTTGATGGCTCTTCATCCTCTTCAACGCATGTTTCTTCAAAGTCATAACCTAAGATAGCAAGCCTACCTTCAGCTTAAAACTTGAATTAAACTAATAACCTCAGGGTGAATTGGCAAATTAATGATAAAATTAATCCCCATGAATAAAATTTTTGGAACTTCATGATCACTGAGATAGAAACTAAATGCCAAAAACTAGTTTAACCATACCAACAACCCAAACAATGAGGATATTAATGAATCAGACAGTTGGCATATCAACACCAACTTGAGAAATACCAATCTTCATCACAATACCAAAAATAAGAAACATTCTACCAAGAGAACCATATAGCTACAGGACAAGAATTTCAGAATAGTAACAAATCAATCACCATCCGCCAAAGGCACAAATACAAAAGGAAGGTGATAACACATTCTGAAGAAACATCCCCAATTAATGAATGCAACTCCAAGCCCTTTATTTGATAATTAAAAAAAACAGATATCAGTTATCAACACCAACATTAACCAATATGACTGATTTCTTCGTGATAGTAGGCATTGGCAATCAATTTGTTTAAGGGGGCGATAAAAATTGATGAATGATTACAAGATGCACACTCACAAAAAGTGAAACACTAACCAGCACCATAGATATCCTCATCTTCAGCATCATATTCTTCAAGTGCACCAATTCCAAATCCAGGAGCAGCTTTTCCTGCTGGTGTAGAATCAACCTCTATCAAGATATATAATTCATGCACAAAAGGAAAACTGGAGAAAGATGAACCATTGCAAAAATACATGCCCAAGGACTTGAAAAGACATGCTCATAAAGAAACCAGATCTTACACTTGGAACCAAAGAGACTATCTTTTATTGATATAGCTTTCCTGTACCCATGCTGCTTATCATTGGACAGGTGCAATCTCTTCTTTTCTGAAAGCATTTCCAAATAAAAGAAAAAAAGAAAAAGACAGTAAAAATCAATGCTTCTGATAGTAAACAGTTGTCCTCAAGAAATCACATAAAGAAATCACATACCCCTAAATTCAGGAGCATGCTTGAATGGATCGTATCCTAAACCATGTAAATCCTGCTTAGGGTTGCACACAAAAGCCTGCACATAATTATAACAGAAAAATAATTCAATCACTTTCAGTGCGTCAAAAAACCGATCTCTCTCTCTCTCTCTCTGCTCATTCATGCCCATAAAAGCAAGCAAGCTGACAAAGATTTTAACCTCCAAAGCTTAAGAAGATACTAGTTGCAAATTCTAATATGTATATATGGACTAAGCTAAATATTCTCTTCCAAATTTACAAAAAACAAAGAAGTAAATAAAATATCCTTCCACTTGTTCAACATTCCCACAAATGGAGCAAGTATTAATGAGCCAGAAGACACTGCTTTTGAGCTTGTTATGACAGGAAAAACCCACATAATTATATACACCTTTCATAATTAGGCAAATGGTCATAAAAGGAAAAGCAAGAGTAATAATATTGGTAACAAGGAGAACTTCTCACAGGTAAGCTTTTAGAAGATTGAGTATCATTGTCAACAGGCTGCGTCATGAAGCTTTCAGGTTCTTCATCAGGCTCATTAGCAGGATATGGTGCCTTCACATCCTCAGAAGCAAATGCTAGAAAAGCTTTTCTAGCTTCTCTACGAGCATCTGTAGTAAATATAAAGAAGAGAATATTCAGCCTGAAACTTAGTACCACTGTTACCAAAGCATCGCACAAGGAAAGGTATATAAAGATCCATTTATGCTATACAATCATAACCATTTAGGAGGCACTAGATGAAGGTGTTTCCATCAATAAATAGATCCAGATCAATATTTTTTTTATGAGGTGAGGACTGAGGATAGCGGTTTAATATTGAAAAATAGTAAATAACTTGCTGTTGAGAAATCTAATACTCTATCATATTATCATAGAACATGTAGGCCTTAACGCATTCTAATTGTATGTTCAACATATACCATTTCAATACGTTCTACCAATAGAGCTAAAAAGTCAAACAGAACAAATAAGATCGATGTGACAATAGACCAAATTACCATATAATGAACTAGCACGAGAATCCTTGATTGCACGACCATGTCTCCATCCCATCTTCAGCAGCAATTTCACACCTAATCAAGAATGTAAGATGAGCTCTAAGTTGCATAAGTTCTACTCAGGTAAACTAGTTGGTGGCAAAGCATTTATATGTTCACAAATCTCAGCAAACCTATAGACTCAGAGGCTGGCAGGACAAGTTCATCAGGAACAGGTCCAGGAATTGCAGATGGCCTACAGGAAACACAGAACTAACTAAGAATCCATTATATAATTGGAAATATCTCCAGGTAGTACAAAAGACATGAAAATCAAACAGTTCACATATGCATGAGTGCACATGTTATGAGGTGCAAATGCATTAGCTGGCACGTCCATAGTGAAAAGAAGAATATTAGATAACAAAGGAAGCAATAATGAGAGAGAAGATGATCATAAGGATGATAAAACAATGATAATAACGATAATGGTAATGAAAAAAGATGTCATCAAGAAATATTGTCATGATATGGAGACATTGGCCGCCTTAAGTCTGGGATAATAACAGTAACCATATGGAATGTCTCTATATCCTAACAAATGAGTTCAAAAGTCTTCTTCAGTAACACAAGGTGCAAAAATGGACATGTATAGATGTGAGGTTGGGCTCTATAAAAATGAAAAATTAGATTCTTTTATTTCATGCCAAAAAAAAAAAGTCACACTTGTGGAAAAAATCAATATTCCCTCTGAGAGCACTTAATTTTCAAAAATATGGATTTCTATTAAGAACCAGGACTCTGAACAGTCTGCAATTTCAGACTCATATCTAGTGATAAAATTATTACTGATAAGAAGAAGAATATGCAACCATTTCACAGACCTTTGCTTTTGCTCCTTATCGGCTTGTTTGCGAGCAAACTCAGCAGCTGTAAATCCAAATGTGTCAAACTGTGAAGATGTTCCCAAAGTACCTTCCAATTCCTAAAATAGAAAAGCAGGATATATCATTAAAAATTCTAGCAAATAGAAACAAAATATGAAAAAAACTTTAGCAAACCCTTATTTTCTATCTATAATAAGTCATAGATGAGAGGATGATATAGGAACCAGTTCTTGTTCAAACAGCAACCATGTCTGAAAAGACAAAAGGATATTGAGAGGTACAGGTAACAATAATCAGTGAACACAGTGAGTAGGTAGTGAAGCTACTTTCAAAGACTTCTATATAGGCAAATTCTGTTATGATTCCTGTGGCACAGTTTTGGAATGAAATACGAGCTAAAAAATTATCTCTTCAGCAAACTTCCGTTAATAAATGCAGAGAACAGATATTTTAAAACATAATTGAACTGGAAAGATGCTTAAAATTTTAATAAAATATATGGAATTCTTGTATAATAATCATCACTTCTTTCAATATTGCAACAAAAGAAAGATTTAAACAGTATTTTAGTATATATTACGGAATACTGATAACCATGAAACCATGTCAGAGCCATGAAAATACATAAACAGATGAAACTTTTAAGAAAGATATATTAAAAATGGGTATTCTATACAGCTAATTGTGCATCTAACATCAGGCACATATGAATGATAAAGAAAGCATGATACTCCAGATATGAAAATATAGTACCAATATCTATGCATATAAATTCTTCACAGTGAAATAACAAATAATCCTAAATAAAGACTCAATCATATCTGCTAATAAAAATAATAGGACAAATATTTTTGCAACACTAAACTTCAAACTCATGAAGGTCAAATCTTTATTAGCTGTCACATGACAGAATTTGGAATTTCAGATTTAGAGAAGGCATCAAGATTTTTTTCAAAACATCTCTAAACTAGAATACTAGAAGTGCAAGAAACTGAGTTGTAAAATGTGAAGGAAATAAACAACTACGACAAAATGTGATTTTGGCATAGAGCATGTCAAACCTAACAGACACTGCATCATCCTTATCTGCAGTTAAAGAAAATCGTAAAAGGTGGGAAAATGAAATAGAACATACTGCTTTCTCATCTTCATCTAAAAAGTTGAAAATGCTCTGCTGTTTGACTTCAGCTCTGTTCTTCCTTGATGATGTAAATGACTGTGGGGCCCAACCTGCAAATATGTTTCACAACCCATAAGGCGTGCTAGATGATTTCATTGCAAGTGCATGGAAGTAATCTAGTTAATATGAATTATAGAGATATACCCTCTTTAGTGCCCACCGTATTGAAGTAACCAGCAGAAAATCCACCTGTAAATGCACCATGGAATCTTCTGCGTCCTTCTTCATCTCTAACCTGGAAAAATGTAGTTCAAAGACAATAGAAAGAAAGTCTTTTGATAATGTATAACAGATAAACACTTACAAGATCACATAATATACCTTATCTATATTATTATATAATGCAAGAGATTGAGCTAGATTCGCAATTCATAAGTTAAAGAATTATTAAACTATGGATGTCATCAAAAAAGAAACCCATCAATGTTCTCTTGTTTTAAAGCAATTCCAAGAAATATTGTTTAGAATCAACTGCAAGTAATGTGAAATCCATCAAAGGCTTCCATTCCTGTTAAGGAACTGATTTATCTTCAAATACTACCTAAAAGCAAACAATTTGCTTTGATCATCACATGAACCCAATTTATACAACCTCCAAATAACAAGTAGCAGTTTTCAAAAAAAACACAACCAAACTTGTTCATACAAAAAATATAAAAGCAAGTTCCATCGCCTATCATCCCTGCTTTCTTCTATTTTCTTTTCTCCTAAATTTCACGGAAACCAAACGACCTCTGAAAGCTACGATTTCCAGCTAAAGGGATGACGAAAAAAAAAAAAAAACAGAACTCAACCTCATATAGGTTCTAGGGAAGTTCAAATATCTCACTTAGAATATCAGCAAAAAACAAAAAAAGAGGATGATGAAAGTATATACCTCTTGCTTCCAGGGTGGGAGGGAGCGGAGGTTACCAGAAGCTTCGGCGGCGGCTTGCTTCCGACGGCTGGTGATCTCTTCTTCCCGCTCTATCGGTGTACCGAAGAACACGTAATCCTCCTCGTCCGAATCCATAATTTTCCTTTCCTAATTGATTGATTAAGTGTTTAAATGAGAGAGAGATTAAAAGAGCTATTGGAAAATGGCTGTTGATTGATTATAAATGGATTTTATTTTTATTTGGGGGGTATTGCAGAGTTCTGGAAAGGAAAGCTCTGGTTGCAGTAGGATCTGAAGGCGAAGATTAAAAGCTTGGGTTGGGTTAGTGAAACTCCTGTACCCAGACTTGTGAAAAGGCCGGCCCTTTTTACAATATTTTTTCGATTTTAAAAGCTTTATTTCAATTATTATTAAAAAGGTTAAAATATGCTATTAATCACTGTACTTGTATATAATTTGAAATTTGGTCCCTGTAAAGGTTAAAAATTCAATCCCCCTACTTTTTCAATTTAAAAGTCTTAGTCCAACTATTATTTTCGTTAATAGTTTTTGTCAAATTTTTTCAACTTCATATATTTATTTTCTATCAATCATATGCAACATCAGAAAAGTACAACCCAATCAAAATTTCAAATTAATAAAATTTGACGAAAAATACTCATGAATTTAATAGTTGGACTAATATTTTTAAATCAAAAAATTTAAAGGGCTTAATTTTTTAAACTTTTTAAGTATAGAGAGAATAAATATCAATTTTCAAAATACAAATACTAACAGTATATTTTAACCATATTAAAAATATTTTTATATGTTTCGATACAGGTCTTTTTCACTATTTTTACTAATATTTAAAAAGTTATATTATTTATTATTCTAAGTTTGAGGAAAAATTATTTTTCAAAATATGATTTTTTTTTTTTTTTGGGCATGCTTCAACACTTGTGGGTGTTGAATTCAATTACAATTTATGTGCCACAAAAGTTCCATCTCGGCTATAGATTATGCATGATAATTATGAAATAATTAAGATTCCTTTTGAGTTTAGATGTGTGTATATTTTAACATTAAATATTTAACCTAACTTAACCTTAATACAATAGATGTGTGAATCTCGACATCTAATATAAAGTTTAAGTCCTTCGACTCCCTCAAAATTGATTGCCACATGCCGAATTGGCGTAGCAACCAATCACTGTACTATTGTTTGACAATGTCGAAACATATAACAGTTATGTAGATCTTATCCAGTGCGTGCCCTTCATCCACTAAGGCCTTAGGTAGCATCGCTTGAATGTCTTTTGCTTAATAACTAAGCTCGTGAGTTGTATATATATATATATATCAATATAGATCTGTGTAAGCTTTCAATAATATGTGGTGTGATTCAAATATGTTTATAATTTATCAAATATATTATAAAATGAATTCAAAAATATGTTTTAAATTGATATATGCATGAATGGGGTGAAATTTATTAAAGTCAATTCAATCAAGTTGTTATTTTTGAAGCTAAAAAAAAAGATTAATCAACTTGAAATGAATTTTTAGATAGGATCTAGGCATTTTTGAGTTGAGATGCCTGCATAGCACTTGAAGAGCTATCTCTTATCTTCAAAACGTACTTTAAATCATTCAATTTCGAGTTCGGAAGCTCAAGTTATAACCGTTTTAGTGAAGATTACGTGAATAGAATTTTTGGACAGGATTATTATGAGAAATTGTGAGTTTCAGGCTTTAACTCGAGTTTAAATCATATTAGATTTGACAATATTGTATTTATTAGATTTTATTATTTATTTATTATGAATTTTGGATATCTTTTTAAGTATTTGAAGTTATTTAGGAGTTTTATATTTTTTAGTCAACAAGAAACTTTAGTTTAAAATTGCTTATTGTTTAGATTAATTAGAGTTTCATTATACTTGAGAGTTTTATTTGGATGTAATTCGCTAGTCCATATAAAGGTCTCTTCATTGTTCATTAAAAACACAATTGTTTTTCATTAATACAATTTTCAACTCTTAGAGTTAGTTTATTTTGTGCATGATTGCTTTCTTGTGATTTTTAGAAGTAGCTTTCTTCTCGATTTTTCTTCAGTAAGTTGTGGGAATCATTCTTCATCCTCCGATTTGGCAAGAATTATCTCTTGGGGGTTTGATTAGAGCCATTAATTGAATTTATTAGGGTTCATATCTCAAAAGGTTCAGTTGGACACTTATCCACATATCCATCATATTCATCGGTTCATTTGATTCATCTTCCACTTTTTAATCTATCATTTATTTATTTATTATTTTGAATATTTATTATTTATTCTTAAATTTCTTATTTTAGCTATTTTTTGTTTTCTTTGTTTTCCTAAATTTATTTGGTTTCTTTTTTGTTTTCCAAACACTTTTTGTGTTCCTCAAAAAGTTGTTTAAGCTCGTAGAGCTTGTTATGTCTTTTGTACCAATGTCGTTAATAACAAACTCAAGAACAATAAAAGATTGAGAGCCATTAGGGACAACATGTTCGTGCAGAATTTTTACAAACACGATATGTATCGAATCGGTTTCCAGTGGTGTCGGAAAATATGGTTTCAGAACCTCAATTTGTAAATCAAGTCCATAAATATTAAATAGGAATATCTATGGAATAATATAAAAATATATTGAAGTTCGGTTAAATAATTTATCTAAAAAGGCAGTTAAATAAGGCTTAAGGATTGAATTGTAAAAGTTTAATAGCTATAGAGTTTTAATTAATAAAAGGCTTAGAGATCTAGATAATAATTATCCAAATGACTAAATTAGTTAATAAACCAATTTTAAATGGATGCTACTAATGATTTGCATTAAGATTAAACTAACAATTAAAAATAATTAAATTAAAGAATTAATTAATATTACTTAAGGTTAATTAAGCATTAAGCTTAATATATAAACTAAAGTAAGTAGAAGCTTGTCATCTTCCTTCCTTAAGCTCACCATAGCCATTAAAAAGAGAAGAATAAATCTTGGGTTTTCTTTTACATTTCGATCTTCAATTCACTAAGCTACGACGACACTAGAACATCAAGAGGGATAGGAAAAGTGAGAGTCGTTGACGAGTGACGTGAGATTTCAATTTGTATTTCTAAGATTCGATATCAATCTAATTATTGCATATTCATGATAGATATTTTGAATAATATAGTATTGAGGTAAGTTGGCAATGGTCGTATGAATTGATTTGCGACATTTGAGATTAAATATCGAGATAGTGGACTAGATTAAATAAATAAAAATGGTAGGATTTGATTGAGATGTGATATGTGGTAAGGAAATAAATTGAAACATGTTATATAATGTGATAAAATTGTGAAATGATAATGAATTGAGAATGTTGGAATATGAATTCAATCATATAATGAAATTGGAAATTTGGTTACCATATTAGCTGTTCGAGTAGGGTCGGATATAGTTGGCATGCCATAGGGTCAAGATATTGATTGGAAACCATCATTGCTGGGAACCCGGGGTGGTAAAATGTACATTAGAGTCATGTTGTCGGGCAACCTAAAGTGATAGATTAATTAGATTATGAAAATCATTGTTGTTGGGCAACCTGGGGTGATAGTATGTATATGTTTCAAAGTTATCATTATCGGGAAACATGATGTGAGAGATCCGTGTTTTCGTTCTAAGTCCATGTCTAGTTAATAGGGTTATGAAAACATGATTTGACTATATGATAATTGGAATAAAATGTGATTGAATTTGGTATACTTGTATACATATGAAATATGATATTCGGTAGCATGTGAAAGACCATGCGAATTTGTTAAAAATGAGCCCTGAGGGCCAGTTGAGTATGAATGAGCCAATAGGCTCAAAAATGATTAAAATAATAAGATGAAATTGAATATGTAAGTTGATGAATGAAAATGTATTAGTAGATGCTTATAGATGATGATATGAAATGATTAAATAGTATGTGAAATAAATAGGAAATGGTATGGTAAGTATAAGAAAATATGGTATGGTTTAATTATATGAATTGGTCACAGAGCTTATGCTACTATTCGGTATGCTACAAATGAAAGAATTGGTATCTTAATGTTGAGTGACATGAATGGTAAGTTTAAGTACATATGTAATGAACTGATGTGCAAAATGGTTATAAGTATGTTTTATATGGTAATGAAAACTTTTGACATGAAATTGTATGTGAAATGGATATAATTTGAACTTGAAATAAGTGTATGCATTTGATTTAAGCTTGTGTTATGTTGACTTGAATCATGGAAGTGCCACTAAGCTTTATCGCTCAATGTAAAGTTTGTTTATTTCGTGCGCAGGTATAGGTAAATCACACAGTCCCAAGACGTAATCCAATATCCAGCTAGTGTTCCTCGACTCAGCAGTGTTTGTATAATTCTTTTCGTTTTGACGTATGGTATGTACCTAGGTTGCAAGGCAATTTTGTATATATAACATGTTCATGTTGATGTTAGGCTAGTAATGGTTAGCTTATTATGGTCAATTGGTAATGCAAATGTCATGTTTGAGATGGTTGGAATTGAAATTATCATGATATGTTATGTTAAATAGAATGACTTGGTACCAAATGTTCAAATCTTCAAATGTTTCAAAATGGTAGAAATTGTCATAGGTATCAAAGTATTGAATGATATCTTGAGTATTGTATATGTTAAGTGTTGTTTTATGGTTAAATTTGAGTGTATGAATGTGTCATATTTGGTTAAATAGTTTAAAGGAAGAATTGGTTAGGTGTTTGAATGGGTTGAATAGGTACCAATTAGACCTTATGGAAATATGCGGCCATCTCGTAATGTCATCCCTTTAACATGTTGCAAAAATACGTTAGTACAACATATATTAATATAAAATATTAATTTAAATCACAAGATCGAACCAGAACAATATATATATAATAAAAAACTAAAAAAATAGAAATCGAAAATAAAACTGGATCAAGATTTTGTACTCGTAGGTAGGCAGAAATCTGACAAGTAGTTTGACGCCTGTTTTCACAGTTTCCTTAAGACAGATTTAGCTGCTCCTTTAGTGCTGGAGACATGTTGGTCGACTGTCTCCTAGGATACAACAACAAGACGAGCACAGCAATAACATGGCTACAGTGATCAATGAACTGTAGCTTAGCTTTCTTCTATCACTAAAAACAAGTTCGAAATATGTAGGGAAAAGATCCGAAATTTTTGCAAGAAAAATAGAGAAAAATCAAGTGTGTATTTTCTCCTACAAATTATTACAGTTTAAATAAAATATTCAAAATGAAGGAACTTTTGGAAATCTTGAATAATAGAGCCATTAACGTTCGTGAATTAAGGAGGGTCTCCCAAGATACAACAATGAAACTAGCACAGCAGTAGCACTATTGCAATGATCAACTAACTGTTGCCTAGCTTCCTTCTATCACCAAAAACAGGTTTGAATTCTAGAAGGAAAAGATTTCAAATTTTTTATAGGGAAAATAGAGAAAAATCCAATGTGTATTTTCTCCTGCAGATTATTTCGGTTTAAATAAAATATTTAAAATGAAGTAACTTTTGGAAATTTTGACTAATGGAGCCATTAACATCCGTGAATTAAGGAGCTATTAAAATCCAAATTAACGTCTAAATTAAAAGAGCCATTAAACTCAATTTAACATTTGTCTTTTTAATCCCAAACATAATTTTGAAAAGATAAACTCTACTTAGGAAAATAAAATTATGTATTGGGCTAAAATATCTGCAGGCCCAGACCAGACATTTCATGTTGCCCACGTTATGCGGGTGTGCCCCAACCCTGGCGGGTTTGGATTTACACCCCCTGCGCGCGAGAGAGAGCATTAGCTTATTTTGATATCTAACCAATGTGAAACTAAGCTTTCCATTTTCCTCAACATAATTCACAAGTGGCTTACTTTGAGCATCAATTTCTCATTCATCACTCAACTATTTTGAGAATATGATTGTAACGCCCCAAAGTTAGTATATTTGATTTCGTGTTTTCGTGACACAAATAATTGCCTGCCTTAGTGGTTATGGATTCTGGGTGTGTTTGGGAGGTCCCAAGTTCAAGCTATGACTTGGACAAAATTTTGGTATTTCTTTGAATAAAGCTTTAACTAGGTCTAATAGGCTTATATTTTATAGTTTGTAAGTTCATATTAGAATGGGCTTGCTGGTCTAGTGGTTAAGTGGAGTGATAAGCTGAAAAATGTCTTGTGTTTGAGTCCTAACATTGGCATTATTTTTGCTCGAGTATGGGGCAGTGTTTCGGTAGGATTAAAACGCTGATAATGGTTGGATGTGGCCGGTTTTGTAGGGGTTTGGGTAGTTGGTAGTGTTGTGGTGGGAGTAAAATTAGGGTGTCAACTTCTAAGTAGGGTTTGTCTACCTCTTTTTTGAAAATTCCTTTTTTCTTTGTTTGTTTTTTTCCTTCTTTTGACGTCTTCTTCTCTTTTTCTCTAAACCTCTGACACCATCATTCTGCTCCCTTGTTTGTTTTTGCCGTTCCCAAATGCTGGTCACCCCTTTTTGATTCATTCATCCTCACTTTGTTAAATCGCATTCTGCTCTATTGTTATTTGGTAAGCATTTTAAGCATACTATAGTTCCATTTCTAAGTTATTGAATGGAGGTTCTTGTGATTTTGGATAGCAATGAATCGGTTGGAGTAGGATTCCTCTTCTGCAAAATTTTAGTCTAGTACGTTAAGGCTTCGAGGTAAGAGTTGTTTGAATGAATTGGAGGTATTGTCAGTTTTGTGGTTTGTGCAAATCATGGATTAAAACTAATGTTGGAGTTTGATTGTTCAATTTTTAGGTTCTGATCGTCTCGAGAATGGTTTAGACATCGAAATAATACCAGGTGTGTACTCGATTACACAAAAAAGGAGAATCGGTGAAAGCCGAAAAAGCTTTTTGTCGACTCCACATGGCTGTGTGGTAGGCTGTATGGTAGGTCGTGTGAAGGAACACGACCGTGTAATCGACTAGGCCAGGCCGTGCACGAAGGACATGACCGTGTGATGGCTAGAGAGATCGTGTGCGACACATGAGCTCAATCAATTAGGCTGTATGGGCCACACGGGCATGTAGGCCCACATGGGTGAACCACACAAGCGTATGGAAGGTGGTGTGATCCACACGGCCAAGGCTAATTTGAGCTGTGTGATCCCACACAGGCATGCCACATGGGCGTATGAACCAATTTTTCTAAAAAGTTTTGTAAGGTTGCACGGGTCGCCCTAGTTGACTGTGGACCTACTGTAGGGTCGGTAAGCGTTACTTAGACACCTAATTATGTGATCTGACTGTTTGATTTTTGTACTGAGTATGAATTCTGATATCTGAGTTATGAACTGTATTTGCATAATAGCATGACATTCTACGTATGTTGCATTGCATCGGGGTGGGTTAATGATTTATTGGAGGAAGTGTCTGAAAGGCTCTTAAACCTATTATCTGGCAGCTCAGCTGCAATATTCTGTATATGTGTTGCGTTACGGTACAGCATGGTGTGTAGGGATGGGTGGGTCGTTTTATCCTCACATGGTGTGTAGGGTTGGACGGAGATGGTGTGTAGAGGCTGGTGGGTAGGATTCTAATATTTTATTCTGCATTTGTATCTGATTGGGCTAAGGCCTTAATTTATATCTGATTCTACATTTGAGTGGGCTAAAGCCCAAACTGATTCTGTAACAGGCTCCTGCACCAAAATGTTGATTTCTAATTTCTGATGTTTACACGGTATGTATGATATCTGTGGGGATTACATACTAAGTTGCGAAACTCGCCCCTTTCTATTTATATCTGTTCAGGTAATCCCTAGTATTAGGTGGATCGGTGTAGCAAAAGACTCAACGGTGGCCACATGTAAAACTTTTAAACTGCATCAGTTGGTTTACTGCTTTGATTACCTATTCAAGATTTTGATTGTAATTTTTGGGACGCTGGACTTTTTGGTTTTAATTTGGGGTTTTAAACTATTTTATATGTTGTGGATATTTAAACTGCAAACTTAACTAAACTCAGTTTTCACTACACGAAAGATTTCTGAAATTAGATATGGTTTTTCTAAAACAAGATGTTTTCCAAGGCTTTCATTAAATAAAAAGATCATTTCAACTTAACAATGAATTCGCGTTTTTCGGATTAAATAAAAGCTAATAACTGAAACGGTTTTTACTTGACAACATGTTTTCAAACACTTTTCATGTGACATCACCAAATTCGGCCATAACGTCTAGGCTGGGTTTAGGGTGTTACAATGATATACTATTGTACAGGTCTCATAAGGTAGAATATAAAACCATAATTTTATGATTCAAATCTCCACCTTTACCAATCGAGAATATGCCTCAAAGCTTCCAAAAATCAATTTTTTTTCCAAACATAACATCGTGACAAGACCAAGTCAGTGAGTTGTGTCGCGAACAAGGAACCCTTAAAGTCGCGACGTCAGCCTGATATTTTGCAAACTTTACAATTTGGTCCTAATTCAACCTCAAGTTAGCAAAAGAGCTTTCATAAGCTCGTATAAGACCAACAAATGATTATGTATCATATTATGATCGTGTAATATATTTATTTAATGTTTAAATGGTTGCATTATGTATTTAATTGATTGTAGTTGCTCTGACAACATATGTGGCATCCTGTAGCTTGGACCTGACGATCGAGTCGGGTATGTGGTGTTACACGACATCTATACTTTGCCCAAGGTTTATCATTCTCCTCATCCTGAATATGTGTACGTACCATTATTAGAGGCTTAAATAATAATAAAAAAACTTAAACAAGAAAAGTTTATCAAAGAAAATTAAACCTCACCGTTATGCACTCTCAATCAAAATAAACAAGTCTAAAAGGCAAAGAAAAGAAATTAAGATTTTCTCGCTTCTAACTATTCAAGAGTAATCAAATGCAATAATATTAAAAAAGATATAGGATTGTTCTCTAACAAAGTTGACCTAAGA
Source organism: Gossypium stocksii (assembly GCA_020496765.1). Lineage (NCBI taxonomy): Eukaryota > Viridiplantae > Streptophyta > Magnoliopsida > Malvales > Malvaceae > Gossypium > Gossypium stocksii. The sequence continues at coordinate 69,152,340 of CM035622.1, forward strand.
CTCTAAGAAATCAAAAACAAATTCAACTCCGAAAGGAAGTAAATTGTGTGGAGAAAAGAAAGGCAACTCATTTTGTACCTATTAACACAAGAAGTGAAAGTGTGTTAGAATGCATAATAGAATAAAAAAAAGCTAAAAACAAAAGAAAATCGAAGGCTAGAATAAAAGAAAATAAACTATCCAACAGAAAAACTTGAAACAATGGAAAACAACTTGAATTTTTTGTTCAAGGTGTTTCTAATGTGCTAAAATAATGAAATTTAATATTTTTCAACACCAAATTTCACCCATGGAGTTTTTTTTTTTTTTTTTTTTCACTTGTTTGAATCTTTTTTTAGAGGTTTTTAAAGTAAAATCGGTGAAGCACAAGGAAACAACTTAAAACGCCCAAATCTGATACCATATGATAGGGGGTAGCGAAAGAAAATTGTGTTCAAGTTGTTCAGCTCGAGAAAGAAAGATTTGGATCTGACCTGAAAAGAAGAAACCAAACAGATTTAGGGAAACAAAGAAAACAGAAAAATAACTAAAATAAAAAAATTTAATAACAAAGAAAGAAAACAAAAAAATAACTAAAATAAAAAAATTTAATAACAAAGAATGAATATTCAAAAGAATGAATAAATTAAAGAATAGATTAAAAAGTTGAAGATGGATCATATAAACCAATGGATATGATGAATAGATGGATAAGTGTCCAATTAAACCTTTTGAGATATAAACCCTAACAAATTCAATTAAGGCTCTAATCAACCTTCCAAGAAATAATTCATAGCAAATTGAAGGACAAAGAATAAATTCCTACGACTCCTTAAAGAAAAATCAAAAAGAAAATTGCTACTAAAAACCACAAGAAAAAAATATGCACAAGAAAACAATCATGCATAAAAGAAACTAACTCTAAGAGTTGAAAATATTATTAATGAAAAACAATTGTGTTTCTAATGAACAATGAAGAGGCCTTTATATAGTCTAGCTAATTATATCCAAATAAAACTCTCAAGTATAATGAAACTCTAATTCATCTAAATAAGAAATAATTTTAAACTAAACTTTCTTGTTGATTAAGAAACATAAAACTCCTAAATAACTTAATATTTTAAAAAATCCAAAATTCAAAATAAATAAATAATAAAACTTAATAAATAAAATATTTTACTCATATATAATAAAAATTAAGCCTCAAAATCGAACCCAATATGATTTAAACTCAAATTAGAGCACAAAACTAATAATTTCCCCGTAATAATCCCGTCCAAAAAATTTACTTCCGCAATCTTCATTAAAATGGTCATAACTTGAGCTCCCAAACTCAAAATAGAATGATTCAAAGTGCGTTTCAAAGCTAAGAGATAGCTCTTCAAACATCATGCAAACATCTCAACCTAAAATGTTGGATCTAGTGCCTTAAGTGTAGTATATTCGTTTGTAAACTTGTAATTGTTTCGAACAGGTTGGTTAATAAAATAAATTAATTGATTTATATAATTTTCCTAATGTGGTTTTTGCATGCAAAGCAAAACAGAAGCAAATATTTCTCATTGAATGTCTAATGTTTAACCTAATACTAAGCGATATTACGTGATCGGATCGTAATAAGAAAAGATAGCTTATATATTAGTAGACAAACCTAAACATGTCATTAGTCTAATTAGAAATGAGTAAACCAATTGAAAGACTAATATGTCATCTATCAAGTCCAATTCAGGAGATAGTTTGTCTTCGGCATCGGAGCGGATGACTCCTAGAAGATAGAGAAATAGATATGACTGACTAAACTAACAATACATTGGATATGACCTAAGAAGAATTGATCATGAATTTTTTTATAGATTTATCCACTTATGATGTTCATAGTGCGGCATACCTAAATCCTGAGTGGATGATAGACTATGTATGTGTGACTCGTATACTTTTATGTAAGTAAAAGTTTGAATTCAAATAGATAATGAATTGAAACTTGGTGCGTTGGATATATGACTTCTGCAGTATGTAGCATCATTCGCAATAGTGGAATTCATAGCTCAAGACATGGGTAAATGATATCATCTCATTGGCATTACATGGTTGATGAAAAGTAAATATGGCCACAAGTCATTGGTATTTGTGATGAATGACTTGATTACTATTTAATAGTAATTGACTTTTCATAAAGGAAGATGTAATTGTTACCATGAGATAAAATAGGATCATATTGAGAGAACAAATATTATCCCAAAAAGATTAAGTATATCTTATAAGGGTAACACACTTACGACAAAGTCATTGGACGAGCATTAACGAGTTGCTTTCGTAATGGTATGTCTTTGAGGAGAGCTCAGTCACGATACTATAGTGGAATGACTTTGTGACTAAATGAGTTTATAATTAGTAGGCGAAAAGTTCAAAATGAATTATAAATCGTTTGAGCCTCAATTGCATATGTCCAATTGGTCCCTCCACTAGCTCATTAAAACCTGAAATGAATTGCATGTTGAATCAAATGAACAAAAATGATTAGAAATCGTGAAAATGGAAAAATAGGAAACAGTTGGAAATGATTATGGGTTTCTCCAAAATGAAAATAAAAATAGATAAATGAAATCCTTTGGAAATGATTATGATTTTCTCCAACATGAAAATGAAAATGGAGAAATTGAATAATTTGGAAATGAATTTGATTTTCTCCAAAATGAAAATGAAAAATGAAAATGACCTAAAAATGCATTTATGTTTTTCTAATTAAATGAAGTTCAAAAATGAAATTAAATTATTTGGTCATAATGAACTGTTGAATGTAAAAATATTAAATATATTCTCTTATAGATTCTTTTTCAGTAAAGTTGCCTTGATTTTAATGGAATTAGAATCGGGTTGAGAAGATTATTTAATTGGAAAAATATTAATATGTTTATTTTTATAAATAGAAAAGAAAATATTGAATTGGATCAAATTATAAATTATTGGGTTAAAAGTCCCCAGATGTACTTGTAATTGGATCCAATATGAGAGAGGCCCAAAAGCCCCTCAGGTTAATGAGGGGGAAGACAAACCCTAGTATTATTAATTATGGTTGTCGCTCCTTATACTCCTAGATGGACTAAGATTTCATTTTTCTAGTTGAAATAAACTTCTATGATTCAATAAGGGTTCTACCTCCTTTCCCTATAAATAGATGTCATCGGTAGTGCTATTTACACAACTTTAAGATATTATTACTGGGCTCGAAAATAGAGAGAATTTATTCTCAACTATTAAATCTATTTTCCAGAATAACAATTTCTGACAGTTTCTATTTAAGAAGATATTTTTTTTTATTTTCACACTTAAATAAAGAAAACTATTTCTAGTTCCTTGTTTTTATTGGAATCATTCGAGCCCACACTTGAAGCTGTTTGTGGTACAATATTTATGAAGAAGGTCATTTGGTTGAAAGCCGAGAATGATAAGGATCCGTCTATCTGAAAACACATGTGCATATTTGATTTAGGGTTTATTGCTATAAATATCACAAACTGGCTCAGTTTTAAAATTTTTAATTTTCTGTTGTGTAAGAAAATCGTTTTTGAACCAGTTTTTTCCAACAGAAATGCCTAAATCTCATCCGAAAATTCATCGCAAGTTAACTAATCTTTTGAACTTAAAAATTGGCAGCTTGGTTGAATTGACTTTAATAAATTCACCGTATCCTTGCATGTATCATAAACATTGCATATAAATATCTTTCTACTTTTTCACTAATGGAAAAGAGAAGGGATAAGAAGGGATTGATTTTGTAAATGATATTCACATTCAAGCCCATACTTGAAGGATGGTGTAGCAATCGTGCAATTGTTTAATATCATGATCGATCACATTATTAAGAGCTCGGTACATGAATGCCAAAATCATAGACCCCCAACTATAACTGCAAGCACGAGCGAAGTCCTACAACAAACGTAGATACATTAACTGGCAAAAACTCCTAAACTTATTAGCCATCAGTAACCCACAGATGATGCATAGTATGTATGCTCTAACATACTTCTTGAACTCTTTCATTGTTCACCTTATCCGCTAGTGGATACTCAACTAATGAATGCAGTCATTTGAACTTCACCCATCCACCCTTAATATCTTTCTCGTCGTTTAGATGACTACAAAGTAACCTCCTCATTTTTGGCTCTACCTTAAATTTAGCCACCCTGATGACAACAGATTCTTCAACCGGAATGCCCGTGATCAGGGCTATACCTTCCAACAAGATTGTCACTTTACTACAAAAAAAAAAAACTACAAAGTCAATGTCTCCAATTATTGTTAGTAGTTTATAATGTTGACAGTAATAATATTTTATTATGTAGAAAAGTCTAATTATTGATCAAATAGTTGTGTTGTAAAGTCATAAATTTTGTACGTAAATTTATCTTATAAAAATATAATTTTACGTAAGGTTGAATTGTAAAACAAAACAATTTTGTGAAATAGTATCTCATTAAAAGATATATCTCTATGAAAGTGTATCTTATGGAAAGATACATCTATTGGATGTATATATAAAAGACTTTTCTATTAGTCATTTTTACTATTTTGCTTGAAGTGTTGAGGGCTTTATTGTATTTTGGAGGCATTTTAAAGCCTTAAGGAAAATATCCTACACGCCTCAAAGTTGTTATATTTTAGTAACATATATTTTTCTTGTTTCAATTTTCTTATTAATTTTTCTAACAATCTTAAGGTTTTAAAATTTTGTATTTTATATAAAGTAAGAATTATATTGTGATTAGTAAGTGGAATGTAATAGGATGGATTTTGCATCAAACAACTTTTAAAAGTTGCATCTGAAATTATGAAAATTGACGACTATAAAGATGAAGTGAATGCTTATCATCAATGAAGTCAAATAAGTTTTTCTAACTCCTAATATATATATATATATATATATATTTGTATTTTTGTTTATTGTGTTATACCATCTAAATGTTGTTGATAAATGAAATTTTTATATAAAAAAATAATTTAATATCCTTACTTTAATATACTTCCATTATCATGAAAATTTTAGAAATTAGGGATTAATTTTCAAATGAAAAGAGTATTTGATAATCTATTGATAATTTTTAATAGCATTTATTGACAAAAAATCTGTCAATAAATGATTGTCACAAAATCATATGGTAATTTATTGATAGTAACAAAATTGTCAATAAAAAGGCTTGATAAAAATAGTTAACAACGCTTTTACTGACAGTTAAGTATCATTGTAGACCGCAAGGTGTATACTGACGAAATTCTACCATTCGTAAAGGTTTATATCAATAAAACCTATAGAAACATTTTTCATTGAGGAATCTTACTTGAAAACCAGAATAGGTTTTAAACCTATACCAACGAGTTTTATGCTTATAACGACATGTTATTGTTTATCAGCAAATGAATTCCTTTTTTTGTTAGCTACATTCACCTAAAATTTAATTGAAAAAAAAAAGTCTTGATGAATATGTAAGAGTGCAAAAACTTGAAATGCATTGCCGTTAACGAATTCTTTCCCAAGCTATCTCTGACCTGCACGCAGAAAACAATCCAAAACGCTGAGTTTTAATGGCCACAGTGGTGATTCCTAAAATCTAACGATAATATATGCATAAAGTTAAAATAAGAGAATTTTAACTCATAAAATATCAATTAATAATATTTAAATTAATAAAAATATCTTTAACATATTTTTATGAGATTGAGAATATTTTTAACATATTTGTACTGTTGGAATAAAACAAACTCCAAATTGCACTGTAAATAAACTAATAAAAATACCTAAATTAATTGAATATTTAAATAAAGTAAAAATATATATTTTAGATTAAATACTTTCTCAATTAAAAATTTTCACTATAAATTTAAATTAATATAATATTTAAATAACTTAGCAAATTATATTTAAAAAATACTATTTAAACAACATTTTACTAAACAATACCTATAAAACTATATTTACTATAGTAATATTTAAATTAAAGTAAATATATTTAATTAAAAATAAATAAAATATTCTTACATGATTTTTCTAAACTTCAAGAAAAAAAAAACTTGAAACTTAGAGGAAGGGTCTTTTTACCAAGGGTAAAGTGGAGATTAAAAATTTGGGGGGTTTTATATTAGTTTATGATATGAACTAAATAATTGAATAAGTGTTCATGTTGTTATTTTCTATTAATTTTGTTATTTTTCTGCTAAGAAAATGTTTAAGTGAAATGATGCGTTCCACTTTAGTAATTAATTGTAACGGTCTTAACAAACCTGGATTGTGGTGATTGGTTATTAATAATGGGAAGTAGTTACGTTGTTACTTATTGAAGAAAATCTCATCTCTCCCTATTCTCTCTTCTTCCTTCTTTTTTGTAAATTATTTTGGGTAGCATCATTTAGGTATTAGAGCCAAGTTATGCCTAGTGGAGATAGTGTTTTTTACACTTCAAAGGATAATCAAGAATTAAAGAAAAAAATTAAAGTTCAAATACAAGTGCTACAAGATGAAATATTAAGTGAGATCAATCTGAGTTGCAAACAGAGATCAAATGGTTGTTTAAACATTATTTAAGTAAGTTCAAGCCTGTTTTATAAGGAATTGGAGACAGCGGTTTTCCCAAACGATGCAAGGGTATCTTAGGAGCTCCTTCAGGGCTGCTAATTATAGAGGTTCCCAAGGATATTAGGGGACATGTGATTGTAGAAAAAGCTGGTTCTAGTTATGATCGTGGAGGTGAAGTTGTCAATATAACTTATAAGTTGAAGTGTCCTCGTTTTGATAGGACTGATTTCAGAGGGTGGTGGTTAAAGGTGGAGTATTATTTTGAAGGAAAATTGGTTCTTGAGTCTGTAACGCCCTAATTTTTGGGATTTTAGGGATTTTTTCGATTTTGTGTGAACTTAAAATTTTGTTTATCTGGTTATGCTAAATTATGTTTGAGTGTGTTAGTGGGCCTTTAGAAGGCCCAAGCCTAAGTTAAAACCCGGTAGAATTTTAAAATCTTGGACTTAAGAGAGAAGGGGCTCTGTTTAAGTGAGCTTTTAAGAAAATGTTGGTAATTTAAGACATAAGGTGACCAGTGGTAGGGTGGCTACGTAACGTCATATAAGGGACAGGGGAATGGTGTGTGGAAGCTGTGCTAGGGCTTGGGTTCAAGTCTAATGGTAAGCAAGGTGGTGTTTTATTTATTTTTTAATGAATGTGCAAGGCATTTCGTGGATTCCAAGTGAAACTTTGTTGGGAAGAGTTTGAAGTGCTCATGGGATTGAGTCAAGGAGGGATAAGGGGAGAAAATCTAGGAATTTCGAATGGGAGCTAGTGGTGGTCGATTGTAGGGGTCTTGGAAGAGTAAATTCGACATTTGGGTATTGAGTTTGCATTTTCGGCAAGTGAAGCTTTAGCATGCCGAATGCCCTCTTTGATTCATTTTTTCGGGATTGGTTTTGGGTTAGGTTTTAGTGCCGATTAGGTAAATCTCAATAGGGTTGCATCTTTGTTCTTTCTCTCCTCTCTTATGATCTAAAAACCGAAAACAAGACCCATACATTCTCTTTTTATGTCGATTTGTGCAAGTAAACCAAACTCCTCTTATTTTTTCACTTTTCTTCTAAACGCCAAATCTACTCCTTTCTTCTCTTCTTTCTTCTTGCCGATTCAATTAGAACCTTGGTTGGCCGACTTCTTGAAAGCCGAAATCCTGAGATATACAAGCTTGTGTCGATTTTCCTCATTGGCCGAATCCCTATTCTTTACTTTAACTCAATTAGCCGAACCTCACACCCCCTAACCTCTATCGACATCTTCTCCTCTCTATTACATAAACTTCTAACCTTCTTATTCTTCATACAAAAGCCGAAGCTTCCTTATCCATAGTGATTTGGGAACTGAGCCTCTAGATCTCTTGGATTCATTCTCTTTTAAGTTTCAATTAGATCTATACCAGATTTAGAATAGAAAGGTATTTTAGGACGTTTCTCTGGCAAGTAGATATGTGGTAAGTATTCGATACTCTTCTCATTCCTTACCTTGTGATTCACGAAAAGCCAAAAACCCCTGACTACTTAGGGTGGCTGTCGTTTTAGACTAAGGGTTTTATTAGCCTCTTTCTTTCGGTTCTTGGTGTTTTAGTGTGGATAGAAGGTGATCTAACAAGGAGCGTTGGAGGCTAGGACCGTGGGACAATCTAGATCTAGATCTAGTTATCGGTTTCGGCAAAGGTAAGAGACTAAGGGCTATAGATGGTATTGGCCGAATAGATGTGTTAAATTGATGTCGATTATTCAATTAGATTTTAGTGACATATGGTTGAAACAACTGTAGGTTGATCGTTCAAGGGATTCCTGCAAATTTCGCAAATCAGGTGTGTAAACGACACCTACTAGTAGACTAGATCGGCAAAAGCCGAAATGCCAAAATTTCGACATTTCGAGGGCTTGCGAGCGTGCAAACGCTGGTGGGTCGGATTAAATCAGTAAGATCTGTAATCACAAATGGTAAGAGTGGTGTGTGTGCGATTTCGTGCACGTTGGTGAATTTGGGCCTCGAGGGGCTGAATTTGGGCCCAATGGGCTTACGGGCATGTATCGGTGATAACGAGCGGTAAGTGCATTCTAATAATCTGAGTAATAAATCTTCTAAAACGGACGTAAATTTTGGGCTTAGTGGGCCGTAATAGTTAGTGGACACCGTAGGGCCTATTAGGGGTTTTAGGGCCCGATAACTCGAAGTTGATAAAATGGGCTAAATAAGTTATCTGGATGTCATTAAGACTGTTAACAAACTGTAATGTGCATAAAACCCTAAAAACTGGTAAATTTACTGAAATACCCCTTAAGGGTGAAAAATTACTGTTTTACCCCTAGGTGCTAAAAGACCATTTTACCCCTAGGGCTAAGTTGACTGAATTGCATGCTAAATTAAGTCTGTTCACTGCTTGCCATAACATATTATACTATTGCATGGGACTGGGTTTTGATGGAGGAAGTGCTAAGTGGCAATGCCACGTTTATTGTTAGGGGCTTTGCCTTGTTTTACTATTAGTGGCTTGGTCACATTATCTGATTAAGCAGCTATGCTGTGACTGTGGTGTGCAGGGCTGGGTGGGTTACGTTATTCCCCACATGGTGTGTAGGGCTGGTACGGGTGGTGTGCAGGGCTGGATTGGGCTGGGCTTTGTATACATGCATAAATACCGTTCTGTTACTGTAATGGGCCTAAGGGCCACACTGCTTTCTGAATAGGGCCAAGTCCCAGTAATTACTATTTACTGAATTAGGCTAAGGCCCAGTTAATACTGTATCTGGATAGGGCTTAGGCCAAGTTAAGCTTGAACTGGTTTGGGCTCTTGTTGGGTTTAGCTTACACACTAAGTTTTCCAAACTCACCCCCTTTCTTTTCATCTCTGCAGGTGAGCCCCAAACTTAGTGGACTTTGAGCTGGAGGGATTCGGAGCGGCCACGTGGACTACATTTGGTTAAATTTTTCTCAAAATTTCTTATTTTAGTATTTTTCTTTAATTTATTTTCTTTTGGGTTTTAATTTGTAATAAGGCCACTCTTTAAGTATTTTTATTTTTATTTTTTTATTTATTACTTATAACTTGCTTAAAATGGATAGACTAAGGCTGCGTGGGCTTTTATTTAAAATTAATCACTATTTTCAAAACACGTCGAACGCAACAAATGGATAACTTAACGATCAACAAGATCTTCTAATGAAATAAACTCTAAATTGGTAGTGGATAGGACTTTCATAAATTAGATGACTTGTTTTCTTTCCAAACTCTTAACAACGATTTTGCAAACTCTCCCTAAACATATTAACTAAAGAATGAGGTATGATTCATCGTTCATGTGACACACCAAACTTGGCCGTAGTATTTGGGCTGGGTTTGGGGTTTACATTTAGTGGTATCAGAGCCCAGTTAAAATAACTCGACTATGGATCGGGTCTAAAAAAAATTCGTAAAATCAAGACCCAAGAAGGGTATTTTTGAAAATTGGTTTTTGGAAATTTCTTAGTTTATTTTCTTATTTAAGGTTTTACTTTAAATACAAAATTTAGTCTTACTGAAATTTTACCTAAAATTAAGCTTTCCAAAATCTGGTTTCTGAAGAGTGGCACACCGAATCCCCGACACCAAGTCTATAAGTATCTTTACTACACTGTACTGTACTGAAACATAACTATATTACTGTAGATAATACTGAGACCCTACTAAGATACTGTAGTTAGGGTAATACTGAAACAGTAGAGACTGAGACAGTAGGGAAACTAAAAACCCTAGAAGACTGAGACTATAGGTAGGTTGCGATTCTGCGAAAACAAACTCTGAAACACTATCTATGCATAAGACATTGGTAATAAACACTGAAATACTGAACTAGTTCATAAAATTCATAATTAGACAATTCGATATGACTACGAGGGCAGCTCGTAGACGAGGCCGTGGACGTGGCTGAGGTAGTGTACAAGCTGGGTCATCATCTTCGGGACATATGCCAGCCGAGGAGGCATAGGCGCTGCCAGTGACTGAGACTGGATCGTATGATCGGGCTACAGGGGACGACGCTTTGTCCTAGGCGATGTTAAGTGTTCTAGAAAGGGTTACTGGAGCAAGTACGGAGACTGTAAATCGAGGGTCTATTTTTGAGCAACTCCGAGCTAACGGAGCAGAGATCTTCAGGGGAATATCTGGAGTAGCTCCAAATGTGGCTGAGTACTGGTTGGAGGCCACGGAGCAGATCATGGACGATCTGGATTGCTCAGTGGAGCAAAAGTTGAAAGGAGCGGTGTCTCTGCTGCGAGACGAGGTGTACTAGTGGTGGATCACCGTGCGGGATAGTACCCTAGCTGAGCGGGTAACCTGGGAGCTGTTTAAGACGGCCTTTGAAGGAAAGTATATCGAGGCAAGCTATGTGGACGCTTAAAGGAAGGAATTTCTGAACCTAACCCAAGGTAATAGGTCTATTGCTGAGTACGAGGTTAAGTTTTTAAGGTTGAGCCGGTAAACCAGTAGAATAGTTGCTACTGAGTATAAACGTAGCGTTCGATTTGAGAATGGCCTCAGGAATGAGCTTAGGGTGCTGATAGCTCCGCAGAGGGAGTATGACTTTGTTGCCTTGGTTGAAAAGGCTAAGATGGCCGAGGAGGTGAAACGAATTGAATGGCAGAATTGTGAGATAGACCGAAATTAATTCAGGAGGGATTTTGGACCCTCGAGTGCCGCAAGCAGAAATGTTAAAAGAGCTAAAGTGGATGAACCGGTCAGAGCAGTTCCGGTGATTGTAGTTAGGCTGCAGGCTTGTAGGGACTATGGTAGAGTACATCTAGGTTAGTGCTGGAAGCGTACTGGGGCTTTTTTTTATGCGGATCCAAGGAGCATAGAGTTAAGGACTGTCCTAAGAGGCCAGCTCAGACGCAAGCTGCACAAAGGGTTGCTCAACCAGTGCGAGGTGGACCACAATCACTGAGAGACCATGGTCAAAATAGGGGCAGCAATGGAAATGGTCGTAGTTATGGAGCACCTGGTAGGGGTATTGGAAATGCTGAGGCTCGTCAGCCAGTGTTGGTGTATGCTACTCGCCGCCGACAGGAGGGTGACGCACCTAACGTTATAACTGGTACGTTTTTTATTTCTAGCATGCCATACACTGCCTTGATAGATGTTGGTTCTACCCATTCGTATGTTGCATGTGATATATCTGGGTCGTTAAGTGTGCACTCTGAGGAAACTGTGAGTGGGATAACTGTGATAAGTCCACTGGGTCACTTGGTTAGGGTAGACAAACTCTTTAGAAACGTGCCTTTAGAGGCTCCAGGTAGGATTTTCTCTACGGACTTAATGGAGTTACCGTTTGGAGAATTTGATCTCATCTTGGGAATGGATTAGCTTACTAAGCATAGGGCGACTCTGGATTATGCTGCTAAACGGATGGGGTTAAAGACTACAGAGAATGAGGAGGTGATGGTCAGAGGGGAGCGAAGGGACTACTTGTCTAATGTTACTTCGGCCTTGAGAGCTAAGAAGCTGATTCACAAGGGCTGCGAGGCGTATTTGGCATATGTGAGTCAAACAGATGCTGAAGGTTTGACTGTAGAAAATGTTAGAATTGTTAAGGAATTTCAAAATGTCTTCCAGAATCGTGAAGTCGAATTTGGAATTGACTTGCTACCTGGAACGGCTCTAGTGTCCATCGCGCCTTACAGAATGGCACCAAAGAGTTAGTGGAATTGAAAGCACAAATCCAAGAGTTGTTGGACAGAGGTTTTATTAGGCCGAGTGTGTCTCCATGGGGAGCACCAGTACTGTTCATAAAGAAGAAGGATGGGCGATGCGTATGTGCATCGATTATCGCCAGTTGAACAAACTGACGATTAAGAATAAGAACCCTTTGCCAAGGATCGATGATCTGTTTGACTAGCTTAGAGAAGCTTCGATATTTTCCAAGATCGATCTTCGATCTGGATATCATCAGCTAAGGGTCAAAGAGGTGGATATTCATAAGACAGTATTCAGGACTCGGTATGGTCATTACGAGTTTCTAGTAATGCCGTTTGGATTGACTAATGCACCTGCGACTTTCATGGATTTGATGAATCAGGTATTCCAACCTTACTTGGATCGATTCATAGTCGTCTTCATCGATAATATTCTGGTGTATTCGAAAACTGAGGAGAAGCATGATGAGCATCTCCGTATTGTTCTACAAGTGTTGAGGGAGAAGCAACTCTATGTAAAATTTAGCAAGTGTGAATTTTGGTTGCGAGAAATGACATTTCTAGGTCACATTGTTTCTGCTGAGAGGATTAGGGTGGATCCTCGAAAAACTGAGGCAGTTTTAGGTTGGAAGCGACCGAGATTTGTGTCAGAAATTCAGAGTTTTCTAGGTTTGGCAGGGTACTACAGAAGGTTCGTAGAAGGATTCTCTTTGATCGCTGCACCGTTAACAAAACTTTTGAGGAAATGAGTAAAGTTTGTGTAGACTGAGAAACAGGAAGAGGCTTTTGATAGGTTGAAGAAAGTTTTAACTAAGGCGCTAGTATTAATTCAGCCAGAGTTTGGGAAAGATTTCACTGTGTACAGTGATACATCGCATGTTGGTCTGGGCTATGTGCTAATGCAAAAGGGTAAGGTGGTCGCTTATGCATCGCGACAACTTAAGCCTCACGAAGCGAACTACCCTACGCATGATCTGGAGTTGGTAGCAGTTATTTTTGCATTAAAGATTTGGAGACACTATCTGTATGGAGAAAAGTGTATTATATACACGGACCATAAGAGTCTCAAATATTTGTTGACTTAGAAGGAGTTGAACCTTAGGTAATGAAAATGGATAGAGTTGCTTAAGGATTACGACTGGTCCATTGAGTATCACCTAGGTAAGGCAAACATAGTGGCTGATGCATTGAGTAGGAGAGCTGTAACTGAGTTGAGAGCAATGTTTGCTCGTCTAAGTCTATATAACGATGGTAGTTTTTTAGCAGAATTACAAGTGAGACCAACCTGGATTAAGTAGATTAAGGAGAAACAGTTAGAGGATGAGTCATTAGTTCCTCGATTTCAGCAAGCTGAGAATGATGAGACTTCTGATTTTGGACTGAATAGTGAAGGAGTTTTGTGTTTTCGAGGAAGAGTTTGTATTCCGAGGGACTCTGACTTGAGGTAGTCAATTCTGAGAGAGGCTCATGGCGGACTTTGTGCCATGCATCCTAAAGGGAATAAGTTGTATTGAGACTTGTGAGAGTTGTACTGGTGGCCTGGACTTAAGCGAGAAGTGACAGAATTTGTGGGGAAGTGTCTGACATGCCAGCAAGTGAAGGCTGAGCATCAACTACCTTCTGGACTTCTACAACTAGTGAAGATTCCACTTTAAAAGTGGGAGAGGGTAACCATGGATTTTGTGAGTGGACTACCCTTAACGTCCACCAAGAAAGACTCGGTTTGGGTAATCGTGGATAGGTTAACCAAGTCTGCTCATTTCATACCTGTCCGAACTGACTACTCACTTCAGAAATTAGCTAAGTTGTATATAGCGGAGATAGTGCGACTTCATGGAGTGCCAGTTTCAATAATTTCTTATCGTGATCCTAGGTTTACATCTCGATTTTGGCATAAGTTGCATGAGGCGTTGGGTATGCGGTTGGGCTTCAGCACTACATTTCACCCTCAGACAGATGGGCAATAGGCAAGAGTAATTCAGGTTTTGGAAGACATGTTGAGGGGTTGTGTTATCGACTTCCGAGGTAGTTGGAAGGATTACTTGCCTTTAGCGAAGTTTGCTTATAATAACAGCAATCAGGCAAGTATTCAAATGGCTCCATATGATGCGATAGATTGGAGAAGGCATCGTATGCCTACTTGTTCGATAGAGTTGGGAGAACGTCAGGTTCTTGGGCCAGAGCTAGTGGCAGATACTGAAGAAAAGGTTAAGTTGATTAGAGATCAGTTAAAGGAAGCATCTGATAGGCAAAAATCTTATGCTAACTTAAAGAGTAAGGAAATTAAGTATTCAGTAGGGGATATGGTCTTCTTGAAGGTCTCGCATTGGAAGAAGATATTAAGATTTGGTAAGAAGTGCAAGTTGAGTTTGCGGTTTATCGGGCTTATCAGGTTCTTAAACGGGTAGGGCCGGTAGCTTACCAGCTGGAATTACAGCTGGAGTTAGACTGAATTCATGACGTTTTTCATGTCTCCATGCTGAGATGGTATCAATCAGATCCTTCTCATGTCGTATCAGTGGAAGAGATTGAGGTGAAAACTGACTTGACTTTTGAAGAAGAACCTGTACAAATACTGGATCGAGATGTCAAAGTTTTAAGAAAGAAGTCAGTTCCTTTGGTAAAGGTACTTTGGCGCAATCATGGCAGAGAAAAAGCTACGTGGAAGCTAAAAGATGCGATGCGTCAACAATACGCTCACCCATTGGGATCTGGTAAATTTCGAGGCCGAAATTTCTTTAATGGAGGTAGAGTTGTAACGCCCTAATTTTTAGGATTTTTGAGATTTTTGTGATTTTGTGTGAACTTAAAATTTTGTTTGTCTGGTTATGCTAAATTATGTTTGAGTGTGTTAGTGGGCCTTTAGAAGGCCCAAGCCTAAACTAAAACCCGGTAGAATTTTAAAATCTTGGACTTAAGAGAGAAGGGGCTCTGTTTAAGTGGGCTTTTAAGAAAATGTTGGTAATTTAAGACATAAGGTGACTAGTGGTAGGGTGGCTACGTAACGCCACATAAGGGACAAGGGAATGGCGTATGGAAGCTGTGCCAGGGCTTAGGTTCAAGTCTCATGGTAAGCAAGGTGGTGTTTTATTTTTTTAATGCATGTGCAAGGCATGTGGTGGATTCCAAGTGAAACTCTGTTGGGAAGAGTTTGAAGTGCTCATGGGATTGAGAGAATGAGGGATAAGAGGAGAAAATCTAGGAATTTTGAATAAGAGCTAGTGGTGGCCGATTGTAGGGATCTTGAAAGAGCAAATTCGATATTTGAGTGTTGAGTTTGCATTTTCGGCAAGTGAAGCTTTAGTGTGCCGAATGCCCTCTTTGATTCTTTTTTCGAGATTGGTTTTGGGTTAGGTTTTAGTGCCAATTAGGTAAATCTCAAGGGGGTTGCATTTTTGTTCTTTCTCTCCTCTCTTATGATCTAAAAGTCGAAAACAAGACCCATACATTCTCTTTTTGTACAGATTTGTGCAAGTAAACCAAACTCCTCTTATTTCTTCACTATTCTTCTAAAAGTCGAATCTACTCCTTTCTTCTCTTCTTTCTTCTTACCGATTCAATTAGAACCTTGGTCGGCCAACTTATTGAAAGCTGAAATCCTGAGATATACAAGCTTGTGTCGATTTTCCTCATTGGCCAAATCCCCATTCTTTACTTTAACTCAATTAGACGAACCTCACACCCCCTAACCTCTGTCGACATGTTCTCTTCTCCATTACATAAACTTCTAACCTTCTTCTTCTTCATACAAAAGCCGAAGCCTCATTATCCATAGTGCTTCGAGAATTGAGCCTCTAAATCTCTTGGATTCATTCTCTTTTAAGTTTCGATTAGATCTATACCGGATTTGGAATAGGAAGGTATTTTGGGACGTTTCTCTGGCAAGTAGATCTATGGTAAGTATTCGATACTCTTCTCATTCCTTACCTTGTGATTCACGAAAAGCCGAAAACCCCTAACTACTTAAGGTGGCTGTCGTTTTAGACTAAGGGCTTTATTAGCCTCTTTCTTTCGGTTCTTGGTGTTTTAGTGTGGATAGAAGGCGATCTAACAAGGAGCATTGGAGGCTAGGACTGTGGGGCAATCTAGATTTAGATCTAGTTATCAGTTTCGGCAAAGGTAAGAGACTAAGGGCCTTAGATGGTGTTGGCCGAATAGATGTGTTAAATTGATGTCGATTATTCAATTAGATTTTAGTGACATATGGTTGAAATGACTGTAGGTTGATCGTTCGAGGGATTCCTGCAAATCTCGCAAATCAGGTTTGTAAACGACACCCACTAGTAGACTAGATCGGCAAAAGCCGAAATGTCGAAATTCTAGCATTTTGAGGGCTTGCGAGTGTGCGAACGCTCATGGGTCAGATGAAATCGGTAAGATCTGTAATCATAAATGGTAAAGGTGGTGTATGTACGATTTTGTGCACGTTGGTGGATTTGGGCCTCGAGGGGCTGAATTTGGGCCAATGGGATTACGGGCCCATATGGGTGATAACAAGCGATAAGTGCATTCTGATAATCTGAGTAATAAATCTACTAAAATGGACATAAAATTTGGGCTTAGTGGGCCGTAATAGTTAGTGGACACCGTAGGGCCCATTAGGGGTTTTAGGGCCCGATAACTCTAAGTTGATAAAATGGGTTAGATAAGTTATCTGGATGTCATTAAGACTGTTAACAAACGGTAATGTGCATAAAACCCTAAAAATTGGTAAATTTACTGAAATACCCCTTAAGGGTGAAAAATTGTTGTTTTACCCCTAGGTGCTAAAAGACCATTTTACCCCTAGGGCTAAGTTGACTGAATTGCATGCGAAATTAAGTCTGTTCACTGTTTGCCATGACATATTATACTGTTGCATGGGACTGGGTTTTGATGGAGGAAGTGCTAAGTGGCAATGTCACGTTTACTATTAAGGGCTTTGCCTCGTTTTACTGTTAGTGGCTTGGCCACATTATCTGATTAAACAGCTATGCTGCGACTGTGGTGTGTAGGGCTGGGTGGGTTGAGTTATTCCCCACATGGTGTGTAGGGCTGGTACGGGTGGTGTGTAGGGCTGGATTGGGCTGGGCTTTGTATACATGCATAAATACCGTTCTGTTACTGTAATGGGCCTAAATGCCACACTACTTTCTGAATAGGGCTAAGGCCCAGTAATTACTGTTTACTGAATAGGGCTAAGGCCCAGTTAATACTGTGTCTGGATAGGGCTTAGGCCTAGTTAAGCTTGAACTGATTTGGGTTCTGGTTGGGTTTAGCTTACATATTGAGTTTTCCAAACTCAACCCCTTTCCTTTCACCTCTGCAGGTGAGCTCCAAACTTAGTGGACTTAGAGCTGGAGGGATTTGGAGCGGCCACGTGAACTGCACTTGGTTAAATTTTTCTCAAAATTTCTTATTTCAGTATTTTTCTTTAATTTATTTTCTTTTGGGTTTTAATTTGTAATAAGGCCGCTCTTTAAGTATTTTTATTTTTGTTTTTTTTATTTATTACTTATAACTTGCTTAAAATGGATAGACTAAGGTTGCGCGGGTTTTTATTTAAAATTAATCACTATTTTCAAAACACGTCGAACGCAACAAATGGATAACTTAACAATCAACAAGATCTTCTAATGAAATAAACTCTAAATTGGTAGTGGATAGGACTTTCATAAATTAGATGATTTGTTTTCTTTCCAAACTCTTAACAACGGTTTTGCAAACTCTCCCTAAACATATTAACTAAAGAATAAGGTATGATTCATCGTTCATGTGACACACCAAACTTGGTCGTAGTGTTTGGGCCTGGTTTTGGGTGTTATAGAGTCTGCCAAAATCAGGTCAATTATGTTGTAACTAAAGGGTAAAGGCTTAGATTGGCATCATTTTTATTGTCATCAGAAAGGGGTTTTCATTTGTTGAAGTGGGATGCTTATCTCAAGTAGATGAGGGAAAGATTTACCCCTAATTAGTGACAGTGTTTTGCTAAAAATGTAAATATGCAATAATAGTACACGGATAATCGATAAGTGATATGTGTTTGATTTCAAATATACTATCCTTGTGATCTTGAAACCGTTAGATATATTTGGCATATCATAGGATTGTGAGTACTCACCTATATGTACAATGATTTTGGGCGTTGAGGCCCTAGGACATGTTGGAGGTATAAGAGAATGTGAGCTAAGCTCCATTTGATGGGACATGCGAGAAGAAATAAGGAGAGTGTTAGCTTTATGCTTCACTTTTGGGACATGTTTGACTCTATGAGTCTATACGGCATGTTGGAGATCTGTGTATCTAATGAGTGATGATAGAGGTCACTTTTATGTTTCATAGCTTAAGTGTTAAATTATCTTAAATTATGAATATGTGTGTATTGTGATATGTGTTTATATGATATGTGACCATTATGCAGTTTATCTATAAAGATGTTTTTGAGTATTGCAATATACATGCTTGAATGTTATGTGATTATATGAGTATTGCGATATATACTTGAACGTTGTGAAGTTATATGAGTATTGTGATATATGCCTAAATGTTGTGTGATTGTATGTGTAATGTGATATATGCTTAAAATTGAATATGTTTACCATGTAAAAGAACTAGAAAATAATGCACGAGTAAGTATAATAAGACACTAGAATTGGAACTGTTAAGGTTATGCTATATGGTTGTTTCGTTGATGCTTGATGAATTGTTTACATAGTAGTTGTTCTAGGCATTCACTGAGCTTGTTAAGCTCACCCACTCCTTTCTTAAACCATTGCAGATTAGTAGTGTACCGATGCGAGTGGTGTGGTTCCAAGGGGTGATCCAAGCAAGTCCGTTTCCATTTTTTCATAGGTGTTATTGTTATTTTTACATTTTGGAAATAAAGCAATGTGGTAAACTTTTATTGGTATTTTTGATGTTTCTGGATGCTTCGATAGTCTATTTGCTCTTAGAATTATGAAATTTGTTTCATAATATGTTGATTATTACTTGGACTTAATTTTGATGTTTGAAACTATTATTATGGGCATTTTGAGGTTTATTTGATATGGTAGAAGATGCATGTTGATTAGACTTGAATTGGAATGGTTTGCATGCTTTGAATTATTGTAATTGTCTACTCTAGAGCAGAGGTATCGATATTCTGTTCTAAAAAAGATATCCTGTGATTTTGAAATGTGCAAGAAGTCAAAATTGTAATTTGGTATTGATACCATATCATGAGTATCGATACTAGGGGTAAATTTACTGATACTATTCAAAAGGTACCGATAATTCTAGTGTTTATTCTTTTTTGAGTGAGAAATAGAATGTTATTTTGGTATCAATTTTCTATTTGGTATCGATACCAGATGAAGGAAACACCGATACTTATGTGCCAGTATCGATACCTATGTACTTATGTTGTAAATTTTGCTATATGGTCTCTATGCATGTTTAATTATTATTTTAAGACCTTTTGATGTATATTCAGCATCTACAACTGATAATTAAGAATATGTTCGGTCAAAAACTATGTGAATGTTGAAGTGAAAGACGTTTCCTTCTTTAAGTGTTAGATATACTATGTATGATGTGAGACAATAGTGTGGCATCCTGATTTCGGGCTCAGCAACCTGGTCGGCTATAGGGTGTTACATAATAGTTCATTCTCAGTGGAGTCAGAAACAGTGGTTTCGGTACCACTATTCTGACAATGATTCTGTATTTATTATTTATACGAGTCAAATATAGTTTATATTCAATTTTGATTTGATAAATCTTTTACTAGTTGAATAAATAGTTAATTATAAGTGGTTTGTCTCGAAACTCAAATGGTTTCGAAAAATAAGGTATCAGGACCTCGTTTCTATAAACTAAGCTCGTAAATATTTGTATTAAATATTTACAGGTTTATTTCTTTGGTTTGTGAAGGTCCAGTTTAGAAATTTTATTGTTTGACTAGTTAATTAAATAGAAAGGACTAAAACGTAAAATATGTAAAACTTAATCACTATTGAATTTTATTAGTTAAATGGCTCAATCAATTAATGTGCAAGGGTTTATGATGTAATTTGACCATATTTAAGTATATTGGATGGTTGGTGGAGGTTTTTAATTGAAATTAAATTAGTAAAATATAAATTAAATAAAGTAATTAAAAACATAAAAATGAAAATCATCATCTTCCACTTTGAATTTTATGTCACATCCCAAAAATTGGGTTTAATAGAAATTGGGTTAATGAACCAAAAGTGGTTACGACCGAATTTTTATTTAGATAATCTTTTCCTTATTTGATATTAAATAAATATCAATTATAGTAATTGAGTAGTGGTGGAGTTGTGATTGATGATCTGAGTTTGAATCCCTTCCCTCTCATTAATTTTTTTTGGTGCAAATTT
This sequence comes from Gossypium stocksii, assembly GCA_020496765.1. NCBI lineage: Eukaryota > Viridiplantae > Streptophyta > Magnoliopsida > Malvales > Malvaceae > Gossypium > Gossypium stocksii. Next base: position 69,172,908 of record CM035622.1, read on the forward strand.
GTTTTAAACCCTTATCAAAGATCATCCCATATTTTAATTATTTTATTGTTAAAATGATTATAAAGAAGAAAGTGGCTAAGTGGTTAAGTGTTTAATATGTTTCTTAAAAGTCTTAGGTTCAGGTTTTCTCATCTACATCTTTTAATTTAATTTCTTTTGTGATTTTTCCCATGTGCTTAAAGTTTTTGCCATCCAACCTAGCTTGCCATAAAAGGGGAAGATTCTTTCCTTTTCTTTTGGTCAACATACCATAATTGTGGAGACCATGATCCCCTTTTCACTCATTTGTCCCCTTAACTTGCCAATTTCTCCATTTTTTCCTTATAAATGGTTCATTGAACCTAGACAAGGTTGATCATACTTTTTTTATCCATCCTCTCACTCTCCTCCTCTCATTGTTGCACCACCCATTTCTCCTCCCATTTCCTCTTTTTTTTTTTCTCTTTTGATTAGCTCTCAACCTCTCATTTTGCTTTCTTTTTCTTTTTCTCCCATCGTTCCTAGCTTTGCACCACCATCAGCTCACCACCGTACCAACACCTTACCACCTCTCCCCTCTCTTTTTTCTCTAAACGCCACCACTAGCGCCACCTTCCACCACCGTGCCAACCACTGCGCAACTTCTCCCTTTTTTCTTATTTTCTTTTCTCTTATTATTCTTTTTAGAGAGTGACAAAATCCATATTCTTTCCTTCTCATCTGCCAGACCACTGTCATCGCCGATGATGGAGATCCTTTCTCTTTTTCTTCTTCATTTTGAATGTTCATTATTTTTTTATATAATAAAAAATTTACACTAAATATTTTGTTTAATACCTAATTCTAAACTCTATTTTTCTTGGGCTTATTTTCGAATAATCCTCTTTTTAGATCATTCTTTCCCCTCCAATTCTTGAGAGTTACGATTCGTCGAACCTTTCATTTCAACGTAGTATGTATAAATGTAAGGGTTGTGAAGAAATATTTTTCTTCTCCTTGATAAATGATAAATTATACATATTTTTACCTCATGTTTAGCCTTTATTTTGGATGAATTATTATCAAATTAGTGAGAATTGGTGCGCTTAATCTTTCTTTTTCATATCTTATACTCAGGAGAGCATAGGGAAGAGAAAAGAACGGAAAATGGACCAAAAACGGAGAAAATGGGCTAAAATATGTAAGCGACACGGCCCAATGAGTCACCACACGGCCGTGGCACACGACCATGCCATACGAAGACCACACGGTCCAGCCCCCGACAAGCACGGCTAGGGCACACGGCCGTGCCACCTAAACAGTCCCGAACACGGCCTCTTGTCAGAATCACACGGGCGTGGCACACGGGCATGTTCTAGTCATGTGGAAGAGGAATTTCACTCGGATTTGGACACTTAGGGCTAAGAAAGCCATTCTAAACTCTATATAAAGACCCCAAGAGGCAACTCTAAAGATATACTCTCTTTTCAAGAAAGAGTGCCATAATTCTGCCAACACAATGAGTGAAAGCAAGGAATTACTCCAAGGGAAGCTGATTGATTCATCCCAGAAGCCAGAATTCTACATCAAGACAGAGGAGCTCCCTAAATTCCTTCAGGTGTTTTCGGGTTCTTTTGTTTTGTTATCTTAATTCTTCTGAGATGTTTTCTTTCTTTATTATGAACTAAACCCCTCAAATACTTGAAGGGGATGAAACCTAAGACGGATCTTGTTATTATTTATTCTTGAGTTATATGATAAATACTTGAATTGTTCTTAATTATGTGTGCTTAATTCTTGTGTTAATAAGCCTAGGTATTAATTCAAGAAACGGATGTGCTTAAAGCAGAGGAGCAAAAGTCCCTGTGATAAGAGTAGATCTACCATAATTAAGCGGAGTTGCATGCAACCCTAGACATAGGGCGACATAAATCTGCCGGATTAGGGTCAAACCTAATATGGGGAACCATAGATCGAATTAATGCAACCTAAGGTGTTAATCAATAAAGAAACTTTAGTTAACAACCTAGGCCTAGTTGCTCTTCGCCTCGAAGGAGGGTTTAGCATAAATTAGGGATCTCTACGGATCAAGTCAAGTGAATAAATCGTCTAGCTCAAGAACCAATAACAAGTGAAGTCTAGGTGGATTCTCCCTTAAGTATTGCTTATATCAATCAGCTTTTCCTAAAGTTTTCCCTAATTTACTATTTGTGCACTTTAGTTAGTTTTAGAATTAGTTTCAACCAAACCTCTTTTATTTTTAGGCTAGAAAATAGAAAGAAAGTAAGTATTAGTACTTTTGGTTCCCTTGGGTACGATAACTCGGTCTTGCCTTTAATATCGTGATATTAGTTAGTTTTGGTTTGATCAGTTTTATAAATTTTATTTCTTAATATCGCGAGTCGTTATCAAGTTTTTGGCGCCGTTGCCGGGGAATTGAAATATTAAAAAAACTCGATTTCTATTACTTTAGCCATTACTATATTTATCTATTTTTAGTTTTTATTTTATTTTATTTTTCTTTGTTTTTATTCTTTTAGGTATTTCTAGTTTATGACTAGAAACAGCCCAGCAAGACCATTACATTTTGACGAAGATTTAGAGGCAACAGTTCGCAGAAATCGTAGAGAGATCAGACGAAGCCTACAGTATCCAGAACAAGATCAAGAACAAAGGCCAGAACCTACAGAAGAGATGGAAGCAAATCAAAACGTTCCACCACCTCCCGCAATAGTCACGCCACGAGCAAATCAAGAAGAAGCTCCTCGCACTATGTATGATTATGCTAAACCTAGTTTGGCTGGTACCCAAACTAGCATTCTTAGACCTACTATTGCTGCTAATAATTTTGAATTAAAGCCTAACACTATTCAGATGATACAGTAATTGGTGCAGTTTGATGGTTTACAGGATGAAGATCCCAATTCACACATAGCCAATTTTTTGGAACTTTGTGATATTTTTAAAATTAATGGCGTTTCTGATGATGCCATTCGTCTAAGGCTATTTCTATTCTCTCTAAGAAACAAAGCCAAACAGTGGTTAAATTCTTTACCACAAGGCTCAATCACCATATGGGAATAGATGACTGAAAAATTTTTACTTAAATATTTTCCTCCAGCTAAAACAGCTAAATTACGAAACGATATCTCTTCTTTTGTGGAGATGGATTTAGAAACACTATATGATGCCTGGGAGAGATACAAAGATCTTTTGAGAAGATGCCCTTATCATGGCCTACCTTTGTGGCTATAAGTTCAAACCTTTTACAACGGTTTGAACCCATCGATGAGACAGATGATCGATGCAGCCGCAGGAGGAACAATCAATAACAAAACACCAGAAGCAGCTTATGAATTTATTGAAGAAATATCACTGAATAACTATCAGTGGCAGGTCATGAGGACAAAGCCGACAAAAGCTGCAAGAGTTTATAATATTGATGCTGTCGCTATGCTTTCTAACCAAGTAGAACTTTTAAATAAAAAGTTTGATCATTTTGTTGGTTCTACGCAGGCACAAGCAGTAATGCTGTGCGACACAACTCAGGAAAATATGTTCACTCTAGACTACTCATCTTCTGCCAATGGTACAGAAACCGAGCAGGCCAATTATATGGGTAACAATTTTAGATCTCAGAATAATCCATATAGTAACACATATAATGCAGGTTGGCAAAACCATCCCAATTTTTCTTAGAGAGGTCAAGGGAATCAAATACAACAACTCCCTCAGGGATTTCAGCAGCCACCGCCGCAACTGGAGAAAAAGCCCAATCTTGAAGATATGTTTACCAAATTCATGGCCATGTCAGAAACCCGATTCCAGAACACTGAAATGGCATTAAAGAACCAGCAAGCATCAATCAAAGGCCTTGAGAATCAAATTGGTCAACTCGCCAAGTTAATATCAGAGAGACCATAAGGTGGACTTCCAAGTAACACTGAGACCAATCCTAAAGAGCAAGTTCATGCCATAAATACAACAGATGAGGAGGCATTAACCAAAGATGACCCAAAGTTAGACGAGGAACCTAAGGTGAGTAAAGGTAAGGTAGAGGCAAGCAACAACAAGCCAGACATCAATGAACACAAGCCTCGTATACCATACCCAAGAGCGCTACAGAAAGACTGCACAGATGAACAATTCGGTAAGTTTCTTAAACTCTTAAAAAAATTACGCATGAACTTACCATTTGTTGAAGCAATTTTGCAGATACCAGATGCGGTTAAATTCTTAAAAGAACTCTTGACAAATAAGTGGAAGCTAGAGGAGAAATCTCATGCAGAATTAAATGCAGTCTGCTCAGCTATTCTACAAAATAGACTCCCGACCAAACTAAAAGATCCAGGGAGTTTTACTATCCCTTGTTTACTTGGTAGCTTAGAGAAAAAAATTGCTTTAGCTGATTTAGGGGCAAGCATAAACGTCATGCCTTATAACCTGTTTAAACAACTAGGTCTTGGAACCCCTAAGAAAACCAAGATGAACATTCAACTAGCTGATAAAACTATTAGGGCACCTAAGGGAATAATTGAAGATGTACTTGTCAAAATCGATAAATTTATATTCCCAGTTGACTTTGTTGTTTTAGACATTGACGAGGCTAGCAATGTACCCTTAATTTTAGGGCGACCCTTTTTAGCAACTGCTAGAACAAAAATTGATTTAGAAATAGGTGAACTCAAATTACGAGTGGGTGATGATACAGTCACCATATGAGCTCACAACTCAGTTAAAACTACAGACGAAAATAGAGATTTGAGTCCCTGCAAAAACATTAAACTCACCACATAAACTTCTGTGTAGGACGTACTTCACATAAAGACAACGCAAACACTGGCAAATTCACCTACAGGAGATGAACCAGAAAAGCGAATGCTTCAGATCGAGGAACTAGATGAGTGGCTGAACTTTCACGAAAAACCCAAAATATGCCACACCAAAGCGGAGCATCACCAAGACGACCCTCAAGGACAAACAGATCAACTCAAGGTGAGAGATAAGGTAATTTTAGGGGAGGACGATCCACGAAACTCAATTTCAAAAGAATATACGAGTGATACACCCTACTTTACGGTAATGAACATCTTTCCATACGGCACGATTGAGGTAACTCACCCAACCGACGGTACTTTCAAGGTAAACGACCATAGGCTTAAACACTACAAAGGTGAGAATTCTATAGACTATAGGGAGGAGCTTCAGCTCCACGAAATCCCTTCATGATACATCCAGGTAGAGTCGAGCTTAGGCTCAAAATAAGCGCTTCTCGGGAGGCAACCCGAGCACTAACTTAGTAATTTTCATCTATCTTGTTTTTAGCATTTTTCATGCATCACACTAACCCTTTTTAATGCAGAGATTTAGGACCACACGGCCAGTCCCACGGGCGTGTCCCAGGCCGTGTGAACCCTTTAAACAGAGACACGGTCGTGTACCGAGGCCGTGTATAAATAGAGCAAAAATTTTCCCAAAACACGGGCCACCGATATCTCACCACGGCCGTGCGATATGGCCATGGCAACCTTTCGACTTCAACACGGGCTACCAACAACACCCCACGGCTGTGCAACATGGTCGTGGCAACCCTGCAGTATCAACACGGGCTCACACAACTCTACACACCCATGTCCCCAGACCGTGGAAGACACTGTCAAATTTCACACGGCCGTGGAACATATCACACGCCCGTGTAAAGCACGAACATGATCGCACACAGCCGTGTATCCCATCACACGACCGTATAAGTGACGAGGAACCAATCTCTCACGGCCGTGTATAACATTCCAATGGGCGTTCACTGCGAACTAGGCGCACTAAAACCTCTAGATTTCGAAAAATACGGGCGAAACACGACACATACGAGCGTGTGACATGCCCGTGTAACCCAAAAAACTATAAATACGGGCCACTATTCATTTTCTTCTTCACTCAAAACCCCAAATTTCTCTCATCCAAACTCTCCCTAACCACCATAAGTGCCGCCACAGCCCTCAAAACACCACCATACCCGAAATAAGCCGCCCCACGCCCGTGTAAACCCACCCCACGACCAACCCACGACCGTGCAACATCAAATTTGGTTCTATTCTCTCATTTTTCTCCTTTATTTATTTATAGTTCATTTTCATTATTCAATTATGTAATTTTACTTTCTTCTAGATGTTAATCAAGCATGGAATTAGGAAAATTAGGATGAATAATCTAGAATTAGATAGAACACATTAGGATTGCATGCCACTTAATTTCAATTTTTGCTTGCCACTTAAAACTCATTTCATTTGCCATTTAAATTCATATTTGTTTGACATTTTCTCACAAAATTAGTATATATACATACCCATAGTTCTTAGTTTTGTTACAAGTTTCAACATGATTAGATTCTACTATTTAGGTTAATCTTCTTTTTTTTTCTTATTTTTATTTTTGAGAACATTGTCATTTTAATCTACATTTTATCTATCCAGTTTAATTTCAATTTTTAGGACTAATGCTTGGTATTTTTCAGATACTATTTCGTCATCACATGGTAGGAAAACTGCCGTTCCCGTCTCCAAGAAACATAAGGGGCCAAGGAGTTCATTAGCATAGCCCATCTCTGAGGCTCGACACCCATTCATCACATTTTCCCAAGCCTCGCAGGAGGAGCATTACCAACTACTTCGAGCCCGCCCTATATCTACGGGCCGCTGCATAGATTGGGCCGGCCTTGAGCAGATACATTTAGTGGACGACGTCCGGGCCCTACTCATGACCGAGCCATGTGAGCAGTTCTTCCAGATTATCGAACCCACCTACTTGGAACTCACCCTTGAGTTCTGCTCCACATTCCATCTACAGACCGTGATGACCAGATTCGATGATCCAGGGACGGTTCAGTTCCATTTGGGAGGACTCGTGCGACACCTCAGCGTGCCCAAGTTTAGCTCAGCACTCGGGCTCTACACAGAGTAATTTATGATGGACAAGGACTTCCCCAACCTTTCCCGTCACATCCACATCCGGCCCATCGACTGTTAGAACAAAATCACCCCGGAACGTCAGACATATAACCCCAGCGTCAGCAAGGCGACCGCTCTCGTTCCCTCTCTGAGGTACATTAATGCTCTCCTCGCTCACACTCTTACAGGTAGACGAGAAAGCACAGGCGTCGTCAACACTCACGACGTCTACTTCCTGTGGTGCATGGCGAATGGATACGTCATCGACTTAGCATACTTCATAGCGCACGCCATGCAGCATTAGACAGAGAGGCACCGCAGAGGCATCTTATCCATGGGACCTTACATCACACGTCTGGCTCGTTACTTAGGGCTCCTCAACACTTCAGCCCAAGCATCCTCCTACACCCTGATCAGTTAGATGTCTCCCCAAGGTATCGCGACTATGCTACATATGAGGATGATAGAGTGGAGGCCAGGAGGCACCCCCTTCAGTTCCGTCTTATTCAGGAGGGTGAGGAGCCAGAGGATATTCCTGACTATGTCCCACCACTGGAGGAGGACGCACCCACCGAGCCACCACCTCCTCACCGCCCATCTCATGCAGCAGCCGCCCATGCTGACTTATCTGAGTGCTTTTCACACTTTGAGCAGCAATGCTTTCGGCGCCTCGATTATATCGACGTCACCTTAGCGCAGATATGCCAGCACCTGAGCATCACTCCATCACCACGTAATCCATCCGAGGACTAGATCCTCTTATTTTTTTTATCTTTTATCTTATTCTTATTTTTATCTTTATTTTTATTTTAACACTGATCTTTATTTTTACCTTTTCTTCTAACTTTATTTTTTTTTTAGGTTTATTTTTATTTTCTTTCATTTTCTCATTTTCATTATTTGAATATTAATATTTTTCGTATTTTGTTTTCTTTTATTTTCTTTCTTTTCATAACGGTCAACCCCTAATGAGTAATTTCTCTTGATCCAAATTCTCCATGACTAATAAATACTTTTACAGTTTCAAAGGAGCTTTATAGCTCAAATCTCTACAAAAAAGGGAACACCCTGCCACAAATGCCGACTCTTCCAATTCCAATATTCATTTTACAAATCCATCCAAAATTCAGGGAGTTTCATACCTCCCACTTTCTTATGATCTTGTGCTTTTATTGTTACTAATGTTATCTTTGTACATTGAGGGCAATGTACATCTTAAGTGTGGGGGGAGGAACTTACTTTAAATCTTTATATTATCTGTGAAAACCCTGAAATCTGATGCTTTGTTCTTAATTGCACTATCTTCAACATCCTATTAGGAATACATTCTGATTGATTTATGATTTTTATTGATATGTGAGAATTAAGACATAGGTGCTTGTACTCTGATTATTCAAACTTTAAAACATTAGGGAATCAAGCATGATAAGTTGAAATATTTGAGAACCTCAATTTTTTTTCATAAGTTCCTTTCCTTAATTCTAAGTGTTATCTTGAGATTTGAAATTCGCAGGATTGACATCAAAAGTCATAATTCTGGTGAGATTTTTGAGCCTTTTGAGCATACATTCTTTCGTGCTCACTTTTATTATTGCTTTGAGCGAGTCAATACTGAATCGTTATTCTAGAACTTGCTTTGATTATACATGTAAAGACCACATCATTAATTTGATATACTGAAATGATAAAGGCACCTAGGATTTAACCCACTTACTCCACAAAAGCCTACCTCCATAAATTAACCCCTAGTGAACCCCATTGAGCCTAACAACCTTTTCTTTAACTTACCTCTAATATTAACCTATAACATATTTTTTGTTGAATTCCGTTCAATTATTTTGATCCCCATTTTTGTCGAGATTTGAGTTGAAACTTTTATCTAGCTTTATTCTCTTTTCCAGATTGTAAAGTTTTATTCAATTTATTGTATTACTTGAATTGTTCTTAAAAAAAATGTGTGTGTATACAGTGAATTATAGTTATATCTTGTAATAGTTTAATGAATTTTTGCATATTTCTATTTTAAGGCTACCAAGGCAGAAATGATGTTATCATAAGAATTAGCCTAAAGAATATGTTCCAGTGATAGAGATTTTTCTAGCTAGATAATTTTTTAGTTCAATCTTGATTCTAACCCTCTTTTGCAGCCTGTGACAACACCTCTAACCAAGCCCCATTACAACCATTGAAAGACCTTTTGATCAATGTATCATGTCAATCTATAGTGGTAGAGATGTGATTTTCTTGCAAGCCTATGGTAATAAATTTTCAGATTGACTAGAGAGTACTTAATTTTTGAACCCTAAACACTTCGAGTGGATAGAGTGAATCTTTAGTGAGGATGTCAACATCTTTTAATTAAGATTAAGAGATAATTACTTAGGAAAAGGGAGAAAACTTATGTTTCAATGATAAAATTCTCAGCTTAGAGTAATTGAATCTTTAATGTTCTTCTAATTGAATTATCATTATATGAATACCTGTGAATTAGTTTGAAACATTATTGATAAACATTGTAAGTTGAGAAGAATGATTCTTTATTAGGGATTGAGATTTTGCTTGAGGACAAGCAAAGGCTTAAGTGTGGGGGTATTTGATAAACGATAAATTATACATATTTTTACCTCATGTTTAGCCTTTATTTTGGATGAATTATTATCAAATTAGTGAGAATTAGTGCTCTTAATCTTTCTTTTTCATATCTTATACTCAGGAGAGCATAGGGAAGAGAAAAGAACGGAAAATGGACCGAAAACGGAAAAAATAAGCCAAAATATGTAAGCGACACAGCCCAAGGAATCACCACACGGCCGTGGCACACGGCCGTGCCATACGAAGACCACACGGTCCAGCCCCCGACAAGCACGGCCAGGGCATACGGTCGTGCCACCTAAACAATCCCGAACACGGTCTCTTGTCAAAATCACACGGGCGTGGCACACGGGCGTGTTCTAGTCGTGAGGAAGAGGAATTTCACTCAGATTTGGATACTTAGGGGCTAAAAAAGCCATTCTAAACTCTATATAAAGGCCCCAAGAGGCAACTCTAAAGATATACTCTTTTCTCTCAAGAAAGAGTGCCATAATTCTGCCAACACAAAGAGTGAAAGCAAGGAATTACTCCAAGGGAAGCCGATTGATTCATCCCAGAAGCCAGAATTCTACATCAAGATAGAAGATCTCTCTAAATTTCTTCAGGAGTTTTCGGGTTCTTTATGTTTTGTTATCTTAATTCTTCTGAGATGTTTTCTTTCTTTATTATGAACTAAACCCCTCAAATACTTGAGGGGGATAAAACCTAAGACGGATCTTGTTATTATTTATTCTTGAGTAATATGATAAATACTTGAATTATTCTTAATTATGTGTGCTTAATTCTTGTGTTAATAAGCCTAGGTATTAATTCAAGAAACGGATGTGCTTAAAGCAGAGGAGCAAAAGTCCTTGTGATAAGAGTAGATCTACCATAATTAAGTGGAGTTGCATGCAACCCTAGACATAGGGCGACATAAATCTACCGGATTAGGGTCAAACCTAATATGGGGAACTATAGATCGAATTAATGCAACCTAGGGTGTTAATTAATAAAGAAACTTTAGTTAACAACCTAGGCCTAGTTGCTCTTCGCCTCGAAGGAGGGTTTAGCATAAATTAGGGATCTCTACGGATCAAGTCAAGTGAATAAATCGTCTAGCTCAAGAACCAATAACAAGTGAAGTCTAGGTGGATTCTCCCTTAAGTATTGTTTATATCAATCAGCTTTTCCTAAAGTTTTCCCCAATTTACTTTTTGTGCACTTTAGTTAGTTTTAAAATTAGTTTCAACCAAACCTCTTTTATTTTTATGCTAGATAATAGAAAGAAAGTAAGTATTAGTACTTTTGGTTCCCTTGGGTACGATAACTCGGTCTTGCCACTAAACTATACTACTGTTCGATAGGTGCGCTTGCCTTTAATATCGTGATATTAGTTAGTTTTGGTGTGATCAGTTTTATACATTTTATTACTTAATATCGCGAGTCGTTATCACTCCTTATTTTTCTTCCCTTAGTCAAATACTTTAGAGAGCATTGGTAAATTATTTTCCTCATGTATTAACATCTCTTACGTCATGTATCTTTGAAGGGTCAATCAACATCAACCCGAGAGACCACTAAACGTTGGGATTTAAATCACTGATCCGAAAGATTATTTTAAAGGTAAGTGATAATGGAAAAATTGACACCACTATTGTATCAACATTATTGATGATCGTTATTAACGTAAGATCACTATTGTTGATTGAATAGGTAATCTAATTGTTAGATCCACATGTGGGCGTTCTTAGAGATGTATTGCACATTGGATCTACAATCAGGTGTGGGTTTTAACACTAAACTACATTAAGTCTTTATTTTTTATTGATAAAAATATTGTTATTTAAATAATGTTATTGATAAGGATACTTTATGTATCCATAAAGAAAGATAAACCATCGATATGGATTTTGTCAAGTAAGTATTTCCCCAAACTGTATATGTTGTGAAAATGATGTCGTGTGATATTGATGCTTAGTTGATTTGAAAACTATGTACATCTATTTCTCATGTTATGTGATTATATGGCATACGTAATGTTCGCGTGAAAATAAATTGTGAAATTTTGGTACCATGTGTACATATGAGATTTGCATGTTAAACATGCCTATATGATTTAAGTGATTTTGGTCATATCACATACATGGGGTAGGATATGTAAAAGGTGGAAGTATGTGGCAGTTTATCTGCATTAATGTGACACTGTTCACGATTTTGATTATGTGACAGTATATTTGTTATTTTGGTGGCTTGTCCACGATATTGATTATTAGCAATTTATCTATGATTTTGGTGACACTATTCACAATTTGGTGTGTTGGATGAACGAGTTTTGGGGAATTCGATTTTGGTGGGTAGCGGAGATGAGTAGGATCGTTTTCATAAAATATGCATCGTTTACGAAATGCACATTGACATGATCATGCATAGTATAAGTGTGAAATATTGAGTTATATAAAATTGATATGATTATTATGATTGTATAATGTATATGTTTATATTTATGTAATTGTACTTATATTAATCTCACACTAAGCTTTATAGTTCACCCCCTTTAGTTTTCTGATTTTACAAATAACCTCGAAGGTTAGGATTTGATGACGACATTTGGAGGAGTTTCTCGGAAGTCTTTTTAAATTAAAGTAATGAAATTTTATTTTGATCTTTTGGGTTTGTAATAAGTCTGAGTATGGATTGTGGCATCAAACTTTATTTTGGGGATTTTTCATTTTGATTTGCATAAATTGCTTGCATAACATTAAGTTTTAAAAAAATTGTATAAATTAGTATTTGATAAGATTTCGCTTGAAACTCGGTTTTTAAAATAGAATCTGTCAATTAAACATTTTTTCACTACATTTTTGAAAAATGAGTTTTTAATAAAATTAGACTTAGTTTTCAAAATTATTAATGTTTACAAATGAGTTTTCTAAAGACATTTGATTTATGAAGTTAATATGTATTTATTTCCAAAATAATGATGAATAACCAAGTTCTCCAATTTTGAATAAAAAGACAAATGATTTAGAAGTATGATTGAAAATTTGAAATTATTTTAAATAAATGATTGAATGTTTACAATTGAAATATTATTTATTTTGATTCCTTAAATTTGCATGGTTTTTATGAAATTAAAATAAACGCTTTATTTTATTTGTTTTGAATTGAAAAGTCAATAGTTTTAAAATATTTTTTCAAAATTTCAAAATTTTATTTCAACCATTTTCGTGGACAAATGATTTTTAAAATGAGATTGAAAATAAAGTTGCACATTCGATTTTACTAGTTTTGAACGAATTGCGCAAATGCTTTAAAAAATACGTTTGGTGTCAAGAAAAGTTTCTCTAGGTCATTTTGGTAGCCAATGTAGCTTTCCAAATTAGGCCATAACAGCTGGGCCGATTTTGGGGTGTTACATTTTACCACCGAAATAAAAGAAACAAAAGCTTGAGAACCCATTATTGATAGCTTAAGGTTTGGCCAACATTAGATTTATGCATGTAAGAGTATTTTTTATTCCGTTTCTTATAAATTTTATGTTTTTGAGATCGTTGTTGCTTAATCTAGCTAACCTAGGGGCTATTTTGTAAAACTATTAAAGATTTTGGGATTTTCCATTAATGAATTTTAGTTGTTCTTGAAGTTAGTTGAAAGATGTGTAATTTTGATTGTTGTTTAGGACTATTTTATAAAAGAATTTTTGATAGTTTTGAACCGAAGGATTAATTTGAAATTATGTAAAAATTTAGCATGTGTTTTGCGAAATTTTCATGTGTTATAGGCTGATTTGAGATACTTTTAAATTCGGTTGAGAGTATTAGGGGTTAAATATGAAAATTTAAATAGTTTTGGTTTTAAGGACTAAATTGAATAAAGTGTAGAAGTTCAAGAAAAAATTATAAAAATAAAATTTAAAGGTCACATGCATAGAAATGAGTTTGATAATGTATGTGAATTTGATAAATTGAATTTAATCATTATATAGATCAAGAATTGAATTGAACAAAGGATAATCAAAGAAAAGAAAAAATCGCAGATTTGTCCCTACGAGTCAACCAATAGCATATCATAGGTAAGTCCATAGTATAGATGAATATATGTATATATATTTATAACTTGTGATATTATGATTTGATTAAATTGTATTCTAGTTGAATTTTATATTAAATTGAAACTATAAAATGTTTACAATTAAGTACAGGTGAGAAAGTGATATTTGGTTGTTATTGAATATTTGGGAAATGTGGTTATATGATATTGGAATAAATTTAGTTGATTATCAGCATGTGTACAAGAATATTTTGGAAAGTGCCTCTGAATTTTAAATGTGATAATTATGTTAAAATGTCCGTGTGAACATAGTAAATGATTAGAATACAATTGGCATGCCAATAGGGTTAGAACACACGCTTATACAGGATTGCACTTTGATGCCTCTATTAGCATTTTGATGCTCTTTGGTGTGTTTTGGAGAACCCGAGCATCCAAGTCCTATTACCATAGTTCATCGAGCTATGAACATATTTATCTAATGTTAAAATGATGATATATAACTGTTTAAATATTTGTATCAAGAATGATCATGTAAATATGTTTCATTATGGTATTAATGTGATGAAATATACACATATGAATTGGCTTGGATTGAATCATTATGGAACATGAAGCATATGATAAATCATTTTCAGTATTAATTCTATGTGTTTTTGTAAATGATGGCCAGGTTTAATTAATCTAAGTTATTTAGTTTACAAATTATTTAATTGAGGTAAGTAATTTGAATTTCATCTATGGACTTACTAAGCTACTTAAGCTTACTCTGTTTATTTTTGTTTTTTGTAGTTAACATTTTGCAGAACTGGTTGAACGGATCAACTTCGATGCTCACGCTATCCAGCTTTTGCTTCAGTAGTATGTTTATTAGTTATTTCGGTTTTGCGGCATGTATATAGAGTTTGAAGTTGTTGAACTTAAAGTTCTTGTTGAATGGGCAAGCTTGGTTAAAGTTGTTATAAAATGTTAAGTTTATGTTTCATAGCAAACTTGTGATGAATGTGAAGTAGCTAGTTGAAATGTCATGTTAACCCTATTTGGTGAGATGATGATTGGTGCTATTCGAATGGTAAGCATGAGTTGACTTTTTGATCTATTGAAATGGTAGTTAGTTTTGGTGTTTTATTTGGAGAATAAATGTAGAAATGGTTATTTTGGTTTTGGTATCTTATGGTTTTTAGGTTGACTATGTTTGCCTCTAAAAAGTTGGTATAAATGGTATATTTTGGCATGTTTTAGCACATTTTGAATAGGTTTGGATGTTGGTTAATGTATGACTTGGAACCTAACAAAGGTTGTGTGAACTTGCTTATGATTAAAGGTATTTTTAGGTACACATTGCCTGTGACACAATCTGACACACGGCCGTCTACCTCACATGGTTGTACGACACAACTGTGGGCCCTATTTAATTTTAGTGATTTTGGGTCCACATGGTACTAGAGAGTTACACGACCTAGCAACACGACCGTGTAATCCTAAGTTACACAGGTATAAGTTACACAGTTTGGCCACATGGCCATATCTCTACTCTACACGGGCTGAGTGCTATCACACGGTTGTATGACCCCTGTTTTCAGTTTTTACACTATTTTCATATTTTGATTCAATTTAATCCTTGGTTGTTTCTCAACCATTTTTAATGCTTTGTAGGCTCAATTTAAGTCTTGTTTTAGTTTGAATGACATGTTTATTAAATGAAATTATTGATGAATAATTTTAAAAGTAAATTTTTGAAAAGAAATAATCTATGATTGTTCTGTTAATTGTTGTAACTTCCCGTAACCTTAATCTAGTGACGGAGACGGTTAAGGGGTGTTACATTTAGTTTTGCGAAACCAGGAAATCAGATCAAGTTGAACATCACACTAACCAGCTATCTTTCAGTAGATTTTAAAAACGTTTCTTTGGGATATGTGGCATGTAATAGGAGTGAAGTTATGTACATAAGTGTTTGATGTTTTTAGAGTATGATTGAAGCTTTCTAGCCATGTGAACTTGTTAATGTAACGATATGGTTGATTATGGTTAATATGGTATGTGATGATAAACTAGTGGAAATGGTTTTGAAAGTTAAATTGCATGGTTGATGGATTATTGAATGCCATATATGTATAGTCGGTCTTTGATTACTTGTTAAATAATCAATAGATATGACATGGTACTTTAATTGTTGATTTGGGATATTTTGTTGATTAGGTGAATTGGCATAGCTATTGTTGAATACATGCATATTTATATAGTTTGATATATAGTTTGTTGGATGTGAATGAATTGGTGTCATTTGACACTTTGTATAACATTGTTAAGCAAGCTTAAATTGATTAGGAAATAACTCTGGATGTTAGTTGGGATTGTTGTTTGTGATGGTGCTCTATGGGATATTGGTTAAAACAAGGCAAATGGCATGTTTTTGTATGTTTTCAATATAATTTGAATAGGTTGAATGATTGTAAATAGCATACTTGTAGCTTAAGTAAGCATGAAATGTTTGGCTTGCTATTGAAGGTACATTTCAGGTTTCATGGGCTGAGACACGACCTGACACAGGGCCGTGTACCATACACGGGTTCTTGGCACAGCCGTGTGGTCTATATAATTGTTTGTTTTCATTTTGCACACATGGCCACAATTAGTTGCACAATCAGAAGACACGACCGTGTGTCTCCTTCCATACGGTTTTAGTCCTCACACACGGTTGAACAACACAGTCATGTCCCATAGCACACACGGCCTAAACCTGTCACACGGTTGTGTAACCCCTATTTTTTTACCTCACTTTTCTATTTTGTTTCAAATTAGTCCCTTCTTATTTCTAAATTGATTTTAGAGTTTTAGAACCTCGATTTAAGTCTCGTTTTGTATTAATTGTATGATTATTGAATGTTTATCTATTAATGAATGATTAAATTGAATTTTTGGATTGAAATTGCATATTTTTTTACTGTTTATTTGTTGTAGCATCTCGTAACCCTAATCTGGTGACGGAGATGGGCGATAGGTGATACAATTAGCTTATGGAGTTGGATTAAATTACATAGAACTTTACTTCCCTTACCATGCAGTTTGAATATGCTTAGAAACCTTGTGCGTTGCATAGTTTGACAACTAGTTCTATTCACTTATTGTCTGACAAGATGAGTTCTAAATGTTTTTCATTATTGCGACCATTGCAACCTAATCTTTATCTATTGGCTAGCATTATGCAAGCTGAGTTAATGGTTTGAGCATCTTTAGATCAGTAGTTGCATAGTCTGTTACAATAGTTTAGTGATGTTTTTAGGGAGCCAATAGAGTTGCCACCTTCTAGGTTGCAGGACCATAAGATTCCTTTGACGAATGAGTCTCAAGTGGTGAAATTAGGCCATATATGTATCTTACTATCCAAAAGAATGAGATTTAGAAAATGGTTTTTAAAATGTTGGAGGCGGGGATAATTAGGCATAGTTGCAGCTTATTTTCTCCCCCAATTGTTATGGTAAAGAAGAGAGATGGTTCTTGGAGATTGTGTGTAGATTACATATAATTAAATTATCTCATCATTAAGGACAAATTCCTCATCCCTGTTGTTGAAGAACTTTTAGATAAGCTAGCTAATGTTGTGTATTTTTCTAAGCTAGATCTTAGGTTTGGTTATCACCAAATTAAGATGTAGGAAGATGACATTCACAATATAACATTCAAGAATTATAAGGGCCATTATGAGTTTTTGGTGATGCCTTTTGGCCTCACCAATGCACCAGCCAACTTCCAGGTCTTGATGAACACAATTTTCAAGTCATTGCTTAGAAAAATAGTTTTGGTTTTCTTTGATGATATTCTAGTCTATTCCAGGGGCTGGTCCAATCATTTTAAACATTTGAGTGAGGTGTTGATGTTGTTGATGTTGTTAATGTTGGAAAATTTCTTGTTTGAAAATGATTTTCTTGCACAATTGAAAATTAATATTTTGAAAACTGACCCGGTTTGTGATATAATAGCAATAAACCCTAACTGAATTCATACATATGTTTTCAGCTTAACGAATGCTTATTGTTCCCATCTTTTAACCAAACGATCTTCTCCGCTATTCTCATACCATGAACTATTTCAAGTGTGGGCTCGAACCAATTGAATAGATACATGGAACTAGAAAAAGTTCTCTCTCTTTTATTTCGGGTAAAAATGGAAATTCTTCTTTATAGAAACCTGTAGAATTGTTATTCTAGAAAACTATATTTGATAGTTGAGAATAAATCCTCTCTATTTTCTGGCAAAGTAACAATCTCTCAAGGTTGTGTAAATAGCTCTATCGATGTCATCTATTTGTAAAAAGAGAAGGTAGAACCCTTGTTAAGTTGTAGTGATTTATTTCAAATAGAAAAACAACTTCCTATTTAGAGTAGGAGTGGGGTGGATGATACACCCTAGTATTCCTAGTAGAGTTGTCATCCCTTCATGTTATATGAGGGGTTTTGGATCTCTCTTAGATCGAATCCAATTATGAGTACTTCCTAGGCTATTTGACCTAGTACTCTATAATTGGAAAATTTTGAACAATTTTGACAATTTTCAAGTTTATTTTGGGAAATAAGAAAATAGAATCGAGTTGAATCAAATTACAAAGTACTTGGTCAAAAAGTTCGAGAAGTACTAGTAATTGGGCCCGTTATGAGAGAGGTCCAAAAAGCCTATCGTGTAATAAGGTGGGACAACAAAACCATAGTATTATTAACTAAGGTTGTCACCCCCTACATCTTGGTTGAACTAGGATATCATTTTTCTAATGGAAATAAACTTCTACAAGTCTACAAGGGTTCTACTTTCTCTTCCTATAAATAGATGGCACCAGTAAAGCTATTAACAGATCTTTGAGAGATTGTTATTCTGCCAAAAAATAAAGAGAATTTATTCTTAGCTGTTACATATATATATTTTTAGAATAAAAATTCTACCAGTTTCTATTAAGAAGAGAGAATTTTCATTTTCACCCCCAAAAAAGAGAGAAAACTATTTTTAGTTTTGTGTTTCGATTCAATTGGTTCGAGCTCACACTCGAAGTAGTTTGTGGTATGAGAATAGCGAAAAAGATTATTTGGTTGAAAGTTGAGAACAATGAATGTCAACTCAGCCGAAAACACATGTATGAATTCAGTTAGGGTTAATTACTATAAATATCACAAACCAGGTCGGTTTTCAAAATTTTAATTTTTGACTATGCAATAAAACTGTTTTCAAACCAGATTTTTCCAACATAAATATCATAAATCGACTTAATTTTCAAAATTTTAATTTTTCGTTGTGATAAAAAAACTGTTTTTAAATTGGATTTATCCAACAAATGCCCTCTCTCCTGGTTTATTACAGCCTTTACCAGTTCCTGAGAGAGCTTGGGTTGAGATCAGCCTTGATTTCATTGAGGGACTTCTTGTGTCAAAAGGGAAGCATACCATTTTAATGGTGGTAAATCGACTCACCAAGTATGACCACTTCTTGGGCTTGTTATATCCCTATAATACTTTGACAGTAGCTCAAGAATACTTAAACCATGTTTTAAGTTGCATGGGGCTCCTAATTCTATCGTTTTGATAGAGATAGGATATTGTGAGCATTTTTTGGAGCGAAGTCTTTAAGTTGCTGGAAACCAAGCTCAAGTATTCTACTGTCTATCATCCTTAGACTGTTAGGCAAACTGATGTGCTTAATCGATGTTTGGAAGGGTACCTTCGATGTATGGTTGGAGAGAAACCTGGTGATTGGTATTGTTGGTTGCCTTTAGCTGAGTGGTGGTACAATACATCTTATCACTTAGCCATTTGCACTACTCCTTATGAGGCATTATATGGTCAGTTCCCTCTATTACATTTTCCATATTTGGTTTGCACTTCAGTGGTTGCTACAATGGATCATAGCATTCAGTATTGAGAAACTGCTCTTCAGATGCTTAAGTTCTATTTACATTGTTCTCGAAACCGTATGAAGCACTTGGCTAATAAAAAGATGAGAGATTGTGAATGCAATGTTGGGGATTTAGTTTACTTGAAGCTCCAGCCTTATAGGTAGCATACCGTTCATAGGAGGAGTAATCAAAAGCTTGCTTCATGGTACTTTGGTCCTTATCCAGTGCTGGCTTAGTTTAGCAAAATGGCTTTTTAGTTGCAACTACCAACAGGGTCTCGAGTTCATTAACCTTCCATGTTCATCAGCTAAAGAAACTCATTGGAAATGCACCTTATCAAATTGCTTTACCTGTGGTGGGTTTAGATGGGGCAATGGTGAAGGAACCAACTACAATGGTGGATAGATGAGTTGGCAAGAGGGAAAATCGAGCCATCACTAAAGTCTTGGTTCAATGGACTTATTCCTTCCCTAAGGATGCAACTTTGGAGAGTCTTTATGACTTGCAACAACAATTTCCTTCCTTAATCTTTAAGGTCAAGGATTGTTCGACTAGGGGAGAAGTTGATATGAGCTAAATAATTGAATAACTGAAAAAGTGGTGTTTTTATCATTTTTTTCATTTTCTGTTAATTATGTTATTTTTCTATTGAGGAAATGTTTATGTGAAACAGTGCATTTCACTTTAGTAATTAGTTGTAACAATCTTAACAAACTTGAATTGTGGTGATTGGCTATTAATGATAGGGAGTAGTTTCTTACTCGATTCTTTTCTTTTCTCTCTTCTTCCTTTTTTTTTTTTCTTCTTCCTTTCTTTTCCGTAAATTGTTTTGGGCAACATCAGTTTAGGATGAAAAATCGAACTAAAGTGTGATTCACTCACCGTCAAGTTGTCAAATCCATCAAGGTGCAATTAGATGAGGACCGAAATTGGTCTTTCGAAAGACGATTTTGTGGTTACGAAGGCTGATAGCTTCAATCGACATGATTGGATTGTTGTTGATTTGGCATTTGATTGAATTGGTGTTGATTTGATTGTTCATTAATCTTTAATCATTTTGATCGTGATCTCAGATTTTTTTTTTTTATGCTTGAATCGAGAAATGCTCTTTAGGAATGAAATTGATGTTGTATGACAAATAAAGTTGACGATAACAACATTGGAAATGAGAATTAATATTGATTGGAGAGTGAAAAATGGAGAAATCAGTTTACAAAAAATCGATTTTGCTTTCCGATACAAAAATTCGTTTTTGTAATTAATGAGGTTGCAAAGAAAAATAAACATTAGTCGATTTTTAAAAATTATGAATAAAAACAACTTAAATATACATGAATATTTGGGTCTCCAAATGCTCCAAATGCTCCAAGAGCTTCAACTTGAAAAAAATAAACACATCAATGGAGTAATTGCTGGTGAACTTAATGAGAAGAAATCAAATGAGGAAAAAAAAAGGGGGACATATTTAGTAAAAAATCAATACACCACTTAGCAAGCAATAGCTTGTACTTCATTGTTGAGCAATCAGATTGTGTAGAGAATAAAATGGGAAGGTTTGACAATGCTACACTGTCAAACCACAATTTCCTTTTCTGTTTCTTTCTCTTAGTCGTTACTTGTGAACATCAGGTCTCTGTCGAGCAAATCCCGGCTGCGTAGCCAGCCATGCACATTAAACACAAATCAGAAACATGGACTCATATATGCACATATATCTTCTTAAAGGTGAAACGAACTTGCTCAAAAGAAAAGAAAGGATTAGGGTGAAAAATCAGTGTACCTGAGGTAGCATAGAGGGAGCTGCAACAGGTTCTGAAATGACATGGCTTCTAGTTTTTCTTCCATTGAGTGTAGTGACTGAAGGGCTGTTAGCTGTTGTTATATCCCAGAAACTTCTTTTTTTGGCTGTCGGAACTGGTGATCGAAAGCGATGACTTGGGCTCTTCAGTTCCCCAGGGTTTGGTTCCTTCGGCCGCAAGCTAGCTCTTGTGACACCCTTCTTCACACCCACTTCTGATGCTTTTTCATTCTTTCTTGAAAGCTCGCGAATAATATCATCTTTCTGCTTTAACTGCGTGGCATGGTCTTTCTTCATTCTTGCCATTTCTAGTTCCAATGCCTTTACAGTCAGTCTAAGCTCTTTAACTACCGCTTCTTCTGCTCCCCTCTTTTTGGATTCTGGTGTGAAACAGGTTCTGGTTAAGAAGGTGGATCTAGGTTTGCTTTTCTCTTTTGGCCGGGCCGTAGATGGAGTTTCGAGAGACATAACCGAAGAGGGGGTTGGAGGCGAAGCATTTGCAGCTAAAGATTGTGCTTGAAGGGTTAGCAACTTTTGCTGTTGGCATGTCAGTTGTACTCGCAATTCGCGATTTTCCTTCTGCAGTTCAAGCAAAAGCTTTGCCTGATCAGTTCCAGTTTCAGACACTTCGATTACCTCCTCGTTTGTGTCACTTGTCTGCATGTTCAAGGAATACGGTGTTAAAAAACATTGAAGATTCAACTCAGAAAAAACAAGGTTTAAGTGGTATACCATGAAACTGAGATTACTACTAACCTTGGTTCGGATTTCCTTTGCCCGGTAAGCCCAGTGCAGGGTATTTTGTGTTTCACCAAATGAGAGATTGCTAGGACTGATATTAGCAATCATTACAGTGTTACAAGCTCCACCTAACGAGTCTTTCAAGAGTTGAGTGAGTTTCGAGTTTCTGTACGGTATGTGTTTCTTACCCTCAACGAGGGCATTGATGCAGCTGCTCAGTGCTAGAAGTGATCGATTAATGTTTGCTCCCTCCAATGATCTAAGTGTTCTCTGATCCGTCGCAAGGGCTCTTTCAGAACCGGCAAGATCTATGAGTGAGAGCTTTCCAACTCTATTAACGATATTCATTGAAGCATCTTTGACTCTATATTCAACTACAACCTATAGGAAAAGCAACTCATATACATAAGAATATCTTAAAATTAGAAGATCAAGGCAAGTAACCAGTACCGGATCGTTACTGGTACCTGAAGAATTGCATGGGACCGTGAAGATGTTTCATTCGCCCGAGTTGGTTCGGTGGTTCGGTTTTGGTTTCCTCTTTGAAGCAATGCCATCACCTGCCACAACCAAGTACAACTGTTATACCCCTACCATTCAATCAATAATCTAACCCTCAAAGGTATGATAAAGGAAGTTCGAAATTTACTTCATCCGTGGAATAAGCCCTGTATTGTGTAATACCAGCTGCAACAATTCCCTGCATTACATTTGAGCAAACATTTTTTATGAGGTGAAATCAAGGCATTTAAAATTAGAATTTAAACAATATATAGTAGACTGTTACTGATCCACTTTGATGACCTTAGGATAGAACTTTACCGATATAGAGGACAACATATGAAGTTTCCGAAAACAACGATATGATATTAGTGTACTAATACGAGAAACGAAAGTATTTTCAGCTAATCTCATTTAACAAGAGCAATCAAATATGTCAAGGCAGTATAAAGCAAACCTGCTTATCTTCTCTAAGGACTAGAGGTCTTCCGGGTGAGAGTAAATCCCGAACGGTTTCGTTGTAGACCTCGAGATAGGAGAGTTGAACTACATGGTTTCCATCAAAGCTCCTTTGCCTAATACTTGTAAACAGATCTTTTATTGCCAAAACCATCACCCCTGGATTTTCTAAGGTGCCTAGCATTGTATAAGTTTTACCAGCTCCTGTCGCGCCATAGCAAAACACCGAGCCATTCCGTCCCTGCAGAACTTCTTCCACGAGCTCTGCTGTCCTGAAAAATCAAAATTGGTTGGTTCTTATGAAATTAATTCATTGAAAATTCAAATACATTTTTTAAAAAGATTCCATGTATTTTGGAGGGTCGTAACTCGTATCCTTACACCTATATCCAAATATGTGTCAGCAACATACAAAAAATATAAACTAAGAATTGAAACAAGGATTATAATATCAGATTCACAATCAAGAGATTCCATATATAACTTGGATGAAATTTTTCCTAGCTCCCAAACAGTTAAACACACCAAATTAAAACAATGTCAAGGGTCAAAACTGGCTTCAGTTGATATCAAAATTGATGAAGGGCTGAACTTACGTGGTTGTATAAACTTCATGTTGAGTAGTGGAATCTGGGAATGAAGCATCAAAACTAAAATGTCTACCTTTAAGCCTCTTCAGTCTAAGATAATCATTTTCATTAGCAAACTCAGTCAAGTAAACATCTTTCTTGTTCACGATCTTGACACAGCATCTTGAACCAGCTTCCTTTTCTTTCTTAGCCATAGGCCTAAGCCTCACAAACACATGGATCCTACTTTCATCTCCACCAATTCTCCCATTTTTCTCTGTCTTGGCATAGGTCTCCATTTTCTCCTGTTCTTGAACATTCCTAGTCCCCACCATTGACAGCTTTCTCACCACCGTAGTCTTTGCGGTCTCCGCCTTTCTTGCACAAGAAGGAAACCCAATAATCTTATCAGTACCAATCAAAAGATTCTCCTTTCCATCATCCAAAGGTGGTTCAGGCAACACGAAAGTTCTACTCACTGTAGGGTTAGCCATCGTAGGCAATAGTGGCACAGTGTTT
The DNA here is from genome assembly GCA_020496765.1 of Gossypium stocksii. NCBI lineage: Eukaryota > Viridiplantae > Streptophyta > Magnoliopsida > Malvales > Malvaceae > Gossypium > Gossypium stocksii. The sequence continues at coordinate 69,196,902 of CM035622.1, forward strand.
TCCCTCATAACATTGCTGAATTTGGGATCCTTTTGCTCTTGTCTTTGGCACGAAGTGAGAAGATCAGCGCTTGGGTGAGATGTAAAACGCTTCTCTTGATCAGGCTTTGGGGATGATGATGGGTTATTAATATTATTGTTCCTAAGAATGGCAGAAGCTTTCTTTTGTTGCTCATATAAAAGAGTTAAAGCTCTCATTTTCTCCTTCAACCCATGATGTGGATTCCTGAATGTGAAATTGTTAGTAACATTGCTCATCTGGGTTTCTTCTTCTGTTTCTTCATTTGATCTTCTGCTTCTACTTCTTTGCTGCTCATCTTGGGTGCTGCTGATCTGAGACCTTGTTGATACTGGCATTCTATGATTTTTCTCACTATCCAAACATACCCAAAGATGGGCTTTTAAAACACCCAATTGAGAAAAAAACTGCTGAAAATGCAAGAATGTAGGAAGGAAACTATTATCCTGGAAAAGAAAAATGGAAGATTTGGAAATGGAGAAGAGAAAGCTAAAAGAGAGGGAAAGAATGGGGAATATATCAAAGGCGATGGGTTGATGGTGATGATATCAACGGTTGGTCGTAAAGCTTGGAACATCAATTCTTTTGAATTGAAAAGGCTATCCCCACTCCTTCCTTTTCAATATTTAATTCCACCTCCCTCAATTTTTATTTTTTTAAATTCCAACTCTTTAACTACACTTAAATTGCTTCACCAACCTACTAAAATCGCTTCTATTCCAAGTTTGACGCCACTTAGAAATTAAAATATCTATTCAAAATCAATAATTTAATTTAATTTCAAAAACATTTTTTAAAATAAAAAATTCTTAAGTTTATAAGCTACTCGAACAAAAATATTAAAATACTTAAATTCAAATTATTCAACCAATTGATAATTATTCTTATAATACATCTTCAAAATGTAAGCTAATGTTTAGTCTGCTTATTTTATTTATATATATATATATATATTTAAATCTCCCAATTATTTAGGCTAAACCCGAGTTCTGGTATCAACAAATATTTAAATAATAGCTTGAAAAAAAAAACTAATATTTTCCTTATGATTCAAAGTCAAAACTAGTTTGGAGAAAAATATTTAGATCTCAAGTGGTGTGGAAGAAGCAAAAAGTGGAGCGTAGGTTTTTAGAACATTTTTGAAAAGGTGAAGTGGCCATGGGCTATAACGGTCAAAAATATTGTCAGAAGGGGCCAAACGGTTATATAAGTTATAAAAATTGTAGGGTCCACTTTTGCAAATTTTCTGATGCGAAAGATATAAAATAGTTTTAAAAATCAAAAGTAGCGAAGTAAGTTCTCTCAGCTACATCAGTTTCCATGTGCTACAGTTCCTTAACACCGTTTATTTTTTGTATAGGTAATATAATCAATAGTTGTGATATTTCGTAGATCAAGTGGCTGTGATTGATGATTGACCACACATAGTGCAGTAGATCAAAGGTGTGGATTCAGTTCTTTAATTTCAGTGACCAACTCGTGTGAATGATGACAGACGTTAACTTTATCATCACCCAACGTAAAACCCTTTTTCTTTAACTTCTTCCCTCAAAAGAATACCCATTTGTCAACATTAATTTCATTTTTTATTGGATTTTGTTAATGAACACAATTTTTTTATGAAAAGAGATTAAAAAGAAAAAAAAAATTAAGTGTAATGTCAACATAAAATTCGTTAAATCTTATAAATATGAATTATTATATAAATATACAGGTGTTCGAGTGCGTTAAAATATATTATCCTCCTATTTAAAATTTGAGAAAAGATTATAAGTAATTTTAGGCATTATATAAAAAAAATTATGATAAAAATTTATAATTAAATTGATGTTAAAATTGGTATCATAAGTAAAAACCACAACAGCAACTAAATTGAGAAATTTGATAAAAGAAAACTCAAATAAAAATAGTTTAATAAATATAAAAATAAAGGTATTTGTGTTTTTACATTATAAAAAAAATCATAATTAATTTTAATTTGAAAGTGAAATAAAGAAAATGATTAGGAAGAAATGAGATTGTTTTGCTCAAGGCTGAAGCAAAATTTCATTTATTTGGTTGTTATGAGGATATGATTTAAAAGGTACATTTAATTTGTCTTACAGTCTAAGCAAAGATTTTACAATTTAAAATGATTTTCTTTAATAACTTACTATTATTCTTTTGTTTTTTTGAAGAATATACCAAGTTATGACACAAAATTAATTAATGAGATTTGTGAATTTTGCAAATTTAATTTGAGTTGAATTTTGTTGATTATATATGGATTTATTTAATAATATTATAATTTCTCTTGTATTTAAAATTTGCAAATTTTTTACAAGTGTAGTTTTTTAAGGAAATATATTGTTTTGTCATTTTTGATGTGACAATATATTTATTGTATTTTATTTTATTATACAAGATACATTAATCAACTGGTTTACTTATGAATTGGGAAATCTAACTTTAGGATTTAAATAATAACTATACGTTTTCATATTATATATATCTCTTTAAATACAATTGATATAATGCCTAAAATGTTGAAATTTCAAATAATTTGTTAAACGTTATTTTAAAAAAAAAAAATTATTATAGGAAGCAATTGGGTTTTTATTTCACAATTCAAATAAGTATTTGATTAAAAAAATCATTTCAAATTATAACTGCAAATGTAATAATAATGAGAAGCTACAAATGTCATGATCATAATTTTAGTTTTAAATCGCTTTCATTTCATTTTAATTATCAAGAAAATTTGTTTGTCATTTAGATTAGGTTCATCTTGTGATTTAAGTATTGAGTTATTTGTTGGAAATTTTTACTATCTTGAATAGGAGATAAAACGATATATATATATTTTTTGAGTTGACATGTTTGACTTTTTCTTAATGATATGGATTGTGTTTTAATCACAATTGTTTATTGTTATTAGTATTGTATACATCTGAAAAAGTTATTCTATTAAAAGAAAAAAAAGCCATGAACGAAACCTTCCCTTCTGGAAGTCATGAACGGCCAGGGTATCCTACCTCGTTGGAGTTGGAAAGGCTACGAAGAAGGTGAGAAACAAGGAGCAACGTCTCAAGTGATGGAAGGCGGAGGTTTGGAAAAGTAGAAAACTTTATACAAGGATATGTTAACGAGACCAATTTGAGGAAGTGGATATTGTGTCACAGGAAGAGGACTACAAAATATCTTATGAGGGTCGATAACCATCAATCAATTTTTCTGAGAAAGTGCACGAACAAATTGACCATAATATGGCCAACACGTTGGTGATTCGATTGTTGGGTAGGGCATTGGTTACAGGGCTCTGTTCAATTGACTAAAGGCAATGTGTCAGCCGATGGGTGATCTTCAGCTGATTGACTTAGATAATGATTGCTCTTTGGTCCACCTGAATCAAATTTACTTTCATTTATAGTGAAAAATAATTGAGAAACAATGTTTATATTTTAGCATTTGTATATTTCAATTAATCAAATTAAACCATAGCTATCATTCTCACTAACTGTTAAATGAGTAACTAAACATTCTATCGAATTAGCTGGATGAATTTTATCATTGTAGAAACTATTTTTTGAAAAGGTCGTCTTTTTATTTAAAAATGAATGTAGGAGTTGCCACCAATTCCATTTTATAAGGTGTGATCGGATCACCTCGTAATTTAACCATTTTAACAAGAGGTTTAATTTATTAAAACAATATTTTTTTCGATTTATAAAAAAAATTCAAAAATGGGTTCGGGAGTCAGTTACATACGAGGAAGAATTAGCACCCTCGTAACGCCCAAAATTAGTACCTAATTGATTAATTCATATTTTAGTGTCGAAAGTTGAAAACTTGAAAATAGTTTAAAATACGATCCTTCTTTCTATTAATGTATTTTTAATTAAAAAACGCTTGAATAAATTGAAACAAATGTTAAAGAAAATCTTATATATTTTAATTTTAAAAGGATATTCGGTTACTTGAGTTCAACAAGAAAATCGAGACTCCGTAAATTAGGGTATGATTTCTCAAATCTCCCAAATATGAAATATTGCCTTATTTTGAAAATTTTCTTTTTTGCGTATTTAGGTAAAAATTAATGTAATATTAAAAATGACGTGTGGATAAAATGTTAAGCTAATGAATAACAACAATATAAATATACTAATAAGCAATTTGTAATACATATAATGACAATAATCACATAGTGCATGTCACTTTAATACCCATATTATTAATCAAAGAAAAATAAACAACAAAATATTAATAACAATATAATAATAATGACAATAATTATACCAATAACTATTGTAATATTAACATAAATAATAAGAAGAAGAAGAAGAACAATATATATAGTAAAAGCATAAATAATCTAGTTTTTTTTTTAAATATAAGAAAGGGATAATAAATAAATAGATGAATAAATATAAAGTAATAATAATAATAGATAATAAAATGATAACAATAATGAAGATATAAATAAAATAAATAATCAATGAAAGAGAATAAAAAGTTAAGAAAAATGAAAGAATAATAAATAAATAAATACAATGGTAAAAATAAATAAATGAATGAACAATATATGAATAGACAATTAAATGAACAAAAAAATAAATAAAATAAAAAGAATAATGAATAAACAAGTAAATACATAAATGAATAAATAAAAGAATTAAAATAAAAGGGGCTAATTATAATTTAAATGAAATCACAAGGACAAATTAAAATAAATAAATAAAAAAAGGGGTTTTAAATGTAAATAATAAAATAATTAAAACAGGGTCAAGGATTAAAATGAAATGTGTAAAAAGGAATGGGGATTAATTGGGAAAATATCCCAAACCCCATTGAACGCGCAATTTCCTTTGGCAAGTCGAAGGACCAAATCAAAAATAAAATAAAATTGCATGGCCAAATTTAAAAGAAAAAGAAAAGAAATTAGGATCAAAATATAATGCGCGTAAAGGTACGAGGACTAAATGAGAAATTATTCCTCGTCCTACAAACGTACCGTTACATGGTGGACTGAAATGAAATGAAGCCAAAATTACAAGGTAAAATTAAAAAGAAAAAAGAATCAAGATTTAATTGAAAATAGGTGAAAAAGCAGAGGGATCAACTGCGTAAATATCCCTTTAAGGGAAAAACACGCGGATCCTTGCTTGAAAATGGGTCGGGTTTCAAGTCAACCTCTCCAAAACGACCCCGTTTTGGGCGTTTGGGAGCTGACTGAAACGACGTCGTTTCACTAGGCCATTTAAGCCAAAATTTCTTCAAAAAATCTCATTTCTCTCCTCCTTTAAAAAAAAATCGAAAGAACTCCCATTTTCTTTCAAAATTTCCCCTTTCTCCTGCCTAAGGTTCCTACAAGTCCCACGGCAGCCACCGGTTGCCGGCGATGGCCTCTACCGCCCCCGGTGGCTGAAAAATGCCGAATACGCCATTTTTATCCCCTTTTTTTTAACCTAAGTTTAGATTAAAAGGGAGAAATCCCTAAAAAGAAGAAAACGATCCAACCCGCACCTCTCTTCGTCTTTCTTTTGAAGCCCGAACGAAACCCCAAAGGGTTTCTATGGCCTTTGCGAACGGAGGAAATCTCCACTGGTGGTGAGCGACCAAGAAACGGGTAAGTTTTAACCCCTCTTTCCGCCTTTTTTATATAGTTTTTACTTATTAAAAATAAATTCATAAAAAACAAAATAAAAAAATCACCTTTTTCAACTTCTCGTTCTGTTTTTTTATTAATATTGTCTGTTCGTAAAAAATTACAAGTATTTATTGTGGCCTTTTTTATAGCCGAAATACAAAATTCTCTATTACTAATCCCTTGTTTTTTTGCTTTTGTTTGCTACTGCCTTTTGTTTTTTTTAGCGTTGTCTTTTTGCTTTGCATATATGTTCGGTTGCGTGTTGCTCCTTTTTTGCAGGTGACCGCGGAGTGGCTGATGGCAGCTGTGGCAGAAGCATGTGCAGATGGACGTCAACATGGCATGCGGCTAGGGTTTATTCCCTTCTTTTTTCTTGTTGAAAAATTGTTTAGTATTGGGCCATTTGGGCTACTAGGGTTTTTAATTTAGTTTGGGCTATTTGGGCCATTTTTGTAGCTAGACTTTGGGGACTATTTGTTTATTTTTGTAATCTGGGCCCAGGCTAAATTGGCCCATTACAGCTGTCCCTCTTTGTTCGTGTAATGAGAATGGAGTAAAGACTTTAAAAAGGGTCAATTTTGCCTGGTCTTGTCGAATCTTGACTTCTTTGGTGCTTCTCTTTAAGTAACCCTATTCCATCCCACTGCATCTTCAAGGTTATAAGAATTAATGCTTCGATCCACTCTATCGTAACTTCAGGGAGATTAGACTTATAGCTTCAATCAGCTCCACTATATATTTAGGAAGATGAGACTCGTATCTTCAATTTTCTTCATTGCAACTTCAGAAAGATAAGATTTGTGATTTGTAGCTTTAATCTGTTCCACTACAACTTTAGGGAAATAAGATATGCTATCTTCAATCTACTCCATTGCGATTTCAGGAAGATAAGATTAGTGGCTTCAATCTACTCTACTGTAACTTCAAGGAGATAAGATTTGTAACTTGTAGCTTGAATCTGTTCCACTGCAACTTTAGGAAGATAAGATTTGTAACTTATAGCTTTAATATGTTCCACTCCAACTTCAGAAAAATAAGATTAGTGGCTTCAATCTGCTCTACTGCAACTTCATGGAAATAAAACTTGCCATAACAACTTCAATCCATCCCACTCTAACTTTAGGGGTATGGGATTTGTAACTTCAATCTACTCCACTACAACTTTAGGGAGATAAGATTTGTTATTTTTAACCTACTCCACTGCAACTTCAGGGAGATAAGGTTTGTGACTTCAATATGCTCTACTACAACTTCAGGGAAATAAGATTCGCCATAATAACTTCAATCCATCCCACTGCAACTTCAGGGGTATGGGATTTGTAATTCAATCTACTCCACTACAACTTCAGGAAGATAAGATTCGCCATGGTAGATTTGATCCGACCTACTGCAACTTCAGAGGTATAGGATGGTTTCTCTGATCTGTTACACCATTTTTTGGGGAACATGACCTGTAAAATCCATTTCATGGGCCTATTTATGCCAAGTGATTAGGATGTTATGATTAGAATAAATTAAATGTTACTAACTAGAAATGTATGAATGATTTTTGCATGAATGCAAAATGTCATTTTTCGAGAATGATCTCTTTTTAATGCTTAGGTTGTGATTGCTTGTTGTTCATCAAGATTCTATCACAGATGTGTTACCATGCCTTCTTGTTTAGCTGATATCTTTGACAGGAAACTTGAAGAAATAATCATAATTTAGGCTATTCTTTCTCAAACGTTTCCCAACTTTTGAATTTGGTTAGTTTTGACTACTGGTCCTGTTTCAGGTCCTTGTACTATTTAGAAAACCTCTTAGAGTAATATGCAAAAATCCTTTTATATGAATATTTTAGTCCAATAATCGTTATTTCAAAGTAAAATGCTTAAAAAAAGATCAAAATAGTGGACAAGACGAATTTTGTTGGGAGCAACGCTCTAAATGAATAAATTAATCAAGATAACAAATTTTGCTAAGATACAAAATGAATAAGATGAAAATAAGTGCCTTAGATATCGTAGCATAAACTTCTCCGTGCAAACTCCTTCGAGGTCCTTTTGAACTTGATATGTGTTTAGAAGACCTAAATACTTTGTTGATACCCCAAGATGTAGCATCCCTCATTCTTGTTAGTTTAGAGAAGACAAGACTACTACATGCCCCATCTTCAATCAAAAATTTGAATTGCCCTTTTCTCGGGTTTTCAATTCAAAAATCCCTTTAATCTCAATGCGCCTTTTGTGGGTTTTCGCCTTGGTCTATCCTTTTTTTTCTTTTTTTAGGTGAAGTATTTCTTGACTAAATCTGAATTCACATGATTAGGCAGGTTTTTGTCATCCATCTTAGTCAAAATTAGAGCTCCTCCAGAGAAGGCCTTCTTTACCAGATAAGGTCCTTCCCAGTTTGGCATCCACTTTCCTCTAAAGTCCTTTTGAATGTGAAGGATCTTTTTCAACACTAGGTCTCCCTCATGGAATTCTATAGGGAGAAATTTTTTGTTATAAGCTTGCATCACTCGTTTTTGATACATTTGACCATGACGAATAGCTTTCAGTCTATTCTCTTCAATCAGGTTCAGCTGATCATATCGGGATTGGATCTATTCTACTTCATCTAATTTCAACTCTGACAAAACCCGGAGAAAAGGAATCTCGACTTCAGTGGGTAAAACCGCCTCTATTCTATAAACCAATGAGAAAGGCGTTGCCCCGGTAGAGGTTCTGACTGACGTTCGATATGTATAGAGGGCGAATGGTAATTTCTCATGCCAATCTTTATAAGTCTCTGTCATTTTCCCTACTATCTTTTAAATGTTCTTATTAGCTGCCTCTACGTACCATTCATTTTTGGGCGATATGGTGATGAGTTGTAGTATCTGATCTTGAATTGACTGCAGACCTCCGTTATCGTACTATTGTTCAAGTTCAATGCATTGTCCGATATGATCCTCTCTGGTATTCCACACCGATATATAATTCATTTCTTTAAGAACTTGCTGACTGTTAACTTTGTAACATTAACATATGAAGCGGCTTCTACCCACTTGGTGAAGTAGTCAATGACCACAAAGATGATCGATGCCCATTAGAAGCTTTTGACGAGATTGACCCAATGACATCCATGCCAAACATAGAGAAAGGCCATGGAAAAGTCATGACATGAAGAGGTGAAGGAGGTAAATGATTTTATCTCCATAAATTTGACACTTATGGCACTTCTTGGCATAGCTGATACAATCCTCTTCCACGATGGACCAATAATAACCGAATCTTATTATTTACCTGGCCATTGTGAAACCATTAGCATGTGTTCCGCAAACACCCTCATGGACTTCTTCTGAGATTTTCTTAGCCTCGACAACATCTCACATCTTAGTAGCACTTGATCCTTCTTTCTTTTATATAGGATCTCCCCATCTAAGACATAGTCACTGGCTAGCCTTCTGAACGTTCTTTTATCATTCTCAGTTGCTTGGTCAGGGTATTCACGATTCTTTATGTATCGCAATATATCATGATAACAAGGGTAATCATCTTTTTCTTCTTCTTCGTCGATGTTGTAGTAGTGAGCTGGAGCATCATAAATACTCATCTGGATAAGTCTCACATCCTTTTGTTTGTTTACTTTGATCATAGAAGTTAAAGTAGCCAAGGCGTCGACCATTTGGTTTTTGTCTCGCGGGAGAATGGAAAAGGTGATGTCATCAAACTCCTCAATTATCTTCAGAACCAACTTTCGATAATGGATTAATTTGGGATCTCTTGTCTCCCATTCGCCTTTGAGCTGATAGATCACCAGTGTAGAATCCCCATATACCTCCAGCACTTTGATTTTGCGTTCTATGGTTGCACGGATACCCATGATGCATGCTTCATATTCTTCCATATTATTTGTGCAAAAAAAAATCCAATTTACTAGTAAAAGAATAATGATCTTCATTTGGGGATATTAGGACTGCCCCGATTCCGTTACCCACAGCATTTGAGGCTCCGTCAAAATTTAGTTTCCAAGGATAGCCTTTTTACGAGTCTTCTTCGGTGGTTACAACATATATTAGATCTTCATTCGAGAAATCAAAGTTCAAAGGCTTGTAATCTTCTAGAGCTCTACTGGCCAGAAAATCTGCGATTGCACTCCATTTTACAGCTTTCTGGTTCACATAGACTATATCAAATTCAAAAAGTAGAATTTGTCATCGGGTCATCCTTTCATTCAAAGCAGTCGATTCTATCATGTACTTCAGAGGGTCTAGTTTCGAGATCAGCCAAGTTGTGTGGTACAACATGTACTGCCTCAATCTTCGAGTTGTCCATATTAAGGCGCAACACAATTTCTCAATCAGCGAGTACCTTGTCTCATATTCAGTGAACTTTTTACTGAGGTAGTATATTGCTTTTTCCTTCCTTCCTGACTCATCATGTTGGCCCGGCACGCATCCCATGGAATTTTCAAATACTGCCAAGTACAGTATTAGTGGCTTATCTGGGCAATGTGGCATCAATACTAGGGCATTGGACAGGTAATGTTTAACTTTGTAAAAAGTTTTTTAGCACTCCTCATCCCATCACCTGGATTGTGTTTCTTAAGGAGACGGAATATGGGGTCACATTTCTCAGTTAGTTGTGAAATGAATCGGGCGATATAATTTAGCCTTCCTAGGAAGCCTCGAACTTCTTTTTAAGTGCACGGCGGAGGTAATTTCTATATAGCCTTGACTTTGTCTGGGTCAATCTCAATTCCTTTTTCACTGACGATGAATCCCAACAATTTTCCCGACCTAGCCCTGAAGGTACATTTTGCTGGATTGAGCTTCAACTGGAACTTTCTCAATCTTAAGAACAATTTCCTCAAGACTTGCACATGCTCCTTTTCTGTTTTGAACTTTGAAATCATGTCGTCGATGTAAACTTCAATTTCCTTATGCATCATATCATGAAACAAGGTTACCATGCCCTTTGATACGTCGCTTCCGCATTTTTCAGTCCAAATGGCATCACCTTATAGTAAAATATTCGCCACACGATCACAAATGTGGTCTTTTCTATGTCTTCAGGATGCATCTTTATCTGATTTTATCCTGAGAAACTATCCATGAAGGAGAACAATAAGTAACCTGTCGTATTATCCACTAAAGTATCAATGTCAGGCAATGGGGAATTGTCTTTTGGGCTGGCTTTGTTCAGATCCCTGTAGTCTACGGACATTCGTACTTTCTCATCTTTTTTAGGGACGAGGACGATATTGGCTACCCATTCTGAGTATTTAACCACTTGTAAGAAACCAACATCGAATTGCTTTTTGACCTCCTCTTTTAATTTTAACAAAATATCGGGCCTCATCGTTCGGAGCTTCTGTTGAACTGGCTTACATTCTTCCTTTATGGGGAGTCGGTGTACCACGATATCAGTACTTAACCCGGGCATATCTTGATATGACCATGCAAAGATGTCATTGAATTCTTGGAGTAACTTAACGAGGTTTCGCTTTGTCTTTGTGGCAATGCCAGCTCTTATCTTCACCTCTTTTTCCTTTCCTAAGCTTACAATTTCCACTGACTTTTTGTGAGGTAGGATTCGTTTCTCATCTTATTCTACCATCCTCAACAAATCGGGAGATAAGTTACAGTCTCGATCATCTTGAAAGTCTCGAGAATCCTCCATACACATATCTTTCTCAAAAAGAGACTCTGAGTCAGTAGTAATATTGTTCATATCATTGATATCTGGACACCTATTATAAGGATGAAGGAAAATCCAAAGAACAAAAGAATCTAGGAATAATTATCTATATGATTGGTTATGAATGAAATGGAAATAATAAAAGAATATTTACTTAAAATGAGACACAATGATGTATTTTATTAAAATAAAGATGTTGGACATATGTCTATTTCACAAAAGGATTCTTATTGCTCCTAGGCTTAGAGCAATGAACGTGTTTTGAACATTACTTTAAATTAATTCTAAAAGTTACAGGAATCTCATCCGCGGTCCAATTGTTCAGAACACTTCCAGGTACATAAAGACAAATGCCTGATAAATTTTCTTCTCCAATTCCTTCTTCAGATATGGCGTTGATGTTCAAACTTCCCAACATTTCTTCTGTAGTTTCTTTTCTTAACATCTTTCATTCAGGGTAAATAGTCCCTCCTAATACGAAGGTTCTAGATATATGGGGAAAGGTCATTAGTTCCTATTTGACCTCCTCCCTGCTCGAACGCACTATTCTCTTCTCTTGCTTTTTCTTCAGCTCCTTCTTCTTTTGCCTTGTATCTGGCTTAAATCCTAAGCCAAAGCAGTCTCATTTGTCCTTTAGCATTGGTGTCTCAACCCTTCCTTGGAGGTATCTCCCGAGTCCTCTTCCTAGTAAAGCTCCTTTCTTGACCATCAGTTGCAGTCACATCCTTGTAGTTTTGGATATTTTAGGCATTGAGATCTTGTTCCCTTCGACAATGAATGTTGTGTTGACAAATTCCAATGATCAAAAAGAACATTTTATCGCTTTATTGTCCGTCCCTATATATGGCGCATTACTGGTAATGAATGCAATAATGTCCTCTTCCGCGTTTATCATTACCAGTCTACCCTCAGTTACCAACTTTAACTTTTGGTGCAGTGATGACGACACTACTCCCTCTAAGTGAATCCAATGCCTCCCTAATAAGCAATTGTAAGAAGGCTTGATGTCTATCACCAAGAAATTAACATCATACGTGTTTGGACCAATCAAAAGAGGTATCTCAATCCTTCCAATTACCTTCTTTTCAGTACTGTCGAATGCTCTCACTATGTTTTAGCATGTTTTCATATGAGAGTTATCCACAGTCAACTTATTTAGTGTTGATAGGGGTAAGACATTTAGGGTCGATCCATTATCAATTAACATCCCTAACAGTATATGTCCCTTGTAGCGGGTAGTAATGTGTAGAGCCTTTGTGGATCCCATACCTTCTGGCTGTATTTTATCATCATTAAAAAATATGAAATTATTGGCACTTATATTATTGACCAAATGATCTAGCTTGTTGACAGAGATATCATCCACGACATAAGTTTTGTTCAACACTTTCATCAATGCGCGACGATGCATCTCTGAGTTTAAGAGTAAAGCTAGTACTGATATACGAGCTTGCTGCTTGTGTAGTTGTTCTACAACACTATGCTCACTGTGCTTTAAGAATTTTAAGAATTCGTTAGCCTCTTTTTCAGTTACCGGCTCGTTAACAGAAGATTCAAGTTTGGCCGTCTTCTCCTTCTTTTTTTCATCCACCAAGGTTTTTCCTTTAACAGGTTTGGCTCTTCTATTTGCGGGATCATAGCGCCTTCCACTGCGCGTGTAGAAACCCACATCCTAGCCTCCTTTTGAAGTGCTAACTGAGTTCTCCTCTCTCGGGATTGTCACGTTGCAATCATAATTCCATGGAACCCCTTGTAAAGAAATGCTACGGGTTTCTGGATTATGACCTCGGTGTAATTTGTGCTCCGACTTCATTCATTATTGGTCGTGAAATGATTACCACCAGGTGATTGACCTTATAGACCTTTTCTATTGTCCTTTTTTCTAAGGCGTACACATCTCCTTCCGAGCTTTAGTATATTTAAAGAATTCTAGCTCATTATTATCCATCAGACCTTGTACTAGGGCCTTAAATTTACTGCACTCTTGGATCTCATGACCTCTTCATCACGGAACTCACAGTAGTTCCTTGCTCCTCTAGGTGTCTTCTCTAAATCTCGTGTAATTAATACTCTTTCTACCATTTTCTTCCAAACCTATCTCAGTGGGGTTTTCTCCATTTTGACTCACTTCCCTCCATTCTTAATTATTACGTTTACCCATTTATCAGAATGACTGGGTAATGGATTTCCTGCCACATTAGGTCCTGATAGGTCATCAAATTTTACAATTCTCATCCTAATGAACCTTTCAATTAAATTTTTAAAAGCGGTGCAGTTTTCAATTGAGTATCCTGTTATTCCAGCATAGTATTCACATTAAGCGTTCACGTTATACCACTTTAGGAACGGAGGTTGCATAGGTTTTAAGTAGAATGGAGATACCACATGTGCATCAAACAAACTTTGGTACAACTCCCTATATGTCATCGAGATAGACGTGAACTAAAGTCTTTCTGTGTTCGGCCTTGGATTGGATTCTTACCTTGGGGAGCCCTAATGGCTAGCAGTTATGGCTCTTGGCTGGCTCACAGTAATTGGTTTTGAATAACCCTTGTTATACATGCTCGTATTATTCACCTCATTTTCTTTCTTCTTTGAGGCTGATCTTTTGGTGCTTTCTCTCGCGTCTATTTTTCCACACCTTATTGCGTTTTCTATCGTCTCACCAGACATTACTATATCTGAAAGGCTCTTAGTAGCGCTTCCTAACATATGGTTAATGAATAGAGCCTTCAGAGTATTAATGAAAAGCATGGTTGTTTCCTTCTCTAGAAGAGGTGTTTGGACTTGCTTTGCTACCTCTCTCCATCTTTGGGTATACTGTCTGAAGCTCTCATTTGGCTTCTTTTCCTTATTTTTCATTGTGATTCTGTCAGACATCATGTCTGTTACATGACTATATTATTTCATAAAAGCCTGTGCCAAGTCCTTCCATGAATTAACTTTTGCACGGCTTAATTGGTTGTACCACTTAGTCGCTAACCCGATCAGACTATCTTGGAAGTAGTGAATTAATAATTGATCATTATTAACGATCCTGTCATCCTTCGGCAAAACATATGATGTGTGCTTCAGGACAACTAGTCCTATTATACTTTTCAAACTCTAGAGTCTTGAATTTTGGTGGGAGAACCAAATTTGGGACCAAACTCAAATCTTTAGCATCAACCCTGCAATGGTAGTTAGCATTCTCCATTGCCTTGAATTTCTTTTCTAGCCGTCTGTACCGGTCTTCAAGTTGTTTTGGCAGATTTACCATCACCTTCTCTATTTCTGCTACATCATCAAGATCAGAGACAACTGGATTAGTTGGATTATCCCCTGGATTAGAACCCAAGCCTGTTGGGAAGTTCAGCGGTGCGGAGGTACCAGCTTGATATTGGGGTCTGATGGTAACAGGTACCCTTTGTGTATACACATTTGGTTGTGATTGGGCATTTATAGGGTAAAACCTAGAGGATAGACAAGGCCTTCATTATCATCCCCAGAATTGACTATAAGGCTCTTCCCTTTTTCAAGTCCTCTAGTCAGCAACTGCGTTAATTAGCTTATCATATTTTTTTGGGATTCCTGCATTTGATCCCTCATGTCTTGTTGAATTTTGGCTAATTGTTCTTGCATCTATGCTTGCAACTGATCTTTCATATCTTTTTACATTTGTTCTAATTTTTTCTAATCTTTGATCCATTACTTTGGTTTTGAGATGGGTACCGTAGTGATATTTAGTTGGTGGATTTTCGTTAGTTTCCAAGGTAGCTATCATAATTTTAATTAATCAAGGTCTTTTTATGAAACTTAATCCACATGATGTAATATAATGTAGATGAATGAAATAAATACAAAAAGATGTGTTGATTCTGATTCAACTCAATTAAATCAACTTTACTAGAATACAAATCCCTTTACATAAAGTAGAAATTTTATATATACGGTATTGCCCTAATACTCAAGGCTTTAACTTTCTTAAGAAGCCAAGTTAATTCTCGACCTCGATTCGATTCTAATTCATATTTTAAGCTTAGTATGTCGGCTTGAACTGCTATTGTTTGTAATGATCGACCACTTCCCGTACTTGTGCCACAGCTTCACCCATGATGTAGTCTCTATCTTTAACCTGACCTTGAGAACATTGGAGCTGCTTTTTCTATTGTTCATTATTCTTTTCAAGAAACTCAACTCGAAGTTCACAATTTTG
Organism: Gossypium stocksii; assembly: GCA_020496765.1. Lineage (NCBI taxonomy): Eukaryota > Viridiplantae > Streptophyta > Magnoliopsida > Malvales > Malvaceae > Gossypium > Gossypium stocksii. The sequence continues at coordinate 69,212,407 of CM035622.1, forward strand.
TAATTTGGCCTCGAGCTCTAATATCTTTCCTTTCAACTCTTCGATCTTACTTAGGATTGCTCTCAACTTGATTGCAGAGTTACGACTACGATTCTGATGAAGGGACTTTTCTAATTCTGCTACCCGAGCTCTTAATCCCACATTCTCATTTCAACTTTTCAATAGGTCTCTTTCTAAAACATTTTCTCAAACCCGAGCATTTTGGAACTTCTTTTCCCACTAATTAGGTCTTATATTTTCTTTTTTGATCTCTTGTCGCCATTGTTCTGATGTTTTTCCCAGCCCAGCAGTCTTCATCGACAAGCCCAACTTCTTATAATCCGTTTTAGACTATCCAAGTCTTCCTTAGCTTTATTTTTTCCCTTCCTCAATTTCTTGGCCTTTAGCTTCTGGATGTCGGCGTCTAATCCTAGCCGCATCTTTTCCTCCTCTAACTGCTCATCTTCTTTCCCAATTTTAAACTCTTTTTTCAAAGTCTTGCTTGATGATCTCTAACTCAGATGGGATTACTTGTAGATGATCTTCTATCGACCGAATGTTTTCTTGACTTGGCATAAGGATGTTGTCGTTGACCCTTTTACTCCACCACCAACTATATTCAAGGGTTGTCATCAGATTTGCGGCAAACATTTTCATTCTGCGAGTTTGGTTCCAAGCGTTCGATATTTCACGAACCTTCTGTTTGTAATTATCACCCTTGTATGAAAATTCACACTGAGCCAACCCTTGCGTCGCTAGTATGAACTACTTCAATCTATACTATCTTAATATGAGCAAATGAGCATATCCAACAGCTCCCCAAATCCCAAGTAGAGGAACCTAATCAAAATCTCCGCAGCGATATAGAATCTCATCGGAGATCATCCAAGGGGCTCTCCATTTGACGTCTTCGTCTTAGAGACTCTGGAGAATCTCCATCCACTTTTCTTTTGAAATGTCATCTCGCCTCGGTGTAGCCACTAATTCTTTTAAGAGAGAGTAGTTCTCGAAGAATACTCAATAAAAAACTTTTCTACTTTCCAAAAGTGGTTGTGAAACCAAGTTAGCAAGAGTTGCGTACATCCGATAAATCTTCCTTCACCCGCTCTCCGGCATGTATTCAAAGATCTAAATGTTTAGGCCAAAATTGTCGGAACGGGCGTGACCCTCTTATCAAGTCGGTTGAACAAATCTGAAGCTGTCTCATCCACGTGCGTAGTGCTTTAGGGAAAACAACTAACCCGTAAATGCTCAAAGCAAAGACTTCGACCTTTTTCTTCATATCTGGGTGGGCCAAGATCAAATCTCGCAAACTATTCCAGGGGATTCATTTACTATCTCCTTTTTGCTTGATCCGGGCTACAACCTATTGCTCACTCATCCTCGTGATGTTCATTAGCTTCTTCAAGAACGTCGGGACATTAGCGACTCTCGAATAGGGTTTGTCAACTTGAATCTTCGGGCAACGAAGTAAGGTCGTGTACTCCTCCACGGTGGGTATCGAATCAACTTTCCCAAAGGTAAAGCAACTATAGGCGGGATTCCAATACTGGGAAATAGCTTGGAGTAAGTGTTTTTCCACTTTCATATCAAATAGATAGGGCAAATCACTATAGTTACAGTAAAATAACTGCTTGATCTCGTCATCCCATTGGTCACATATCTCTTTCAGTTCTTGGAGATTATTCTGAGTCATGCTGATGCGAGTGAAATCCCACAACTCTGACACATACCCTTCCGTAAGACTATTACCCTTCTCTTGCTGCATTTTCTCGGACCAAATTCCGACGGCCACATTATCCTCCACTTTATCAAGAAACCCCTTTTCCATGATAAGCTCTCTATTTAGATACTAAACATGAATCAACACATTTTTTATGATGAAAATGCCATGCAATCAGAGTCAAAGCAAAACAAAACAAGTTAGTATTATACACAAAGCTAGAATTCAAAGCAAACGAGAAATAATAAATAAAGCATCTATTCGGGTAACCACTAGGGTTTGGTGTGGTTCTATCAAGGGAAGACTCTTAGAGCTCTTTACATGCGGTTTGGTTCTAAAGCAAAGGTACCTGAACCGGCAGATTCCTCGATCCTTACCCATTATAGGCTCATACGGACTGAGTTCAATTCAATGGAATACATTTCCCTATGGCTATACGAAGATAAAAATCTTACGAAGACATAGGTATGAATGTATCCCGAAAGCGATCCACTATCCTATACAGAGGTGAAGACCTCACGAAGGAATAGTTGTCATTCCCACTTAAAAGGGTAAAATCGATTGATTTATGCGATGCAATATGCGGAGATAAATCAAAAGGTTCAAACCAATAAAACAAACATATTATGACAAAGACCATGAAAATGACATATGAAATACAACGAAAGGATAGTAAATTTAAATCAGATTTTCAATTCTTGACGAAAAAAAGAAAATAATCAATTTTTGGCTTAACTCTCTTATTGGGTCCCCAGTAGAGTTGCCAAGCTGTTGAAACCATTTTTTGAAAATGTCGAATTTTTATTTAAAAACGAACATGGGAGTCTCCACTAATCCTTTTTTATGAGGTGTGATCGGATCACCTCGTAATTTAACCATTTTAACAAGAGGTTTAATTTATTAAAACAATTTTTTTCGATATATAGAAAAATCGAAAAACGGGTTCGGAAGTTGGTTACGTACGAGGAAGGATTAGCACCCTCGTAACGCCCAAAATTGGTACCTAATTGATTAATTCATGTCTTAGTGTCGAAAATTAAAAACTTGAAAATAGTTTAAAATACGATCCCTCTTTGTATTAATGTATTTTTTAATTAAAAAACGCTTGAATAAATTGAAACAAATGTTAAAGACCCTCTCATCTCGAGATAACAAAATGTCAAATCCCATAAGTTAGGACATGACACCTTGAACCTTTGAGAATAAGCTTGTCTTTATTTTTTTTTCGTTTGAAATCTTATGTATTTTAATTTTAAAAGGATATTCTGTTACTTGAGTTCAATAAGAAAATCGAAACCTCGTAAGTTAGGGTACGATTTCTTGAATCTCCCAAATATAAAATATTGCCTTATTTTGAAATTTTCCTTTTTTGCGTATTTAGGTAAAAATTAATATAATATTAAAAATGACGTATGGACAAAATGTTAAGCTAATGAATAACAACAATATAAATATACTAATAAGGAATTCGTAATACATATAATGACAATAATCACATAATGCATGTCACTTTAATACCCATATTATCAATCAAAGAAAAATAAACAACGAAATATTAATAACAATATAATAATAATAACAATAATTATACCAATAACTATTGTAATATTAACATAAATAATAATAATAAGAAGAAGAATAATATATATAGTAAAAGCATAAATAATCTAGTTTTTTTTTTTAATATAAGAAAGGGATAATAAATAAATGGATGAATAAATAATAAAATAATAAAAATAATAGATAATAAAATGATAACAATAATGAAGATATAAATAAAATAAATAATCAATGAAAGAGAATAAAAAGTTAAGAAAAATGAAAGAATAATAAATAAATAAATACAATGGTAAACATAAATAAATGAATAAACAATATATGAATAGACAAGTAAATGAACAAACAAATAAATAAAATAAAAAGAATAATGAATAAACAAGTAAATAAATAAGTGAATAAATAAAAGAATTAAAATAAAATGGGGCTAATTATAATTTAAATGAAATCACAAGGACAAATTAAAATAAATAAATAACAAAAGGGGTTTTAAATGTAAATAATAAAATAATTAAAATAGGGTCAAGGACTAAACTGAAACGTTTAAAAAGGAATGGGGATTAATTGGGAAAATATCCCAAATCCCATTGAATGTGCCATTTCCTTTGACAAGTCGAAGGACCAAATCAAAAATAAAATAAAATTGAACGGCCAAATTTAAAAGAAAAAGAAAAAAATTAGGATCAAAATATAATGCGCGCAAAGGTATGAGGACTAAATGAGAAATTATTCCTGTCCTACAAATGTACCGTTTCATGGTGGACTGAAATGAAACGAAGCCAAAATTACAAGGTAAAATTAAAAAGAAAAAAAAGAATCAGGATTTAATTGAAAATAGGCGAAAAAGCGGAAGGATCAACCGCGTAAATATCCCTTTGAGGGAAAAAATTTCAGATCCTTGCCTGAAATGGGTCAGTTTTTGGGTCAACCCCTCCAAAATGATGCCGTTTTGGGCGTTTCGGAGCTGAGTGAAACGACATCGTTTCACTAGGCTATTTAACCCAAAATTTCTTCAAAAAAATCTCATTTCTCTCGTCCTTTAAAAAAAACCAAAAGAACTCCCATTTTCTCTCAAAATGTTCCCCTTTCTCCGGCCTAGGGTTCCAGCAAGTCCCATGGCGACCACCAGTTGTCGGCGATGGGCTCTGCCGCTCCCGGTGGTCGAAAAATGCCGAATATGCCCTTTTTATTACCCTTTTTTTTAACCTAAGTTTAGATCAAAAGGGGAAATCCTTAAAAAGAAGAAAACAACCCAACCCACACCTCTCTTCGTCTTTCTTTCGAAGCCCAAACGAAACCCTGAAGGGTTTCCATGGCTTTCGTTAACGGAGGAAATCTCTGGTGGTGGCGAGCGACTAAGAAACGAGTAAGTTTCAACCCCTCTTTCCACCTTTTTTTTATATTTTTTACTTATTAAAAATAAATTTGTAAAAAACAAAATAAAAAATACCTTTTTCAACTTTTCGTTTTGTTTTTTTATTAATATCATTTGTTCGTAAAAAATTACAAGTAATTATTGTGGCCCTTTTTATAGCCTAAATACAAAATTCTCTATTACTAATCCCTTATTTTTTTTTCTTTTGTTTGTTACTGCCTTTTGTTTTTACTGTGCTGTCTTCTTGCTTTGCATGCTTGTTCGGTTGCGTGTTGCTCTTTTTATGCAGGTGACCGCAGAGTGGCTGATGGCAGCGGTGGCTGAGGCATGTGCAGATAGACGTCAACGTGGCATGCGGCTAGGGTTTCTTCCGTTCTTTTTTGTTGCTGAAAATTAGTTTAGTTTTAGGCATTTGGGCTACTAGGGTTTTAATTTATTTTGGGCTATTTGAGCCTCTTTTGTAACTGGCCTTTGGGGACTATTTGTTTATTTTTTAATTTGGGCCTGGGCTAAATTAGCCCATTACAATCATCATTATGTGAGCTTCCAATGAGTAATGCATCATCAACATAAACTATAATATAGGTGACATCCGACCCATGTCGAAGAATGAATAAGGATGAATCGACTTTGGAGGAGACAAAGCCAAGGTTTTAAAGGAATTGTTGAAGCTTGAAAAACCAATTTCGAGGTGCTTGTCGAAGACCATAGATGGGTTCATTGAGTTTGCAAACGAAAGGAGTCCCATTCGCCTGGTGTTGCTCGAAACATAGAGGTTGGATCATATATACATCCTAGGATAATTCACCTTTCAAGAATGCATTCATGATATTTATTTGCCGAAGGTTCCATCCATAGTTGGTAGCGAGTGAGAGGAAGATATTGACTATTGAAAATTTCACAACTGGGTTGTAAGGATCATGATAGTCATGTCCTAGTATTTCGGAGAAACCTATGCCCACAAGTCTCGTTTTCAATTTGGCCATAGTTCCATCTGGATTCTTTTTCACTGTGAAGAGCAATTTACATCTAATTAGCTTGCACTTGGGTGGCAGCTCAACTAGATTCCATGTATTGTTGGTCAAGAGATCATCATACTCAGCTAGGACGACTTCCCTCAAATTTGGATCAGCAAGAGTTGCTTGTATGTCAGTTGGCCCTTGAACTTCGAGTGTAGTGAGATATAGCTTAGGTTTGTTAATACTAGCCTTGCCTCGAGTGATCATTGGGTGAATATTCATAGTTGTTTCATTACTTTGAGGTTCACGGGGGTTGTCCAAACTCGGAGCAGGTGCTACAGTTGATGAGAAAGCATCACCAAGAGAATTCCTGTAAGAGACTGATGATGTAACCATAGATGTTGCAGTGGAAGAGTGAAGATACAACAAAGGTAAGATACCAATTGGATTTGAGGAGGAGCATACCGAGATGATGACACCACTTGTAAAGGTGGAGATTGAAACTCATTTGAAGTAGAAGTTGACTAAGGTCCAGTTGTAGCTACAAAGGGAAAAATGTGCTTATTAAATGGAACATGGTGAAAGATATATATTCTGTTGTGAAATTAAAATATCAACACTTTATATATATAATAAGTGGAAACATGATAGCATTTTCTTCAATATAATCACAAGGTTTATAAAAAGAATTTAAAGTTATAGAGAAAATATTAGCACAATTTAAAAATATATAATATTTTTTTCTCAGTTATTAAATTTTTATGGGTTTTATTTTACTAAAAACTTTGTAAACCTTTAATTTAATCTAGTTTTCAAATAAATGGCATAGATAACAAGCCAAACTAGAGTAAAGTCTTAAATATTATTTATTAAAATAACATATATAAAATTATAAGTTACTAAATTTTAATAAAAAATATTCAAGATATGTTTAATCTCAAATAAAAATATTGCAAATTTTTAATCTCCTTAAGTTGTAGTGTTGTGGAACTGAAAGAGGAAATATAGCATGTGATTTCGATTTTGAGGAATGTATAGATGTTTCAAGATCGTCAGGCAACAATATTATTAGATTGTCTAGTCATGACACTATGATCAATCTAGAGAGTTCTTGTAAGAACATTAGAGAGTTATAATTGTAACTTGAACCATCCAATTCATTCTTAATATATGAAAGCTAATATTAAATCATTTCTTAGGACCAAAGCATTACTAAAAACTTCAAAATAAGAACTTTAACTAAAAATGTTTTGAATTGTAACATTGAGTTTTAGAGGCCTCTGATGGACTCACCATTACACCTTATCAATGCTAACTTAGAAATAAGGTTTAAAAGATGCAAAACTTCAAAACCTGTGGCAAAGACTTGTATGAGAGATGCAAGAGCATTAAGTCTTGCTCCCCAAGAGAACCATCACAAGTCCACACAACCCTAACTATAACTTTCAAAACTAAATCACGTTATTAAGTGTTTTGAAATGTTTATTTAACTTTTTTTTGGGATGAATGATGAAATCCATTAATCCAAGAATGCCATTAAACTGCTACAAAAGAACAAAAAATTGTCCTGTAACTTTAAGTTACACAAACAAATTAACCAATGATACCCCAATAAGCATAAAGTGAAGCATTAACAGGATAAGTTTTATTGATTGATCCTCCTCCTAAGTAAGCCAGCACAATTTATTCAGTTTGCACCAAGATAGCATTTTCAGTCAAGAAAGATGCACCAAAATACCTATTGTTCCTCTGTCTCCATATCACATAAAAATATGCACTCCAAGCAAGCTTGAGTATAGTAACAAGAAAGGACTTTCCTTTAAGTTTCAATATCGCCCAAGCTAACTCTTGCCTCTAAATTCTGACAACCCAATGAATGGAGCAAATGTGCAAAACTGACTACCACACCTTCCTTGAAAAACTATATTCAAACAAAATGTGATCACGTTTCTCTGCAACATCCATGCAAAAAAAGCAACAAGTATCAATGGAAATCCCAAAAGCAAGTAAACGATCTCGGGTTAGGAGTCTATTAAGAATGACCATCTAAGCAATAAGAAAATACTTGGGAATATGTAAAGGGAACCATAGCAAATGGTATCATTCCACCTTCATATCACGAGTTCTAATTACTTCCCACAATTGAGAAGTACTCACTTTAGCATTAGCAAACTGTTGAGAAGTGACATCAACCAAATGCTTCAATTTAAGCATCCTTTGCCAATTCTAACTACTCATTGAAGTAGGAGCCACATCCAGAAAACTCCTACCCTTTAAAACATATTCACTAACCCAAGCAATCTAAAGAAACCCCTCTCCTGGAAGCCAGGTACGAATAAGCTGCAAAATACAAGCTTGATTCCATTCTACCACATTTTTTAATCCTAAGCCCCACTCATATTTAGGTAAACAAATCGCCTTCCAATAAACACGAGCCCCTCGACCCGAGCCAACCTTTCCTTTCCAAAAGAAGCTAAGACAATATTGATAAACCTTCTTAAGAACACTCTTAGGCATTAGAAATTGACAACTCCAATAGGTTTGCACACTAAAGATCACAGTCTTAATAAGTTGCAATCTACCATCATAACTCAAGTACTTAGTAGACCACTCTTGAATCTTGTCCAGAATCCTATTGGTTAAAGCAGTACAATTAGATCGAGACAGCTTTCAAGAAACAAGAAGAACACCAAGGTACCTCATTGGTAGCTTACCAACTTTAAACCCTGTGCAAGTAGTCATGAGAGCCAACTCCTTTTGAGGCACCCCAGCAACAAACAATTCACTTTTGGAGGCATCAAGTTACAACCCAGAAAGTAAGTAAAACTACTAAAGAATACAATAAACACTAACCACTGAATCAACAGTACCCTTAGAAAAAATAAAAAAATCATCGACAAACATTAGATGAGTCAACCACACTCAAAGGCACTTAGGATGATACTTGAAGAGAGAATTTATGGAAACAACATCCAATAACCTGGATAACACATCCATTGCAAGCACAAAGAGGTAATGAGAGAGAGGATCTCCCTATCTAATACTTTCCCTCCTCAAAAGAACCTCACAAGGCTTCCATTAAATGAGACAGAGAATTGAGGAGTAGTTAAACAAACTTCAATCCACTTCAAGAACTTTTCAGGGAACCCTTGAGCTCTAAGTACTGAAAGTAAAAAGCCCCAGTGCAAAGAATCAAATGTCTTTTGAAGATTAACCTTCAAGGTACATCTAGGAGAAATATGTCTTCTACCATATCCTTGTATTAGCTCATAAGCCAACATGGTATTATCAATGATACTACGCCGTCTAACAAAGGCACTTTGACTATTAAAAATCAAAGCAGGCAGAAAAGGAGTCATTCTATTAACCAAAACCTTAGTTGTACACTTATAAACTGCACTGCAATAAGAAATAGGCTGAAAATCCTTTACATAGCTAAGATTATCACACTTGGGAACCAAGGAAATTGAGGTAGCATTAAAGGTAGCCAAGAGAGTGAAGAATGCAAAAAAATACTGAACAACCTCAAGAAAATCAGGCCCAACTATACCCCATGCAGATTTGAAGAAGAAATCTGTGAAACTGTCAAGACCAAAGGTTTTCTCATTCCCCTGCCCAAAAATATCTGCCTTTATCTCCTTATTGAATCTTACTATTACTTTAATGCAGCTAAAATTACCTATTTGAATTGCACTCACACTCGAACAAAGACAAAGTAAGATGGGTACAAATATGGAATGGACAATGAAGCACTAAGTAACATCCGATAAAGCAGGAGGTAGAGGTAACTTATTAAAATATTAACATGTATAATCTACATAATTGGAGGATGAAATATGACTAATAAATTATTAAAATATTTTAATATATATATATATGATGTGTTATGATAAATAGACACTTTACACTTTACACATTATTCATTGTAATATTAATATAATTGTTGAACTCACATCTTAATCAATATTTAATACTTTATTTAAATTAGGAATGAATATTAATATTTTTGTATATTTAAAATCAATTCTGTTAGCCGATTGAGTCTTACTCGATTGGCATGAACATTGTTGTCAATGCAGGAGAATATGGGTTCGAGTGCGCGCATTATCCCTTAATTATGGGTTAGGGAGGGAGTATGAGTAATTCTAGGCATTGTGTAAAAAAAAAGAAGATATAATTAGAACCTAGAGTGAGATTGTTAAAAAAATCAATTATCTTAAATTAGAAAAAGTTTTTATTTAAATTTCATTTCATGTCTTATATTTTCGTTTGAAATTTCGTTTAAACTTTTTAATAAACATAAAAACTCTATTTCTTAGAACAATTTGTTTTGACATAATTTTTTTTATTATATTGTTTTTCACTTATTATTTTTAATTTTCACTATTTACATATCGAGTTTTTAAAAATATAAAATAATACATTGTTTTAATCCCTCAAGGTCATTATTGAGTTGGGTAGTTGAAGAGGTTGATTTGAGCATCTTAGTAATTAACTTGAGTAATTTGCAAATCTAATAGAAAATGATCTCTTTAATATAATTTTTATTTCAATTATTATTAACAAGATCTAAAATAAAAAAATAACTGAGCTTATTTTTATTAGGTAAACAAGACAAACTGAGGGTTAATTTATATAAATAATATAAAAAAATTAATTTCTGAAATAGGTTGCCAATGAGATTAATTACGAAAATAGTAATTTTTTTGGGTGGAGTCTGATAACGACTCGCGATATTAAGTAATAAAATTTATAAAATTGATCACACCAAAACTAACTAATATCACGATGTTAAAGGCAAGCGCACCTATCGAACAGTAGTATAGTTTAGAGGCAAGACCGAGCTATTGTACCCAAGGGAACTAAAAGTACTAATACTTACTTCATTTCTATTATCTAGCCTAAAAATAAATAGAGTTGATTTAAACTAATTCTAAAACTAACTAAAAGTGCACAAAAAGTAAATTGGGAAAAACTTTAGGGAAAAGCTGATTGATATCAGCAATACTTAAGGGAGAATCCACCTAGACTTCACTTGTTACTGGTTCTTGAGCTAGACGATTTATTCACTTGACTTGATCCATAGAGATCCCTAATTTATGCTAAACCCTCCATTGAGGCGAAGAGCAACTAGGCCTAGGTTGTTAACTAAAGTTCCTTTATTAATTAATACTCTAGGTTGCATTAATTCGATCTATGGTTCCCCATATTAGGTTTGACCCTAATCCGGCAGATTAATGTCGCCCTATGTCTAGGGTTGCATGCAACTCCGCTTAATTATGGTAGATCTACTCTTATCACAGGGACTTTTGCTCCTCTGCTTTAAGCACATCCGTTTCTTGAATTAATACCTAGGCTTATTAACACAAGAATTAAGCACACATAATTAAGAACAACTCAAGTATTTATCATATAACTCAAGAATAAACAATAACAAGATTCGTCTTAGGTTTCATCCCCCTCAAGTATTTGAGGGGTTTAGTTCATAATAAAGAAAGAAAACATCTCAGAAGAATTAAGATAACAAAACATAAAGAACCCGAAAACCCCTGAAGGAATTTAGGGAGATCCTCTGTCTTGATATAGAATTCTTGTAATATCCCGAAAATTTCTATCATTGATATAGTAAAATAAAGAAATAAAGAAATAAAAAGAGAAATTTTGAGCTATATCAACAAAATCTATGTAGGAAGTGATTATGATGTATTAATCCAAGAAAGGACTAAATCGTAAAAGTGAGAAAAGTTTTGTGGCCCAAGAGTAAATACATAAAATTTAAGGGGTTAAAGTGTAAATATGAAAAAGTTGAAGGACCAATAGTGCAAATCTTTTAAGGATGGAATAATCTAGAAACTAAGGAAAATGGATGAATTAGGACCAAATTGAATAGGAGAAAAAATTATGAGGGACTAAATCGCAATTTTACCAAATTAAGTGATGACTCAAGGATGAAATTTTAAAAGATCATGAAGGGCAAAATGGTCAATTAGAAGGAGAGAGAAATCTAGAAGGTAATGATGGTGTGATGATATTTTATAATTATTTAATAAGATAAATATTATTTTATTAATATTTTAATAAGATATTTTATTATTTTATTATTTTATTTAGTATATATATATGTGTGTGTTTGTGGAAAAAAAAAGAGAAGAAACACCATCTTTCCCATGCACCAACGTGAAAGGAAGAGAGAAAGAAAGAAAGTTTTGCTTTGTTTACAATTTGGTCCTTCCACCAAAAATTCACAATTTTCACCTAGTAATCAAAAGAATTTCCATAGCTACCGAAGGAGAAAAATGTTAAGGAGACTATGAGGAGTTAGAATATCAAGTTGGATTCAAGAAATAGAAGCTGGAGGAGAGAGAAAATGAAGTTAAAGTTTGGAAACAATAAAACAAGGTAAGAACATCAAGATTTCCATGTATTTTTAAGTTTAATATTATTGAAAAAGCATGTAAATGATGTTAATGTAGAGTTTTTTTATATATGATTCTATGTTCTTGATATGGTAGTGAAGAGAAAATAAGATAAAGTGATGGGAAATGGTGTAGAGAAAGAAAATAAGGGTGATATAAACTTAGTAATTAATATCTTGCACTAAAACAGTTTTGGGCAGCAGCAGTAAGCTAAATTTGAAAAATCACAAAAAATGGTAGAAACTGAATTAGGAGTTGACTGAGATATGGAATTAAAGCTTGTTGAGTCTTTTTTCATATAAAAGAAACAGAACAAGTAAATGAATTCTGTATCCTGAGATATTTATATTTTTGTGAGACTGGTTCAGAATGATTTCGGGATCCTCTTTTCTGACTTGGAAAAATCATTAAAAATTGTATAAAAATAATTATGGGACATAAGTTATATGGTTAGATTATTTGATGAGTCTATTTTCAATAGAAACAAACGGAACCATCATCCGAATCCTGTATGAAGAGATAATTAATTTTTAGTGAAGAAGGGTCAGAACTGTCAGATAGCAGAATAGGGGTGATTTTAAAGAATAAACTGTACTATTAGGCTAAACTAAAAATTCTAAAACTTTTCTTGTCAGAATATATGTGAGTCTAGTTTTATGGAAAATTTACGGATCTTAATTTGGAGTTCTTTAGCTCAAGATATAAATAATTTAGTGACTATAACGCAGGTGGACAGCTTGAATGTTCACATATAAGTAAATAGTGAAATTATTGATAATGTTACTTATAAGCATATTATATAAATTAAGGATGTGGAATGGAGAGGAGGAGGAGGAAAATATTTATGAATATTCAGTTAGCATGGCTAATTTGTATGTTTTAGGCTCAGGGACTAAATTGAATAAAAGTAAAACTTTATGGGTAATTTTGTAAAAATGTTAGAAATGATCAAATTACATGAAATGGATTATTATATTATTTAAATTGAAAATTTTAAATGAAAACTGTTAATTTAGTTCGAGATCGAGGGAAAACATGTTTTAAGGATTAAATTGAAAAGTGTTGAAATTATGGAAAATTTTGATATTTTATAGAATTTATGGAATGTTATTAATATGTATGATGATAACGGCTGGAAATAAGAATTAAATTGCAAGAATTTATTTTTTCTGAGCCTAAGGGTAAAATCGTCATTAATTAAAAGTTTAGGGGCAAAATGATAATTTTGCCTAGAGCACTAATTGAATGTATTAAAATATGGAATAAATGAAAACAATGATCAAATTTATTTATAAAGACCCAAACGACTCAAATGTGAAACTCGAACGTGGAAAAGAAAATGTATTGGATTAATGAATTTATAAACACGAACAAGCAACGAGGTAAGTTCGTGTAACTTGAATTATATTCGTAAATGCTTGAAATGTATGTTATTGATGTGAATATGAATTGAATGTTCATTATATGAAAATTGATGAAACATTGATATATTTGATAAAAATGGGAAGAAATCCCAGTTGAATGAAAGGAAAATTCGATGGAGCTCTGAAAAGGAATTGACGGTAAAAGGGGATCTAGCCCGAACGGGTGATCCTATCCTGATATAGCCTTCTTGAAGAATACAGGAAAAAGGATTAAGCCCGAAAGGGTAATCCTAATATCAGCCCTCCCGAAGAATATATGGGAAATGAGGTTCACGGGAGTGTGTTAGTGGCTCTCCTGAAGAATATATGTGTATAGGCCCTTCCGAAGAATACATGGGAGCTGAGGTTTGCGGAAGTATGCCAAGATTTGAGGTTCGCGGGAGAGTGAGGTTCACGGGAGTGTGCTCACTGAAATGAAATGTGTAAGACCATGGTTGAAAGATACCATGGCAACATATTGAGAAAATGAATAAGACCATGGTTGAAAGATACCATGGCAACACATGCATATGAATTGACAGACCCGAAATTATACACTAAAAGTGTACTCCTGTATGAATTGACGGTTAATGAGATTGTACACCAGGAGTGTACTATCGGAAATCCATCGAAATTCCGAGAAATTCAACGGGATAAATATAGAAGATGGTAAACACATAGCTAAAAAGGGTAAATGTGAATTGATGGATTACGAATTTGCATATTTTAAGTATACTATATGATTTTAACTATCGATATTCCGATAAATTCAGTAGGTAAGAATCCTGACCAGAAAAGGAAATATGTATATAAAAAGATTTGTACATATATTCTTGAAGTACATAAAAAAAATGACAGTGATACTGGGTATATGGAAATATAAGATGATGATATTTGTACATGGAATTTATTGATGAATATATGCATCCATGATTATAGATTCGTATACTTTAATAATATTAATTGTATGACGATGAAATTTCGAATGACTTAATGAATAAAGCCCTGACATGGAAATAATTTGAGCACGAAACAATAATCACAAAATTAAACTTGAAATACACGAAAACGATATTTATTCGATATTTTAAAAATATGACATGGAAAATACATGTATATGAAACTTACCTGATAATTATGCATGTTCAAGATTATGAATTGTCCCGGAATAAATATATACAAAATTCATGAAAACAATGATACATGAAATTTTGGTATAATGAATGATTTATGTTTTTGAAGAAATGGCAAGAGAATAATATGTATCATATTATATGAATATGTGGCTATCTTTAATATGCTGATACATGAAAATTGGGTAAGCCGTAATAAGTAATAATCTCAAGTATGATATGTTGATACAATGAGTTTATCAATTCTAAAATTATATGAAATATATTTAAGTATACTAATGACTGTTGTTGTTGACGCTTAGACAAGTGCCAAGCTATTGGTTAAATGGTAATATGTTTATTATTTGATACGTCGAAAGGGTAAATGATCAAATGAAAATATACATGTGTTTATGGAAGAGTGGTAAAATTAAGTTGTACAATTTCTTATAAAATGAGTTATCATGTGATAAAAAAAAGTTCTATAAACTCAGGTAATACCTCGTGACCCTATTCCAATGATGGATAGGGGTTGGGGTGTTACAATTCTGGCTTCTGGGATGAATCAATCGGCTTCCCTTGGAGTAATCCCTTGCTTTCACTCTTTGTGTTGGCAGAAATATGGCGCTCTTTCCTGAGAGAAAAGAGTATTCCCTTAGCGGGAAATAAGCACACCTTTCAAGTTGCCTCCTAGGGTCTTTATATAGAGTTTAGAATGGCTTTCTTAGCCCCTAAGTATCCAAATCTGAGTGAAATTGCTCTTCCTCATGACTAGAACATGCCCGTGTGCCACGCCCGTGTACTTCGACAAGAGGCTGTGTGAAATTTTGTCAATTGGGGCACGGCCGTGTGGCCTGGCCGTGCTTGTCGGGCTGGACCGTGTGGTCTTCGTGTGGCACGGCCGTGTGCCACGGCTGTGTGGTGACTTCTTGGGCTATGCGTTTTCACATTTTGGCCCATTTTCTCAGGTTTTTGGTCCATTTTCCGTTCTTTTCTCTTCCCTATGCTCTCCTGAGTGTAAGACATGAAAAAGAAAGATTAAGAGCACCAATTCTCACTAAATTGATAATAATTCATCCAAAATATAGGCTAAACATGGGTAAAAATATGTATAATATAGCGTTTATCAGAGTCTTTCTTATAGGCGCCACCACCTTTTTTTATAATAAATATATTAAATATTATTTTATTGGTGGTGCCTTTCTCATAGGCACTACCACTTGTATTATATTTTCACGGTTCAGTACATGACCCATGTATACATACAAAAGTGGTATGGGATAGGTGGTGGCTGTGTAGTAGGCGCCACCGGTGACTCCTATCTGATAAGCGCCACTGGTGACTCCTACTTGATAGGTGCCACCAGTGCTTAATTTTTCTTCTATTTATACTCACTTGAAAATCAAATGAGCAGAAGATATCCTAAAAATTTAGCAGAACAGAAGTAAGAAGATAGGGAGAAGAAAGAAAGAAAGGAAAATAAAAAGAAGGATAAGGTATTTTAGTTTATTCCTTTTAAATAGAATGAAGAGTTTCTTAGTAATTTTGTTATTTAAAAGTTATTTTGTTAGGTTATTAATTTTGTTAGCTTTTGAATGAAAAATTTTGTATTAAAAGTTTTATGTAACTTTTTTGCAATTCGAAACTGTTTTGAAAATTTTGAATTTTTTTTAACAGATCTAGTATTGAATATGGAGAATCAGTTTTTTGTATGCGTTTATTTTGATGGAGAAATTTTGACAACAACCGTGGGATGTATATTTGAATCTCGTAAACAAGTAGCAATGAGATTTAATAGAAGTATCTTATTTGATTATATGAAGGAAAGAATTAGTGCGAAAATTGATAGACGTTGTGGGATAAGGATCTCGAAACTTTTCTACAAGTTTCCAGTTTCGACAGATCCTATAAAATTCACTAAAATGGAACTTGTAGATGATGAAAACGTAGAGACAATGGTCACTCTCTATTGTGGGACTCGGAGCAACCAAAATGCACCGATTCAGTTATTTGTTGAGTTAGCTGGTTTGGAGCCAACTGAATATCCCACTCCATTAGGTGAAAAACATGGTGCTCAAGAGCCGTGTATGGTGGTTTCGATATTGTACGTTGATGGTCAATCAATTATACGTAGGATCGACATTGATCTTAATGTTGCATCCTAGACTGATGTGGTTGGTGATGATGTATACCATAGTAGTGATCCTTCTGATCACGAGGTCGACAGTGATAGTGATCTCGACGTGGACGAGGTCCCAGATGATATTGACGATCAAGGCGTGAATGACGATAGAAACGTTAACGCGTTTTTAGTCGGGAATTAGATTCATCGTATTGTGATACACAAAAATCCTGAGGCACACATGTCGTGGAGAGACCTGATGCGACGCACGCGGCCGAGTTCTTGAAGTACCTTGAAATACTATCTGCTCACCTGCTAGCCGTAGATTTCGATCCTAAGGAGTTGTTTGTGGGCCAGAGATTCGACAGTAAGGAAGAGTGCATATTTTTCATTAAACAGTATAACATGAATATATTAATGGACTACAAAGTCACCGTGTCTAAACTAATATTATATATTGGGGAGTGTTGGAGGTCGGTGGAAGGTTGTAATTGGCCGATACGAGCTACACTTATTCAAAAGTCGCAAATATAGGAGATACGAAAATTTGTTGAACCTCACACTTGCACTTCAACAAGTATGACAAAAGATTATTGAAAAATTGTGTAACACCCCCTAACCCCAAACCGTCGCCAGAATAGGGTCACGAGGTATTACCGGACTTATACACTAACATACAAATAAAAACGAGACATAAATTTGAGTTTCAATCTAAAACCATCTAATTTCCATTAAATAATTCTTAATATAGGCCTACGAGGCCCAGAATAGGTTTAGAAAATGATTTAGGATTAAACCGGGAACTTTGAAAATTTTACTTTGAAAACAGGGGCACATGGCCGTGTGGCCTGGGCATGCCTGTGTGGCCAGCCCGTGTGGATCCCCATGGCCGTGAGGCCAGGCCATGGGCAGTTCTGACTTGCTTCACACGATCATGTGTCTAGCCCGTGTGCAAGTCTGTTTTTCCCACACGGCCTGGGCACACGCCCATGTGTTTTGGCCGTGTGAAAACTGCACGTTTCACCATTTTTAAGTCACTTTCACCTACTAAACATACCCAAATAATGCCCAAACCATTGACTTATAAACATTAATCAAATACCATGCATTTCAATTCCAAACTTAGCAAATGTTTATTCATTCATTCCAAAAACTTCTTAAGGTTTATATTCCGTATTCACATTCAAAACATTAAACATTTACAAATAGTAAATACTAAACCTAGTACTTGCTACCTTTCCAAAAGTTATAAATACATCACCAAAACGTGAGCTGAAGTCGGGATTGATTCGGATGCTGAGCCTGACCTTAACTTTACCTAACCTGTGCACGGAAAACAACCGTACGCTGAGTATTGAAAATACTCAGTGGTATTATCATAATTCAAATTATAATAGCAACAACAATATACTATATCATACACAAATCAAACATATAGTTGTGTACCCAACTACCATATTTTCATATTTGGTTCACCATTTTTTTTCAATCACATACAAATATTCAATTCACGTTTCAAACTTGAACAATTCATGAACATTTAGTTCACCTCTCAATCACACATATACATATTCAATAATACCATTCAAGAACCTTGGTTCATATGTTCAATCTCATAGCACAATTTCATTTCTTATTTCATATCACATTATCATTTTCACTCTTCATTCAATGATTCAAATAAACAAATTCAATTGGTTTTCTCATTTCACTTAATTACCCCTATTAACGTGACTCGGACTTTGGCGGATACACGGATCCAACCAAACACATCATATTGGCACCCAGTGCCTCATCGGATAGTTCGAAGCAAAGTTGACACCCAGTGTCTCATCGGCCTAGCCGAAATAAAGTGGTACCCAATACCTCATCGAATCTATCCGAAGCAATATGACACTCCAAGTGTCTCATCGACTCGAGGTCGAAGTAACCCTGAACACTTCCAATCCTATGGCATGCCAACTATATCCACTAAGCCCTACAAGTTAATAGGGTATCGAATTTCTTTCTCTTTTCAATCAAATTCACATCAATTGCACTTTAGCCACATTTTCTCACATATTTCTCAATTCAAGCACAACTTGTTCAAATTCACATTATCACATATTTTCACTTCATTTCCATTCTCAATTGATCAAAATCATTTCAACCAATTCAATCACATTAATAACTCAAATTCATTTGCATACTAACATTGCTCAATTCAATCGTATAATTCAATTTCACATACATATATAATCATCAATCATATCCAATCACATTTAAATTAAATATCACTACTTATTTCAATTCTAATTCCATGCACATATATTAAATAAATTAAACATTAAATAATAAATACTCAAATTATGATAATACAAACCGATAATTTCCCGAGCTACTTCTTGACCACTTTTTCTTTTCCCTTCGTATTCGATGTCTCGGTTTTCTTGTTTGCTACGAAAATTAGCATAATTACAATTAATTAATAATACATATATTTCATATAAATTTTTAACTTTCCATACAACTTTTTCCTTGATACCAACTTTGTCCTAACCACATTCATCTTCTTCCTTTTAACAATTCACATCATTTTCTTATTCAATTTCCATCAAAACTTCCATATAACTATCAAATTTTCATCATTTTTCTATAGTTTTGAATTTCTTCCAAATTAGTCCCTAAAACTTAAAACTTATAGCCTATTTTACAATTAAGTCCTTAAATCAATTCAAATAAATAATTTTATCAAATTAATCCCTAATTTCATCATTTGTGCAACATATACCCTATTCAAAAGTCTATCATCTTTCAATATTTCCACCTAGTTTCAACAAAACTCAATTCTAAGGCTTCTAAAACATTTAAATTGAAGAATAAGGGCTTAATTAACTTACTTTTCAAACTTCTAAGCTTCAATTCTTCAATTTCTCCTTTTTCCTTTCTTTCTTCTTTTTTTTCTCCCAATTTCGTTACTTCCCTGTAACTTTCTTTCTATTTCTTTCTTTTATTTTACTTTATTTCTTTTTACTTATTTTAATTACTGTTATTATTATAAAATATCTATTTAATAACTAATTATATACACACATTTGTACACACACATACTATGACACATGTAAATCATCATCACCATACACTTGCCATTATCACAACTATTTAATAAAAATATAATATCACATAATTATTAATAATAATAAATAAATAAATAAATATCTTTTACTTAATAATTAAGTAAATAAATAAATATACATTTAATATACATTTGTACCAATAGTATAATTACACATGTATTTATTCTATAATACACACATGTCACTTTTATGGTTTAATTACTAATTTAATCCTTTAATATTTTTTTATTCTATAATTAAACCTTTGCATTCTATTCAATTTAGTCTTTTCTACTAATTATTTCTAATTGAATTAAATTCTCTTAATCAAAATCTAATTCAATTCATAACCTACCTAATAAATATTTTTAATAAATATTTACGGACTTATTTTCCTAAGACGGAGGCCCTAAAACTCGTCTTTCCGGTGCCCGAAAATTTTGGGTCGTTACAAATTGATTCCAAAACTATCTTACGTGCATCATGCCAATGGTGAAGACATGCCGACCATTAAAGTTTCGATATTGATTACCGAAACACAAGCACGATTCTAGTATCAAGTATCATACCAAAAAGTATGGATAGCTAAATAAATGGTAATAGAGTAATTGTACAGAGATTTCGATACATCGTACAATAAGTTACAGAGATGGATAGTTGCTATGCGGGAGTACGTGCTGGGGACTGTCATTGAGTTACAGACACAACCTTATTACAGCCCAGATGACCAACTACAACCGGGAAAAAGAATTTTCCAACGGATGTTCTAGAAGTTTGATCCATGCGTGCGTGTATTTCCCCACTGCAAACCATTTGTACAAGTAGATGGGACATGGCTATATGGTAAATATACACAGATCCTACTTCTTGCGGTTGCTTAAGACGAGAATAAGAACATGCTCCCGATAACATTTGCCATCGTAGATAAGGAGAATATAGAGTTGTGAGAATTTTTCCTTACAAACTTGCGAAGGTATGTTATTAGTAACGATAATATTTGCATCATCTCAGATAGAGGGAAATGATTAATTGCCGCCATTAGACGTTCCGATGTGCCATAGAGATCCGTTTACTGCATCTGGCATATCGCGACTAACTTTCACTGAGATTATAAGAATGCAGACTGGCGAAGACAAGTTGTGAGAATGGGTAAAGAATAACCTTATTCTTTCAATATATAACCTAATGTTTTAAGGCGATACTGTAACTTATAGTTTCTTAATACATATACAGCGCACGAGCTAGAGCTACACATTTTTCAGAAAAGGATGACTCGACTTGAGAGTGACATGAAGGGTCACATGAACATATCTTTCTAACAATGGTTGGGTACTATTGAGTCGTGACAATGGGTTCAAAGTTTCGACAAGGGCTTTCGCTATAGTTATATGACCACTAATTTGGAGGAGGGGGTTAACTCTGTGTTGTTAAAAACACGACATCTTCCGATTTCATTTGTCTTTTGGCTATATTCTACAATTTAGCTATCTTGATGCCAAGTCAACCAGATGGAGGCGGGACACATGTTTATCAAATAGTTAGAAATGCAATGGTTGCAAACTGGCAGATGGCGAGGTCAATGAATGTAGAAGTATATTCACGACGTAATGAAACGTTTCGAGTTACAGAGACCATCGGTCGTCGACCCGATATACCACTTAGGTTCTACAAAGTTGATCTCCGAAATATACGGTGCGATTACAGGAGGTTCCAAACACTTCATAATCCATGTGCACGTCGTGGCAACTTGTGCTAAAGTCTCGCTCAATGTTGAACAATTTATCGATGAAATGTACACCCTCGAGCGCACGTTGTATGTATGGGAGAATGAATTCCCCATGCTTCCTGACCTATCTACATGGGAGGTGCTTCCGACGACTTTCGAGCTTATCCCAGACAAAAGGATTGCGTAGGAATCCGAAAGGTCGTTGGCAATCATCCAGAATCCATAACAAAATGGATATTAGGGAGAAATCCGACGAGAAGCTGTGTGGTGTATGCAGATTAGCTGGTCATAATCGGAATAAATACCCACTTCGAGTCTACCATATTGGACAATCGTCACGATCGGGTAGAAATTGAGATGTTCACTACATGTAGAGAGGATTGAAAATGCTAAATTTGTCTAAAATTTGTTGCAATTAATCTAATTTGAATTACAAAGTTAGTCTAAAGCTTGTTGCATTTATATTTCTGTTGAATTAAATAACGTGTTTACGTAAATAATACAAAGTTTATTATTTGAATTGCAAAAAAATCCTTAAAATTAATAACTGAAATAGTGAAAAAGTCATTACATAAATACAAAGTTAACTATTTAAATTGCAAAAAACCCATAAAATTAATAACTAAAATGGCAAAAAAGTCATTATATAAATACAAAGTTGACTATTTATGTAACGACCTAAAAGTACGGGCATCAAAAAATGAGTTATCGGGTCTCTGTTTTAGTAAAACGGACTCGTAAAATATTTATTAAAAATATTTACGAAGTTAGTTATATGGTCAATTAGATTTTAGTTAAGTGAATTTAGTTGAATTAAGGTTAATTAAGTATTAGGACTAAATTGAATTAAGTATGAAAGTTTAATTATAGGAAAGAGAAAAGTCAAAGGAGTAAATAAGTAATTAAACCATAAATTTTACATGTGTTTGGTATAAATAAAATACATGTGTATTAATTTATATACATACACTTGTAATTATATATGTATTTACTTATATTTTAAGTTAAAGATATTTTATTATTATATTATTATTAATTAATTAAATAAAACTAATAAATTAAATAAAAGAAACAAAGTAAATGAAATAGAAAAAGAAACAGAAGCTTGGATGAAATAGAAGGAAAGAAAGGGAGAAAGAAAAAGAAAAGGAAAAATAGGGTTTTAAGGTTTCAAGCTTAAATTGGTAAGTCAATTTAGTCCCTTTTCTTGTGATTTTTGAGTTTTTGGAATCCTAGAACAAGGTACTATTGGATTTATGTTGAAATTTTGTTAGTTGGTATAATTTAGACATAGTTCATGTTGAGTAAGATGATGAATTATGGGTAAAATTGATTGAAATTCAAGTTAGAAGTTAGTAAAGGATTGAATTGTAAAATAAAGTGTAAGTTTTGAATAGTAGGGTCTAAATTGAAATAATTTCAAATTTTGAGATTTATGGTGAAATTGAAGAGTTAAAATGAGTTTATAGTAGAAATTAAATAAGAATAGTGAGTTAAATTGGGAAAATAAAATTAGTATTGATTTAAGGATTAAATTAGGAACTTAAGTAAAATTTACGTATAATTAGTGATAATTAAAGATAAATTGTGTATTAATGATTTTTAATTGTTTAATTATGTAGCTAATATCATACCAGAGTCATCGACCAAGAAAGGAAAGGAAAAGGTGGACGAGGAATAGATCGAGGAATTACAGTTTGTATTACCATAATTCGAGTTTAATTATTACTAATTGTTGAATTTTAAGTTAAAACGCATGATAAGCAAATTGAGGTAAGTACTAATATTGAATGAAATGCAAATTGAATTGAGAAAATGAAATTGAAATGTGATTATTGATTGGAAATTGAAGTGGTTGAATTGAATTATTGAATTATTATGGTATTGAATTGGAATATGAGAAATTGTGAGTGAAATTGAATTGAGAAAGTATATTGAATACCCTATTAACTAGTAGGGCTAAGTCAAATATAGTTGGCATGCCATAAGATTGGAAGTGTTTAGGGATATTTCGACCTTGAGTCGATTAGGCACTATATGTGTCGTATTAGGCACCATGTGTGTCGTAATTCTGCTTCTGATAAATCCAATTAGGTACTGAGTACCGTAATACTTCAGCAATGCTAATTAGGCACAAAGTGTCATACTGACGTGTTTGGTTGGATCCGTGTATCCACCAAGGTCCGAATTATTTTAGTAATGGTAAAAGAACAAATTGCAATAGAATTGATACTGAATGAAGTGATAAATTGAATGAATTGTATATGAAATGAAATGAGCTATTGGAATGAGATGTGGAAAAATCCAATGACATTGAGATAGTGAAATAATGTATGAATTCAATTAAATACAAGTTTTGAAATAATGCTTGTTGTTATTATTGAACAAGTTGAATTAAAGTATGAGATAATTATTGAATAATTGTAGGCATAAATTGAATATATATAATTTATTGTATAATGTTACAAATTTGAATTATGGTAATACCACTGAGTATACATACTCAGCATACGGTTTGTTTTCGTGCGTAGGTTAGGTAAAGATAGAAGTTTCGGGCCAACATCGAAGACAATCACGAACTCAAACAAAGTGGTGAAGTATAGTTCTTTTTGATAAATGGCATGTACCTAGGATATGTATATGGTCATTTTGGTAATTGAATGTAAATGGTGTATTTTATGAATATGAATGGTTATATAAATGGGAAGTTAAGTTTATGGAATGTATGTTTTGGTATAAAACTTAAAATGATTTGAATATGGTAAATTTAATTGAATTAGATGCTATATCTGAAATGGCTATGAATAAACATTGAATAGGCCATTAGGTTAATGTTTATGTTATGGTTTAGGTATCTTTAAATGTATTTTAGATTGGCTGAAAGATTGAAATTTGAATTGCTTGTGGTTTAAGAATTGTAGGGTGGTAAACTTAAGGTTTAAGGCTCATTTTGAGTCCAAATGGGATGGCACACGGGCGTGTGTCTAGGCCGCGTGAGACACACGGCTAGCACATGAGCGTGTGAACTGGTCGTGTGTCCCCTGCACCTTAAATTTGAGAAACAAAATGCCTAGGTTTTAGCACACAGGTAGAGACATAGGCCGGTGCCTTAGCCGTGTGAAGTACACGGCCTAGCACACGGGCGTGTGGCTTGGCCGTGTGACTTCAATTTCTTCTTAGGTTACAAGTCAAAGAGTTACACGGGTTAGGGATACGAGCGCGTGATACCATACGGCTTGACCACACGGACGTGTCCCATACCACACGGGCGTGTGTGCCCTGCACCAAAGTGAAATTTTTGGATTTTCACGAAAAATTTTATGAGCTTCCGTTTATGTCCCAAATTGTTCTAATCACGTGTTTTGACTCTCGAGAGTTCATAAAAGGGACACTGTGATTGATTTACAACTTATTTGATAACTGTTTGTAATATTCGTATTTCATTAGAAATTTCCGATAGTGCTCTGTAATTCTGTTTCGGTGACGATTTAGGATTGGGGGTGTTACAATTTAAATTGCAAAAAGAACCCATAAAATTAATAACTTAAATGGCAAAAAAGTCATTTATAAATATGATGTTATTTAAATTACAAAACCCCCTAAAATTAATGGTTTGATTGTGTGGTTCTAGGGGTATATTTTTGTGGAGCTCGACGTTCATGTTACAGGTGATTGTGGCAATTATTGTTATCTTTACCCGCATGTGGGGGTGTGTGAAACATAAACAAAAAATCATATGTCTCAAATGCCATCGATGAACTTGAGCCGGGAGGAGTAGAGTACAGCGGTGGATATGGGCTGGGAGGAGTGGAGTACGATGGTGGATACGGGCCGAGAGGCGTGAAGTACGGCGGTGGATACAGGCCGGAAGGAGTGGAGTACTAAGATGGATACGAGCCGGGATGACTGGAGTACTGAGATGGTTGTGGGTTGAAGATATCAAACTCTGAATGATATCCGTAGCCTGACGAGCCTAGGAAATAGTCATCGCCCCCAAATTTGGATGATAAGGACTATCCCCAAAGTGTAGTTCCAGATTTGCCTCCGGCTCTGGTGCATGATACGGATCTAAAAGGGGTTGCCCAAGTTGTGTCATATGCAGGGGGACTACCATCGACCGCCCACCAAATAAAAATGGTTTTTCTATCTCAGAGTACCATTGTATGTACTCTAACGAGGGCTGCAGATCCAAAGCATGATCTATCTGAGGTACCCTCCCTAACCAATTGTTCCACATTGTAATATATTCTTCATGCATTTCTCCCCAATAATTTCCATGTTTCCCCTTCTTGTTAATCCCATAGATCTCCCTCAATCGTACTGGCTGTGTCGAGATATACTGTATGCAACCGATCTGCCGAAGCACTCAATCACCATGATACCACTCCACTATTTGAAAATTGATAACGGGTGCACTAATGCACCATAGATTTGAGTGGCCGTGGAAAAACGGGGGAATAATCGCCATAATTTCTAGAATAGAATAGGTATCCAAATGAATTGTACAGTTAATAACATTATTATACTAAAGTTGATATTGGAAAAACTTACCCCCTCTCCAGCATGATTCTTGATCATCAGATGGTATATCGGAACTGTGTATGACCTCTTGATACTCGGATTAGTGCTCCATCTATGAAAACAAATTGTTAGAATAATATAATCCGAAAAAAAGTCAACTAATTGTTATAACGAGTAAAAATTCATCACCTATTAACAAATGAAAATACATATGATTGGTGACTAATGGATGCCAAGAATGGCATCTGGTAAAGCGCCTACGACTGCGACAATATGAGGCATCCGCCTATGTCTATTGCAACGGTCCATCGCAGAAGGATATGTCGTTCGACAAAGTTCGTGATACAACATGGCTAACACTGCGGACCCCCAACTGTACGAACGGATGTTATGTAAATTGGATAATACGAGTAAGTACATCAAGTGAACTCTGTTGTCGTTTGCATTTGACATGAGTACACCCCCTATAAGGTGCATAATGTAAGCTCAAACGACCTGCATCACCTCCCATTCACTGGCAGTACTCGGAAAATGCTCAAAATTGGCCTTTAGCTATGAAAACTTCAAACTCGTAAATTTTCGCTCACTAGACGAACGTCCAAGTAAGTCATAGCAAATGGCAGCCAGCCTAGAGATTGAACTTAATCTCGTGACTGCATTCTCATTGATGGGGAGCCCGATCTGCAGTACAACGTCCTCTAGAGTGATAGTGTACTCCCCGCACGGCAAATGAAATGTGTAGGTCTCTAGACTCCATCGCTCAACTAAAGCGGAAATTAAATCGTACCACAGATCAAAGGTCCGGATCAATGCCACTGATCCGAACCCGGCTAACTCTAAGTATGGCTTAGGCGTTCATCTGGTAGAAACCCTACACTATTAACACGACCCCTCAATGAGCGGTACGGGCCCTAACATTATTAAATTAGCAAAATAGTAAATACAATATAATTTAATTCTGCAAATAACATGAGTATCAAATAAAAAATTCATTACCATCTCATTAATAGTACTTGATATGTGATTATTATTATTAATCAAAGAACCCATTTGTTGCAAATCTACAATTAAAAAATTAAATTCATTTAATTTGTTGCAAAATAGACAATAAATAATTTCGAATTTCAGAAACAGAAAAACACGGTAAATATATCATAATTTCCCATAATTTACCTACAATAAAAAATTTTATGTTAGTTTACAATAATAATATAATTAAAATAAATATAAACTATCTAAACATAGAAAACATACGAATTTAAAAAAAAATAAAAATAGAAATAGAAACATACTTGATTAGTTTCTTTCAAACAACCTATAAAATTATATAACAACAAAATTAATCAACATTTTAATAAATCAATAAAAATTGTCAAATAAATAAAAATCAAATAAAATTACATTATATAAAAATAACACTAAAAAAAATCACAAAACACTAAACTAAACACTAACAATTCATATAACCTAATCATAATTTACTAACAAATAACTATAAAATTATTTTTTTTAAAAATTACATTACTAAAAAATCACAAAACCTTAAACTAAACACTAACAATTTATAACCTAATCCCATAGATTACTAACAAAATAAATAACTATAATATTTTTTAAAAAAAAATTACATTACTAAAAAATAACAAAACACAGAACACTAACAATTTATAACCTAATCATAAACTACTAACAAAATAACTATAAAATTATTTTTTAAAAAAATTTACATTACTAAAAACTCATAAAACACAACAATTTATAATAAATTACTAACAAAATAATTTTACATTACTAAAAAATCACCAAATACTAAAACACAACAATTTATAACATAATCCTAAATTACTAACAAATCAATTTAAAAATAATTATGAAAAAAATTACATTCATAAAAAAATTTAAACCAAAACCATAAACACTAAACATAAACAATTTATAAATAATAATTAATAACAAAAAAATTTCACAACATCTTAATTAAACTCTTTAAATTAAAAACAACATTATTTACTAAAATAATACATTACCTTTTTTTTTCTTTCTTCTTCTTCTTCTTCTTCTTCTCTTCTCATTTCTCTCCTTTCTCTCTCTTTTCTTCCCTACACCGATGCTTCATCTTGGGGATCATGCTTATAAGGTGGCAACGTGTTTTGCGCAGGGGCAAGAGGAGGTTGAGACGCTGGGCGAACAGCGTGCAGGGGTGAGGGATTGGTCATTCCAGTGCCTCTTACCTGGCAGGCGCAACCAGTGCCGCCTATTTGACAGAATCGACCGATGCCACCAATCCAGGTGGCGTCACACGTGTGGGTATTTTTAAACGTATTTTGATCCGTTGACTATATTTTGACCCGGTATATTAAAAATAATAATATTTTTTAAGTAAAAAAATTATTATAAAAAAATGTTGTGGCGCCTATGAGAAAGGCTCTACCCAAAAAAACATACTAGTTTAATAAATAATCCTGCTGATAGCCTATTTTAATATTTATTTTTTTATATTATTTAGGTAAATTAACACAAACTGAGTGAGTTAGAATAATTATATTTTTATTTCTATTTCTATTTCAATGT
This sequence comes from Gossypium stocksii, assembly GCA_020496765.1. Classification (NCBI taxonomy): domain Eukaryota; kingdom Viridiplantae; phylum Streptophyta; class Magnoliopsida; order Malvales; family Malvaceae; genus Gossypium; species Gossypium stocksii. The sequence continues at coordinate 69,240,966 of CM035622.1, forward strand.
CTTTGACTTTGTGCACCTAATTGAGTTTCGAATGGAGCCCTTACTTAAAAAATAAAATTAGGAGACTTTTAATAAAAATAACATAAAATTATTAATTATTTTCAAAATGACTTGGAGAATAATTATGTATGAAAATAACTTATTTGCTATAATAAAAGTAAATGTGGTTTGATCAACCAACAACACTACTCCCTTTTTTTCCATAATTTTTATCCAATTATCATTTTGTAAAAAAAAAGCATTTTTTTGGTGTCGCTTGCATTTTTTTGAAATACTTGTGAAAAATATGAGTATTCATAGTAGAGAAAAAAGATAAAAAAAAATATTTTTAATGGGTTTTGCCGGTCTATTAGGCGGCACCAGTCAAATTTATTTTGAAAAAAATAATCTGTCAATAATAAAAAAAGAAAAAGATGATGTTTTTTAAGTGCATATTTCTAATTGAATCAGACTTAGACAATCATGAGCTCGAGTTGCAATGCGAAATCTTCTAATATGATGTTGCATTGAGAAATCTTCTAATATCCATGGATTTAAGTATAGTGCTCAAACATGCACATAGAAAGCCTTATCAGTTGACAATGGTTATGTGGTCAAGTTTAATGTCACTAGAAGATGATGTTTTTTAAACCTTATATATAAGTTTGAGATCATAATTATAGAAAAAAAGTGGTTCAATCAACTTATTCTTTTTCTCCATCAAAGTAGTATCTTTAACTTTATTGTTCAAGAGTCAGAGGTGGGGGCAAGGAGACTTTCAAGGGAAGTGTGATTGTAACAATAGAGAAAAGCTGAAACGCGACTTGAGGCGATAGCAGTTGTTGTTATTAAAATAATGCAAGAAAGGAAGGGTAGAGAGAAAAAAAGAAGAAATTATGGGGAGCCTATGATCGCCATTGTGTATGTAATTATTCGAACTATAGTTAGTATCATTATCATACAAGTTAAAATAATAGTGGAGATTATCATATTTTGATCCATTATTCATGTAATTAGAATTACGATAACTATAAAAAAAACTTTTCAGTTCACTTAAAAAAGAGTTATTGTTGTTTAAAAATACATATTTTTTACTATCAAAATATATGGAATAATGGTCCTGACCGTTTGTTGAATTTTTTTTCATTATTACTATCACTACTATCAAGCTAAAATTGTTTTAATAGGTGGAAAATATTTTAATAAGTATTCATGGTGGGAAAAAAATTGTTTAAAAAGATTTAGAAAATTGAGAAAAAAAAGTAGCTTGTTACCATATAAAAAGAAAATCGAGAAAAAAAGGAACAAAAAAAAAAGGAATTTGAAAAAAATAAAAAGGAGGAGGAGCTTGTTACCATATAAAGGGGGTTTTGGTTCCCTTTCCAATCAGCCACCGATTTGAAACAGTGGTGGCGGTGAGATTAGATACTGTAGTGATACTGTAGCGTGAGACAAAAAGTAGGCTAAACACACTGCACCGCACTCAATCACCCATCCAAACCCACCTTAGTGTTTAAATTTTGTAAGAAAGTTTATTTATTTGTGTTGGAGTTTTAAGGAAAAAGAGTTATAATTTTAATGCTTTTATTTATTTTTTGTTATAATAAAATTTTTATAAAATATATATGTTTATATGTTTATATTATTGTTAATTTTTAGAAATAACTTTGAAGATTATATTTGTGTTTTGAAGATTAGATTTGTGTTTAAGATGCATTGATAGATTAAGATAATGTTATGTTTTTTATTTTGTAATAATAATTTGTATATTATAATATTGTTTTTGACAAAGATTGTATATTATAATACTTATAATATTTAGATGACGTTTAAGATAATAAAAATAACATAAAAAAATTAAATAATTATAAAATTGGATGGAGAAAATTTTAATTACGGAAATAGGTTATTTGCTACTGTGTGTTTGTGCATATATTTATATTTTTTAAAAAAAAATATTTAAATTTCAATTGAAAAAATATGAGTTACGGCAAATGATTTTAAATTTTAGTTAAAAATAATATAAAAAATCACCATCTTTCTTCTTCTTTTCTTTTCTTCTTCTTTTCAACAGAAAAAAAATTCAACAAAAATCAAACACTTCAACATATACATATTTTGTATTGGGGATAGGGTATATATAGTGGGTGGTGTCGCCTGATAACATGACGGCACCAATGAAAAAATATTTTTTTTAGAAAAAAATTACTGTTGCTTCTTGACAGATCGACGACAAAAAAATATTATTATTGTTATTTATCATTGACAGATTATTATTTAAATAAATTTGATGGGTGTCACCTGGCAAATCGATAACACCCATTAAATTTTTTTTTACCTTTTTTTCGTTGCCTGTAATTTTCAGGAGTATTTCGAAAAATACGTATGAGCGTCACCTGATACAATGACGATACTAAACGATTTTATTTTATAAACTGATGATTGGGTAATGATTAGGGGAAAATGAAGTGGTGTCACCGGTTGATAAGGTGACATTGACTTCCACTATAAAAAACGAGTCATTTTTATACATAAATTTTTCTCTAGGTCATTTTTTAAATTAATTAATATTTTAAGGGTCATTTTTATAAAAAAACCCTATGTAATAATTATATTTATAAAAAAAATGATATAAATTTTATTGAGATGGTAAAGTATAAATGCTAAAAATTATATTCTCGCTTTCAAATCTTACTATGTGTGTATTTTTTTCTATTTTTATATAAAAATACAAAGGTAAAAAACGCCTTCAAAATAATATAATTTACTTTGCAAAGTAAAATTGTTTTAGTCATTACGCAATTGAATTAATGCCCAGTTAACTCGTGATATTAATTGAGTGAGATATTTAATACAATCAACCTTCTCTATAATAGCCACCCGCTATAATAACATTTCGCTATAATAGCCAAGTTTTCAGAAGAATCACTTTTTTTTTTTATGTTTTTCTTTAATCCTCTATAATAACTTTTCACTTATAACAATAACATCCATAGTTATAAAATACATTTTTTTATTAAATTAGTTCTTTATAACAACATATGGTCTAAATTTTCAAGTAAAATTATAGTTTTTTTTTTCATAAAAACAAGCTTATTAATTACCATTTATTAAATGAAAATGCGCGTGAAGAAATATATTAATCATATTTTATTAATTGGAAATAATTTTGAATAAGTGGAATTAAAGATATCGATTCAATAATCTATTAAGTTGTCTAATTAAATATTCTATTATGAATTTGGAACATCATAAACTTATAAATTGATTATTTGAATTTAGTAACTCATTATAAATTAATTAATTGAAGTTGTTAGATTTATCAACTTTAAAATTAATGATGTGAAAGAATGTAAAATAAAAGATGCATAGAAGCAATAATGCGTGCACTTATTATACGTCTTTCAATTTTGTTGATTTGATTATCTTTTAATATAATTCACACTTTCTTTATTTGATGGAAATTTACGATATAAATTTTATGGTAAAATTATAACGATTATTTCACTATTATGTTGTTATAGGTTTATAATAACCATGTTTCTATAATTGATAAAATCTGAATAGATAAATGAGGCTGTTATAAAAAGAAATGATATAGATGAAAAGAGCGATTAGCTGGGCCAGAACATTATAAGCCCCAAAACCCCAATGTATTTGGGGAGGCCTTTTTGAGCCCAATTTTGACTTCAGGGTGCAGACCAATAATTCATACATTACAAAAATCTCTACCATCGACTCGGTCCACTTAGTCCATAAATTAACTGACTATAAACGCGAATAGATTAGGGTTTAAGGATTAAAATCGCAGCAAGCCAAATAAACCCTAGAAGAAGCTAAACCTCCCGAAAATTTTTGGTAAGTGTTATATTGGGTTCATTGACAATGGCGGTACTGGAAGAGAAAAATCCTAAATCTCCCTCTTTTGAAGATAGCAAGAAGAAAAGGAAGCGAAAGCGGAACAGAGTTAAGAAATCCGAGCCCCAAATCACCGATAACAACACGGATAGAGAAGAGGATGAAGAGAACGAAGAATTTGAACAAGAGAACCACGAGGAAGATGAAACGGAAGCGAGGGAAGTTGAAATTGACGAGAAAAAGAAAATGAAGATGAAGATGAAGAAGAAGAAGAAGAAAAATAAGAAAGTGAAGGGTGAAGATGATGAGAAACAAGAAAAGGGAACTGATGACGACGAAGAAGAAAAACAAACTACTGATGAAGAAGGGAAAAAGGAAGAGATAAAGGAGAAAATGAACAATGGGGGAAGTGGGATAATGAGCACTGAGTCATTTGAGTCCTTAGGATTGTCTGCGCCAACTTTTAAAGCTATTAAAGAGATGGGTTTTCAGTATATGACTCAGGTGTCATTGTTTTCCTCCTATTTTTGTTTTAGTTTAATTATCTTGTCTAATTTTTGCGTTGAATTCGATTGTTTAGTTTTCTACATGTTTGCTTTATAGTTGATTTCGTTCAAATTGGAGTTCTATGGCATGGGATTGCATAACAAGCCGAGGAATATAATGGAAATTTTCTAAAAGGGACAGTTTGAGTATCAGTTATTGTTCTTTGTAGCTTTTAACTATTGGCCAATGAGTAATGACTAAAAAAAGAAAAAAAGAAAAGAAAAAGGCTTTCATATTATAATGTCTTTTACTATGTTGCGCTTGATTTTTTAACAACCCATGTCAGACACTCGTGTACAACCCATATCTAGACGTGGGCATGGTGATATGGCCCTTCAGGTGCATGAAAAAACTTATGAAAAATGAACATACTGGTCTCGGGCATGTATTTCTATTCGACAATCACACCCTAATAGTGGTAACATATGGTTTCTGGCATTGGGTGTATGCTAAGTCTCCTTTATATATTATTTACCTGAATGGTAGTCTACCCCTTGTTTTATACATGGAATATATATGCTTTTCATTGCACGTCTGATGGTTTCTGGACTCTATATTAAGCTGGTGTTATAACTGTAAGATACTATTTTTATTTTCACGTGGTTAATTTATCTAAGATAATTTTCTTAAAATTGATCTTTCCAACTAAAAAAACGCAGATTCAAGCAAGAGCTATTCCACCACTTATGATTGGCAAAGATGTTCTTGGGGCTGCAAGAACGGGTTCTGGGAAAACCCTTGCTTTCTTGGTACCTGCTGTTGAGTTGCTATATAATGTTCGATTCACTCCTCGTAATGGAACAGGTGTTATCGTTATCTGTCCCACAAGAGAGCTTGCCATTCAGGTAAATATTTAAAACTCTTGGTTTTGCTTGTCGCCATCAACTTTTTTCTTTGGGTTAAATCTTATTTTCTAATCCTGTAAATTCAATGACTTTTCATCAGAGCAATAGTAAGTCTGTCCATGAAATGTAACTTAGTTAAACATTGCTGAACTATTATGCCACATTTTGCAAAATACCAAGTGTGTTGAGTGAGAGGTTTTATGCATTGAGACTTCTATATTTCTATTTGAGTTGAAAAATAGTTCCTAAGAAAAAGAAGGGAGCCAATCTCTTTTTAGTACTCGTGCAATATGGGGTTATTGCCAATAAGTTGATAACTTGCTTAGTTAGCGGATATTATGAGTGAAAAGATTATGGATTTCTTATGGCTGGTTTTATGGTATAAAAACTTGTAGGTTATAATGGTTTTTAAGGTTCTGCTTTTCTTAATATCTTGAGAGACCATCTGCAACATAATCTTATTATATGTATGAGAATGAAAATATTAAAAAAAGGACTTTTGGTAGATATTGGTATGGAGTTATGAACGTTAAGTTGATAAATCACTTATTTGGAAGATGTTTACTGTGAAAAGGCTGTATTTTTATTGTCTGGTTTCAAGGTATAAATATTGCTAATTTCTTATTGTCTTGATGGTTCTGCTTTTCTAAATAGCATGATAGTATCTGCAACCCTATCTCATTATATGGGAATAGGAAATACAAAAAAAGGATACGTTTCACTCTTTTGAAGTCAGCAAAATCATTTTCAGTTTGTTTTAGTTTTAACTATTTATCTTGCCTATAATGTTTCAACTATTTCATTCATTATAAGTAATGGAACCTTCAAATGTTTTAGACTCATGCGGTAGCAAAAGATCTTCTCAAATACCACTCTCAGACCCTTGGATTGGTTATTGGGGGTTCAGCTAGAAGAGGAGAAGCAGAGCGGATTGTGAAGGGAGTAAATTTGTTAGTGGCTACACCTGGTCGGCTTCTTGACCATCTTCAAAATACCAAGGGATTCAGTTACAAAAATTTGAAGGTAATATCAACATTTCTGAACTTCTATATTATGATTCCTTTTTTTCTGCTAACATGCGTAGTTTGCATATCATTTGAGTAAGATGTATAATGTATTTTACATTAACTCAATTTCCTGATTTTAATTTCTTCTTGCGTGGTTGATTAGTATTTTGAGTGTATTTTTAACAGTAAGTACACTGAGTCCTAGTATTTTTAGGAAGTCAGTTTTATTACTTAGAATTAAGTTGTCTCTTGTCGCAATAGATAGGTGATGTAACAGGGTTGTGGTATACTTGGTAAACCTACTTGTTTACCACACTACTTTTTTATGCATGATGTTCGAACTTTAATGATTTACCTAGTAGAATTTGCTCTGTTGCATATTTTTAAGGATAAGTGGATGAGCAAGTGGTAATTATTGTTTTAAATATGAATTCATGCTGCAATTGTTGGAAGAAGAATTAGTTATTTATGGTTTGATTATGGTAGCTGGTGCTCTCTAATCAATGTTTATGGTATAGGTTGAGTTTGTTTCTAGTGAATTTATATTTAACGCATAAACCAGTTTGAAAATGCATTAGCTTTCAGCTGCTTCATGCAGATAACTTGAGAGCTTTTGCTCCCTAACACTTTTAAATCAGTTTCAGACTTGTAATTTAATTCTTTTGAGATAATTCTGTATTTGCAGTGTCTCATGATTGATGAAGCTGACCGGATATTGGAAGCGAATTTTGAGGAAGAAATGAAACAAATTATCAAGTATCTTCCTAAGGTGAGTCTCTTAGCCATTTATATTATTGATTATAGTTATAAGGAGTTCATAACTTTTCATTATGTCAATTAATTCATCTCAAGGATTTTTGAAAATGAATTGGTTCAAAACCAAAATAGTGATAGTAACTGTTGGTATGCTTTTAAATGTTAAAAAATACTTTGTGAAGTATTACATGACTGGGATTAAGAAGCTTAGCTTTCTGAAGAGCTACATTGTGTTCCTCGGCTTTTCTTGAAAATGAAGTGAAGGATAATCTAAATAATTATTGTAGTGTTCTTTAATAATGGAATGGATGAGGTAATTGATGTAAAGTTCTTTAATAATTGAATGGAAAGGGTGTGCTAATACTCTTTAAGTTGAACCACTGACTATATATTGCAAAATAGTAATGTATATCTGGAGTAGCAGGCTTTGCTTTTCTGAAAATCATTATTAAGCTCAGTAGCATATATATATGTATGGCTGTATGGCTATAATTGCAAACAGTAGAAATAAATGGTTCTGAAAATGTCAGTAACCCAATAAACTATATTGCGTTTTCTCTACTCCTTAATGGTGGCAAATGATGACTGGAGATTGCTGATTACAACTTTAGACCGATATCAATTTCCTTGCTTGAATGTATCTTGATTTCTTCCTCCTGTAGGAGCTTTATGTTTGTGTTTCTATTTGCAGTCACAATGAGTCTTAGATTTGGTAATTTCTGTGGTGTTTAAAGCTTACTAAATTCCTATTTGATGTGCAGGAAAATAGGCAAACTGCTCTATTTTCGGCTACCCAGACTAAGAAGGTTTGTCCTTAACTCATGGTTTTTTTCTTTACCATTTCCCCTTAAGATTTATTGGTAAATGCATGTATGCTAGCTTTCTTCAGAAAGTTGCTTGGCAAGATTATTGTCTTACATGGAAAATTCCCAACTGCCTTTTCTTTTTGGAGTAAATTCTGGGTTTATTCATGTGACCATTTTGACGTTTCCCTAAATTTGCAGGTTGAGGACCTTGCTCGGTTGTCATTTCAGACAACTCCTATTTATATTGATGTAGATGATGGGCGAAAGAAGGTAGGCATAGTATGAATTTGATCTATAGATACACTTTCAAGCACACTAATCACTTATCCTTTGACTTAACTAGAAGCACTCATCATTGTAGGTCACCAATGAAGGGCTGCAGCAAGGCTATTGTGTTGTGCATAGTTCGAAGAGATTTATCCTTTTGTATTCATTTTTGAAGAGGAACCTTTCGAAGAAAGTGATGGTCTTTTTCTCTTCATGCAACTCAGTCAAGTTTCATGCCGAGCTTCTTAGATATATTCATGTGGATTGCCTTGATATTCATGGAAAGCAGAAGCAGCAAAAGCGAACCACTACCTTCTTCGACTATTGTAAAGCAGAAAAGGGCATTTTGCTCTGCACTGATGTTGCGGCCCGTGGACTTGATATTCCTGCCGTGGTATATTTTTAGTTTTAATTGGGTTGTCTATGGTACCAAACTACCGTTATTTGTGTCTTTCTGCTTCTTGTTGGAACAGTAATACCTTAATCTTGGTATATTTGTGATCTAAACATAACTGACTATCGGTTCCCCTCCCCCCTGGCCCAATCTCCTTTTCATGGTTGTGTATAGGTTTATGTCAAGTAATTAAATCTGTTAAAACTCGAGGAAGAATTATTTTGACTGAAATATTTTCTTTTGTACTCTCTTGTGTAGGATTGGATTGTGCAGTACGATCCTCCTGATGAACCCAAGGTGTGTTATTTATATATACTTGCTATTCTTCTATCTTATTGTTTTTCTGTTCCTGGTGAGTAAAATATGGCTTTGGAATGTTGCTTGCAGGAATATATTCATAGGGTTGGTCGAACTGCCCGTGGGGAAGGTGCAAAAGGAAATGCGCTTCTTTTCCTGATCCCAGAGGAACTGCAGTTTCTACGCTATTTAAAGGTGCATTATTTCTTTCAAAAAACTTGTTCTTTTAAGAGAAAAAATGGGGGTGGGGAATGAGGCTATGTTGCTCCGACTTTTACTTTCATGAAGTCTCGTGTTAGGCATATATGTCCAACCCATATCTGGACATGAGTTGGGGATAATACCCTCCAAGGACACTTCAAATACATGGAAAAACTTCATAAAAGATTGAATATACCTGTGGCGACACATTCCTGTATTAGAACTTGTACCAAATCCGAGTGACATAGGAGTAATAAGGAGTAAAGATAGTTGCCATTAAGAAACTTCGAGCTACCAAATTTCTAGCTTCTCAGATGGGAGAAATAACCTGTACTTCTGGCACATGTTTGAAAGGATGTTAATAGGACTTGAATGCTTTTGCAAGGAGTTGGAGTACGAAAATCTAGACTGCAAGAAATTGTTGGTTAGCAGTCAGTTGGAACTGATTCTAATTTGTTTCTTCTTTCTTTACATTTCTAATGGCAGGCTGCCAAAGTTCCAGTTAAGGAATATGAGTTTGATGAGAAAAAGCTGGCGAATGTGCAGTCTCATCTGGTAGCCTTTTTACTTTGTTCCATATAAGTTTCTTGAACTGATTAAGTTTGGAGGAGCTTAGAGCATTTACTTGGAATGATGCAGGAAAAATTGGTGGCAAACAACTATTATCTAAACAAGTCGGCTAAGGATGCGTATCGATCCTACATTTTAGCATACAATTCACACTCTATGAAAGATATCTTCAACGTGCACCGGCTTGATCTGCAGGTACAATCTTTCTTCCATCTTACTAAAATGGAATCTCTATTCTGTATTCTTTGCATGTCTGGAATTTGTTGGAATCTAAATTGTCTATTAACCAGTGATAAAATATAAAAACAATACAATTTCTATTAGACATGAAATTTTGTACATAACAGCGAGTATTAAGCTGACCAACAAGGAGCGGGAAATTGTATTCTTTGCATGTCTGGAATTTGTTGGAATCTAAGTTGCCTATTAACCAGTGGTAGAATATAAAAACAATGCAATTTCTATTAGACATGGAATTTTGTACATAACCACGAGTATTAAACTGACCAACAAGAAACGGGAAATTGTATTCTTTGCGTGTCTGGAATTTGTTGGAATCTAAGTTTTCTATTAACCAGTGATAGAATATAAAAACAATGCAATTTCTATTAGACATGGAATTTTGTACATAACCACGAGTGTTAAGCTGACCAACAAGAAACGGTAAATTGTGTTTTTGAGCAGGCTGTTGCTGGATCCTTCTGTTTTTCATGCCCTCCAAAGGTTAATCTGAACATAGACAGTAATGCATCCAAATTTCGAAAGAAAATGCGTAAAGTTGAAGGTGGAGCACGGAACAATTTTAGTGAAAGCAATCCTTACGGGAGGCAGAGAAGCGAAGACGATAATCGGCAATTTGTAAGGTATTAGCTAAGGTATGATTGGAAGGCGCCATATATAGGTTAGTAGCAACAATTTTGAATCTGTACCATTTTTGTTGTTGAAATATAGTGTTGACCAGCTCAGAATTAAGATATACGCTTTATTGGGTTTCCGAGAGTCTTTGTAAGTTGAACATGAATGTTAAAGATTCTTGGTTTTAAAATGAATCTTTGTTTACTTGAATTGTTGTATGCATGTTGTTCGCATAGCAAAGCTTGTAATAAATTAAATTCTGAATTATGGTTGGAGAACTTGATTATTCTTTTTAATTCAGATTTGTTAAATCCGGTTAAAAAAAGGATGTTTTTAAATATCTTTAAATAAGTTTCAAGTGTTGAGCCTTTTATCATCAAAACAGTATACTTGCAATCCAACAAGAGTGCCTAGTTGTATACTTTTTCCTGCTTTGAGATTGCTATTTTCCCATCTATAACATAGAAGCAATCAAGATGCTTGCAGGAATTTCTCAGCCAAAACAATTTGATCCCCCACCATCATCATCATCATCATCATCATAATCATCATCATCATCATTTTTTATTTTCACTATGAAACCATGGTATGATTTCTCATCCGTCCTAAAATATGTTTTATGTTTTTTAAAGATTATGTAAGAGTATTCATCTTGTTCTTGAGATATAAAGCTTGGCTCTTCTCACTTTCTAATACCTGTTATTAGACTTGACAATGTTAGATGTCGTCATATTAAATTGATATAAACATAAAAGATGTTGAACACCAGTCATGGTGACCATAAACCAGAAATGATCCTCATGGCTAAACCAAAATTACTGGAATAAACCCAAAGTTGAACTCAAGTCATAAAATGTGAATTAGAGAAGAGTTGAAGAAGACAACCAAGTTGACATTTACATTGTAATGAATGCATATTAAAATAGCTGTAGTTCTGCACATCAAAAAAAAAAAAAAAAGCTATAGTTCTAAGAACAAATGTACAAGTAGAAACTAAAAATCATGCCTGAAACAACATTTAAATGAACTTCGAGCAAACTGAATGTCGGTGACACTGAAAAGTGGTTTGTGATATACTTTTAGTAGCAATCAAATTATACACGAGAGGAACGCAGTGAAGCCTTTTCTCATGTCCTCTGTAATATAAATATTATGGTCCAAGCTCAACAGGCCGAAGGAATTGTTAAAGAATCTTTTCGAATGCTGTTTACAGTGTCTTCTCCAAATGAACCACATTATTACGCAATAAGTGATGCCCCTATCCTACAGGCCATAACATGCTTTGGAGGCAGGAATAAATACTTGAATGTTACTTGCAGTGGGAAGAGAGATACAACCCCGACTCCTCCCACCATTCTCCTTATTCGGAAAGTAGCATTTAAGCCTGCATTCCGTCTAGCTATAACAATGCCTTTTACCGTGCTTGTTTTCAGGTACTTCCTGCTCAAAACCTTAAGTAAACCAATTAATTTGATCGGCTCAAAACCATGTAACAATCAAGAATAACAATCCTATAGAAACATGTCAGACCACATTGAGTTGCACAATGTAGCCAGGTTTTATGTCAGGTATCTATTGGACAAAGCGAGCAAAATATATAAATATAAATAAATAAATATTTATATATAAAGATAAATTATAAATAGAACAATCTGTATTTAATTTGTCAAATATGAAAATCAAACAAAATCATAACAAAAGTTAAAATAAAAAGGGAGAATAGAGATTTTACGAAATGTTGAGGCCCGTGAAACACAGTTTCTTTAAGACAGATTCGCCACTCCTACAATACTTGGAGAAACGTTGGTCGAATGTCTCTCAGGATACAACAATACAAAGATCAAAACAGTAACCCCTCTGAAGCGATCAAGGAATGAACGTTGCCTTTTTCTATCACCGGAACGTTTGAAAAAATTTAGAGAAAAAAAGAAGAGTTTTGAAAGCAATAGAAAATCGATGTGAGAGAGTGAAAAATTGAGCAAAGAATTCTGAAGAACTCTTAACCTTTTGCAGAAAGGGGAAATTGAATCAATTTGATTAAAATCAAATCAAATTGATTAGAATTAAATAATTCACGATATATATCCTTTTATATAAGATTTTGTATATATATTTGCTGAGGAAAAATTAAATTTTGTGTTGGGGTAAAATATCTGCAAGCTCATTTTGGGCCCAACTGGTTAGGATATTTCGTGTCGCCCATGTCATGTGCCCCAGCCCAGGTTTAGACCTACACCCCCTTATGTGTGAAGTAGGGTGACCTACACCCCCTTACGTGTGAAGTAGGGTTCCAAACTTAGTCATTTAATCAATTTTTAAGAGGGTTCCCATATATAAACCCATCTCACACTTGGTATTTAACCAATGTGGGATCTAAGCTTTTCTTTTCCTCAACAATATTTCCAAGTAACTTACTTTGAGAATCAATTTCTCATTCATCACTCAACCATTTTGAGCATATGATATACTATTATAAAGGTCTCATAGAGGTGAATATGAAACCATAATTTTATGATTCAACTCTCCACCTTTACCTATTGAGAATATGCCTCAAAGTTCTCATAAAAATGCAAATTTTCCAACAATCCCCTACATGAATGAAGATTGATAGTTTTATAAAAAAACATTGACTTGATATGATGATAGAATCTACGATCGATAGTTGCGCAGGATAGGTAGGTATCCACCCTTGAACCTTCCCTTGCGAAAGTATATTTACTTTACTAGCTGACCAGTAGATGTGATGTCCTTGAACTATTCTGCCTTTTGTGTAAACGATGATATACCTTACACAACTACCTCCCTGGCAAGGTTTTAGTTCTCATGGGTATGTTCATATAGCAGTGAACATCTCCTGGTTCTACAAGAGTTTGAGAGAACTATGCCCTAATAATCTCCTTGAAGCGGCCCCACTTCACTCTCACATAGGTGGCTTATGTTGTTCGGCTCACCGAAACACACAATGGTCATTAAAAGCATTGCTTAACCTATCCTATTTTTAGTTACTGTTTACATAATAGGAACGGACTTGGGATAAGTATCCCTATAGTGGCCTCATAAGGTCTATGCAATTAGGTTGTCCCTCTGAACCTAGATCTTGGGATCTCCAATCAACTAAGTAGGGTTTTTCTTCACATAACACTTTTTATTTTCATGGGCTTTAGTCACATTCCTTTCGATGTTTTAGCAACATGATCTCAATTTAAGCCTTTAGTTAGCGAATCCGCAATGTTATCTTTTGATTTTCCAAAATCAATAGAGATAAATCCGTTTGAGATTAGTTGTTTAACGATATTGTGTTGATGACGCATATGTCTCAAATTACCATTACACGTTACACTAGTAAAACGCCTTCTACACTTTCAAGAGGTTGTAGGATGGTTTTATACCTTTCCATAACTCATGTGGTGTCTTGTCCCTTTTCTTGTGGGGTACCTTATTTAAAAGGTAATTAACTCATAGAAACGCTCCCTCCCACATTTTCTATGATAACCCAAAGCTTTTTAGCAGTACGTTCATATTTTCCTTTAGAGTTCAATTTTTCTGCTCAACTACTATATTTGAGGAAAATATGGTGGTGTTATTAACTTGTGTACAATATTCAAATGATTCAACATATCCACCACCACGATCACTTAATATTTCTATTAAGTTGATTTTTCAACTTCTTGCTTATAGAGAATAAAATTCTTTATAGATTCATTGTTTCTCTTAAGCAAATATACGTAGCAGTGAAGGTAATAAAAAATATTTATTCTTTCCTCTCGTTTAAACAAGCTTTACAAGCATTACTATGTATTAGATCAAGTGGTTTTTGACCTTTATTAATTTTGCCTCAACAAATGTTTCACATTTATAATTATAACTATTGTAAAATGAAGGAATGTGCTCTAAGTTAATTAATGTACGTAAAGTATCATAATTAATATGTCCGAACCTACTATGCCATTAATTAAATGACTTAAGCATATAAACAAAAAAAGAAGCAACATTCTTATTCATAGTTTTGCTTTTACGGAGATAGCATTTAATTTAATACATATCCCCTTTCTTCAAACATTTCCCCTTTAGAAAGAACATTCTTATTCATAGTTCTTGCATATGTTAGGCACATAAGTCCATATCGGACACTTCTTTGGAAATTTCTTCCACAGCATAAGGCCTCGTTAGCTCTAACTTTTTTTTGGATCCTACAGTCGGATGACTTGTGCCCCATCTTGTTGCAATTTAAGCATTTTCCTTGAAATTTTTCCTTCTTGGAAACACCACCTTTTGGTCCCAATTTAGACCCATTCTACGGTTGTTTTCCCTTCTTGAAGTCGTTCTTGACTTCTATGACGTTTGCCCTATCAACATTGTCATTTGCTGCTTTGTTGAGCCTTTTTTCTGTACTTCTATTGTCTTCTTCAATCTGAAGTCTAACAATTAAATCTTTCATTGGCATTTCCTTTCTTTTGTGCTTTAGGTAATTCTTGAAGTCATTCCAAATAGAAGGTAACTTCTCAATAAGGGTTGCCACTTAGAAGGATTCACTTATCATCATCCCTTCAGCAAGAATTCCGTGAATGATCAGTTGAAGTTCCTACACTTGATTCACAACTAATTTAGAATCAATCATTACAAAATTTAAGAATTTGACAACTAAAAAATTTTTAGTTCCAGCGTCTTCTGCTTTGTATTTATGGTCCAACGATGTCCATAATTCCTTAGCTGTTTTCTTAACACTATACACTTCATATAGTGCATTTGACAATCCATTCAAGATGCAGTTTCGGCATAGGAAATCAGAATGTTTCCAAGTTTCAACAACAGTGAAAGCAGTAACTTCATCTACCTCGCCCTCTTTAACAGTAGGAAGGTCATCTTTCAAAAATTTGGCCAAGTTTAATATGGTCAAATAAAATGACATTTTCTGTTACCAAGTCTTGAAATTCTGTCCCGAGAATTTTGTAGGTTTCTCATTGTGGCTTACAGTAGCTGCCACTGGTAATATTGAGTTTTGGATCGAAGCTAGCGTTTGAACCAAAGCTTCAGATTGCGAATTGATTGAATTGGTGGGAGTCTCCATTTTTCTGTTAAGAAACAAAATTATAATTAGAAAATTTATCAACTTTTGTTAGACGACAGAAATCTAATAAAATCCGAAACAAAAGTTTATACGGTCTAATAAAAAATACAATAAAACAATGCATCAGATAGGTAACCCTAAAAGAGAGGTGGTGCACTCAGCATGCTTAAATATCAAGTCTTTCAAAGAACCAATCCTAAACATGCATTCTCATATTGTCTTTTTAATTCACTGTTGATAAACTTCTTTTAATTCAATCTAAAGCCACAATTAAAACCACCATAAACAGGAAAAATTTCCCTTTGATTTGTTAAACGGAAGAATAAAAATTCTGAAACAAAATCAAAAACAGTTTTGTTGAACGGCAGGATTAAATCCCAAAATAAAGTTATAAAATCTGTTAAACAATGGGAATAAATCCCGAAATAGAATTATTTGATTGCGTCTTTATTTGGAAATAAAATAAAATAAAATAAAATCTTGTTAAATGGCGGGAATAAATCCCAGAACATATTTTATTTAATTTAATTCTAATTTAGAAACAAAATAAAATCAAATAAAATCTTGTTAAATAGAGAGAATAAATCTCAAAACAAATTTTTGTTTAATTTTAATTTCTTGTTTTTGGAAATAAAATAAAAATTTGGAATAAAATCGTTGAACGGTGGGAATCAATCTCGAAACGGATTTTATTTACCTTTAATTTTCCGTTGGAAATAAAATAAAAAATGGAATAAAATCGTTGAACGGAGGGAATCAATCCCGAAACAAATTTTATTTACCTTTAATTTCTAGTTTGGAAATCAATAAAATAGAGGAAAAAAATCAGTTGAATGGCAAGAAAAATCTTGAAACAAATTTATTTAATTTAAAAATTTTATTTTTGGAAAAAATATATATTTTTCGCTTTGGACAAAAACACGTTAGCAAATAAAATATATAAATATAAATATTTATATATACAGATAAAATATAAATAGAAAAAACTGTATTTAATTTGTCAAATATGAAAATTAAATAAAACCGTAACAAGAGTTAAAATAAAAAGGAAGAATAGAAATTTTACGAAACGTTAAGGCTTGTGAAACATAGTTTCCTTAAGACAGATTCAGCCGCTCCTACGGTACTTGAAGAAACGTTGGTCGAATGTCTTCCAAGATACAACATCATAAAGATCAAAGCAGTAGCACCTCTACAGTGATCAACGAACGAACGTTACATTTTTCTATCACCGAAACGTTTGAAAAAATTTGGAGAAGAAAAGAAGAGTTCTGAGAGCAATAGAAAATCGATTTGAGAGAGTGAAAAATTGAGTAAAGAATTTATAGGCATTCACAGTGAAGGAATTTATGAATTATCAATTAAACTTTAATTTTTAAATCAAATCGTTGAATATTAAAATGCCACATATTTAAAATCAACAGAAATCCAATAAAAAAGTTACTAATTGAATTTTAATATTTAAATCACTCGTAGAGAGGTTAAATTCTTAAAATTAAAATCAAAAGATTAAAATTTAAAAGTTCAAATAGTACAGACATGATACATAATTAAATCGAAAAGAGAGAAGGAAAAGAAAGAAAGAAAGAAAGAAAGAAAAGAGATAAAAAATGGTATATTTGTGTTCATTTTTTTCTAAATATTATATACTTATTGTTGTAAATTTATGTGAAGAGAAATTTTTTATTTTCTTATTAAATAATGTATTTAAAGTGATTAGTTTGGATGTTGACTTAGGAATTGATTTAAGATTGATATATGATAAAATACTTAAAATAAAAAAAATACTTCTTTAGTTTGAATCTAATATTTAAATGATTTTGTTCGTATACTTATTTTTAAGTTAATTTTGTTGGATAAAACACGTTAGCAAATAAAGTATAGAAATATAAATAAATAAATAAATAAATAAATAAATATATATATGTATATAAAATAAAATACAAATTGAACAATTTATATTTAAATTTTCAAATATGAAAACCAATAAATACTATAACAAAAACCAGAAATCGAAAAGAAGAATAGAGATTTACTAAATGTTAAGGCTTGTTTAACACAATTTCCTTAAGATAGGTTCAATTGCCCCTATGGTGTTTGGAAATACGTTGGTCGACTCTCTCCCAAAATACAACAACACGATGACAAAATTCTGAAGAAGTCTTAGCCTTTTAGTGGTATTTAAAGTGGAGGAATTTTGGTAATATGCATGATAAATGCCCTTTTAAATAAGATTTTTTCTATATATATTTGCTGAGGAAATTACATTTTGTGTTGGTCTAAAATATTCATAGACTCATTTTAGGCTTAATTGATCCAGACATTTCAAGTCATCTGACTTGTGTAAGTGCGCCCCAACCCCAACAAGTTTGAACCCACACCCCCTATGCACAAGACAATGTTTCAAGCTTAGCCATTCAATTATCTTTTAAGCGGGTTCTCATATTTATTTACATCTCACACTCGGTCTTTAACTAATGTGGGATCTAAGCTTTTCTTTTTCTTAATAAATATTCACAAGTGGCTTACTTTGAACATCAATTTCTCATTCATCACTCAACCATTTTGAGTATATGATATACCGTTATAAAGGTCTCATGGAGTAGAATATAAAACCATAATTTTATGATTCAACTCTTCATCTTTACCAATTGAGAACATGTTTCAAAGTTATAAAAAATTACAATTTTTCCAATAAATTTAAATCCAAATTTGATCTGCTTGCAATTTTTTTTAAATTATTATCTTAAACCACCATTTAATGTTACAAATTCTTAAAAAATAAAATTTAAATAATGTATCTAGTGGAGTTTTTTTAAAGAAATGTATTTAATGGAGTTAAAGTATACGTTTACTCGCGGGTGACTTAGTATTTGTTCACTACTCGAAAAATAAGTGTTTTAAAATTTAAAATAATTAATTTTTATAAATATTATAAATTTAATTTTAACCATAACAAAATATAATATTATTAATAGTTATGCAACTTTTTAAAAATAAAATAGTTCTTTTGTAGGTTTATTTAATTTCAAATTCAATCCCTTGGAGAAAAAATTATCTTGTAATTTTACTTTTAATTATATATTTAAAATGTTTGTCTCAAATTTGACTAGATATAATATACTTAACTAATCCTAAACTCTTATTATAGCTAAATTTAATTTTTATAATTAAAAATCATAGGCTAAACTATTAAAATAGTCACTTTTGTTTACCTCATGTTACATTTTAGTCACTTATGTTTGAAAAGTTACATTTCAGTCACTTACATTATCGTGTTATAACATTTTAGTTATTGAGTTGTTAATTGCCGTTAACAGTATAAAGATAAGCTCACGTGACACATTAAATAATCATTTTAACGAAAATTTTAGATTAAATTATACAATTGGTCTCTCTTGATATATATTTTTGTTTTGAGCAATTTAATTTTTCTTTTATGTTTTTTAACTTTCTTTTTCTTTCTCTTCTGCTTCTCCCTCTATTTCCCCCCTTCTCCATTTCTTTTAACATAGTTTTTTTTTTATGTTTTTCATTTGTTAAAACTAATCCCTTCTCCCTTCTCCGTTACACTGTTAACGATAATTAACAACTCAGTGGCTAAAATGTTACAACATGATAATGTAAGTGACTAAAACGTAACATTTCAAATATAAGTGACTAAAATGTAACTTGAGGCAAACAAAAGTGACTATTTTAGTAGTTTACCCAAAATCATAATATATTAATATTATTAGTCCTTAAAGATTGAGTAGTTACTTTTTGTTAATTTAAATAAATTATTTAATCAAATAAATTATTGAAAAAAAATTATAAATCCCTAGTCTTGAGGCAAGTTATGAGACCAATGACTTTAGCAGTGACCACTGCACTTGCTACTACGCAAGTTTTATAATTTGCCTTATTTGTTGCCTACTTGGCCAAAATATCTTAATTATTTGCTTGTATCTTTTTAAGGATTTTATGCAAACAATCTTTATTATTAAAGAAGAGAATGAATCAAACAAGGGTATTTTTCAAAACTTTTTAAGTTTGACCAAAATATGGGTTGACTTTATGAAGATTTATCTAAATCTTTTGTATCTTTATATACAGGGTAATTGATTTAAAGAAATTTTAGTAGATCGTGATGGATTGAAGTTTGCTTAGGTTAGCTGGATTCGTGCTCTAAATATGGAAAGCTTGTTCAACCTTGATAAATATTTTATTGTTGAAGCAAGTATGTGAGTAGTAACTCACGCAGTGTTAGCATTTGTAACACCCCAAACTTGGCCTAGACGTTATGGCCGAATTTGGCGACGTCATATAAGAGTGTTTTTGAAAATGCCTCGACAAGTTATATCATTCCTGTTATTATCTTTACTTAGGTCTTAAAATCGTGAACTGACTTATTTGCTTAAACCCTTCTCTTTTGCGCGGAAGCTCTTAATTAATTTTGGGAAATAAGGTTTCATGGTGTCGCAGTTGTAAATAATAGAATAGTTCAAAACCCCAAGTTAAACAAAAACAGTCCCAAAGTCCATATTACATAAAAATTCCCAGAAATAAATAAAAAATAAATAAATCTAAATGTAAACTGTAAAACTGTGAAATCAAAATGTATCTAGTAATGGTCATCGTCGAGCCCTTCGCTGCACCGATCCATCTACTGCTGGGGATTACTTGACAGATAAACAAATAAAGGGGTGAGCTTTCGTAAACTCAGTGTGTACATCCCCATAGTATAGCATGCATACAAACAGATATCAGAATACGGTCGTACTTCGGGCCTGAGCCCTTAATAGAAACGGTGTGGGCCTTAGCCCACTCAAAACAAAATCAGATATATAATAGGGCCCTTAAGCCCAATCAGATACAAAATCAGAATAGATCAGATAACAGTAAATCATGCCCAGCAACCTTGCACACCATCTCCGTCCAACCCTACACACCATGTGGGAATAAAATCAGCCCACCCAACCCTACACACTAAGTATGGGGATAAAATCAACCCATCCAGCCCTACACACCATAAGGTACCGTAAACGGCACATAACAGATATATGCAGCATAGCTGCCAGATAACAGGCTAAAAGCCTTTCAGATACTTCATTCTCTTCATCAATAATCCCATCCCAATGCAATGCAGATAAACAGATCATACAGACATATCAGAATAGAATCAGTAGACATGCTAATTATAACATGCTATCACATACATCTCATTATCACATCACAGAATAAGGGTCTAAGTAACGCTTGCCGACCTTACAACAGGTCACAGTCAACTCGGGCGACCCGTGCAACCTTTCAGAACAATTCAGAAAAATGGGCTCACACGCCTATATGGTTTGCCCGTGTGGGCCTACATGCCTGTGTGGCCCACACGGCCCAAATTGGCCTTGGCCGTGTGATCTACACGGCCTGGCCTAAAATCCCACACGTCCGTGTGGTTCACCCGTATGGACCCACAAGCCCGTGTGGCCCACACGGCCCAATTGGCTGAACCCGTGTCTCACACACGGCCTCGCCAGCCTCACACGGCCGTGTCCATTATGCCCGTGTAGGTAGTCCACACGCCTGTGTGGCATCCACAGCAGGCTTTTTGGCTTCTGCTGAAACCCGTTTTCTGTGCAATCGGAGTACACACCTGGTTTCTTTTTGATGCCAAAGCACTCCTAAGCCCTTCAAAACCTAAAAACGATAATCCCAAGTCCGAAATTAGTTACTTAAATCAAATTACTAAAAACATGAAACTCTCGAGATTCACAGAAAATATTACCTTCAACGCCTAATAGTGATTTTTTGTCCTTAAACACCGATTAGGCTCCAAGTTCAGTCTTTTGAATAACTCCTGACTCAAAAATCCAACCTCAATCACTCATTCAAAAAACCTTAAGACAACCTAACAGAAGAACTTACCAGATTCACATAATCCTACTTGCACAACAATTAACCAAAACTGCAACGAGAAAATGTAGGAGTTTATACAAATTTTTTTGTAAAAAGATGGGAAAGAGAGGTGAAAGTTGGCAGCATAATAGAGCAAATAGAGAGAAAAAAATGGCAAAAGTTTGGGGAACTACTCAGGAAATTTGATAACCCCTCTCATCCCTTAATTTGCTCCAACAAATCCACTACCGACTCAATAGCTTCAGTGTTTCGGTTTACCTCAAATACCCACTCGACACTAGTATAAAAATAATGCCCAAGTGCTGACTCGAACACAGGACCTCCCTTACTCCAACACTCCACTTTACCCACTAGACTAGCAGGCCCATTCTATCACATCTTAACTAACTTTTACTTAAAAGCCTAATTACCAAGAGTAAGGCTTTATTAGAAAAAAACCCAAAATTTAGCCCAAGTTGTTGCTTGAACTTGGGACCTCCCCAACACACCTAGAACACTTAACCACTGAAGTAGGCAGATATTTGTGTCAAATTTATGCAAAAACATATACAGATAATTTCCATGCTAAAAATTCGCAAAACCGAAAATATGGAAATTTGGGGCGTTACAGCAGTAGTGGCCACTGTGGTTAGCACTATGACAGACAACCTAATTTGTAATATTTGGAGTTGAAAATATTTTAGAAGAGAATTCTTGGACTAAGAATCTTGTTGATATTGTGGTAGTATGACAACCCATCTATGAAGAACAATCCATTTGAAGTAACATATCTTGATGATTGGATCATATTAAATCAAGCAATCAGATTGGACCAAATTGGATTAGATTGGATTGAATTGAAGCAAGGATATTGGATCATATTACATTGGGGACTTATTTCCAAAAGATTCTACTTTATCTTAAAATTTAGTAGAATATTGTGTATGTTATTTTAGCTATTGTATAGTAAGGGAATTGATTGTAATCAATCTAGTATATTAGTAAGTCTCAAATTCCTATATATTTGGAAAGACTTGTATAGGTTTTGTATCGAGCACATTAGCACTTATTTGTTCATTGAGGAACTTGTAATTGAGAGTGTAAACAAGTTTATTGCTTGGTTTACAATATAAGTTTTCAGGGGGAGAACTTAGAGGTGAATGATCTAGATCTTTAAGTATAAAAGTGAGGTTACTATTTTGAGTTGTGATAAGACTTAAACCAATTGTTGTATTGGGATTGAGATTAAAGATAGTGGATTTACTCACTGAGTTAGGCTCCACTGACATAGAGAAATTGAATTATATAAATAATTTGTTGCATTCTTGTTTTCTTTGTTCTTATCGCAATGTCATCTTTATAGGCCATTTTATTATCAATTGTTATTTTCTTTGCAAGTTTCAACTGTAGGTTCCAACGCCCTATGTAAGTGAGGGAGTTAAAGAAAGTATCATATTATTACAAGCTACTAATACAATAAAAAAATTAAAATAGGACGTAAATGATACTAATATGATATTAATAAAACAATAATGTATAAATATTCATAATATCTATAAAATACTATTGAGGGGAGATCAACTCCATTGCGAGAAGTTTGCGATGTGTGATTCATTGGGTGTTGGTAGACCCCTTAATGAGTCGATATTAATCTTGGTGGGAGGTTTTGTCTTTCGACTTTATTGAAGGCTCAGATACTTGAAGAGACAACTAGTTCACAAAGAAGAAGCGTTTTATCAAATGCTTGATAAGGCGAACCATACTCATGTGGTAACATTCTTATGCAATAATAATGCCCTATATGCTATAGTATATAGATTCACGTCCAATCATGCGCAACACATATAGTTTACCTCATTAGAAACGGGAACTCTCATTTTATATGTAACACCCCTTACTCGAGACCGTCACCAGAATCGAGCACGAGGCGCTACTAAACTTAATCTATCACTTAAGCAACCTTAAATCGTTTATTTAAGCTTCTTGAAATTTGCTGCCATTCTGCGTCATAGTCGCTTAAAAATTCATATCTCGAGTTTTGAAACTCAAAATTAAGATCCGTAAATTTTTCCTGAAATTAGATTCATATATCTATCTACTAATTTTTTTTCTAGAATTTTTGGCTGGGCCAATTAGTACAGTTTATTAGTTAAAGTTACCCCTGTTTTAGAACTTGACTGCACTGACCTCTACTTACTACAAACCACTTTTCTCCCTGTAAAAAATTCATATGACTATGCCATTCATTTATATTAAAACTAGACTCAATAAGGATTCTTAACATATAAATTGCACCACTTAATTATTTTTTTTACAATTTATGGTAAATTTCCAAAGTTGGAACAGGGGATCCAGAAATCGCTCTGGCCCTGTTTCACTAAAACTCAGATATCTCATAAAATACAATACCTTTACCTGTTTTTCTTATTCCATATGAAAATAAACACAATAAGCTTTAATTTAATATATTATTCACCATCAAACCATGTTTTTAATATTTTTAGTGATTTTTCAAAGTCACGTCATTTCTGCTACTTGAATCTGTTTTTAAGCTACTTTCACATTTCCCTTAATTTCCATGTGATAGTTACTACTCAATCATACATACTATTAAACATGTATATCATCAGCCATTCTATTAGCTAATTACTAGCAAGTATTTACACATCATTCATTGATCATATCATATCAAAAGAAGCCAAGTTCCTATACATGCCATACACGAAACGAAACGTCTAACTATACCAAAGTGATTCCTTCGATAGTGTGATCGGATCTCCGACGTTTCCTTCGATCCCCGAGTGGCTTGGCAAGAACTATAAGAAGAAGGAAATAAAGAGAGTAAGCACTAGGCTTAGTAAGTTTACAAGCAAATAAATCACAACATTCATCACAAAGGATAATTATGCATAATGTCACCTAGCATCATAAACTTTCTTTACATCTCATTTTCTACCTTCTTCTTTATTCACTTACCTTCTTTCTTACCTGACCTTTCATTATTCATAAATACAATCTACCTTTCCTTTGCTGATAATTCACTGTAATTTAACTTGTACAATGGCCCGTTGAACCACTCGAAATACTAAGGATACTAGGGTCTTTCCTGTCTAACAATATCCTGCCAATGCCATGTCCTTGACATGGACTTACATGAATTATTCCTGTCTCCAATGCCATATATCTAATATGGGCTTACATGGCTCATTCCTGTCTCCAAAGCCATATATTTGATATGGACTTACATGGCTCATCCCTGTCTTGTCTTGTCCTGTCCTGTCAACCCCAAATGTCATGACATTTCGTATCCTAACATTCCTAAGGTTCAATCGGGGCTTTCTAATGCTTTTCTCTGTTACATCATCTTTAATTCAACTTTGAATATTTTCATAAAATGAATATATAAATGCTGGAAATTGAAAATATTAATGTAAAATAAAGGAATATTGCATTTATTTACTGTAAACTTACCTCGATACAAAATGTGACTAAACTTTTTAGTCCTTTACTTTTTCCTTTCCCCGATCTACTCCCGAATTTCGTTCTTCTTGATCTATAATAGTAAATTTAACTTATTTAATATTCACATTTATCAAAATAGTCCTTTACTCAAACTTTGGAAAAATTACATTTTTGCCCCTAAACTTTTGCATATTTACACTTTTGCCCCAAGGCTCGGAAATCAAAATTTATCACAAATTCTTGTATTTTAAGACATGCTGATCATTTATTTACCAACAACATCTTCAAATTGCTACTATAACATACACTTATGTATAATAGGTATTTTTACCTATTAAGCCATTTTACTCGTTTTTACCTAAAACCGAGTAGCACAAGTTGTCTAACATAATCTCAAACCTCATATTCTATTAGAAAACATCAAAATAAACACTTTTCACCTATGGTTATTTTTCCAAATATGAACCCTAACTTAAATTATTGCTAGTATAAGCTTTATCGAGCTACCGAGACTCCGAAAACGTAAAGAACATTAAAAACGGGGCTTGGAATCACTTACTATGGAGCTTTGAAGCTTGAAACAAACCCTAGCTATGGATAACCCTTGAAATTTCGTGCTAATGAAGAAGATGATAGCAATTTTGTCATCTTTTTCCCTTTTTAATCATGTTAATAACCAAATGACCAAAATGCCCTTCCTTACTAAACTTTCAAAAATTCCACCCATGTCCATAAACTTAGAAATTGGTCAAATTGCTATTTGCAACCTCCTAATTAATATTCCAAAGCAATTTCATACTAAAAACTTCTAGAATGCAAATTTTGCAACTTATTTGATTTAGTCCCTAATTTCAAATTAAGCACTTTATGCATAGAATTTCTTCACGAAATTTTCACACCATCATGCAATCACATCATAAACATCATAATAATAATAAAATAATTATTTCTATCTCGGATTTGTGGTCACGAAACCACTATTCCGATTAGGCCCTATTTCGGGATGTTACATTATATACCGGTCACTTCTTCAAACATTTGAGCAAAAAAGTTAACTTTTCCTCAACAAATAAAATATTTTAAATGTTATTCTAACATAATTAATCCAAAATTATAATAAAAATACCACTTAATTAATTATGAGTGCAATAATAAGTAACTTACATTACTTAAACTTGAAATCTTATCACACACGTATGTGTGTTGAAATCACAAATTTAGAACACAAATTTCTATTTAAAAATAACACGCAACAAATAATGAAACGGATGGTTAAACACTAATTAATAATAACACATGGAATATGTACGCTATTAAAATGAAAAAAAAATAGATTAAATTGTTTATCATCGTGTTGTCATCAATCTTGAGTTGGTGTAGAATTAACTTGTGACACCAACTCAATCAATACATTATTAATAAAGTGTGCATAATAAAATAAAAATGTATAAAAAAATCAAAATGAAGTTTTAGTTGATTGAAAAAGTAAAGGTTTTATGAATGCAATAGATGTGGGTTCAAATTTCATCATATGCATATATTTATATATATTTTTGAAGTGAAAAAACTTAAATACACTCAAATAATATTACTTATTTTAATCACGGAAGGGCGTGTTGAAAAAATTCTGGTTTAAAATGGTTTTCTGTAACAAAAAATTAAAATTTTGGAGACCGAGCCGTCTCATGAAATTTCTTATGATGTGCAAGTGTACACAATCACTAGCAAGTAATATAGTAGTAAATACTAGAATTATCATTTCCACAGGGACTAATTTTAAAACATAAATTAAAAAAATTAAAAAATGACAATTTGGAAAGTAAAAAAAAATATGATTGGATTCAAAGAAATATGCAAACCAAATTTAAAACAGTAACACAAATTAATAGCAATTAATTGAAGAGCCAAAATAATTATTTTCCCCCTAATATGCAATTATTGGTAGCGATGCTGCGACAATGCTGCGGCATTAAGACATTTTGTTAATCTGGAATCGATAGTTTATAGGCTTCTCTCGAAGTCTCTATGCTCAATCCTATAACTAATTTAACATATTTTTATGCCAAATTAATGTCAAGAATACAATTACAAGCACCATTCCTACAGGATTATGCATGCTGTCTATATCATTACACATTTAAAATAAAAAAAAATTAAACATGCACCATTCAAGTTTTATGTCCATTAATCACAACCTTTTTAGAATTAACTATTAACTAAATTATCCACTAATATTAATCAAGCAATAACAAGTATTAAACATGAATAACACTTGAATGAATAAACCTCATATTGCAACAATTATCCTTATCAAAGTATCAAAAATCCCATATTAGGGTTTCATAATTATTCTAGCTAACAAACGCTTAGCCCATAATCATCAAATAAAAAACAATCAAACACAACTCAACCATGGTTCAAAATAGCAAAAGAAAAGAAACAAAAGGCAAAGCGTCCTTCTCTCTTTCTTCATCTTCGGATCTTTTTCTTCCTAGACTTGCTTTCTTTTGAAAAAGTGATGTTCTTTTCTTTTTGCACCCGACGACTCCCCCTCTATGTTCTCAAAGTGTGATATTTATATCTCCAAAAAGATTGTAGGTTAGATCAACTCCCTTTCCTATTCTTTTTTTGTCTTCTTAATAGTGTTTGAGCCTTTACATTTTCGCATAGCTTATTCTTTCTGATTCTTAATGATTATCTGCACTTGATTAAGAGAAGTGTTAAACCCAAAAGTTGAGGTGGCATTCTTTAAGTGTGAGCTTCCCAAACTGTTCTCGTTAGGCTCGATTTTGCAGCTTTACTGCAACATTGGGGCTTTAGATGTAAAAAATAAGCATACTCTTTTCTCATCTTTTCCAATGATCTATTAGCCACCTTAAAAAAAAAAATCACATTTTCAGTGTCTAATTTGGAAAAAATATATTATTAAAATAAAAGTTTTAAAAGTTAGCTACTTAACATAAATATAACTAAAACAATTAGAAAAAAATACTCTAAATCGCTTTTAACTTGATTAAAATATAAGCTTAAGAATAATAAAATAACTATATATCCTAGAGTTATCAAGTCGATTTGTGATATTTATAGAAATAAATTTTTCTCGAAAAGTACTTGTGCTTTATGCGAGACGAATCCTAGATGTTCTCGACTTTTAACCAAACAACCTTCTCCACTATTCTTGTGCCATGAACCACTTCGAGTGTGGGCTCGAACAATTACGAATCAAACATAAAACTAAAAATAATTTTTTAATTTTAGTAAGAAAATAATTCTCTCTCAATAGAAACCGATAAAATTATTATTCTTAGAAAATAGAATTTATGATTAGAAAATAAATTCTCACTATTTTCGGGTAGAATAACAATATCTCAAAGTTGTATATTTTTAGCTCTACTAGTGCCATCTATTTATAGGGAAAGATAAAAGAATCCTGATTGAATTAATAGAATACAAATACATATCTGATAGAAAAACTAATCCCTTAATTCTACTAGGAGAGAGGGGTGACACACAATAGTTAATTATACTAGGGTTGCTGCCCCTCATATGTATTATGAGGGGTTTTGAGCCTCTCTTGTATTAGGTCAAATTATATTTGTTTTCTAAACTTTTAACCTAATACTTTGTAATTTAATCCAACTCAGTACATGTTTTTCTATTTCCCAAAGTAAATATTATTTATGAAATAAATTAAAATTTTAATTAAATAATTTTCTCAATCTAATTCTAATTTCATTAAAGTCATGGGAACTTTACAGTGAAAGAATTTATAAGAAAAAAATTATAAGAAAAGATATTTAATTTTCTTATTCAATGAATTTACAATAACCAATTAATATAATTTTATTTTTAAACTTCAATTATTTAATTAAATAATAATTAGAAAAACTTAAATAAATTCTTATGTAATTTCCATATTTAGTGAGAGAACACATTCAATTCCGAATGTAACCCATTTCTGTAACTTTACCATTTCATCCATTTCTATTCATTTGATTCTTTATGCAATTCATTTTTGGTTTCAACAAGCTAGTAGAGGGGCTGACTGGACATATATATTTAGGTCTCAAATGATTTATCATCAAGTTCCAACTTTTAGCCTATTAATTATAAACTCATTTAGTCACGAAGTCATTCCACTATAGTATCGTGACTGAGCTCTCCCTCGTTACATACCATTACGAAAGTTATTCAAGCAGTGCTCGTCTAATAACCTTATTATAAGCGTGTTACCCTTATAGAAGATCATTAATCTCTTCTGGATAAATATGTTCTCCTAATAGGATCCTATTTTATCTCACGGTAACCATTACATCTTCTTTCATGAAAAGTAAAATACTATTAAATAATAATTAAGTTATTTATCACGAAGACAAATAACCCGTCACTGCGTTTACTTTTCATCTATCATGTAATGCCAATGAGAGAATATCATTTAGCCATTTCTTGGACTACGGATTCCACTATTGTGAATGATACTATATACTGCATAAGTCATATACTTAAAACATTAGCTTTCGGTTTCTTATCTAGTTGAAATAAGACTTTTACTTACATCAAAGTACATGAGTCACGCATACATCGTCCAACATCTACTCAGGATTAACGTATGCCATATTATGAACGTTAGAAGTGAACAAATCCATAAACAAATATAAGATCTATTCTACTTAGGTCTTGACTAATGTACTGTCAGTCTAGTCAATCACATTTATGTCTCTATCTTCTGGGATCCATCCACTCTGATGCTTAAGACAAAGCATCTCTTGAATTGGACTTGATAAACGACATATTAGTCTTTCAATCAGTTTGCTTATTTTTTATTAGACTAATGACATGTTTATGTTAATCTACTAATGTAAGCTATTTTTTTGTATTACGATTGGACTACTTAATACTGCTTAGTATTAGTTAAACATTAGATAATCAATGAGTTAATATTTGCTTCCATTTTTCTTTATGTGCAAAAACCATTGAGGACAATATACAAAAATATTAATGTAATTTATAAATATTATTATTAAACCAGTTTATTTGAAAAATATAAATATACATGAACAGAAATACTACATTTAGAGTTTCAGATCCAATAAAATATTCTCATAATTTTTTAATTGAATTGTAACATCTCGGAATATGGGGTTAGAAGTTTTAAGGTTTGTGATTAAGGTTAGTGAGTAGGTTGAACCTTTTGGGTTCAACTTTGAGTTTTAATGTTAGAATGGGCCTGCTGGTATGGTGGTTAGTTGTATGTTAGTATGTTTTTGGGTCTCGTGTTTGAATCCTTGTGAATGTTTTTGATGTTTAATTGTTTTTATGTTATTTTATTTTATTTTGAAGAGGAAGTTACTTGTTAAAATAGAAGGAAAGTTCACGTTCACTGTTATTTTGCTTTATTCTTTTTCCTTTTCTCTTTCTTCACCATCGTTCGTTTTTTCCGTTCTTTTCATTTTTTTTATTTCGTTTGCTTCTTTTGTTTTACGCAACTGGAAAAGGAAGTTGCTCTTGTGCATTTCGTTTTATCAGAGGCGTTGCTTGATATCGTGCTCTAAGGTGTGTGTTTTAAAACGGTTTAACTTCAGTTTAGAATTTTGGTGAAATTCGATAACATCTTGTGTGTTTATGAAATTGATTGTTTTTAAGTATTATATTGTTACTGAATTGCATGGAATTCTATATGTTTTGGCATGATTTCGGGTTACTAAGTTTTGGGAATCGTCTCGACAATAAAATCGTAAATTTTGGGCTGTTTCGATGTGGTTTCGTGACCACACGGGTGGCTACACGGGTTTGTGCCCCACATGGGTGGCTCACACAGCCGTGTGAAATTGGGAATTAGGGTTTTTGGGTGAATTTTGGTGCCACACGGAATGTGTAACACCCCTCACCTGGGATTAACGCCTTACCCGAGCACGAGGCATTACCGGAACAATATCGCAACCATCTATACACAATCGAACCACGAAATTTCGTTCGAATTTAAAACTTAATCATAAAATATCATACAGCCCTTAAAATGGGCTTACAACGCCCAAATCATGGTTTGGGAGTGGTCCGTGACTAAACCGGGATCTTAGAAAAATTTTAGAAAATTAGACCAAATACAGGGCACACGCCCGTGTGAGACAGGAGCATGCCCATGTGGGCAGGTCGTGTGGTTACACACGCCCGTATCCCCTACCCGTGTTGAATTATTGGAAAATTATTTTCATTTTGAACATACAGGGGTTTTCACATGGTCGAGCACACGCTCGTGTCCTTGGCCCGTGTCCTTCATACGGCCTCAACATGCCCGTGTGGCCTCCCCGTGTGAAAAACTGGGACATTCTATTTATGACATCAGTATGCCATTTTGGTCACACGGCCACGGAACACGTCCGTGTGACTAGGCCGTGTGACATTCCTAAACTTTGAAAATCCCATGCAAGGTTCACACGCCCTACACACATGGCCGTGGGGACTGGCCGTGTAGCCCTAAGTTAGGCTATTTTCCAAGCCATTCTTTGCCCCAAATCACATATTAACTCTACCACTTTTAACAACACATAATAAACACATTTTTAGACATCAAAATGACTCCATTTACCCATCTATCACCCATATCAAATTAAATAAACAAACACCCCAAGTATTTCATGAATTTCCTCATAACGGTGGATAAACAAAATATTATTTATCGATGGCTAAATCACTTAGCCTTCGATTACAAAATGACTTAACCCATGGCAATTACCATAACATAATCAAACCAACTTAACACCAACAACCTCACTAAGTCCTTATACATGCCATAGTCTAAGAGTTTGTTTCACTATACCAAAAGATAATGTCGATAGTGTGGGTGATCCTCCGACTCGATCCGATCCCGAGCTGGCTTGACTGAATCTATAAAACAAGGGAAAAGAGAAAGGAATAAGCTTCAAAAGCTTAGTAAGTCTATATGTAAATAATTAATATCAAGGTAACAATTTAACAACACCAAGGGTATCTTTTACATGTCAACTTACCACCAAAACTTACCAACTTTCCCATACAATTCATACACATTATTTACACCTAATTAAGTCCACATGTACTCTCACAACCACATGCATATTTCCACAATTTCACTTGCCCAAAGAATACACCTGCATACACATATCAAACTACTACACCAAATCTCTTTAGTGAGTATTCTCGTTGAACTCTTCAAATTAACATTTGATACTCGGTGGATTTTCCACTCATAATTCCACCAATCACATAAGCCCGGCTCTCTGGTACACATGGAGAAGATCACTTTATCATCCATGTGACCTAGCCATTTATTCTCGTAGCCTTCGTATGCACATGGTGAAGGTCACTTTATCACCCATGTGACTTAACTACATATGACATTGCTCTCATGTATACGTGGTGAATGTCACTTTATCACCCATGGGGCATAGTCATTAAGTCCCATAATTATCATTGCACATGGTGAAGGCCACTTTATCACACATGTGGCTTAGCTATTGAGCTCCATAGCCCTCGAGTCTACATGCTGAAGATCACCTTATCACACATGTAACCAAACCATATTTTATCCGTATCACCTGTTATTCTGAAAGTTCATACGTGAACTTTTATTTCCAGCATATCCAAACATCATAGAAGATTTCCAATAGCAAAATTTCATAATATCCATTATAATTATTAAT
The DNA here is from genome assembly GCA_020496765.1 of Gossypium stocksii. Taxonomy (NCBI): domain Eukaryota; kingdom Viridiplantae; phylum Streptophyta; class Magnoliopsida; order Malvales; family Malvaceae; genus Gossypium; species Gossypium stocksii. The sequence continues at coordinate 69,273,427 of CM035622.1, forward strand.
GTACAAATAGAATGAACACATTACTCAATTGGACACAAAATTGTCTTATGGAAACTTTTACCATTTTACCCCTAACTTTGTAAATTTTTACAACTAAGTTCCTAGGCTCGTAAATTGAAATGTATCAATTCTCTTGGTTACCCAAGCCTAGCCGAATGCCCATGGCACTCAAAGCAGCCCACATTTCTCACAATTTCATACTTTTACCCTTCAATTTATTAACCTTGCAATTTAGTCCTTTTTAGGGACTTTCATGAAAAATCACCTAGTAATCATAGTTTACCACCCCCTAAACCTTCATATTCCACCATTAAACATCAAAATACTTATATATCATACATGGATAAAATTTTAAACATCAACCCTAGCTTAAAATAATGGTAGAAATAGCTAGAGCAAGTTACAAGGATTCTAAAAATACGAAGAAAATTAAAAACGGGGCTCGATTGCACTTACTATGAGCTTGAGAAGTTAAAGAAACCCTAGCTATGGTTTCCCACCATGTTCGACCAAGAAGAAGAGGTTATGGACACATTTTGGCCTTATTTTTCCCTTTTTATTCTTTTATTAACCAAATAACCAAAATGCCCTTCATTAAAAACCTTTAGTATTCTACCCTTCCTTGGGCATTTTTGTCCAAACAAAGTTAAAATGGTTTAATTACCATATAAGGACCTCTAATTTCAAAACCTAATTCAATCAAGAACTTTATGAAATAAAACTCATATTTTTCATCTATTGCAATTAAGTCCAACATACCAAATTGGATATGCAACCAATAAAATTCACACACCAAAATTTCACATATTTATCCAAACACCCAATAAACATAAAAACTAAATCAGAATAATATTTTAAACTTTGGACTCATGATTTCGAAACCACTTTTCTGTTTAGCCCCTAGTTCGGGCTATTACAGCCTGGCCATACGGGCATGTGTACCCACATGAGCGTGTGAGGTCTCCACACGGTCGTGTCATCTTTGCTATTTATTTTTAGCATTTTTGGACAGTGAGTTACATGGGCTACTCACACGGGCATGTGCCCCCTCCACATGAGCGTGTGTGGCCTCTACATGGGCGTGTAGACCCCTATATGGTTGGGGCACATCTATTTTTCAGAATTTTTGTTTTGAGTCACAAATTGTCTGTTTTATGTTTCTGTGTAATTCAACCCTCGTTTAAGCCTCGATAAGTGTGTTTGAGACCCGATTTAGGTTGGCTTGTGTATATATATGCGTTTATGGGTTTTAATCTTATTGCCCGTTTATGTGATGAATTGTATGAGTTTATTATTGTTGTCATGACTGAACATTAGAATACAAGTGTACCCAAATTTGAATATGTTCAACTGGAATTGTTAATGTTCGTTTCTATATATTGTCTGCATAATACGTGCATTGTTGCATAGCATGAAAATTCTGGGATCTGGTTATAAAAAGAAGGAAGACAGACTTAGCAGTTTTAACTGCAATACTTTTGTACAGTGGTTTACTGCACTATTCTATACGTATACCAGCTCAGCTGTATACAGTTACTCAAGTGGCATAGTTCCACGTTGTGGTGTGTTGGATGGATGAACCTATTTTTGTTCTATGCAGTGTGCAGGGTGGACGGGCCTACCATAGCCCTTATGTGGTGTGCTAGATGGACGAAGTGGTATTTGGTTGGTAGGATGGGATTTTGATTTGTGCATCTGTTCGCATCTAAATATACATCTGCTTGTCAGAACATTTTGTCTGTTTGTATGAACCTCTGGTTATTGGCAATATAATTATTGTCCTATAATATGATCTGAATATTTCGTATGATTGGAAAACCATTACTGTGGTTCGATAATGTATTTGACATACTGATTGAGATTTCCGTAAGTGATATTCTTATGCACATGCTTGTCTGAAGTATTTATTGTGTCACTTCATTTGTTGTCGTCTGGTCATGTTTCGGACTTACATTGAGCTCGCGTAGCTCATCTCTATAGTGTCTTTCCTTTCAGGTACTTTCCATGTTTTGGAGATGGATTTAGTATCCCGGAGGTCTTAGACAGATACGGTTTGAATGGTTTAAGGAAAATCTCATAAGTTTTATACGTTAGACTTTAAGTCATTTTGTAAGACGATTATACAAACTGTGGACTGAACTTTAGAAACTGTGATTTATATTTCCGAATGTTTGACGCCGCGTTAACATTGTTCCAAACATAACGAACAAAAATGTTTTTCTTGATTTAAATTAAAGTTTTTGTTTCCGATCACTTCGGTGATTAAAGTAACCTTCAGAATTTGGTCTTAACTTCTAGGCCGAATTTTGAAGCATTACATGAATTAGAGACTCGATTAAGGTTCTCATGAACTCAATAAAAGGTTTAATTAATAGCAGAGTGAATAAGCATTTTTATGTTCATAAAGAAAGAAAAAAGAAAAACAATTAAATCACCTGCCTCGAACTCCATCTAGTAACGAAGAAATCAAGACTCCAAATCCGGTGAAAAACATGGGAATCTCCGCTTTCAAACACCTATAAAGTAGCTAAAGAAAAAAGGGAACTGATCCATGCAAGAAAAAAGTTGAGCATTGCTATATTATAAAACCCAAGAAAAGAAAATGGTTTGCTCTTCGATCTTTACTCATAATTCACTGACATCCATTTGCCAGTTTGGAACTATATTTTTTTAATATTCATTACTGCTGCCAATAACACCTCTGGCACCATCACTATATCTCACTCATACTCATTCATACGTCACAATATATAGTATATCTGCCTTACTCCTTAATTACTTCATTCAAGCTTTGATCCATCAACTCCACTTTTATTAATTCTTGTAGATAACCATGCAAGACCCAATCGGGATTCCCGCTTGTTTTTCATCAGGTGAGAAGCCAACCGACCATGATCCGGCGGTAACCAGGTCGGGTCAGAGTGTTTTCATGTCAGTTTACCGTACAAAAATGGCGGATCACTGTCGTTTGATCACCGTCACTTGGTGCAAGAATCTGTTGCTTCATGGTCTTTCCATATCAGTGGAAGGTCCCGAGGGGAAGTCTCAGTATACCTGCAAAATCGAGCTTAAACCATGGTATTTTTGGAGGAAACAAGGCTCCAAACGCTTCACGGTCGATGATGGTAAACCCGTTGATATCTTCTGGGACTTGAAATCTGCTAAGTTCAACGGCGAAACCGAGCCTGGATCTGATTACTACGTTGCTGTTGTTAGCGAGGAAGAGATTATTTTACTCCTTGGGGATCTAAAGCAAGATGCTTATAGGAAAACCGGATGCAGGCCTGCAAATTTTAACCCCATTTTTGTCTCGAGAAAAGAGCACATATTTGGGAAAAAGAAGTTCAGTTCAAGAGCTAAATTTCATGAAAATGGTAGGTTTCATGAGATCTCAATGGAATGCAAGAGTGGGGTTGATGATGAACCTGAAATGGAGATGAGAATTGATGGACATTTGGTCCTACATGTCAAGCATCTCCAATGGAAATTTAGAGGCAATGAATCCATTTACGTCAACAAAACAAGAGTTGAACTTTATTGGGATGTTCATGATTGGCTTTTTAGCCCTGGTTTAAGGCATGCTTTGTTTATATTCAAGCCCATTTCTTCTTCTTCTTCTTCTTCTTCTTCATCTGAAACAGTGAGCAGTGCTCCATCAGAAGGGTTTAATCACTGTGGATCGCCTGAATATTGCTTGTTTGTGTATGCGTGGAAAGTTGAATAACAGCAAAGAGGCCATAGGTCGCTTCAAAATCAATTCATGTGATTCGGAGCGTATGAATCCCGAAAAAGGGTTGGATTTACTTACAGCTGGGACTGAAACAAGTGGGCAGATTTGGACAAAGGCAGATTGAATACCAAACATGCCTAATAATTCTCCATATCCAGAGGCATCTGCCATTTCCAGGCTCCAGCTGTTTTGCTTTTTATTTTTATTTTTATCTGATCTGGATAAGTGAGCTGTTAAGCAAAGCTCCTTTCAGTATACTATTATGTATGTTTTTCTGATATTTTATATAACAAATTGAAGTACAAAAGGGCGATAAGTGTTATTCACGGGTTAGTGAATGTCTGTATTCAGCAAATCAGTGCCGGGTTTTTTAGTTAGATATAATATATTTTAATCTTATTTTTTAAAATAAGTAACAAATATGTTTTTAAGGAAAACTTTAAGATATCTAAAGAGGCCAAGTTCAAAGTGATGTTTGTGTCATGTATGTTATGAGAAAAGTACATATTGTATATTATAATCAACAATAAGTCAACACTCATTAATGTTGAGTTTAGAGCTTTAAACTTTAGCTAGGTAATTTATTTGTTCGTTCTCTCAATCAACCTATTTAAGTTTTGGAAGTCGACACCAATAGTTGTTGACTTTCACTTTATAAATACTCTACATTTTCTCTTTTCTTTATACCTAAAATTCTCTCAACCATGAAAATTTTTTTATTATTTTGTACAAGCTTTTTAAAATCGGAACAGTTGTTAAACTGATCAAGCCACCGATATATTGGTATGATTAATCAATGGATTCAATTAAATAAATTATTAAAAATCATAAAAAATAAAAAATTGATACAACTAACTTTTTAAATCAGTCCGTACTGGTTTCAAGGTCAATTGGTCTGATGCCTCTCTCTCGGTTGGTACCTCAGACGATTTTTGTTCCAACTAGTTCGATCTCGTTAAAAAAAAATCATGATTTTGCACTTCTTTTATTGGAGGAAAAAATGATTGCTTCAAAGTTTATGGAAGAATACATTACAAACTATGCTATCAACATGGTAAAGTTTCAAATTCTTTTTTTCTTTTAGAAATTTTGTAATTTTTGCAAAAATATTTTTAAGATATTGAGAAATTTAATATTTATTTGATGATTTTTTGAACTATTGGATAATTGAGTTCTTAAAGTTTGCCATAATCTAAAATTCCTGGAAGTTATTGTATGTATCGAGGGGCGCTTGAAAAATGTTGGTTTATAAGTGGCATCTATGATTGTGAAATTCATTGTGATACTAGTGTTGTTAGCTATATTTTTGGAAAGATAGAGATAAAAACACATATATTCCATTTTCCATGTAGGAAAGTGACTATAACGCTAGATGATGTCATTTTAATAAACGACTTTCCAATAAATAAACATGCGGTAATTATAGCTAGTAACATCAACCTGACGTATGAGTGCTATCGTTTTTTGGATGCCATCCCATCTAAGAATTAGCCAGAGAATGAACTAGACAGGGATTGTGTGATATGCACTGGTTGGAAAGGCTTGTCCAACCAACCCATCCACTACATGCAATAGTGGAGGAGATAGATTGATATGCTAGAGCTTGGACACTTTAGATGGTAAGAGGAAATGTTGTTCCTAGAGAAGTATCGAAACAATGTCCATTACATATATCTTTCTCTATTAAAGCCTTTTAAGGTGTTGGTAAATTTAGTTGGGGTTCCACAACTTTAGTGTGGTGGTACATAGTGCTATGTAGGGTGGCATGAGAACCAATCGGTGAATTAAACAATTGTTCCCTACTTTTGCAAACAATGGGATGGGTACAAATGTTTTGGTTACCACCCATCCCTTCGCAACCATAGGAATTCCTTATCAATAGAAGCTAAAAACAAAATCGTGTATAATATCTTGAAATGACTTCATCTACTAGTATTTGTAATCCCTTATTGCATTAAATATTTGAAGAAATTTAGTGTTTGCTTAGATCATACTTGTTATAGTGAGGACTTGATTTGGATGCAATGAGAAATTGATTGACAAGTTGATGAAGAGATATGTTGATGTTGTATTTGCATTCAATTAAATTCAATATTTATATTAATGTATATAATTTTATTTTTATCTATTTGTGATTTCTATGGATAATGTACCTGGACAATAAAATTTCCATCATATCAAAGACAACTTTTGAGCATATGTGTTTTTCAGGGTGTGGATGCCTATAATCTATTTCTACATCATGGAGTGGGAACACCCTGACTAGGTGAAATGATATTTTGGGTTCATCTAAGATAATCTAGATGACCCACAAAACATCGAGTGACTTCATAGGATAGATTTGAGGAAGCGGGATAAGCAATAGCTGATGAAGGATACATGATAGGTTGAGCTATGATACTAGCGAGTTAAACAATGCATATATGGGTAAATTATCTAAGATGGTAATTTCCAACCCTCTGAGGCATATATGTAATGGTTCAGTTAGGTGGGCAACTGGTGGTTCTATATGGTAGAAGAGTATCTAGTTGTAAGGGAACAACACATACCATCCAACCATCAGTAAGGATATTAGCAAGGTTGTGCCCAACAATTCGATCCTAGTCTTGAAAACTTAAAGACTTATCTAAGTTTAGATGCTTCTTCTGCAATAAGAAATGGCACTTCAAAGCATATTGCAAAGAGTATAAGGACTATCTAACCTTAGAAGGGAAAGGTAATGAAAACTTAGTCATTGAAACCTCTTTAGTGGAAGATTCAAACAACTATTGAGTCATTAATTTTGGAGCCACTAATCATGTTATGTTTCTTTGTAGGGGTTCTACGAAATGATAAATCTACAAGATAGGAATCACTAATTGCAAACTAGAAATGGGAGCAATGTGGTAGTAGAAGCAGTAGAAGTGCATCTTTATTTTGATAGTCTTAAGAAGATTATTTTGAAAGACATTTTTTATGTACCTAATTTTAGGAGAAGTTTAATTTCTGTTGCATGTTTATTTCATGATAGGTATACCATAAGATTTAATATAAGTATTGCAATTCATAAATATTGTTCTCTTATCTATCATGGGTGGATGGAAAATAATTTCTATTTTATCAAACCAAAGATATATTCACTGCTAGAAATTGAACTCATGAATAAGAAACTTAAAATTTCTCACTCTAATGATACATACTTATGGCATCTAAGGCTTGAATATATTAACCAAGATATAATCACTAGACTTGTGAAAGGTATAACCCTAAGTTCATTTAAAGAGGTGCATCTTTCACAATGTGAATCTTGCTTGGAAGGTAAAATGACTAAGAGACCCTTTAATACGAAAGGTATAAGGGCGACTCAACTCATAGAACTAATGCACATTGATTTATGCAGTCTCATGAACATTAGTTGTGGTGCCCCAAACCCGAACAAGACGATCTGACCTAAATTTTGAACGTCACATTAGCCACAATAATGAATGTCAATTAACCACCACCACCATCCAACCAATCACACCTCACAATTACATAATTAATTCATATTAAAAATAAATCCTAGCACATGCTTTACTAATCAAATCAACAAAAACAGTTCATGAAAGTCAAGCATATAGTACCTATGACCTGACTTTGCGACAAGCTCATAAGGAAAGATTTTAACTGCTCGCAGTTGGTAAGGCTCGCACCTTGCTAGCTTACACTCAACTCGGTGAATCCATAGCACGTGGTCTAACCTGCGGACCCCTATTCTTGGCGAACCCAAATCTTGTGAACTCTAAAAAAATCTTACCCTCACGTATTTCACAGATTGATTTTACGAATAGTCCATCTACGAACTCTAACCCTATATTGGCCAACTCTACCCCTCATATATCTCATTTTTACCTTACATCTTATTTAATGTTTTTACATGACAACCCCTTAGTCTTGTGACTCGTAAAATGTTTTTTCCTACTCATTCAATCATCAACTAGATAGTTCGCAAGCTTCAATCATTTCATACTACAATATAAAATTTATCTCTTATGCATACCAAACAACAATTGATTTAAACATACCTAAGAGTTAAAGACGTGTACCTCATTGTCCAGTGAGCTCCTTAGTCTACATATATTTGTTAGTCCATCAATTTATCAAACAAATCAACATGCCGTTACAATCCAAACATTCAATCACTCAATCAAGCAATTATGAAAGACCCAAAAATCCACAATTAACAGTCTATAATGTCTTTTTACATCCCATCAAAATCTATTTAAAAGCTAAATCTAAATCTAGTCCTTTGGAATAGTCCCACAGTGCCTTCACTCTCTACGTTTGGAAACACAACACAGACTCAAGGAATTTGCCTTGTAATGGATCACTAGAAAGTCCCACTTTTTAACTGACCTGCGTGCTGCTTTTCTGTACAACGAACATAAGAAGTGTGAGCTTATTAAAGTTCAATGAGTACACAAAACATGCTACAAGTGAATACATCAATTAGGTTAAACCTATCCATGCTATTCAATTCGTACAAAATACAGCTTGCATGGTAACAATGGCATAATAGCTCGCATGATAAAATTAGTTCACATAACACAACATAATCATAACACATGTTATTGATATATTGGCAATTTGTGACTGTGAAACATAATCATAAATCATATGCATTGGATAAACGAATCTCCAAACACACCAAACGACTCAAAGAGTCCTACGCTATCTCCATTAAGTATAGCACGGGTGATAACACTCTCCAAACACACCATGCTATCCTCGATGAATGGCTATGCTTTACATTCCTTTATCTCTCTAACACAATCTTCGGGCCACAGTGCCTTATCACATTATAAATGTGAGTACTCACAATCCTATGACATGCCAATGATATCTAACAGTTTCAAGTTTTCACAATGCCAACATATCATTCTTAACAAATTCACTGTACACAATATAATAGGGCTTGCATTTTAGCAGAGCTTGTACATGGTATAGCTCACAATTCAGCAAAGTTTGCAGAATAGCATAATTCATAGTACACATTATTCACATATCATACAATTCTCATTAAAGCATGGTTCACATATAATATAGCTCGCATGCAGCATAGCTCGTATACAATCTTAGTTCATGTAACACCCAAAACCCATTTCCACCACTAGAATAGGGTTACAGAGTATTACCGTCCAAGTCGGAACATTGTATAACAAATAGTATTCAATTATCAATTTAATTGAATAATTACATATAATATTCATAATGAAATAAAACATTCTATTACAACATTAAATTCGAGCTTTCAAAATCCTAAAAATAAGTTACGAACATTCAGGGACCAAATCGAAACAAATCAAAACTTTCAAGACAAATTCAAAAATTTTCAAATCAGGGGTCATACGGCCGTGTGTTAAGGTAATGTGATAGAGCGTAGCTTGTGTAGCTCCAAACATGCCCGTGTGGCTATCCTACACGCCCGTATTTGACCTCTTACACCCGTGTGCATGAACCATGTAACTCTCTAATTTGGATCACACGACCATGTGTCAGACCGTGTGAAAACTGTACCATACTATTTTTAAACACGTTATGGGCACACGCCTATGTGGCCTACCCGTATGTATCACATGGTCGTGTGATAGGCCGTGTCTTAGACCGTGTGTGCTAAAAAATGACCAATTTCAAGCTTGATTTCCAACCATATGCATAGGTACCTATACCAATTCATATTGCATGTTCACAAGGCTGTAACCACAAATAAAAGCAACCAAACCATACCAATTTCAATCACCTAATACCGGAACAAGATGACATGCTTGAAATCACAAAATGTTATCCATTCCAAACTACTATTATATATGACACCTACAAATCATAACTCATACACTAAATTTACCATGCCATAGTCCTTCAACTTACCATTTTGTAATGCCCTAAAATTTAGCCCAAGTCTTGACTTGAACTTGGGACCTCCCCAACACACCCAGAGCACATAACCACTAAAGGAGACAAATATTTGTGTCAAAAAATTACACTAAATGTAACACCCCCAAACTCGTCCTAGACGTTATGGTCGAATCTGGTGATGTCACATGAGAGTGTTTTTGAAAAATGCCTTGACAAGTTGAAAATCATTCCAGTTTATTATCTTTACTTAGGTCTTAAAATCGCGAACTAACTTATTTGGTTAAATCCTTCTCTTTCACGCGAAAGCTCTTAATTAATTTTGGAAAATAATGTTTCGTGGTGTTGTAGTTTATAAACCATAAAGTAGTTCAAAATTCCAAGTTAAACAAAAACAGTCCCAAAGTCCACATTACATAAAAATTCCCAGAAAATAAATCAATAATAAATAAAGTAGAATGTAAACTGTAGAACTGTAAAATCAAAATGTATCTAGTAGTCGTCACCGTCGAGCCCTCTGCTGCACCGATCCATCTACTGCTAGGGATTACCTGACAGATAAATAAATAAAGGGGTGAGTTTTCACAAACTCAATGTGTACATCCCTACAGTATAGCATGCATGCAGTCAGATAACAGATAACAGTCATAATTTGGGCCTGAGCCCTTAACAGAAACGGTGTGAGCCTTAGCCCACTTAGTACAGAATCAGATATAATTGGGCCTCAGCCCATACAAATGTCACATGTATATCAGATTAGAATAGAAACATGCCCACCAACCCAGCACACTATCTCAGTCTAACCCTACACACCATGTGGGGATAAAATCGACCCACCCAGCCTTACATACCAAGTATGGGGATAAAATCAACCCTTCCAACCTTACATACCATAAGCTACTATAAATCGGCACGTAACAGATATATGCAGCATAGCTGCCAGATAACAGGCTGGAAGCCTTTTAGATCTTCCTTCCCTTCATCATCAATCCCACTCCAGTACAATGCAACATAATATCATGGCATGCAGATAAAAGATAACAGATCACATAATCAGATAGATACACATGCTTACAGTAACATGCTTACACATATACCACAATATCAGAATACAGAATGGGGTCTAAGATATCCTTATCAACCTATAACAGGTCATAGTCGACTAGGGTGACCCGTGCAACCTTACAGAACATTTCAAAAAAATGGACTCACACGTCTATATGGTCTGCCCGTATAGGCCCACACGCCCGTGTTGCCCACACGGCCCAAATTAGCCTTGCCTGTGTGGATTGTACTACTTGGCCCAAAATTACAAATGCCCATGTGGATCCACACGCCTGTGTGGCCCACACGCTTGTGTGGCCTACATGGCCCAATTGGCTGAGCCCGTGTCTCACACACAACCTTGCCAGCCTCACACGGCCATGTCCGTCGTGCCCGTGTCACGTGCACACGGCCTGGCTCATCGATTACACAGCATTGTGTCGCTACACGAACAGTCCACAAGCTTGTGTGGCGTTAACAGTAAGCTTTTGGCTTTCACCGAAACTCATTTTTTGTGTAATCGGAGTACACAACTAGTCTTTTTCTGATGCCTAAGCACTCCTGGGCCCTCCCAAACCTAAAATTGACAATCCAAAGTCCAATTTTAGTATCCTAAATTGAACTATTATGTACCGATAAAACTCGAAACAATTGACAACCTTACCTTCAATGTCGGCTATGAACTCTACGCACTTACTCCGTTCTAGAGCAATGATCAGCCTTCCGAATAACCCCTAACAGTAACCAAAACACCAGTTAAACACTTAACATATAAATGGTGTTTGAGATAGCGAAACATAGACTTACCAAATGACCACTATGCCAAAGAATCACAAAGGCTCGTTAAAACAAAGAAACGACAAGGAGGAAACAAAGAAAAAATCGGTAGCAAAAGGCCAAAATTTGGTAGAAAACGATGAGGAAGAGAGGAAAAAAACTAGAAAGAATGAAAAACTGCAGAAGAGAATTCCTGGGGAAAACTACTCAGGAAATCTAATAACCCCCTCAACCCTTGATTCTCTCCACTAACAGTATTTCAAACCAACTCAAACTCTCACACGACTAGCAGCAAAAATAGTGTCCAAGTAATGACTCGAACATGAGACCTCCCTTACTCTAACACATCTCTTAACCACAAGACCAGCAGGCCCATTCTGATATGCTTTAACAACTAAATTCTTATAAGCCTATTAACCAAAAGCCAGGCTTTATTCAAATAAAACCCAAAATTTAGCCCAAGTCTTAACTTGAACTTGGGACCTCCCCAGCACACCCAGAGCACATAACCACTAAAGCAGAAAAATATTTGCGTCAAAAAATTGCAAAATCATATTCAGATACTGTTATGCTACAAATTCACAAAAATCGAAATTAAGGAAAATTTTGGGGCGTTGCATATTTCTTGAATGAACTGAGGATGAAACATGCATACTTCATTCAGTTACTTCTTTCACAACATCAAATACCCAACGCACACACATTTTAGATATAACAAGTCATAACAAAACATAACCAGATGTTCCTATTACATGCCATATAACCAAGTTATCCAAAATCTACCAAAAGAGTCCTTGAGATAGTGTGTTTCTTTGAGCTTGATCCGATCTCCCAATCGCAAAACAAAATCTACAACACAAAGGATAAATAGATGTAAACTTACTTGAAGCTTAGTAAGTTCGTGAAAATAACTGTAAAGCTTACCACAATTTAACTTAACAACACAATTAAATAACTAATAAGGTGATTCATTGTCGTTCACAATCCACCACAGGTAAGAGCTACATGTTTCATTAAATCAATTTTCTCAGATGTCATTAGCTTGTCATTTCAAAAATGCAGGGTCTCCTTCAGTTGAGCTAGTTTCCAGAACATTGACCGTTTTGCAATACTGCTCACACAAGCTGACGAGGATCTACAACGTATCCAGGACCTCAGTCATCTCTACGGTTTATTCATGATAATAGAGTATTCAGTCATTTCACTACTCAATGCTGCTGACATAAGTTGTCGAAAATCGACAACTTATGTAGGATTCTCAGCCATTGCAATGATTTATACCATCAGAACAAAATATTGAATCATTTCATCATTTCATGTCCAGGCCCAAAGCCGAATCACCTTAATCGTTCATATCACTAACTCTCAATTGATCAAGTATGCTTAGAAATTCCACATCTCAAATACAAAAAATGTATGGAAAGAAACAATAATTATAAAAATTAGAAATGCAAACTTACAAGACTGATTTGCAGTAATAGTTCAGAATATCTCAATCAATGATCGACGTTATGTCAATTCATTATTTTCATTTTCAATCAACACCCATCAATATGATCCAAAAATTATACAATTAAGGCATATAATACATTTAAAAATATACTAAATTTAAACACCCCTCGCCTGTATTCAACGCCAGAACAGGGTTCGAGGTGCTACCGGACTTAAACTCAACCAATCATGTAAAATCGGGCCATAAAATTTCTTTTTAATCAATTTAAAACTTTTCACTTCACACACACACTATCCCCTAAACGGGCTTACGAGGCCCAAAACATACATTCAAGGTGGTTCGAGACCAAATCGGGGACACTCAAGCACTCAAGAAGCTATTTTTAAAAAAATAGCTAGCCATCATGTAATGAGCCACATCACAAGAGATAATAACATACAAGCATAAGAATAATTATATAGGTCCATAACATTATTAGCTGACATAGGCCAATTTATAAGAATACATACTACCTTAACCACAAGCCAATGCCTTTGGCTAAATTATAATATTACCTACTCAACTTTACAACCCTATACATGCCATGGACTCAGAAACACTTGGATTTACTTAAGCCAATATAGTAAACTCGACAGTGTGATATTATCTTTGACGGCCTCCAACTCGAGCTAACCTGACAACCTAGGGAATATGGGAAAGAAAAGGAAAGTAAGCTTTATGCTTAGTAAGTTCATATGAAAGCAATAAACAACTCAGTAACAAGTTTTACCACATAATCACAAGTTCACTACAAGCTGTCTTCCTAAGCAACAATCACTAAATTATTTATATCTGGAGCTATGAAACTCCAAATCAGATTCTGTAAATTTTACCTGAAACTAGACTCATTTACCTTTCTACCATAAAATTTTCAAAATTTTTGACTTGGCCAATTGATACAGTTTATTCCTCAAAGTTACTCCTGATTCACTGACTAACGGTTCCAAACCTTCTGTACTGAAGTTTGATTATCTCATAGCTCAGAACTCGGATACTATTCTCGTCTATTTCGCTTGAAAATAGACTCATTAAGGATTCTAATCATATAAATTACATCATATGGATATTTTTTTACAATTTATAATGATTTTCTCAAAATAGAACAGGGGATTTCGGAGTCGCCCAACTTCAAATATCTCATTATAGGCAATTCTTTTGCTTTCATGGTTTCTTTTATGTGAAACTAGATTCATTAGGCTTTAATTAAATATTTTATTCAACCTATAACTCATCTCCCACTATTTTTAGTGTATTTTCAAAGTTACACCACTGCTAAAACCCAAAGCTGTCCAGGCTAAATTTACTCATTTACAGTTATTGCTTACTAAATCGATGCCATATCATTTTTTTAAACAAAATGCAAAATCACATATGACAAAACTTATTCTCCATGTATACAATTTCACAAGGGCCGAATATATCTAATCACATATATGCACTAATGGCAAGTCACTCGATTAACTTAAATTTCATATAAACAAGAACACTTCAAAATCTCGATGCCAACTTAATTTCACTCAAATTGAGCTATAATTTAATACAATTTCCACATTAAAACATTCCTTCTTTATTCATAACCACATACATAATTAATAAAGTTCCATGAATAAATTCACATGAACCAAATGTTCACAAATGAACATGATCAAAATCCAATACCAATCGTTTTCACATAAATGGGTAAGTATCACATACCTGAGCCATTTAATATATAATACGAATTCAATTTGCCATCTTAGCACAAGATCTCGTAGTCATATACTTTCATTAAATTCACTGGCACTTGGCCTGCTAGGTATAGAACCCGAGTTTCATCACTGGCTCAAAGCCTGCTAGACTTTTTAAGTCTGAAATTACTTCCATTACGCCTGCTAGGCTCAAGGCCCGATATCATTTCATCGGCATTACGCCTGCTAGGCTCAAAGCCCGAATATCATATCACCGGCATTATGCCTGCTAGGCTCAAGGCCCAATATCATTTCACCGGCATTACGCCTACTAGGCTCAAAGCCCGAATATCATATCACTGGCATTACGCCTGCTAGGCTCAAGGCCTGATATCATTTCACCGGCATTACGCCTGCTAGGCTCAAAGCCCGAATATCATATCACTGGCATTATGCCTGCTAGGCTCAAAGCCCGATATCATTTCACCGGCATTACGCCTCCTAGGCTCAAAGCCCGAATATCATATCACTGGCATTACGCCTGCTAGGCTCAAGGCCCGATATCATTTCATCGGCATTACGCCTGCTAGGCTCAAATCTCGATATTATTTACCAGCTTAAAGCTTGCTAGGCCAATGCCCGAATATCTCATTACGATAATCACTTCACATATTCTTTAATATTTTCGTAACTTATGCTTCAACTTTACATATAGCCAGAACATATACATTTGTACAAAAGTTTTCATCATTTGTATAAAACACATATTTGACATATCGTATTATATTCAAATCCCATATCCCAATCACATTCGACTTCCACACATAGCTAATAATAAAGTCGTATCCAACATGGTTACTCTTGGGCTTCTAATAATCACAAATAGTGATACCCCTTTCATCATACATACGACATAGTACATTCATCAAAATGCTCATTTAACATATCATATTTTCATATCCAATTCAATTTAGATATACTAGCTATCTTCGATTTATCGCATTAATTCCATTCTCATTCGGATACATAACCATCATACAAACACATTTTATATAATTTAATTGCATAATAAAACACATACGTACTTTATTACGAGCTAACAAAATTTTAGCTCATGTTTAACTTTTCCATGTATATTAACTCACATAATAGCACAATCGATCCAAAGTCTCGTAATAACATTCGAGCATATTGCTCATTAAGTAGCAATTTGATTCGAATACAACGGCACAATGCCTGCTTGGTTTAAAACCCGAATATATTTTATAAGTATAACTTATATCATCGATCACTAAAATTTACCTCATCGAAGTTCACATTTAATCACCTTAGTACCAAGCCACATTCGGCTGCCACATATGTCTAATAATAATTTTATACACATCGTGGTCTCCTTTAGATATCCAAAAATCACAAGTCGTGATATCTCTTCCAACACATATACAGCATAGTTCATTCAGTGTAACACTCATTTATTGCATCAAATTTCCAAATCCAATTCAACTTAAGCATACTAGCCACAATCGGCTTATAGCCTTAAATCAATACATATTCGGCACATTAACTAAATAAAAATAACATTGTCTTTGCCATATTAATTCAACTTTTAGGCATATAAAAAGAATCAAGCTTAAACACATATGAACTTACCTTGAATGTCGTCGAACGACTACGAATCAACTATTCGATTAGTTTCACTTTTCCCTTCCCGAGTTAAGCTCCTTTTGCTCTTGAGCTTAATCTAAACAAATCAATAGTTTAATACCTTTCTAATTCATTATAATCAAAATACTAATAATCTCATATAACAAACACTCTTAATTTAGCTCACATACACATATGGCAAATTTTCATTTCCATCTATCTCAATCTTCTTTAATCTAAGCAAGGATTTATGCAAAGTAATTACTTTTGCCGAATTTGTTTCATGCTCTACTATGTTCATTCATTTGTTTAAATTATCATTTAAACATTATCTTAACGTCTAACAAAAGGTTCCACCACTCAATCACATTGGCCGAATGCTCATAACCAATGTAGGTATTTCACATTTCCCTTACAAAGCTAATATATCATTATGGACACTTCCATACTCATATTTAAGAAATGTTTCAATGGTCTTAGTTGTTCATTCACATACCAAATACTCATTCCATAGACTAATATGCAGAATATAAATTAATAAAACACTTGAACAAATTTCTTTAACAGCATTTTATATTCGGCCTTAACATAATTTCCATACGATCCCTATTAACTATTTCACAAACCAATATAACATCTATTAAATAATTCTTAGCTCATCATGATAGCCGAATATATATATATATATATATCCCTTTAATACACATACAAAATTTTCACTTTAATAATTTATACATACACCATTTAAACCGAATACCAATTATTTGAACCCTTGAACAATTTTTTTCTTCCTAACCATTTTCACATTCGGCATCTCCTTTCCTTTCCATCATAAAATTTCATTCAAGCTAATTTCCTTAAATTTTAATAAGCTCATTTAACCAATGTATACCCTTTTAACATCTAAGTATAACTACCAAAATTTAGCACCATTTCACAACTTAAAACAAGTTGCCGAATGCACATAGATTCATCTATTCAAGAATTTAAGCCATGGGTTTACTAAACAATACATTAACCATGCTATCTTCATAAACATTTTGTAAAAATTCACACAACATACCTCAAATTAATCCAACCTTCATGGCCGAACCTCTTGGAAATTTTCTTTTCTTCTTTTACTTAGTGTTTCGGCAATGGGAGAGAGAATGGATAAAAACTTTGTTTTTATCACCTATTTCCTTTTATTAATTCATATGTTATATAAAATAAACATTAAATTTTATAATGCTTATAAAATAAAAAATGCATATTTTATCAATCATCTTTCATCATTGCCGTCCACTATCTTTAAAAGTGGTCTAATTGACATGCAAATCCCCCATATTAAAAACCACATACTATTCGGCCACCAAAAATTCACCTATCATGTTTTCAATGTTTCTCAAACAAGTCCTTTTTAATAATTCAACATCCAATTGACAAAAATCAAGACATCAAACTTTCATACATGATAACTCACAAAATAAAAACATAGAAAATAACATTTTAAAAATTTTTTGACTCGGTTTAGTGGTTTCGAAACCAGTTTTTTGATTAGGGTCAAAATCGAGTTATTACAATACGAACTTGCCAGACTAAATTGCAGCAACAATAAAGTACAAGAGCTATTTGATAATTTTTTCTTTTCCCCTGGTTTCCACTCGTTTAGCATCTAAAATAATAATTCCATTCAATCCACTAATTTTAACAGCAATATTAATTCATTTTATGCGATTAAGTCCTTTTTGATGTTTTTACAAAATTGCCTTCAACATTTCACTTTTATTCAATTTAGTCTTTAAGCACCAAACATGTTAATTAACCATTTTTATTTAAAATCCACGTTGACCGATTATTCAAAGTTTTCCATATAGCTCCTATTTGCAATTATTTCACACCAAGTATAAGTAATTTTACCACTTTAACAATTTAGTCCTTAAACATTAAAATCGTCAAAAACTACTTTACGCAATAGACCTAACTAACAACAAAACTCAATATTCTTTCATAATACTTCATAAACATCTCAATTTCATCAATGGCATAATCGTCAACATTTGAGAGTTTTACAAATTAATCGTTGGGTTAGCTAGATTAAGCTAATACGAGCTCAAAAACATAAAAATTACTAAAAATAAACAAGGATTACCTACCCAATCAAGGTGGCCTAGCTTGACTGAAGGTTTCCCCATGTCTCCATGGCCATTTGGCTTGTCCAACAACAAGAAAAAAGAAAATCGATAATATCATCCTTTAAATCTTTTAATTTAACTTATTCTTTAATTATTTACAAAATTAACCTTTAATTTATAAGTTATAAATCACTAAAACATGCCCAAAAATGTCCAATATATATAAACATGGTATAATTACCATTTAAGGAAGGTTTAATTGCATAATTGGTCCTTCAATTAAATTAAATTCTAACTAAATAAACTTAATTACAATTTAATATTATCTAAGTAGGACTAAATGAGAAAATAGCCCAAAAGTTAGTGGATTTAATCATGCCACCACCGCTTGGGCTTTTTGACCATGGTTTAATTACAATATTGGTCCCTTTACTGTTTTAAATCTATAACAATTAATTTTTACCTCTTTTACAATTTAATCCTTTTACCTTAATTAAGTAATTAATCATCAAAATTACCTGACCAAACTTCAATTCACCTAAAATACGACTCTGTCAATATTTAATAAAAATATTTACTGCTTTAAATTACAGAAATGAGGTCCTAATACCTCATTTTCAATAACCACTTGACTTTTGAACCAAACCACTTATACTAACTTTTAATTCAAATTCTTAAAATCATCAAAACAAATTCAATATAAAAGTTATTATTGACTCGTATAATTTAAATACTAATTATATGAACTTACTCATCGGATTTGTGGTCCTGAAACCACTGTTTCCAACCCCATTGAAAAACGGGCTGTTACAGTTCACATACGGCATAGCTGGCATAAAAGCTTAGTTCCCATGTGACATAACTCGCATACAATCTTAGTTCGCATATGGCATTGCTCGCATTATATAATATAAAATCTCACGATACACAGTTAACATAAATAACATATTTCGCCAAATTAACGCAGTTTGCATAAATAATAGAGCTTGCCTAGGTAGGAACACTTGCTTTAGAAACTTAGGATAGGCAGTTAGGCTACCTAAGCTTGCCATTAACACAAGACTTGTGTGATACTGTAGTATGTAAGGTACTCACCTATCACAACTTCATTTCTTTGTCGAGCCTAGGTAAACTTCTTCTTGCCTTTGTCCTTGCTCGAGGATGCTCCTTCACGACCTAAGGCTTTGCACAATAGCGCACATAACAAGTTATAATCAATCTAAAGTAAAATAACCTTCCTACCTACCTAACACTTCTCTATTCGCACTTCTCTAGTGAGCTCACCTCGCATACCTCATTCGAACTTTAATTTCTTCATTCTCACTTAACTTAATCCTTAATTCCTACTACCTAAAATCATATTTAACATTTATTTACAAATCTTTACCACTAATTTCATTCACTTGAAAATGGTAGATCTCGTAATTGTAAGGTAAGAGACTGTTTAAAAATGCTTTTAAACTTATTTTGATGTAATTAAAGGGTACACGTAGGAGGAAGAGCAAAGACTAGAGGAGTGTTGACTCTTGGAAGAGCAGGCCTTTTTCTAAGTCTACGTCGTATCAGTTGTAGCCAATCAATATCTTTAGTACATTGGGTGCTTCCTTCCACCCTTAGCCTCTTTTGAGTTTTCCTAGCAGTCGCCGTTCTTGTTGGGGCAATGGCAGCACCTTCATTCTTTGAACCTCATCTAATAAGGCTAAGACATCCATATTGGCTTCTGGAATGGGCGTAGAGGTATGGGAACTGGAAGTAGACCCTGCAATATCAACAAGAGAATTAGCTTGATCAAAAGAATGATTGGAAGATGTACCATGACAGATGATGTTCCAATGGCTTGGGTGCAGTCCACAATGATTATAGAAAACAAAAGAAAGCTTCTTTATCCTCCTTACTAAGATTCATGCCAAATTATCGTCGGCGTGGTAAAGTCAGGCTCTCTCAGTAGAAGGGACATTATGGGATCTGCCCAAAGTAGATCATTCGCTCGGTGACCGTTGGGGCTCAACCTTTGTAAATAATATTGGAAGATGTTTCAGACATTAGCAATCTTCCCCAATTTCAGTACATGCCACTTCCTAAATCACTTAAATTATTTCCAAGCAACCTTTGAATCAACATGCTAGCTTTGTTGGAAAATATCCTCTAAGGGCAGAGACAAAAAAGTAGGAAAGCCAAAACCAATTTCAAGCTTAATGTGATCCTCAAAAACTTATTCTTTTTGAGGTGGAGTTTGAGGCCCAGTTTTAGATGATAGGCTCGTATTGAAATGGGCCATTCCGACCGAAGGACGTTATCTTTTTACTTTCAGTGGTAAATCTTCTGGAAAATGCTAAGAATGATGGCTTGTTGTGCAAGCAACAGTCAATAAAATGGGCCACCAAAGTCTACCAGAAAAGGGCGGAGAGTTACCTTAGTGCAATACTGTACTCGTTAAGCATCGAGCAAAAGAAAGCATGTATAAGCATATGGAAACCAAATTCAAGAAGAAAAAGGAGACCTAGTACACAATAGATAGCATCAGGACCTCTAGGTTTGATCATGGCAGTGTTTTGAGGACTATTACTTTTTCTACTTTAGGAAGGACCACCACAGCTTTTTTCACGGGTAATTATTTTAACCATTTTTTGAAATTTTGAAAGAAAGATGAAGAAAGGAAATTACCTTTGAAGAAAATGTAAACTAAAGATGAAATAAAGAAAGAAGATTTGATAGAAAATAAATATAGGGTTCCGATTTGGAAATGTATTTAAGTTTCAATATTTTTAAAGAACTAAATATTTGTGAGAAGTTCTAAAATTTAAGCCAACTATTCTAATCCTTTAATTGTAGCTTGATACATACTAAGGCTGGGGTTGTGGGATTTTTAAAAACATAGGAGTACCCACCAGTATTTGCCCACGAGCCTAGAATCCACCAATTGAGACTGACTTTTTACATTCATGCTAGTTGGGATCCATAAAATATATGTCATAGACTTCTCAGTTATGGCTAGGTTTGGGCATTCCGCTAAGCCGTATAATACACTTGGTCCAGGGAGATTCGCTATGCATCGATAGTAATGGGGATTTCCAAGTTGGTAAAAATTTTAAGGATGAAATTTCTTGAGGGAGAGGAGAGTTGTCACACCCTGAAAATCGAAAGATCCAAAAAGATAGGAAATGTAGATATATAGACTGATGGGCACGCTGTAGTAACATAATTCGCCACTTTATTGACCAAATGGTGAGTTAGAGTATTGACGCATAGTAGTGTTAAAGCATCTGCCCATTGGTAGTATATAAGGAAATGATCATAGAATGTTTCCAAGTGAAGAAAGATTATGCCCATGATAGTGTGCGCCTATGATGGGGTATACGTCAGAGTTTTATTTGAACACTAAGAGCCTGTCAAGCGTATGAGGAAGCTGTAGAAGACTTAATTATCTTTAAGATCACACCGAAGGTGAGTTTTTGCCAAGATATGGTACGTCTGATTTCTATGAGTACTATCCAATTAAATTTATTATTGAGTTTCATTAGGAGTTTTTGAGATTCTGTAGAAACAGAAGTAAAGATCAAAGTACAAGAAAAGTGGCAAGATGTGTGAAAGATTGCTTGTACACTAAAACAAGCCAACTAAACAAATCATCACAAGCAACATGGCTGGCCATTTCTCAACAAGAGTCAATTAAATTGTTTTAACCCTCCCTATGACTGGTTATTAGTAAGGAAAACCTTTGTCAGATTTTCTTATACTTACCCTTGATTTGGTAGGGAAATTAGGGAGACCAATAGTATATTTATGAGAAGGGGGCATTTCAGATGGTTTATCTATCAGCTTAATGTTCATGCTTTTCTTTCTAACCTTAATGTTCTCTTCTTCTTATTTGATTAAGATCAGACTTAGATCTTGTCAAATGAGTAGATGATTCTGCATTCTAGTAAGTCTTACAACTTTGCACTTAATGATTAGAGAAGGGAATAGTGATACTGGAATGCCTTGCATGGGGGTCACATATAGTTGATATGTTAGTAAAATGTCTGTAATAGGGATTCTAATGGAAATGTTATGACCTTTTAAGTAGTTACTGCTACTAGATTAGGAAAGACAATCGAAACAAAAACTCCTGGTTAAAGTAAAGGTAGGTCTCTAGTGAGTTTCTAAACTTGAGTCTTGCATGTCATGTAAATATGTGTATATGTGTTTATTGAAGATATCCACAAATTTGTAGACAAGGTGAACAAAGAGAAACATGATATGATATGCGTGATATAAGATGTTATTGCTGGTGTGTGTATAGTCATTGCTTAGTACTTTCCTGTTATATAATTCCAGTACCTGAATAATTTGAGTTATATAAAAAGATGAGAAAGAGACCCATTGGTGTAGCCTCCGAAAGGGTAGGTATAATGTTGACAAGATAGGCAGATCACTGTTAAAACGCATATTAATTGTGTAGCTCGTAAGGCAGCTATAATACTAACCGGACTGAAAGATAATTGAATAACATTGGGAAAAGTCCATGGCCATGGCATCATATGATAATACGTTAACAGGGCATGAATGTATAATACCATATGGGAGAAGCCCCGTGGCATCTACAAAGACGGTTCTTTGGGATAATAAACACGAATTACCTGAAAAGCCTTTGGGGCTAATCTTATGGAAAGCCTTTATGGCATATTATTTGAAAAGCCTTTGTGTCTAACATTATGAAAAGCCTTTATGGCATATTATCTAAAAAGCCTTTGTGGCTAATCTTATGAAAAGCTTTTGTGGTGTATTATCTAAAATGCCTTTATGACTAATCTTATGAAAAACTTTTGTGGCGTACTATCTGGAAAGACTGTATAATGAATTTTGTAGGGCCTAAATGGTGAGTGGTTAGACCTCCCTTACTGTGTAATTGGGGCATGGTTTGGAATTAGATCTTGGGAGAGTTTTTAGGATTGTCTCCAATTGAGAAATCCACCTTAGTAAACCACTAGGAGGGTAAGCTTATCATATCTAGAGGTATGGTGGTGTAAGAGTCCACCAAACTTGGGAATCCTCACATTATGTATCAAGTTATATGGAATTCTATTGGGTGATCAAAACCTTACATTTGTTCAAGTAAATATGTTTTCCTGGGTTAATTGGAAGATTTGGTGTGAACTGTGTTGATGACCACAAGAGTTAGAGGAGAGATAATCAAATAGTAGTACCCATATGAATAATACCTTTGGAATGGATTTAGCTGCTATCTTCAAAGGGATAGTGAAATAGTATTCAGGCTATTGGGCGAAGTTGAAATCCGCTAGTTAGATGGATCGTCTATTGGGTGTTCAAGAGTAGAGGCAGGCGTATTGCTATCCACCAAGAATAAAAAACGTATTCTCCAAAGTTTGAAAGGAAGTCCAGAATTTTTTTGTTAATGAAACCAACACCATCATTTAAAGGTAAAATTAGTTAAGATTCACTAAGTTCTATTAAGCTTATGATTGTTATTTTGAAATGCAGGTTTTTAAGTTTGAACTAGCTCACCAAAGAGGTCTAAGCTAGGAATGCCCTAATGTGGATAATCGTAGAGCAATATTATGCATACATAGGGACACTTTGAAAATATGTTTTTAAAAGGAAAATAAAATTGTACACCACAATTGAGTTTCTTTTTTTAAGTTTTAAGTGATATTGTCTTACACTATTATTGAGAATCAGTTGTAACTGAATGAGCGATTAGCTTCAAAATCTTTGACTAAGAACAAAAAGTAAATAGTAAAGCAACACGTTTAGTAAAGTCTTTGCCTGTCTTAAAATTTTTTGTTAAGTGTTTAAGTTTAGTAACATCCTAAATTCAAAACTAGTAAATCGGGTCGAGTATAGGGTGTCATAACCAAGATTTTGAAATTCAGTTCCATGGTCACTTCTAATACTAATGATAGAGTCAACTTTTCATTTTGATTAATTTTTGAAAATTTGATGAATTTTTCTAAAGCTTCATCTTTAGTACTCAAGAAAAGAACCCAAGTAAATCTCGAATAATCATCTACAAGCACAAAAGCATACTGTTTTCCACCCAGGCTAGTAGTCTTAATTGGTCTAGAAAGATTAATGTGAATTAATTGAAGAACTCTATTAGTATATACAACATTCATAGGTTCTCTCTTATGTTTTCCTTTAACACATGCATCACAAACTGTAACACCCCAAAATTTTAATTTTTGGTTTTGTGATTGTGAGACACAACTGTCTATCTGCTTCAGTGGTTATGTGTTCTGGATGTGTGTGAGAGGTCCTCAATTCAAGCCTTGTCTTTGGCAAAATTTTGAAAATTTTCTAAGTAAGCCTCACTCTTGTTCAGTAGGCTTTTATTTAATTGTTGGTAAGCTTTTATCAGAATGGGCCTGCTGGTCTAGTGGTTAAGTGGAGTGGTAGTCTGCTGGAGGTCTGGTGTTCGAGTCTCTGCTTAGGCAAGGGAATTATTTTACTGCCGGCATGTGGAGAAGTTTGAGGGGTGGTGAAATTCTGATATTGGGGAGTTTGATAGAGAAATTAAGGAGAGTGGGTTAAGGGAGTTATCAGAATCGGTTCATTTTGATTTCCGTTTTGCAAAATTTCGGCACTTTCTCCCCTTCTCTCTCCCTTTTTCTGACGTCAACCTCCTGTCTTCTTCCTCTTTCATTCTTCGTTTTCTTTTGCTGCCCCACTCTATTCTGTTCTTTCATTTGCTACATTCTTGGAGTTTTGTTCTTCCGTTTTTGTCAACTTTTGGTAAGCGATTTAAATGTGTTTTAGTTCTATTTTCTAAGTGACCGATGGGAAGTATATTTTGTGTTTGGCAACGAATAATTGGGCTAAGTGGGACTATCTTTTTGCGAAATTCTAGTCAAAATCGCTCAAGTTGAAAGTGTAAGTGTGCAGCCCTTAATGTGAATTTTTGTCGAAATCCGTTAGTCAATTGCTAAATTGATGTTGTGTATACTAATTTTAGGTTTCGAAAAGCTCGGGAGTGGTTTCACATCATTTGATACCAGGTCTGTACCCAAAATACAGAAAACAGAGTTTGACGAAAAGTCGAAAAAGTAAACTATCGTCGCCACACGGGCATGTGGTCGCTTGTGTGGTAGGCTATGTGAGGGGACACGGCTGTGTAATCGATGAGGCCAGGCCGTGCGCATATGGCACTGTCCTGTGTTGGCCGGATAGGCCGTATGCGAGACACTGGCTAGTCTGAATTGGGCCGTGCGGGCCACACGGGTAGTCCAGATGGACGTGTAGGAATCTGAGCCAAGCCGTTTGATCCACACGGCCAAGGCCAATTTCGGCCGTGTTGGCCACACGGACAGGCCACATGGGCGTGTGAGCCCATTTCTCTGAAAAGTACTCTAAGGTTGGCGCAAGTCGACTGTGGACCTACTGTAGGGTCGGTAAGCACTACTTAGACCCCTATATGTGTAATTTATCTGTCTGATTTCTGTACTGAGTGTGAGTATTGATTTGAATGTATGGACTGTTAATTGCATAATAGCAAGACATTTATTGCATGTTGCATTGCATTGGGGTGGGTTGATTATATTTGGAGGAAGTGTTTTGAAAGGCTCGTAAGCCTGTTATCTGGCAGCTCAGCTACAATATTTTGATTATGTGCCGCATTTCGGTACAGCATGGTGTGTAGAGATGGGTGGGTGTTTTTAACCCCACATGGTGTGTAGGGATGAACGGAGATGGTGTGTAAAGGCTGGTGGGTAGGATTCTGATTTTCTGTTACTGCATATTGTATCTGAGATGGGCGAAGCCCTAATTTATATCTGAGATTGCATCTGAATGGGTTGAGGCCCAAAATGAATCGGTAATGGGCTGAGGCCTAAACTGAATCTATAATGGGCTCAGGCCCCAGACTGTATATGACTGATTTCTGATGTTAAACTATGTGCATGCTTCCTATGGGGATCACACACTGAGTTGCAACAACTTACCCTTTTTTATTTAATCTGTACAGGTAATCCCTAGACTTGAGGGGTCGGTGCAGCGGAGGACTCGACGGTGGCCACCCGTAAACTTTAGACTATTTCCCGTAAATTTTTAGATTTTATTACTTATTTGGGGTTTTGATGTAACTTTTGGACGCTGGACTGTTTGGCTTTAAATTGTTTTACGATTTTATTACTGCCAGGCATGATAAAACTCGGTTTTCCCTAAGATTGAACGGTTTTCCTAAAATATGTGATTTCCAAAGCTTCCACGAAAAAGAAATGATTTTTGACATAACAAAGAACATGTGTTTTACTCCGAATTAAGATAAAGGCTAATTAAATGGAACGATATTAACTTGACAAGCTCGTTTTCGAATCCCATTCTATGTGACATCGCCAGGTTCAACCATAACGTCTAGGCTGGGTTTGGGGTGTTACACAAACTTTATCTAAATTAAAATCCATTTTAGACAATCCTCTAACTAATTCATTTTTGGCTAGTTTATGCAATATGCTCATGCTAGCATGTCCTAGTTTTCTATGCCACAATAAAGGATTATTTTCATTTTTAGCAACAAGGCATATGAATGAGTCATGCAAGTCATCTAAATAGATCATATAAGTATTTCTTATCCTACGTCCTACAAGCATAATCTTATTAAAAACAATGTCAATTACTTTACATCCATTAGACTAAAAAAATGACATTGAGACTTGTATCACACAATTGATGAATACTTAATAAATTATGCTTAAGACCATTGACATGCAAAACATTTTCAATAATAATTGAAGAGTTTTTACCAATGGAGTTGTCACCAAATGTAGCTTCTCATCCACTCTTTGGCTTCAATTTGATAAAGTGGCTCTTGTCATCGGTCATGTGCCTTGAGCATCCACTATCAAGGTACCATGAGTTTTTACTTGAATTCCCACCTTAAAGCAATGTTCCTCTTCCTACAAACATAAAATTAAAATTTTTTTTGGTACCCAAATTCTTTTGGGTTCATAAGTATTAGTTCCTATAATTTTAGTCCCTTTAGGTATCCCTTTGGAAAGGATATCCTTATCTTGAGTAGTCATGAGTTCATTAGGGACCCATACACTTTTAACAATCTTTCCTTTGTAAAAAACTTGGGGTACCTCTATGTTTATAGTAATTAAAGCTTGACTTAACAAAATTTCCCCTTAAACTTTCTCACTTTTTAAAACTTTTTGGAGAAACTTTGTTAGATGAAGCTTTTTTTTTCAAGCAACTCAAGTTGCTTTTGAAGATCATCATGAAATTTTGAAAGAAAATTATGCAAATCTTGATTCTTTTTCTCAAAATCATTAATAATAGCTACATATCATGACTTTTACTTCCAAGTTCATGATTGGTTTTAGAGAGTGAACTATTTCCATCCTTTAATTTTGAAATGTTTTTCTTATATTTTGAAACTATAGTTTCAAACTCCAAACCCAAATCATCATAGTCATCTTATAACTCATCAAATGAATAAGAAATTGAATTAGATGAGTTAGAAGTTACCTTAGGATCATCAATGACCATAAGGCAAAGGTTAACTACTTCTTGATCTTCATCATCAGATGAATCCTCATCACTTTAAGTAGTAACATGAGCCTTGAGCTTTTGTTTGCTTGATCCATTTTTCTTTCATTGGGGAGAATTGAACTTGATGTGTCTTGGCTTCTTGTATTCATAGCATATGATAGAACCTTTCTCTTTGGCAGAGTTAAGCTCGAGGCCTTCTTTTTTTTGAAATTTTCTCCCTCTATTGGACCTTATAATTCTTAAATCTCCTAGTAAACATGATCATCTCTTTGTCTTCATCCACCTTTTCACTTGATTCACTATCTTCATTTGTGGTGGATTTAAGTGCAACACTAACATTTTATTTCTCAATTTTGGCTTATTCAGCCCCTTCACATAGCCTCATCTCATGTGTAAGCAAAGAACTAATGAGCTCATCTAAAGTTAATGCTTCTAAATTTTTTTCTTCTTTAATTGCAGTCACATTGGCTTCCCATGATTTAGGCAAGCTTCGAAGCATCATCCTTACCACCTCTTCCTATGGATATTG
The DNA here is from genome assembly GCA_020496765.1 of Gossypium stocksii. Classification (NCBI taxonomy): domain Eukaryota; kingdom Viridiplantae; phylum Streptophyta; class Magnoliopsida; order Malvales; family Malvaceae; genus Gossypium; species Gossypium stocksii. Next base: position 69,301,784 of record CM035622.1, read on the forward strand.
ATAAACGACAAATTATACATATTTTTACCTCATGTTTAGCCTAATTTCTGGATAAATTATCATTAAATTCAAGATAGCATAGGGAAGAGAAAAGAACGAAAAATGAGCTAAAAACAAAGAAAATGGGCCAAAGTGCAAAAATGACACTGCCCAAGGATTCACCATACGGCTGTGGCACACGGTGGTGCCACATAAGGTCCAACACGGCCCAGCCCTAAAAGCACGGCCAGGTCACACGACCGTGCCGCCTTCAACAGGCCTACACACGGCCTCTTATCGATCCACACGGGCGTGGCACACGGGCGTGTCCTTGTCGTGAGGAAGTGCAATTTCACTCAGATTTGGATACTTAGAGGCTAAGAAAGGCATCCCAAAGCTCTATATAAAGACCCTAGGAGGTAACTCTAAGGGTTTACTCTTTCTCCCATAAAAGAGCGCCTTATTTCTGCCAACACAGAGAATGGAAGCAGGGATTACTCCAAGGGAAGCTGATTGATTCATCCCAAAAGCCGAATTCTACATCAAGACAGAGGATCTCCCTAAATTCCTTCAGGGGTTTTTGGGTTCTTTTTATTTTGTTATCTTATTTCTTCTGAGATGTTTTCTTTAATTATTATGAACTAAATCCCCTAAATACTTGAGGGGGATGAAGCCTAAGACAGATCTTGTTATTATTTTATCTTGAGTTATATGATAAATACTTGAATTGTTCTTAATTATGTGTTCTTAATTCTTGTTTTAATAGTCATAGGTATTAATTCAAGAAGTTGATGTGCTTATGCAGAGGAGCAAAAGTCCCTATTTAAGAGTAGATCTAGCATAATTAAGCGGAGTTGCATGCAACCCTAGACATAGGGCGACATAAATCTACCGGATTAGGGTCAAACCTAATAAGGGGATCCATAGATCGAGTTAATGTAAGATTTGGGGTTTTAACTAGAAAGAGATTTCAGTTAATCAACCTAGATTAGTTGTTCTTATCCTCGACGGAGGTATTAACATAAGTTAGGGATCTCTACGGATCAAGTCAAGTGAATAAATCATCTAGCTTAAGAATTAATAACAAGTGAAGTCTAGGTGGATTCACCCTTGAGTATTTTCCAATCAATCAGTCTTTTCCAAAGAGCTTTTCCCCAATTTACTTTTTGTGTATTCTTAGTTTAATTTTAGAATTAGTTTAAGTCTTCATAAAAACCCCTTTTATTTATAGGTTAAATAATAGAAAAGAAGTTAGTACTAATACTTTTGGTTCCCTTGGGTACGATATCTCAGTCTTGCCACTAAGTTATACTACAGTTTAATAGGTGTGCTTGCCTTAAAATCGTGATATTAGTTAGTTTTTGGTACGATAATTATTATAAATTTTATTACTTCATATCACGCATATCAAGTTTTTGGCACCATTGCCGGGGAACTGAAATATTAAGAAAACTCGATTTCTATTACTTTAGCCATTACTATATTTATTTATTTTAGGTTTTTATTTATTTTATTTTATTTTAGTTTTCTTTATTTTTTTTCTTCTAGGTATCTCTAGTTTAGGACTAGAAACAACCCAGCAGGACCATTGCTTTTTGACAAAGATTTAGAAGCAACAGTTTGCAGAACTCGCAGAGAGATCAGATGAAGCCTACATTATCCAGAACAAGACCAAGAACAAGAGCCGAAACCTACGGAAGAGGTGGAAGCAAATCAAAACATTCCACCACCTCCTGCAATAGCCGCACAACCAGTGAATCAAGATGATGCTCCTTGAACTATGTATGATTATGGTAAACCTAGTTTGGCTGGTGCTCAATCTAGTATTATTAGACCTACTATTGCTGCTAATAATTTTGAATTAAAACCTAACACTATTCAGATGATTCAGCAATTTGTGCAGTTTGATGGTTTACAGGATGAAGATCCAAATTCACACATAGCCAACTTTTTGGAACTATACGATACTTTTAAAATAAATGGTGTTTCTGATAATGCCATTCGCCTCAGAATATTTCCATTTTCTTTGAGGAATAAAGCTGAACAGTGGTTAAATTCTTTACCATAAGGATCAATCACTACATGGGAATAGATGACCGAAAAATTTTTACTTAAATATTTTCCTCCAGCTAAAACAGCTAAATTACGAAATGATATCTCTTATTTTGTGCAGATGGATTTAGAGACACTTTATGATGCCTAGGAGAGATACAAAGATTTGCTGAGAAGGTGCCCGCACCATGGGTTACCTTTGTGGCTACAAGTTCAAACCTTTCACAATGGTTTGAATCCATCAACAAGACAAATGATTGATGCAGCAGTAGGGGGAACAATCAACAACAAAACACCCGAAGCAGCTTATGAATTTATTGAAGAGATGTCACTGAATAACTATCGGTGGCAAGTCATGAGGACAAAGCCGACAAAAGCTGCAGGAGTTTATAATATTGATGCTGTCACTATGCTTACTAACCAAGTAGAACTTTTAAATAAAAAGTTTGATCATTTTGTTGGTTCTAAGCAGGCACAACCGGTGATGCAGTGCGACGCAACTCCAAGAAATATGTTCAATCCAGACTACTCATCTTATGGACACATCATAGAAACTGAGCAAGCCAACTATATGGGTAACAATTCTAGACCTCAAAACAACCCTTATAGTGACACTTATAATGCAAGTTGGAGAAATCACCCCAATTTTTCATGGGGAAGACAAGGAAATCAAAGACAACAGCCTCCTCCGGGATTTCAGCAGCCACCACCACAACAAGAGAAAAAGCCAAATCTTGAAGAGATGTTCACCAAATTTCTGGCCATGTCAGAAACCTGTTTCCAAAACACTGAGAGGACACTAAAGAACCAGCAAGCATCAATTCAAGGGCTTGAGAACCAAATTGGTCAACTTGCAAAGTTGATATCAGAAAGACCACAAGGTGGACTACCCAGTAACACTGAGCCAAATCCCAGAGAACATGTCAAGGCAATTACTCTAAGAGATGGGAAAGTACTAGTCGAACCAGAAAAAAAGCCTGTTCCAGAATCACCAGAAGACAAGGTAGAGGAAGAGAAACCCAAGGAAAACACTCCACCAACACTCAAGGAATACAAACCGCCTATTCCATATCTGGCAAAGTTGAAGAAAGACCGCGCTGACGCTCAATTCAGTAAATTTCTTGAACTTTTTAAACAGTTACATATTAACTTACCTTTTGTTGAAGCAATTTCACAGATGCCGAAGTACGTGAAGTTTCTTAAAGAACTTCTAACAAATAAAAGGAAGTTGGAAGTATTAGCCACTGTGGAACTCAACGAGGAATACTCAGCTATTCTCCAAAATAAACTACCGAAAAAACTGAAAGATCCAAGGAGTTTTACTATTCCTTGTTTAATTGGTAGTTTAATTATTGATAAAGCATTAGCTGATTTAGGTGCTAGCATTAATCTAATGCCTTATAAAATGTTCAAGCAACTAGGTCTAGGGGAACCAAAACCCGCTAGGATGAGTATTCAATTAGCTGATAGATCTGTTAAATATCCTAAGGGAATTATTGAAGATGTGTTAGTAAAAGTAGATAAATTTATATTTCCTATTGATTTTGTTGTGCTTGACATGGATGAGAATATTGAGGAGCCTTTAATTTTGGGACGCCCATTCTTAGCTACTGCTAAAGCTGTTATCGCTGTAGAGGATGGTAAATTAGTACTTAGAGTTGGTGAGGAATGATAAACGATAAATTATACATATTTTTACCCTATGTTTAGCCTAATTTCTGGATGAATTATTATCAATTTTTTGAGAATTTGTGCTCTTAATCCTTCTTTTTTATGTCTTATACTCAGGAGAGCATAGGGAAGAGAAAAGAACTGAAAACGACCTAAAAATGAGGAAAAATAGGCTAAAGTGTGAAAACGACACGACCCAAGGAGTCGCCACACGGTCGTGCTACACAGCCATGCCACACGAAGTCCACACGACCCAGCCTCGACGAGCACGGCCAGGCCACACGGTCGTGCCACCATCAACAGGCCCGCACACGGCCCTTATCAAAACCACACGAGCGTGGCATACGGGCGTGTCCCTGTCGTGAGGAAGTGTAATTTCACTCGGATTTGGGTACTTAGGGGCTAAGAAAGTCATTCTAAACTCTATATAAAGACCCTCGGAGGCAACTCTAAAGAGCACTCTTTTCTCCCAAAAGGAGCGCCATATCGCTGCCAACACAAGGAGTGAAAGCAAGGAATTACTCCAAGGGAAGCCGATTGATTCATCCCAGAAGCTAGAATTCTACATTAAGACAGAGGATCTCCCTAAATTCCTTCAGGGGTTTTTAGGTTCTTTATGTTTTGTTATCTTATTTCTTCTGAGATGTTTTCTTTATTAGTTATGAACTAAACCCCTCAAATACTTGAGGGGGATGAAACTTAAGACAGATCTTATTATTTATTCTTAAATTATATGATAAATACTTGAATTGTTCTTAATTATGTGTTCTTCATTCTTGATTTAATAATCCTAGGTATTACGTCAAGAACTTGATGTGCTTAGGCAGAGGAGCAAAAGTCCCTGTTTTAATAGTAGATCTACCATAATTAAGCAAAGTTGTATGCAACCCTAGCATAGGGCGACATAAATCTGCCGGATTAGGGTCAAACCTAATAGGGGGATCCATAGATTGAATTAATGCAACCTAGGGGTGTTAATTAATAAAGAAACTTTAATTAACCACCTAGGATTAGTTGTTCTTATCCTCGACAGAGGTATTAACATAAGTTAGGGATCTCTACGGATCAAGTCAAGTGAAGAAATCATCTAGTTCAAGAAGTTAATAACAAGTGAAGTCTAGGTGGATTCTCCCTTAAGTATTGCTCATATCAATCAGCTTTTCCTGAAAGTTTTCCCCAAAACCTCTTTTATTTTTAGGTTAGATAATAGAAAGGAAGTGAGTACTAGTACTTTTGGTTCCCTTGGGTACGATAACTCGATCTTGCCACTAAACTATACTACTGTTCGATAGGTGCGCTTGCCTTTAAAATCGTGATATTAGTTAGTTTTTGGTGTGATCAATTTTTATAAATTTTATTACTTAATATCGCGAGCATATCAAGTTTTTGGCGTCGTTGCCGGGGAACTGAAATATTAAGAAAACTCGATTTCTATTACTTTAGCCATTACTATATTTATTTATTTTTAGTTTTTATTTATTTTTATTTTATTATTTTTCTTTTCTTTTATTTTATTCTATTTTTCTTTACTTTTTCCTTCTAGGTATTTCTAGTTTATGACTAGAAACAACCTAGCAGGACCATTGCTTTTTGACGAAGATTTAGAAGCGACAGTTTGCAGAACTCACAGAGAGATCAGACAAAGCCTACATTATCCAGAACAAGATCAAGAACAAAGGCCAGAACCTACAGAAGCGATGGAAGCAAACCAAAATGTTCCACCACCTCCCGCAATAGTCGCGCCACCAGCAATTCAAGAAGAAGGTCCTCGCACTATGTATGATTATGCTAAACCTAGTTTGGCTAGTACCCAAACTAGCATTATTAGACCTACTATTGCTACTAATAATTTTGAATTAAAGCCTAACACTATTCAGATGATACAGCAATTGGTGTAGTTTGATGGTTTACAGGATGAAGATCCAAATTCACACAGCCAATTTTTTGGAACTTTGTGATACCTTTAAAATTAATGGCGTTTCTGATTATGCCATTTGTCTAAGGCTATTTCCATTCTCTTTGAGAAATAAAGCCAACTAGTGGTTAAACTCTTTACCACGGGACTCAATTACTACTTGGGACCAAATGACTGAAAAATTTGTACTTAAATATTTTCCTCCAGCTAAAATAGCTAAATTATGAAACGATATCTCTTCTTTTGTGTAGATGGATATAGAAACACTTTACGATGCCTGGGAGAGATACAAAGATCTTTTGAGAAGATGCCCTCATCATGGTTTACCTTTGTGGCTACAAGTTCAAACCTTTCACAACAGTTTGAATCCTTCAACAAGGCAAATAATCGATGCCACCGCAGGAGGAATGATCAACAATAGAACACCCGAAGCAGCTTATGAATTTATTGAAGAGATGTCACTGAATAACTATCAGTGGCAAGTCATGAGGACAAAGCCGACAAAAGCTGCAGGAGTTTATAATATTGATGCTGTCACTATGCTTACTAACTAAGTAGAACTTTTAAATAAAAAGGTTGATCATTTTGTTGGTTCTACGCAGGCACAGCCAGTGATGCAGTGTGACACACCTCCAGTAAATATGTTCAATCCAGACTACTCATTCTCTAGACACAGCATAGAAACTGAGCAAGCCAACTATATGGATAACAATTCTAGACCTCAAAATAACCCTTATAGTAATACTTACAATACAAGTTGGAGAAATCACCCCAATTTTTCATGGGGAGGACAAGGAAATCAACGATAATAGCCTCCTTCGGGATTCCAGCAGCCACCACCACAACAAGAGAAAAAATCGAATCTTGAAGAGATGTTCACCAAATTTATGGCCGCATCAGAAACCCGTTTCCAAAACACGGAAACGGCACTAAAGAACCAGCAAGCATCAATTCAAGGGCTTGCGAATCAAATCGGTCAGCTTGCAAAATTAATTTCAGAAAGACCACAAGGTGGACTACTAAGTAATACTGCGCCAGATCCCAGAGAACATGTCAAAGCAATTACTCTAAGGGATGGGAAAGTACTAGCTGAACCAGAAAAGAAATCTACTCCAGAATCTTTAGGAGACAAGGCAGAGGAATCCAAGGAAAACACTCCACCAACACTCAAAGAATACAAACCGCCCATACCATATTCGGCAAAGTTGAAGAAAGACCGTACAGACGCTCAATTCGGTAAATTTCTTGAACTTTTTAAAAATTACACATTAACTTACCTTTTGTTGAAGCAATTTCGCAGATGCCGAAGTACGCGAAGTTCCTTAAAGAACTTTTGACAAATAAAAAGAAGTTGGAAGAATTAGCCACAATGGAACTCAACGAAGAATGCTCAACTATTCTCCAAAATAAACTGCCGGCAAAACTGAAAGATCCAGGAAGTTTTACTATTCCTTGTTTAATTGGTAGTTTACTTATTGATAAAGCCTTAGCCGATTTAGGTGCTAGCATTAATCTCATGCCTTACAAAATGTTCAAGCAATTAGGTCTAGGGAACCAAAGCCCACTGGGATGAGTATTCAACTAGCTGATAGATCTATTAAATATCCTAGAGGAATCATAGAAGATGTGCTAGTAAAGGTAGATAAATTTATATTCCCTGTTGATTTTGTTGTGCTTGATATGGATGAGGATATTGAGGTACCTTTAATTTTGGGACATCCATTCTTAGCCACTGCTAGAGCTGTTATTGATGTAGGGGATGGTAAATTAGTACTTAGAGTTGGTGAGGAAGAAGTCGTTTTTAAAATCTATGATGCTATGAAATTTTTTAAAGAACAAGATGATTCCTGTTATTTTGTTGATATTATTGATTACTTTGTTCAAGATAAGTTTTAGGAACTTTCTATCGCAGACACGTTGGAACTGTGTCTTGTTCAAGGTGGGGAAGAAGACGAAGTCACCACGGAAATTGAGGAAGTAAGAAAGGAGTTAGATTCTAATGAAATCATCACAAGACACATAAGTTATGAAAGTATAAAGATGAATGATGAATTGAGACAGAAACCTTCCATTGACGAACCCCCTAAATTAGAGTTAAAATAACTGCTAGATCATTTAGAATATGCCTTTTTAGGGGAAGATTCAACTTTACCAGTCATTATCGCATCAGATTTGAGCATTGCAGAAAAAGAGGAACTACTCCATGTGTTAAGAGAACACAAGCATGCTATAACTTGGAAAATTTTAGATATTAAGGGAATTAATCCGTCCTTCTGCACCCACAAAACTTTAATGGAAGATGAATTTAAACCATCAGTACAAGCTCAGAGACGATTGAATCCCAACATGAAGGAAGTCGTAAAAGCCGAGGTAATTAAACTTCTAGATGTAGGCATTATTTATCCTATTTCTGACAGTTCTTGGATAAGTCCTGTGCAGGTTGTTCCTAAAAAGGGAGGCATGACTGTGGTGTCTAATGACAAAAAAGAGTCAATCCTACAAGAACAGTCACTGGATGGAGAGTTTGCATTGATTATAGGAAGCTGAATGACGCCACTCGAAAAGATCATTTTCCCTTACCTTTTATTGATCAGATGTTGGAAATATTATCAGGTCACATGTATTATTGTTTCCTAGATGGCCTCTCTGGTTACTTCCAAATCTTGATAGCTCTAGAAGATCAGGAGAAAACAACATTCACATGCCCATACGGTACGTTTGCTTATCGTGGAATGCCTTTTGGTTTATGTAATGCTCCTGCTACTTTTCAGTGATGCATGCTAGCTATCTTCAATGAATTTGTGGAAGACATCATGGAGGTATTTATGGATGATTTTTCAGTTTTCGGTAATTCTTTCCAACTTTGTCTTAACAATCTAAAACGTGTTTTGATAAGATGTGAAGAGACAAATTTAGTGCTAAACTGGGAAAAATGCCACTTTATGGTTCAAGAGGGTATTGTTTTAGGACATAAAATTTCTAGTAAAGGGATAGAGGTAGATAAAGCAAAAATTGAAACCATTGAAAAATCACCTCCCCCTAATTCAGTTAAAGCTATAAGAAGCTTTTTAGGACACGTCGATTTTTATCGTAGATTTATTAAAGATTTTTCTAAAATAGCTAAGCCTTTAACAAAGTTGCTAGAAAAAGATGTGCTTTTCAACTTTGACCAAGAATGTTTAGAATCTTTTAACACTCTTAAGGAAAAGTTAGTCAATGCCCCGATTATGATTTCACCTGATTGGAATCTACCTTTTGAACTAATGTGCAATGCAAGTGATTTTGCAGTAGGTGCAGTTTTGGGACAACGAAAAGACAAGCACTTTCAACCGATTTATTATGCTAGCAGAACTTTGACAGCCGCTCAAGCAAATTATACTACCATAGAAAAAGAATTGCTAGCTGTTATTTTCACATTTGATAAATTCAGATCTTATTTGATTTTGTCAAAAGTCATTGTTTATACTGACCATTCTGCTCTTCGTGACCTTTTAACTAAAATTGATGCAAAACCTCGATTAATAAGATGGATTCTAATTTTACAGGAGTTCGATTTTGAAATAAAGGACAAGAAGGAAGCTGAAAACCTAGCAGAAGATCACCTTTCCAGATTAGAAAACACGCAACCCAAGTACCTCGACAAAATAAATGATTTGTTTCCGAAAGAACAACTCCTATCCTTAGCAGATGCAACAATTCCTTGGTTTGCTGATTTTGCAAATTATTTAGTAGCTAAAATAACCCCAAAAGGGCTGACCCATCAGCAAAAGAAGCGATTCTTTGCTGATGTGAAAAACTTCTTTTGGGAGGATACTTTTCTTTTTCGAATTTGTACAGATCAAGTTATTCGAAGATGCGTTACTGAAACAGAAGCATACCAAATTTTAAATCACTGCCATTCAGGACCCCTAGGAGGACATCACAGTGGAGCTAAAACTGCTCATAAGGAACTCGAATAAGGCTTTTACTGGCCTACGCTTTTCAAGGATGCCAACAGGTATGTGACCTCTTGTGATAAATGTTAGTGAACAGGTAATATTTCTCAACATAATGAAATGCCTCAGAACTATATACTTTCATGCGAAATATTTGATGTATGGGGTATTAATTTCATGGGTCCATTCCCTACTTCATTTGGGAATAAGTACATCCTAGTAGCGGTAGATTATATGTCAAAATGGGTGGAAGCCCAAGCCTTACCTACTAATGATGCTAGAATGGTGGTATGATTTTTGAAGAAACTTTTCTCTCGATTTGGAACACCTAGGATAATTATTAGTGATAGGGGCACACATTTTTGCAATGCCCAGTTTGAAAAAGTCTTACAAAGTTATGGAGTACACCATAGAACAGCTACCTCTTATCACCCACAAACCAGTGGCCAAGTCGAAGTGACAAATAGGGAACTAACACGCATCCTATAGAAAACAGTAGAAACAAATAGAAAGGATTGGTCAAGAAAAATAGACGATGCTTTATGGGTTTATAAAACTGCTTTTAAAACACCCATAGGTACATCTCCTTATAAGCTTGTCTATGGAAAAAGTTGTCATTTGCCATTTGAACTTGAACATAAAGCATTTTGGGCTATCAAATTTTTAAACCTTGATTTTAAGCTTGCAGGTGAAAAGAGATTAAAGCAATTAAACGAACTCGGTGAATGGCGTTGCAATGCCTACGAGAGCTCATGACTATATAAGGAAGCCATGAAGCGATGTCATAACAAACAACTGAAACAACCCAAGCAGTTCAAACAGGTGATCTTGTATTACTCTACAACTCAAGGCTGAGACTATTTCCTGGAAAACTCAAGTCAAGATGGTCAGGCCCATTCACTGTTCAAACCGTCTTTCCATACGGTACATTTGAGGTAACTCACCCCAACTACGGTACGTTCAAGGTAAACAGGCATAGGCTTAAACACTACGAAGGTGAGAATTTTAAAGATTACAGGAAGGAGCTTGAGCTCCACGAAATCCCTTTGTGACACATCCAGGAAGAGTTGAGCTTAGACTCTAAATAAGCGCTTCTTGGGAGGCAACCCGAGCACTAACTTAGTAACTTTTCCTTCTTTAAAATTTTTAGTATTTTTCATGCATCAACTAACCCTTTTAAATACAGAAATTTAGGACCACATGGCCTGGCACACGGGCGTGCCTCAGGCCTTGTGAACATTTAAAGCAGAGACACGGTCGTGCACTTAGGCCGTGTACGAACAGAGTGAAAAGTTTTCCCAAAACACAGGCTGTCGATAAATTCCCACGGCCGTGCGACATGGCCGTGGCAACCCTTGAATTTAAACACAAGCTTGCACAAATCCCCACGCCCGTGTCCCCAGGCCGTGGCCAACACTGCTAATTTGGAAACAGTCGTGTGCCCTTCTACACGGCCATGTGAAGAACGAAACTGATCGCAAATGGCTGTGGAACTTATCACATGACCGTGTGGAAAGTGAACACGATCACAAACGGCCATGCGAAATATCAACACGAGCGTGTACTTCGAACCAGGCGCGCCAAAACCACTGAATTTTGATTCACACGAGCAAACCCCGACTCACACGGGCGTGTTCCATGCCCGTGTGACCCAAAAACTATAAATAGGAAGCCACTATTCATTCTCCTTTTCACTCAAACCCTAAAATCTCTTCTCCACAACCACCATAAATGCTGCCGCCAACCTTAAAACCACCACCACGCTCACACACAGTCGACACACGGCCGTGTAACCTCGCCCCACGACCGTTTGACCTCAACCCACGACCGTGCAACTCTGTATTTGGTTCTATTTTCTCATTTTTCTCATTTTATTTATTTTTATTTCATTTTTATTATCTATTTAGTTAATTTTACTTTATTCTAGATATTAATTCAAGTATGGAATTAGTTACACTAGGATGTATAATCTGGAATGTTAGAGATCATATTAGGATTACATGCCATTTAAGTGCACAGTTGTTTGCCATTTATCTCATAAATTTAGTATAAATACATACCCATATTGTTTGTTTTTGCTACCACTTAGAATGGATTATATATACTATTTAGGTTAGTCCCCATTTCATGTTTTTAGAAACATCGTTATTTTAATCTTCCTTGTATTTCAATTATAGTCATTTTCATTTTAATTTTAGGACTAATGCTTGCTATTTTAATTTTTAGGCACCATGTCATCATCGCGCAGTAAGAAAGCTGTCGTCCCTGCCTCAAAGAAATGTAAGGGGCCAGGGGGTTCATCTTTGCGACCCATTACTGAGAACCGCCATCCATTCCTCCGTTTTTCGCAAGCCTCTCAGGAAGAGCGATATGAAGTACTCCGAGCTCGCACTATATCCACCGATCGATGCATAGATTGGGCCGCCCTCGAATAGATAAACTTAGTAGATGACATCTGGGCCCTGTTAATGATCGAACCGTGGAAACATTTCTTTCAGATCGTAGAACCCACCTACTTGGAACCTACACTCGAATTCTGTTCCACCTTTAACCTCCAGACCATGATAAACAGATTCGATGACCCTGGGACAGTCCAGTTCCGTCTTGGAGGCCTCGTGCGACAACTTAGTGTTCCAGAGTTCGGCTCCACCGTTGGACTCTACACGGAGGAATTCATGGAAGAGAAGGACTTCCCCAACTTTTCCCGTCGCATCCACATCCGGCCCATCGATTATTGGCAAGAAATCGTCCCGGGGCGTCAAACCTATAACCCCAGTGTCAGCAAGGCAACCGCCATCGTCCCACCTTTGAGGTACATTCATGCCCTCCTTGCTCACACTCTGACAGGTAGACGAGAGAGCACAGGCATGGTCAACACTCACGACGTCTACTTCCTATGGTGCATGGCCAACGGACACGTCATCGACTTGGCGTATTTTATCGCGCACACCATGCAGCATCAGACAGAGAGGCACCGCAGAGGCGTCATATCCATGGGCCCTTACATCACATGGCTAGCCTGTCACTTCGGGCTCCTCAATACCGCGGCCCAGACATCCTCATACACTTTAGTGGGCCAGATGTCCCCTCAGGGCATCCAGACCATGCTACACATGAGCATGATCCAGCGCAGGCCAGGAGGCAGCCACTTCCAGTATCGCCTCATCCAGGAAGGCGAGGAGCCAGAGGACATTCCTGACGATGTCCCACCACCGGAGGAGGATGCACTAGCCGAGCCACCACCACCTCGCCGCTCATCTCGCGCAGTAGCCACCGATGCTGACATATCTGAGTGCTTATCTAGATTCGAGCAGCAATGCTTCCAGTGCCTCGATCACATCGATGCAACTTTACAGCAGATATGCCAGCATTTACATATCACACCACCACCACTGCGTGATCCATCCGAGAATTAGACATTTCTATTCCTCTTATGTTTATTTTTTTTATCTTAGTTTTTATTTTTCACTTTGATTTTTATTTTTTTCTTTATTTCTAACTTTAGTTTCATTTTTACTTTGAATTTTATTTTTATTTTTATCCTTTTCAGTATTATTTTCTTAGAACTTAGTTTATTGTTTTTCTATTATTTATGCTATCTTTCATATCGGCTAATCTCTAACGAGTAATCTCTATAAATCCAAAATTCCCACGACTAATTAATATTTTCGCAGTTTCAAATGAGCTTTATAGCTCAAATCTCTACGAAAATGGGAACACCCTGCCACAACTGCCGGCTCTTCCAATTCCAATATTCGTCTCACAAATTCATCCAAAATTCAGGGAGTTTCATGCCTTTCCCTATCTTATGATCTTGTGCTTTTATTGCTACTAAAGTTATCTTTGTACATTGAGGGCAATGTACATCTTAAGTGTAAGGGGGGAATCTATTTTCAGTCCTTACACTCTCTTCGAAATCCCTGAGCTTTTTCTAACATTTTACAGTGTTCTCAAAATTATCTTCAATCTCCTATTAGGGATATATTCTGATTGATTTATGATTTTTATTGATATGTGAGAATTAAGACATGGGTGCTTGTACTTTGATTATTCAAACTTTAAAACATTAGGGAATCAAGCATGATAAGTTGGAATTTTTGAGAACCCCATTTTTTCTCATAAGATATTTTCCTTAATTCTAAGTGTTATCTTGAGATTTGAAATTCACAGGATTGACATCAAAAGCCGTAATTCTGGTGAGATTTGAGCCTTTTGAGCATACATTCTTTCGTGCTCACTTTTATTATTACTTGGAGTGAGTCAACACTGATTTGTTATTCTATAACTTGCTTTAATTATACATGCCGAGACCACATCATTAATTTGATACACTGAAATGATAAAGGCACCTAGGATTTAACCCACTTACTCCACAAAAGCCTACCTCCATAAATTAACCTCTAGTGAACCCCATTGAGCCTAACAACCTTTTCTTTAAACTTACCTCTAATTTTAACCTTTCACCCATTTTTTGTTAAATTCCATTCAATTATTTTGACCCCTATTTTTGTCGAGATTTGAGTTGAAAATTTCATCTAGCTTTATTCTCTTTTCCAGAATGTAAAATTTTATCCAATTTATTGTATTATATTTGAATTGTTCTTAAAAAAGATATGTATTAATTCAGTTGTAATCTATAATAGTTCAAATGGTTTTTGCATATTCCTATTTTAAGGCTACCAAGGCGGAAATGATGTTATCATAAGAATTAGCTCGAGAAATATGTTCCAGTGATAGAGATTTTTTCTAGCTAGATAATTTTTCAATTCAATCTTGATTCTAACCCTCTTTTGCAGCCTATAACAACACCCCTAACCAAAGTCCCATTACAACCATTGAAAGACCTTTTTATCGATGTGTCGTATCAATATATAGTGGTGAAGATTTGATTTTCTTGCAAGCCTATGGTAATAACTTTTCAGATTGACTAGAAAGTGCTTAATTCTTGAACCCTAAACACTTTGAGTGGATAGAGTGAACCCTTAGTGAGGACGTCAAAACTTGTTGACTTCAATTGAGAGATGATTACTTAGAAGAAGGGAAGAAACTTATGTTTCAATGATAAAATTCTCAACTTGGAGTGATTGAATCTTTAATGTTCTTCTGATTGAATTTTCATTGTATGAATACCTGTGAATTAATTTGAAATTTTATCGATAAAGATTGTGAGTTGAGAAGAATGATTCTTAATTGTAGATTGAGATTTTGCTCAAGGACAAGTAAAGGTTTAAGTGTGGGGGTATTTGATAAATGATAAATTATACATATTTTTACCCTATGTTTAGCCTAATTTCTGGATGAATTATTATCAATTTTGTGAGAATTGGTGCTCTTAATCCTTCTTTTTCATGTCTTATACTCAGGAGAGCATAGGGAAGAGAAAAGAATTGAAAACGGGCCAAAAACGAGGAAAAATGGGCCAAAGTGTGAAAACGACACAGCCCAAGGAGTCGCCAAACGGCCGTGCTATACGGCCATGCCACACGAAGTCCACACGACCCAGCTTTGACGAGCACGGCCAGGCCACACGGCCGTGCCACCATCAACAGGCTCGTACATGGCCCTTATCGAAACCACATAGGCGTGGCACATGGGCGTGTCCCTGTCGTTAGGAAGTGTAATTTCACTCGAATTTGGATACTTAAGGGCTAAGAAAGCCATTCTAAACTCTATATAAAGACCCTAGGAGGGAACTCTAAAGAGCACTATTTTCTCCCAAAAGGAGCGCCATATCTCTGTCAATACAAGGAGTGAAAGCAAGGAATTACTCCAAGGAAAGTTGATTGATTCATCCCAGAAGCCAGAATTCTACATCAAGACAGAGGATCTCCCTAAATTCCTTCAGGGGTTTTTGGGTTCTTTATGTTTTGTTATCTTATTTCTTCTGAGATGTTTTCTTTATTAGTTATGAACTAAACCCCTCAAATACTTGAGGGGGATGAAACCTAAGACAGATCTTGTTATTATTTATTCTTGAATTATATGATAAATACTTGAATTGTTCTTAATTATGTATTCTTTATTCTTGATTTAATAATCTTAGGTATTATTTTAAGAACTTGATGTGCTTAGGCAGAGGAGCAAAAGTGCTTGTTTTAAGAGTAGATCTACCATAATTAAGCGGAGTTGCATGCAACCTTAGACATAGGGCGACATAAATCTACCGGATTAGGGTCAAACCTAATAGGGGGATCCATAGATCGAATTAATGCAACCTAAGGGTGTTAATTAATAAAGAAACTTTAATTAACCACCTAGGATTAGTTGTTCTTATCCTCGACAGAGGTATTAACATAAGTTAGGGATCTCTACGGATCAAGTCAAGTGAAGAAATCATCTAGTTCAAGAAGTTAATAACAAGTGAAGTCTAGGTGGATTCTCCCTTAAGTATTGCTCATATCAATCAGCTTTTCCTGAAAGTTTTCCCCAATTTACTTTTTTGTGCACTTTTAGTTAGTTTTAGAATTAGTTTCAATCAAACCTCTTTTATTTTTAGGTTAGATAATAGAAAGGAAGTGAGTACTAGTACTTTTGGTTCCCTTGGGTATGATAACTCGGTCTTGCCACTAAACTATACTACTGTTCAATAGGTGCGATTGCCTTTAAAATCGTGATATTAGTTAGTTTTTGGTATGATCAGTTTTTATAAATTTTATTACTTAATATCGCAAGCATATCAAGGAAAAAGTCGTTTTTAAAATTTATGATGCTATGAAATTCTCTAGAGAACAAGATGATTCCTGTTATTTTATTGATGCTATTGATTATTTTGTTCAAGACAATTTTCAGGAAATTTCTCTTACAGACACGTTGGAACTGTGTCTAGTTCAAGGTAGGGGGAAGATGAAGCCACCACTGAAGTTAAAGAAGTAAAGAAAGAATTAGTCCATAATGAATTTGTTGCAATGCACATAAGCTACGAAAATATAATGATGAATGATGAATTGAGACAGAAGCCTTCAATTGATGAACCCCCTAAATTAGAGCTAAAGCAACTGCCAGACCTGTAACACCCCAAACCCGACCCAAATGTTACGGCCAAGTCTGGTGTGTCACATGGAAGTGTTTTTCAAAAACCATGTTTTTATTGAAAACCCTTCTTAATGTTTCGAAACTTTTACCATTAAACTTGTATAAAACCTTAGCTTTATCAAAACGTGATACATTGTAATAATCAAAACATTGTAAACAACCTTGTAAACTCTTATGGGAAATTTTGAAAACTCGTAAACCTCTGTAGTTGCGAAAAATATGTTTATCTTAAAAGCAGTTTAGGTTTATCAGAAAATCAGATCCTCTTTGTTATGGCTTAAAGTGAATGGATACCATGCACCAGGTAGGATTCAAGAGAAGAGGAGGTGAGCCATTTAGACTGCTTAAGTACCAAGCTCTTCCTAGATCCACTCCTAGACATGCACACATCCATTGCCACACTTTAACCTTGTGACTTGTCTACGAACAAATTAAGTTTAAACGTATTTAAGATTTACTTATTTATGAAAACATTCACGTTGCGGAAGCTTTGTTCTACTTATCGAGATACTTTGAAAACAGATAGCGTTTATAAAACCGTGCCCTAAAACTAACTGATTAAGAACAATTTAAATAATATCACACCTAAGCTAGAAACAAAATTTAAAATAATTAAAAAGGCCTTTTACAAACCCAAATTGAAAATAAATCGATTAAATAAAATACTGAATTAATTAATTAAAACCAGAAACGCAGTCTTCGTGGCCACTCTGAATCCTTCCCAGCTCCAAGTCCACAGTCTACGGCTTACCAAAAAGGATGGAAGGAAAAAGGGTGAGTTTTGGGAAACTCAGTGTGCAAGAAAGCCCTTTTAGAGCCCAAATCAACAAAAGCATACTAGGCCTATGCCCTTTTTTAATCTCAACAATTACTGGGCCGAAGCCTTTTCAAATATCGGTATGGCCCATAGGCCCATTTCAATAACACATGTAAACGTCAATGTATGTATGCAAAGCCCATTTGGGGAGACTACTCAACCCACCATCCGCTACTCTCCACCCGTACCAACCAACACACCATGTGGGGATGCTACTCAACCCACCCCGCCGCTACTCTCCACTGGCAGCATAGCTGCTTTATTATATAACATGAGGCCTAGCCTCTTTCGGTAACTGGGGCAAAGCCCTTTTCGGTAAACTAGGGAAAAGCCCTTTAGCACTTCCTCCTTTCATATAAATCCCAACCCATGCATAAAATGAACATATCATGGCATATCATGTACAATAATAATGTCACATGCATTTCAATCAAAACAACACCCTAGAGTACAATAGTCATTTTCGCCTAGGGGTAAAATAGTAATTTTCACACTGAAGGGTAATTCAGTAATTTTATCAACTATTAGGGTTTTCATGCTCATTAACAATTATCAATAATTTCCAAGCGTTTAAACAGTATTTCCAGCCCATTTTAGCAATTCCGAGTTATTGGGCCCAAAACCCCTAATGGGCCCTACGTAGCCGATTTAGTCAGCTAGGCCTATTTAGCCTATGTTCCATAACGGTTTTAACAGTCTCAACATGCAATTTATCCATATTTCATTTTCTATCAAATTTACCCAAATGGGCCTGAAAGCCCATTGGGCCTGATTTTAGCCCCTTGAGGCCCAAACTTACCGACTTGCACGAAATTGTGCCGTTACCTGTCCCATCGATACCGATCATCGATCTCATCATTTCTAACTAATCTTGGAACAATCGCATATTCACAAGTTATTGAAATGCCGAAATTTCGGCATTTCGGCTTTTCGACACTTGTTAACTTAAGCTACTAAGAGGGTTCGTTACACACCTGATTTGTCATTATACTGATGAGATCTCCTACGCGATTTCTCCTTGTTGATCTTTAACAACTAGATCTAGATCTAGTCGCTCCGATGATCCAAGCCTTCGATCGGTAACCTTTAATTCGCACAAGAGATCTACTCGTTGAAGAGCGTTCCAAATACCTTTCTACCCCAGATCCGTTGCGAATCCAACTTAAACGTGCGTAGAAAATAGATCTAAATATTAATTTCTGAATCACTAAAATATGGAGGTCTCGATTTTTAGTATTTATGAGTAAGGAGGAAGAAGTATTTGAACAAGTAAAAGGGATGTAAGTTGTGATTTAATTATAAGAAAAGGGACCCCATAATCGGCTCTAATGAAAAGAAAATTAAAAAGAAAAGTTGAGAATAGAAGTCGAGGGCTTGGCAAAGAAAAGATGAGCAAAAGAAAAACAAGAACCGATTGAAGAAGAATTAAAAGAAAAACAATCGGCTAGCACAACAAATAAAAAGAAAAAAAATACTCAAAACCAATCGAAGAAGAAAGCAATTCCTAAAAGGCTAAAATTCCAAGTTCCAATCGGCACCAATGCTTATAGCCGAATGATATATTTAGCATAAATAAAAAGAATTCTTCCTAGAATTGTATTCCTTTAATTGCTCCTTAATTCTTGGCCCAATCCCATATTTGAATTTCATCCAAACTCCTAACCGCTCAGCAGGCAGCAGCATCCACTGACTGACCAGCTTCGGTACGCTGCTTGGGAGTGCCCCAGTCCAGCACGGCACCTCCAACGCGAGCGTAACAAAAACGGCCTCCCCTCGCGCGCAACGCCGCTCGAACCTGGGACCTGCAGGTTGCCCAGCACGCCGCTGGCCACTGGGATGCTCGTTCTTCTTTGACAGAATAGCGCCGCAATAATTATTAAAGCTTACCTACCGCAGTCCTGGGTCCATTAAAAATGGAACAAAACATGCGCCTACCTGGACCCGAACCTGTGCTACATTGGGACTCCTAACGCTCCGCTGCCGCTGTGCCACAAGCCCTTTTGTGGCATAGTCCACCAACAACTCCTTTTAACATATTTTAACACAACCCCAAAATAACATACCTTTTGCACACTGGGAGTCGAACTCCAGACCTCTAACCTACTGCTTAGCGCCCTAACCACTGGGCCAAGCTTTCCTTTTATGCTCAACCTTGCCCAACTAATTTATAAGCCTTATGCCCGGATTCCCTCCATGAAGCCAAAACTAATTTCTTTCTAGAATTTTGGATTGAACCCAAAATTTTTCCCACAACATAACTACTTTTAAATTTATTGAAAAACTAAATTTAAACACCAAATTAGTAATAATGTCATATATATTTTTATATTAAAAATAATAATAATAATAATAATAATAATTTTATCTCAAAATACTAATTAAAATTTCATAAAAAATTTTTTTAAACATCAATAATAAATACAGTAATATTTTTCTAATAATAATTAATTATAATTTTCATAAGACTTTAAAATATCAGTAATAAATACAGTAACATTTTTTTAACAATAATAATTTTTTTTAAAACTTCACAATTATTCAGGTTTTCTTCTATCCGAATCCCGACTCAAAGTCCAACTCTTCTAGGCCCAAATTCAGGGTGTTACAAGACCATTTAGAGTATGCATTTTTAGGAGATGATTCGACATTACCTGTGATTATCTCATCAGATTTAAGCAATGAAGAAAAAGAGCAACTACTTCAAGTGTTAAAAGAACACAAAAAAAGCTCTAGCTTGGAAAATTTTAGATATTAAGGGAATTAATCTTTCTTTTTGCACCCACAAAATTTTAATGGAAGATGAATATAAACCATCGGTGCAAGCTCAAAGACGGTTGTATCCCAATATGAAGGAAGTCGTAAAAGCCGAGGTAATTAAACTTCTAGATGCAGGTATTATTTATCCTTTTTTTGACAGTTCTTGGGTAAGTCCTATGCAGGTTCTTCCTAAAAAAGGAGACATAACCGTGGTGCCTAATGACAAAAAGGAGTCAATACCTACAAGAACAGTCACTGGATGGAGAGTTTGCATTGATTATAGGAAGCTGAATGACGCAACTCGAAAAGATCATTTTCCCTTACCTTTTATTGATCAGATGTTGGAAAGATTATCAGGTCACATGTATTATTGTTTCCTAGATGGCCTCTTTGGTTACTTCCAAATCCCGCTAGCTCCAGAAGATCAGGAGAAAACGACATTCACATGTCCATACGGTATGTTTGCTTATCGTAAAATGCCTTTTGGATTATGTAACGCTCCTGTTACTTTCCAACGATGCATGCTAGCTATCTTTAACGAATTCGTGGAAGACATCATGGAGGTATTTATGGATAATTTTTCAGTTTTCGGTAATCCTTTTCAACTATGTCTTAATAATTTAAAACGTGTTCTCATAAGATGTGAAGAGACAAATCTAGTATTAAATTGGGAAAAATGTCACTTTATGGTTCAAGAAGGTATTGTATTAGGACATAAAATTTCTAGTAAAGGGATAGAGGTAGATAAAGAAAAAATCGAAACCATTGAAAAATTACCTCCCCCTAATTCAGTTAAGGCTATAAGAAGTTTTTTAGGACATGCCGGTTTTTATCGTAGATTTATTAAGGATTTTTCTAAAATAGCTAAGCCTTTAACGAAATTACTAGAAAAAGACGTGCTTTTCAACTTTGATCAGGAATGTTTAGAATCTTTTAACACTCTCAAAGAAAAGTTAGTTAACGCCCCAATTATGATTTCACCTTATTGGAATCTGCCTTTTGAACTAATGTGCGATGTGAGTGATTTTGCAGTAGGTGCGGTTTTGGGACAATGAAGAGACAAGCACTTTCAACTGATTTATTACGCTAGTAGAACTTTGACAGCCGCTCAAGCAAATTATACTACCACAGAAAAAGAATTGCTAGCCATTATTTTTGTATTTGACAAATTCAGATCTTATTTAATATTATCAAAAGTCATTGTTTATACTGACCACTCTGCTCTTCGTTACCTTTTGACTAAAACTGATGCAAAACCTCGATTGATCAGATGGATTTTATTATTACAGGAATTTGACTTAGAAATAAAGGATAAGAAAGGAGCTAAAAATTTGACAGCAGATCACCTTTCGAGATTAGAAAATCCATACCCCAAGTACCTCGATAAAATAAATGACTTGTTTCCTGAAGAACAACTCTTAGCCTTAGCAGATGAACAGCTCCTTGGTTTGCTGGTTTTGCAAATTATTTAGCAGCAAACATAACCCTAAAAGGGTTGACTCATCAGCAAAAGAAGTGATTCTTCGCTGATGTGAAAAACTACTTTTGGGAAGATCCTTTTCTTTTTCATATTTGTACAGATCAGGTTATTCGAAGATGCGTAACTGAGACAGAAACATACCAAATATTAGATCACTGCCATTCAGGACCCATAGGAGGACACCACAGTGGAGCTAAAACTGCCCACAAGGTACTCGAATCAGGTTTTTACTGGCCTACACTTTTCAGAGATGCCAACAGGTATGTTACCTCTTGTGATAAATGCCAGAGAACAGGTAATATCTTTTAACATAATGAAATGCCTCAGAACTATATACTTTCATGTGAAATATTTGATGTGTGGGGTATTGATTTCATGGGTCCATTCCCTACTTCATTTGGGAATAAGTACATACTAGTAGCTGTAGATTATATGTCAAAATGGGTGGAAGCCCAAGCCTTACCTACTAATGATGCTAGAATGGTAGTGCACTTTTTAAAGAAATTTTTCTCTCGATTTGGAACACCTAGGGTGATTATTAGTGATAGAGGAACCCATTTTTGCAATGCTCAATTTGAAAAAGTTTTAAAAAGGTATGGAGTACACCATAGAACAGTTACCCCTTATCATCCACAAACCAGTGGTCAAGTCGAAGTAACAAATAGGGAACTAAAACGTATCTTAGAGAAAACAATAGAAACAAATAGAAAAGATTGGTCAAGAAAGGTAGACGATGCTTTATGGGCCTATAGAACTGCTTTTAAAACGCCCATAGGTACATCTCCTTATAAACTTGTCTACAGAAAAAGTTGTCATCTGCCATTTGAACTTGAACATAAAGCATTCTGGGCTATTAAATTTTTAAACCTTGATTTTAAGCTTGCAGATGAGAAAAGATTAATGCAGTTAAATGAGCTAGACGAATGGTGTTGCAATGCCTACGAGAGCTCACGACTATATAAGGAAGCCATGAAGCGACGCCATGACAAACGACTGAGACAACCTAAGCAGTTCAAAACGGGTGATCTTGTCTTACTCTACAACTCAAGGCTGAAACTATTTCCTGGAAAACTCAAGTCAATGTGGTCAGGTCCATTCACTGTTCAAACTATCTTTCCATACGGCACAATTGAGGTAACTCACCCAACCCATGGTACAATCAAGGTAAACGGCCATCGGCTTAAACACTATAGAGGTGAGAATTTTAAGGATAATAGGGAGAAGCTTCAGCTGCACGAAATCCCTTTGTGATACATCTAGGTAGAGTCGAGCTTAGACTCTAAATAAGCGCTTCTCAGGAGGCAACCCGAACACTAACTTAGTAACTTTTCTTTTATTTTTTTGATTTTAGTATTTTTATACATCAACTAACCCTTTTAAATGCAGAATTTAAGGACCACATGGCCATGCCCATGGGCGTGTCCAAGGCCGTGTGGATGCTATGAGTAGAGACACGGTCGTGCACCCAGGCTATGTACAAGCAAGGTAAAATTTTTCCCAAAACACGGGCTACGATAAATCGCCATGGCCGTGTGATGTGGCCGTGACCAACATATCAATTTTCACACGAGCTTCGACAACTTCCCATGCCCGTGTCACCAAACCGTGGCCAACACTATCGATTTACCCACGGGCTGAGACTAAAAGGACACGGCCGTGCGATACAGCTGTGTGACCTCAATACAGGCGTGTGACACGCCCGTGCCTCAAGATCGTGGTCGACATTGTCAAAACCAATACGGGCGTATGACCTATCACATGACCGTGTGTGAAGCGAACACCTTAGGACACGGCCGTGCGCCATGGCCGACGACTGTGCTCCGCCTCATACTTCTCCCATTTGGTTCTATTTTCTCATTTTTCTTTCAAATTTTTTACTGCTTATTTCTATTTTTATTTCAATATCGTATTATATTTAGGCTTAGCATTGTTTTAAGCATGGAATTGATTGAATTAGCATGAATAATCTAGAATGTTGTAGAGAACTTTGTGATTTCATGCCACTTAGAGTTACATTTGATTGCCATTTTTCCTATCTACACTGTCATCCATTTAGTATAAATACATACCTATGTTTCTTAAATCTAATATTATGTTAGATGGATAATTTATATTATTTAGGTTAGTCCCCATTTTATCTCAAAAATGTTTTAGGCAAATTTTCGTTTTAATATAGATATTTATTATAGTTTTTGATTCAATCTAATTTCAATTTTTAGGACTAATGTATGTTATTTTGTTTTTAGGTATTATGTCAACATCACGCGGTAACAAAGCTGCTGTCCCGCCTTCAAAGAAAAACAAGGGACCTGGTGGTTCGTCCTCGCGGCCCGTCGCCGAAAACCGCCACCCATTCCTCCATTTTCCACAGAGCTCCCAAGAGGAGTTGTTCCAAATACTCCGAGCTCGCCCTCTAACCGCTGGCCGATGCATAGATTGGGCCGCCCTTGAGAAAATACACCTAACAGACGAGGTCCGGACCCTATTGATGACCGATCCATGGGAATAGTTTTTCCAGATCGTGGAGCCTACATACTTGGAACTCACTCTCGAGTTCTGCTCCACGTTCCATCTTCAGACCGTGATGAACAGATACGATGATCCAGGAATAGTCCAATTCCGTTTGAGAGGTCTTGTACGCCATCTCAGTGTCCCAGAGTTTGGCATAGCCCTCGGTCTCTACACCGAGCAATTCATGGAAGAGGAGGACCTGTCCAAGCTTAACCATCATATCTATCTATCCCTGTCTAAATGTTGGGAGGCCCTATGCCCTGAAGCATCTAGGTACGACCCTAGTCGCTCTAAAGCGACCAACCTCACCCCGTCTTTGAGGTACCTGCATATCATCCTCGTACACACACTGACAGGTAGGGGAGAGAGCCCAGGGGTCGTCAGCACCCACGACGCCTACTTCTTGTGGTGCATAGCGAATGCGCACGTTATCGACTTAGCTTACTTCATCGCCTATACAATCCAGCATCAGACAGAGAGGCATCAGCAAGGCGTAATTTCCATGGGCCCATACATCACAAGATTATGCCGCTACTTCGGCCTATTCAATACCGCAGCCCAGACATCCTCGTACACTTTAGTGGGCTAGATGTCCCCTCAGGGCATCTAGAGCATGCTACACATGAGGATGATCCAGCACCGATGTGGGACTGATCCTCCAGAGTCCTAACTACTTAGAGATGCCGAGCAGGAGCATCTCGAGGACATTCCTGATGATGTCTCACCACTGGATGAGGATGCACCCATCGAGCCACTACCCCCTCGCCACTCAGTTCATGCGGCAGCTTCATACACTGACATATCTGAGCGCCTATCACGATTCGAGCAGTAATGCTTCCAGCGTTTTGATCATATCGATGCGACACTACAGCAGATATGCTAGCACCTCCACATCACTTCATCACCGACACCGCGTGACCCATCTGAGGATTAGAGACCTCTATTCCTCCTAACTTTATTTTTTTCTTAATTTTTTTCACTGATCCCTTTTTTTACCTTTTCTTTTCTTCTCCTTTATTTTCTTTTTTACTTTTACTTTTATTTTCTTTCATTTTATCTGTTTCATTATTTGAATATTAGTATTTTTAGATGTAGTTTATTTTATTTCAATTATTTCCTATCGGCTATCTCCTAATGAGTAATTTTTCTAATCTTGAAATTCCCTAAAAATGATAAGTGATTTCGTAGTTTCAAAGAAGCTTTACAGCTCAAATCCAAATTCTAAAGAGAACCTTGCCACAACCTCACCGAGTTGACATCTCCAAAGCCTACACTCACAACATGAAAGATGTGGACAAACAAATACCACCACCACTGGAGTATCTACCTCCGTACCTTCCCTTGTCCCAGACACTCTGTAGGTACCACCACCTCACTAATCCATCCAAAGCAGGGAGTTACATTCCTTTCCCTATCTTATGATCTTGTGCTTTTATTGCTACTAATGTTAGCTTTGTACATTGAGGGCAATGTACATCTTAAGTGTGGGGGGGAACTTACTTACAGTCATTACATTCTCTTTGAAATCCCTGAAATTTTTCTACTAACATTTTGCATTGTTCTCAAATCCTCACTTTCAAATTTGCATTATCTTCAATCTTCCATTAGAAATTAATTCTGATTGATTTATGATTTTTATTGATATGTGAGAATTAAGATATAGGTGATTTTACTTTGATTATTCAAACTTTAAAACATCAGGGAATCAAGCATGATAAGTTGAAATTTTTGAGATTCTAATTTTTTTTCATAAGTTAATTTCCTTAATTTTAAGTGTTATCTTGAGATTTGAAATTCGCAGGATTGACATCAAAAGCCATAATTCTGGTGAGATTTTTGAGCCTTTTGAGAATACATTCTTTCATGCTCACTTTTATTATTGCTTTGAATGAGTCAATACTGAACTGTTATTCTAGAACTTGCTTTGATTATACATGTCAAGACCACATTATTGATTTGATATATTGAGATGATAAAGGCACCTAGGATTTAACCCACTTACTCCAAAAAAGGCCTACCCTCATAAATTAACCCCTAGTGAACCCCATTGAGCCTAACAACATATTCTTTGACTTACCTCTAATTTTAACCCATAACCTATTTTTTTTGAATTCCATTCAATTACTTTGATCCCTATTTTTGTCGAGATTCGAGTTGAATTATTATCTAGCTTTATTCTCTTTTCTAGATTATAAAGTTGTAAATACTCAATTTATTGTATTGTATTTGAATTGTTCTTATAAAAAAAATGTATGTATATTAAAGAAATTCAGTTGTAATCTCTAATAGTTCAATAGTTTTTGCATATTTCTATTTTAAGGCTACCAAGGCTAGAATGATGTCATCATAAGGCTTAGCTCGAGGAATATGTTCCAATGATAGAGATTTTTCTAGCTAGATAATTTTTCAGTTTAATATCGATTCTAACCCTCTTTTGCAGCTTGTGACAACACCCCTAAACAAGCCCCATTACAATCGTTAAAAGACCTTTTGATCGATATATCATATCAAACTATAGTGGTGGAGATTTGATTTTCTTGCAAGCCTATGGTAATAACTTTTCAGGTTGACTAGAGATTACTTAATTCTTAAACCCTAAACACTTTGAGTGGATAGAGTGAATCTTTAATGAGGATTTCAAATCTTGTTGATTTCAATTGAGAGATGATTACTTAGAAGAAGGGAGGAAACTTATGTTTCGATGATAAAATTCTCAACTTAAAGTAATTGAATCTTTAATGTTCTTCTGATTGAATTTTCATTGTATGACTGCCTGTGAATTAGTTTGAAACATTATTGATAAAGATTGTGAATCGAGAAGAATGATTCTTGATTATGGATTGAGATTTTGCTTGAGGACAAGCAAAGGCTTAAGTGTGGGGGATTTGATAAACGACAAATTATACATATTTTTACCTCATGTTTAGCCTAATTTCTGGATGAATTATCATTAAATTTGTGAGAATTGGTGCTTTTAATCCTTCTATTTCATGTTTTATACTTAGAAGAGCATAGGGAAGAGAAAAGAATGAAAAATGGGCTAAAAATGAAAAAAATGGGCCAAAGTGCAAAAACGACACGGCCCAAGGATTCACCACACGGGCGTGGCACACGGTCGTGCCACATAAGGTCCAACACGGCCCAGCCCTGACAAGCACGGCCAGGTCATACGACCGTGCCACCCTCAACAGGCCCACACACGACCTCTTATCGATCCACACGGGCATGGCACACGGACGTGTCCCTGTCGTGAGGAAGTGCAATTTCACTCTGATTTGGATACTTAGAGGCTAAGAAAGGCATCCCAAAGCTCTATATAAAGACCCTAGGAGGCAACTCTAAGGGTGTACTCTTTCTCCCACAAAGGAGCGCCTTATTTCTGCCAACACAGAGAGTGGAAGCAGGGATTACTCCAAGGGAAGCTGATTGATTCATCCCAGAAGTCGAATTCTACATCAAGACAGAGGATCTCCCTAAATTCCTTCAGGGGTTTTTGGGTTCTTTATGTTTTGTTATCTTATTTCTTCTGAGATGTTTTCTTTATTTATTATGAACTAAATCCCACAAGTACTTGAGGGGGATGAAACCTAAGACAGATCTTGTTATTATTTTATCTTGAGTTATATGATAAATACTTGAATTGTTCTTAATTATGTGTTCTTAATTCTTGTTTTAATAGTTCTAGGTATTAATTCAAGAAATTGATGTGCTTATGCAGAGGAGCAAAAGTCCCTATTTAAGAGTAGATCTAGCATAATTAAGTGGAGTTGTATGCAACCCTAGACATAAGGCAACATAAATCTGCCGGATTAGGGTCAAACCTAATAAGGGGATCCATAGATCGAGTTAATGCAAGACTAGGGTAACTAGAAAGAGATTTCAATTAATCAACCTAGGATTAGTTGTTCTTATCCGCGACGGAGGTATTAACATAAGTTAGGGATATCTACGGATCAAGTCAAGTGAATAAATCATCTAGCTCAAGAATTGATAACAAGTGAAGTCTAGGTGGATTTTCCCTTGAGTATTGTCCAATTAATCAGTCTTTCCCAAAGAGCTTTTCCCCAATTTACTTTTTGTGCATTCTTAGTTTAATTTTAGAATTAGTTTAAGTCTGCATAAAAACCCCTTTTATTTCTAGGTTAAATAATAGAAAAGAAGTTAGTACTAGTACTTTTGGTTCCCTTGGATACGATATCTTGGTCTTACTATTAAGCTATACTACTGTTCGATAGGTGCGCTTGCCTTAAAATCGTGATATTAGTTAGTTTTTGGTACGAACATTATTATAAATTTTATTACTTCATATCATGCATATCAGATATGTCTTCACATAAGAATTCAATCCATTGATGATTATAGTAAATCGATCGGACATCATCTTGATATCTTCTTTAGGCTTCATTTCGAAGGTTTCATAATTTAAAGTAAGAAAGTCAACCTTAGATTTCATTACATGGCTGGTATCTTCATGTGTGACTACGAGCTTATCCCATATCTCATTGGCATTGGAACAAGATGAAACTCTACTATATTCTTCCGGTTTAAGTGCACAAAATAAGGTGGGCATAGCCTTGGCATTCAACTAAATATGTAACACCCCAAACCCAGCCTAGACATTATGGCCGAATCTAGAGATGTCATAGAGAATGGATTTACTTACGTGAAAACATTTCGATTATTGAACTCATGTACTTTATAACCATTTTCGAAAACATTGATTAACTAGTTAATTTGCCAAAACTTATTTTACTACTACAAACTAATACATTTTAGAAATTTGAACCGTATTTTTAGGAAAACCTTTTTTTGTGTAAAAACTGTCAGTTTCATAAAAATAATTCAATCAAGCATGAAGAAAATCAACAAAACCAAAAACCAATATTTTTGAACCCAAAAAGTCCAGAGAGTCCCATAAATTACAAACTCTCAAATGAAAACCAAAAACATGAATAAAACCATAAATTGCTGAGTTTAAACAGTTTATGGTCGAGTGGTCACCGTTGAGTCTCCGCCGTACCGATCTGCCTACGTTTGTGGATTACCTCACAAAACAGACAACAGATACAAGTTTACGTAAAATCAGTGTGTAACCTAACAAAACTAAGCATGCAACCATACAGAGTTATTAACACAGTCAGTAACAGATACATTCTCAGATTTAGATTCAGATTCAGATTTAGATTATAGAACAATATGCATATATCCTACCCTTATCCTCTACACACCATCTCCGACCATTCTATCACACCATGTGGGGTTAAAAAAAACAACCATCCATCCCTCCACACACATTGTGCCATTAAGACACATATTAGAATATATATATATATATATATATATATATAGCCAAACTACTAGAATATAGGCGATTAACACGAAACAAAATGTTTCCTCCTCAAAAACAAAACCCACCCCAAATTAGATACAGAAAACAAATACAAAAATACAGATTAGACTTGCTCAACATGCTTATATATAGATAATGGAACAATCGGACATGCATAGTATATACATACTTAGAACAGAATATCCAACTACTAGATCCATAATTTTAGGGTTTGGTTAGCCCTTATTGGCCCTACGGTAGACTCACAGTCAATTGGAACGGCCCGTATAGCCCTAAGGAAAATTTTAGAATTGTATGGGCCCACACGTCCAGATTGGCCTTCCCCGTGTGGCTTACAAGGCCTAGCCCAAAAACCTACATGTCTGTGTGGAATACCCGTATGGGCCCATACCCCCGTGTGGCCCATACGCTTTTGTGGCCCACATGCCTTTGTGGCCCAGCTCACGCCTTTGTGGCCCACACGCCCAACTTGGCCTAGCTCGTGTGGCTCACACGGCCACACTCAGGCCACCACACGCCCGTGTGGTCCACACTCCTAACTTAGCCTCACCTGTGTGGCTCACACGGTCACACTCTAGCCACCACACGACCATGTCATGCGTACGGCCATGCCTTCGTCGATCATATGGCCGTGTCTCGCGCATGGCCAGCCACACGAGTGACCACATACCCGTGTGGCTTCGACAGAACAGTTTTTTGACTTTTGTCAAAACTTGTTTTTCTGCATTTTGGGTACACACTTGGTATCGATTTGATGCGTAAACTATCCCGAGCCTTCCAATGCCTAAAAGTCAACATGCCAACACTCAAAAATCAGTCCTAAAACAAGATTAAACCAGAAACTCAAGATCAACAATAGTTCAAATCAAGCGTTCATCACTTACCCCCGACACTCTGAATGATTGGTTACGATTTCGCAAGAGAAGAGTCACAATCTTCACGATTCGCTGCTGCCAAAATATAGGACTTGAACCCTAGACTTCATACACATCCTTAGAACACTTAACCACAAAAGCAAATACATATTTGTGAAAGATATTTACAGAAATAGGAATAAATTATTTAGGGCGTTACAACTCTACCTCCTAAAAGAAATTTCGACCCCGAAATTTACTTGATCAAAACAGATGGGGATACTGCTGACGCGTTGAGTCCTTAAGTTCTCACGTGGCTTTCTCAGTTCCATGATTCTACCACAGAACCTTCACTAACAGAATGGACTTCCTCTTCATAACCTTAACGCCACGATCCTGAATTTGAACTAGCTTCTTCTCAAAAGTCAAATTCGGCCTAACCTCAATCTCCTCAATAGAGACAACATAAAATGGTTCAGATCGATAGCGCTTCAACATTGAGACATGAATACGGTCCAATTCTAGGGGTAGCTCAAACTGATAAGCGACCGGTCCCACATGCCTCAGAATCTGATACGACCCAATGAACCGATGGCTCAACTTGCCTTTACAATCGAATCTCAGAACTTTCTTCTATGGAGAAACCTTAAGAAACACGAAGTCCCTCACAGAGTACTCAATATCACGTTTCTTCTAATCTGCATAAGATTTCTGTCTATCAGAAGCTTCCTTCAGACGATCCCGAAGCAGTCTGACCTTATCCTCGGTCTCAAAAACCAACTCAGGACTGAAAACTTAAAGTTCACCCGACTCAGTCCAACACCGTGGAGTACGAAACTTACGACCATAAAGAGCCTTGTAAGGTGCCATATGAATGCTAGACTGGAAACTGTTATTGTAGGCGAACTCAGCAAACGATAGATAATCTTCCCAAATACCTCAGAAATCAATCACATATTAGGAAATCACATATCCACCGATTTTTCATTTATTCAAATGGGATTTGACATTTATCAGGCAATTATCGGGTATGTGATCAATCTCATATATTTATGAATTTATGCAATTCAAATGTTCACATTCAACTCAAGCATAAAAATAACATTTTTATCATTTATCACTTATCGAGTATTATCATTTATTTCAGGCACTTTCATTTATCAGGCTTTAACGAATATGTGATCATTTCACATATTTATGGCATTTATACAATTTACATACACAACATTCAATTCATGCATATAAACATATACAATTTAGTATACGAACTTATCTCGACAAATGTTCGTGTACGTAAAATCTATTAATCTAACATTTTTCTCTTTTCCTTGTTCTAAC
Source organism: Gossypium stocksii (assembly GCA_020496765.1). Classification (NCBI taxonomy): domain Eukaryota; kingdom Viridiplantae; phylum Streptophyta; class Magnoliopsida; order Malvales; family Malvaceae; genus Gossypium; species Gossypium stocksii. The sequence goes on from CM035622.1 coordinate 69,333,475, forward strand.
TCCAAATTTGGTCTATTCGGATCTATACAAGTAAATTTAACATTAATTTAATACTATTTACACTCAATTCAGTCCAATTTACATCTTAGGCAAAATTATCATTTTGCCCCTAAACTTTTAATTAATGACGATTTCGTCCCTAGGCTCGGAAAATAGAATTCTCACAAATTAATCCTTATTCCAAGCCTAATCAATTTTTACATGTAAAAATTAAAGCTCAATTATTTCGCAAAAATCATAAATTTTCCATGAATTTTACATCTTTTCAATTTAGTCCCTAAATCATGTTTTCATCAAAATTCACTTTGTAAAAGTTGTTTATCTATCAACAACCTTTCATTTTCTACCATAAATTTCAAATTTTTAATATATTCATCCATGGTAAAATTTCTATACTTCGATAACTTTTCAAATTAATCCCCAAAATAGATAGATTATACTATTCCGATCTCAAAAATATAAAAATTGCTAAAAACGAGACTTGATTACTTATCCAATTGAGCCAAGAAAGCTTGATTTCTCTTTCCTAGGGTTTCCATGGAGTTTTTGGGGATGAAGATGATATAAAATGATGATATTTCTATTTAATTTATTATCATCCATTAATTTTTCCACTCTCCAATTTCTAATTTTTCATGGATGATTCATCAAAAATATCTACTAACTTTTCTTTAATGGTCTATTTACCATATAAGGACCTCAATTTTTGAATTCTATAGCTATTTGGTACTTATAGCTACTAGAACTCAACTTTTACATTTCATGCAATTTGGTCCTTTCATCAATTAAACATGTAATCGATAAAATTTCATTACGAAATTTTCACATAACATTTCTATCATACCATAGACCATAAAATATTAATAAAATAAATTTTCTTTCTAAAATCAAACTTGTGGTCTTGAAACCACTGTTTTAATTTTTACCGAAAATGGGTTGTTATATTACTGGCCCTACGGTAGGCCCACAGTCGATTGGAACGACCTATGCGGCCCTAGGAAAAATTTTAAAATTTTGGGCCCACATGCCCTTGTGGCTTGCTCGTGTGGTCTACACACCCAGATTGGCCTTGCCTATATGGCCTACATGGCCTGGCCCAAAAACCCACACGTCCGTGTGGAATGCCCGTATGGGCCTACATGCCCAACTTGGCCTAGCCTGTGTGGCTCACACGACCACACTCCACCCATCACATGGCCGTGTCATGCGCACAGCCATGCCTTCATCAATCACCGACACACGGCCAGCTACACGGTGACTACACACTCGTGTGGCGTCGACAGAATAGTTTTTTGGCTTTTGTCGAAACTCATTTTTCTGCGTTTCGGGTACACACATGGTATCAATTTGATGCGAAAACTATCCCGAGCCTTTCAATACCTAAAATTTGACATGCCAATGCTCAAAAATCAATCCTAAAACAAGATTATACCGGAAACTCAAGACTAAAAATAGTTCAAATCAAGCGTTCATCGCTTAACCCTAACACTTCGAACGATTGATTATGATTCTGCAAGAGAAGAGTCATGATCTTCACAATTCGCTGCTGCCAAAATATAAATTCTAGATCAACAGAGAATTCAACATAGCTTTAAACGGGTCAAAAGAAAAGACTACCTACTTGAGTGAAATATACCACTTTTACTTACCAAACGAGTAAACCGCGATAAGGTATCACAGTTTTCTTGCTAAAATGAGGAAGAAAAATAAGGGAAAAATTTAGTTGAAAAGAAGAGAAGAAGAGAACGTCAGGGGAAGAGAAAAGAACGTCCATTTCTTTTTGGAAATAGAGAGATTTTTGGGAAAAAGATGAGTTTTACCCAAATCCCACTACATCCACAATCATAACCACCCACTACTCAGAATTCCAACTCCACTGAAACTCTATCACAAAACCGATCAAAAAACAATACCCACATTCGTGCTGGGATTCGAACACAATACCTCCAACACACTAACTCCTTACCACTCGAACTAGCAAGCTCATTCTGATATCATTTAACAGACTATTTTATATAAGCCCACTCCCCAAGGGTAAGGCTTGCATCAAAAATGACAAAATTAACCAATCTAGGACTTGAACCCTAGACCTCATACACATCCCATAACACTTAACCACAAAAGCAGATACATATTTGTGAAAGATATTTACAGAAATAGGAATAAATTATTTAGGGTGTTACAGAATACTTCTTCTATCTTTCTTATTCCACTCTTTCTTGCTCTTTGGAATAAGGAGCTATCCTTCTTACTTGAAAGGTATGGATGGACCGTCCATGATTATGTCTCATATAGCAAGATCATTTGCTTGTATGAACAACATCGTTATTTTCTTTCAATATGAATAGTTGGCGCCATTGAAGTAAGGAGGCTTAGAGATAGATTGTGGTTCTCTAAGAAAAATTGAACCAAATGTAGATGTCGTATCTTGTGGATTGATTTGTAGAATGTTGAGCTTCCTCAAGGATCTCTTCTTTGGTTGTTAAATCGTCTACCAGTTGTTAGCTCAAATAATCAAACCAAAATTGCCAAGAGGGGGTGAATTGACTATTAAAGATTTTGTGAAAATTAGAGAGAAAAGATAGAAAATTGAACATAAGAATTTAGAGTGGTTCAGTCCTAATTGCCTCCTCCACTATCTTAGCTTTTCACAACTAAGGATTTTCCCAAATTCACTAATTTGATAACCTTTGAGGACAATGTTTAACCTTACAAACTCCCTTAAAGTTTTTACCCAAACCTTAAGACTCAAACCCTCTCAAAGAGATACAAATAAGCAAACAAAGAAATAATCTTTACAAGATCAAAGTGTTGCAAATTAAGCTCAATTACAAGGAAAAACACTTGAGGTAATAGAATAACAATGAAGCTCATAAGTGTATGAAAGAAAAGTATGGAAATATTTGGCACACAGGTTGTTTGATTGATTTTTTTGCTTGAAAATACTTTCTTATTGTTGTAGGACCTTTGGAAGATAGTCTTTGTACCCTCTAATTCATTTCCAACCATTAGGGTTGTTGTAGAAGTTCCGTTGAGATGAAAATACCAGTGCATTTAATTCACATGCAACAAAGGGTATCAATACTATTTGGAAAAGTATCGATTATTTTAGTATTTAATGCCTTGATTCAGTGACCGTTAAAACCGATAAAATTGATACCAGGATAAAATTATCGATACCAAATAAAAGGTATCAATATTAGATCGATACTTAATGAATGCCTCAAAATAACATAATGCTAATTTCGTATTAATACTGAAAAATGTATCGATAAAGTATGTCAAATTCGATACCATTTAAAATTTATCGATTCTGTGTCGATACTTGTTAAATTATTTGCAAGTCAGTAACCTATTTTGGTATCGATTTTTAGAAATCTATCGATACCTGACAAAGAGTATCAATAATTTTTGGCTTGGAACATTTTTGGCTTGTTTGAGAAATGTTTTGAAGTGTTGTTTTTAATTTACTTAGCCTTAAAATATTTTCTAAGTATAAATTTAATATTTTTTTTATTTTAAAAATAATTTGAAGTACAATTTTATTAAATGTTTTATTCAAAACATAGTGTTTGTTATATCAAAATTTTTTTGTCAAATAAAACTTAGGTCAACAATTTATATCTTATGATATGTAAACCCTATTCAAATTTATTTTAATCTAAGTTGAAATACATCTTAATTTTCAATTCTTTATATTTTATTATAAGTTAACTCTAAATATAATTAATTTGGCATGTCCTTTATTCATGGGGAGTACAGATCACGCTCCAGAGGAGCACATGCTACAAGATTATTGTAATTGTTTATCTTTTAGTTTTCGTACATTGAAGGTGCTCTTAAGTTTGGCACCTGTTGGATATGTCTTGATATAAATCACATAATGATTTTATTTTGGTATAATGAAAATTTCCCCTCCAATTTTATAAAAAAATTATTTTAATTATTCATTTAATTTCTTTAATTTTTTAGTCCTTAAATTTATATTTTTTTGTTAAACCACTTAAAAATAAAAGAAAAAATTAATGTTTTTAATTTTGCTGACATGATATACACATGTATTATCACGTAGAAGACATGTCGACATTTAATTAATTTTTTTAAAAATTTAAAATATATATTTTATAACTATTATACTTTTTAAATACTTTTAATTATTTTTAATTTTAAAAAAAATATTTATATATATTTTTTGAATTTTAAAAATTTTAAAAATTAATTAAATTTTGATGTGTCATTCCCGTAAAAGTTAACATTAACTTTTTCATCCATGTTAGATGATTTAACAAAAAAACATAAATTTAAAGACTAAAAAATACAAAAAAATAAATATAGAGCTAAAATAACTTTTTTTTATTATATAAAATTAGAAGGCTAAATAAGTCATCCTACAATTTTTTTTTTCTTATATCTCCACCCGTGTCTTGTTATTTTATTATTAAAATATATTAATTTTTTATTAACATTTTCTGAACTGGGATGAGGTAATACAATTTAATTCATTAATATTTTTATATTTTCTATTAATTAAATAATATTTTTTATATGAGTTATAGAAGTTCTATGTTTAAACTGGTTTAATCTATACTATTATTTTAACTCAATCGAGCACCAATTTATTTAGTTTTTTTATTTATTTTTTTTTAAAAGAGCCAATAAAAAATTTAAATGTTCTAGGGATTTAAACCCATATCATTTGAGTTAATAAAACTTTAATTTTACCATTTAACTAAAACATTTCTTTATTTTATTTGATACATTTTAATTCTATTATGCATACTTTATTATCTCTATCACTTGCATATACTTTAACAATGTTGTTGATTAAGTTAATGTCACAATTTAATATTTTTTTTTCTTTTAATAGTATAAATATTTCATGTGATATTATTAATTAGTTTCAAACCATACATTTTATTATTTATTGTATGTTATTTTCAAACACACTTATATATTCTAAATACACGGTTTCAACATGCATACATGTGTGATAAATTTTCTAGCATTGATAAAATTATTGATCGAGTTGGTGTTACTAGTTAACTCGATACCAACTAAAGATTGATGACAATTCCATGATAAATAATTGTAGTGCATTTAGTATTCTTAATCCGATGCCTTTACATTTTTAAATTTCGTTTTACTCACAATTTAATCTATTTTCATTTTAATATCGCACATATTTCATGTGTTATTATTAATTAGTTTCAAACCATACATTTTATCATTTATTATATATATTTTTTAAACACACATTTGTGTTCTAAATAAGTAATTTCCTATACATATGCATATTAAAAATAAATTTCTAATTTTGGATCAACTGAAACTAAAATCAATATAAAGCGAAACATAATAAATTAAAAATCGAAATATTTCTAAATTAAAAATCGAAATAATTCTGAAAAAGAATCACACATACCAATTAGAGTAGGACTTGATCCTAGAGTATGAAGATTCCAATATCTCAACCATTACTAACACGGTGGAAGCCTTGTTAACAATGAATATAATGTTTATATGTAATTATGTAGGAATTATTTTAGTTGTTCTCGGTACACCAAAACATGTAAATTACCTATAACGGGCAGCATATGCCATATTGCAACAAATTATATTACATCGATAATGCAAGTATGTAAAAGATCAGAGCACCCTTCCCACAGAATTAACTTGGAGAATATACTCAAACATACATTATATTGAACAAAATAAAAGATGGAAGTTATTAATGAAAACACTAAATCAGTACTCCAGAAGATTAAAAAGAGCCAAACAGTTGCTGGTCAATTGAGCAAGATACAACACACTCTTATTGATTGTGTTCTTAACAGCTTTGCTTACTTTCTGGCCATCAAATTCATCGGTGCATGTGTACTCATCCGTCAAGACGGCGCTCACCCAAGTTTTTAGATCATTCATCTCATCAGCCTTGTGATCCGAGCCTTGTAAATTAGCCAATGTCTTCAAGGATTTCTCCAGCTCGTCGATGGCCTCGCCTGTAGTTTCAGCGCAATCATGGATGATTTCTTCCTCGGACGGACTCAATCCCTTCAATTTTGACAACGAGTCTATCGATGAAGATGCATTGTATGTGGCATTTAGAGTGAAGGACAAGGCGATGTTGCAAAGCTTGTTGGTATCGGTTTTAATGGCGGACGCACTGGGAGAGAGAGCTTTGTAGCAAACTTTGGGATATGTGGTTGAATTGCAGGCGGATTTGATAAATTTTTTGTAAGTTTTGGCACTAGCTTTGTTAGTAGTAGCAGCTGAGACAGTTTGCATGGAGGTGGACATGAGAAGAAGAAGAAGAATGGAAAAACAAAATATGAAGACTAATTGGAAAGATGAGCTTGACATTGTGAAACTTTTAATTTCGTTTCTACTCAGATTTCTATCTTGTGTATTGGTGATGGAGCATGGAAATAAGGATCGCTACTTATTTAAAGGCAAAATTAGAATAATTTCAGGCGAGGTGACCCTAATTAATGTTTTAATTAATTGGTTTTTATTTATTTGCACCACTTGATACGTCCTATAATTAACTATTAGTTTATGGCAATGTTATGATCACACTAGAGTACAAATCAAAACTAGAAAAAAGATTGAAATAAAATTTGTTGAAATTAGAACGTGTAAATGACAACCGATCGGATGATAATAAATTATAATTAATCCAGAGATATATACTTAGATGCTTGGGTTGTTTACACATCTAGCTTGCAGTGGCACACAGTCACAATCTCCCGCATGTAATAGTATTATGTATTATTATGAAAATTATCTTTTGATTCTTTATTATATAATTAGTTGTCTAACAAAAGATACGGTACAGCAGCCGAGCTGCAGTTCCTTCCATTTAAATATAAGCTTTGTTTCTGCTGCTAATTGCGGGTGGCCTAACGGGTCCTCGCTGTGATTTTCCCATTGATTGATACGTTTTAAGTGTAGTATATTTGTTTATAGGGGTGAGCAAAACTCGATTCGACTCGAAAAAATTAAAAAAAAATCGAATTTTGAGTTAAACGAATCGAGTTGTTTGAGTTAATCGAGTTATTCGAGCCAACTCGAATTTTTTTTTTAAATTTCGAGTTTGAATCGAGTTGAGTTTTCGAATTCGAATAACTCGAATAATTCGAATAATTCGAATATCAAACTATAGTATTTTACATTTTTACCCCAAACTCCCAAACCTTTTTACTTTTCCCTCAAAACTTTTACTCCTTCCCACTTTTCCCCCAAAACTTTTACTCTCCTCCCATCCAAACCCCTCAATCTACTCAAAATTCATTTCCCACCAAAATTTTACTCTCTCATTTACTATTTCTCAAAATTTTACTCCCCAAAACCCTCAAAACTTTTTATTTTCCCTCAAAATTTTTATTCCCTCCCATTTTCCTCCTAAAACTTTTACTCTCTTCCCATCCCACCCCCCATCTACCCCAAGCCCACCCCCTCCAATTTTTTTAATATTTTCCCTCCAAAATTTTACTCTCCCTATTTATTTTCCCTCAAACTTTTATTCCCCAAAACTTTTTATTTTCCTCCTAAACTTTTACTTCTCACCCTTTACTCCCAAATAAAAAATCAAAATTATCCAAAAAAAATCACTAAACATAAATAGTAATAATTTTATTTATATCTACTATTTATATTATTAAATTAAATTTCACATTTATATTATTTATATTATTGAATTGTTTAGTCATATTGAATATTTATATTAAAATTGAATTATTAATTGTGCCATAAAATATTCGTGTTAAAATTTTATATTGGTATCAATTCCACATTTTATCTTTAAAATAAATTTTATTAAAAAAATCTCATTTTTACATTTAGTATATTTTTTAATTTCAAAATATATAGTGACAAAAATCTGAATATAATTGAAACAACCAAGCAAGCAAAGAAGCTAACTCGTATATAAAAGATTAATAAATAAATTATAAGGTGATGAAAGTTAATAAAAAAATTGATTAATGTGGACAAATTTTATTACGATAGGTGACAGTAGTTATAAGGACCCAAAATTATTTTTTAAAATTTAACTCGAACAAATATATTCGATTCGACTCGGTTCGAATTCCATCTCACTCGACTCGATTCGAGAAAATTTCAAATCAAATTAGGATGATAAAGTATGATTCGTCAACTCGATTAACTCGAAATTTTTTCATTCGATTTGATTCGATTCGATTCGATCGAATGCTCACCCCTATTCGTTTATAAATTTGTAATATTTTCAAATAAATTGATTAATAAAATTAATTCATCAATTACATTAATTTTTTTTTTATAATTGTCCTCATATAGTTTTTGTAAGCAAAGTAATAAAAAACAAATATTACTCATTGGTTGTCTAATATTTAAACTAATACTAAGTGGTATTACGTGGTCAGATCGTAATACAGAAAGACAACTTGTATTAGTAGACGAACCAAAATCTGTCCTTAGTCTAATCGAAAATTAGCAAACCGATTGAAAGATTAATATGTCGTCTATCAAGTCCAATTGGGGAGATGCTTTATCCTCTGGACATTGGAGCAGATGACTCATAGAAGATAAAGACATAGATGTGACTGACTGGACTGACAGTATATTGGACTGGATCCAAGAAGACTAGATCTTGAATTTGTTTATAAATTTATTCACTTGTGGTGTTCTTAATGTGACATACCTAAATCCTGAATGGATGACAAACTATGTATGTGTGACTCATACACCTTGATGTAAGTAAAAACCTAAGTTTGAATAGATAAGGAACCGAGAGTTGGCGTGTTAGGTGTACGACTTCTGTAATATGTAGCATTATTTACAATAGTGGAATTCATAACCTGAAACATGGGTAAATGATATTCTCTCATTGACATTACATGGTTGATGAAAAGTAAACATGGCCACGAGTCGTTCGTCTTTGTGATGAATGACTTAATCACTATTTGATAGTAATTGACTTTTCATGAAGGAAGATGTAATGGTTACCATGAGATAAAATAGGATTATATTGGGAGAACGGATATTATCCCAAAGAGATAAGGATATCCTATGAGGGTAACACACTTATGGTAAGGTTATTGGATGAGCACTGATCAAGTTGCTTTCGTAATGGTATGTTATTGGGGAGAGCTCAGACACGATACTATAGTGGAATGAATTCGTGACTAAATGATTTTGTAATTAATATGTGAAAAGATGGAACTTAATTATGAATCATTTGAGCCTCTATTGCATATATCCAATCAGACCTATACTAGCTCGTTGAAACCATAAATGAATGGCATGTTGAATCAAATGAACAAAAATGAATAGAGATGGTGAAATGAACAAATAGAAAGCATTTTGAAATGATTAAGGTTTTCTCCAAAATGAAATTGAAAATGGAGAAATGAAATCATTTGGAAATGAATGTGGTTTTCTCTAAAATGAATATGAAAATGACCTAAAAATAAATTTATGTTTTTCGAATAAATGAAGTTCGAAATTGGGAATAAATCATTTGGTCATAGTAACCGTTGAATGCAGAATATTAAATATATTTTCTTATAGATTCTTTTACGGTAACATTGTCATGATTTTAACAAAATTAAAATTGGGTTGAAAAAATTATTTAATTGGAAATATATTAAAGTTTATTTTTTTTGGGAAATGGAAAAACAAATATTGGGTTAGATCAAATTATAAAGTATTGGGTTAAAAGCCCAGAAAGTACTTTTAATTGGAGTTGATATGAAGATTCCCAAAAACTCCTTATGTAATAAGAGGGGACGACAAACCCTTGTATAATTAACTAGGGTTGTCACTCCCTACATTTAGTAGAACTAAGATTTTGTTTTTTTAGTTGAAATAAACTTCTCTAATTCAACAAATGTTCTACCTTCTCTCATTATAAATAGATGACATCGGCAGGGCTATTTACACAATTTTCAGATATCGTTATTCTGCCCGAAAATAGAGAAACTTTTGTTTGATCTGAATCGTTCGAGTTCATACTCAAAGTAATTCGTGGTACAAGAATAGTGGAGAAGATCGTTTGGTTGAAAGCAAACTAATTAGTAGTATTGATTCTAAATTAGGATAATGATGTTAAACTAATTAATACTAAGCCTAAATCTACTCCAAGGTTAATGTATCAACTTCTCCTATTCTTTGTTTCGACTATGCGAGTTCCTTTAGCCTAGATCTAATTGGTTTACCTAATTAATTATTGATGTAAGGTTTAAACAATTGGCTAGTAATTAACCTAGAAGGGCCTTTTGACCTTCTACTAACCTAACTAGTCAGCAATAACTACTTATCTCTTGATGTCACAGTTTAGATCGAGATAGGCTGATCGACTATACTGATTTAGAGTTTTATATTTACTTAAATGACTTTCTAGGGGCAGCAATCCTAGGGTTAATTGCACTCAACCTGATCCAACTAATCCAAATTAAACTCTACCTTTCAATCAATTAATTAGGTTATACAGTTGAAACATGTGAAATATGTATAAAGCATAAATTGGTTCTAATCTTTAAACAGATATTCAATTAACAATGTTAAAGAAAGAGACATAAATAATAGAATAAATGAAAGAGATGCTCATGGATCTCATCAATGTAAAAGGACAACTTCGAAACAATTTACACTCACGATCATCTAACGTCAAAATAGGATCTTCAGATTACATGAACATAAAACAAAGACCCTATAACTATGCATGTATAAATATGTCTAAAAAAACTCCCTTCATGTGTTGTTCTGAGTGAGTATTTATAGATTACTTATATTATGACCTAATTAGGTCAAGGACGGCTAAGCATGTTAATTTAGGTTGTGCAGGCGAAAATACCATTGCTCATTAAATTGGTCTCATCGTAGTTGTGTTGCGATAACTTCAAGCCTGTGTCGTGACATCGAAGGTAATTTACTTTGTTATTGGTGTCTTCAGGGCTGTGTCGTGACACCCTCTGATGTGTGTCGTGACATGAAAGTTAGAATGCTTTTTAAGTAGTCATGAAGGTGTGTTGCGACATTTCAACCTTGCGTTGCAACATTGGGAGTAATACACTAACTCTTTGGCCTGAATTAATGACTTGCACACTTAATCAACATGTTAGTATTCCTTTAGGCTCAGATTGGCCTAGAAGATCATAAAACACATAAAAAAGCTCATTTTATTAACTAAGTCCTAAAAAAGGAAAGTTAATAAAAACTGTATTAATTTGCTATAAGACAAACTCGTTAAGTATAGAATTGGACCTAATCTGCTACAACGAATTGTGACAGATCACTTGCCTTTCCACTCATTGATTTGTAACTCAACTCCTTGTGCTACTTTAATAGTTGAGACCTCTTTGGAATTAACAGTCTTGATCTTCTTGATCAAATTGCTAACAAAGAGACCAAATTTATCCTCAGTTTTCTCTGATATAAACAAATCAAATTCCCTTGTATCCACAAGAGCACTCCTCTTTCAACTTACAATGTCAATATCCACAAACATCAACCCTTTCTGCTTTCAATCCTTCTTCTCTTTCGCACAATTGGGTATTATTGATCCAAGCTCCAATAGCCTACCCTTCTTAAGCTCCACTTTCTCTTTTTTAATGGTCATGGAAAACTTGAATTGTTGTGAGCAATCTCGCATCCTATGCGAACCACAATATAAGAAGCATTGTATCTCATTCTTTTTCTTTTTTAGTTTGTTAGTAGGCTTCCTTTTCTATGGTTTTCCATTGCCACCATTACCATTACCATTACTATTCTCAACATGTCCTTCTTTATCTCCTCTACCATTTCCCTTCTCTTTAGGCTTGGAAGACTCAAAATTCTCTTTTCTCGGAACAAGCTCGATTAATGGCTCTACCACAATTATGGCTTTGGACAGTTCTTGGTCTACTTAACATTCCAATTCTTGTTTAACCCACAACTTCAACTTCAACCTATCCATGAAAAAAAATAATGCATCTTTCTCACTTAGATTAGTAATTCAGAGCATCAATTAACTCAATTATTTCACGTACTCCCTAATTGTGTCTTGTTGTAAGAACCGAAACAACTTAGCCTGAGCTTTCTTCTCAACATATTGTGGGTAAGACTACTCCTTGAATTATTTTTAGAACTCTTCTTAAGTCCCAATTTCGGTCCCACCTCGCTTTTCATCTGTAAAACTACGATGCCGCCATAAAAGAATGTCATTAATAAAATACATAAAAGTAGACTTTACCTTAGCATCATCATCATTGATGCCCTCAACATAGAAGTATTGCTCCATCTCCTACAAGAAGTTGTCCACTTCCCTCATGGACCTTACCCCTTTAAAGTTTTCTAGTTTGGGAACATCAATCTTTTGGCTCGATGTACCACCCAACACCCATTTATCTATAGTTGCTCTGTACACAGTGAGCTCTCCCTCGAGCTCCTCAATTTTTGTGTTTAAAGTCTTCATTGTAGCTTCATTTTCTTCCTTCATAGCTATAATCCCAACTTCAAGAGCCTCATTCTTTTCCGTCAGCTTACCCATAGCAGTATCAAGGAGCACTTTCAACGCATCCATATTGGAACAAAGGGCCTCCACCACATATTCCTTGAGTTGTTCTTTCATCAAGTCCAGCTCATCAATGTGTCTCTCAACTACTTCAAGTGTTTCCTTCACTTTACCCATGGATTCCTCGATATTAACTGCTTTACTTTCCAAATTCGACAACAATATCCCTCGATCTGCTATTTTTCTTGGACCTCTCATTAGTCACCATCGAGACATTTTGCTTGTCTAGTCCTTTCATCATCTTAATCGATGCCTTTGAACCTTATCTTGGATACCAACTATCATAAGGCTAGAATTTTAGTCTCGCAAACGCGCAGCCTTAAGCGATTTTTTTGCTTCAAATCTTCCTAAGTCAAGCTAACTCTAAAAAAAGTGAGAACTCAGAAAGAAAATTCTCTAAGGCATTAAAATAAATTGAAGCAAACTCAAAGCAAAGATGCACGAAAGAACTAAAAAGGCCATAAGAAGCAATGCAGACTAGGTGTTTGAGTACATGCTCTTAAAAGTATTCTTTGACTCAAGAATGAGGTGATTAGAAATGAAGGGGAATACCTCTATTTATAGTTTATCTCCCTTAGATCCAATGATACAAATTGAGTTACATCAATGGATAAGATTGTACCTATCTACAAGATGAGATTCTTAAAGGATTTAAACTCTATACAATCTTATCCCTTAGGATTTACAATGTTTACCTTGGTAACTTTTGTTTTACTGGAATTTTTTATTAAGCCACTAAGGCTTCAAGTAGATGGGTTTCTCCATATGTTCCGCAAATCGGGTCAGTTCAAGTAGGTCAAATGAGATTTATTTAATTAGTTAACCTCTATGGAACGTTCTGTGTGCAATTGCCACAAACTTTGATTCACAACCCGTGACACTAGTACATACCTGGTACTAGCATGTTTTGGTATATCGTTTCATTTTTATCGATATTTTTAAATATTTTTCACATATATATTTATAATATAATTTTGAGTTTCATGATAAATTATATAAACATTTAAAACTTTTTTTACACCCACATATTTATAGTCTAATTTTTGATTTTTTAATAAATTATATATTATTTTGGTAAAAAAATAAATTATATATTATATACATGCAAATATATCTCAATTATATTCATATAATATATTATAAAATAAATTTTAAAAATTTTAATTAGGTTGAATAACATTTAATAACTATAATTTTAAATATAACTACAGAAAAGTTAAAATAGTTAAAGAAAAAAAAATTAAAGTTAGGTACTCCCTTACCTGAATTTTACGGTAGAGACTTAGGGTAAGTTTGGATGGGCGGTGTGTTTATCTATAATTAGTGTAAAAGCAACGGTAGCAGTGAGATTAGATATTGTAGCGTGAAAACAAAAGTAAGCTAAATACACTGCATCCAATCGTCCATCTAACCATACCCTTAAACTAACTAAATGAGTGGATAAAAAAACCAATGGCTTATGGTCAATCATTCCACTAATCTATTTCTAGTGGATATATTACTAATTCCTCCTATGAAAAATATATGTCTTTAAATCCTATATTAGTAAACTTCTTTATACTTTTTTACAAATTAGTCCATAACCCAATTCTAACTTTTTGCATTAAATTTTGCTTATTAGTTATTAGTTTGTTTATCTATATTATACGAATAATACAATGTTCATTCTCGGGAACTGAGTTAACAAAACTATCTATATAGGTAGGCTCACTTCCAGTAATGATGATGTCATCAACATATATGAGAACATAAAGAGTGAAGGATGATGTAACCTTAACAAACAAAGACGCATCAAACTTGGACAGAAGAAATCCAGCAGAGAGAATAAAAGATTTCAACCTGTCAAACCAAGCACGCAAAGCCTGACGGAGTTCGTACAAAGCCTTCTTTAGACGACACACCAAAGGTTTACTATTATCGTCATATTGAACATATCCAGGAGATTGCAGCATAAACACTTCATCAGTAAGATCGCCATTTAAAAATGCATTATTCACATCGACCTGATAAAGTTGCCAGCCATTTGATACAACAATAGATAGTATGATTCGAACGATCACAGGTTTGACCACCGGTATCTGTGAGTACCCCTTTGCGACCAATCAGGCTTTACGCCGAGCAATTGACCCATCAGGGTTCTTTTTTATCTTGAACAACCATTTGCATCCTATCGATTTTCAACCAGACGGGAGACAAACAAGTTCCTATGTAGAATTGTTCTATAAGGCATCAAATTTAGCTTAAACTGCAACTTTCCAATCGGGACAAGTAAGAGGTTCCTCAACAGTTTATGGCTCGAAGTTAATAATATCAATGGACAACGCCTTAGGTTTAAAAATGCCAGCCTTAGATCGAGTGACCATAGTATGAGTATTTCTCTGCGGAGGTACAGATAGGGCCATTGAAAAGATGACGCTTTGAGTGTTATCTTAAACATATTCACATTCAGTGTCAGAGCAAGAAAGCCTGAGACCCTCATTAGGAGTCTGTAACTAGGTTGACCAATCAGCGGATGGAGACACAATTAGAGTGAAAGAAGGAGAAGTATCAGTGGTTGGCACAACTGGCACAACAGAGTGTACAGTAGAAGACTTAATCAGCAGAACATATGTAGGAACAGCGGAACTAGGAGCATTTTTGGACAGAGTAGAGGAAGCAAACAAGAATCGTCATTCATAAAAAATAACATTCCGAGAGACAATTATCTTACCTTCAGGAGTGAGACAATGATACCCTTTATGTTGAAAGTTGTATCCCAAAAAAGTACAGGGTTGAGAGTGAAAATCCAACTTGTGTTGTGTAAACAGACGTAAATAAGGAAAACAACAGTAGACAAAGACCCGTAAATGATCATATGTAGGTTCACAACCATGTAAAGCCTGTTATGGGGATTGTCCTTTTAAAAATGGAGTAGGTAGACGATTAATGAGATACATCGCACTACTAAAGGCATAGCCCCAATACTCCATGGGTAGATCTACCTGAGCTAAAAGTGTAAGACCAGTCTCTACAATGTTTCTATGCTTTCGTTCTACCATTCTATTCTATTCTGAGGTGTACAGACAGGTCAGTCGATGAATTATACCTAGATTAGTAAGAGTCTGCGTGAACGAACGATATTCTCCACCCCAATCACTCTGAAAAATTTTTAACGCCTTTCCCAAACTGAGTTTGAATCATCCTTTGAAATTGAAGAAAACACTCTACTACTTGAGACTTACGGTTAATGAGATAATCCAAGTGAATCTACTACGCATGTTGATAAACGAAATATAATACAGACTACTGCCACATGTAATAGATGCTGGTCCCCACACGTCAGAGACAACCAAGTAAAAAAATCATTATATTTAGTAACAAAATTAGAAAAAGGCAGTTTATGTGACTTCTCCTTCTGACATGCAGTACAGATATTATCAAGGCACTTTTTATTAGAGACAATATTACATCTATCAAGAACATTTTTAATTGTTGAGGCAGACAGATGACCAAGTCTACGGTGCCATAATGCGAACATATCATCACCAGTGTTAGGAGTGACAAGGCTAGTGTTGAGGGCAGACAGACCATCATCAGAAAAACTTGAAGCAACCGGCGAGAAGTAGTAGAGCCCATCATAGGTGTGGCCACGTAGTAAAATTTCTCGAGTTACAATGTCTTTAACAACACAATAAGCCAGATGAAATTCAAAATATACATTGTTGTCCTTAGCAAACTGAGACACAAATAATAATTTTTTTCAGATACTTGGAACGCACAGAACATTAGACAGATGGAGCATCTTAATTGTTGTAGGTAAACTAGAACTGCCAACACATGATATTTGAGTTGGAGTCCCTTCACCCATAATGAGAGGAGATATACATAAGTATGGCGTGAACTCGTGCAAGGCGGTGGCCTTCCGATAGACATGGTGTGTAGCCCCAGAGTCAGGACACCAGGATGTATTTCCCATTGGCACAGGAATATACGAATCAGTGTTATCAAAATTAGAATCATATTGTGTGGCTTCCGAAAAATCGGAGACATGAAAGTCAGGAATGCGGGGTAGCCCAACACACTGTGAGAAGTCAACATCAAAGACTCTAGCCCGTGGTTTAGTACACCAAGGCACCGAAGAACTATTGTGTTGCATAGAACTATCAACCCCCACAAAATTGGCATTGGGCTTAGAGGAATTAGTACCATCGTTTGGGCCATTATTAGGCTGCCCACTAGAATTTTGTAGCCCAAAGTCCTGGCCTGAATGCAATTGCCGAAGCACTTCAGTAGCAGGTCCAAAACCATGGCCTGAAGGATGTTGCAGGCCCATTTCATGCCCAGTAGCGTGCCCAAAAGAGCAGCCTGGTTGACGCCCAAAATCACGGCCCAGACTTGTCCCAAAATCACACCTGAATTATGGCCTGCTATACGGACCAGGCAGCACACGTGGGCCACCATTTGACCGGCCCATCACATCATCATTAAACCTACTAGTGTTTGACCGACCCATCACATCATCAGGAAAATAAATAGGGCACCCTAATTCATTATTATGACTATAACTGGCATTTTGAAAAAGACGAGAGGCATACGGAGAAAACGACTACTAAACTTCCTTCGAAGCACCACTAAGGTACGGTGCAGTACCACCAAAGTTGGTCGAACGGCCAGAGATGTCACCATGTTGGTTTTGAGGAGGAGATATGAACGAAAATGGCACCAAAGATGAATCGTCGGACCACCGTATTCGCGGTTGAAGCGATAGAAGCATCGCTGTATAAGATGGTTGTACCTACTAGATATTTGACATTATATTCGTGGCCTAAAACCATGCTCCTGCGAACCCGAAGCGAAGCGACCACCACGCCTAATGTGAAGATCCGATTCGATCACTGCCACTGCCGGAGAGGCTTCAACCACGTTTGCAAGCATGGGCACGTCTGGCGTTGACGACTTTCGAACTCCAACAGCATGTCCACCAACTTTTGAAGCGGAAGTGTCTCTATTGAGAAGGACGCCAGAGTCAGAACTGCATCGAATTCTGACGATAGGCCTGCTAAAATGACCTCTACTTCCTCCGCCTCTGAAACAACGTAACCTAAAGCCTCAAGAAGAGCACAGGTATTTTAAATTTGTGATATGTACTCGGTAACAGTTAACTGACCTTTCTTGATTGAGTGAAGTTGATATTTGATTCGCGAGACTTTGGCACCGATGGAGGCAACAAACATGCGATTTGCCATGTTCCAGACATCTCACGCCATTTTCGCGGCTATGAATGAGGGCAACAATGGTGTACTTATGTTCGAGAGCAACCACGAGGCCAACATCTCATCTTGTTGAAAATAAGCAAACGCATCAAGATTAGGAGTTAGAACGCCCTCCGGTGACGTTACAAACCTCGGACGAACAGGTAGAATTCCTTCTAGAAAACCTTGTAGCTCATATCCCTCAGTTATTAATTTGATATGTTGCTGCCACAATACAAAATTCTTTTCATCTAATTTCACTATGTTGTGTCGAGGAAAAGTTTGGATTAACCAAATACCAGAACAAGACGGACCGAAGTGGTCAGCGGAGGTGGAATCGTTGGAGTTGGCCATGGAATAGCGGAGGAAGGCACCAGGAGTCTAAGCGATTGGTACCATGTTGAAACCCTAGGTAAACTAAACTTTAGTGAACAACAAATATATAATTGAAGAAACGTCTGTATGATTACTCTGTTTCTTGAATGATACAACTTAGGTATTTATAGAATGAATGAGCTAATTCTGTTTTGATAACTGTTGCTTAACTGCATGGTAGTTTTGATAGTTTTGAATAACAACCTACTAACAACTAACAATTAACTCTGACCTCTATACTCTAACAGAAAATGCTAGGAAAAACTTATGAAACGGCTTAGGTCTATGTCAACAATCTTGTACAAGTGTTAGTAAAATAACATTAATATAAAACTTTTTATATTAATCACAATCAATACATATATATAACTGAAAAATAGAAAAAAAACAAAATTAAATTGAAATACTATACTAGTAGTTGAGACTTGTTTAAACAGTCTTCTTAAAACAAATCTGGTCGCTCCTTTGGGTGTTGGAGAAATATCGGTCGGTTGTCTCCCAAGATACAACAACAAGATGAACACGACAGTAGTACGGCTGCAGTGATCAATGAACAGTGGCATTGTCTTTGGCTATCACTGAAAATAGATTAAATAATATGCAGAGAAGGATATATCGAAAAAGTTAGAAAATATTTCAATATGTATATTCCCTGTCAGGACAAATTATTAGGTTTTAAAATAAATTGAAGGGAATTTTTTTTTTTTTGGAAATCTTTGACTAATAGAGCCAAAAATTAACCCAAAAAATCCAGTCAATCAAGATATTTTGCATTGCCCACATATGTCGTGGGATGAATTTACACTCTTTAGTACATGAGAGAGAATACTAGTTTAATCACCTAATTGTTATTAAGTTGGTTCTCATATTTAAACATACTCCACTTTTGGTATCTAACTAATGTGGGACTAAACTTTTTCCTCAACTTAATTCACAAGTGCTTACTTTGAGTATCAATTTCTCATTCATCACTTAATCACTTTGAGTATATGATATACCGTTGTAAAGATCTCATGGAGTAGAATATAAAAATATAGTTTTATAATTCAAATCTCTACCTTTACTAATCGAGAATATGTCTCAAAACTTTCAAAATATCTATTTTTTCCACCAAACAATTGCATTTAACATCCATTCCAATAATTGTGACTGAGTTCATGAATCCACCACACGCGCACTTCACATTCTGACTATTCTAATGGTTGCTAAATCTTGGGTTTACTTTGTTTCATCCTCAACATTTGTAACACTCATCTAATCAATCTTATTCAAAAGGCTAGACTTATTTCATTTGTTTGGATTAGAGTTTTGGGTTTGTTTGTTCGAAAAAAAATAATTTCTTCATGGACTTTGGGCTGTTTCAACCTTATAGTATTCAGGTGTTCTTGAGCGACAAAGGTTAAATTACATATTTGATAAAACAAGAGTTGACTTTCGGTTACTTGGAATGTGATTTCATTATCTTTCTAACCGGTTACTTGATGATGTTGAGGATCTTACTGGATAAGGCTTGAAGCTTTATCTTTTTTTATTTAGTTGTTGAAGGACGGATCAAAGAGATTGATCAACTTAATCCAAGGGATTTATTTGCCATTTCATTAAAGCTTACCTTGTGTTTATTTTGCTGCTGATTGACACTATACATAGGTGTCTTATTCCCTTGGAGATGTTCCACTTTGGTATGCTGGGAATTGAATAATCTTGTTCAGAGTACTTGTTATCGGCTTTTGTTTATTTTTTTTGTTGTTGAGATTTTTGTATTCTTGATTGGTATTGAATAACTCTAATGTGTGGTATTGAGAGTGATATTAGATGTATGTCAGTTGATTTTTTGCTTTCTATTGGAGCTACATGAACTTTACTTGTAGAGGGATGTCTAGGCTTTAGTTGATAGAGGTGTGTTGTTCGATTGGTGGATTTGGTTGATTGAATGATAATAGATCCTAAGTGAGACTCTGGAGACATAAGACTGTTGAGTCTGAACTGTGTTAACAAAGTTTGTTCTTGTTAGTTCTTCTCTGTTTTATTTTTTAGTTTTATAAGCTTATAGTTTTCATTCTCACGTCGCAAGTTTAGTGTTTTGTTACTGTAAACTAGTCTTTTTCAACTTGCTTTATACATTTTTAAATCTTTGATACTAGAGACCTTTGCTAATTATTTAGGATTATTTAGGGTCGTCTGCATTGTTGTTTGTGTTTGAGAATTTAGTTAGTAGTTTTACCTGAAGATAAGCAGAAGTTTAATTGTGAGAAAATTTGATAGGTGTCAAATTGATATATGCATGTTTTAAAGTAAAATTCACGCTTGATTTATGCTGGTTTTAAGTGAAATTACTAGGTTTAAAGTCAGTTTTAGTATTTTAGAGTTTGGTTAAATAGTGTTTATTAGATTTGTTTAATTTTAGTAATTTTACATGTTTAATGTTTAGTGTTTAGTATGATTTAGCCTCACTTGAGATAATATGGAGCAGGTTGGAAAAGCTAAGAAAGTAAAACCAGGAGAAGTTAGTGTGCCGCATCGCACCACAATGTGAAGGAAGGTAGCGACATTCAGGGATTTAAATTGCGGTCGCGGCCGCGTTTTCGGTCGCGTTGCGTTTATCGCGGTTGCGGACATAAAAGATGCAATTGCGGTCACTGCGGGTATCGCAGTCGTGAATTTTTCATTATAAAATATAAATAGCGGTAAATAGCGGTTTCGGTGGTAGCGGTTTCGGACGTTACCGCTACCGCTATATAACGGCCGCTATAGCGGTAGCGGACCGCTATTTAAATCCCTGGGCCGACATTCATCGAAGCTCAACCATTGTAGAAAGGCTCGACTTTGGCAAGTCAGTGAAGTTGCGATCCAATGGGATTTTGTGTCGTGATGTTTGAGCTTGAATTGCAGGAAAAAGCGAAGGCAGTCACGACGCAAATTAAATTAAGTAGCGACGCCAAGGCATGATTGACTGCTTTACACCTTTTTTTCACACCGGAAGTTAATCATTTAAATAACTCTTTCAAGATGAAGAAGAGACTTTAGACTTTAGTTTCATCAACATTCCTTCATAAAATCTTATTTCTTTGGTAATTTCTAGGTTGTAAATTCATTTCTTTTGTTTTTAGTTGAATCTTAATATTAGTTGTACATAAAGGTGCTAATGGGCTGGGTTGGGCTGGGGTCGGGTTGGGGTCGGGCAGGGCTCAGCTAAAAATTTAGGCTCATTCATCGGGCTCTGGCCGGGAAAAAAATGGGCCTAAAATTTTGCCCAAGCCCGACTCATATAAAAATGTTTAAACTTGCGCCCGGCCCGGCCCGCCCGTATTAATTTTATATCATTTTATATAATTTTTAAATATATATAATACATCAAAATAATAAAAAAATTAAAATAAATATTTTCTAACAAATTGAAAATTAATTTTAAAAAATATGTAAACTTAAATAACACTAAGATAGATGCAACTTAACAAGCGAATACTTCTAAAATAATAACAAAATTAACAAATGCCTTTAAAATAATAACAAAATTAACAATAAAATACAAAATTAACAATAAAATAAGTTTTATACAATATCTAAATAATAACAATAAAATAGTAGCAACATAATAGTAATATGGTAGTAAAATAGGGAGAAAACATCAAGAAAATAACATTAAAAAAAAATAGCAGATTTTTGTCCTTTTGTGAATTCGGACCGGGCCGGGCCGGGCCTGGCCCAGGCCAAAAATACCTTACCTGAGGCCCGACTTATTTTTTAAACGGGCTTTATTTTTGGCCCAAGCCCATTTTTTATGCATATATTTTTGCCTAAACCCTCTCACATTTCGGGCGAGCCTTCGGGCCGGGCCGGGCCGCCCAACCCATGAGTAGGTCTAGTTGTACATTAAAATATAAAAAATTGGATCTTGTTTTGTCATTATTAATTATTTTATAATTAAGACTTATAATTTTAATTTTTTGAGATGTATCGAACGATTCATAAATTTAAATTTAACTATCAACATATTAATTATATTTTAAAAAAATTAAAATTGAAATTATTAACTTAATTATTAACATTTTTAACTATTAATTTGATTAATAATTTCAAACTTACTAGTCATGGAATTAAATGAAAGATAATATTTAAGTAAACTTGATTTAAATACCATTTTTCATAATCATACTGATTAGTATAATTCTCTTTTAAAAAATCATACTAATACATATTTTTAAAAAAATACTTAAAAAAAAATCCACGTAACACATGTCATATTTTCCTCAATACATTCTTAATTTATGGTGCCCTACCACTCAAAAATGTAAAGCCAGCCAAAGAATAATACCTAAGAAGAAGAATAAGTTTGGAAGATTGGAAATTCAGTCAAAAAGATGAAGACAATTTCCATTTTCAATTCATTTTGATCCAAAACCAAACCATTTTGCCAGAAAAAACTTGTTCTTCCCACGAGATGCTTCTGCTGTTGAATCTGCTCCACCTTTCACTGGTACTGCACCAGGTTTTGCTGCAAATTAAGGTTTAAACATGGGCGTTAATGGCTTGATTTCGTTCAAAGAACATAAACCAGGAAAAAGAATTTCAAAGAAAAAGTCAGTTAAAGCACTCGATATATATATATATATATATGATTAATTGTAAGCTTGTATAGGTTGGTCAATGCAAACAATATTTGTGCAACATGAAAAACATGTTTAAAAACAAAGAAAAACCTGGTTTTGAAGGAGACTTGTTAACTTTTGCACTCCTTGCATCATTAGAAGTCTTATCAGAATGTGTTGCAGAAGCTTCACGACGTGAAATAGACGGCGATTTTGTCTCCGACATCGTATAAACAGTATCATCAACACCTATACAATCAACAGAAACTTTACAACTATGGCGTTTAAGTTATTAAATATATATATGGATTGCTTAATTACCATCATTAGAGGGCTTTCCATAGGTATGTTGCAATACTTCAATGAACGAATTGTCCCTTTCATCTTGCATTACTAAGAAAACAACCCAAAAATCAGATAAAATTCATTCACTGAGGTTAAGTTTTTTGATAGATATGGAAGTTCTTACATTGATCGTAAAGAGCATTTCGATAATTCGGGACCGAGCCGACCAGAAGTAGTTGAACTGCCTCTGCATCTCTAGCCATGGACAGTTTAGCATACACATTCAGATTTTGTGTGTCTAATAGAATGCCAGAAAGCTGTAAAAAAGAAGCCAGTTTAGAATCACAGACCAGAATTGCCTGCTGAAGAATATAGTGAATGGGAATTTACCAAAAGCTTTTTCAGCATTGGGGTTTGCAGTAGTTCATATGCATCTTCACAATAATTATCTGTTAGAACTGTGCATTGAGATCCAACCTATAAGAAAGACCCAAACTAATTTATGTCCTGAAGTTGGTGGAATAGAAAAGAAATAAGGGTTGTAAGTAGCTATGGATGTTAATATTACTGACCTCTCCATTTGTTTTGAGAATATCTTGGCCAACTACAAGGATGCTTAACTGGCCAGCCATCATTAGAGTCTCCACATCCACCTGATCCTCAGACATTAAAGTATTCATGTCTAGTTTTAGTGCTCAATAGATATTAGGACATGGGTACATAAAAATTTTTAAAAACAAAAGTTAAAAAAGAAAAAATATCGAGCATGTTTTTTTATTTGACACCCACATTTTAGTTTGAGTTTTTTTTTTAATATAATATTAACCGTCCTCACCCGTAAATAGGAAGATAAATATATGTTAGGACATTTAAATTCACGTCTTTTAACTATAGCAATAATATTAATACTAATCAAATTAAAACAGCTAATTTAACTAATTAATCATACATATTAACTTTATAAAATTAAATTATAATATAAATTTGTATTTAATACACTCTCTATGTACAAATTTGCACACCAACGGCAAGCCACATGCGATCACTTTGTTGGAAGTGCTAAAAATAGATTAGATTATGGGTTCATATAAGTTATGTAATAACTATGTTTATAAAATATAATCTAAAAAAAGTTCTAATTAAAATATTAAAGTTAAAAGTAATGAAATGCATTAAGTTTAAAGCATATAATATACATTTAAATTTCACATAAAATAAAAAAAAAAATATTTGTTGAAATAATATTTATTATTTTATAAAAGAAATGAATTTTTCATAATATCTTGATTCAATTAATAGGTAATACTAATTAAGTCAATCCCTAATAGCAGTACAAGTATAATGCAACATTTTAAAATTAATCATATAATATAATTTAATGATTGTAAACTTGTGTCAAATTAAAACTATATATACGTGTGAGATTTATTATTAGCTACCTAAACTCTTATGAATTTAAAAACTATAATGGAGCAATTTTTAAATTCAATAATTATCCTATATTTATCATTGGAACATGAAAGAGTACCTCCTCGGCAAAGAGAAGTGAGGTAGCATCAAGGCCAACATGGTGAAAGAGCCAAGCCGCCTGGCTATGTTTCCACATTCTTTCCCTTTTAACATTCATCACTGGCACCACAATGCACCCTTCTTCTTCTCCTCCTTTACTCTTCTTACCTCTGTTATCTAATAGCCATGCATAGCATATAGCTGCCACCATTGAACTCGTACCTGAAAACCCACCTACATTTCTAATTAATAGACTAATTCCCATAACGCACACCCCGTAATCAAAACATGAATATACTTAACTGTTAGAAGGTCCTGACAGGACGATCTTGGCCTTGGATCCAGCCTCTCCATTCAATATCATCTCGAACTTACTTCTCTGATCTTTTAGAAATTTATTAAGGCTAATTTCTCGAGTTCCATCATCTTCCTTGGACCACCCATTTGCATTACTCTTCCTTGGTGCAATTTTCTCTAATGAACACGTCGACTTAGATATAGACCTCCTCTGAGCAGACTCCACCAAGTTCCTTGGAGGTGAAAGAGGCTTCAAGAAGCATGTGGAAGACGATATTGACCTCCTGTGAGCCGATTCAACCAGTTTTTTAGGAGGAGAAAGCAACTGAGTGTCTTGCAAAGAAAGTTGAGTTTTGAGAGTTGTAGAGGAGGGGACTGGGACTCGGGCACATGGGTCTGCTTGGAATCGTGACCTGCGGAAGGTTGATTGCCTAGGTGGCAAACTAGAGGTTAGATCATTTCTTGTCGGGGAAGGTGGTGCACTAGACGGTGGTGTATGATTGTTGGGTTTAAGGATGTTGGAGAACCATTTATGAACAGCTTCGACTGTGGATATATTATCAGTAGGACTAGGAGAGTTCACCGTGTCTGTTGTTTCTGATTTATTGCGGCTGTGTTTTGCTGATTTCGTTAGAATCTCTTCACTGAATCCTTCCAACTGCCTGTTCCTGTATTTGAAACACACTCGATTGGATTCATATATATGTATATGTATAGATCAGATGAATGAATGTTAGAAATACTCCTACCTTCTAGCAGACCTGGAGAGAGGGTCACGGCGTTCAAAAGATGATGAGAGGGAAAGCCGCCCCGGTTGAGCGGCAGCGAACTTAGGTGAACCAACAAGGCGAGAGGGCGAGTCACTCCGAGAAGGAGATGAAGCCATCATGCGCCTAGCTTCTTCCAGCCATTCCTGAGTTAACTTGCTGCTATTACTCCTTGTGCTAGAATCAAAATCTTCGTCTTCTTCATCCGTAGACTTACCAGTTAAATTATAATGAGCTTTCTTGTCATTATCGACAGTTCCGAAGAACATGTCGTTGATGAAATCAGTGAGGTCGGGGACATGTTGCTGGTCGGCTTCAGCTTTGCATCGGTTCTCCAGTGCTTTCTTCTGCAACGATGAGTCTCTGCTGAGTCTCCGATCCATGAGGGCCGCCGGCAATGCCAGGGTGAAAGAGAAAAAGAAGCCGGGATATGATTCGGCAACAACGAAAAAGAGGGTGTAATTTTGGAAAAGGTAGCGTAGCGTTGGTAATATCATAAGGCACGATGTGGATGAAGCAACGTTGGCCGGCCCGGCATTCTCAGTTGATGTCATTTTCTTGGTGTGCTGTCTTTGCGTGTAGGCCTTGTCTTTTCTTTTGTGCTATCCGGATTGATAGCGATCGAAAGCAAAGCCTCTTCCTATTCTAAGGATTTCTCCACTTTGTCCATGCAAACAAACTCATAATATATTTTCTAAATCTTTTGTATAAGAGCATTAGACTTGATTAAATTCAAATTCAAATAGGATTTTTAAATGGGAAAGCTCTTCAGTATTATTTTCATCTATAATCTATAATGCTAAAGTTTATGATCTTATTTATAAAACAAATTTCTTATCACGTAACACTTCAAATTTTAAAAAAGTTGGTACGAAATATTTTTAAATATACTTTGTTTATATTAAATATATTCGTGATAAGATGTGAGCTCAATTTTTTTTTTGTAGTGTCATAGTCTGGCTCTACCTTATTTTGGTAGGTTAACAAGTTTAGGGTCTGGGGTTGATAAGTGCTGTTAAAGTGTGATATGGTTGCTGGGAGTTCAATTTCATAGGTACTATTAAAAGGTGGTGGTTTAAGAGTTGCTGCGCAGTGTTTTCGTCAATTTGGTAGGGTTGCAACGCGACTAGGTTCGAAGGGAAACAATTGAAGATCGCCGACATCTTCTTCTTGTTCAAATTGAGAACACTACTGGAATTCGGGCTTCTAAAGAAGATGTGTGCATTTTTTAGTCGACTTGGTGGGATAACCCACTGCTGTGTTCCGTCAAGCCGCGGGTGTGCTGTTCACAAAGGGCTATCGTGGTCTCCACCTCCCCATGGCTGTTTCAAATTTAACGTGGATGAATCCGCTAGGGGCAAGCTGGGTCCTGGGGGCTGTGGGGGAGTCTTAAGGAATTCGTCAGGAGACATTCTTGCTTTGGGTATTATCGATTCAAATGTAGCAGAGGTTTTGGCCATCAAGGGTGCATTGTATTTTTTTTGGTAAGGACGGTTGATGTATTTTGAGTTTGATATTGAAAAATCAAATATATATTTTGTTGTCAGTTGCTTTAGGCCTTTAGTAATAGGCTATTGTTAGTTTTGTCTGCTGTAATTTTTTGTTCTTCTCTTCCTTTTTGTAGCAAAATTTACACCATTTTGAGTGTTTCCAATGGCTTCTTCTAATGTTATTTCAACATCTATTCCTATTTTCACAGGAACTCATTATCATGTTTGGGCAGTTATGTAATACCCCTTACTCATGTCCGTAGTCGGTACAGGGTTTCAGAGTATTACTGGAACTTTTAGCATATTTTTAGATATTTCATGTAAATTACTATTCATTTACTAGAATCATTCATAATGTCCCTTAGTAGGGCCCTCGAGGCCCAAAACATGCATTAAAATCGATTCAAAATCAAATTGGAATCTCTGAGGATTTTTCGCAAAATCCAAAAATTTTCTTACTATTAAGAGTCACACGCCTGTGTGGTATGGGACACGCCCGTATGGTTAGGCCGTGTGAAGTCACATGCCCATGTCTCGAACCGGTGTAACTCTCTGACTTACAACTCATGAAAAAATTGATGTCAGACGGCCAAGTCACATGCTTGTGGGCTAGGCTGTGTGGTTAATTTGAATTTTCGAAAAATAGATGCAGGATTCACACGGCCAAGGGACACGCCCGTGTGTCTCACACGGCTGAGACACATACCCGTGTCTCTGCCTGTGTGCTCAATTCTGACAATTCTGTTTTCTTAAAATTAAGGTGCAGGGGACACACGGTCTTGACACACGCTCATGTATCAGCCTGTGCGTCACAGACGGCCTAGACACACACCTGTGTGGACAAAATAAGGCCATTTCTAGCTTCATTTTTCACCCAAAATCACACCCAAGACCTGCACTTGATACACACATCCAATACCAACCATTTCAAGCATTCAAATTAAGCAATTCCATCATTCATCATGGCATACCATTTGATGCAAGTGTGTGTTCATATCTTACCTTGATTTAACTTAGGTATTAACCACATTTAATCTCCTATATTTAACATACCACATGTGAATATATCATAATAACCTACTTAACATATATTTAGCTACCAAAGCATGACATTATAAGTATATCTAAACAACCATTTCTAGCCATACCAATGGCTAAATTACAAACATCATTATCAAACCACTAATGGTTAAGTTGTCCTATACATGCTATTATACCAAAAGGATTCAACTATATATACCCAAAATAAGCTAATTGATAGTGTGACGATGCTCCAATGATCTTCCAATCTTCGCGAGCTTCCGAGCACTATAAAACAAGGAAAATAAAACGGTGTAAGCATTACATGCTTAGTAAGTTCGTATAACGGAAAACTAAACTTACCAATCCTGTTTATTAAATCTAAACATACAATATCATGTTTTCCATCCATTAGCAAAAATTAACACATGCATTCAATCAAACATGTTAGTCACCAAAATCTCCAAATCAATCAAGCAAACATAGATGAGCTCATCATGCAATACTCTTTCAAGTCATTATCATTTCATCTCATTTTCTCATAACATATCAAAAGTTGTGTCCGTTGAATCGTTGAAATTCCAATGAATGCTCAAGTGGTACACTCAAGGTGTACGATTCAATAACCCGTCAATTCTTTTTCAAGAGTACCCATTAGGGCACTTAATCAAGGAAACACTCTCGAGCCACATATCGTATAATACGATTACCAATCTGGGCTAAATCCTTTATATATCGTATACTCAGAAAAGCTCAACTAAGGTTACCAGTCCAGGCTAAACCCTATTCGTTACGTATACTCGAGAGGTGTTATATTAGGATTACCGTCCGAGCTAAATCCTTCCTATAATGAGGTTAATAAGATTACTCGTCCGAGCTAAATCCATCAACAACAAATGCAAGACCTCATCCATTTCGGGAAAGCACGTATATTCATCGGAATTCAATATTTAATTGGGACTTAACCTCTTATTCACCATTTCAAGCATGTATTGAATTTCTCATTAGAACATTCAAATACTGTACATCAATATAATTCACATTCCATACAAACACAACATTCAATTAAACATATTTACATGCTCGATTAAGTTACACGAACTTATCTCGACACTTGTTCGCATATAAAATCTACTAATTCGAAACCTTTTCTTTTCCTCGATCTAACCTCGAATTTGAGTTGTCCGGATCTATATAAATAACTTTAATCGTCAATTTCACACATTTCATACTTAGTAGGACTCAATCTATGTCCTAGGCAAAATTACCATTTTGCCCCTAACTTCTCCATAAATTCTAATTTCATCCCTAGGCTCGGAAAATAAAACTTGTACAATTTACTCCTTATTCCAAGCCTAACCAAAATCCCATTACAAAATTTACAGCACAAGCATTCATAAAATTTCAGCATTTTTCCTTCAATTTGACAACGTTGCATTTTAGTCCCTAACTCATGTTTTCACCAAAAATCACTTTGTAAAAGTTGTTTATCTATCAACAACCTTTCATTTTCTACCATAAATTTCAAATTTTCAGCAAATACATCCATGACCCATTTTCTATACTTTGATAACTTTTTAAATTAATCCCCCAAATAGATAGATTAAGCTATCCCGTTTCAAAAATATCAAAAATACAAAAAAAAATGAGACAAGGAAACTTACCCAATTAGGCTTTGAAAGTTTCTTCTATTTTTCCTAGGGTTTCCATCAATTTTTTTGGTTGAAGATGACAAAAATAAGATGATATTTCTTTTTATCATCTTTTAATTAATTAATTATTTCAATTTCCAATTTAGTCCTTGCTCTTTTCCTAAATTTTCATGGATGAGTCACCTTAAAATATCTACTTACTTTCCTAATGGTCTAATTACCATATAAGTCCTCTACTTTTGAATTCCATAGCTATTTAATCCTTATAGCTACTAGAGTTCTACTTTTGCATTTTATGCGATTTAGTCCTTCTCGTAATTAAACACGAAATCGGCAAAATTTTCTTAACAAAATTTTCACATGACATTTCTAACATACTATGGACCATATAATAAAATAAAATAAATTTTATTTTAGGATCGGATTTGTGGTCCCGAAACCACTATTCCAATCTCAACGATATTGGGCTGTTACAAGTTAAGATGATATTTTATTTGAGATCTCTTGGCTTGTGAAAGGTTGTAGAAACTGATGAAGATCCACCAACTTTGAGACAAAATCCCACCATTGCTCAACTCAAAGCTTATGATGAAGAAATCTTGAAAAAAAGATAAAGCCTTAACATGCATTCACTCTAGGTTAGTAGATCATAGTTTCACAAGCACTATGGATCTTAAAACACCAAAGGCTATTTGGGATTATCTTGAAGAAACTTATGAGGGAGGTGACAGAGCGAAGAAAACAGAACTTTTAACTCTAAAAAGAGAGTTTATGATGCTACAAATGAAGGAGGATGATATGATTAAAGATTATTCAACCAGGCTGATGGTTATTGTAAACCAAATCAGACTTTATGGTGAAGAATTGTCTAATGAAAAGGTGGTTGAAAAAGTCATGATCAGTGTTCCTCAAAAGTTTAATGCCCAAATTTCAGCTATTGAGGAATCTTGTGAAATGACAAGTCTAACAATTGTTGATCTTGTTAGCAAGTTAAAAACACAAGAACAAAGGGTTTCTATGTGAGTCCATGAGGCAAGTGAAAGTGCTTTTCTTGCTGCTCATAGAGGAGTAAAGTTCAACAGCTCCAGGAAGAAATTTGAAAGCTTAAGTAAGGGCAAAGTTGTTCTTTCTTCCATGATAAATTTTAAAACTAACATATTTTAATCCTATTCTTAATGCGTTTTTGGATGATTATTTATGCAAATTGGTGAATTTGATACTTCTAATACTTTGAATTCATGTTCCTGTGACAGCCCTAATTCGACCCTAGTCGGGAAGTGGTTTCGTAACCATTAAACCGAGTTAGTAATAAATTTTTTTAAAAAAATATGTTTTAATTTTGAATTAATATGTGAATTATATGTGTGGAAATCTGTGGTGCCTTAATTTTTGATTTTTGGTTGAGTTTGAGTTAAAATTCGAAAACTATGACTAAATTGTATGAAAGATAATTTAGTTGGGCACATGTGTAAGTGCCGATTTGAATGTCTTATTTAGTAAGGAGGACTTAAATTGCTAATAAACCATGCATAATTTGCATGGACATTACCGTCCATGGCTTAGTGGAAGAGCTTGACTTTTAAATGGGGCAATTAGGTAATCTAATAATTATGAGCATGCATGTTATGAAAATAATAGAAAAAAATGAGCTTGGATGTTCTCCTTGTTTTCGGTCGAAATTAAAGAAAAAGAAGCAGGAAAAGAAAAAGCTCAATTCATTCGGCCATGGCTTCCTTTCAATTGGAGGTATGTTGAATAAAATTTTTGTTAATTATGTATGCAATTAGGAAAGTTATTACGTGGCCTACTTCACCCATGGTTTGAATTTTGAAAATTCATGGTGTTTGTGCATACGGTCATGAAAGAAGCCATTGGAGTTATGGATGTTTTGATATATTGTTTTTGAAATTGGATTTTTGTGGCTTATATGAGTGCTTGCATTCGGTCATGGAGTTAAATTGATGAGAAAGATGGTTATTTGTCAAAAAATTGTTGTTACCATAGCCGAATGAGGTAGTTGTCCAAGGGATGATCTACTTGAGTGATTAGGTAGTAGATTTGAATATTTGGTTATGGTAATATGACATGTATGTGTTTCTATCTTGTAAACTTGCGAGTTTGGCTTGGTCAAAGCATTGTTTAGTTGCTTGTAATTAAATGTTAAGTTGTTGCATGTACCTTGAATGTTCGGCCATGCAAGGAAATGTGGTATAACTGAATGTTGATGAGAAGAATGTTTAATACCCTTGGCATGATAACCGGCCATGGAAAAATTTTGGGATTTTAGTTAAGTGTTAGATTATGCTTTTAAAAGAATAAGTACCGATTTTAAACTCGTAAGTGAGTGGAGTTAAGTACCCTATGTATGCGTTATATCTTATAATGTTAAATCCTTGAGCTTATAGTTACTTTGAAGTGGTTGATTAAGTTTACCTTGAGTTAATGTAAATCTTGTATTGCAAAGTATATTCGTATTTAAAAAATTTGTCTTGTGGATTCAGCTATGGAGGTAAATTGACTAATGAGTGGAAGCATGTTTCGTGATAAGTTAGATGGGATGTTTTTATTTAAGGGTCATGACAAATGTGTTCGGCTTATATAAAAAGTTCCGGCCTTGTGAGTAAAAACACCTAGAAATTGTATATAGAGATACTTGCGAAAGGAATGGTATATAAATGTATATGTATTCGGTTATGCATAGATTAAGTGATTAATAACTATGTGACTTTTAATTCGGGATTATTGATCGGTAAACTTGTTTGATCTAGCTCAAGAGCTAAGAGAGCCGCACTCGGATAAAGGAAAAACAAAGGTGGTGGAATAGACTGTTCGTAGATAGTTATCGACTATCGAGGTAAGTTTCAAGGGTTTAAAATTTATGTACAATGAGAAATGGTATGGAACATGTGTTAAGTTAAAATTATAAGTTGATGTGGTTATCTTTAATAAAAACTTCATAAAATAAATCATTATGAGGTGATGTAGCCGAATGGATATTTGGAAGATAGATGTCGAAACATGTTTTAGTTCATGATACTGCTGAATGATTATAAAGAATAAAATGCACCATGCTCCTTATATGTCGCGGCAAGTGTATATGAATAAAGTAAGATGCGGACAGATTTTTATGTATAAACTTAGAACCGAAAGTGTAAAGTGAGCAGGAGTAAAATATACTATGCGGAAGTCAATATTATGTGATTGAATGTGTTTGAAACTAAAATGAATTGGAGTATCGTATCTTTATTCGGGCCCTTGTGCCTAGCAGGCTTCGTGCTGGTGTTCTTTTTTCGGGCCCTTGTGCCTAGCAGGCTTCGTGCTGGTGTTCTTTACTTGGGCCTTCGTGCCTAGCAGGCTACAAGCTGGTGATACATTCGATCTTTGTACTCAGCAGGTTTTGGGCCGGTGATTGAATTCAGGTTTCTTTTAAACCTAGCAGGCTTAAGGCCAGTGATGAAAATAAAAATGTAATAATAGCTTCTATTACTGCGGTAAACCGTGAAATGAAATAAATAACACCTTAAACCGGCCAGGTACGTACTAAGAACTCCAATTTGAATTTGCTTGAAAGTAATAATCAGTAACAAGGGATATCATATATGTAGATAGTGTTTTAACTGTATATGAATGTTTATGCACAAAATTTTGTGATTCATATAGTTAATGTGTGCTATTATGTGAAAGTATGAGATTCGTTTTCATGAATGAAGTTTGTGGCAAGTGAAATCATATGCGAAATGTTCCTACCTATGATAAGTCTTGTTATTTTTATAACTTGAAACTTACTAAGCTTACAATAGCTTACTCTATTCGTTATGTTTATTTTATTTTATAGATTTCTTTTGAAGCTACAGTTCGAGGGATTCAAGTCAAAGTCGCACACTCTATCGTCGTCTTATTTTTGGTACCTTTGAAGTTTACTTCAGTTAACAATGGCATGTATTGGCTAAAACTATTATTTTGATGTGAATTTCATTTTGATATGTAAATATGATAAAGCCATGCGAAAATGGCTTGTTTATCCACGCATATTCGAATCGTATATACTTTTAATATGCATGCTCTTGGTAGGATGTTAATGAACCTGAAAGAGGTGTACCTTTAGTGTTAATGCCGTGTATGTACTTAAATTGATAGGAAATTTTCAACCATAAACTAGCATTTTCAGTCATGTGCCATGATAGTAATGTATACTCATGTTTCAAATTGAATGCTCTATTCACTTTGTGATTTTCCTCGTACTTTAAGTGTTTGTACCGTAAGGTCCCTTAACTCTCCGTCGTCGGATACGGGTTGAGGTTGTTACAGTTCCTATACTTAGGTGAGCATTTGGGAGTGAAAGAAGTGAAAAACGAGCTAAAATCAGACAAATATAGTAGATTTTAAGATCCACACAAGCTAAACCCACGCCCATGTGCCAACCCATGTCGATTTCGCACATTGCTTCCTAAACAAGAAGAAAAATGTAATTTTTAGGCTTTCCGAGCATTCTAAAGTCCATAAATACCGAATAAAAAATAGATATGGGAGCCATCAAAGAGGATCGAAGAAAACACTCGAAGAACACCATTGGAACCAACTCTGAAGTGGATTTCCATCAAGATCGAAAACCTCCTTTTAATTTCTTCTGAAGTTTTTATGAGTTTCTTTATGTCTTGTGATTATTCTAACTTTGAGATGTTTTATTTCAGAATTATGAACTAATTCCCTAGATACCTAGGGAAGATGAAACCTATGATGAATTCTATTATTTGATTTTTGTTTTACATAATAAATACTTGATTCTTGTTCTCAAATATGTATGATTATTTCTTATTTTAATATTTCCATGATATTAATTCATATTTAATATGCTTAATTCAGTGGAGTAAAAGTCCCTGTTTAAGAGTAGATCTAGCATAATTAAGTGGAGTTGCATGCAATCCTAGAAATAGGACGACATAAATCTATAGTATTAGAGTCAAATCTAATAAGGGAATCTATAGATCAAGTTAATGCGACGATAGGGATTTTAATTAGAAAGAGATTTCATTTTAATCGACCTAGAGTCAATTGTTCTTACTCTCAAAAGAGATATTAACATAATTTAGGGATTTCTATAGATCAAGACACCAAGTGAATAAATTGTTTAATTCAAATTCAAAATAATATGTGAAGTCTAGGTGGATTCTTTCCTATGTATTGTCTCTCTCATTGGTTATCTTTCAATTATTTTCCTTATTCATTCTTTGTTGAGTTCTTAATTCAATTAGTTCAGTAAATTTACTTTAGAAAACATCACTTCAATTTGTCGGCTAAATAATAGAAAAATAGCAATTACTAATACTTTTAGCCCTCGTGGATATGATATCTCTACTCACCATAACTATACTATCTATCAATAGGTGCACTTGCCTCCGTCATATTTTTAGTTAGTCACATGAGACACATCAAGTTTTTGGCACTGTTGTCGGGGACTAAAATATTAGGAACACTTGATTTTTATTAATTTATCCATTTTTATTTTATTTTATTTTTTTGTCTTAGTTTAATTTTTACATTCTAATTTTTCTTTTGTTTTCTTCTGGAAGGTTCATTTAGTTTATGACTAGAAGAAACCCGTCAGGACCATTGATTTACGACAACAAGATTGAAAGTATTGCTCGTAGAAATCATAGAGAAGCAAGGCAGAATTGATAGAAATTAGTAGACGAATAAGAGGACATTATTATTACTGAGGAGATGAGTCAAATATTTAGCTACCTCCTGCAGCAACTCCTGCTCCTGTTCCTCGTACTATGTACGATTATGCCAAGCCCATTTTAACTAAGGCTGAATCGTGTATTTTGCGACCTACCATTGTTGCAAATAACTTCGAACTAAAGTCGAACACTATTTAGATGGTACAACAATATGTTCAGTTCAATGATTTGCAAAATGAAGATCTAAATACTCATTTGGCATATTTTCTGGAAATTTATGATACTTTCAAGATTAATGATGCCACTGATGACACCATTCGCTTACGGTTATTCCCTTTCTTGTTGAGGAAAAAAGCTAAACCATGATTAAACTTTTTACCACGAGGTTCCATCACTACATGGGCTCAGATGATCAAGAAATTTCTACTAAAGTACTTCCCACTGGCTAAAACAGCCAAGTTGAGAAATGACATCTCTTCCTTTGTGTAGATCGATTTAGAGACTTTATATGATGCATGAAAGAGATACAAGGACTTATTGAAAAGGTGCCATCACCATAGGTTACCTTTATGGCTACAAGTTCAAACCTTCTACAATGGTTTGAATCCTTCAACTAGGCAACTAATCTTTGTAGCAGCCAGTGGAACTCTGAACAATAAAACATCCGAGATAGTTTATGAGTTTATAAAGGAGATGGCACTGAATAATTATCAATGGCAAGTCATGAGGACAAAACTGATGAAAGCAACTGGTGTTTTTAATATTGATGCAGTCACCATGTTATCAAACTAAGTAGAATTATTAAATAAGAAAATTGATGGTTTATATCTTTCTATGTAGGTACATCTGGTGGTGCAATGCGATACAAATAGAGGTAGAACAAATAATCCAGAATGTTTACCCTTCGGTCCTAGCACAGAGAACAAGCAAATCAATTATATGGGTAATAATTCTAGGCTTAAAAATAACCCTTAGTAATAACTATAATACAAGTTGGAAGAACCATCCCAATTTCTCTTTGTGTGGCCAAGGAAATTAAAGAGCACAATCACCTCTAGGCTTCCAACAACCACCTTATTAGCAAGAGAAGAAGGCGAACCTTAAGGAGATGTTGACAAAGTTTATCTCGGTGTTAGAAACCATTTCCAAAACATAGAGGCAACGCTAAAAAATCCACAAGCATCTATTTAAGGGTTTGAGAACCAAACAGGTCAGCTTGCTAAGTTAATTTCGGAAAGACCACAAGGTAGCTTGCTTAGCTGTGACAGCCTTAAATTGACCCTAGTCAGAATGTGGTTTCGGGACCACAAAACCGAGTCACAAGAATAATTTAATATTTATTTTGATGCCTATTATATGTTTCAAATCATGTGTGACATTTTTGGTGTTTTAATTTAGAGTTATAAATGTGAATTGTACTAAAAAAGGACTTAGTTGAGAACTTTGAAAGTATGCTAGTTAAATGTGTGATGACTAACAAGTGCATGCAAGTGAAATGATGGCCTTGCATGTCAAAATTTCCTTTTTTCTTTTAGTGGCCAGCCAACCAACCTAATAATGATGTTTTGGTTGTTTTTATTTTGTATTTTAGTGAATATATATGCATATTATGTGAATAAAATAAAAGTGAATTATTATATTATGAAAATTTGGAGAAAAAAACCAATGTTAGGCCATTTCTTCTTCTTCTTGCCGTGAGTTGAGAAAGAAAATAGAAACTTATGGAGCTTAGGGCATTCGGCTAGTTAAGGCTCCAAATAAGGTAAGGTTCATGTATTTTCTTTGAATACTTGTAAATTTTGGTTGGTTTTGAAGCTTGCAACAAGACCCATGTACTAGTTTTTGTGATTTGAATCCATGAAAGATTCGGTCATGGTTTCATGTATTTAATTGATAATGTGTTGTTGATTTTTGATGATAGGTGTTTTGGGATGTTTATAAACCGATTTAAATTTGGTCATGAGTGGCATATATGGGCATTTAACATTCGGTTAAGGGAGAGTATTTGTGTTTGAAATCAAATTAGTTTGTTTATTTATAAATGAGTATTTGATGAATGTTATGAAATTGAATTTTTGTAATTATAGGATTATGAGTTTAAAATGAACAATTGTGGTTTTCAGTGGCATAGTTTGCATATGAGAGTATAATTTTTTGAGTTTGTGCAAGTAGGGTGTTCGGCTATGAGGTCTAAAGCCACTTGGATTTTTGTGTTTTGATGTTTATTATATCAAAGGACTTAAAGCTTCATTAGGGCATGGTTAATGAATAAATTAATAGATATTTTCAAGTTTTCTAAGTAATTGAAATTTTATAAGTTAAAGTACTTGTTTATGTATGTGCATTTGCCGAATATAGATTTTGGGAGATGAAGACAAGCATTCGGTTTTGGGATGTTTCATGTGTTCTAATTTTGATAATTGATGATAGAGATAAATTGAGGGGTGTTTAATGGACTTTATAATGTCAAATAATATGACATTGAAATGGATATAATGGTATTGATTTAGTAAACAATAATTATAAATGAGTAGTTTTAACCTGGACAGCTTTGGGTTATAGCAGTGGTGTAACTTTGAAAATACACTAAAAATAGAGGGAGATGAGTTATAGGCTGAATAAAATATGTAATTAAAGCCTAATGAATCTAGTTTCTTATAAAGGAAACCGTGAAAGAAAAATAATTTCCTATAATGAGATATTTGAAGTTGGGTGAGATGGGGTCAGAATGACTCCGAAATCCCCTGCTCTATCTTGAGAAAATCATTATAAATTGTAAAAAAATATCCATAAGATGTAATTTATATGCTTAGAATCCTTAACGAGTCTATTTTCAATAGAAATATACAAGAATATTATTCAAGACCTGAACTAAGAGATAATTGAACTTTAGTACAGAAGGGTCGGAACTGTTTGTCAGTGAATCAGGGGTAAGCCAAGTTAAAAATTCTAGAAATTTTATGGTAGAAAGCTACATGAGTCTAGTTTTATGGAAAATTTATGGAAATTTATTTGGAGTTTCGTAGCTCCATTTATGAATAATTTAGGGAATGTTGCTTAGGAAGTCAGCTTGTAATGACTTGTGATATATATGTGATTGGCCGAATGTGTGTGTGTGTGGCAAAGGATGTATATACGTGTTTCTTGTTTTGACTGAAAGTGTAATGATCAAGTGAGATTTTTGAATAAAGATTGATATAATTAAATTGTTTAACTTAGCTCAAGAGCATAGAGGGGCAATTTCGGATAAAGGGAAAGCGAAAGTAACGGAATAGCCGACTCGTTGTTGTCCAGTAAAGTTCAAGGTAAGTTTTGAGTAATTGAAATTGGTATTTAATTATATATAACCAGATATATGTATGATAGATGAACTATGGCCTATAGTCTTTACCTTAATAAGGTTAATTGGAAGTTAAAGGTATGTAAATGATATGAGGCCGAATGGTTACTAGAAAATAAGCCGAGGAAGTAATATGAGTATATGGTCATGTATGTGGTTACTTATTGAGATGTAAGCTTAGTGAATGAGGTATATGTATTTTTAAATTCAAATGATGTCTATGACATGAAGTTAAGATGCATGTTATATGCTTATATTCGAATGAGGCAAGGGATTTACATATGTGATAATCAATGTGAAATGTTATTATATGTGATTAAATGTACATGAAACTTGGAGATCATGTCTGGGTTAAGACCCGCTGGCTATGAGTGGAGATCATGTCTGGGTTAAGACCCGCTGGCTATGAGTGGAGATTATGTCCGGGTTAAGACCTGCTGGCTATGAGTGGAGATCATGTCTGGGTTAAGACCCGCTGGCTTCGTGTGGAGATTTCATCCGGGCTAAAGGTCTCGCTGATGATTCGAGTAAAGTCTAAGACTAAAATATTTTACAGTAACAATTGTTAATAAATACGTTCAATGCGTTAAGTTAAACACGTATGTATCCTGAGCTTATATGTAAGCTTGATTTGGACTAAATCATAAGGTTATTATGTGATGCATATATGAGTAAGCAATAAGACTATTTATATGATTATAGTACATTTGGTCAATGTGAAAAGTTATGTGAAAATATCTAATTTACCTATGTTTATATGAGCTCACTTTCAAGTGAAAATTTACCTGCTTATTGTGTGTTATGAGAGTATGTATATTCGGCCAAGGGGTGATATACCTAAAAGAAGATTTCAATAAAAATACGAATGACCAATTTATAATTGAATTTTATCTGTTTACATTGCTTAAAACTTACTAAGCATAGAAATGCTTACTCTGTTTACTTTGTTTCCTCTGTTTTATAGATCTCATTTTGAAGCTACAGACTCGGGGATTCAAGCTTAAATCACCTACACTATCGTCGTTATTTTGGTACATTCGATAGTTATTTTGGAACAACGGCATGTATAGGCTAATCTCCCTTCTTTTGAATCGGATTACATTTTGAGTTGTAAATATCTTAGCCATGCGAAAATGGCTTGCTAAACCTTTAAGTTTGAGTATATGTGTTGATGAAATTTATGTGGCTTGTTACTTTGTAGCATAAGTTTTGGATAGTAACAAATGTGCAATAAGGTTCGAATATGGTTGATTTGCTATCTAAGAATTTGATTAGGCTTCTTTGTTAGTAGTCACGTTGTGGAAATTTAGTAAATGCTTATAAAGGAAATTTAACGAGATATGATGTATTGATCAAACCTTTTTGCAAGTAGGTATATTCGGTTATAGAATTTAAAATGAATCTATGCCTGATATGTATCTATGAACTCTTGTAAGTTTAATTTAGTTGAGTAATTCCTCGAAACCCTATTCCGGCGACGGACAGGGGTTTAGGGTGTTACATTAGCAATATTGAAACTAACCTAAGGAAGCAACTTCATGCAATTACTGTTCAAGATGAAGAAGGGTTAGTTGAATCTGAACAAGAAACAAGGCAAGAAATTGTGGTGAACAATGATGAGGCTGAGGAAAGTCAGAAAGAGCAGAAGCTGATTGTTGAGGAATATAAACCTCGAGTTCCATATCCTAACGCGTCAAAGAGAGACCACACGAACGAACAATTTGGTAAATTTTTCAAGCTCTTAAAAAACTACATATTAACTTACTGTTTGTTGAATCTTTTTCGCAAAGGCTAAATTATGTTAAATTTCTAAAGAAGCTATTGGCAAACAAATGGAAGTTAGACAATTCATCAACTGTGGAGCTTAATGCAGTTTGCTCGGCCATCTTACAAAATACACTAGCTAACAAACTCAAAGATCCAATGAGTTTTACTATTCCTTATCTCATTGGTAGTTTAAATATTGATAATGTCTTAGCTGATTTAGGGGCCAGTATTAATGTCATGTCCTACAAAATGTTTAAACAACTAGGCTTGGGAAACCCAAACACACTAGGATGAGTATTCAATTAGCAGATAGAACCATCAGATATCCTAGAGGTGGTTATTAAGGATATGCTTGTTAAAATAGATAAATTCATATCCCCATTGATTTTTTTGTGTTGGACATGGATAAAGGTAGTAAGGTACTTTTAATTTTAGGTCGTCCATTTTTAGCCACTACTAGGACTATTATTGATGTTGGTACGGGTGAATTAGTACTTCGTGTAGGTGACGAAACAATTACTCTCTAAGCACATGAGTCTATGAAAGTCTTTCGTGAGCGAGATAATAGAGCCGTAATAGAGTCATGCAAACGTAATAGAGCAGTGTTTCACTAAAGGTGACAAAATTAGAACAATATATGAAAGCGAATGGTTCAAATTGATGAACTAGATGAATGGCAAATGCATGTCAAGGAGAAACTGAAATGGCATGAAGAAAAGCCAAAGCGATGCCATGATGAGCATGTGGATGGAATAAACCAATTTAAGGTCGGGGATAAAATACTGCTAAACAAAATAGATCCACAAATTTCCATTTCGGAGCTTGATGCAAACAGATCAAACCCATTTATGGTACTAAATGTCTTTCCATACAATACAATCGAGATAACCCATTTTGAGTTCAACACATTTAAGGTAAACAACACTCGACTCAAACCTTATTTTGGTAATAAAATTGATAACGAGAAAGAGGAGCTTCGGCTTCGCGAACCACCATAAGTGCTCATATAAGGTAAGTTGAGCTTAGACTCTAAATAAGCGCTTTTCAGGAGGCAACCAAATGTTTAAATCTTGCTAATTCTTTTAATTTTATTGCATGCTAATTTAAAATAAAAATAAAAAAATGTTTTTGACCCACACGGGCGTGTCCTAGGCTGTATGCATAAGGAAGCAATTGACAGAGAGTTACACGGTGTAAAAACATGGCCATATGAGTCACATAGTCAAAACACACGGGCGTGTCCTTGGCTGTATGAGTCCTAGGACTTAATTTTTCCAAATTTCAAAGGTTACACAGCCTGAGGTGGTCCACATGGCCTAGAGACATGGTCGTGTGACACACACGGCTTGGAAACACGATCGTGTTTTCAATTTCAATTCAACTCAGTGAGTTACACAGGCAAGAGACATGGTCGAGACACACGGGTATTTGTGAGACCATGTGCCCCACACTGTCTCGCACATAGGTGTGGGAGAAGCGAAGGAGATCACACACGGCCATGTGTGCCATACGGCCTAGACAAACGGGCGTGTTTAAGGCCATGTGAAGACTAGGTTCAAATTTTTAACCACACACAGGTTGGGGGAGTTGCACATGGGCGTGTGACTGTCCGTGTGGCCGAACACGAGCATTTACACAACCATGTCACCAATTTAACCCAAAACCCTAATTTTCCCTTTTCATTTTGTTTTGTCTTTTTCCTCCCCTTTT
This sequence comes from Gossypium stocksii, assembly GCA_020496765.1. NCBI lineage: Eukaryota > Viridiplantae > Streptophyta > Magnoliopsida > Malvales > Malvaceae > Gossypium > Gossypium stocksii. The sequence goes on from CM035622.1 coordinate 69,375,717, forward strand.
CCTTTCCCACACCACCGATCTGCCTACGTCGACCCTCTTTTTCTGCCACCGTCGTTGCACCTCCATGAGCTCTCCCTCTTTTCCCTCCCTCTCCCCTCTCCCCTCTTTCTTGTTCCTTCGCCACCGTCCCTAACCACCACCCAAACCCACCCTCGCCCCTAACCACCCTGCACCTATACATCTGGCACCCTTGCATACCACCTCTGACCCCCTTTCTCCCTTCAACGCGCAAGCCCCTTCCCTTCACCTTCTTCTTCTGACGTGCCTCACCCCCTCATCGCCTCTCTAATGACCAAACCTCTTCTCCCCACTGTATCTCCGGTCACCGTCACTGACCGCACCACCGTACCCTACCGTTTGCCCCTTTTCCCCTTTTCTTTATTTTTTATTTTATATTTCTTTTTCTTATAAATATTTTTTTGTTATATTTTGTTATATTTTATATATTTTATTATTCTTATTTTATTATCATTAAATTTATTATTATTCTTATGATTCTTATTATTATTTTCATTTTCATTATTATCGTTGTTCTAAAAAGTTTGGTTCTTGTTGATTAATTTTGATTTTCTCATTCTTGTTTTGCTCTGTTTATTATTATTATTATTATTATTATTATTATTATTATTATTTCTTAATCTCATTACTATTATAATTATAAGTCATTTTAGTATTCTTATGGTTATGCTAGTAGTTGATTATGTTAGGGTTTTGTTTTTTATTATTATTTGTTTTACTGTTTTGATTGCTATTATTATTATGATTATTTCATAATTTGTTTTTTTGTTTCTCATTTAGTTTATGTTATTTATTTTTCTTTCATTATAATTTTTATTACTTCTAGTTGGAATCATAGTAGCTTAAGTTTATGGTTTTTGCATGATTAAGTATTAGTGCATATTGTTTTAGAAGTAGATTTTCAATTTAGGAAGATTGAATTTTGATGAGAGGATTGCTAGTTGAATTTTAATTCCCACGTTGATTCGTCAAACTCTCTATTTGTTTCGTTGGTGATACTTAATTTATTGTTTTCTGATTTTGGACTATTCTAGCTTTTAGGTACACCATGACGAACACATGTGACAAATCCAAGGTCATCGTACCCGCTTCAAAGAAGCAAAAAACTCCAAGCGCGACCTCCTTCTCAGGCGCTTCTACTAACACTTGTCTTCCATTTTTACAATTTCCACAGGGTCCCTAGGAGGACCTATTTCAACAACTCCGATAGCGGCTATTTGGATTAGGCCGATGTATTAATTGGGTTGCTTTAGAGCAAGTTCAGTTAGCTGGTCGAGTCCACGCCATCATTGCTACACCTCCTTGGGATCGATTTTTCTCTATCGTCGACCCCACTGACTCGAAGCTTACTCTTGAGTTTTGTTCAAAATTCCTCTTATAGTAGGTGATGTCAACACACGATGAGCCAGACACTATTACGTTCAAACTCGGTGGCACGATGCGTCATGTAAGTGTCCCGGAGTTCGGAGCTGCATTAGAACTCAACACTGACAAGTTTATAAGTGCCGAGAGCTTTCTTACTTTATACCGGTACATCCACTACTCACGTTCTCTATGTTGGGTAGACCTTACTGCGAGTACAACACCTTATGATGCAAGTCAATCCAAGGTGACCTCCCTACCTCTGGCCTTATGCTATATTCATGCCATCTTGGCTCACACTTTGACTGGTCGGAGGGAGAGCACCAGCGCTATCTGTACAACTGATGCTTATTTTCTATGGAGCATGGCCATGAGGCACACCTTTGATATTACTTATTTCATCCCCTTAGTTGCCTTCCATTAGACAAAGAGTAGTAGGAAGGGTCCTAGCTACTTAGGCCCTTAGATGACTCGCCTCGCATGACATTTCAGCATCCTCAAGACACCAGAGTAGTTCTACTCCCTTGCACTAGTTGGACAGATGTCTTCACAAGGATTATCTAGTATGAGTCACATGAGGATGATCAAGTGACTGCCTGGAGTGGATCCTCCTCAGTACCGATTATCTCATCTGACCCTCAAGATAAGCATGACGACTTCACTAATGATGTTCCTTTCCACCACGAGGATCCACCTCATCCTCCATCTCAAAGTCACCGTCCTGCTTTTTCTGCTGCCACCTTAGCAGACCTTTTCGAGTGGTTCATTCATTTCGAGTGACACTATTTTGAATGGTTCGACAGTATTGATGCGACTTTGCAGTAGATCTGTCAATACCTCCATATCTCTTCTTCAGCGCCGATGCCTTACGATCACAATGCCTTCGACGATAAAGACCACTAATTTTATTTTTACTTTTACTTTTATTTTTATTTTCATTTTTATTTTTGCTTTTAGTTTTAGTTTTATTTTCTTAGACTTATTTCATTTATTATCTTTTGAACTATGTTTTCATTTTTATGGTTGTTTCTAATCAATTTTGTAATCTCTTAATCTTCTTTATTATTTGTGTTTACTTTCTTATTAGTTTACTTGGAACCATGCACTACATTTAGATTTGCCTACAATTTCGTTTTTCACCATTCTAGCGATTTCATCCAATATTCAGGGTAGTTTCCATTTTCTCTCTCTTATGATATTCTGCTTATATTGTAATTATATCTGTTTGTATATTAAGGACAATGTACATCTTAAGTGTGAGGAGGTTATTTATATAATATTAGAAAATCCCTGAATATTATCTTGTATTTAAGTAATTTTCTCATACTTCCATTAGAATGATTTTTTATCGATTTGAGATTTTTGCTGATGTGTTTTGGATTAATTTGTAGATATTTGTGCATTGATTGATTTAAATTTTAAGATATGAGAGAATCAAGCATGACAAGTTATTTTTCAGAAATTAAAAAAATTAGGTTATTTCCCTAAATTGATGTATTATCTTGAAGTTTTAAATTTGTGAGTTTAACATCAATACCATGATTTTATGTGAGCTTTTGAGCCTATAGAGCATACATTTTTCATGCTCATTCTATTATTGGTTATGAGTGTGTCAACCTGATTTGTTATTATAGAACTTGCTTCGATTATACATGCCGAGACCACACCTTTGATTTGATATACTAAGATGATAAAGGCACTTAGGTGTTAACCCATTTATCCCATAAAAAGCCTACCTTTTCAATTAACCCTTAGTGAACCCTGTTGAGCCTAACATCTCTTTTCTTAACTAACTTGTGAATTTTAACCCATAACCTATTTTTTCGTTGTGATTTTTTCTCGTTCTATTGACTCCCTTTTTGTCGAGATTTGATTTGGTTAGTTGTCTAACAATGCTCTTCTGTTTGATTTGCTGAATTATTTCTTATTATTCTAGATAAAAAAAAGTGAAAAAAATGGAAACAAAATAATGGTTATTAATTAGTTATTTGTTGATTGAGATTGAAAAAGTTAAATTCATATTTTAAGATGAAACTCGTAATTTATTCCTATTTGTTCTTGATTGATGCACTTGTTTTTAATTCAGAATTTATTTTTTTTCTAGTTTGGTAATTTATCAACTCGATTTTGATCATAACCAACTTTTCTAGCCTTTCTCCACACCCTTAACCTAAGCCCCATTACAATCTCTTAAAGACCTTTTGATTAGTGTGTCATATCATTTTATAGTGGTGGAGATTTGATTCTCAAGTAAGCTTATGGTAATGACATTTCTTGTTCGACGGTTGAGGACTTAATCTTGAAACTTAAATGCTTTGAGTGATTTGAGTGAATCTTTAATGTGGATGTCAATTTTTGTCAATTTTGAATTAAAGGTAATTACTTAGATAAGGGGAGATACCTATGTTTTCGTGCTTTTAAAAATTTTCGACTTAGATTGTTTGAATCTTTAGTACCCTTTTAGTTGAATTGTCAATGCATGATTATTTTCGAATTATTTTGAAACATTATTGATGAGAATTATAAGTTGAGAAAGATTAATTTTAATGTGAGTTGAGGATTTTGCTTGAGGACAAGCAAACACTTAAGTGTTTGGATATTTGATAAATGATAAAACCAATATATTTTAATCTCGTTTTTAATACATTTTTGGATGATTATTTATGCAAATTGGTGAATTTCATGCTACTAATCCTTTGTATTCATTTTCTTATACTTAGGTGAGTATTTGGGAGCTAAAGAAGTGAAAAATGAGCTAAAATCGGACAAATATAGTAGATTTTAGGATCTACATGAGCTGGACACACGCCCATATCCCAGCCCGTGTCGATTTCGCACATTGCTTCCCAAACATGCAAAAAAACACAATTTTTACTCTTTATGAGCATTCTAAAATCTATAAATACCAAATAGAAGAAGATATATGGGAGCCATCAGAGAGGATCAAAGAAAACACTCGAAGAACACCATTGAAGCCAACTCTGAAGCAGATTTCCATCAAGATCAAAGACCTCCTTTTAATTTCTTCTAAAGTTTTTATGAGTTTATTTATGTCTTGTGGTTATTCTAACTTTGAGATGTTTTATTTCAGAATTATGAACTAATTCCCTAGATACCTAGGGAAGATGAAACCTATGATGAATTATATTATTTTATTTCTATTTTAGATGATAAATACTTGATTCTTGTTCTTAATTATGTGTACTTATTTCTTATTTTAATATTTTTGGGATATTAATTTATATTTAATATGCTTAATTCAGTGGAGCAAAAATCCTTGTTTAAGAGTAAATCTGGCATAATTGAGTGGAGTTACATGCAATCCTAGAAATAAGATGGCATAAATCTAACGAATTAGAGTCAAATTTAATAAGGGAATCCATAGATCGAGTTAATGCGACGATAGGGGTTTTAATTAGAAAGAGATTTCAATTAATCAACCTGGAGTCAGTTGTTCTTACTCTCAAAAGAGATATGAACATAATTTAGGGATTTCTAGGATCAAGACACCAAGTGAATAAATAGTTTAATTCATATTCAAACTAATAGGTGAAGTCTAGATGAATTATTTCCTAGTTATTGTCTCCATCATTAGTTATCTTTTGATTATTTTCCTTATTCATTCTCTGTTGAGTTCTTAATTAAATTAGTTTAGTAACTTTAATTTAAAAATTATTACTCCAATTTGTCGACTAAATAATAGAAAAATAGTAATTACTAATACTTTTAGTCTTCGTGGATATGATATCTCTACTCACCATAACTATGCTATCTATCGATAGGTGCACTTACCTTCGTCATATTTTTAGTTAGTCACATAAGACACATCATTCCACCAGTGGTCAAAATGGAAAGTTTCCACCATGTACTATTTGTAAGAGGACAAATCATGCTGAAAAGGATTGTCGATTCAAGTAAAAAGAAAAGTCCAAATTTCAGTGTACATTTTTCCAAGAGTCTGGACATACTGAAATGTTTTATTGGCCAAGAAGAAGTAAGCAAAAAATCCAAGAGAACCAAGAGCAAGGTGAACATCTGTTTATTATTTCTTATGTTGTTAAACCATCTCATAACTCCATTTTGCTTGTGGATAATGGGTGTACTAGTCATATGACACCTGTGGCTGCATACTTTAACTCACTTGATAAGTCCTTTAGAATAAGTGTGAAGTTGGGAAATGGTGCTACGGTTCAGGTTCAAAACAAAGGCTCAATTTCTGTGAATACGCTACAAGGTAAATGGACACTCTATAATGTTCTTTTTATTCCTGATTTAGACCAAAGTCTCTTGAGCATTCCTCAAATGATTAAAAATGGTTGTGTTCAGTTTAATGGTGATGCCTGCAACATATTTGATGTTTTTGGTTGATCTAAAAATGCAAAACAATAGTTTTTATTTGAAGCTTGATGTTAATTGTCAACGTGTGTGCTTTGCTAAGGATGAAATTAGTCCTTTATGGCATAAAAGGATGGGGCATTTTAATCTTAGAACCTTGAAGTACATGAAGTCAAATGGTTTTGTAACAGATTTTCCTAAACTGAATGTATGTGATGATAAATGTGATAGTTGTCAACTTGGGAAGTCACATAGGCTGTTATTTTCTCATTATGGTGTGAAGAAAACAACTATGAAATTAGAGCTAGTTCACTCTGATTTGTGTGGTCTAATGCAAACTTCTTTCATGAATGGTAGTGAATATTTTGTGTTGTTTATAGATGATTTGACAAATATGTGTTGGGTGTATTTCTTGAAGTCCAACATGAGTGTATTTTCAACATTCAAAGAATTGAAGAAACTCATTGAATATCAATGTGATTATAAGTTGAAGGTCTTAAGAATAGATAATGGTGGAGAGTATGTGTCCAATGAGTTTAATGATTTTTACAGAGACTCTGGGATTCATCATCAGCTCACTATTTCTTACACTCCTCAACAGAATGGAGTTTGTGAAAGGAGAAATAGAACTGTTTTGGAGATGTCAAGATGTATGTTTCTTGAAAAAGATCTTCCAAATTTGTTCTGGGCAGAAGTTGTATCAACATTTGTGTACTTGTTAAACAGGTTAGCAACTAAGGTTATGGATGGAAAAACTCATCTTAAAGCCTAGTCTGCTACTCTACTCCCCTTAGAGAAATTTCATCCTCGAAATTTCCAACTATCAACTAACTACACTACTCAAGTCATACCACTATGCTTCTGCTGCGTACTCTAATTTCAGGCTAAATTTATAGTCCGTCGACAAAATCTATCTTACGCGTCCTCCCACGGCCTCTATTTCGACCTCTTGAACTTCATTCGAGTGTACCTGATAAATGATAAATTATACATGTTTTTACCTCATACTTAGCCTAATTTCTGGATGAATTATCATTGAATTTATGGAAATTGGTGCTCTTAATATTTCTATTTCATGTTTTATGCCCAGGTGAGCTTAAAGAAGAGAAAAGAGCAAGAAACGAGCTAAAAACACAGAAAATGGGCCAAAGAATGAAAACAACATGGCCCAGAGATTCACCACACGGCCGTGCCACACAGCCGTGCCTCCTTAAGCTCAAACACGGCCCAACCCCGACAAGCACGGTCAGACCACACGACTGTGCCACCATCAACAGGCCTGACCACGACCTGGGCCTCGATCCACAAGGGCGTGGCACACGGGCGTGTCCCTGTCGTGAGGAAGTATAAGTTCACTCGGAAAAGGATGCTTAGAGGCTAAGAAAGGCTTTCCAAAGCTCTATATAAAGACCCTAGGAGGTAACTCCAAGGGTGTGCTTTTTCTCCCACAAAAGAGTGTCTTATTTCTACCAACACAGAGAGTAGAAGCAAGGAATTACCCCAAGGGAAGCCGATTGACCCATCTCAGAAGCTAAATTCTCCCTCAAGACTAAAGATCTCCCTTCAAATTCCTACAGGGGTTTTTGGGTTCTTTATGTTTTGTTATTTTATTTCTTCTGAGATGTTTTCTTTTATAAATATGAACTAAATCCCCCAAATACTTGAGGGACATGAAACCTAAGACAAATCTTGTTATTATTTTCTCTTGAATTGTATGATAAATATTTGATTTGTTCTTAATTGTGTTTTTAACTCTTAAATTGATATTTTCGGGATATTGATTTAAGTCGAATGTGCTTATGTAGAGGAGCAAAAGTCCATGCATAGGAGTAGATCCAACACAATTAAGCGGAGTTGCATGCAACCCTAAACATAGGGTGACATAAATCTACCGGATTAGGGTCAAACCTAATAAGGGAATCCATAGATTGAGTTAATGCAAGACTAGGGGTTTTAACTAGAAAGAGATCTCAGTTAATCAACCTAAGATTAGTTATTCTTATCCTCGACAGAGGTATTAACATAAACTAGGAATTTCTACGGATCAAATCAAGTGAATAAATCGTCTAGTTCAAGAGTTGATAACAAGTGAAGTCTAGGTAGATTCTCCCTTGAGTATTGTCCAAATCAATTAGTTTTTCCTAAGAGTTTTTCCCCAATTCACTTTTTGTGCATTCTTAGTTTAGTTTTAGAATTAGTTTAGTTTCATAGAAATCCTCCTTTTATTTTTAGGTTAAATAATAGAAAGAAAGTTAGTACTAGTACTTTTGGTTCCATTCTAGTACTTTTGGTTCCATTGGGTACGATATCTCGGTCTTGCCACTAAGCTATACTACTGTTCGATAGGTGCGCTTGCCTTAAAATCGTTATAATAGTTAGTTTTTGTGTGATCATTTATTATAAATGTTATTACTTCATATCGTGAATATCAGTACCTTTGAACTCATCCTCTATTCGAGTTTTGTCTTATTAGAAATTTTATGAAATAGATTACAGTTTTAATATTTATTAACAATGTCTTATGGAAATAGAAGTTTAAAGTTGTTTTCACAGATCGAAATCACACTACAGTCTTTTGTTTCCTACTGTCTCAGTCTAACATATCTAAAGTGTCATAGCATAACAATCTTAATCATCAATAAAATAAGCAGTTAACAGTAAAACAGTTACAAATTCGGTGCCGGAAACTTGGAGTCCACACTTCCAGTATCAGAATTCAAATTTTTCCCAAATCCTTGGAAAACAGTTTGTAAAATATTAAATTTCGAAGTATTCCCAACTTTTGAAACATTTTACAAAAATTCAAAAATTTTCAAAATCCAATTCCACAACCAATTTTTGTAAACTGGGCTCTGATACTACTAAATGTAACACCCCAAACATAAAATTGTAATAATTTTCTTGACCATAAAAATTCAAATTTTTGCCGATACACGAAGCCCATTTCTCCTAAACCCAAAATTAGGATGTTACAATATACCTACTAATATGAGAACCAATTTAGATTAAAGAACTTGGAAATGGATCTTTGTTGGTTACTCTTCTCAATCCAAGGGGTATAAAGTATTTAATTTGAAAAGAAATAAAATTGTAGTAAGTCGAGATGTCATCTTTGATGAAGATTCTTACTGGAGTTGGGAAAAGAATGATGTGCAGAAGCATGATTATGGGTTAATGCCTTAAGAGGCTAATTTAATTGACGATGCTGGACATTTGGTGTAGCTTATACAACTGATGCCGAGGTTATCAAAACTAAATCCTTAGTAAATGTGTATGAAAGGTGCAATTTTGTTTTTGTTGAAGCAACAAGTTTTGATGAATCTACAAAGGTGCCTAAATGGATTGATGCAATGAAGGCAAAAATTTCTACAATTAAGAAAAATGATACATGGTTCTTGATTGATTTACCTAGTGGTAAACATGTTATAGGTGTGAAGTGGGTGTATCGGACTAAGCTAAATCTTGATGACACTGTATTCAAGCATAAGGCTAGGTTGGTCATAAAGGGTTATGTACAGATAGGTGGAGTTGACTGGGATGATACTTTTGTAGCAGTTGCTAGACACGATACCATAAGATAACTGATTGCTATTGCAGGTCAATTGGGCTGGAATGTGTTTCTTTTTTATGTAAAATCAACTTTCTTGAATGGAGAGCTTAAAGAAGATATCTATGTTTGTTGATCTGAAGGCTTTGTCATTGTTGGAAAGGAGTATCAAGTGTACAAGCTTAAGAATGCTCTTTGTGGCCTAAAATAGGCACGAAGAGCCTAGTATTGTAGAATTGATTCCTATTTGTAGAAGTTGGGTTTTTAAAGAAACATTAATGAAGCTTCTTTGAATCTTAAGAAAGGTATGAATGCTGACTTACTTGTTGTTTCTCTTTATGTTGATAATTTGTTGGTGATGGGAAGCAATGGTGAAGCACTCTTAGAATTCAAATTGAGTATGCAAAAAGAATTTGATATGTTGTATCTTAGCTTGATAAGCTACTTTCTTTGGATGGAAATTTATCAAAGGAAGGTTAGTTCTTCATTTCATAACAAAAATATGCCTTAGATGTTCTAAGGAAATTTAAACTAGAATTTTGCAAAGGAGTCGACTCACCAATGCCTCTAAACTTGAAGTTGTCAAACAATGATGGTGAGAAACTTTATGATCCTTTTATTTATAGAAGCATGGTTGGAAGCTTACTTTACTTAACTACAACACGACTTGATCTAATGTTTACTATAACATTGCTATCAAGGTTTATGAAATCACCGCTTGATGTTCATTTGGGAGTTGCTAAGAGGCTTCTCAGGTATGTGAAGGGCACAAATAGTGAAAGGCTGAATTATTTAAAGGTAGGAAATGTGAAGTTGACTGGATATTCTGATAGTGATTGGGCAAGAAGCTTGGATGACATGAAGAGTACATCCAGGTATGTTATTAACCTTGGCTTAGGTGCAATCTGTTGGAGTTCCAAGAAGCAACAAGTTATGGTTCAATCAATTGCAGAAGTAGAATATATTGTTGCTATTACTACTACAAACCAAGCAATTTGGTAGAGAAATTTTCTTTTTGATTTGGGTTTTGTGCAAGAAAGTGCCATTGTTCTTTTGTGCGACAATAAGTCAGCTATTGCCATTGCTGAAAATCCAGTTTAGCATGGTAGAACAAAGCACTTCAATGTGAAGTTTCATGCTATTCATGAGGTTGAGAAAAATTTGCTGATTGAGATGGAATTTTGTTCTTCTGAGATCCAGGTTGCTAATTGGATGACAAAGTCTCTTTCAAGGAATAGAATTTTTTTTCTTAAGTGTGACCTTGGTATGTCCAATATCAACCTCAATGTGGAGTGTTGATGTATTTTGAGTTTGATATTGGAAATCAAATATATATTTTCTGTGTCAATTGCTTTAGGCCTTTTGTAATAGGTTGTTGTTAGTTTTCTCTACTATAATTTTTTTACTTGATGTTTTATGTTACTCTTATGTTTGGCAGCTGTAAAGTTTTTTTTAATTAAAAAGGATGTGTGTGTGTGAAGGTGAAATGATAAGCCTTCCCCATTATTCACAAATATTTTTGTTTTTCTTCTCTGTTTTTCTATTCCTCTTTGTAACAAAATTTACACCAATAAGGATTAAAATGGAAGAATTTATGTCCACTTATTATCGAATCAGACTTAGTTGTGGCAGTGAATTACTATTGGTTTCCTCCATCTTACCCTTGGAAACTTTGAGAGACGTTCAACCAAATCGATAGCAGCATCATCAACTGTAGATAGGTGTACTTTATCAACATGTTCAGAAAGGTACATGGCATGGAAGACGCAATCGCAAAGGCTGGAATGTATCGATCGAATCTCTTCTAGGCAAGGTGGTGAAATGCTCTTTTGTCCTACTGCCTTGGTCTAGGTGTTATGTCGTGGAAAAAAATCTTGTTTTCCTACACTGCTTTGTTTTTAATGTCTTTTTTTTTTAATTTTTAGGGATTGTTTTATGTTGGTTAAGATTGTGAGGGTTTGATTTCTCAATTATATGGTGATCTCTGTTTCTTTTAGTTATGATGCTAGGTGGTACTTTCTTGTTTTGGATTGGAACATATCATGTATTGGCTTTTGGCCCTATTGCCACTACTTTAGCGGCTTTATATTAATATCTTATTCTGGTGAGCAAAAAAAAAATCTATACCACCCTCTATAAAGAAGAGAAGTTGAGAATCAGAAAGAAATGGCTGAATACACTTATTGTTAAAGTGTTTGGTAAAAATTGAGGTCTCAACATCTCTCCTATAAGCTAAACCAACTCTGAAACCTAGTCAAATGCCTTCAACTCATTGACTTGGGTTCAGAGTATTTCCTTGCTAAGTTTTCCTCTTTACAGGATTATAATGTAGTAATTAAAGTAGGCCCTTGCTCATTAATGGTAGTTTCCTGACGATGAGGAAATGGAAGCCAAATTTTTGTGCTTCAAAAGCCTCTTTCAGCATTGTAGGAGTTTGGGTATGTCTTCTTAAGTTGCCTATTAAGTATTATGATCCTAAAATACTTGAAAAAATAAGTAAAAGTATGGAGAGTCTATTGAGAGTTGAAAATGCAACTAATGCTAAGTCTCGAGGTAAGTATGATTGGTTCTGCATTCAAGTTAATCTAGACGAACCACTGAGGAAGTTCATCGTCATGGAGGGAAAGAAATAAGAGTTCCCTTATGAAGGAATAGATACAATTTGTTTCTGATAAACGATAAATTATACATGTTTTTACCTCATGCTTAGCTTAATTTATGGATGAATTATTATTAAATTCATGGAAATTGGTGCTCTTAATCCTTCTATTTCATGTTTTATGCCTAGGTAAGCTTAAGGAAGAGAAAAGAGCAAGGAACAGGCCAAAAAAGGGCAAATCAGGCCCAATTCAATAATCAACACGGCCCGGAGATTCACCACACGGCCGTGTCACCAACTGTGTCACCTTGAGTGCAACACGGCCCAGCCCCGACAAGCACGGTCGGACCACACGGCCGTGCCACCATTAACAGACTCGACCACGACCTGGGCCTTGATCCACACGGGCATGGCACACAGGCGTGTCCCTGTAGTGAGGAAGTGCAATTTCACTCAGAAAAGGATGCTTAGAGGCTAAGAAAGGCATTCCAAAGCTCTATATAAAGACCCTAGCGAGCAACTACAAATATGTAATTTTCTCTCCTCAAAAGGTTGCTTTATTTTTGCCAACACAGAGAGTGAAAGTAAGGGATTACTCCAAGGGAAGCCGATTGATTCCCAGAAGCCAAATTCTACATCAAGACAGAGGATCTCCCTTCAATCCTTCAGGGGTTTTTAGGTTCTTTATGTTTTGCTATTTTAATTCTTCTGAGATGTTTTCCTTATTAAATATGAACTAAATCCCCCAAATACTTGAGGGGGATGAAACCTAAGACAGATCTTGTTATTATTTTATCTTGAGTTATATGATAAATAACTGACTTGTTCTTAATTATGTGTTCTTAATTCTTGTTTTAATATTCCTAGGTATTAATTCAAGTATTGATGTGCTTATTCAGAGGAGAAAAAGTCCCTATTTAATAGTAGATCTAGCATAATTAAGCGGAGTTGCATGCAACCCTAGACATAGGGCGACATAAATCTGCCGAAGTAGGGTCAAACCTAATAAGGGGATCCATAGATCGAATTAATGCAAGACTAGGGGTTTTAACTAGAAAGAGATTTCAGTTAATCAACCTAGGATTAGTTGTTCTTATCCTCGACGGAGGTATTAACATAAATTAGGGATTTCTATGAACCGAGTCAAGTGAATAAATCGTCTAGCTCAAGAATCGATAACAAGTGAAGTCTAGGTGGATTCTCCCTTAAGTATTGTCCAAATCAATCAGTTTTCCCTAAGAGTTTTTCCTCAATTCACTTTTTGAGCATTCATAGTTTAGTTTTAGAATTAGTTTAGTTTCATAAAAATCCATTTTATTTCTAGGTTAAATAATAGAAAGAAAGTTAGTACTAGTACTTTTGGTTCCCTTGGGTACGATATCTTAGTCTTACCACTAAGCTATACTACTGTTCGATAGGTGCGCTTGCCTTAAAATTGTGATAATAGTTAGTTTCTGGTTTGATCATTATTATAAATGTTATTACTTCATATCGCGAATATCAAGTTTTTGGCGCTGTTGCCAGGGAAGTAAGATATTAGGAACACTCGATTTTATTACTTTAGCCATTACTATTTTATTTATTTTTAACCTTTGTTTTTATTTCTTTTATTTATTTTAATTTGCTTTGCCTTTTCCTTTTCTAGGTATCTCTAGTTTATGACTAGAAGAAACCCAGGAGGACCATTACTTTTTGACGAGGATTTAGAAGCTATAGTTCGCAGAAATCGTAGAGAAATGAGACGAAGCCTTCACTATCCAGAACAAGGACAAGAACAAGAGCCAGAACCTACGGAAGGGATGGAAGCAAATCAAGACAATCTACCACCTCCCGTGATAGCCGCAGAATCGGCAAATCACGATAATGCTCCTCGCACTATGTATGATTATGCTAAACCTAATTTGGCTGGTACTCAATCTAGTATTATTAGACCTGCTATTGCTGCGAATAATTTTAAACTAAATCCTAATACTATTCAGATGATTCAGCAATTTGTGCAGTTTGATGGTTTACAGGATGAAGATCCCAACTCACATTTAGCAAATTTTTTGGAATTTTGTGATACTTTTAAAATCAATGGCGTTTCTGATGATGCCATTCTTCTCCGATTATTTCCTTTTTCCCTAAGGAATAAAGCTAAGCAATAGTTAAACTCTCTACCACAAGGCTCAATCACTACATGGGAACAGATGACTGAAAAGTTCTTACTTAAATATTTTCCTCCAGCTAAAACAGCTAAATTACGAAACGATATCTCTTCTTTTGTGCTGATGGATTTAGAGACACTTTACGATGCCTGGAGAGCTACAAAGATCTTTTGAGAAAGTGCCCTCACCATGGGTTGCCTTTATAGTTACAAGTTCAAACCTTTCACAACGGTTTGAATCCATCAACAAGGTAAATGATCGATGCAGCCGCAGGAGGAACAATCAACAATAAAACACCCGAAGCAGCCTATAAGTTTATAGAAGAGATGTCACTGAATAACTATCAGTGGCAAGTTATGAGGACAAAGCCGACAAAAGCTGCAGGAGTTTTTAATATTGATGTTGTCAGCATGCTTTCTAATCAAGTAAAACTTTTAAATAAAAAGTTTAATAATTTTGTTGGTTCTACGCAGGGACACTTAGTGATGTAATGTGACGCAACTCAGGGAAATATATTCAATCCAGAATACTCCTCCTATAGACATAGCATGGAAACTGAGCAAACCAACTATATGGGTAACAATTCTAGACCTCAAAATAACCCTTATAGTAATACTTACAATGCAGGTTGGCAGAACCACCCCAATTTTTCATAGGGAGGACAAGGAAATCAAAGACAACAACCTTCTCTAGGATTTCAACAACAACCACCACAACAAGAGAAAAAGCTGAACCTTGAAGAGATGTTCACCAAATTTATGACCGCATCAGAAACCCGTTTCCAAAACACCAAAACGGCACTAAAGAATCAGCAAGCATCCATTCAAGGGCTCGAGAATCAAATTGGACAGCTTGCCAAGTTAATTTTAGAAAGACCACAAGGTGGACTACCAGGTAACATTAAACCAAATCCTAGAGAACATGTCAAGGCAATTACTCTAAGGGATGGTAAAATACTTGCTGAGCCTGAAAAGAAGCCTGCTCAAAAAAAGGTAGCAGAAGAGGAACCCAAGGAAAATACTCCATCAGCACCTAAAGAATACAACCCACCCATACCATATCCGGCAAAGTTGAAGAAAGACCGCACAGATGCTCAATTTGGTAAATTTCTTGAACTTTTTAAACAGTTACATATTAACTTACCTTTTGTTGAAGCAATTTCGCAGATGCCGAAGTATGCAAAGTTTTTAAAAGAACTTCTCACAAATAAAAGGAAGTTGGAAGAATTAGCCACAGTAGAACTCAACAAGGAATGTTCAGCTATTCTCCAAAATAAACTGCCAGCCAAGCTGAAAGACCCAGGGAGTTTTACTATTCCTTGCTTAATTGGTAGTTTAATTATTGAAAAAGCCTTAGCTGATCTAGGTACTAGTATTAACCTAATGCCCTACAAAATGTTCAGGCAACTAGGTCTAGGGGAACCAAAACCCACTAGGATGAGTATACAATTAGCTGATAGATCTGTTAAATATCTTAGGGGAATCATTGAAGATGTGCTAGTAAAAGTAGATAAATTTATATTCCCTGTTGATTTTGTTGTGCTTGACATGGATGAAGATATTGAAGTACCTTTAATTTTAGGACGCCCATTTTTAGCTACTGCTAGAGCTGTTATCGACGTAGGGGATGGTAAATTAGTACTTAGAGTTGGTGAAGAAGAAGTTGTCTTTAAAATCTGTAATGTTATGAGATTTTCTAGAGAACAAGATGATTTCTGTTACTTCATTGATGTTATTGATTATTTTGTTCAAGATAATTTTTAGGAAATCACTCTTGAAGACACGTTGGAACTGTGTCTCGTTCAAGGTGGGGAGGAAGATGAAGCTACTACTAAAGTAAAAGAAGTAATGAAAGAGTTGAACTCTCATGAGATTGTCACAAGGCACATAAGCTATGAAGGCCTTAAGTTAAATGACGAACTAAGACAAAAAACCTCGATTAATGAACCTCCTAAATTAGAACTAAAACAATTGCCTGACCACTTAGAGTATGTATTTTTAGGAGATGATTCTACATTACCAGTAATTATTGTATCAGATTTGAGTGTTGAAAAGAAAGAGGAATTACTTCAAGTATTAAGGGAACACAAAAAGGCTATAGCTTGGAAGATTTTTGATATTAAAAGAATTAGCCCTTCTTTTTGCACCCACAAAATTTTAATGGAAGATGAATATAAGCCATCGGTGGAAGCTCAACGACGACTGAGTCCCAACATGAAGGAAGTCGTAAAAGCCGAGGTAATTAAACTTCTAGACGCAGGCATTATTTATCCTATTTCTGACAGTTCTTGGGTAAATCCTGTGCAGGTTGTTCCTAAAAATGGAGGCATGACTGTAGTGTCTAATGACAAAAAGGAGTCAATACCTACAAGAACAGTCACTGGATGGAGAGTTTGCATTGATTATAGAAAGCTGAATGATGCAACTCGAAAAGATCATTTTCTCTTACCATTTATAGATCAAATGTTGGAAAGATTATCAGGACATATGTATTACTGTTTCCTAGATGGCCTCTCTGGTTACTTCCAAATCCCGATAGCTCTAGAAGATCAGGAAAAGACGACATTTACATGCCCATATGGTACGTTTGCTTATCGTAGAATGCCTTTTGGATTATGGAATGCTCCTGCTACTTTTCAGCGATGCATGTTAGCTATCTTTGACGAACTTGTGGAAGATATCATGGAGGTATTTATGGATGATTTTTTGGTTTTCAGTAATTCTTTCCAACTTTGTCTTAATAATTTAAAACACGTTCTGATAAGATGTGAAGAGACGAGTTTAGTGCTAAATTGGGGAAAATGTCACTTTATGGTTCAAGAAGGTATTGTCCTAGGACATAAAATTTCTAGTAAAGGGATAGAGGTAGATAAAGAAAAAATTGAAACCATCGAAAAGTTACCTCCCCCTAATTCAGTTAAGGCCATAAGAAGCTTTTTAGGACATGCTGGTTTTTATCGCAGATTTATTAAAGTTTTTTTCTAAAATAGCTAAGCCCTTAACTAAATTACTAAAAAAAGATGTGCTTTTCAATTTTGACCAGGAATGTTTAGAGTCTTTTAACACTCTCAAAGAAAAGTTAGTTAATGCTCCGATTATGATTTCACCTGATTGGAATCTACCTGTTGAACTAATGTGTGATGCGAGTGATTTTGTAGTAGGTGCAGTTTTGGGGCAACGAAGAGACAAGCACTTCCAACCGATTTATTATGCTAGCAAAACTTTGACAGACACACAAGCAAATTATACTACTACAGAAAAAAATTACTAGCCGTTGTTTTTGCGTTTGACAAATTTATATCATATCTAATATTATCTAAAGTCATCGTTTATACTGATCATTCTGCTCTTCGTTATCTTTTAACTAAAACTGATGCAAAACCTCGATTAATAAGATGGATTCTATTGTTACAAGAATTCGACTTAGAAATAAAAGACAAGAAAGGAGTTGAAAATTTGGCAGCAGATCACCTTTCAAGATTGGAAAATCCACACCCCAAGGGCCTCGATAAAATAAACGACTTGTTTCCTGAAGAACAACTCCTAGCCATAGCAGAGGCTGCCGTTCCTTGGTTTGCTGATTTCACAAATTATTTAGCAGCTAACATAATCCCAAAAGGGTTAACCCATCAGCAAAAGAAGTGATTCTTTACTGATATGAAAAATTACTTTTGGGAAGACCCTTTCTTTTTTCGTATTTATGCAGATCAAGTCATTCGAAGATGTGTTACAGAGATAGAAGCATATAAAATTTTAGAGCACTGCCATTTGGGACCTACAGGAGGACACCACAGTGGAGCTAGAACTGCTCACAAGGTACTCGAATCAGGTTTTTACTGGCCTACCCTTTTCAAAGATGCTAACAGGTATGTGACCTCTTGTGATAAATGCCAGAGAACAGGTAACATTTCTCAGCACAATGAAATGCCTCAAAACTATATACTCTCATGTGAAATATTTGATGTATGGGGTATCAATTTTATGGGTCCATTCCCTACTTCGTTTGGGAATAAGTACATACTAGTAGCAGTAAATTACATGTCAAAATGGGTGGAAGCCCAAGCTTTACCTATTAATGATGCTAGAATGGTAGTACGCTTCCTAAAAAAACTTTTCTCTTGATTCGGAACACCTAGGATAATTATTAGTGATAGGGGTACTCATTTTTGTAATGCCCAATTTGATAAAGTTTTAAAAAGATATGGAGTGCACCATAGAATAGCTACCCCCTATCACTCACAAACCATTAGTCAAGTTGAAGTGACAAATAGAGAACTAAAACGCATTTTAGAGAAAATAGTAGAAGCAAATAGGAGAGATTGGTCAAGGAAAGTAGATGATGCTTTATGGGCTTATAGAACTGCATTTAAAACTCCCATAGGAACATCTCCTTATAAACTTGTTTACGGAAAAAGTTGTCATCTGCCATTTGAACTCGAACATAAAGCATTTTGGGCTATTAAATTTTTAAATCTTGATTTTAAGCTTGCAGGTGAGAAACGTCCAATGCAACTAAATGAGCTGGATGAATGGCGCTGCAATGCCTACAAAAACTCACGATTAGATAAGAAAGCCACAAAGTGACGCCATGACAATCGTTTGAGACAACATAAGCAGTTCAAAACTGGTGATCTTGTCTTACTTTACAAATCAAGGCTTAAACTATTTCCTGGAAAACTTAAATCGAGGTGGTCCAGTCCATTCACTGTTCAAACTATTTTTCCATACGGCACAGTTGAGGTAACTCATCCAAACCATGACACTTTCAAGGTAAATGGCCATCGGCTTAAACATTATAGAGGTGAGAATTTCAAAGATAATAGGGAGGAGCTTTGGCTCCACGAACTCTCGTCATGATATATACAGGTAGAGTTGAGCTTAGACTCTAAATAAACGCTTCTCGGGAGGCAACCCGAGCACTAACTTAGTAACTCTTTTTATTTCAGTCTTCTAATACATCAACTAATCCTTTTAAATACAGGATTTTTGGACCACACGGCCATGCCCATGGGCGTGCCTAAGGCCGTGTGGACATTATGAGCATAGACACGGCCGTGCAATTTGGCCGTGTATAAATTGGGTAAAAATTTTCCAGAGACACGGGCTACGACAAAGTGCCACAGCCGTGCGATGTGGTTGTGGCCAACACTGTCAATTTGGACACGGGCTTAAACCATCTGACACGGTCGTGCGATATGGCCGTGTTGATTCAAACACGGGTGTGCAACACGCCCATGCCCCAAGACTGTGGTCGACACTGTCAACTCAGACACGAGTGTGTGACCTAATACACGGCTATAGGAGAAGCAAACATCGAAGGACACGACCGTGCAACACGGCCGTGTGCCTCAACATGCCCTAGGTACATGAGCGTTTGCCTCGAACCAAGCACGCCAAAATCACCGATTTTCGAGCCACACAGGCACAACTCGAGCCACACGGGTGTGTGACATGCCCGTCTGACCAAAAAACCTATATAAACAGGCCACTATTCACCTTCTTCCCTAAATTAAACCCTAAATCCTCCCACCCAAGGCATTCCTACGACTGTACAACGCCTCCACGACCGTGCTCCACCCTCATTAGTAGTCCATTTGGTTCTATTTTCTTAATTTTCCCTTTAATTTTTAATGCTTTTATCTATTTTTATGTTAGTAAAATGTTTTATTTAGATTTTGCATCACTTTTTAGGCATAAAATCTATTTTATTTGGAGTGAATAATCTAGAATGTTATAGAGAATTTCATGACATCATGCCATTTATACTCTCATTTGCTTGCCAGTTTTTCTTATTTAGATTATTATTCATTTAGTATAAATTCATACCCACGCCTCTATATTTGATACCATGCTTAGGATGAATAGATTATACTATTTAGGTTAGTAAAATCCACATTTTATTTCAAAATGTTTTGTTTGGTTTAAAGCTTAAGAACTTTTTACTATTTTCTTTTTAAAATTTTAGTTCCAATTATTAGAACTAATGCCTATCGTTTTAATTTTTAGGAACCATGTCATCATCACACGGTAAAAGAGCTGCCACCCCTACGTCAAAGAAGTGCAAGGGGCCTGGTGGTTCATCCTCACGACCCATTGCTGAAAACCACCATCCGTTCCTCCATTTTCCACAAGCCTCCCAAGAGGAATTATTCCAATTATTACGAGCACGACCCCTCGAAACGGGAAGATGCGTTAATTGGGCGGTACTCGAGCAAGTCCACTTAGCAGACGAGGTCTGGGCCTTACTGATGATAGATCCCTGGGATCAGTTTTTTCGGATTGTAGAGCCCACCTACCTCGAACTCACCCTCGAGTTCTGCTCCACTTTCCACCTTCAAACGGTGATGACCCAACATGACGATCCAAGGACGATTCAATTCCGTCTAGGAGGCCTCGTCCGACAGCTTAGTGTACCGAAGTTTGGTACAACACTCGGTCTCTACACTGAGGAATTCATAGAGGAAGAAAACCTCTCCGAGCTCGACCGTAGCATCCATGACTCTTTAGTTCAGTGCTGGTGTACCTTAGCCCCTCAACAACACACATAAGACCCCAGTCGCTCCAAAGCGACCTCCCTTGTCCTATTCTGAGGTACATTCACTCCTTACTCACGCATACATTGACGGGACGATGCGAGAGCACGGGTGTCGTAAACACCCACAATGCCTATTTCTTATGGTGTATGGCGAACGCACATGTTATCGACCTTGCTTATTTCATCGCCCATGCAATCCAGCATTAAACAGAGAGGCATCGGCGAGGCATGATTTCTATGGGCCCGTACATCGCGAGATTGGGCCGCTACTTCACCCTATTCAACACTGTGGCCCAGACATCCTCGTATACTTTAGTTGGCCAGATGTCCCCACAAGGCATCCAGAGCATGCTTCACATGAGGATGATCCAGCGCCGACGTAGGACAGATCCTCCACAGTACCAGCTACTTAAAGATGCCGAGTAGGAGGATCCCGAGGACATTCCTGATGATGTCCCACCACCGGAGGAGGATGCACCCACCGAGCCGCCACCACCTCGCCGACCAGTTCATGTGGCAGCTTCTCACGCTGACTTAGCTGAGCGCTTCACAAGATTTGAGCAACAATGTTTTCAAAGATTTGATCACATTGATGCCACTTTAGCGCAGATTTGTCAGCATCTTCATATCACACCACCTTCCCCACCTCACGGACCATCTGAGGATTAGAGATTTCTATTCCTCTTATCTTTATTTTTATCTTAATTTTTATTTTTATTCTTGATCTTTATTTTCACCTTCTCTTGAACTTTAAGTTTTCTTAGAATATTTAGATTTTTCTTTATCTTTACTTTGATCTTTATGTTATTCCCTAACAAGAAAATTACGCTTCACTAAAATGCCTAAACACTGATAAATGCCTTCGCAGTTTCAAAGGAGCTGTACAGCTCATATCCAAAATCTAATAGGACAACCCTACCACAACTTCCAGCTCTTCCAATTCCAACATTTGTCTCACAAATTCATCCAAAATTCAGGGAGTTTCATGTCTTTCCCTATCTTATGATCTTATGCTTCTATTGCTACTAATGTTATCTTTGTACATTGAGGGCAATGTACATCTTAAGTGTAGGGGGAAACTTACTTTTAGTCATTACATTCTCCTTAAAATCCCTGAAAATTTTTAAACTAACATTTTGCATTGTTCTCAAAATTTCAAATTCTTATTCTCACTCTTTGCATTATCTTCAATCTCCTATTTAGAATTAATTCTGATTGATATATGATTTTTATTGATATGTTGAGAATTAAGACATAGGCGCTTGTACTTTGATTATTCAAACTTTAAAACACTAGGGAATCAAGCATGATAAGTTGAAATTTTTGAAAATCTAAAGTTTGTCTAGGTTGTTTTCCCTAATTTTAAAGTGTTATCTTGAGATTTGAAATTCGTAGGATTGACATCAAAAAGCCATAATTCTGGTGAGATTTTTGAGCCTTTTGAGCATACATTCTTTCATGCTCACTTTTATTGTTGCTTTGAGTGAGTTAATGCTGATTTGTTATTCTAGAACTTGCTTCGATTATACATGTCGAGACCACATCATTTGATTTGATACACTGTGATGATAAAGGCACCTAGGATTTAACCCACTTACTCCATAAAAGCCTACCTCCACAAATTAACCCCTAGTGAACCCTATTGAGCCTAACAACCCATTCTTTGACTTACCTCTATTATTAACCTATAACCTATTTTTGTTGAATTCCATTCAATTATTTTGATCCCTATATTATCTACCTTTATTCTCTTTTCTAGTTTGTAGAGTTCGTAAATATTCAAAGTATTGTATTTGATTTGTTCTAAAAAAAATTGTATATATACAATTAATTCAGTTGTAATTCATATCTTAGTTATAGTTTAATATTTTTGCATATTTCTATTATAAACTATCAAACTTAGAACGATGTCATCATAAGGCTTAGCTCGAGGAATATGTTCCAGTGATAGAGATTTTTCTAGCTAGATGATTTTTAAATTCAATCTCGGTTCTAACCCTCTCTTTTTCAGCTTGTGACAACACCCCTAACCAAAGCCCCATTACAACCATTAAAAGACCTTTTGATCAATGTGTCATATCAATCTATAGTGGTGGAGATTTGATTTTCTTGCAAGCCTATGGCAATAACTTTTCAGGTTGACTAGAGAGTGCTTAATTCTTGAACCCTAAACACCTTGAGTGGATAAAGTGAATCTTTAGTGAGGATGTCAAATCTTGTTAATTTTGATTGAGAGATAATTACTTAGGAGAAGGAAGAAAACCTATGTTTCTGTGATAAAATTCTCAACTTAGATTGTTTGAATCTTTAATATTCTTCTGGTTGAATTTTCATTGTATGACTACTTGTGAATTAGTTTGAAACATTATTGATAATGATTATAAGTTGAGAAGAATAATTCTTAATTGTGAGTTGAGATTTTGCTTGAGGACAAGCAAAGGTTTAAGTGTGGGGGTATTTAATAAACGATAAATTATACATGTTTTTACCTCATGCTTAGCTTAATTTATGGATGAATTATCATTAAATTCATGGAAATTGGTGCTCTTAATCCTTTTATTTCATGTTTTATGCCTAGGTAAGCTTAAGGAAGAGAAAAGAGCAAGGAACAGGCCAAAAAAGGGCAAATCAGGCCCAATTCAATAATCAACACTGCCCGGAGATTCACCACACGGCCGTGTGACACGACCGTGTCACCTTGAGTGCAAGATGACCCAACCCCGACAAGCACGGTCGGACCACACGGCTGTGCCACCATCAACAGACTCGACCATGACCTGGGCCTCGATCCACACGGGCATGGCACACGGGCGTGTCCCTGTAGTGAGGAAGTGCAATTTCACTCGGAAAAGGATGCTTAGAGGCTAAGAAAGGCATTCCAAAGCTCTATATAAAGAACCTAGCAAGCAAATACAAATATGTACTTTTCTCTCCTCAAAAGGGTGCTTTATTTTTGCCAACACAGAGAGTGAAAGCAAGGGATTACTCCAAGGGAAGCCGATTGATTCCCAGAAGCCGAATTCTACATCAAGACAAAGGATCTCCCTTCAATCCTTCAGGGGTTTTTAGGTTCTTTATGTTTTGCTATTTTAATTCTTCTGAGATGTTTTCCTTATTAAATATGAACTAAATCCCCCAAATACTTGAGGGGGATGAAACCTAAGACAGATCTTGTTATTATTTTATCTTGAGTTATATGATAAATAACTGACTTGTTCTTAATTATGTGTTCTTAATTCTTGTTTTAATATTCCTAGGTATTAATTCAAGTATTGATGTGCTTATTCAGAGGAGCAAAAGTCCCTGTTTAATAGTAGATCTAGCATAATTAAGCGGAGTTGCATGCAACCCTAGACATAGGGCGACATAAATCTGCCGGATTAGGGTCAAACCTAATAAGGGGATCCATATATCGAATTAATGCAAGACTAAGGGTTTTAACTAGAAAGAGATTTCAGCTAATCAACCTAGGATTAGTTGCTCTTATCCTCGATGGAGGTATTAACATAAATTAGGGATTTCTACGGATCGAGTCAAGTGAATAAATCGTCTAGCTCAAGAATCGAAAAAAAGTGAAGTCTAGGTGGATTCTCCCTTGAGTATTGTCCAAATCAATCAGTTTTCCCTAAGAGTTTTTCCCCAATTCACTTTTTATGCATTCATAGTTTAGTTTTAGAATTAGTTTAGTTTCATAAAAACCCATTTTATTTCTAGGTTAAATAATAGAAAGAAAGTTAGTACTAGTACTTTTGGTTCCCTTGGTTACGATATCTCGGTCTTGCCACCAAGCTATACTACTGTTCGATAGGTGCACTTGCCTTAAAATCGTGATAATAGTTAGTTTCTGGTTTGATCATTATTATAAATTTTATTACTTCATATCGCGAATATCAGTTTCTCTTATAGAAAACTAGGCCACACTAATTATTGTTGATATTAACCATCACATAACCCATAGAAACATTAAGATTACAAGGAAAGAAAGGAGGAAACCTTAAAGGAAGGGACACATAAGGTTCCAAAAAAACACAGTTATAACTAGATGGAGTCAATAGAGGCACGTGAAAATAAGGTTGACAGTGTGGTAGAGATGCGGTATGGCCCATGGATGCTTGTTCAAAAGAAAAAATAGGGAAAAGGGTTTGACCTTAAAAACTTTAAGGACGAGAAGCAAGGATTAAGGAAGGATTCAAAAAGGCCTAGATTTGAGACAGTAAGGAACAACTCAACTTTCCAATATTAGACTATTGTGTCAACTCTAAGCAAATAGTCATGAAAAAGAATATGGAAAAAGGTACAAGTACTGTTTACACGTTAAGGATGGTAGTGAGACTATCAACCCAAAAAGTAAAAACCTGAGGAAGGAAAAAATGACATTGAAAATTGTTGGAAACATATGAACAATTAATAACTAAAAAATAATTTTAGTACACACAAAAATTACACAATATACATACAAGTTTTTTTCTCTATACTAGTTGCTGCTAGTTTCATTCACTCCTCACTTCATGGAACTTTTTCTTTCTTTTTCTCTCAACACCCCCTCACACTTCTGCTTTTATTATACTAACCTATGAACTATATTCATAATCATGTTTAATCGACTTAAACTTTAACAAGCCTTATAGCCTAACACTATTCAAACCATTACTGCCATCATTATCCTTATCCTTTGATTTTTCATGAATGTTCCAGCAAGTTTATTAATAATGCTTATCCATTTGCTTAAGGCTGCCACTTTGCAATTAATTTCAAGCCACGTTTTGTAGAATCATATAGAAGTTTCTTCTTGTCTTCATGTTTCTATCAACTTTGAAAGTCAATTTCATTTCAAGATTCACCTTTAAACCAAGCTTTCATTCCAATTTCTTTAAGTTTGTGGAATATATCCACTTTCAATGGATTCGTAAATGTAACACCCTATACCTAGTTTGGTCGCCGAGCCTGAGATCTAGGATGCTACACCACCGTCTCACATCTATTTCATCATAATCATCACATTCAGTATACAAACATCTTTATTCTCTTTTGTTACTATAGCAATCCTGAGAATATTAAGACATGCAAACTCAAATTAACTTTTAACCATGCTAACATACGACAAACAAAGATACATCATGTTGGGTCATTGGGACGCCCCATGGCGCAACGGAAAAATTATTTTAGTGATCCAAACCAAGAATCCATGCATGCCAGGTTTAATCCCCTTCGCACACTGTCGATCCAAAGCCGCAACAGAATCGTCCTAGCCTCTACGTAGTCTACCAAGTTGCAAACGAACGAACAAAACCTCTCTCTAAACGTTTCAAAAGAGTTTTTCCAAAAAAAAAAATGCGGTTGCTAGACCTAAATTTCTTTTCCTTTTCGTGGTTAATATTGGTAACACTCTATCTCCTTAGGGTTTCTATGATTCCCTTTTATTTAATATCCATATTAAAATCGGAATCACCCCTTTTTGGTACTAGAAAATATATGGAAAATATCATAATGTAATATACTTTCCAAAAAGATATTAATTTCTATATATTTTATGGTTGACCGAAATTATTATAACATTTTATGTTAATAATTTTGGTAAACAATACATAATTAATGTTTTATTTGAATCAAATTCATACATTTATTTTAACTATGTTCTCTATTTTTGTACAAAAAATTTGTACATATATTGTGTTTATTATTTAATTATCAAATTAAATTAATTCAATAATCAATATAATTCTTGTGACAATTAAATTTAATACCAACTGTGTTTAGATTATGTTCATTTCAACCATAGGGTGTGACCCTGTAGGCTGTTGTATCATTGGTAGTAATACTAGAATACTTCTAACGTTACAAGCAATGAGTGGCATCTAGCAATGCTTCATCGCTAACCAAGTTACAAGAAGTCGTGGTTCGACATAACCTTTCTGTGATAAATTTTCAAGTATTATATCCTTTTGTCCTTCATATCTTGATTGGGCACAAGTCACGGAATAGTCACACTTGTAAAGTCCAATCTTATGTTTCTTGATACCCGAAGTAGACTACAATAAACAAATAAGTGTAATATCTCATATTAACTTATTTGAGCATGACCATGCATTTCTAGTCTCACTCTATCAAATGACCTAAGATATTGCTCTCATTATGCAGGAGGGACAAATCCTATCTTGATCAATCATATCTCACTACATAGGTTATGGCATACCCAACATTAGTCTTTATAGTACAACCTGTTATGGTAGACGTTTGATTGTATTAAAATATACAACTCGCTATGTTGGGACAATGATGATCACAAGTCTAAGGATCGTATACATAGTTATCACTATGAGTGATGTTGTGACTATTATATAATAATTCAAGAAGCATACTCATAACCGGTCAGTATAATATGGCGTTCTTTAACATATACTCATGTATTGATTTTACATTCTTATGCCAATGACAACACTTTGTTATCAATCAACTATATATTAGTCTTAATGCATTATTGTTGTCCAAGCCCAAGAGAATACTTGACTAAGGATCTTTTAAGAATAATTATATTATACACGAGACATTATTTTAAATCAGTTTATTTTACACACACATAAAGTGAAACTGAAATAACAATGGTAATGCCTTTTATTAATAAACAAGGTAGAATGAATATGTGATTACAATCATCTCATGATTGGTTTTTCGGCATACTTTAACACATTGAGCATTGGGACCACTTAGCAAATTTTGCCCAAAAGGTTACGTAGGTATCGATACTAAAGGACTGATATCAATATTTTCTTTAAGTGGTATCGATACCATATGAAAAATCAATACCAAACTTGCATTTCATTTCTCACCAAACTTCCCAAATATCAAAAACTATCTGTACCTTTCGCACGGAACTGAAAAATTTACCCTAAGAATTAATACTCGAGCTAGGGTATCGCTACAAAATTTTTATTTTGTTTCCCTGCACTTTCGAATATACAAAGGTACCATTTTTAAAAACCAAATATCAATACCTCTGCTTCAAACTATAAAATCTCAACATACATCAACATTAAAACCATTCAAACTTAATCCTAAACAACATGCTTTATCCACCTGGTTAAGGAAATATCAAAATGTTTGAAATAGGAATCCCAATATCATGTTTAAGTCCACAAACTTCCAAACATAAATAGCATGAAACCAACCCAAAAATTGACTTACATAACCGATATAGAATCTACCACATTGGCCTATCACATTGCCTTTATTCTCTAAACATAAATAAGCATATAACACCTACTAAAAGAAGCTAAATAATCAGCTTGGATCAATCCCTCGAAGGCCACACCACACACATTGACACTAAGTATTTGCAATGGTTAAGAAGAAGTGGGCGAGCTTAACAAGCTCAGTGAATGCTTAGAACAACCACTATGTAAACAAGTCAGTATGCATCAACTAAACAGACATATCTCATATTCATAACATATTTAACTCTAATATCATATTTCACACATTTAACCACATGATTATTTAAGCATATATCATAGCACAAACAAACTATATTTAGTCATATTCAATTATCTTATAAGATAGTTTGGCTCTTGAGGTTATGAAACATTATGTCGACTCTATCACCATACATCAAATACACGAATCTCCAACACACCAAACACACATATCCCGGTAATGGAGCTTAGTTTACATTCCCTTATCTTTCAGAAAACTATCTCAAGACCTCAATGCCCCAAAATCACATCACAAAGGTGTGTACTCACAATCCTATGGCATGCCAACTATATCCAACGATCTCACAATATCACAAGGCCAAAATATCTACATTATTGTCACATATTTACTTACCGATTTTCCGTACATATTCATTGTATATTCACATCATTAGCACATTATAAACACTGTCACATGGCATGAATAACATACCCACATATTTACTATCACACGACATGAACATCACACCCTCATATTCACTTTTACATTAGTCATCATAAGCTTATAGCATATGTCATAGCAATCTCATATACGTTCATAATTTCAAAATTTTCCAAGCATACATATATCACATTTAGTCATAGGCGCAAGCACACTTACTCTCGAAATTTAGAGTAAGGGTTTAGGCTACCTCCAAATTCCCAATTACAGAATGAATCATCGACGAGTAGTGATTCCAAAACACTTACCAAATATCAACTTTTGCCAAAAATTGAAAGCTCGAACTAGCTCTTCCTCTAACTCGTAGTAGGGTCCAGTGAATCCAAGGCTTTACACATAACAGCCACACAATACTCACAGTCAAATGACAGCAATGACCCACTTAAACTAACCAAAACACAAGCCTAAGCTACCTTATCATGTAACCAAACCCTTTAGCATGATGGACTTAAAACGCAATATCTCGATCTACACTTAACCTTTTTGCACTAAACAAGTTTTATTCATCCCCATATTCATCTACGACTAAACCCCAACATTTAAACTATACAACATTACTCAATTCATGGTATCAAAATTTTCGACATGTTTATTCCTATTTTTCGAGAATTCATTAAAACTTGATAAACTCTTAATGAACTTCAAAGTAACTTTAGAAACCTTCTAATTATGTTAAAACAAGTTGAAAAACACTTTAAAACCAAGTTTTAATCCACAAACCCGAAATCCACCAGTAATGACTAAAATTTCAACTTTTATCTCAAACATGTGTTTTAATGGCTAGAAATTCGTTCTAAAGTCTAGGTAACATTTAAAACTAATAGGAAGATGATTGGTTACCTTGAACACAAGAAAAACAAACTTTGAAGCAAATCTAGGAAAACCCACTCTTGAGGAAGATGATGAAATTGATGGAATTTTGGTGTGTTTCCTTAAAGATTAGTGAAGGTTTAATGCTTAGGAATGATAGGAAATCAAGTAATTATTGTTTATATATCAAAAATAAATTAGAGGAGCAAGAGAGAGCACGGGGCAGCACAAGAAATGGAGGAACAAATCTATCGTGAAAACAAACTAAGAATGGGGTTTATTAAGTTCAATTTTAAAAATTAGCTAAACTGCAACATAAATGCCTATAGTTTTGACCCTATCACAAATCAATCCTTTTTCTAAAATTAAAGGTATTTAAAACTCAATTTCAAAAATTGACTCAATTCCCTAATAGCCATTGTCGAAAACATTATCAAATACTAACTTTGCAAAATTTCGAGCACGTATAAGCTAAAATTCCTAAAATACCCTCGAAACTTCTAGGCACTATTTTGGGGTGTGACAGTAAAAATGTCTGCCAATTGATCTTTTGTTTTGCAGTAAACTAACTCCACAGTTTTCTTCTTCACTTGCTATCAAATAAAATGATATTTTGTATCAATATGCTTGATTCGACTATGAGACACCAGATTCTTTGTAAAAGGTATTGTGGACTTGTTTTCAACATAAATTATAATTGAACCTTCTTGTATAATAGATAATTCACCAAAAATATTCTTCAACCAAATTGCTTAACACATGCATGTTACGACAGCCATGTATTTTGCTTCACATGTTGAAAGGGCTACTGTTTGTTGCTTTTTTAAAGCCCATGAAAATGTCGTGGAGTCAATATAGAGTAAATATCCAGATGTGCTTTTGCAATCATCTAAATCACCACCATAATCACTATATAAATAACAAACCAATTTTGAACATTGTGAATGTGTGTAAAATAAACCATGATCCATCATACCTTTAACATATCTCAAAATTCTCTTTGTTGCAATTAGGTGATCTTGTTTTGGCTTCTACATGTATCTACTAACTATTCCCACTGCATACATGATGTTTGGCTGAGTGATAGTCAAGTACCTTAAACTTCCAATGATACTTTTAAACAACATTGGATTTATTGGCTCTCTAGATGAATCAATACTTAATTTCATGTCTGGTTCTGCTGGCGTGGCTACTGGCTTGCAATCTTTCATTCTGAATTTTCTTAAAATCTATTTTGCATACCTCTTTTGAGACATAAATATTCCACCTTTCGTTTGTTTCACTTCGACTCCAAGAAAGTATGACATCACACCAATATCTGTCATTTCAAATTCTTTAGTCATAGCTTTCTTAAAGTCATTGAACATACATGGATTGTTTCCCGTGAAAATCATATCATCCATGTATAAGCACACAATTATGATGTCACCAACTCCATTTTTATTTGTATATAGTGCATCCTCGTATGGACTTTTCATGAACCTGTTCTTCTGAAAGTATTCATCTATTCTTGTGTTCCATCCTCTTAGAGCTTACTTTAGTCCATATAAAGCCTTCTTCAAGTGATAGACTTTGTCTCCTGTCCTTGTTTCCTATATTTAGGTGGTTGTTCGGTGTAGACTTCTTCTTCTTGGTAGTGATAAAGAATGAGGCGGATGAATGCGAAAGCAGATCATAAAATTTGTCCAAGTCGCGGATTTGACTTAAGGTTCTAGACA
This sequence comes from Gossypium stocksii, assembly GCA_020496765.1. Classification (NCBI taxonomy): domain Eukaryota; kingdom Viridiplantae; phylum Streptophyta; class Magnoliopsida; order Malvales; family Malvaceae; genus Gossypium; species Gossypium stocksii. The sequence continues at coordinate 69,406,698 of CM035622.1, forward strand.
TTCTGAAAGACAATTGGATTTTAAAACAACCGAAAATGCAAATGAATCTAAGTCAAATAAAAAAATAAAGAGAAAAATTAAAAATAAATAATCAACAGAATAATGAGATCAAAGATTATAATAATAAAGAAGAAAATAAAGAAGACAGATGGAAAAGATAGAACGTGGCATATAGAAGTCCAAAGAAGCCTTAGAAACAAAAAGAATTCTCAACTCTCTTCAAACAGCTTTAATTTCCTCTTTAAGAAAGAAAACTTGGCAAGAAAAACTTGAAGATAATCTCCATAATCTGAAAAGATTGTTAAAACTTTTCTAAAAGAAACTCGAGAAATTTTTGAAAAAGAAAACTCAAAGAGAATTTATTAACTCAAAGGAGAAGTTGAATAATAATGAATTGTATGACTTGTGTACAATTCAAAGGCCTATATATAGGCTAGCTAAATAAATCTAAATAAAACTCTTAAGTATACTAGAACTCTAATTAACCTAAACAAGAAGTAGTTTTAAAATAAACTTTCTTGTTGACATAAAACTTCTAAATAACTTAAACTACTTAATAATTATTAAAAATTTAGAATAATAAAATAATAAGAGCTGATAAATACAATATTGGGATTATATGTACTAAAAATTATGCACAAAACTCGAACCTAATATGATTTAAACTCCAATTAAAAGCCCGAAACTCGTACTTTCTGCCATAATCATGTCCAGAAATTCTACTTGTACAATCTTTATTGAAATAGTCATAACTTGAGCTCCAGAACTCGGAATCAAGTGATTCAAAATGTGTTTCAAAGCTAAGAGATAAATCTTCGAATGCCATGTAGATATCTCAACCAAGAAATGCTAGGATCCCATCCAAAAAGTCATCACAAGCCTACTAATTTCCCAAGCATGAAAAGTGGCAGCTTCGGTGAATGGAATTAATAAATTTCACCCCATTAGTGCATGTATCATTCACCCTTTCCTCGAAAAGATTCATCCTTGAATCTCGTATTTGATTGACTCTTAGTTTGATTTGCTTGGCCTTTAACATTGTTGTTAGGCCTTGAGGTGATATGAGCCCATTAAATTTATGGGGTTTGAAATTAGACTTTAAGACATGCATCAGGTAGCCATTAAGGAATGTTGACTTCACATCTGCAACACCCCCATACCCGATTAGCTCGCTAAGTTCAAACACTGGAATGTTACATTCGTTGCCGAAGCAACTTCAGAAAAATTCAATTCAAATACTCTTCCTAATCAAGTTAACAAAACAATTTTTAGTTAGTATTAAATTTATAAATTACATTCTAAGATTTAATGGAGCTTTTTTTAGCTCTATTTAAGTTTTATCAACCACTTAGGACTTGTTTACAAATATTTTTTTCTAACATCAGATGCATCGCCGCAACGTCAGATGGACACGTCACAACATGCACTCTGTTTTTCTCAATTTCTCCAAGTTTTCAATTTTTTGTATAGTCTAGCACCTAATTCCTATTCCACTTTTTACTCCCTTCGTTAATCATTCATTCAATTAACTTATTCTCAAATCTATACTCACACTAAAAACTATTTTACATATTATGCAATTTAATTACTATACCATGAAATTCACGATTATTCCTATGTTTCTATTTCTCATTTCAACACTATTTGTTTCTCAATCAAATTTACAAGATTGAAACAACTATCAAAGTTATACAAATAATTCCATTAAGTCATCATATTCCAATTATTCACGTAATGTCTTAACAATGCACTTAAATATTCTTATGTGTTAGTAATTCTATCACTTAAATTAATTTCTTAGCATCATACTCTCCTACTATTTTTCCTCCTCCTCATCTCCGTTTCATATCCTTTACGTATGTGTATTTATACAAGAATTTATGGCTTTTAGTGTTGTATACCTATATGCAACATTAAATTCAATTTTACTAAATATATAATTTTAGCAAAGTTGTCCACTTGAGTAACAATCACTAATTTATTTATATCTCAATCTACAGAATTTGAAATTAAGATCTGCTTTTTGTTTTTAAAACTAGACTCATTTAAGATTTTACTATTAAAATTCAAAATTTATACCTAATCCAATAAATATAGTTTATTCTTCAAATCTTCCCCTATTCTGCCTCTAAGCAGTAATGACCCTTTTCTGCCTCTAGGCAGTAATGACCCTTCTTCACTAAAATTTAATTATCTTTTAGTACAAGTCTCATAATATATTTTTGTTTATTTCCCTTAAAAATAGACTCATTAAGATTCTATTCATATAAATTTCATAACCAAAAAGTTATTGTACAATTTAATATGATTTTTAAAATTTAGAATAGGGGATCCCAAAATCATTCTAAACTTGTCTCACAAAAATTATTATATCTCATAATCAAAAATTTCATTGCTTACACTATTTCTTCTATGTGAAACTAAACTCAGTAAGATTTAATTCCATATTTTATTCAACATCTAATTCGATTTTTAAAATTTTTGGTAAATTTTCAAAGTTGAACCATTATTTTGTCTAGAAACTTTTTAAGTGATCATATCTATTTTTTTCTTGATTTTTTGCATTAACTTTCATTTAATCATACATAATCATTATAATTTTTATTATTATTCAATTTAATCCTTAAAACCAACTTACATCAACATATAGTTTTAATATAACTTCTCTTACTTCAATTATGAACTTCATAAGTTTACAATTTAATCCCTAACATCATGAAAATTCATTATTTGACATAATTTCACCTTAACATCACTTTATAATTAATCCACTAACACTCAACATTCCATTTAAACTTCCTAAGACAATACTCTATTTCACACATAAAATTTTTCACACTTTATAATTTAGTCCTTATTATCAAAATTTCAATTTAACTTAAAATTTTTCCACTCATTCACTTTTTATATCACCACTATTTCATCACAATTTATTTATATTTCTTTTCAACATTCAAATTCAAATAACTTATTTCGCTTAATTTACAATTTAATCCATGTACTACTTTAATTTCATACATAATATTTTCACAATTAATTCAACCAATTTAGCATACTTTATTCTTGATTTAAATTAAATAAAGTAAACTTTTTGAAACACTTACCTTGTCTCTTTAATCTCTTCACCTTTTCACAACTTTCTCCACTTACACTTCGAATATGTTTTTTCCAAGATTATATTCTAACTCTCTAGTGTCTTTAATTCACTTTTTCTTTTGGGTGGGTATAGAAATTTAAGAGAAATTTGAGAGAAAAATTGAAATTATATGATGAAGGACCAAATTGTAAGAAAAACAAAATTTTATTCTCTATATCTCTCACTCATGTTGGAACATGGAAGGATGATGATTTCTCTTCATCTTTCCTCCTTTTTTATACTAACATTTTCATAATAAAATATTAATATTATAACATTTATCTAATTATTTAATTTAAAATATCATTAAAATATATTCCATGTCATCATTACACTCTAGAATTCTCTCTCATTCTAATTGACCATTTTTCCCTTTATAATCCGTAAAAATTCCATCCTTGAATCATCACTTAATTTAGTAAAATTGCAATTCAATCCCTCATAATTCTCCATTTATTCAATTTAATCATTATTCATCCATTTTCCTTGTTTTCTAGACTCTTCAACCCTTAAGATATTTGCATTGTTGGCCTTTCAACTTTTTCATATTTATAATTTAACCCTTCACATATTAAATATTTACACTTAGACCACATAACTTTTCATATTTTTATTATTTAGTCCCTAGCTCAAATTAATATTTCACAACATATTTCTTTTTTCATTTTTCTCTAACATCTCTTATCTTTTACTTTCTTTATATCTTATTTCACTAAAAATCTATCTCATAGTATTTTTGACCAAGGTGTTTTGGGGATGTTACCACATCTATCTGATAAATCTTCCATTTATTTTGTGCTACAATTGTTGTGAGAAGCCTTATAATGTCAATTTTGGCGACTAGAGCAAATACTTCATCATAGTCCACTCCATGTCTTTGCATGTAGCCTTTTATAACTAGTCTTGCTTTTTATTTCTTCACTTTTCCTTCTTTTTTAGTTTTTGTCTTGTACACCCATTTGACTACAATTCAACTATGTCCTTCTAGTAGACTTGTTAACTCTCATGTGTCATTTCTTCTTATTGTTTCAATTTCTTCATCCATTGCCTTCTTCCATTTGACATCTTCAATTGCATCTTCATATGTTATTGGATCACATTCTAACATTAAACAGAATAAGAAACAATCAAGTGTTGTTTTTATGATTTCTGTGACCTCATAAATACTGTGTAAACTATGTATTCTTGCAGGTGCTTCCTCTGAGCTACTAGTACTACTATTGATTGGTGATGACAATGTTATAGGAGTTATTACAACAGGACCTGGTGGAGAGGGCTTTGATCATCACCTTGTTATTGATTTATGAAGTCGTCATCTTTGTCATCACTGAAAAGTAATCCTTTAATTTTCTTTTTTTTTTTTTTTGCTCCATGTCCAGTAATCAACTTCATTGAATTCAACATCTTTTGAAATAATAACTTTCTTGGTAAGAGGGTTCTATATTCTATATGCCTTTCTTTTTTTTTCTTAACCAATGAAAATACATTTCACTCCTTTATTGTTGAGCTTCTTTCTTGTCTGGTCCAAAACATGAGCATACGTGTAACAATTCATTTTTTAGTTAGATCAGAACAGGTGGTTTCGGGACCATTTAACCGATTCAAAATATTTATTTTCTTATTTTTATAAGTTTTACAGCATGATAGAATTATCGTATGACAGTTTGTAAAGAAATTTTACTGTATGAATAGTTAATTTGGTAACAAAAGATTAAATCGCATAATGCGTAACATATGAGTTCCATTAAATAAATTACTTAAATGACTATGGATTTATTAACGGAAGTCTTTTTATTGAAATTCAACATTCATTAATATTAATGGACGGTAATAGTTATGATTTAAGTGATTTATAATGTTTGATAAAAGAGTAAATTAGTAAAAATGGTTATTAATGTTATATTAGATAAAATAAATGAATTTTAATTAGCCATTATCATTTATGCTTCTTCTCCACCGAAAATAAAAAGGAAACATAGCCATTATTGTAGCTTCCATTCAGCCAAGCTTGGATTATTCATCTAGGTATGGTTTTTGCTCAGTTTTTAGTGATTTTTACATTTTTTTAGTTCGTTGCAGCTCAATATAGCTATCCTGTACCTTAATTTCTAAAAATTTTGATGATTTTGAAATGTGCCATTGTTGAATTCTAGTATCTTTTGATGTTTCTTTATAGAAAATAAAAGATATAGGTTAGATTAATATGTTTTGTATTTGGATTTTTAATGAATTTGAGTATATTGGGCTAAATTGTGAAAATGAGAAGTTAAGGGGCTAAAATATGAAATAAATGAAAGATATGGGTTTATATGGAATAGATGAGTATTCAGCTAAGTATATGTATAGGAACATTTTTGTGTATTTTGTGTCTTTGTGAATTAGGGACTAAAATGTCAAATGTGAAAATATAAGGGCGATTTTGTAAAAGGCCAAAATATATGTATATTGATTAAATTGAAAATTTTGGTGAATAAATGAGTTAAATTTGAATTCATATAGATCAAGATAAACAAATACCGAAACTTGATTGGGGGAAACAAAAGATAGACGGGTAGACAATGGATATACGAGCAAAATACGAGGTAAGTTCATATAATTATAATCGAACTAATTTATATTTTGAATTATTGAATTGGACATTATATAAATTGTATAATTGATATGTTAATTGAATTGCCTATTGGTTATGTGCTTTGGATTAATATTGAGTCTCGATTGAACCGTAGAAAGTTGTAGGATACAAGTGACATGTCACTAGAGTTACCATTTGGTCGAGCTCCTGCATTTGTTGCGGACTCACCACAGCTCGTATGAGCTTACCATTTTAGCTCTACGGAGCTTACCATTTCAATCCTTCGGGGCTTACCGTTCAGCTCATTTCAGCTTATAGTTTACCAACTCAGGAGGAGCATATCGATTATAGCTTGAAAGAGCATATATGTTGATGAATTGGCGGATTACCAATTTATACACTTAGTGTGTATCACCCGAGTATCCCTCGATGTTTCTGTTGGTTCAACGGGCATTATACCAATATGAAATAAAAAAGGATTGCATGATAAAAGAGTTACATGATCTATATGAATTATATGTTAAATGATATACATGACTTACATGTTACATGACTTACATGAATTATATGTTGCATGAATTATAAGTCTTACATGAATTATATGTTATATGAATTACATGATTGAAATGAGTTATATAATACATGAGTGCATAGATTTTTTGGATGATAAGATATATGACATATATGATCTGTGTTGATACAATAATACTTGACTCATATGAATTGAGAGATGAATTTGATGTTCATATGTTATATGTTTGGTTTCATCCTTATGAATGGATAAATATATGGATGTTAGATGACTAACTTGTGAATGGTGATGTGAATAGGCATTATGAGCAAATGAATTGGATTTTAAGTTGTTTTAATGCTTTTTGACACAATGGTAAGTTAAATTCTATATTATACGGGCTTACTAAGCTTTTAAGCTTACTTCGTTTATTTTCTTGTGTTTATAGATTTCAGAAGCTAGCTCGATTCGGACGAGGTTAGAGATTACTATTGCACTATCCAAACAAACTTGTGGTGCTTTTGGAACTTGTGTAAATGATGTAAATATGGCATGTATAGGCTAGTTTTTTAGTTGATTTATATGGCTACTTATGTATATGAATGTGATGTAAATTTTGGTACTTGAACAAGTTATGTGATATGGCTTGAATTATCTATGGATGTTTTGGTAAGAAAGTTTTATATGATATGTCTATAATGTGATAAATTTGATAATTGCTATTTTGGCATAAATGATGTATGATTATGGATATGGTTGGTATGAATGGTGTTATGTGATTGTCTGTAAAGTGTTACTTTGAGGTATATGTATGGCTAATTGAAATGGTCAAATTTGGTATGTTTTGTTGTGAATGAATTGGTAAGTTTGAATAGGTATGAATTGGTTTATTTTGGGGTATGAAACATATGTTTATGGCATTAAATTGATACATGGAAGTTGGTAGGTTTAAGTTAAATTTGTATATGGAAACAAGTGTGGATATTGATTCATGAATTGGTTGGTTAGTAGATGGTTCAAAATGTCCATTCTTTGGCTGAATTAGTTGCCTATTATGAGTATGATTTTGTGCCAAATTGATGCTTGTAGGTACAAGGACTTTGGGTGTGAAATGTGACTTAAACCAAGCCTATTCTCGTGCCACACGACTGAGCACACGAGTGTGTGACTCGACCGTGTGACCCCTCCAACTTAGTTAAAACAAGTCAGAAACTTACATGGCTTAGACACACGGGCGTGTCTACTGGCCGTGTGTGGCACACGGGCTAACATATGGGCGTGTAGTTGGCCGTGTAACCTAAGTCAGTATACCCCCTAATTTCCATACGGCCAGGCACACGGGCATGTCTGGTGGCCGTGTGAACAAGTCAGTATGTATGCCCTGTTTTCACATAGCCTAGACATATGGGCGTGTCTGGTGATCATGTGAGGCACACAGCCGAGTGACCCTTATTTGAAAAATTTTCAAAGTTTTCCTATCTTTTTCGTATGTTATCAAATCAGTCCTGAATACATGTATGGTTCTTTGCATGCTCAAATTATGCATGTTTTGAATGTGAATGAATGATATTTACTAAATTGAGATGTAATTTGATAAATGTTTAATATGATTACTGTTCTGAACTAAGTTAAAGGTCCGGTAATGCCCCTTACCTATTCCGATGATGGTTACGAGATAGGGGTGCTACAATACACAATGCATCCAAAAATCTTAAGATGTCCAACTCGTACTTTTTGATTTCTTTAAGCTTCATTTGGCGTCTTATATTTCACACTTTTTGTTGTATACTGGTTCAACAAATAAATAGCACATTGAACAACTTCAGCCCAAAAAGTTCTTGGTAAATGCTTACCTTTAACCATGATTCTTGTCAAATCAAGAATAGTGCGGTTCTTTCTTTTAGCGAATCCATTTTCTTGTGACATGTATGCAACTGTCAACTAGAGAATGGTTTCATGCTCCTTTCAAAAGCTTTCAACTAGCTTTAAAGTATACTTACCTCCTCTATCAATTCTGAATATCTTAATATTGTAACAGCCCGAATTAGGGCCTAAATGGAACGGTGGTTTCAAGACCACGAATCTGACATAGAAAAATTTATTCCAATTAAGTTTGAAGGTTTATTGTGTGATTGAATGCATGAATAGAAATTTTAGTAAATGAATTTTACCGATAAAGTGCCCAATTTAGTAATATGACTAAATTGTAAAAGTTTCAACATATGGGTTCTAGAAGCTTTTAGTGTGAAATTGAAATGAAATTATAAATTAGAGGTCCTTATTTAGCAATTAGACCATTTTTGGGCATTATGGACAAAAATACCCTTGGAAGGAAAATTTTGCAAAGAAGGCAATTAGGGGCATTTTGGTCATTTGGATATTAGATGAAAAAAAGGAAAAAATAAGCCAAAAATTTGTCCATCTTCTTCCCCTAAGTGCTGAAATTCTCTAAGTCTCCATAGCTAGGGTTTTCAACTTTTTCAAGCTCCAAGTAAGTGCAATTTAGTCTCGTTTTTAATTTTCTTTACATTTTTGAAATCCTGAAAGCTTGGACTATCTATTTCTACCATTAATTTGCATTAGGGTTCATGTTTTAAAATTTACCCATATGTGATATGGAAGCATTTTGATGTTTAATGGTAGAAAATGAAAGCCTGAAGTGTAGTAAACAACTTTTGCTAGGTTATTTTTCATGAAAAATGCATTTAGGGACTAAAATGCAAAAGTTGTAAAATGTGTATAAATTGTGAAACATTGAAAATTATGGGCTGCTATAGAAGAGAAATATGTTTGGCTAAGCTTAGGAATGTAGAAAAATTGATACACTTCATTTTACGAGCCTAGGGACTAAATTGTAAAAATTGACAAAGTTAGGGGTAAAATGGTAAAATTTACCATAGGATAATTTTGTGTCCAATCGAGTATTGTATGTATTGAATGAGTTAAATTTGGTGTTATATATCAAGAACGACGTGAAAACAACCTTGACCAAGGGAAAGGAAGGTGTCGGATTAAATTCAAAAAGATTAGCATATTTGTACCGAGGTAAGTCCTATATGTAAATAATGAGTTATTTTTAATCATTATGTTTAATTAGTTTAATTAATTTAAAATTTTGAAATTTTATATCAAAATATTGTTTATGAAATGTGATAAATCGATAAGTAAAGAAAAGTCCCGATTGAACCTTAGGAATCATTAGGATACGAGTGATATGTCACAGGAAACCATTGACCGTTATCAATTGTTTATGTGGTTCCGAGTGGTAGTCGAGTTCGACTATCAGTGGCTAGGTAATCCTATATTTGTTGCGGATACCTGTCAGGTTGTGTAAGCAGCACTGAGTAGAATCAACTACACCATCAGCTTGTGTGAACAGACCCGATAATAGCTCATTATTGAGCCTTACGTGATAAGTGGTAGCTTCGGCTACATATTAGTGGTGGCTTCGGCTACATTATGTGTGTGGCACTTGTGCCTTATTTCTATGTATCCTTTAGTGTTCCACGTGGTTCATTGGGCTATTCGAATTAATATGATACAATGCGAATGCATGCGAAAGGATTTAATCGTGTGTTCAAGATTGTGTATGTGCAGGTTTTATGAAAATTATTGTATGTGCTAAGTGCTTAATGTATGTAATGAATCATGTGGTAAGATCACATGAGTAAGTGATAATTCCCAAACTCAATTGTATGATTGGAAAACTTATTTTCCATTAGCTATGTCCATTTAGTTTAAATGCTCATTACTTTTACATATAGACTTACTAAGCTTTATAGCTTACCCCTTCATTTTTCCCTTCCCCTATAGGTTCGTCAAGTTAACTCGACGTTCAGAGATCAACGAGATTCCATCAACACTATCAACAAGCATTTTGGTATTTTGTTTAAACACTTAAGATTATGGCATGTATAGATGGTCTAATGATTTGTTATGTGTCATAGTCTATGGGGTCAAATATGGTCACAAATGTTTTGAGATTTGGCCATTTGTTATGGGCCATATATGAATGAGTATTTTCTAATTAAAGTGTTGTAATTTCTTATTATACAAATTTATATAGTAGATGTATTATGTGTATGGATGTGTATGCTTGTGTGTAGTTGCTAAAATGTATTGTGTAGATGCCAAAATGGGGTTGTTTGGATGTGTTTTTATGTTATATTGTGTATTGCCATAATTGGTTTGTGTTAGTTTGTGCTTCAGGGTGGGAATTGGCTTGGAAAATAACCTATAATTGTCCACACGGGTAGACACACAGGCGTGTGTATAGACACACAGCCAGCCGACGGGCGTGTTGATAGGCCATGTATCCCCTACACCTAAAATTATGGAATTAAATGTTTTGTAGTAAACACAAGGAATGATGACACGGTCATGTGTCCCGACTGTGTGATAGACACAGCCTAGCCACAGGTGTGTGGCTTGACCATGTGATGAAGATTTTACGATGAGGTCATAAACAGAATGCCCCAGTTTTTCAGACGGGATGAGGACACGGGCGTGTTGAGGTCCTGTGAAGGACACGAACCATAGACACGGGTGTGTGCTCGGCATTGTGAAAACCCCTGTAAGTTCAAAATTAAAATTAATTCCGCAATGGCTAGGGACATGGGCGTATGCAACCACGCGACTTGCCCACACGGGTGTGTGCCTGTTTTAAGTAGAATTTTTTTAAGTGATTGAAAAGTTTCGGTTTAGTTTTGGATCATACCCAATGAGTCTCTTGGGCCTCGTAAGCCCATAATAAGAGTGTTTTGAATAAGATTGAAAAAGTTTTAAATTTTTGTGGAATTTGTGAGTCGGGATTAAGTGATCGTGTGTTCGTAATTCCGATACTGCCTCGTACCCGGTCTCGGCATCAGACTTGGGTGAGGGGTGTTACATTTAGTGGTATCAAGGCCTTGGTTTAGTCGGTTCTCGGACTAACATAGCAAGTATGAGAGTCTAGCTATATATGTCATAATTATGAATATTGATAGTGTGATGGTTTCTAATCCTTGAATTGTGTTTTCATATAGTAAATGGATCCCGACCCGACAGTGGTTGATGATGTAGAAAGTAACGCGCCAGCTCCCGCTCATGGTACCGCGCCACCCGAAAGTAGGAATGTAGAATCCAGTCGAGGAGAAAAGGCCCGAGAAGCCTTTTTCCGTAGAATGAGCGAATGGTATACAGGTTTCATTCGGGTGAATCCGAATGCCTAACCTACCCCACCTTTTCCCATTCCTCAACCGATCCCAGTAGCCCCACAAGGTACGAAAATGACAAGACTGAGTAATCCCCCTGTTGATAAGATTCGTAAGTATGGGGCCGAAGAATTTAGAGCTAGTGTTGATGATTACCCCGAGAGGGCAGAATTTTGGTTAGAGAATACTATTCAAGTATTTGATGAACTCTCCTGCACACTCGAGGAGTGTTGAAAGTGTGCCGTCTCACTTCTGAGAGACTCAGCGTATTAGTGGTGGAAAACGCTAGTCTCGGTAATGCCTACCAAAAGAGTTACTTGGGACTTCTTCCAAGTGGAGTTTCGGAAGAAGTATATAAGTCAGCGCTTTATTGACCAAAAGCGAAAGGAGTTTATAAAGTTGAAACAAGGCCACATGACAGTGTCTGAGTACAAGCGATAATTTTCCAGACTTAGCAAGTACACTCGAGAATGTGTTTGCACTAAGGAAATCATGTGTAAAAGGTTTGAGGACGGCCTAAATGAGAATATCAAGTTATATGTAGGGATATTGGAATTAAAAGAATTTGTTGCGCTAGTTGATTGGGCATGCAAAATTGAGGAATTGTTCAAGGAAAAGAAGAGGACCGAATCAAAGGCTAGGGATACGAAGAAAAGATTGATGAGTAAGTCTTTCCAGTTGTCATTAAAGAAAGTGAGGAATGTGCCAAACCGTTCGACCGTTTCAGCTGGAAATCCGAGCAGAACTCGTACGAGGCAAAATACAAGTCCGAAGGCTTAAACTACTTCAGTAGCTAGTGTTGGCAATGTCAAGCCAAGTAACTCTGAATATCAACACTGCGGTAGGAGACATCTTGGTGAGTGTTGGATGGTCACCGAGGCTTGCTTTAAACATGGCTCTCAGGACCACTTCATCAAAGATTGTCCGGAAATGGTAGTTAAAGAAACTACTCAGAGCACTAAACCGAGCAATGTAACCGCTAGAGGGAGGCCTACTAGAAATGTGAAAGAGGGAGCTAGTAGCAGAGGCATAGCTAGGGATTTAGCTGCAAGATCAGAGGTCTGAGCACCTGTAAAAACTTATGCTATTCGTGCTCGGGAAGAGGCATCATCCCCTGATGTGATCACTGGTATATTCTCTCTTTATGACGTTAATATAGTTGCATTGATTGATCCCGGGTCCACGCATTCTTACATTTGCATGAAATTAGTGAATGACATGAAATTGCCTATAGAGTCAACCAAATTTGTGATTAAGGTGTCAAACCCTCTAGGCAAGAATGTGTTAATTGATAAAATTTACAAGAATTGTCCCTTAGTGATCCGAGGTCATTGTTCCCTAGCTGATCTGATGCTATTGTCATTTGATGAGTTTGATGCTATTTTGGGCATGAATTGGCTATTAATGCATAATGCTAAAGTGAATTGTAGACAGAAGGTTATCGAATTAAAGTATGAAAATGGTGGAAGTCTTCGGGTTGAAATAGATGTGTCCAGCGGGTTGCTTACTTTGATTTCATCTATGACTGCTCAGAAGTGTTTGAGAAAGGGGTACGAAGCATATTTGGCTTATGTATTGAATACGAAAGAGTTTGAACTAAAAGTGGAATCAGTGCTAGTGGTTTGTGAGTTCCCGGATGTATTTCTTGAGGAATTGCTGGGTATACCTCCTACTAGGGAGATAGAGTTCGCCATCAACTTGTTGCCGAGGACTGCCTCAATATCGATAGCCCAGTATAGAATGGCTCCAATAGAGCTAAGGGAATTGAAAGTGCAATTGTAGGAGCTGACGGACAAAGGATCTGCGAGACCTAGTTTTTCTCCCTGGGGTGCCCCCATGTTATTCGTAAAGAAAAAGGATGGATCGATGAGACTTTGTATCGACTATAGGCAACTCAACAAAGTGACAATAAAGAACAAGTATCCCTTGCAAAGAATTGAAGACTTATTTGATCAGTTGAAGGGAGCTACAGTGTTCTCCAAAATAGACTTGAGATTTGGATCTTACCAGTTAAGGGTGAAAGAGTCTGATGTGCCAAAAACTACTTTCAGAACAAGGTACTGACACTATGAGTTTCTCATAATGCCTTTCGACTTGACTAACGCCCCAACGGTGTTCATGGACTTAATGAATCAGATTTTTAGACCGTACTTGGATAAGTTTGTAGTGGTCTTTATTGATGACATCTTGATCTATTCTCGTGATGATAACGAGCATGCTGAGCATCTAAGAACAGTTTTACAAATCTTGCGAGATGAACGGTTGTATGAAAAATTTAGTAAAAGTGAGTTTTGGCTCAGTGAAGTTTGATTTTTGTTTCACATCGTCTCAAGAGATGGCATTCGAGTTGATCCAAGTAAGATTTCGGCAATAGTAGATTGGAAACCGCTGAAAAATATATCAGAATTTAGAAGTTTTTTAGGCTTGACTGGTTACTATCGATGCTTTGTAAAGGGATTTTTGATGATCGCTTCCCTGATGACTAAGTTGCTGCAAAAAGATGTTAAGTTCAAGTGGACAGATAAGTGTCAACAAAGTTTTGAGAAATTGAAGACAGTGTTAACCGAGGCACCAGTGCTAGTGCAAACTGAATCTAGTAAAAAATTTGTGATTTATAATGATACGTCTCTAAATGGTCTTGGATGTGTATTAATGCAAGAAGATAAAGTGGTAGCGTATGCCTCAAGACAATTGAAGCCACACGAGAGGAACTACCCGACACACGATTTGGAGTTAGCCGCCATTGTCTTCGCCTTGAAGATTTGGCGCCATTCTCTTTATGGTGAGAAATGGCACATGTTCACCGATCATAAAAGCTTGAAGTACTTGATGTCACAAAAGAATTTGAACTTGCGACAGCAAAGGTGGTTTGAGCTGTTAAAAGACTATGAGTTAGTGATTGACTACCATCCAGGAAAGGCGAATGTAATAGCTGATGCATTGAGTAGAAAATCTCTATTTGCTTTGAGAGCCTTGAATACAAGAATGACCTTATCTAATGATGGTTTGATTTTAGCCGAGTTACGAGCTAGGCCATCGTTTATTCAACAAATTTATGAAGCTCAAAAGGGTGATAGCAAGTTGCAAGCAAAAAGAGTTCAGTGCCAAATGAATAATGAGACAGATTTTCGAATAGGTGAGAATGGTTGTTTGATGTTTCGAGATAGAATATGTGTACCAAAAAATGCTAAGTTGATTCAGGAAATTCTATACGAAGCTCACAATGGTTGTCTATCTGTTCATCCAAGCAGTGCAAAGGTGTATTGTTGTAACACCCCTAACCCATATCCATCGCCGGAATAGGGCTAAGAGGTATTACCAGACATATCAGAATTTTTACAGATATGTTGCAACCATTTAATCATCATTATCATCAGATTATATTGAAATAAAAACATATTCATATCTCATTTCAATACATTAAAAAAATAAGTCAAACCCTGTTTAAACATATCAAAACCAAACTAATTTTACAAGTAAGCATATACCAAAATGACCATTTCATTTGGTCTTACCTATTACTTGAAATATTACTTTACTATTCAACCACATATCACCCTTTATACCAACATATCCATAATCATACATCATTTATGCCAAAATACCATTAATCCAACCATTTCCAACTTAATCATATCACATAGCTTGATTAAACACTAATATTCATAAACATAGTGAACCATATAACTCAACTTAAAAACTAGCCTATACATGCCACATAACCCAAAACTCATAACTTTTATTTACCGAAACGATAGCCGGATAGTGTAAAGACGTCTCCCTCGACTTCCAATCTGAGCAAGTCACTGAAACTCTATAAAGATAAGAAAAATGCACAAAGTAAGCTTTGAAAGCTTAGTAAGCCATAATCAAATAAATCATCTCAATAATTTTTATAGTTCAACTTAACTAAGTCGAATTTAACAAATCTCAACCATATTTGCATTTGTCATACTCAAAAATTCATATGATCGCATTAAGTGCTTTACTTTTTCAATTCATAAGCATAATAACTTTACACATAACTTATCCATTTGGCTACATTTTCATTTCATATATAGAGCACATATTCACATTACTTTTTTTTCATTTCATTCACATATCATCTTTTACACATATACTAATTTCCATTTCTCAAAACCATGTTTCTCGTTTCATAATCCCCATGTTCAAAACATAGGACCACAATTCATATATCGAACATATATAACACATCCTTCATTTATATACATTCATATCATTCGATGTCATATATTTCACATACCGTCATTTGAAATATATTCACCTTTCATTTCTGAATTTCTTAATCGAAACACATGTACCTGAATCATATAAAGCAAAATACAAGTACCTTTCCACATTTCTCATATAGCTCATATATATTCATAGCCCATTTGCATATACACATCTTTTTCTCATACTTGTATTATATCATCACTTACTCACATGTCACATTTTAGTCAATCACATTTCACAAATATTTGATGGCACATATCCTACCATTCATGCTCACATATTAAGCACATTACAAACGTACCTGAATTGGATATACTTTAACATAGTCATACACTTCTCAGAATGCCTGCAAAACCGTTCTAAATCAAATAGGATACGTGGATAACTCGAAAAGCTCGTACAATGCCAATGTCCCAGACATGGTCTTACATGTAATCAAATATCGATGCCACTGTCCCAGACAGGGTCTTACACGAAATCATATACGATGCCAATGTCCCAAACATGGTCTTACACGTAATCTCTAATCGATGCCAGTGTCCCAGACACAGTCTTACACGATATCTCAAATCGATGCTAGTGTCCTAGACACGGTCTTGCACGATATCTCAAATCGATGCCAACATCCCAAACATGATCTTACACGAAATTATATATCTCGGAAGCTCACAAACTATGACATCATTATTTTGTACTATCCTTAATATTCATTCGAAGCTTATAACTGCATAATTAATTCAACTCATACTCGAATTAAGTCATCAATTACTTAATACAATTCGGCACATATAATACATGTACATTCGAATATAACAGCATTTACTTACTTATAAACTTACCTCAATTCACAGAGGATTATTTCATGACCTTCTATTTTCCTCGTTTATAATTGATCTATTTGTTTCACGATCAAAACATAATAAATCAATATATTAACTAACTCAAATATCAAATCAAGCTCAAACTCAAACCATTCTATCATTTAATTATAATTAATAAAAATATCTTTATTCCTCACAAATGATCAACACAAACACAATCATTATCCAATTCATTCCAGTTTGAACAACATGAATACAGTAGGGATTTATATTAGTTCATGAACTTAAAGTCTCAAAGACTTGCATATTTGGGTAGCATTAAGATACTCTTAATAACCAACACTAATATACAAAATATGGCAATATTAATTACTAATTACTCTCTTCAATAGCTTAATCTGACACTAATTTAAACAACATTAATTAACATTATTACCACTTTTTCTCCTGTTGTAATTAATAGTCCATAAACCGCCCAATCAATATAAATATACGGCTATTTATCACCATATAAACAACTCATTAACCGACACTTAAGACATAAATTTTGTAGCATTTACTCTACTTTTATTCCCATTTAATAACTTTAACAATGGTTGTATTAACCCTTTTAACAATCAGATTTTTACACATAAACTGCAACTAAATAAATATCATTAATTTAATACATCAATTGGCATTCAGTCATACATCTGCAGCATTAAACTGGTCTTTTATTACCTTCCCAGCTACATTAATGGCAGCAACAAACACTCTTTTTTCTTTCTTTCTTTCTTTTTTTTAAGCTTCAGACATAATAAATACATCCCTATTTATTCATTTGCAACCTCAACCATTATTAACCTAAATTTAAAGTCACTTAGACCGCATTTATTAACGTCTAAACAATAATTTACTACTACATTAATACAACAAACAGCAAACCATAAAACAGCATATATACACCCTTTTTCTAAACATTTTTATCACCATAATATTCAAACAGCGTTAATACCACAACCGAACAATATAGACAGAGCAGTAATTAACAATATCTATGGAGGTAAAATTCGGACAGCAATTTTAATAGTTTCTACAATTATCAAACACAAAAGAATAAAAATTCAAGGAAAGCTTGCTAATGTTTCTCAACACCGATTCTATTCATTCAATTTGTTCCTTCCCTCACACATTCGATCAAAAATTAAATCAACAATTTAACCAAAATTTATCAATGAAAAGCTATAGGCAATGGAGAGTTTAGAAGAGTTACCTTTCCACTTCAAAATTTTAGCTTCTAAGCAAAAAACTTTTATGGTTTTCCACTACATGCAGCCGACCTCCTCTCTAGCTTCCATATCCTCCTTTTCTTACTTATTTTTGGTTGAAGAGAATGAAGAAAAGATGAACACTCATGTGGCTGGTTTTATTTTTACTTAATATATATTATTTCATCATTTACCAAATTTACCATTAATGAATAAGTTATAAAATCATCAAATCTATGTCCTTAACCGTCCAACACTATTAATCATGGCCTAATTGCTTCATAAAGGCCCCACCTTTAAAGAACAAAGCAATTTAATACTTTAAAAATTAACTAGTCACTTTTTCATTTTACGCGATTAAGCCCTTTTATTAAATCGGGCGTCCAAACAACAAAATTAAAACATGCAAATTTAGCACATATAAATTCACACAAAACAAACACAGAAAATAATTTTTAAATATTATTCAGACTCGAATTTGTGGTTCCAAAACCACCGTTCTGAATAAGGTCAAAATTAGGCTGTTATAATAGTGATTTGAAGAAATCGTATTTGTGGCCCAGAATGAAAAGAGATGTCTCCGAGTTCATATCAAAGTGCTTGGTTTATCAATAGGTGAAAGCTGAACATTAGATACCTTCCGGTCTATTACAGCCAATAACGATTCCCGAATGGAAATGGGATCTATTACTATGGATTTTGTAACGGGTTTGCTGTTGACCCCGAAAAAGAAAGATGTCATTTGGGTCATTATTGATCGGTTAACGAAATCAACTCATTTCATCCCGGTACGTATAGATTTTTCACTGGATAAGCTAGTTGAATTGTATATTGCCGAGATTGTAAAATTGCACAGGGTGCCAATTTCTATTATATCAGATAGAGACCCGAGATTTACTTCGAGGTTTTGGAGAAAGTTACAAGAAGCCTTGGGTACCAAGTTGAATTTCAGTACCACCTTTCACCCACAAACAAACGATCAGTCCAAGCGAGTGATACAGATCCTCGAAGATATGCTCCGTTGTTGTGTTCTCGAGTTCGAAGGTAGTTGGGAAAAGTATCTACCTTAGGTGGAATTTGCTTAAAATAATAGTTTTCAATCGAATATCAAAATGGCACCGTATGAGGTATTGTATGGTCGTAAATGTAGGACACCTTTATATTGGACAGAGCTTAGTGAAAAGTGGATCCATGGGACTAATTTGATTAGAGAGACCGAAGAGAAAGTAAAGGTAATCCGTGATTGTTTAAAAGTTGCTTCGAATTGGTAAAAGTATTATGCAGATTTAAAAAGAAAGAACATTGAGTTCCAAGTGGGTGATAAAGTGTTCTTAAAAGTATCTCCTTGGAAGAAGATTCTGAGATTTGGCTGGAAAGGCAAATTGAGCCCATGTTTCATCGAACCAGATGAGGTTGTAGAAAGAGTTAGACCAGTGGCTTATCGATTGGCTTTACCGACAGAGTTAGAAAAGATTCATGATGTGTTCCATTTATTGATGCTACGACGTTATCATTCCGATCCGTCACATGTGATCTCTCCGACCGAAGTAGAAATTCAACTGGATATGTCTTATAATGAAGAGCCAATCAAAATTTTAGCACGAGAGTGAAACAATTAAGGAATAAAAGTGTGGCTTTGGTAAAAGTACTATGGCAAAAGCTTGGAATGGAAGAGGCTACGTGGGAGTCGGAGGACACCATGAGGAAACAGTACCCACATCTCTTTACTGGTAAGATTTTTGGGGACCAAAATCCCTTAAGGGGGAGAGTTGTAATAGCCCGAATTAGGGCCTAAATGGAACGGCAGTTTCGAGACCATGAATTCGACATAGAATAATTTATTCCGATTAAGTTTTAAGGTTATTGTGTGATTGAATGCATGTGTGGACATTTCAGTAAATGAAATTACCGATAAAGTGCCCGATTTAGTAATAGGACTAAACTACAAAAGTTTCAAAATATGTGTTCTAGAAGCTTTTAGTGTGAAATTGAAATGAAATTATAAATTAGAGGTCCCTATTTAGCAATTAGACCATTTTTGGGCATTATGGACAAAAATACCCTTGGAAGGAAAAATTTGCAAAGAAGGCAATTAGAGGCATTTTGGTTATTTCGATATTAAATGAAATAAAAAGGGAAAAATAAGCCAAAAATATGTCCATCTTCTTCCCTTAAGTGCCGAAATTCTCTAAGTCCCCATAGCTAGGGTTTTCAACTTTTTCAAGCTCTAAGTAAGTGCAATTTAGTCTCGTTTTTAATTTTCTTTACATTTTTGAAATCCTTGAAGCTTGGACTATCTATTTCTACCATTAATTTGCATCAAGGTTCATGTTTGAAAATTTACCCATATGTGACATGGAAGCATTTTGATGTTTATTGGTAGAAAATGAAAGCTTGAAGTGTAGTAAACAATTTTTGCTAGGTGATTTTTCATGAAAATGCATTTAGGGACTAAAATGTAAAATTTGTAAAATATGTGTATAAATTGTGAAACATTGAAAATTGTGGGCTGTTATAGAAGAGAAATATGTTCGGCTAGGCTTGGGAATATAGAAAATTTGATACATTTCATTTTACGAGCCTAGGGACTAAATTGTAAAAATTGACAAAGTTAAGGGTAAAATTTACCATAGGATAATTTTGTGTCCAATCGAGTATTGTATGTATTGAATGAGTTAAATTTGGTGTTATAGATCAAGAACAACGTGAAAACGACCTTGACCGAAGGAAAGACAAGGTGTCGGATTAAAATCAAAAAGATTAGCATATTTGTACCGAGGTAAGTACTATATGTAAATAATGAGTTTTTTTTAACCATTATGTTTAATTAGTTTAATTAATTTGAAATTTTGAAATTTTATATCGAAATATTGTTTATGGAATGTGATAAACCGAAAAGTAAAAAAAAAAGTCTCGGTTGAACCTTAAAAATCATTAGTGTAACGCCCCAAAATTTTGGCTTTTTTGATTTGTTATGCATGAAAATTTTTAAAACTGTTTTAGCAATTATTTGAGACAAATAATTGTCTACTTAAGTGAATATGTGCTCTGGGTGAGCTTGGGGAGGTCCCAAGTTCAAGCCAAGACTTGGGTTAAATTTTGGTTTTTATTTAATAAAGCCTAACTCTTGGTAATCAGGCTTTTAAATAAAAGTTGGGTAAAACATATTAGAATGGGCCTGCTAGTCTGGTGGTTAAGTGGCAGGGGATTATGCTTGAGGTCCTGTGTTTGAGTCGTTGCTAAGGTATAAATTTTTGCTGCTTTGGACGGCTGGAGATTTTGATGGACTAAAATTCTGTTAGTAGAGTGATAGATAGAGAGAATTAAGGGAATGTGAGTTGGGGGTTATCAGGAAATCCAATTCTGAGCAATTTGTTCTCTTTTTGCTAAAAGTTTCGGTTTTCCTCTTCCTTTTTCCCCTCCACTTGCTACCGATTTTTCCACCCTCATTTTTCTTTGCAATTGCTTCCTTTTTATCATTAGTTTCGGTAATTTAATTGCTTAAATGAGTGTTGGTACATTCTCTGTAAGTCTTGCGATACTTTTTGGTTGTTATGGATGGAGTAATGGAGTTCTAAGGATTTTGTTTTTGTCTAGGGACATTCAAGTTTTAAGGGACTGCTAAATGGCGCTCTAAATCAGTATGGAACTGCTGTTTATCGTTAGAGGTAAGATTGTCGTTAGTTTCAGGATTTATTCGTTCTTAACAATTCGAATCAAGTGACTGAAATTGGGCCTTGAAATTATCGATTATAGGTTTGGAAGGGCTCAGGAGTGCTTAGGAATCGAAAACGAACCAGATGTGTACTTTGAATGCACTAAAAATATGATTCGGTGAACGTCGAAAACGAGGCTATCAACGTCACACGGGCGTGTGAGCTGCCCGTGTAGAGGCTGTGTGGTGAGACACGATCGTGTGATCGATGAGCCAGGCCATGCGCATGCCACACGGGCACGATGGACACGGGCGTGTAAGGTTGGCTAGGCCATGTGCAAGGCACGGGCTAGGCCAATTGGGCCTTGTGGCCCACACGGGTGAACCACACAAGTGTATGGGATCCAGGCCAAGCCGTGTGATCCACACAGGCAAGGCCAATTTGGGTCGTATGGGCCACATGAGTGTGTGGGCATACACGGGTAGGCCACATGGGCGTGTGAGCCCATTATTTTGAACTGTTCTAAAAGGTTGCACGAGTTGCCCTAGTCGACTGTGACCTGTTAAAGGGTTGGTAAGCGATACTGAGACCCCTATTCTGAAATGTGATTAAGTAAATGTATGTGATACCATGTTATGTTTAGCATGTGTATTGTATCTGCTGTGATCAAATCGTATGATTTGTTTACTGTATGGAAGCATGCCATGACATTATTTATGTTGCATTGCATTGGGTTGGGATGGTTATTGAAGAGAAGGAATAAGGCTTTTAGCCGTTTGACTGGCAGCTGTACTGCCTTTATTTATTATGTGCCGTTTTACAGTACTTCATGGTGTGCAAGGCTGGATGGGTCGATTTTATCCCCATACTTGGTGTGTAGGGCTGGGTGGATCGATTTTATCCCCACATGGTGTGTAGGGTGGATGGAGATGGTGTGTAGGGCTGGTGGGCATGATTTGTATCTGATTTGGTATGCATGTATTTTCTGTATGGGCTAAGGCCCGGTTATATTTGATCTGATTCTGTACTGAGTGGGCTACGGTCCACACTGATTCTGCTAAGAGCTCAAGCTCGATTATGACCGATTGACTGATATTTGTTTACATGCATGTTTTATTGTGGGGATGTACACACTGAGTTTGCGAAAACTCACCCCTTTATTTTATTTGCCTGTCAGGTAATTTCCAACAGTAGATGGATTGGCGCAGTAGAGGGCTCGAGGGTGGCCATTGTTAGACACTTTATTGGATTTCATGATTTTATTAGTTATTAACTGTTTTCACTATGTTTTATTATTTTGGGAGTTTTTATGTAATGTGGACCTTTGGACTGTTTGATTTTTACTTTAGGATTTCAAACTGATATTTTTCTTGATTTATAAACTGTGACATCACAAACACGTTTTTAAAAACTTAATTATAGTTTTTCATATTAATGAACGGTTTTCAAGACTTTTACGTTAAAAGATAATAATCTGAACATGTTTTTGTTAATCGGAATGGTTTTCCAAAAACACTCTCATGTGACGCGACTAGATTCAGCCATTACGTCTAGGCCGGGTTTCAGGTGTTACATTTAGGATACGAGTGACATGTTACTAGGAAACCATCAACCGTTATCGATTGTTTATGTGGTTCCGGGTGCTGGTCTAGTTCGACTACCAGTGGCTAGGTAATCCTGCATTTGTTGCAGATACTTGTCAGCTTATGTGAGCAGCACTGAGTAGAATCGACTACATCGTCAGCTTATGTGAGCAAACCTGATAATAGCTCATTATTGAGCCTTATGTGATAAGTGGTAGATTCAGCTACATATTAGTGGTAGCTTCGGCTACATATTAGTAGTAGCTTCGGCTACAATATGTGTGTGGCACTTGTGCCTTATTTCCATGTATCCTTTAGTGTTCCACGTGGTTTATCGGGCTATTCGAATTATATGATACAATACAAATGCATGCAAAAGGATTTAATCGTGTGTTCAAGATTGTGTATGTGCAGGTTATATGAAAAGTATTGTATGTGCTAAGTGCTTAATGTATGTAACGAATCATGTGGTAAGATCACATGAGTAAGTGATAATTCCCAAACTCAATTGTCTGATTGGAAAACTTATTTTCCATTAGCTATGTCCATTTAGTTTAAATGCTTATTACTTTTACATATAGACTTACTAAGCTTTATAGCTTACCCCTTCGTTTTTCCCCTCCCCTATTGGTTCGTCAAGCTAACCCGAGGTTCGGAGATCAACAAGATTCCATCAACACTATCAATAAGCATTTTGGTATTTTGTTTAAACACTTAAGATTATGGTATGTATAGATGGTTTAATGATTTGTTATGGGTCATAGTCTATGGGGTCCAATATGGTCACAAATGTTTTGAGATTTGGCCATTTGCTATGGGCCATATATGAATGAGTATTTTCTAATTAAAGTGTTGTAATTTATTATTATACAAATTTATATAGTAGTTGTATTATGTATATGGATATGTATACTTGTGTGTGGTTGCTAAAATGAATTGTGTGGATGCCGAAATGGGGTTGTTTGGATATGTTTTTGTATTATATTGTTTATTGGCATAATTGGTTTATCTTAGTTTCTATTTCAGGGTGGCAATTGGCTTGGAAAATAGCGTATAATTGTCTACACAGGTAGATACATGGGCGTGTGTCTAGGCCGTGTGTCACACCCGGCTAGCCGACGGGCGTGTTGATAGGTCGTGTGTCTCCTGCACCTGAAATTATAGGAATTAAATGTTTTGTAGTAAACATAGGGGTTGGTGACACGGCCGTGTATCCCGACCCTGTGATAGACACGGCCTAGCCACGAGCGTGTGGCTTGGCCGTGTGATGAAGATTTTGCGATGGCGTCATAAACAGAATGCCCCAGGTTTTCACATGGGGCGAGGACATGGGCGTGTTTAGGCCGTGTGAAGGACACGAGCCAGAGACACGGGCGTGTGCCCGACCATGTGAAAACCCCTGTAGATTCGAAATAAAAATTAATTCTGCACGGGCTAAGGACATGGGCGTGTGCGACCACACGACCTGGCCACACGGGCGTGTCCCTGTCCCACACAGGCGTGTGCCCTGTTTTAAGTAGAATTTTTTTTAAGTGATTGAAAAGTTCCGATTTGGTTCTAGATCGTACCTAATGAGTCTCTTAGGCCTCGTAAGCCCATAATAAGAGTGTTTTCAATAAGATTGAAAACGTTTTAAATTTTCGTGGAATTTGTAAGTCGGGATTGAGTGATCGTGTGTTCGTAAGTCTGACAATGCCTCGTACCCGGTCCTGGCATCAGACTTGGGTGAGGGGTGTTACAAATATAATGTCTACTTTGTTTTCTACCATGGCTTTAAACTCAATAATTTTTTCAAGTGCTTTTGATTTTGTTTTAAGCAGATATATCCAACTTTTTCTAATGAAATCATCAATAAAAGTATGATAGTACATGTTTCCACCAAGTGATGGTATATCAAAAGGACCTGCTATGTCAGAGTGTAAATCTCCAATGGTCTCCTGGCTCATCATGATTTTCCAACTTCAAAACTCTGTCTGTGTTGTTTTCCTTTTATGCAAGCATTACATCGTTGATTAAGAAGATTAATTTTTGGCAATCCATTTACCATCTTTGCTTTTGACAATAGCTTCATGCCAGAAAATCCAAGATGCCCAAACCTTAAATGCCACAACCATGAATCATCTTTGATTGCACTCTTCATACACTTCACCTCTATATTCAATATCTATAGCAAACAAACGATTTCCCATCATATCTACTTGGGCAATTAATTTATCACTTTTATTTTTTAGGGCAAGCATGCAATCCTTCATATGTACATCATATCATTTTTCTAGAAACTGCCTAAGGCCGATGACGTTACTTTTCAAAGCTGGTACGTAATAAACATCTAATATGTACTTCTTCTCTTCGTCCTTTTGGGTAATTGTAACTTTGCATTTACCTTTGATCGTGTCATGCACAATTATCAAGATACCAAATATTTTTATTTGACTTTTCACTTTCTTTATAAGTAAGGAATACACTAGATTCCATGTTTTCTTCTTCTTCTTTAGCTACTACTACATGATTTCTCTCCTCCACCTTGGGAGTTGATCTACACGCATAACCAAAATAGCCATATTTATTGCAATTATAATATTGTATATGGGATTTATTTCCTTGTTGAAATCTAGCTCTACCCGACCTTAGTCTGAGCCTAAAACTCCTCATCCACGACTTGATGTCTAATATTCTTCACTTCTTTGGCCTCTACCATATGATGGATTGCCTCATCCATATGTTTCTCATCCACCTCTATTTCCACCTTTATATCCTCCACAATTGATTATACCTTGTCCAAAATTATTGCTAGCTCCACCTTCATTAAAGGACAGCTTGCTTTGCAAGACTTGCTCCAAATTTTCACTATCATCATTTTTCTTGCTTTTATGCTTATGGGCTTAGACAGAACCCAGATATTCGTCAATTGATATTTGTGAAAGATCTTTTGATTCTTCAATGGAAACAACCACATAATCAAATTTGCATGTTAATGACCACAATTTTTTTCCATTACTCTTACGTCATCAAGTGTTTTTCTATTCCTTTTCATTTCATTTACCACCGCTTTCACTCGAGTGACAAGATCATCAATATTTTCTGAAACTTTCATTTTTAATTTTTGAAATTTGGCTCTAAGGGTTTGTAAACGTACCTTTTTGGCCTTTTCCACTCCTTGAAGGGATTTTTGCAAAATTCCCATGCTTCCTTTAATGTCTTTACATTTGAATTTTTTTCAAAGTTTGATTCATCAACACCTTGAAAAATAAAGAACAACACCCTCTTATCTTTTTTCAAACTTCTTTGAATACTATTTTTTCTTCGTTTTTAAAAGCCATTTAAACAACTACATTTTTGGGCTCGACATATCCTCCTTCGACAATGCCCCAATAATCTTGAAAATCGAGCAAAGCATTCATTTGGATGCTCCAATTGTCATAATTTGTCTTTGTTAATTTTAGGATCTACGATTGAATCATGTTTTCCGTTCTGATGTTGACACAAACGTAACTCGAATCGTAACACCTTATACTCGGCTTGATCATCGAGCCCAAATATCATAATGTCACACCACCATCTCACATCACACACAATACAGCTAGGCTCATTTTTAAAGAAACATCTTCCTTTTTAGCATTTGCTTGAGTTTTGAGTTAAACATACACCTAATTATCATTAAAACATGCCACACATACTTTAATGATCATATAATAACAGTTGTACATGCATTAGGTCCACTTAGCAAAATTTTAATACTGACTACATAAGTACGAAACTAGAACATAGGTATCAATATTTTCCTTACACGGTATCGATACCGATTGGAAAATCGATACCAAAATAGCATTCTTTTTCTTGCTTGAAAATAAAACACTAGAAAATATCGGTACTTTTCAAAAAGTATCAATAACTTTACACCGAGTATCGATACTCGTGATAGGGTATTGATACCAAATTATGATCTGATTTCATACAAATTTGAAAACTACGGAGGTGTCGTTTCTAAAACCCAATTATCGATACCTCTACTCCAGACTACAAAAATACATGTTTAGGTAATAAGATCAATGTAGCTTAATTCCAACCAACAAGCAACATCTACCTCATCAAATAAACACCAAAACGTCCATAATAGCAGTTTAAAATGTCATAAATGTGTCCAGACAATAACCAAATACCAAGATCAAAGTTCATACAAATCTAAAGCAAAGTATTCATGTAGTCATACCAAATATTATGGAAAAAACCAACAAATAGTCTATCACATTGCCTTTATTTCTCCAAAACATAAATGAATAATAAACACCTACGGGATAATGCTATAAGACTTGTTTGGATCACCTCTCAGAAACCACACTGCTCACGCTGGAATGCTACTAATCTATAATAGTTTAAAAGGAATGGGTGAGCTTAACAAGCTCAGTGGATGCCTAAAATGACTACTATGCAACCAAGTCATCAAGCATTAACGAAACAACCATATAGCACAATTACAACATCTCACCTTTAATATCAGATTGTACTTATTTGTGCATTATTCATTAATTTATTTACATAGCAACACATTCTCATTTTAAGTATATATCACAATACTCATAAACATATTTGAAGATAATTTGGCACGTGAGCTATGAAACATAAAAGTGGGCTCTATCACCACTCATCGGATACATGGATCTCCAACACACCAAAAGACTCATAGAGTCGAACATATCCCAATAAGTGAAGCATATAGCTAACATTGTCCATCACACTAAACATGTCCCATTGAATAGAGTTTAACTCACATTCCCTTATCTCTCCAACATATCACAGGGCCTCAACACCCAAATATATAACAAATATAGGTGAGTACTCACAATCCTATGGCATGCCAACTACATCCAATGGTCTCAAAGTTTACAAGGTCAAAATATTCATTATCAAACACACATATTACTTACAGATTATCACTCACTATCACCGCATATTTGCATCATTAGCACAATATTATCACTGTCACTTAGCATGTATAACATGCCTACATATACACTTTTACAACAGTAATCGTGAACACATAACTCATGTAATAGCATTTCATCTCAATCCACATTTTTATAATAACACAAACATATATTTCACAAGTTAAATATGAGTAGGAGAAAGCTTACACTCAAAATTACAGTAAGGGCTTAGGCTACAACTAAAAATTCCCAAATAACACATTGAATCGTATCTATAAGCAGCAATTCCAAACATTTACCAATACGCTTTTGCCGAAATGCCAAAAGCTCAAACTAGCCTTTCCTTAACTCGTAGAAGGTCCTACTGAATCCAAATTTTCAACACAATAATTCAACAATGAGCTAAGGATTCACCTTAAATAATCAAAATCATAAGCCTAAGTTATGTTCTCAAGTAACCAAAACCTTTGACATAGTAAACTTGATATCTAAATATCTCGGTCTATACTCAATATTTTTGCCTAAAACCAATTCCATTCATCTATTCACCTATGACTAAAACTACGCAAAACTACTCAATTCATGGTATCGACATTTTTCGACAAGTTATGGCTATTTTCACAAAAATTTCTTAAAACTCGAGAAATTTTTAATGAAACTTCAAATTAAGTTTAGAAATCTTATAATCATGTTAAAACTAATTGCAAAACACTTTGAAACCATATTTTTACTCAAAATCTTGAAATTCACCATTAACGATGTTATTTTTTGCTTTTATTTAAAACATACAATTTACTGGCTAACAACTCAGTTTAAAAAACCAAATAACATTTAAAACTAATCAATAATTGAATCGTTACCTTAGTTGACAAAAAACTAAGCTTTTGGATGAAAACCTGAAAAACCCACAGGCTTGACAATAGAGAAGTCTATGGTGTTTTTGGGTGTTTTCTTGAAATTTTATAGATATTTATGTTATGAGGATGAAGCAAATCAATAGAATTAAGGTTGGAAAAACAAAAAATGTAAGAGAGGAGCTTGGGGAGTAAGGGATAGCAAGAACATTTAGTTGGAGAAACCTATCGTGAAAATAAAATTGGAGATGGGGGTTTTTAGGTTGAATTTTAAAATTTGGTCTAATTGC
The DNA here is from genome assembly GCA_020496765.1 of Gossypium stocksii. Taxonomy (NCBI): domain Eukaryota; kingdom Viridiplantae; phylum Streptophyta; class Magnoliopsida; order Malvales; family Malvaceae; genus Gossypium; species Gossypium stocksii. The sequence continues at coordinate 69,435,721 of CM035622.1, forward strand.
CTCTTAAAAACTTACAACTTTGACCCATTTCTAAATTATTCCTATTTTTTAAATTAAAGGTCTTTAAAACTCATTTTCAAAAATTAATTTAATTTTCTAAAAGCCAGAGCTAAAACATTTATGATTACCATGCTTACGAATTTATGAGCACACTAAAGTTAAAATACCTAAAATACCCCTAAAAATCCTAGGCCTAATTTTGGGGTGTTACACGGATACTACTAGTTAGAAGCGTATGGAAAATTAATAACTTTATTACACACAAATATTACACAATACACATACAATTTTTTTCTCTATACTACTTGCTGCTAGTTTCTTTCTGTTGGTTGTCTATTGTTTAAATTGATACTAAGTGATACTACGTGGTGGGACCATAGTACGGAAAGACAACTTGTATTAGTAGACGAACCTATAAATAGATGGCACTGGTAGAACTATTTACACAACTTTGAAAAATTGTTACTCTACCAAAAAATAGAGAGATTTTATTCTCAACTATTAGATATATTTTCCATAATAGCAATTCTACCGGTTTCTATTAATGAAGAGATAATTTCTGTTTTCACCCCAAATAAAAGAGAAAATTTTTTCTAGCTTGTGTCTCGATTCAATTGGGTCGAGCCCGCACTCGAAGCAGTTCATACCACGAAAATAGTAGAGAAGAGCATTTGGTTGAAAGCTGGGAACAACAAATGTCTGCTAAGTCAAAAACATAGGTGTGAATTTGGTTAGGGTTTATTGCTATAAATATCACAAACCAGGTTGGTTTTCAAAATTTTAATTTCCTACTGTGCAAGAAAACTGTTTTCAAACCAGATTTTTTCCAACAATTTCACTCCTCACTTCACGACACTTTTTATTTCTTTTTCTCTCAACAGTCACTCACATTTCAGCTTCTATTATCCTAACCCATGAACTAGATTTATAATCATGTTTAACTGACTTAAACTTTAAGAAGCCTTGCTGCCTAAGATTATTCAAACCATTGCTGCCATCGTTATCCTTATCATTTGATTTTTCATGAACCTTCTAGCAAGTTTATTGATAATGCTTATCCATTTGCTTAAGGCTGCCAATTTTTAATTAATTTCAAGCCACATTTTGTAGAATAATATAAAAGCTTGTTATTGTCTTCATGTTTCTCCTGACTTTCAAAGTTGATTTGACTTGAACAAAATCCTTCAAAATTTTTAACTACCATTGGTAACCTCTCCAAAGGCATTGTTCTTAAAGACAACGACCACTTACTATCTTCTAAAAGGCTATCTTCTTCTTCAAATACCCACCAAAATCTACAAGTTGAGAATCTTACTCTTAGCAACTCTAATGAAATTTGGAGTACTCAATCAAGGTTTCCTAAGAAGGGAAGGGAAGGTGCAGGTACCTCAAATGCAAGAGAGCGATAGAAGCAACTCACCAGAATCCACAAGTTAGGAATCTTGCTCTTGTGTTATTTATTTTCTGAACTTTTGTTTATTAGTGTCAGAAGTAGTTGACGTTGTTCTAAGCACTAGTTCTGACACGGCACGTTTTCTATATCCAAATATTAATTTGAATTAAACAAATACTTTTTCACTGAAAGTTTTTATGTGTTGAAACATCAATTAAAAACCCCCCACCTTACTATAACTCTAAATTTCAACTGCAGCTTAAAGCTCTAATGAAAAAAGCAACACAACTCCAATTACGTTCACTTGTGTTGCCATTATAGATATAAGACGAGAGACTGTTAATTTTTAAAAAATAATAATAGGTATAACATTAATTAAAAATAAAAGTTTTAATAAATAATAGTAAATTTTATTTGAAATTTTTTAATAATTAATAAAAATTAATATTTTTTATTTGACATCAATATAATTTTAATAAATTTTTATTATTTTTTAAGTTTATAAAATAAATTAAATTAAAATTATTATTGTGTACTTACATTTTTTAATCTTTTAATCTATTGTTCTTAATGGTCATTTTCTTTTCTCACTATATTTCATCTCACCATTCCTATTACGTTTGGATCCAAACACATATTCCAACACTAATTTTAATCACAGTGTTAAATTAATTATTCTTACCGCCACTATTGTAACACCCTTTACCCGTATTCGACCACAGAACAGGGGACGAGGCGTTACCTCACTAAAGCGCATGTAATTTTTCAATCTTAAACCACTGAAATACGTCCCAATTTAAAACTTTTTCAAACTTTGCCCTACGGTCCTTATAGGCCTACGAGGCCTCAAACATGATCTTGAAACAATCCGGAACCGTTTCGGGCACTTAGAAAACTTTCAAGAAATTTTACTAAAAACATGGCACACGCCCATGTGGAAAGGGCAACACGCTCGTGTGGCCTCAAGACATGGTCGTGCTAATGGCCCGTGTATCTCACACGACCTAAGAAATCTCGGGACACACCGTGCCCCTCATCCGTGTGAATTTATTTTCTAACATTGAACCTACAGGAGTTTTCACACAGCCTGGCACACGCTCGTGTACCCAGCCCGTGTCCCTCACACGGCCATGACACGCCCGTGTCGCAACCCGTGTGTAAAAACCTTAACATTTTGTTTCTGATGTCAGCAAACACACGACCATGGCACACGCCTATGTGCCCAACTCGTGTCACTCACACGGCCATGACACGCCCGTGTCTCAGCCCGTGTGCTAAAACCTGGGTATTTTTTTCTGATGTTAGCGAACACACGGCCATGACACACGCCCGTGTCTCGGCCGTGTCCCTTACATGGTTGAGACACACGGCCGTGTCTCATGTCTGTGTTGAACACTGATGGGCATTTAATTCTATCCATGCAAGGTGCAGGGGACACACGGCCTGGTCACACACCCGTGGGCTGGCCGTGTGTGGCACACACCCGTGTGCCTACCCGTGTAGACCAAAAATAGGCTATTTACCAAGCCTCTTTGCCACCTTGAATCAAGACCAATTTCAAACCAACATTTTCATATCAGAATTCCACATTGGTATGCATTTAAATGACCACAACTATGCCTTTATCCAACAACTACGATCCACATCATGTGCATGCACAATTACTCTAAACAACCATCCACAAATTTCCATGAACTCATTCTCATTTCATTAAAAATGACTATAACAATTTTGGCCAATTCCAATGGCCATTTACAAAATAAACTTTATAAATAAATGGCCAACACAATTGGCTAACTAGAGTATCTTACACAAACATGACCAAACAACCTATACATGCCATTACTCAAAAACACAAAACATAACTATACCGAGAGCTTCAGTTGATAGTGTGTACGATGCCTCCAACGTCCTTGGATCCTCGAATTTACTTAGGCGGCTCTATATGAAAATAGAAAGGAGAGGGGTAAGTGATAAGCTTAGTAAGTTATAGGCAAATAATTAACAATAATATTACCATTCCCAGTCATATTCTTAACACATCATGACTCATGTATGAAACAAAGAGTGACCATAATAGGACTTACTCTTTTCCAACCTTTACTAATCATACAACATAATAGTGAGCTCACAATTCATACAATTCATTTAAGTACCTGCACCACTCGAAAAAAATCATCATAACATCTCTCAAACTTAACATTAACTAAGATTTTGCATTGAACTATTTAGGATACGAAAGGATATTCAATGAGCCTTCAACGTAGGGTATCGAGCCGATGCCATGTCCCAGACATGGTCTTACACTAGCTCACATATCAAGTCGATGCCATGTCCCAGACATGGTCTTACACTAACTCTTAATATATCGAGGTCGATGCCGTGTCCCACACAGGTCTTACACTGGCCCTCATCTATCGGTGCCGATGCCATATCCCAGACAGGTCTTACACTAGCTTGTACATCTCGAGGCTGATGCATGTCCCAGACATGTCTTACACTAGCTCTCATCTTAAAGCCGATGCATGTCCTAGACATGTCTTACACTGGCTCTGGTAATGTGGCCGATGCATGTCCCAGACATGTCTTACACTAGCACACACGTTACCCAATGTCATGGTAAGAATATCCAATTCTATCTCAAATTTTCAACCAAGCTTTATTGTAAACGTTCTCATAAATTCATGACTATAAGTCATTATTCACCAATTCATGCTTGAATAAACATTCTCGTACATAGCTCAATTCATAATACATTATTTTATGACCAACAATATTTTCATACATGAAATTTAGTAATGTCGCATTATTTACCTACAACTTACCTCGGTGTACAAAAATGAAGATGATGATTTGTTTTAATCGATTTGCTTGGCCTTCCCCCGGTCTAGGTTCGGATTTGGTAAATCTTGATCTATAACAATAAAAATTTACTAATTTAATCACCAATCAAAACTAAGCAATCCAAAATTCACAATTTGGAAAAACGACCATTTTGCCCCTAGACTTTGGCAAAATGACCATTTTACCCCTAGGCTCGGAAATCAATTTTTATCGAATTTCCTTATTAGTCATGCCTAACCAAACTCTTTTCACTCTTATGTTAGCCCAAAATTCTCATTATTTCACACACTTTCCCTTTGTTTTACAACTTTACAAAATAAGTCCAATTTAAGTGTTTTCCATGAACACCCTTTTTTACAAAAGTTGTTTATTTAACAACTAGGACTCATTTTCTTCCATAAAAACCCAGCAAACAACTCTTATTCAATCATGGAAATAATTCTAATTTTCAACCATTTTGCACAGTACACCCCTCAAAAGGTAGCTCATGCTATAATGGTTCCAAAAATGCAAAAACATTCAAGAAATGCCTTAGAAATCACTTACTAATGAGTGCTAAATGTTGCTACAATTTTTAAACCTTTCAAACCCCCATTTTAGCTGATAAAACCGGTAAGGAAGAAGAAGAAATGATGCAAAAGTGAAGGCTAGTCCATTAGGTACTATTTTATCAAAGTTAAGTCACCTAACTTTGACTTTCTTCTTCTCTTGTCTCAATTTTCACCCTTTGGCCGGCAATGCTATTTAAAATGGGCCTAATTTCCCTTTAAAACCCTCAAATTTTTTCTCCATGGCCAATTAACACTATTTACTAGCAAAATCAAACTTTTGCCCTTTATGCAATTTAGTCCTTTTTCGCGATTGAGCCCTCAATCGCGTAAATTATTCACCAAAATTTTCATGCATACTTATAATAATACTACAACACATAAATTAACACTAAAATAATGTTCTTAAGCCTCGGGAAGTGATTTCAAAATCACTATTCTGACTAAGCCCAATTTCGGGCTGTTACAACTATTGTTTTTAAACTCATCAAAATTAATCTCACCATCCATCGAAAAGGAGCCTTAGCTATTAGGCTTAGTTTGGATGAATGAGAGATATCTATTTAGGTATAGTTCCAAAGTATCACATTTCTTTGAAAGAACTCGTAAGCTTTATGCTCCCTTTAAATGGTCGACCGTTTTGCCAATTGCCACTATCTTCTCCGGTTATAATTTTTTTTCTTTTATCCCATTATTTTATTTTCCCTTTCTCTTTATAAAATCAAAATCTTTTCTTATTGATGTGTTTGTTTTACACTAGTCACTCTGCCTATGGGGTGTACCTCGCATTTATCGGAGACGTTGTAGACACATTAGACGAAAATCGACGAGTAATAGATTAATGGTAAAAGTAGGCCTGACATCGAGATGAGGAGGTCCCTGATGTCAGGCGATGCAATGGTTTTTGGCAATAGACATGGCGACGACATTGTGATGAGGAGAGTTTGCATGTCACGATGATTCTTAATGTTATACAACCACATTTTGTATAGCTCAACAAGACTTCTTCTCTCAGTTGGACTCTGATTACTTCAGGGTTATTTTAGTCATTTTAGCCCTTAATATTAAGCCTATTTAAAGAGATTTTGTAACCCTGATTTAGACACACCACTCAGTAAGGGCTTTTCTTAATGGTGACAAGATGTAGTTGCATATGAGTTTTGGTGAGAATTTCATAGTAACTATGGAGAGAATTTTGTTCTCGAGTTAGGGCTTTATTTTTAAGGTTTGGGTAATGTACGCTTAGTACATTTAGGTTTATTTTCTCCATATTGTACTCTCGTTTGTTTACTCATTTAATGAAAAGTCGAAGCCTCTTTTGCTCGTGATTTTTATCCTCTTCGGAGGAGTTTTCCACGTAAAATATTTATGTGTTTGATCTTCTCTATTTTTCTTATTCGTTGTTTATACAGGTCAATCCCGAACACTAGCTAGTAAGAAAAGAGGCTTTGCTAGATAATATAGACATCACATATATAATAAGAATTATTACATATTATCATTAATTATCATAAAAAAGTTAGCACAAATTAAAAGTAGTTTAATATGATTAAGGATTATTGGATTTCAGTTATTAAATAAAATATGTTATAATTAGAGATTAATGTTAATGTGCAAAAGTTATATATTAGGGTTATAGTCTCCAAATTACACATTTGTAACTTTTTTGGCATCCTATTTTCATAAAAGAGATACTCACCTTCTTTAAAATGCTTGTGTTTTAATTTGGAAGATTGACACATGACTTAAGATTTCAACATATCAATGGTTTCAAGTATGTTTTCGCGTCTAATTTTTTTTTCTTGATGAATTGTCCTGACAGATCTAGGTAGATTAAGTTTATATTCGATTTTATGATTTTGACAAGTAGCATTCAAGCTCCGTCATGTTGACTGGTTGAGAATAAATTGATTGTCTATTATTTTAGAATGATTTGGTCCTAAAATTTTATAAATTTGATATTTCAATTAATATTAATATATATTCAATCTTTTGAGATTTATCATAAGCATTAGATTTTGACTTTTTTTTTTTTTTGTGGATAGGTTTTCACTGTTTATGAATTCAACTTTTATAAAAGAAGCACATAATGCATTGATTTTGTACACCAAGCATTTTAATCACGCATTGACTTTTGAGTCATGTTTTGGTTTAATTCATGACTATGGATCAACTTTTTTGGAATTGATTTTATGGACATTAGTTATAATTGACAAAGTTGAAGCTTTTAATTTTCTGCTATCATAGTTATGAATGTTATGAGATTAAAGTTACGGCTTTAATACATCTTTAATAAATTATTCAGATAATATTTTTGAAGCTTAGGATGATAATTTCATCACTACATGTTTAACGAATTATCTTTATTATTTATTTAAAAATCAGTCCAAGATTAAAATTTTCAATTTTTTTTAATATTTAGATAATCTTATTTTAATTCGAACAATATTCAACTTCGATTTTGTTAAGTGATGGAACGAATTATGGCATCTCAAATTTATACATATAAGATCGAAATTTTCCCTCAAAGGTTGACCACAGCACCCTTATCACCTCAAAAAGATTTCAAAAAACGTTACCTAAAATCAAAAGCCTTGTTGCCGGGGATGAAACTATATTGGTGTCCCTTTTATAATTTCGTAATTTCATATACGCAATCACGTGATAACTTATATGTATATTATGTCAATAAAATTAATAATGTTAATTTTTTATTCATTTTAAGATGATTTAATTAAAAAATAAATAAAAAAATTATTGTGCGTTTTGTATATGGATTTCCCCTCCTAAAAAAAAATTGAACATAACCCTGTACATGATTTTAAGATAGTTCATGTATTTCACAATTAAATTTCAAACCTTTATGTAATGGATTCAAAATTCAACATAGTTATTTAATGACATTCCATTTAAATGTTATTGAAATAAAATTAAAAAGCAAAGTGGAGTCCACATCCACAAATTTTATTCTTTTCAACAAATTTTTTCTCCAATAATTTTCTAGCTAACTACCCGTCTCACACCACTTTATTATTTGGGCTTCTTAATTTAATTTTTTCCTTTTTGGGTTTCTTTGTTTCTCAATTTCTAGAGAGGATTTGAAATTTGATTCACCAAAAGACAAGTTTTTGAAAATTGATTTCCTCTTTGCCCCTAGCAGCTGCGCATGTAACTGCAAACAAGAATGCCCCCATGGTAGCTCTTCTTTTTCATTGCCTTGGTTAATGATTAAAAACTAAACGAAAGAATGTAAATTCTATTATTTTAATTAAACCAACTTTGATGGATTGAAATGGTCATCTATATTTATTTTATACGTAAAAGGAAAGGGTAATCATTTCCTTGTTTGTTTTGTACTTTCCAAGACATCAGGGGACAAACCATTTTTCTTTTTAAAATCCCATTACTTTACTACTTACGTATTCTCCGTCACCATTTTCCACATCCCAACTACTAAACTCAATGACTAACGAGTAAACCGCAAGAGTCGATCAAAGCTCTTAAGCATGTTAAAGGGGCATTACTTATGTAATAGTCTCCCTTCTAATACAGGAGCTGGGTGGCCCCAAATCCAAGCCATAGGCCTTTTTGACTTTTTCTTCTTAACATTTACTTCAGGATTCGGGTTTCTATTTAAATCCCCCTCTAACTTCAACTTTCTTCATCGTCCATCCAAAATCTGCCGAGGGATTTGATTGCTTGGTTTGGTTGAAGACAAAGGTGAATCCATGGCGGCTACAGCTCTTCTGCTGGGTTTAATACTTGTTTTGGGTTGCTTTTCAGAGATTTGTGTTGCCATGATCTCTTTCTCTTCGTTGCAAACAACACTTGTTGTCACTGCTTCTCATCCACAACGACGTAAGTCAACCCCTCTCTCCCTCTCCAAATTCCATACCATTTTATAATTGTCTATCCCTATTTAATTTCATCTCCATGGATTTTTGTTTTTTTTTTTTTTTATTAAAAGATGTATAATTCTGGATTAAAAAGCTAGGGAAAATCCATCTGATTTCCTGAAATTATAAACTTTTGTTTTCGTAGATATTTAAGATTGGTCCATTTTTTTTCTCTTTCTTTTTCTTTGATGCATTAGATGTGTTTGTATGGTGGATGATTTAATTCTTGTATACCCTTACTTTACTTTCTCTCTTTCTATTTTACTCTTAAATCTCATTGCACCTCCCTAATTTAATCCTTTAAAAATAATCTTATTTCTCATTTAACTCTTCTAAGTTTACGCCTTTCAATTTTTAAATATTATGACAAAACAGGAAAATTGAGGTTTATCCCTATTTCACTTACTTTATACTATTGTATATAATATGACAAATTTAAGTTAAAAAGGGGTTCACACCCTAACCCTATCAACCTCCTCCCTTTATGATAAAAAACATAATTCAACATTAAAATAAATGTTTTCAAATTTTGAATCTTAGAATCAAATGTGATATGTGTTTTATGCTTAAAACCCTTCAATTCAATAGGTGTCACCAATCAAATATTAATTCAATTAGAACATTTTTTACAAAGTGGTGTCATTTTTTTTCTTATTATATTTCAATATAAAATTTATAAAATATTTCTTTAAAGCATCCATTTTATCATTTCAATTAAAATTTGATTTTATTTAAATTTTTTATAATTATACTTTTTACTTATTTTTTCAACTACATCATTGATATGCTATAACCTAAAGGCTTGAAGTTTTTGAAATGAAATTTTTTTTGTTTATATAATATTCAAACTATACCCATATTAAATATATATTTATATTGACACTAAAGTAAAGCTTAGTTTTAGGGATACTTTTTAAAAGTGTTTTTGAGCTAATTTTTAGTTTGGAAGTAAAAACAGCTTGTTTAAAAATATTTTTGCGTCAAAAGTGTTTCTTAAGAGTAATACTAAACTGGACTTAAGTTAAATTCAAGTAAAATAATAGCAGAAAGGTACAAAAATGAAAGATAATATGAGAAGAAGAATACATGTATGAACGGTATTAAATGTGGAAATTTAGAGGTAAATTGACATTTTATCTGCCATGACCATTTTTTCTTCCTTCAATATTGTATGCGCCCACGCCAACGGCTTGTAAAGGAAAAACAAGCTAATTAAGTAGTGATCGCGACGCAATGTCTTCCTCCTGCCTGCATTTTGTAATTCATTTCTTTTGTTGATTTTTATCATAATTGGTTTAATTAAAATTTAAAATTTTAATCATTTACTTAATTTTTTATATCTCCAGTCATTTGGTTAATGATTAAATTGTGCAGTTCTCAGAGCTGGGGAAGACAAAATAACAGTGAGATGGGGGCTGAACCAGAGTCTCCCAGCAGGGACCGACTCGGCCTATAAGACAATCAAGGTTCAGTTATGCTACGCACCCATTAGCCAGGTTGACCGCGCCTGGAGGAAAACCGAGGACCATCTTTCCAAAGACAAAACTTGCCAATTCAAGATCGTTAAAAGGCCCTACACCACCGGCAACCAAACTTTGGAATGGACCATCGAGCGAGACGTGCCGACTGCCACATACTTCGTCCGAGCCTACGCACTGGACGCCAATGATCACGAAGTGGCTTACGGTCAAAATACTGATGCCAAAAAGACTACCAACCTCTTCGAAATCCAGGCCATCAGCGGACGCCATGTCTCCCTCGATATCGCATCCGTTTGCTTCAGCGTTTTCTCCATCGCTTCCTTGATGGGCTTCTTCTTTGTGGAGAAAAGAAAAGGAAGAAAGGCTCAACAGTAGTTGATGAAACATGCAAAGCAAATCAAACTTTCAAATGTGTAATTTATATGTTTCTTGTTTAAGACGGTGTGTATTATTATTATTATTATTGTTATTATTATTATTATTATAAGCTTTCAAAGCATAGAGACAGTATGTCATATGGAAACCTTGAACTGATACATTCCACAAAACATGTCTAATAAGGATTGAAACTAATGTTGGTGTTTTTCATTCCACCTGTTCCAACATGTTGGTACCCGGAGGGTATTCCAGGGCAGCTTCAAGCACTCAATGATGAATTTTGTGAGGATCGATTGAATGCCCTCCGTCATAAATATCATGTCCTGCAACAATCGCATCGATGAATCACATCCATTACCTCGGTTGTAACTCGTTTAATAAGGATTGAAATGAATGTTGGTGCTTTTCATTCGATCTGTTCCAACGAGTGATAACATGTTGTCATAAACCTCTATATATCCAAATGCATCAGTACCCGGCGGGCATTCCAAGGCAGCTTCGAGCACTCGATGATGAATCCCGTGAGAATCAATCGAATGTCCTCCTTCATGATCGTGTCCTGCTAGACAAACCTTCACACAATCATATCGATGAATAACATCCATTACTTCATCGTAATTCCATAGAAGTGGCTCTTGGCTCGAAGCACCCGGATCTAGAGGCAAATGACAACATACAACCACTTTCTGTTTCATATTTGTTGCATCTCGAAGTACACTATCTAGCCATTCCATTTGCTCTTCCCCAACAGCTCCATTAAACATAAGGAACCTTCTATCAAGTCCCTCGAGTCCGTTTGGGCTGTTTTTATCGGAGTTTGGGTTTCTTTCTCTCAAGAACTTCAATGCCTCCAATGTTTTTGGATGGTCATGAGGCCATCCGATTGCACTGATATCATAACCATCCAATAGAACAAATCTGTATCCCGGTGCCGGTGAAAACTCGTAGTAGGCACGACTGCCATCAAGATTCGGGATCTTCAATAAAGGAAGTAACTTATCCCTTGGGAGATTGTAAAGACAATGATTCCCAATCATATGATAAACAGGACCCTTAAAATTTTCAAACTCACCAACCACTTTTTTGACAGCATTTAGAGATTGATCCTTGGGACATTTCCCATCAACAATGTCTCCGAAATGAATGGCGAAGTTAAGATTCTTGTTGTTGTTCCAGCTCTTGACTGCCCTTTGCAAGACGAGCATACTATGTCGATAAAACCGGGGAACTCCGAGGAACGAGTGGCCATTAGGGATATCAGCATACTGGACATCAGTAATAACTCCAAAGGAAAACAGAGGATGCCCGCCTCGCCCATTTGTTAATCCATTTGCAGACCCCATGAGGGATTCTCTCCTTACTCCTATCAGAGTTACCAAATCATTGATTCATTTGGCAAGGATGAATCAAAAGATAATCGAATAGCCCAACAGGAATATGTTCAATTTTCATTACAAGACATGCACAGAAACTAAACAATTACATTAAAAGCATCCGAAACACAACCAATAGAAAATTATTTTTTCTAACAAAGCCTCTTGGTATAGTTTGTCAATTCAGACATAAAAAACAAAACAAAAATGAATTAAAAGGGAATGTAAGCAGTAAGAACAGACATACTTTTTTTTTTTTGCTTGTTTGAAATACGAGGAGAAAAGAAAACTCCAATGCCAATAGACGTGTGTTTTTGTTTTTGTTGCAGAATATGACTGAAAATGGTGATTGATGAAGAGATGGAGTTTGATTGGTGAAGGTTTTTTTTTCCCCTTTTTTTCGAAATAAATTATCAATTATGGTTATATAGGTGGAAAATCTTAAGACACAAGTTGGTTTGCTGTCGGAATATGAAAGAAATTATCTAATTACAAATTTAGTCCTTAAAATTATTTATATTTTTGTTATTACACCTCCTTATCTTTTATTTTAGTTAATTTAATCCTTACGGTATTGTTTCAGATCAATTGACCTATATTTAATGCATACTAGGGATTAAAAAATTAAACCAATATTTATTTTAAATTAGAATAATATTAATAGAATTATAGATTTATATTTATGATCATTATTTAAGATAGAAAATGAATATTAAATTATTAGTGAGTTAACATTTGCATAGAGTATAAATATTAGAGAGAGATTTCAAGAAATGATGGATCTATTCACTCTATCAATAATTGAGTCGGATTTAGTGTATTGTAAAGGATTCGTCTTTTCTATTGATTCTTATGGATTGAATCAAAAACAATTCTTGAATAAGGTTTTCAACTCTAGGGATGAATCGAAAAAGAAATCTTTATCAACTCTACCTCCTATTTTTACAAAGAAAATGAAACAACTTCAAAGAATTTAAATTATAATTCAAAATCAATCAATTCAAAATGAACTACATTAAGAAAGAGTAATCCAACATCATCCCCAAAATCTTTAACCTCACTACAATGTTAGTCATCTTAATTAATAGTGAGCAAAACTTGATTTCGTTCAAAAAATAAAAATATATATATATTTAAATTTCGAGGTAATCGAATCGAGTTATTCGAGTCAACTCGAATAAGTAATTTGATTTTCGAGTTCGAATCGAGTTGAATTTTATAATTCAAATAATAGATTGATATAAATACCCTTTTGGTCTTTATCAATTTTGAAAATAAACAAATAGATCTCTATCTCAACAAAAAAATTAAAAAAATCAAAATAATTTTCAAATTTTTAAAATAATTTTTAAATTTTAAAATATTTATAAAAATTTCAAATTTTATATTTTTTAAAAAATTTTAAAAAAATTTTAAAAATCTAAAAATATATAAGAAAGTTAAATTTTTAAATTTTTTTCTAAAATAATAATTTTTGGGACCTAAATAAGTTAATTAATGATTCAAGTTTATACTAAAGTATCTTATTTTTTTAATTATTTTGTTTTGAATCTTTTTCAAATATATATGATTTCAAATTTATGTACTGTAATATGAAATTAGTTATACTGTAATAAGATTTTAATTTGACATGTTTAATTTTTTAATTTAATTCAAACAAGTTCACTTAATTCGAATTTCATTTCACTCAACTTGATTCAAAATATTTCAAATCGAGTTAAAATAATAAATAGGACTCGTCAACTCGATTAAATTAAAATTTTCACTTGATTCAATGAAATGCTCACATCTAATATTATTGATATGTTATTGTTGTGGCATGTAAGAATATGTACTCCATAGGATATTGCTTTACACTTCTAGTTGGTTGAATTGTTATTTTTAATGTTGTTGCTAATAATTATATGCAAAAACATCAGGCTTTGTTTAACCTCTATTTATATTACAACTTCTCTTTTCCATTACTTAAATCAGTAATAGTAGCTTGTGTATCAAATTTATCTTTTAATAGTGTTTGTTTTTTATTTTTCAAAATTAAATTGGTCAGATCAGTTGAATCGAAAATTGGTTAATACACTGATATAAAACAAGACAAAAAAATATCAATTAATATAGGAACTAGTAAAACCGGTTGAACTGTATTTTATATACTTTTTATTTTTAATAATTTGTTTGAGTTGAATTGATGAAATCAAATATTAATAATTTAACTATTAATTCAATTCCAAAAAGTGCCAAGTTAATATTAAAAAAACACTTAAATGAAGCTTAATTTGTTCATTCAATTCAAAGAAGCTTAGCCCATAACGCAATAAATATAGATGAAACATTGGAGTGAAGCGAAATAGCTGCAAAATAATACATAAATATTTATGAATTCACTTGGATAACTAATTAACCATATAATCATCATAAAATAAATGTTAATCATTTCAGTGCAAAATATATAATTTATTTTGGATATTCAAATATATAATAAAAAAATTTTATTTGTATTCATAACTTTTATTATTTATAAAATTCGCCTTTTAGGCTATTTATATTATTTTCTATTATAAGCATTTCATTAATAATATAAATATTAACAATTATATAGATGAATAATTTAATTCACATTTATGAAAATTTGTTAAACTTAAAGTAGTTAAATATTTTTTAAACCAAATACACACATTATTGAAAGATCTTAGTTCAATTACGTGCATCCAAATAATATCGCCTAATCTAAAGGAGATATACTTTTACTTTAAATAGAAGTTGAATCTCATGCATTCATTTGGTTACTTGATGAATATACCAGATTAAAAGTTGATCATTCCTCTACCTATTTTACACATAAAATTATAGCCGTCCTCCTTATTCCACTGAGTGGACTTCGCCAATGGGTTTGAGTCAATGATTGGAAAACTTCCTTTTCTCGATCTTGATTTTGGTAAAAAGTCGGATTAGGAATTAGGGTCCTAGTTGAACCGAAGAGACCCGAATTCATATTGGTGTCATAGAATTTTTTTAGCTTAGATACCATATGATTTGGCATCATATAAGTAGGCCCGAAAAAACTCTTGTATAGCTTCTTCAATTTCTCGGTAAAGAGAAATATGACCAACAGTAATTCGAATATACATACAAAAAATTTATTTTTTTTTAACTTCTTACTATTACATAATGTCCATAAATCTCATAATAGGTACCCAAAAATTCATAGTGAACTTCGATAGGAACTTCTCTTGAAGCAATAATGCATTGCTCTAGTTGCCACCGGAGCCGCAAAGGACTATCTAAATTGATTCTTTTCTATCTATAAGTTCCAATCGCATCACATGAATTAAAAAAAAAAAAAAAAAAGCTCCCTTGTAGACTTATAGTTATTATTGTCAAATCTTTAATTTTGATAGCTTTTTCGATTCCATAGATTATACCTATTCGCATAAATACCTCAACGATTTCCACTCATTAATACATAGAGCCCAGTAAACATATCTTGAATCAATATGGAAATGGGATCCCCAATAGCTGGAGAAAAGAGATTCAAAACATAAATAAACGAGCCTCCACTTGCACCTCTAAAGAGAAAGGTACACGAACTGTCATTTGATCCCCATCAAAGTCTGCATTGAATCCCTTACAAACTACTGGATGTAAACAAATAGCACTCCTTCCAATAAAATAGGTTGGAATGCCTGTATACTTAATCCATGCAAAGTAGGCACTCTATTCAGCAATACAAGATGTCCCCGCATAACTTCTTGCAATATTTCCCACACAATCGGCCCTTTTTCCCAAATTTTACTCTTAGCAACTCCTACTGTGTGACTAAGGAAAAAGGTCAAGAGAGAGAAATTAATTAAATTATTGATGTGTTTCTTCGTAGGGAAAAGGTCAAGAGGAAAAAATTAATTTATTGGATGTGTTTCTTCCTCTATTTTTTAATTATGATCCTCTCAATCAGTAACAACTTAACCATGGGTTTTAAATTCTTCATCATCATCTCAACATTGGCCCCAAAATTTTGGGGTCAGAAACAATTAACAATGGTTTGCAATGGCTATAGCTTCGCTTTTATTTTTAAAAGAAAAACAGATCTAAAATCAGAAGACCCAAACCTAAAGAGAACCTTATCATAGTGGTTGGTATGGTAAGATTAACAATGGTTTACTAACATGATATGCAAAACCGCCATCTTTAACTAGTATAAGAAAGCAAGAAAGAACAAAAGTATGATTGTGGGTATTGCCAAATAAAAAGAATCCGGACAAAAGTATGTAATAAATTTAGACACTCATTTAACTTAAAATTGGACCACTTGATTTTAACATAAGTTTCTTACGGCTTTATCAGTTAAGAGAAACCGAATTCATGTAATCATTCCGCCATTGAGAGCTACAAAAACATTGTGTTCCAAACAAAGCTCGTAGCATTAAAGAGAAAAAACAAATAATTTAGTTGTTTACCACTCTTCTATAACTGGTACCAAGTTCTTGATGAGCTTCAGTAATGTAAGTAATAGAAGGACTATCTCTACCCCTAAGATCTTGAATACCAAACAAATGGATCGCAGGTTTATGAAAAAGAATGCAGCATTGGTACAAGATGAAGGGGTACCTTCTTGCGGATGACGAGAGCATAATAATCACTCATGTCTAAATCTTCACAGCGTCTCGAATTCGGCAACTTCCAATCAAACCAATAAAGGAGATTGGCCAAGACATACTCAGCTCCTGCAACTGCAAATGTAATTCCGGGACAACCTCTTCTTCCAGCACCGAATGGAGTGTACTGAACATGTTGGCCCCTAAAATCAACCTGACTGTTCAAAAACCTGTCTGGGATGAACTCTTCAGCCTTGTCCCATAACTTGGGATCCCTTTGAATTGCCCATGTATTGACCAATACTATTGTTTTGGGAGGAATATCATAGCCTTCCAATTTAGTAGCTGTGGAATTTTGTCTTGAGACCATAACAGGAGCATGGAGTCTCAGTGTCTCTTTCACAACACATTTCAAGTAGTGCATTTCATTGACATCAATCTCACTGATTGTTTGTTTCTTACCAACAACTGTTCTTACTTCTTCTTGAACTTTCTTCATTATGCTGGGATTTTTCACAAGCTCTGCCATTGTCCATTCCAGTGTTGCAGCTATATTATCCGTTCCACCAATAAACATGTCCTGTACTAGGATGATAATGTTATTATCCAAAGATTCGAGATATGAGTACGTGTCTAATACAAGTATATTCATTTTTTTCAATTTTTTTTCCTTGCAAGATGATAAACCATAACTATCATCAAATATGAGAAAAGAGAGGGAAAGAGTAGTATACCAGTATTATAGCCTTGAGGTTATCTTGAGTTAGACTGATATCGAGCTTGCCATCGAGCTGAAGACGAAGAAGGATATCAACAAAATCTTTGTTCTCTGATGTATCATCATTATCATCACCTTCATTCATCATAGCCAGGTGATCCTCTATCACTTGATCAAGAAAAGCATGTAATTCATTGGAAACTCTTTCCAGTTCTGAAGTCAAGCCTGTAAGAACATCAATCCATCCCAAATTTGGAAAGAAATCTTCAAAACAAAAGGATCCTATAAGGTCCATTGCTTTCCTTGATAATTCCCCAAACCCTTCATTCCCATCTTCTCTTTCATATACTCGACCAAGAACAGATCTGCTGATGATGTTGTTTGCAATGGTTTCAAACATCTCACAAACAACAATTTCAGATCCATTATGACAACATTGTCTTACATTCTCCACCATTCTTGAAACCTCTTGCTCTCTCACAAGCTGAAACATTCGAACCCTCTTTTGGGTCAAAAGTTCGAGAACACAGATTTTCTTAGCTTGTCTCCAGTAATCACCATAAGCACTAAATGCAATATCAGTGCAGCCACAGAAGAGAGTATGGACAACCCTTATTTGAGGCCTTTCCACAAACACATCGTGTGCCACCATGATCTCCTTCCCTATTTCAGCAGATGAAACCACAAGTGTTGGGGTTTGACCCATGTGTAAAAGCATCAAAGGACCATATTTCTCAGACAAGGCTCGGAAAGATCGGTGGGGCGATTTACCAACTTGGTGGATGTTGCCAATGATGGGCAGCTTGGGTGGAGATGGTGGGAGATTGAGCTTCCAAGTTCTTAAAAGCTTAAAGAGAAAACTAATGGTGAGGAGAAGAGGAACTAAGGTGAGAGGGTTGAACACATCAGTTGAATTAAACAGTTGCCACCATTGTTGCAATAACATTGTTGGATTCATGGTTTACCTCTTCAGTTCTACAATTTGCAAGAACTAGAGTTCAAACAAAGCAGATTTAGCATTTGTAAGAATCAATGAAGAGCAGAAGATGATTATTTAGCTGCTTATACGTCAAACATGACCCAAAAATAATAATTAGAAGAAGAATAAATTGCTGTCACTGTAGGGTACTCACAAATCACATGTATCTTCAACTTTGAGTCTAAAAATGAAATTTGGGAAGATAACAAATTCTGGATCTCACTTTTAAAGAATATTTAAGCGGTGATCCTCCTTAGAACCAATCTGTTTATTTACATCCGTTTTCTCTTGTTTATATATTATACACGTAAAGCTAATGAAATTTTTTTTATTTTTAATATTTTAATAATTTAGTTATTAAATTTATCAAAATATTTATATTTATCATTTAAATTTTTTAATTCATCTGATATATCTATTATATTCATCTAAAATATTATATATTAATAGGAGAGGATCCACTTATGATGTTGTAAAATTTTGTATGATTTTAGAACTTTTTATATCATTAATATTTTGACAATTCAAACGTGATATTTCATGCTCTTTTCGTGTAGACTTTGTATATCAAGTTTGATATAAATTTAAAAAATTTAACTACTAATTTTATAAAAAAATCAACCATAAAATATATATTAATATAAAAAATACTTTAAGTAGATTTGATAGAGATATTTAAAAATTATATATATACATATATATATATATAATCGTATAAAAAAATATTAGTATATATTAATCCCTCCCATATTAGTATATATTTAATCGTATAAAAAAGTTATAGAATTGTATAAAATTTGTGTAAGTGGATCTCTCCCATATTAGTATATATTTAACAATTCAAAGGCTTTTACATAAAACAAGAAGAAATAAAAATTTTTAATTTGTGTCATATGCGTGATCTATATGAGCGGAATATAAAATAAGACAGTTTAATTATTAAAATGTTAATAGTATCAATTATTAGGTAAAGTTACTTTAATTTTTCACTAGTATATTAATAAAGGGAAGCTTTTTAGTATAATTTTGTAAATTTACAAGGCTCAAAACTTAAATCTTTAATTAAAATTTCAACTTAGAAAATTATCACTTAATTTAATGAACGTAGAATATTTTCAAATAATTTTTATATGCAAAAAATTATATTATATAAAATTTAGCATATTTATATCTTAATAAGATATCTTTTCTTATTGTAATTTCATTGTCATCATAAAGAAAAGAAAAAGAATATAGCAAGAAAGCCAAAGTCAATTGAATTATTATGTAATATAGACTTGTGACTTCCGTTGGTATGGAAAAGATGAAGCCTATGGATGTTGGACTGGAGCAACTTGATTTTATTCCTTTCTATCTCAGGTTTCCTGTGGCCTCCGTCATCTCTTTTCTTTGTGATGTAGCCTTCTTCAGTTGGGTCACCGTTTGGCGGTGATATAACCCCTATTCTATCGTAAATAGTTGAAGAAAAGTCTTAGATCCTGAAATTAAGGCTTGTAATATGATGAGACCTGCTGCTAGGCTAGGTGCCTTGGTGGTCAAGCAAACGTGGCCTTCATGAGAATATTCAACTCCACTTTTCAGACACAATCTGTCTGGATCCAATGGTCAAACCATCTCAGTGACGGAGGATATTGCACAAATTCTAAATATTTGGTATTTGTAGAATATGGACATCCATATGTATTATAAAATACAGGGTGTCCCTGACAATTATTAATTTCAAGTCTAATTTATCCATCTGTGGGATTGAACATCTTATGAAACTTTGATAATTTGTATTAGGTGAAGGCATACTTTAGGGCCAAAAAATATAAAATACATAAAAAAAAAAAAAAAAGAATCTTGCATAAATTAAGGCTGACAAGATATGCACTCAAAAAAGATGGAATTAATGGATTGCCAGAAGACGAGAAGTATGTGAATAAATGTCCCCATATTTACTACAATATCCAAAAAGGTTTAGTCACAATCTAACTAAATGGTGTTTTAATCTGTTGTTTGCAGCACAATTCAGTCCTTTAACACACACAGAAGGTGCTAGTGTTAACAAGTATTCCAGGTTAGTAATATTTACAGATATGAATCCTTGTCTACTTTCTTAGATATTCATTCATTCCAGGCCAACCAATGCCAGCCAAACTCAATCGCCTAAATTGGTCCCTACTGAAGAAAGGGTGCCTTAAGGCTTCCCGAGCTGTCAGCCTGTCAATAGGGTCATATCTAAGCAATCCTTGCAATAGATGAATCAGGTCCCCCGCTGAATGGTCCACGTGTTGCATTATCAAGTTCTTCCATTAAACATGAGATGCCAAACGGAGATTAGAACACAAGAGAAGGAAGAAACAGAGGCCATTAACATGCTGCACGTACATGTTGGAAATTATAACGCAACAAAGATTACCTGGAGACGAGGTAGCTTAAGAACAGCCTTGATACTCTCCCTTGAGGTTGCACCATCTGGCCAATCCAATCTACCTCTTCTAACATACTTCTCTGCATGACGGCTGTAATACACAAAATTCACAGTAATAATTTTAACTTAAAAAGATCCAGCAAGTATATAACTTTATAAAAAGACCATCCTAAGAATACGCACTCTACTCTCTTCAACATGTGCTGAGGTAGTGGACCTAACACTCGCTCCATCATGGCAAGGTGCTCTAAATTTTCATGGGTTTGAAACAGCGCTTCACCCTGTCAAATTATAAATACAAGATGAATAAAAGCAGGCTCATACAAATTGAAATTTCCTTATGAAAACCAAATAATCAATTTTCTGAACATACTGTGCATAATTCAACTAAAATGCAACCAACACTCCATATATCACAAGCATAACTCCATCCAAGTCCTATAAAACAAAATACCACAATTACATCCATCATCCGACCATATTCTAAAGCATCAATACAACTTGAAAAATACATACCAAGAATAACCTCAGGAGCACGATAATGCCTTGTTGATACAATGTAATTCTGATCTGGGCGCTCATATGTAGTGCTACCAAAATCTATTACCTTAATAGCACTTGATTTTGGCAATCTTCTAAAGTAACTGTCCTTTGGAGATCGCAATGTACCCTGACAGCAAAAATAAATTAAAATAAAAACTTATTGCACATCTAGTAAAAGGTAAAACACCTTGTAATCAGGAACTTTGACCAAGAATAAAGACAAACAGGGATTCTAAACTAGGCACTGTGCTGCAAAGATGGATGATGGCATCCAGTAAAACAAAATACCTTGTAATCAGGAATTTTGACGTACTCTGGAGAGACAAGAAGAATGTTTTCTGGCTTCAAGTCTGTGTGTATCAGGTTCAAATCATGCATGACTGAACAGAAACAAAAGAACAATATTAAGAAACCAATGCCAGAGAGAGCACAGCAACTGACAACTTTTCAATGTTCATTGAATCAGGATTCATGTTAAGATTTAGCAATCAGAGACAATAACTGAAACAAATCATAAAAAGGATAGGCAGAGAAACTAGATTAGTAATTATTACACACATGCTACACATTCCAATAGTTGTCTGCCAATCTCACGGACAAGATCAATGGGAAATGAGCGATAATTGTTTTTGCGTAGAAAATCGTATAAGCTTGGTCCAAGCTTCTCAAACACCTGTCCAAACCATTTAAATTCACCCAGAAGTTTTAACCCCCATATTATTGGTGAGCAGGGGAAACCAATCCATCACAAATTAATCATATACTTACAATACAAATATGGTTACGATAGTCAAACCAGTTCCGTATTTGCACACAACTGCAAGGAATGAACCCATTTAACCACTGAATAAAAAAAAGAAAAACTTCTACAAGTTGGCTACAATGTAAGTAGCTCCAGTAAATGCAATTACAATGATAAAGATAACTCACCGGTTGCCACCTTTATCATGTTTTCTAAGCTGTTGCAACATCTCAATCTCTATCATGGCTGCCTCACGATACTTCTTAATTCCACGGACAATTTTTATGGCAACCATCTCCTTCCTCTCTCTATCCCAGCATTCTAAAACCTGACCAAAGGTACCTATAAAAATATGGGAGGTCAGGGTCAAAATCCCTAAAAGCAAAAGGTATCACCAAGATTCAAATAAACCGTAAGTAAAAGAAATGATGCGGTGAGTTCAATAAGGTATACCTTCGCCCATTTTACTCTGTATCTTATCTGCAAAAATATAAAGCAAATAGAATTAGGGGAGAAAAATTACTAAAAACAATCAGTTCAATGTTATTTTCTATCATATTTCATCTACTTATTAACCTCACACATTTAGCATAGAAAGATCCAACAAGGATAAAAATATAACGATAAAAATTTGAACTAGAAAAACAATAAGAAATTTAGAAGCCCTTATTACTTTTAGCAGATCTATAATGCTTTGGTTCAGACTGCCATGTTATACATTACCATGTTTCATTTAATCAAGAAACTTAAAAGCATGAGACTAGACAATCCAGACTTCAATTCTACGATCATATCTTACATCCAATATAAACAATTATAAAATAAATTTTTGAACAATTATTAAGACTCGGATGCATCAAAACTTAGTATGCCCAACTTTCTTAGAGGTTTTCAATGCAATTGGAGGATCCTTGGGAGGATCACATCTTGGTACCAATGTCCATATATGCAAGGGTCACCTATGTGAACACCAGTACTTCAAGAAAAAGAAGAGTCAAAGCAACATAGGTTTCGGAGGCAACTACTGAATGTAAACTTGTTTATAATGATGATGAAAGTGAGATTTACAGCGAGAGGTTAAATTATCTCCAAGCTCAAACATGTAATGTCCATCTTTGTCATCGTCTCGCCATGGGGGAGAACCATTTTGAGCCACTCCTCCCTTTAGAACTACAGAAGAACTAGTAGTAATAGTACTAGCATAATCTGCAGGTGCTTTTGCAGTGGAAGAAGCAAAGCCTGTCACTCTCCCAACTTCTTGTGCACAAAACATTCCTACCTGAGCCTACACACAGCCATTCATTGATTGCACCACTAAGATTAAAAATAATACTTTTTAACCCTCCCCAATTACCTTACAGCCCCCTCTTCTTATCGACCAAAATTACCATGGCTAAATATATATATGCTAGCAGCAATAATAAACTTTTGTAAAAATATCACAGTAAACAATCTTGTAATATGAAACATAAATTCTGGAGAAATTTAACGTTTTTTCTTGTTATGCCGATCAGAAAATCTTAAAATTTTAGAGAAAAATCCCAATCCACGGAAATTATTTTCTAAAAAAAGGAAAAGTTATTTTTAAAATAAATCATATAATAATCAAATAAAGAAGAAAAACAAATTAACAGCGGATCTAAAGCAAAACCCATGAGAATACGCAATTCATAAATTCGAAACCCTAATTGGAGAAAAAAGAATTAAATGGATCTAGAACAAGAGCTATGAAAATACGCAAATCTTAAATTCAAAAACCTAATTGAAGGGAAAGGAATTAAACGGATCCGCAGAGCGCAAATCAAATACCGAAAGAAAGATCTGATCCAAGAAAAAAAAAAAAGAGGTACCTGCGGTGGCAGCTGATTTACGTCCCAGCCCAATCGCGGACGCTTTCTTGGTCGGCGATCCATATGCGTATGAGGGAACCCCGTCACGCGCTCCATCTCCATGATCGCAGATTCTAGATCTAAAATTTTTCTTCTTTTTTTTTTTTCCGGAGAAAGAGATAGAAAATCGAAAAAAAAAAAAAGAAATCGCTTAATCGACTGATAAAATAAGGCTAAAAAAGATGATAAGGCTTTTTATTTCTTCTAGTGAACAAAGTAAGACGCTTGGGGGCTTGCCCGAGTTTTTAACCTAACCACTAAGGCAATTGTGATTATATCTGAACGTACAAGTGTCAGGCCTGTAGCCGTTGGTTTCACCGAATATGCCAATTTAAATGTGCTAAATTCTTGATGGATATTAATAATGGAAAAATCAGGCGTTTTTGAGAAATTATTAAGGATTTAGCCCTTCGTTTTCAATTTATGAAAATATGTAATTTTTTCGGAAGTTGGTGTCACGTGACAAAAATGCATTTAGTAGGGTATGGTTTTTTGTCACGTGAAACCGGCTCCCTTTATAAGATTTATTTTAAAATATATATATTAAGTTTAATTTTCTAATTATTGAAATTAATTGTTATAATCTAGAAAAAAAATTCTTAATCAGCTAAATTTCTTCCTATATATCCTTTACATTTATCATTTTTTATTCAATCTTATTCATCTATTCTCTCATCTCTTTTATTATTTGTATAATCCCAAAATTACCTGACTCAAACCATTAAAAACTAAAACTAAATACAAACAAAAGAAGGCCCAAAATAAAAACTACCCAAACCCCAAACTAAGCCCAATATCAGACCAGCCCAATACCCAATAAAAAAACAAAAAAGAAGGAAACCCTAGCTCCTAAAATTTTCAGCCACCGCAACCAAGTCAGCCACCACGCGCGCAACACGTTGCGCACCTCCCCTCCATGACGTGTGTCGCTCCACCACGCCACGTCAGTAGCCCATCCGCCCACGCACCTGCAAACGTGCAAAATAATTGTAAAAAACGGCTATATAAAGCTACAACTGTACAATGTTGTTTTGGGGAATAGATGGGGAGAGCAATACAAAAACACATTCGATCAATACAAATAGACTTGTACATTCTCGAAATAATTAATAACAGCAAGTGATTATAAGGTTTTTTTTCCTTTACCCCTCTTTCGAGTCACATATCTTATGTACTTATTTTTCATTTTTTTTATTTTTCCCTGAATCTATTATATATTTATTTAAAATATAAAAAAAAATCTTACATTTTATAAAATTTCACGGCAGCTAGCGACGGACTCGGCGGTGACCGGTCGGCGTCCAATCGAACCTTGAAGGCCTGCAGAGAGAGTTGAGAGAAACAGCCTTTTTTTTAAGGAAAAGGGGATAGAATGAATTTTTTTTTCAAAAATTTGGTTTTTATAAGGGATTAAAACGGCGCCATTTTGAGCCTTAACTCCCATGGCCAAAACGACGTCGTTTTACCCTTACCCGTCCGACCCGACCAATTCAAGCTTGAGATCCGCGTGTTTTCTAAGCAATGGTCTTATTGTGCTTTTGGTCCTTCCGCATTTTCCATTGTTTTAATAAAGTTTATTTTTATTTTTCAATTTTACCCTATAATTTTCCTGCAGTTTGAATTTGGTCCCGTGCAAAGTGGTGCATTTTGAAGGGTGGGGATATTTACTTTCCCGGTCCCTCCATTTCATTTGCGTGCTGCAATCCAGTCCTTCCTCTTTATTTATTTTTGGTTTTGCCCAAAACTTTTGTTTTAAGTTTAATTTAGTCCTTTGCTACTTCATTTCCAAACTAATTAGTTTAATATTACTATTATTATATTTGCTGTTATTACTATTATATTTATTATTATAATTATTATTATTATTACCATTAGTATTATTATTACTATCGTTATTACTATTATTATTTTTTCCCCTGTTATTCTTTTCTATTATTATTACCCATCTATGTATTATTATTATTTTTTAGTATTATTATTACTATCATTATTACTATTTTCTTTTTCCTTACTATTATTTTCATTATTACTATCATTATATGTATTATTATTATTTTCTTACAACATATTATTATTACTATTATTAATGTAGTATTGTTATTTTCTTGTATTATTATCATGTATATTTTTTAAAACTTTCTACTTAATATTCTTTTATTTATATGTCTACTCTCAATTTTAAATTAAACTTTTACTAATATTTTTTATTTATTATTCCTTTTATTATATTTACTCATTACATTTTTATTTTATTTTTGTTTTTATATATTATCTCATTGTGCGTTTATTCATCTATTTATTAATGTCTTTATATATCTGCAAGTTTATGTTACTCGTTTGTATTCGCATTTTCGTCTTCGTCATTATTGTTCTATTTATGCATATCGATATCGTGATTTATTCTCACAAGTTCATGTTACATTTTTTTACCCAAACTCATAAAAAAGATTTTTTTAAAGGTAATTTTCGTGTTTGGAAATTAGAGAAATCGTGCCCTAACGTGTTGGGTTTCAATTTACCGTTTGACCAAATAATTGAATATCCTTTTAAATTTCAATGCATGAGTTTTGGAAAACATGAGATGATCGTGGTATCGAGGGTTTGAAATGTCGTATACTAGCATGCTGGATATGATATTTTATTCCTTCAGAACAAAAGACTTTCAATATCCAATTCAAATTATCCAAATATTTTTAAAGGAATTGTATTTTAAAATCTTTTCAAATCTTTGACATTAGGGCATTAATTAACCAATAAGGTACTAATTTTGGGCGTTGCGAGGGTGCTAATCCTTTCTCGTACATAACTGACTCCCGAATCCTTTTTTTGAATTTCATAGACCAAAATTAATTCTTTTTTATAAAACAAAATGTTTTATAAGGTGATCCGATCACACCTAAACAAAAAGGATTGGTGGCGACTCCATATATTTTAAAGTCGATCCCTTTTTTTTTTTAATTAAAAATGGTTTCGACAGCTTGGCGACTCCACTGGGAACAATAAGAGATTCAAGCAGTAAAATTGATTATTTTCTGTCTTTTTGTCGAAAATTGAAAATTTTATTTTGGTTCTTTTGTCGCATTTATTTGTGTCATGTCATATGTTAGTTGTGGTTTAAGTCCCTGCATCATATTGCATGACCATTGTGGTTACACCTTTTAAGTGGGAGTGAGAAACTATACTTTCGTGAGGTTTTCACCTCTGCATGGGATAGTAGACTGCTTTTGAAATACATCCGTACCTATGTCTTCGTGAGGTTTTCACCTCCGTATAGCCATAGGGAAATCTATTCCCCTGAACTGAACTCGATCCATATGAGCCTATAATGGGTAAGGATTGAGGAATTTGTTGGTTCAGGTACTCCTCCTTTAGAACCGAGCCACATATAGTGATCCCTAAGAGCCCACCCTAGATAAAGCTATGCTGAATCTTAGCAGTTACCAGATAGATGTTTTATATTTTTTTGTTTGCTTTGAATTTTATTATTTGATACTGACTTTTTGTGTTGTATTTCTGGCTATGATTGCATGTCATTTCATATTTAAAAGGTGTCGATTCATGTCCGATTACTAAGTTAGAAAACTTGTCATGGAGAACGAACTTCTTGATAAAGTGGAGGACAATGAGGTTGTTCGTATATGGTCAGAGAAGATGCAACTTGAGAAAGGGGATAGTTTAGCTGAGGGATATACGTCAACTTAAGAAAGGGGATAGTTTAGCTGAGGGATATACGTCAGAGTTGTGGGACTTCACTCGTATCAGTGTGACACAAAATGAGCTCTAGGAATTGAGAGATATATGGACTCCTTGGGATGATGAGACTAAGCAGTTATTTTATCATAATTATGGTGATTTACCCTATCTGTTCGACATCAAGGTGGATAAGCACTTATTTCGGGCTATGACTTAGTTTTGAAACCCCGCATATAGTTGTTTCACTTTTGGAAAAGTGGAGTTAGTGCCTACTGTGGAGAAATATACAGCCCTGCTTCGTTGTCCAAAGGTTCAAGTCGACAAAACTTATTCCAAGGTTACTAGTGTCCCAACTTTTGTAAAAAAGTTGATGAGTATCACCGGGATGAGTGAACAGTGGGTTACAGCCCGAATTCAGCAAAAAGGTGATGGTAAATGCATTCATTGGGTGAGTTTGAGGGACCTAATCATAGTACATCCAGATATAAAGAAGAAAGTTGACGTTTTCACCTTGAGTTTCTATGGTTTGGTAATTTTCCCCAAAGCGTTAAGGCATATAGATGAAGCAATTGCCGACCTATTTGATCGACTTGATAAATGAGTTACACCGGTACCGGTAATTTTAGCTGAGACATTCAGATCTTTGAGTGCATGTCAGAGGGCAGGTGAAGGTAGATTCATCGAATACGCGCAATTATTGTTAGTTTGGTTCCATGGTCATTTTTGGAAGGTCGACAAAGTTTCGTACCGAGTGTTCTCTAAAGATTATTCCCCATTAAAGGAAGTAGCAGCTACACCAATGAGGGATGACATATCAGAGGAAAGGTGGATGACAATTCTTCAAAATCTTCAAGAGGAAGATATTGAGTGGAGAGCCCCTTGGATGGTTCTTGACGAGATCCTCTATCAGTGTGGAAATTTTGACTAGGTACCTCTGCCTGGAATTTGGAGAGCCATTGGATATGTCCATTTGCTCGTATTAAGACAATACAGATCCAAGAAGTTTATACCGGTGACACATGGGCTAGCTCAGTATGAATTTTCGTATAAATGAGACAATTATAAGAAGAAGGTTCGAGAGATTTCTGATGCTTGGAAACAGACACGTCGAATGAAGAGATTGGCTGTAGGATCAATGAAGATTCCTGAATATAATGGGTTGTTGAGTAAAAGAATTAATGATAATATCTCTAGGCCGAGTTTAGAAGGCGCTCGATCGACGGAAGAGTACCTGCAAGTAGTCCCTTCCGAGTTAGAAATCATAAAATAGGACTTTGAAAAGAGAAATTCAGAGTTAGGAAAGAAGATAGAACAACTAAAGGAGGTAAAGATACATTTGAGATTAGATGTCGATGTTCAGAAGCACGAGGCTGAGAAGTTGAGAAACGGAAATAGGAAAGCTGATGAAGACTTAGATAGTTTGAAGGCTGTTTACAAGTAGCTACGTATGTCGATGAGAACCGCTGGTTTGGGTAAAACATCTGAGCAGTGGCAGTAAGAAATTCAAGAAGAAATGACTAAAGTCGATCAGTAGGAGAGAAGGTTCCATGATACTCGAGCACGAGAGAACGCTTTAAAAAAAAGCTTGGTTGAGAGCCAAAATGAGAAGGAAATGCTAGGAGCTCGGGTAGCGGAGTTAGAAAAAGTACTGCATCAGTATCGTGGTTGTAATTCTAATATGAATTAAGGGTCTGCCTGAGCAAGATCGAAGATTTGAAAGAAATAGTGGAAGATCTCAAAACAGCGCTGCAAAACAGTGAACTCCGAGTGGAACTATTGGAGGCAGATAACGAGTGATGGAAAGAACAGCTTCATTGATCTCAAGATCAGGTCAGGGATAGAGATTATATCATGGGCAAAGCCGTGGCTCAAATACGAGAAGTGGCCAATCATTTATAGACCTTGGGGGTTCAGGTTGATGTACGAAGTGTAAAATATGAGGTAGAGTCGGATTGGGGTCGAGAGCTAGCTTTGCTTCTAAAGAAAGTTAAAGCTTTGAGTATAAGGGTTAGGCCATATATGTAATCTGTTTTATGTAAAGGATATTATTTTATAATAAAGTTATTCTAAGAGAAATTGGACCAGAATCGATGCCTTTTATTTTTGCATTCATGCCATGCATTTGCATTACATCGTATCATGTACATTAAATTTCATAAAAGAACTCTATTAATTAGAGATCGTATTATAGTTACCCTGGAACATCACTACTACACTCGAAAAAAAACAAAAACCATGAATCAAAGCTAGGAAAGGTTGGAACAGATGCAAAAAGAGATGCAGGACCAACTGCAAATTTAAATGCAATAACAGTTGGCTAGGATCCAACAAGATATGAGGGATCAAATGCTGGAATCCCAAAGAAGCATGATGAGCCAATTAACACAACTGTTAACTGAAGGGCCTGATAAAGGGAAGAGCCTTAAGGGCGATACCGGTTACAACAATGAGAACTCTACTTATCCTCCAAGTTTTGCCCCCAACAAATGCCCAAACACAACCACCAAGGGTGTCCGTTAATATCAAACCTCAGTATCAAACTGGTACTTTGGCACCGGTAAACTTCTCAACGGGCTCGAGCTCCAACCCCAAAGATAATTTGGCAAATCCCATGGTCTCTGACCTTAATGATGTAGCAGAAGTGGGAAAGGTAAAAACGGAAGTCCCAAAATAGTT
Organism: Gossypium stocksii; assembly: GCA_020496765.1. Taxonomy (NCBI): domain Eukaryota; kingdom Viridiplantae; phylum Streptophyta; class Magnoliopsida; order Malvales; family Malvaceae; genus Gossypium; species Gossypium stocksii. The sequence continues at coordinate 69,465,876 of CM035622.1, forward strand.
CGAAGACAGATGCAAATGATTGAAGGAGAGGTTCAAGGCATTGGAGAGTGTTGATTATTACTGCAGAGTGGATGTTAAGGAATTAAGTTTGGTCCCAGATCTGGTACTACCTTCAAAGTTCAAAATGCCGTAGTTTGAAAGATATAACAAAACCAGCTGCCCTGAGGCTCACATTACAATGTTCTGTCAAAAAATGATGGGATATGTTAACAATGATCAGTTATTGATTCACTGTTTTCATGACAGTTTGACTGGGGCTACGGCCAAATGGTACAATTAGTTGAGTCGTACCCAAGTCAAATCATAGAAGGATTTAACATAGGCCTTCATGAAGCAATATGGCCATGTGACAGATATAGCACCTGATAGAATCACGTTACAGAACATGGAGAAAAAGTCGAGTGAAAGTTTCAAGCAATATGCCCAAAGGTGGAGGGAAGTTGCTACACAAATCCAACCACCACTGCTGGAAAAACAAACAACCATGCTTTTCATTAATACCATGAAAGTACCTTTTATTAATCATATGCTGGGAAGCGCAACTAAGAGTTTTGTGAACATAGTAATGTTCGGTGAAATGATTGAGAATGCAATAAGGTGTGAAAAAATAGAGGCTAGGGAAAATAAGTGAAGGTCAGCCCCGAAGAAAAGAGAAAACAAGGTAAGTAATGTGAGTACGGGTTATTCAAAACTAGTTACTGTCAATCAACCGAGAACGGTAGCCACGGGCCAACAAGCCTGCCAAGACAAGGGCCCAACACAAAGCAAAACGTGGAGAAACTCCAGTTTACTCCCATTCTAATGACGTATAGGGAGTTATACAAAATTTTATTCGATGTCCATGTGGTATCCCCTTTCTACTTAAAACCGATGCAACCTCTATACCCAAATGGTACGATGCAAACGTTCAGTGTGAATACTATGCGGGAATCGTAGGACACTCGATAAAAAACTGCACCTCTTTAAAAAGGTTAGTTGAAAGGTTCATTAAAGTAGTGTTGTAAAATTTGATGATGCACCTGGTGTGGGAAATTCGTTACCCAATCATATTGATAATGGGGTAAATATAATAGTTGAGAGTGTGGGGAAAAAAGTCAAACTGAACATTGTAGAAGTAAAAACCCCGTTGAGAGAGGTTTGAAAGAAAATGGTGAAAAGAGGGCTAATTGTTGTACAAGGCTAGCAAATCTCGAGAAACAAGGAACTATTGTGAGTTCCACGATAAGAAGGACATGAGATCCAGAGATACAGTGAATTTAAGGCCCTAGTACAATGTCTAATGGACAACAAAGAGCTAGAGTTCTTTGAATTTACTGAAAGAGAAGACGTGTGCACCGCAGAAGGAGGGTCAATAGAGAAGGTCTCTGAGGTTAATCACCCGGTGGTGATCATCTCACGACTGAGAATCAATAAAGCCGGAGAAATGATGGCACCAAGAGTTGTAATTTGGAAACCCGTGGCTTTCTCTTTTAAGGATAGCAAAAGGGTACATTGGAATTATAACTGCAATGTGACAGTCCAGGTAGAGGAGAGTCCAAACATCACGCAAAACACAAAAGCTGAACCTGTAAAAAGGAAATCATTGATGATCGAACGAGGGGAAGAAAAGTCAGAGCCACCTGTTAATGAACTGATAATGGAGAATGAAGCTAATGAGTTTTTGAAATTCTTAAAACATAGTGAGTATAGTGTTGTGGAACAATTATACAAGCAGCCGACACACATTCAGTACTGGCTTTGCTCTTAAACTCGGAGGTACATCGTAACACGCTGATGAAAGTGTTGGACGAAACCTATGTCGCTAATGACATTTTGGTAAACAAACTAGACCGTCTTATCAGCAACATAAGCGCTGACAACTTCATCTCTTTCAGTGACGATAAAATACCACTAGGGGGCATGAGATCCACCAAGGCTCTGCACATCACCACCCGCTGTAAAGGGTATATATTACCGGGGGTACAAATTGACAATAGATCGGAATTGAATATCTTGCCCCTATCCACATTAAACAGGTTGCTTATAGATAGCTCTCATATGAAGACATGCCAGAACATAGTGAGGGCATTCGACGGCACCAAAAGGAAAGTAATGGAAAGGATAGAGGTACCTCTTTTGATCGGACCAAACACATACGAGGTAGACTTTCTCGTGATAGATATCAAGCCTTCTTATAATTGCTTATTAGGGAGGCCTTAGATTCACCCAGTAAGGGCAGTACCATCGTCACTGCACCAAAAGCTAAAGTTGGTGACAGAGGGCCGCTTGATAACCATAAGCGCGGAAGAGGATATTATTGCATCCATTACCAATGATGCGCCATATGTAGAAAATAATAGTGAAGCAATAAAATATTCTTTTCGGTCGTTGGAATTCGTGAATGCAACCTTCATCATCAAAAGAGCCAAGATCCCAATACCCAAAATATCTGAAGCGACGAGAATAAGCTTACAACTGAAAGTAAAAAAAGAGGCATTACCTAGAAGAGGACTCGGGAAATATCTCCATAGACGGGTAGAAGTGCCAATCTTGGCAAAAAGTAGGATCACTTTGGCTTGGGGTATAAGCCAGATGCACTGCAAAGGAAGAAGGAATTGGAGAGGAAGTAAGAGAGAGGAAGAGTAAAACTAAGTGGGGCAAAGGTCAAATGGGAACCAATGACTTTTTCCCATGTATCTAATACATTCATGTCAGGAGGAATTATCTATCCTGAACTGAAGATGATAAGAGAAAGAATGACTGAAGATATGATGGAAAATCTAAGCATCAATGCCATATTTGAAGGAAGAATGGTGGAAGGGAATTTAGCGGGCATTCGCCCCTATGAGCCGAGAAGTGTTTTGAACAACTAAATTGTAGAAGAAATTCCTGTAGTTTTTAGAGTTAATACAAAGTAATGTTCAAAACACGCTTATTGTTTTCTAGCCTAGAAACAATAGGAATCTTCTGTGAAATAGACTCATGTTCAAACGTCTTTATTCTAATGAAAAATACATTTTCATACCTCACATCGAGTAATTATTCTTTTATTCTTTCATTCCATTCATAATCATACCATACAAATAAGTTATTCTTAGATTCATTTGTTTCTTTGGGTATCATTTCGTGCCTACAATAGGTCACCAGATGTCGATGTCACGAGCGACGTTCCTATGGACCCAGAATCTCCTTTTGAGTGAGACATGTGTTTAAAGGGATCTCAGGATTTTGAAGATGATGGAGATTATAGTTTATATCCGTATTTATTAAGGATAGTAGAGCGGGAAGAAAAATAGATTTTACCTTACAAGGAGACAATTGAGAATGTGATTTTAGAAGAGGGGAAAGAGGTGAAAATTGGCACTTGTATAAATGAGGAAACAATGCAGGATCTTATTAAACTACTGCAAGAGTTCAAAGATGTCTTCGCATGGTCATATCAAGACATGCATGGGTTAAGCGCTGATATTGCAGTGCATCGCATCCCCATAAAAGAAGAGTACAAGCTAGTTTAACAGAACCTCCGAAGGATGAGACCCGATGTTGCAGTAAAAATGAGGGAAGAGGTCAAGAAGTAATTTGATGTTGGGTTCTTACAAGTGGTTAACTACTCAGAATGGGTAGCCAACGTTATCCCCGTCCCTAAGAAGGATGGAAAAGTGCGGATGTGTGTAGATTACAGAAACCTAAACAAGGCTAGCCCAAAGGACAATTTTCCATTGTCTCACATTAACACCCTAGTGGATAATACGGCAGGTTACTCACTGTTCTCTTTTATGGATGGTTTCTCTAGATACAATCAGATCCATATGCATCTAGAAGACATAGAAAAGACCATATTCATAACCCTATGGGGAACGTTTTACTATAAGGTGATGCCATTCGGGTTAAAGAATACGGGAGTAACGTATCAAAGAGCCATGGTAATCTTGTTTCATGATATGATGCACAATGAGATCGAGGTCTACATCGACGATAGATTGTAAAGTCCCAAACAGAAAAGGAGCATGTACATGTTTTGAGGAAATTGTTCTTGAGATTGAGAAAGTTTCAGCTAAAACTCAATCCAACAAAATGTACTTTCGGGGATAAGTCAGGAAAACTGCTTGGTTTCATAGTCAGTGAAAGGGGAATTCAGGTCAACCCCGACAAGGTCAAGGCTATACAAAAACTACCTCTACCGCACACTCAAAAGGAAGTTCGAGGTTTCCTAGGAAGGCTAAATTATATCGCCCGATTCATTTCAAAACTAACTAAGAAATGTGACCTCATATTTCGCATTCTCAAGAAACACAATCCAGGCATATGGGATAATGAATGCCAGGAAGCTTTTGACAAGGTTAAATAATGCTTGTCCAATACTCCAGTGTTAATGCCACATAGTCTAGATAGGCCGCTGATACTGTATTTAATAGTCTTTGACAATTCCATGGAATGCGTGCTTGGCCAACATGATATGACTAGAAAGAAGGAAAGGGCGATATACTACCTTAATAAGAAATTCATTGAGTGTGAGATGAAATACTCGTCAATTAAAAAGTTATGTTGTGCCTTGGTGTGGACAACTCAGAGATTGAGGCAATATATGTTGTACCATATGACTTGGTTAATCTCAAAGCTAGATCATCTAAAGTATATGATGGAGTTGACGGCTTTGAATGGAAGGATGGCCAGATGAAAAATTTTGCTTTCCGAATTTGACATAGTCTATGTGAACCAGAAGGCTGTGAAATGGAGTACAATAGCAGATTTTTTAGCCAGTAGAGCTCTAGACGATTATGAGCCCTTGAACTTTGATTTCCCTAATGAAGATCTGATGTTTGTAGCAACTACTGAGGAAGATACTCTAAAAGCTTGTCTTTGGAAATTGAATTTTGACAGAGCATCAAATACCGTTGGTAACGGAATTAAAGCAGTATTTATATCCCCAAGTGGAGACCATTACTCATTTACTTACAAATTGGATTTTGATTGCACTAAAAATATGGCAGAGTACGTGGCCTGTATCCTGGGAATTTGTGCAGCCATAGAACGCAAAATCAAAGTGCTAGAGGTATATGGGGATTCTGCACTAGTAATCTATCAGCTAAAAGGTGAATGAGAAACAAGGGACTCCAAATTGATCAGTTATCGAAAGCTAGTTCTGGAATTAATTAAGAAGTTCGATGATGTCACCTTCTGCTACCTCCCGCGAGATGAAAACCAGATGGCTGACGCCTTGGCTACATTAGCTTTTATAATCAGAGTAAATAAACAAGAGGATATGAATCTGATCCATATGAGTATTTGTGAGGCTCCATCTTATTGCTACAATATCAACGAAGAAGAGGAGAGAGATGATCATCCTTAGTATCATGATATTCTATGATATGTAAAGAGTCGTGAATACCCAGATCAAGCAACTGAAAATGATAAGAGAACGTTGAGAAGGCTGGCCAGTGACTATGTCTTAGATGGAGAGATCCTGTATAAAAAGAGGAAGGATCAGGTGCTACGAAGATGTGTTGACACTGTTGAAGTTAAGAAAATCTTGGAAGAGGTCCATGAGGGTGTCTGCAGGACGCATGCTAATGGGTTCACAATGGCTAGGCAAATTATGAGATTTAGGTATTACTGGTCCACGATGGAAGGAGATTGCATCAGTTACTCCAAGAAGTGCCATAAGTGTCAAATTTATGGAGATAAGATCCATGTGCCTCATTCACCTCTTCATGTTATGACTTCTCCATGGCCTTTCTCAATGTAGGGCATGGACGCCATTGTGCCAATTTCGCCGAAGGTTTCTAATGGACATCGATTCATTTTTGTGGTCATCGTTTACTTTACCAAATGGGTAGAGGCTGCTTCATATGCCAATGTCACGAAGACGGCAGTTAGCAAGTTTTGGAAGAGAGAGATTATATGTCGCTATGGTATGTAGGAAAGAATTGTATCTGACAATACGTTGAATTTGAACAACAGCGCAATACTGGAAGTCTGCAGTCAGTTCAAAATTAAGCACCACAACTCGTCACTATATCGCCCAAAAATGAATGGTGCAGTTAAGGCAGCTAATAAAAATATCAAGAAAATTGTAGGGAAAATGACTGAGGCCTACAAGAATTGGCATGAAAAGTTACTGTTTGCCCTCTATGCCTATCGAACATCTGTCAGAACTTCTACTGAGGCAACACATTTCTTATTGGTTTATGGTATGGATCCAATCCTGGTATGATCAACTGAACTTGATTGAAGAAAAGAAGCCAAAGGCTATCCGTCATGGTCAAATGTACCAAAAGCGGATGATGCGAGCTTACGACAAAAATGTTGACCCTAGAGTATTCTATGAAGAGGACCTAGTATTGAAAAAGATCCTCCCTACACAAAAAGACTTTAGAGGAATGTGGATGCCTAACTGGGAAGGACCTTATATAGTAAAAAAGGCCTTTTCTGGAGGAGCGTTAATATTAGCTGAGATGGACAGCAAGAGTCAGCCCAACCCAGTGAATGCGGACTTAGTCAAGAAGTTCTTCGCCTAAGGAGGGAAATGGGCCAAGGTGAAAACCCGAAAAGGGCGCCTTAAATCCAAAAAAAAGGAGAAGCAGAGGTGAAAGCCCGCAAAATGTGCCTTGAGACCAAAAGGGTTTTGAATTGAAAACTCGGAAAGGGCAATTCAAATTTCGATTAAAAGTGAGACATGTTGCGCTCTCCCCATGCTTGAATTAATGAAGAGGAAGTATGCTACATCTTGGGCATCGACAAAGTACTCTAGATCCCTTAAGCACATATTAAACTCAAAATGGTCGTCAAGAAGTTCATACAGAGAAGTTCAAGCTGCGATATCTGGGGCACCTATTCTTCTTCTACTCATTTTGTATTTTAGCAATATTTGTTTTCTTTGATCAATCCATTCTCTTCAGATTTTGTTCCTAATAAATTGCAGTTTTATCCATCTATATAATCTTTTTCAAGCATTTTGTATTGAAATAATGATTAATGGACTAATAACTCTTTCACAAGAGGAATTCTGCATATTACTCTAAAAACTTCTAAATAGTGCAAGAACCTGAAGTAGGACAATTATTTAGAGCTTACCAAGCCCAAGGGTTGGAAGTACTTGAGAAATAAGAGTCTGAATTAGGGCTACTTCTTCAGATTTTCTATTAAAAAAATCCGCTGAATAAGAAGACATACGTCGGTGATATAACCTGGATAAACAACGAATAGTGATAGCTCAAGCATTAAAAAAGAGATCATTTTCATGACATTCTGCATTTATACAAATATCATTCATAATACATCTAGTTAGGAGCATTTGACTCATTCTGATCATGACATCATAATCATTTGGCATAAGCGTAGACCCCATGAAATCAATTCTACAGGTAGGTCCCCCAGAGGATAGTGTAGTAAGATTGATTAAATTTATAAATTTTGGCGAGCCTTATCTCCCTAAGCAGCAGTGGAGCAGGCTAAAGATAACAGATCTTATCTCCATGAGGTAGCAATGGAGCAGATCGAAGACAACAAATCTTATCTTCCTAAGGTAACAAGGGAGCAGATTTAAGCCACTAGCCTTATCTCCCTGAGCAGCAGTAGAGCAGGCTGAAGATAGCATATCTTATCTACATGAGGTAGTAATGGAGTAGATTGAAGACGGTGAATCTTATCTTCCCGAAGTAGCAGGGGAGCAGATTTAAGCCACTAGTCTTATCTCCCCGAGCAGCAGTGGAGCAGACTGAAGATAACAGATCTTATCTCCATGAGGTAGCAATGGAGTAGATCGAAGACGGCGAATCTTATCTTCCCAATGTAGCAGGAGAGCAAATTTAAGCCACTACCCTTATCTCATTAAGCAGCAGTGGAGCAGGTTGAAGATATAAGTCTTATCTCCTTGAAGAAGCAGTGAAGCAGATCGAAGACGGTGAATTTTATCTTCCCGAGGTAGCAGGGGAGCAGATTTAAGCCACTAACCTTATTTCTCTGAGTAGCAGTGGACCATTAGGATTTCTATTTTATTATAACTATTAGTATTATTATTATCGTTATTACTATTATTATTTTTCCTCTATTATTATTTTCTATTATTATTACCCATCTATGTATTATTATTATTATATTATGATTATCGTTATTACTATTTTCTTTTTCCTTATTATTATTTTCTACTATTATTACCATTATATTTATTATTATTATTTTCTTACTAACATATTATTACTACTATTATTAATGTAGTATTGTTATTTTCTTGTATTATTATGTATATTTTTTAAAACTTAATATTCTTTTATTTATATGTCTACTCTCAATTTTAAATTAAACTTTTACTAATATTTTTTTACTTATTATTTCTTTTATTATTTTTACTCATTACATTTTTATTTTATTTTTGTTTTTATATATTATCTCATTGTGCGTTTATTCATCTATTTGTTAATGTCTTTATATATCTGCAAGTTTATGTTACTCATTTGTATTCGCATTTTCGTCTTCGTCATTATTGTCTATTTTTGCATATCAATATCGTGATTTATTCTCACAAGTTCATGTTACATTTTTTACCCAAACTCATAAAAAAGATTTTTTTAAAGGTAATATTTCGTGTTTGGAAATTCGAGAAATCGTGCCCTAACGTGTTGGGTTTCGATTTATCATTCGACCAAATAACCGAATATCCTTTTAAATTTCAATGCATGAGTTTTGGAAAACATGAGATGATCTTGGTATCGAGGGTTTGGAATGTCATATCCTAACGTGCTGAATGTGATATTTTATTCCTTCGGAACAAGAGACTTTCAGTATCCAATTCGAATTATCCAAATATTTTTAAAGGAATTGTATTTTAAAATCTTTTCAAGTCTTCGACATTAGGGCATTAATTAATCAATAAGGTACCAATTTTGGGTATTGCGAGGGTGCTAATCCGTCCTCGTACGTAACCGACTCCCAAATCCCTTTTTTTTTTTAATTTCATAGACCAAAATTAATTCTTTTTTATAAAACAAAACGTTTTATAAGGTGATCCGATCACACCTAAACAAAAAGGATTGGTGGCGACTCCATATATTTTAAAGTCGATCCCGTTTTTTTCAAAATTAAAAATGGTAGTCGACATTATTAATTTTTTTATCCTAATTTATCAATTTTCTCTCAATTTTTTTCTCTGTCAATTTTCTATCCTAACCGTTTGTAATTTTTTGGATTTTATTCGATTTACATTATCTTAAAGATTTTAAAAATGTCAACGCCTCTAATTCGTTTGTATCACAAACACATTTACAGCATCCAATTACAAATAGTAAGAAAAGATTATTATATTTTTATTTTAATTAATATCATTATTAAGTTGTTAATGTTAATGTTAATGTTATTATTATTATTTTTTTTTTATGTTTATACAATCAGGATGAAGATCAGATTATCGAAACATATATGCACAATTTAAGTGCAAGAACATCACATGTTATTAAACAATACTTGGAAGAGGCAAGATTCTTACACGTGTCTCATATGCTCGGCAGGACTAAATTGGAGTTCGTACTTTATCAATGCTTTGCTGGAAAGATGTAGACTTGAAATACAAACATTCTATCTTTCATGTGACGAGTGTACAATTACACTTGAGGATGTGGCATTACAATTCGGTCTACCAGTTGATGGGTCAATCGTTACGAGGTAGTGCGTTTTGGTAATTGGAGCCCAAATTCCCACCGACTATCAGGCAAGGTGTCGGACAAGTTTAGTGGTAACCGGATAGATATGAAATGGTTAGAGATAATTTCTCACATTTTGACAACTCTTCTAGTGCGGTTGGAAGACAATAATTCTCTTGGGCATTCATACTAAGGTTGACCAGAGGTCATCTAATACCAAATAAATCTCGAAATCTAGTATATTTAAGGTGGCCCCTACAACTAATCAGCCTAAAAGAAGCTGGGAGACTCAATTGTGGATCAACTGTCCTGGCTACATTGTACTGAAAGATGTGTCCAAGAACTGAAGCATAGAAATTTAAAATCGATGGTTGTATACTCCTTTTTCATTCATGGGCATGGTACCGCTTACCATTTTTAAATCCTTGGGTAAACTTCCCTTATCAATTCTCACTTGTAATATGATAAGATTCATTTAATAATATAGTTATCATACTATTTTTTTCATTATTATATTTTTGGAATAACATACATGACGTAAGTCATGTGGTTATATTGAACGAGCTTGAAGATATTCAATTATTGTTAAATCAATGGTCAAAAGCCGAGGTTAATTTTTAAAATTTCAATTACACAATAATTAGGTAAGGATTTGAAATTTAATATTAGGTATGTAATGAAATTTATAATTTTTTACTACAGTTGGAATGGGTGTCATACTCTGATCCGAGAATTCAAGAATACATCCAAGCTGAATTTTTTACATATTGCAATTTGGCATGTCAAAGTGCCATTGATAGTTTTTACAATAATTGGGATGCATGAATTTGATCAAATGATGAGCCAGTTTGAGTTTGTGCAAGATGTCCCACTCTCACCTCAGATTCTCGATAAACTTCACAAGATTAACTTATGGGGAAGAATCGATGAATATTGGCCTAAATTTCATGCCGAAGTATATCTACTTGTGGGAACATAGGTATGATTTCATACTTATGCACAAACCAATTGTCAAATCGGATTTGATGATGTCTTCAGATTACATGACATGGTTTAGACTTCATCGTGAGTCGTATCTATTACTGGAGGAGGAAAAGAGTAGACAAATTTGTCATAGAAGGCCAACATGACTCTATAGGAGGCCAGTACATCAAGTTCATCATCATCAGCTCCAACTAGACCTAATCATGGGTTGGGTTATTCGTCCTGGCTCGAAGGCCTGCCTGAAAAGTTGGACAGTTTGGACAAAAAAATGAAGCCCATTTTCTAAATGGGCTAAGCCTCGGGTAAGTTTTTTTGGTCCGACCCAGATACCATGTTGCCCTAATTCCTTATAGACCTTTGTTGCTCTCCTCCTTTCCTCCACTTTCTCCACTTAAATCAGCTAACAAAGAAAATGCATTTGCCTTCTCCACTCCACCAACATCGATGGACCACCACAAACACCAATCGGCCACCACTATCTCTTCCCTCAACATAGACTGCCTCCATCAACAACCACCATCATCGTATGCTCTTGAATGTGTTGAACCTTTCTACCACCATCATAATAACTTATTATGTAGCACTAGATTATATTCTTTATTACTTAATACAAAAAGATAAATAAGAAGAAAGTTATCTACATTTACAAGTTGTTAGTCGGAAAGGAACTGAAGATAGCAATTAATAGCTTAGGTTAGTTCCTTATCTTCTTGTCCTCTGTTTTTCTTTCTATTTGATTTTTAATTGAAATAATAAGGAATTTACTTAATTTACATGGAAATTTAATATGTTCAAACATATGTTCTGATGACGAGAAAGTTATCTTCATTTTCTTCTTTTGAATGCAAAATTAAAGCTAATAGATCTCTCTTTGATGTCGTGCAACTCAACTAAGTATTCATTTTTTTGCCTCGCTTTTTCCTTTTATTTTAGTATAAATTTCACTGTTCTATACTCTATAAATTATGGATTATCTCAATTCTCCTTATGATTGAAGTTATGAAATATGCAACATGCTAGTATGATCTAACATTGATTTTTATGCTATACTAAGATGATGTTATTAATATGAGAAATGTTTTTTCAAAATAATTAATGTCTTTTGAATCACATTTTGAAGCCTCAGATGTCTCAAATTAAAGAATTCGTGAGTTGTCTATGATGCTTGCGTCTGACACCATTCTCTCAAATGGTAGCATACCCTATGATATAGTGTAAGAAAACTTTTTTTTTATTTACATAATTAGCATCAACCTTATAACATTTGAGTTCACAATCCCAATGATCTATATATTTAATTATAAAAACTTATATAAACTTTATTTGATGAAAGACTTATGTTAGGTTAAATCTCTTTTTATAATATGTAAATTAACTCAACAATAATATAAAATTTATACTATATACTATATAATCTTTATAAAAAAAAGGTTTTATAAATTGTCGAAAAATTTCATAACACTTCTTATAAATAATATAATTTTTCCATAACTTTAAAAAATTATTTTTATAAATAAGTTATGAAAAAAAAATTTATAACAATTTTTTTATGAATAAGTATATTATTTTTTATAATATATAGCATGAGCATATAAATGAGCTATGTCCATACTTTGCTATTTTTTATAAATAAATATATTATAACACTTTTATAACATGTAAGTTATTTTTTATAATAAATTTTTTGACCATAACTTTAAAAAACTTTTAAGATTTAAATAATATAATTTTTTTGTTATAACTTTATAAAATACACAAATTATTTTTGTAATATATTTTTAAAATTTATAATATATATTTTTTCCATAACTATTTCAAACACTCATACATGTTCATGCTTATAATATAATTTTTATAATTTGTATAAATAAAAAAAAAGAATTTGAGTGTAATTCCCTATATAAAAACTTCAATTTCACCATTCCCTTAAGAATTAGAAATTGTAATTGGGGTGCTCCAATTATACCTAATTTGATGGGATCTACAAATTACAATGGTTACCCAAATATATCACCCTTGTATAATTACATACAATGACACTCAAATCCAATTAGTAGGTGGCTTTCGAAATACTATCTTAATTTTGTTTCTCATTATAATTTAAAAATTCTAATCATAAGATTTCTATTTTTTTATACTATACAAATTATATCAACTCGTGTATCGTACGGAAATATATATAGTATGAATAGTTAATATGTCAAAATAACTTAAATACTATATTAATATATAAAATAAATATGATATAAATACACAAATGTATTTTATTTCCTCTTTTCCTTCTCTTTCATTTTTTCTAATATTATTAAAATAAAATTTTAATAACACTTTTTTTAAAGAAAAACTAGGTTGTTAAGTATTCAATTATATTCAACGGTTTTATAGATTCAAAATTTTTGCCGGGTAAATTACACCGTTAATCACAAATTATAGGTAAGTTTTAGCTTAGTAACTTAAAAAAATATAATTTGTCACTAAGGTTTTATAAAAATATTGTCACCCGACTATTAAGTGGCTAATGGTGGCACTTTTTATTCGGTATAAAAATAAATTTAGTTCTCAATTTTTATACTTTCTATCAATTTGACCCTAATTTTATATAAAAAAAACTCAAAATTATTTTAAAAATAGAAAGTTCTATATAAAACTTCTAGAAAAAAAAAATTCTGATTGTGTTGTTGTTGAAGAACTAATATGTATGAGAAATAAAAAAAAAAAAACCATTCAATAAAAATCAATAACAAATTAAAAATAGAACAAAAAAAAAGTTAGATCATTACATGCTTGTTTCTCAAAACCAAATTAGTAATATGTTCAAGTCGAGTTCCACGCCTTGAAGGAACATCCATAACTAATATAATAGAGGCTTGTGAAATCAAGTCTCATGCCAATTTTTAGCCAAAAAAAGAAGAAATACAAAGCATACCATAAAATTTTCTTTTTTAGTATCAATTCAAAATTTCAATTCATTTAAATTATTTTCAAAGCTCAAATTGTAAAAATAAATTATATTATCTATTTTCTTCTAACAAAACTTTGCTTAATATTTCTATTTTTTCTATGTTTTTTAAAGAATAGGTATTGGATTTTTTGTTGGAAAATTTGTTTTTATGGGAATTTTGAGGCATATTCTCAATAAATAAAGGTGGAGAGTTGAATCATGAAATTATGGTTTCATGTTATACTCCATGAGACCTTTATAACAGTATATCATATGCTCAAAATAGTTGAGTGATGAATGAGAAATTGATGCTCAAAGTGAGCTACTTGGAAATATTGTTGAGAAAAAATAAAGGCTTAGATCCCACATTGGTTAAATACCAAAGTGTGAGATGTGTTTATATATATGAACACTCTTAAAAGATAATTGAATGATTAAGCTTATAATTTTATCCCACACGTAAGGGGTGCAAGTTTAAACTTGACAAGTTTGGCCAACATAGGTGATGCGAAATTTTTAGATTAAATGGACTTGTAAATATTTTAGCCCAACACGAATTTATTTTCCTCAAAAAACATAATCTGATCCTTATACAAGGATATTTATTGATTTGATTCCAATAAATTTGATTAAATTTTAATCAAATTGATTTAAGGGCAGATTTTTTTTCTCTTGCTGAAACTCTGTTGCTCTTAAAACGGTTCCTTTTCCTCTTCGTATTTTCAACATTCTGGTGATAGAGAAAGACTTGGTTCATTCATTGATCGTTGTAGAGGTGCTGCTACTTTAATCACTGTTGTTGTTGTGTCTTGAAAGATATTCGATCAACGTTACTCTAAGTACCATAGGAGCGGCAGAATTCGTATTAAGGAAATTGTGTTTCACAAGCCTCAACGTTTCGTAAAATCCCTATTCTTTCTTCTTTATTTCAACTTTGTATTAAGATTTTGCTTGATTTTTATATTTCACAATTTAATTATAAATTGTTCCATTTACATTTTATTTATAAAAATATTTATTTATTTATATTTATCTATTTTGTTTCGCTAACGTGTGTATTGTCCAACAATTTCTATACAGATAAATGGAAAAGAAATTGGAGGCTTTAAAAACACTTTCCCCTCATTTTATCTCACTTTATCTATTTTAAAATTTTTTTATCTATTTTTATTTATTTTTATAAGTACAAATATTATACATATTTTATATTCGTACATTTAGCATTTTGCATAATCCTTAAGTGAAATATTGCAGTTTAGTTTAATTACTTATTTTGAGCCTCAATTGTATTTATTTATCTTTTTTAATATTTTCCCTTTATTTTGTGTATTCCTAATTAATTGAATTTAAGTTAGGTGTTTTTGAACTTGATATAGGTGCATGGGAGTTTGAGACTCGAGTTTTGAGACCATCGAAAGATTAGATGAATAATTGAAGCAATGCATAGCCGAAAACAAGAAGTTTGGAGCTCCAAAACAATATTTTGGTGCCCTCGCGCGTGAGTAGCGGTGCCTCTACGCCAATTTCAACACCCCAATGTTGAACCCCTTTGTTTTGGCTTCAAATTTTGCATTTCAATTGTATTTTAAGGGCATTTTTTTGTCATTTATGAGCTTTATGACCTAAATCAGGTTTCTGTAATCTAATTTAGATTGAAGGGATGTTATAAATACTCTAATTTGAGAGGGAGTTAGGAATTTTGGCCGTTTAGAAACCAAATAGATATTTTTGTTTACTTTACGTTTTTTTGATTTTATGGCTTTCTAAACTCCCTTTTTTCTAGACAAAGGATTTATCAAAGTTTGATTTAATAAATTTGTGAGACTTATTTGTGCTTTAATTCTTCTTTGTTCTTTGTTATTCATGCATCTTTTGTTTTAAAAACAACTACTTAGGTTTATTAAATATATGGCCAGTGTTCAATTGCTTAGAATAAGCCGAGTAAATTAGGATGATTAAATATGTAGTTGTTTAATTCGTTTTAAAATTGGTGACAAATTGCATAACACGTTTATGTTGTAATTTACAGTTGTGTGGTGTAAATGTGTGATTTAGCTTAAATGAATTCCATTGATGTGAGTTTGTTAGTTAAAATTAGGCCTCTCTAGTTCTTAATGTTGCTAGTAAGTTAAAGCTTGGGGTTATTTATCGGTTTGGGAAGTAATTTATATACGAGTTGTCTCTTGGTTACCGGTCAAGTAAGGAGAGATTGATTGCTCGACGTTGAATCAACAACTAGAATTAATTTACTAAATGCGTTGAAGTTATATTTGTGTTAATGATCAAATTCATAAATCAAATAGAGATTTACATTTGGCGAGAGCTTTTTCCCATTGATTTTTATAAAACTTTTAATTACTACTTTCTTCAATCTAAGTTTTCAATTTAAATTTGGTTTTAGTTTAATTTTAGCTTTCGATTTCATAAAACCCCCTTTCAATTTACTTTTATTGTTTTTCTTTAAAGAAATAAAGTTATTATCAATCTCTGTGGATCCGGCCATACTTGTTGCTCCTACTAATTACTCTTTTACAAGTAGGTTTTATTTTTCTAGGTTTTGACACCCTATCATTTTTCAATTTTACAGTTTTATAAATTTTTAAAAAGAATTTTAATTTTTATCGTTTTATATAAAATCAAGGTCAAATTGATAGAAAGTATAAAAACCAACTAAAAAAATGACACCATCAATTGCTTAACACTTGAGTGACAAAAAAATCGAAAACATTAGCTGCCAAATTGTAACTTGCTCTTAGTTAAGTGATCAAAATGAAAACATACACATATCTTAATAACTAATAGTGTAGTTTGTCGAAACCTTTTTGGACATTGACTTTTATTTTAAAAAAATGAAAATAGAGTCGCCACCAATCCTTTTTATTAGGTGTGGTCGGATCACCTTGAAACTTAATCACTTTAATAAAAGGTTAAATTTACTAAAATGATAATTTTCGGTCTACAGAATCTAAGGAGTGGGTTCGGGAGTCGGTTACGTATTAGCACCCTCATAACACCCAAAATTGGTACCTGGTTGATTACTTGATGTCTAGGCATCAGAAATTAAAAATTCGAAGAGAATTTAAAATACGATCCCTCTTTGCATGATGTTATTTGATTAAAATATAGGTAACTAAATTAAATTTATGGAAAATGCCTTATTTTGAGTTAATCGAGAAGAAAAAATCATGCCCTGTAAGTTAGGGCATGATATCTCGAATCTTTGAAAACAAGAATAATCGCCATTTGATTATTACCTAAGTCCTATGTGTTTGCATTTTAAATAGGATATTCGATTATTTAGGTTCTAGGAGAAAGTCATACTCCATAAGTCAGGAGCATGACCTCTTGGATTCCCCAAATGAAGAATATTGTCTCGATTTTAAATTATTTCTTATGCATTTGTGTAGAAAAATAGATGAACGTATGTAGCAATATTTACAATACACGATAATGGCAAAATTATGACATTAACAAAATAACAACATAAATAATAAAATAAAATGACAATAATATAATGAATACAATAATTAAAACATAATGATAGAAAGTTATTCAATTAATAGTACTATATAATAATGATACTAATAGTGAAATAATATAAAAATAATAATATAATTATATTTATGAAATATTGATTTTTGAGAAAAATTTTAACAAAATAATATTAATTAGCAACGATAATTACCTAATAGTATTAATAGTATCAATAATTGAAAATAAAGGACTAAAATAAAATAATTGAGAAATTCGAGGGCAAAAATGTAAATTATGCAACTTAAAAGGTAAAAATAAAAAAAAGTAAGTACAAGGATTTAATTAAATGAACAGGGGACTAAATTGAAACTATGACAAAACTTCAGGTATAAATAAAAACATTAAATAAAAAATAATAAAATGTAGAGACCAAAAGGGTAAATAACCCAAACCTAGTACACGTCATTCCCCAAAGGGTTGATAGTCTGGGGATTGAATTGAATATGTAACAAAATTTAAAGCATAAATCATAAAAAAACAAAAAACAGAATATAAAGGATCGAATTAAAATAAAATGGAAAAGTACAGGGCCTCAAAGGGAAATTATCCCAACCCCATGTCGTTTCCTTGGTTCAACAGTGGGTCAAAGGACCGACATTAGAGGAAATTAAAATTATGGGGTAAAAATGTAAAAAAATAAAAAATAAAAAATGAATAAGATGAAATTGAAAAGGGCCAAAACCAAAAAGACCAGGGTAGTAATTACACCCCTATTTCAAAAATGCACGGATCTAAGGGAATCCAGGTTGGGTCGTTGGTTCATGCTTCAAAACGATGCTGTTTTGGGCATTTTAAGCTATGCCCCAAAACGATGTCGCATAGTACCCCTATATAAGTTAAAAAAACTAAAAAAAATTCATTTCCCTTCTCTATTAAAAAAAAAAATCTTTTTCTCATTTTTCTCTCAAAACGACCTTTAGGCCGGCCATAAGGTTTGGTGAGCCTCTATAACGACCCAATTTCAATGAAATTGAAATAGTGATTTGGAGACCACAAATTCGAGCTAAAAAGAAAATTTATTTTAATATTTTTTGCATGGTCTAAAATATGAAAGTCATGAAAGTTTCGATAGCAAAATTTTACCGATTAAGTGATTAATTAGAGAAAGGACTAAATTGCATAAAGTATAGAAGTTGAATTCTAGAAGCTAGAAGGATGAAATAGCTATGGAATTCAAAATAAGAGGTCTTTATATGGTAATTAGACCATTAATTAAAAGTTAGTAGATATTTATGGATGAATCATCCATGGAAATTGAGAAAAAGAAAAGGACTAAATTGGAAATTAGGGAAATTTAAAGATGATAATTAAATTAAATGAAAAATATCATCATTTTATCATCTTCTTCCCCAATTTTACATGGAAACCCTAGGAGAGAGGAAATAAACTTTCTTTGCTTAATTAGGTAAGTAATCAAATCCCGTTTTTAGTAATTTCTATATTTTTGAGATCCGGATAGTGTAATCTATCTAAATTAAGGATTAATTTGAAAATTTATCAAAGTATAAAGTTTGTGCCATGGATGAATTGCTGAAAATTGGAAATTTAAGGAAAAAAATGAAAGGTTGTTGGTAGATAAATAACTTTTACAAAGTAAATTTGCATGAAATTGAGATTTAGGGACTAAATTGAAATTTTATGAAATTCAAAGAAAAATTCTAAATTTTGTGAATCAAACGTGATGTAAATGATACATGAAAATTTTGGTTAGGCTTGGAATAAGGATTAGATTGCATGAATTTCATTTTTCGAGCCTAGGGGCGAAAATGAAATTTATGAAAAGTTTAGGGGCAAAATAGTAATTTTCTCTAGAGTGTAAATTGAGTCCAAATGAATATGGAATATAATGAATTGATGAATAAATTCCTTTATATAGATCCGGAAACTTAAATATAAAGTTAGATTGAGGAAAGGAAAATATTTTGGATTAGTAAATTTTCGTACGAACAAGCATCGAGATAAATTCATATAACTTATTTGTATAAAGAAATGATTCAATTAGTTTGAATGAGTTGCATGTGAGTTGAATTGACCAAAATCATGTAAAATCAAATATATTCTGTAAATATTGAAAATGTGATTAAGCTTGACAAATGAATGAAGCTCGGATAGATACAGGGTTTTGTTACCCAAAATGATAGTGTCTTGCATACGTTGCAGACATCTGTGGCTCGAAAGAGCATAAGCCCTCTCAAGCCTATTGATATGATGTTCTTGCTAGCTTACTATTTATATTCTTCAAAGTATTCTATTTATATTCTTCAGAATATTCTGTGTGGTCGTGATCTGCATATGTTGTAGACACACCCACGCCTATTGAGCATTCTGTTATCAAGTTCTTTGTGAACTTTTTGTTAATGGCTTGTTGGAGGTTACTGATAGTGCTCGCTTGAACTTACTATTGCCAAGCTATCCGAAGCTTTTTGTTATATGCTATCTGGTGCTTTTCGTATAATGCTCTTCGGAGCCACCTGATTAGAGTTCTTTGTGAACTTCTAAAATCAAGCTCAGATAAGCATTCTATTACATGACTTCCCCAATATAAGTTCTCTGTAAACTTTTTGTTACCAAACTCAAATATGCTTTTTGTTTCATGCTCATTTGAGCATTCTGTTAAAGTGCTTGAGAGTAAGCTTTCTGTTTAGTGCTAATAGAAGCACTTCTAGCTAAGAATTGATAGAATGATGGTATAGTACACTACAAGTGTACACCCCTCGTATCCATCGAGATTTCAAATGAAGAAAAGAAGGAAATTATGATATAAAGTTTAGGAAATAAATCAAAGTAAGATTACTATGTGAAAGTACATGGAATGTATGAGATTTCATGAATTGATGAGCTCATCATTGTTGTTAGTGATTATATGAAATAAATGACTAACAATGTTGGCAAGGTTGTATGCCTAGGTTATGTCCAAAGTGCTTAATTTGCATGTGCATGTTTATTTATTGAATGTGGTAAGTAAATTTCTAGTTATATGAGCTTACTAAGCACTATGTGCTTACTTAGTTTTATTTCTCTGTTTTATAGTGCTCAGAAGCTCGTGAAGGTTCGAAACGATTGGAGCAACATCACACTATCCTCCAACTTATTTTGTATAACTATAGGTCTTATTTGGTATAATGACATGTATAGACTAGTAGAACTAATGTATATGTTGAAATGATTGAATGTAAACTAGCCATTGGTATGGCTAGTGATGACTTGATTTTGGTATGCTTATAAAGTAAATTATGGTTTTGCATGTATGATGGTGATGGGCGTCGAATCCACCAAAATTAATTCCTACTAAAACTCTAATAGTAGTAAGAGTGGTAATAGGGTCGAATCCACAGGGATTGGATCAGTCAACTTTCGTGTTTGCTTTATGGACAGAATCTCCTTCGCATCTAATGTCGTGTCAAGAGTCGTGCCCACGACTCCAAACGCACCTGCGAAAAATAAAAATAAATACGTAAGCGGGGGTTTAAAAATGTTTAGGTAAATAATTCAGAATGAACAATTGACTAATGTCGAAATTAAATGCAATTCGAAATTAAATTTAGAATAAACAGAATTAAATAGCCTTAGCCTTAGACTTGGTAATTCTCGTGTCAAGAATTGATCCTTGAAAGTTGATTTTCTCCTCCAACGATAAGCTGGTTATAGTGATTAAGAACGTCCTAATCACCAGTTCTTCCTCTTGTAGCTGGTCCCGGAACGTCCTGCAAACCAACCCTTACCAATTGTCTAACCGAGATACACGTGTTCCCGGTCGAAGACCCCGGTAGCCTTGCGTTCTGAAGAACCCAACTCGAATTAACGGCCTCAACCGCGTGGGTCGTTTAAACCCGATCACCTCTTCCTTGATTTGTTCTCGGAGAATCGAATACAGCACGGCCGATTTTTTCCTCCAACTGTCAGTAAACACGCCCCTAACTTAACGAGCTCTTTTTGACTTGGAATCGAGTTAACCTTAAGGGATGAGTTGTCAATCCCGATACTTAGGAAAAAGATGAATACCGCTTGGAAAGATTTTTAGCTCGGTTACATATCTCACAATTTCTCGACCGAAAAGAACGTCGGCCTAAGGCAAAGACAGAATTTAGTTAAGCATGAATTTATTCATGCTTGAAGGTTATGGGAAATGATGGAAATTGTATGAAAGGTGATGGAAATGGATGGGAGAAATATTTGAAGAGAGAATTAGACAAATTTTGTAAAAGGAAGATAAAATTATCCAATTCTCAATTGAATTAGAAAGAAGAAGACAAAGTGGATAATGAGATTCCAAAATGAAATAGGAAACTTGATTAATGGATGATTTTCAAGGATGTAAAGTCCCCTATTTATATACATAAATTTACTAAAAATAGCCTAGCTAAAATAGAATAAAATAAAAATAAAATAAAAATAAATTAAAATTAAAATCAAAATTAAACTAAAATATCTTCCTATTTATAGTCTTTTACAAAGTCAAAATTCATGTTGAGTCCTTGGCTTGCTCCATCTTTTTGCTTTGACCCCAATCAAATAATTTGTCTTTCAATTCAACCCCTTTTTGCTTGATTTCGTTCAATTACATCCCTGACAAATATTAAATCATAAAAACACTTAATTAGTAGGGTTCAATTCAATAATAAGCCAAATTAAAAACAGAAAATATGCATTTTAATATGTTTATCAAATCCCCCCTACTTAGCTCATGCTTGTCCTCAAGCATGTTGTTCTTTCCAACATTAGAAACTCATTCTAAAATTTACCGATCGAGCCACTTTTCCATATTCTCAATCAATGAAATCAACATAGGCAAAAAATAAATAAATGCTCAAAGGATATGTTTTGATCAATAAGTGTCATAAAATAAGAATATGTAAACTAAATAATTTCATAAAATTGAGCTTGAATTCTAATAATTTGCATGGCATTATTAACTGCGCATCAGAAAATTAACAGACATGACCGAACCTTTTTACGCTAACTAGGATGACAACCCAAGCACCCTATCCCGGTTACTCAGTTCAAACAGTCTTTATTTATTTATTTATCTTTTTTTTTTGGTAGTTCGGCTAGCGGAATGTTTGTAAGTTGTTGACTTGTCACTCGAACCTTTTTACGCGAAACAAGATGACAACCCAAGCACCTTGTACCGGTTACTCAATTCGGTCACGTTTTCGAAACTTCATTCATAGCTTGAACCTTTATTCATTTAATTTAATTATTTATGCACAAGCAAATATATTTAATTCACTCAATTCATACGAAAAAAATTCTAGTCACATATACCAACTTTAAGACATAAATATCGACCAATCTATATACTTGAACATTTAATTCAAAATTTGCCCAGTTGCTTAAATTGGCTAAATATGAGGTTAAAGGCTCAATGTTAAATTATCGAATGAATTTAATTGTAAGATTGAACACATGAAAAGAGAGACATGCAGCAGAAATCATGCACATTTACTTTCCAATTCCAATTACTCCCCCTACTTAAATTATGCTTGTCCTCAAGCATGTGAATTAAAAGTCAGCAGCCCAAAATAAATTAAAAATGATAAAGTTAAGACCACTCCCCATGTAATTCAATGACGTTGTTGGAAGCGACTACTTTGCAAAATTTCGAGGATTGTGGAGACTTGGGTTTCCATTGTCCCAAGACGAGCTTCGATCCGGCTTAAACGCGCTTCTACGTTGAGAGGTTGTTCTTCTTGTTCCCTACTGGTGGGTTGGGGTCGTTGGCGAAAGACCATATTCCCACTAGTAGTCCTTATACCTGGAGGAACAAAATAAAACGTAGTAGGGGTGCCGGCAAGCAAACCCATAGAATCCAAACAATACTTATCTAGGCTGTCCATATTATATGCACATGTCAAGGACGAAAAATCAATTTTAGAGGGAAAAAGTATAGAGGTTAAGTGTGTGATATATGACCCAAGAATCAGCGGACGGTTACAACAAAAAATAACATGAAAGTTACGAGCAAACCAATATCCTAAATTAACTTTTAATCCAGAATGCATACACCACAAGAAGAACAATTCAGTTTTAGTCAAAAGAGAAGATGAATCATTTCGTCCCGAGAAACTAAATGCTAAAAATCTGTGAATATATCGCAAGGCAGGTTCGTGCAACAATAAGTCTTTTGTGGTCTTTGGATTATAAAGTTGATTAGAATAGGTTAAAACATGATATGCATTTTGAGCATTAAAGTCACTCGGAACATCCAACAGAGCAGTATGATATGAGTCGGACTGAATATTGTCAGGGTCAACAAAACTCATGGCTATATTAAAATCGGAGATCGACATACAGAATTCCCTTCCAAGCAAACGAAAACAAATAATATTTTGTGTTTCAACAGTGTGTAATTCATTAACATTGAAGCTAAAAGTAGTGTAAAATTCATAAATCAACTCATAATATGCATCACATGATATGGTTGCAAAAGAACCCCAACCAATAGCATCAAAATAATTAATTACATCATCATGGATATTTAATATGTCAAGAGTTAAGAGATCGATTTTCTTACAGACCGGGATTGGACGTTGTCGAATGTCGTCATACCGCGTGTGATGCTCCGGGGTCAAAAAATTTAAGAACCCTCGCAAACGTGCTTCCGTAGGAATGGTGTTCGCGCGCCCTCGTCTATGACGTTGACTATTCCGTGTTGGTTGAACGAATTCTTGGGGCGAGTCAGGTGGATTCGTACTTTCAGCAGCGTCAGTACTGCTATGCGTTGGTGTCGGCGGCCCATGTATTTGTTGTCGACGACTTCGAGTAGACGATCGAGTTTGGCGGCAAGGAACATATTCATTCACAAGTGATGGTGCCTCGTCGTAGTCGCTAGCTGTTCGGGCTTCGTTCGAATTTCCTGCATAATATGTTAGTAAAGGTAATGTAGATGGAGAGTTAGGGGTCGACCTTGCAAGAAAAGAGGAGCTACTATCCGAACGTTGTGGTTCGACTGGAGTCGGACTATGTCGACGACGTGCTCTTGCTGGTCGGGCCGTATGTCTAGGAGGAGGAGGAGAGGGCTCATCGTCGGCTATGTCGACAACAGGAGGTGCAGAGAAACGGTGTCGATTTCGGTTGAGCGAGGCCGAAACGTTGTCGGATGTTTAGTTTCGAGTTCGAACCATGGTCTTCGTTGTGGTCGTCACAAGTGAACGGTGGTGGTGAGTCGACGGCGACGCTCGACGGCGGTGGCGGTGTACGGCGGCGGTGGCGACTGGAGGTGCGGTTTTGAGTCGATTTTCGAAGGCCAAGGAGGGGCAAAAGAAGAAAGGGAAAAAAATAAAAGAAAGAAAAATAGATAAGAAGGGAAAAAAATGAAGAAACGATGGTGGTGGCCGATCGGTGACGGTAACGGCGGCAAATCGAGGTAGTGTCGGCGCAAGGTCAGTCTGCGGTGGACGTCGACGACGTGGGGTACCGGCGGCGCAAAGAGGTGGTGATTGGGGGTTGGGTTTGTGTTTGAAGAAAATGAAGAAGATGAAGAAGATGGAGAAGATGGAGGAATTGGGGGTTTGTTTATTTTTTTATTATTATTTTTATTTGGTTTATTTTTTTATTTTTGGTTGGGTTATTTGGGTATTAGGGAAATGGGTTTGGTTATTTGGATTTGGGTATTTGGGTTTATGGATGGTGGGTATTTGGGTTGAATTGGTTGTTGGGTTTATGGATGGTGGGTATTTGGGTTGGATGGGTTAATTGGGTTTATGGTGGGAATTTGGGTTGGATGGGTTAATTGGGTTGGTATATGGGTATGTTTAAATGGGTTGAGTCTTTTTTTTTCTTTTTGGGTTTTGGGTTTAGAAACTCCATGAAGGTAGAATGTTGGGAATTTTTTTTTTTAGAAACATGTCGTGCCCACGCCACCATTCGTATTTGTGCTTGTGAAAATTCACGATCTTATAGTGTACCTGAAAACATAAAATTGACTAAGTAAAAATAGGAATTTTATTTATTTACAACCTAAACTCTAAGAATTAAAATAAAAAAATAAAAAATAAAAAATTAAAATTAAAATAGATAAAATAAACAGAAATAAATTTGGGATGCCTTCCAAAAAGCGCTTTTGTTTAACGTCGTTAGCTCGACGACCTAAAAATTTATTTAGCCGGCTCTTCGAGGACTAAGTCCTCAACCAAATGGACCTGAAAATTTTCGTAAAAAGGCTTTAGTCGCTGTCTGTTGACTTTAAAAATTTTTCCGGATACTTCGCTTTTAATCTCGACTGCACCATGTAGGAACACGTGAGTAACAACAAAAGGTCCCAACCACTTAGTCCGAAGCTTACCTCTAAAAATTCTCAATGGAGGGTCATAAAGTAATACCTTTTGTCCGACAATAAATTGTTTACGGGTTATCTTCTTGTCATGGTATGCTTTGACCTTATCTCTGTAAATTTGGGCGCTCTCATACGCTTCTCGTCGAATTTCTTTAAGTTCTTGGATGTGTAATTTACGATGCTTACCTGCAGCTTCCAACTCCATGTTGCACTGCTTGATTGCCCAATACGCTTTATGTTCTAGCTCAACAGGGAGGTGACACGGTTTACCAAAAATTAGTCGATAAGGAGACATACCTATGGGTCCTTTATAAGCAGTTCGGTATGCCCACAATGCATTGTTGAGTCGCAAACTCCAATCTTTTCTATCCGGTTTAATGGTTTTCTCCAAAATTAATTTGATTTCCTGATTTGACACTTCAGCTTGACTGTTCGATTGGGGGTGATAGGCCGTAGCGACTCGTTGCACCACTCCATATTTTTTTAACAGCGTGTCAATCACCTTGTTACAAAAATGCGTACCTCGATCACTGATCAAAGCTCGTGGTGTGCCAAACCTGGAAAAAATATAATTTTTTAGAAAATCAACCACTGTTTTTGCGTCAGCACGACGAGTGGCTTTCGCTTCCACCCACTTTGATACGTAGTCAACTGCAAGTAAAATGTAAACGTTACCAAATGACGAAACAAAAGGGCCCATAAAATCAATGCCCCAAATGTCAAATATTTCACAAACATGCACAGGATTTAGAGGCATTTCATTTCTTCGGCTTAAGTTTCCTACCTTCTGACATTTTTCGCATGTTTTGCAGAACAAATATGCATCTCTGAAAATATGTGGCCAATATAGCCCACATTCAAGCACTTTATGTGCAGTTCGTTTGGGACCAAAATGTCCACCACATGCATAAGAATGGCAAAAAGAGAGAATTGAATTTACCTCGGTTTCAGCAACGCATCGATGAATTACCTGGTCAGAACAATATTTCCAAAGGTAGGGGTCGTCCTAAATATAATATCGCGACTCACGTTTAATCTTATCTTTTTCAGATCGCGATAAGTTAGAAGAGATTATACCTGTAGCAAGATAATTCACCATATCTGCGTACCAAGGGAAAATTGTCTGAGCAGCAAGCAAGTTTTCATCCAGAAAATCATCTTTAAGAGGTATCACTTCCTTTGAAGGAGGAATTCGGCTCAAATGGTCGGCTACCAAATTCTCCCTTCCCTTTTTATCCTTTATTTCGAGATCAAACTCTTGCAAAAGTAGTATCCACCTTATAAGTTTCGGTTTTGCTTCTTTTTTTCCGATTAGATATTTGAGAGCTGCATGATCAGAAAAAACCACAATCTTAGTTCCCAATAAGTATGAACGGAATTTCTCTAAAGCAAAAACTACAGCTAAGAATTCTTTTTCAGTAGTTGAATAATTGCTTTGGGCGACGTCTAAAGTTTTAGACGCGTAAGAGATGATGTGTGGTTCTTTCTCGATTCTCTGACCAAGTACTGCTCCCACGCTATGGTCACTAGTATCGCACATTATCTCGAAAGGATAATTCTAGTCAAGTGGTTGAACAATAGGTGCTGAAACAAGCCTATGTTTGAGCGTGTCAAACGCATCTCTACACGGCTGGTCGAACTCGAACTCATTGTCCTTCTGTAAGAGATTGCAAAGTGGTTGTGCGATTTTCGAAAAATCTTTAATGAACCGCCTGTAGAACCCTGCATGTCCAAGGAAAGATCGAATCTCCCTCACAGTTGTGGGGTATGGTAATGAGTTAATGATATCAATTTTCGCCTTGTCAACAGAAATTCCCTCAGCAGAAATAATATGTCCTAGAACTAATCTTTTATCTACCATAAAATAGCATTTTTCATAATTTAGCACAAGATTAAATTCTAAGCATCTTTCTAAAATTTTCGCAAGATTTGACAAGCATACCTCGAAGGACTCACCATACACAGTGAAGTCGTCCATAAACACCTCGATTATTTTCTCGACGTAGTCGGAGAATATAATTACCATGCATCTTTGAAACGTGGCAGGGGCATTACAGAGTTCGAACGGTATCCGTCTGTAAGCGAATGTGCCAAACGGGCACGTAAACGTCGTTTTTTCCTGGTCCTCCGGTGCCACTGGAATTTGGAAAAATCCTGAGTAACCATCGAGACAACAATAGTGAGACTTTCCAGCTAAACGTTCTAACATCTGGTCAATAAAAGGAAGTGGAAAGTGATCTTTCCGAGTTAGAGAATTCAACTTCCTGTAATCGATGCAGACTCTCCACCCATTTTGGACTCGAGTGGGAACCATTTCACCTGCCGAATTTTCGATTACGGTTACTCCGGTCTTTTTCGGAACCACATGGACTGGGCTAACCCAATTACTGTCGGAAATGGGATAGATCATTCCGGCATCGAGTAGCTTTTGGACTTCTTTTCTTACCACTTCCATCATGGGCGGATTGAGGCACCTTTGAGCCTCCCTTTTCGGAACAGCATCTTCCACAACTTAAATTTTGTGCATACAAGTCGAGGGGCTTAACCCTTTAATGTCGACTATCATCCACCCAATTACCTCTTTGTAGTCCTTAAGTACTCGTACCAAGTTTTCCTCTTCGACACTCAAGAGTTTACTCGAGATTATCACTGGTAAAGTATCTCATTTACCGAGAAAGGCATACTTCAAGTGGCTCGGAGAGGTTTGAGTTCCAGTTCTGGAGCCTGTAAAACAGATGGTACAAGTTTAGTTTGTGAAGGAGACAAGTTAAAAGTTTTACCTGAAGTTTTTCGTGATTGCGATGCCTCCAAATGAGCTACTGTCTTGTGAACAGAGTCTTCGATGGTTATCCACTCCTCCAGTTCCTTAATGGTGTTAAGGTCTAGACTCCTGCATAGGACTGTTTGCAATTCATCTTTGTCATGATATTCTAAACATAATTCAGTTAAAGGATCAAGAATATCAATATTGGAAACATTAGAAATCATGCTAAGACGATTCATGGCTTCATAAACATTGAATTTTACTACTTCCCCATCGAACTCCATAGTAAGTATCCCACTTTGTACGTCGATCTTTGTCTGTGCGGTGCTCAGGAATGGCCTCCTTAGAAGTATGTCCGATGAATTGGCCGAAGTGTCATCCTCTATGTCGATAATGTAGAAATCTGCAGGAAATATTAGCTCATTTACCTTGACAAGGACGTCTTCTAACACTCCTTCCGGATGCACCACAGACCTATCTGTAAGTTGTATAATTACACCTGTTTCCTTCAAAGGACCTGCATTAAGTAGTTTATAAATTGATAAAGGCATGACATTAATTGAAGCACCTAAATCACACATTGCCTTCTTAATACCAACACTACCTATTTTGCAAGATATAAAGAACATACCTTGGTCCTTACATTTTAGTGGTATTTTCCTTTGCAGGACGGCGGAGACGTTTTCTCCGACACTTACCTTTTCATTACCCAAGAGTTTTCTCTTACTCGTGCATAACTCCTTTAAAAATTTGGCGTATCGTGGGATCTGTTTGCTCACATCGAGAAGAGGTATGTTGATCTCCACCTTTCGGAAGGTGTCGAGGATCTCCTTTTCTTCTTGCTCCTTTTTATTCTGGACAAGCCTTCCAGGAAAAGGAGGGGGTACTGTAAATGAGTTTTTTGGCTCTGTCGAAACTTCAGTGTCAAGTTTCTTCTTGTCGCGACTAGTGTCGTAGGCGCGACTTGTGTCAGGTTCAAGCTCTAAAACTTTACCGCTCCTTAACATCATGGCACTCGCATTGTGTCAAGGATTCGGTTCTGTTTGGGATGAAAGTTTACCTTGGGACTCCAAACGACTAACTGTAAGCGCGAGCTTACTCACTTGTTTATCTAGTTCCTGCAAATGCATGTCAGTTTTTTGTTGAAATTTTTCAGTACTGTTAGCTAACCTTTCCACAATGGCCTCAAAGGATGACCTCGGGGGTGGTTGCTGTTGATTCTGAGGCGGTCTCTGTTGATATGGTTGATTGAACTGTTGATTGGACCCATAACTTAGATTCGGGTGATCTTTCCACCCCACATTGTACGAGTTGGAGTAGGGGTTATAGCGTCCTTGAGGTGGTCCTGGAAAGTTCCTGACTACATTTGCTTGTTCCGTTGAATCCTCGTGTAAAATTGGGCATGAGTCTGTCGGATGGTCCGGCTTGGCGTAAATTTCGCATAACCTAGCTGTGCCTGTTTTATCTGAAAGCAAAGTTTGAACAACGTTAGTCAACTTATCGATTTTATCTTCTAGGGACAGAGAACTTAACCCATGAACCCGTCTCGTGGGTTCTATGGCCGGTCAAAATTGTTGGGAGTTGGCGGCCATTGTCGATATCAACTCCCTCGCCCTTTGAGGTGTCATGTTGACAAGCGCCCTCCCATTTGCAGCGTCTATCATTTTCATTTCCATCGGGAGTAAACCCTCATAAAAATACTGTAAGAGTGACTGTTCAGTCAGCCCATGTTATGGGTAGCTTGCACACAACTTTTTGTACCGCTTCCAGTAGTCGTAGAGCGATTCAGTGTCCTTCTGACGGATTCTTACGATGTCCCTCCTTAGTTCGGCTGCTCGAGCTGCAGGGAAGAACCTGTCAAGAAACAAACGAGACATGTCAGACCATGTGTTGACAGATCCTGGAGGTAAGTAAAATAGCCACTCTCTAGCAGAGTCGGCTAACGAAAATGGAAAAGTACGAAGTTTAATTTGATCTTCGGTTACTCCCTGAGGCTTCATGCTTGTGCACACCATATGAAACTCTTTAAGGTGGGTGTGCGGATTTTCGTTTTGTAGGCCGCGAAAGGTGGGTAGTAAATGGATCAAACCCGACTGTAGCTCGAACGGCGTTCCTCCTGTCGGATAGGTTATGCATAAGGGCTGTTGTTCATCAGGAGCCGCTGCAAGCTGGTGTATTATTGGTTCAGCCATCTCGTCTGGCTCGCCGAGGTTACTTTTTGTTTCAAAGAGTTGTTCAGTCTCAAGTTCAACCTCTTCCACTCGTTTCTCACGTCGAATTACCTCTGCACGAATTACTTCGCTTAACTTTTCAACGTCGGATTTTAGGGTCCCTTGACCTAGCTCAGTCCCTACTTTGCTTGTACGTTTAAGAGCTTCTGTCTCTTTTCGTTGTGCTCGTGCTGACTTCTCGATCTCCGGATCGTATTCAAGATCTCCAAATGAAGACCTGGTCATAAGGCAACAAACAAAAGAAAATTGAAAAATACCTCCAATCTCCGGCAACGGCGCCAAAATTTGATGGGCGTCAAATCCACCAAAATTAATTCCTACTAAAACTCTAATAGTAGTAAGAGTGGTAATAGGGTCGAATCCATAGGGATTGGATCAGTCAACTTCTGTGTTTGCTTTATGGACAGAATCTCCTTCGCGTATAATGTCGTGTCAAGAGTCGTGCCCACGACTCCAAATGCACCTGCGAAAAATAAAAATAAATACGTAAGCGAGGGTTTAAAAATGTTTAGGTAAATAATCCAGAATGAACAATTGACTAATGTCGAAATTAAATGCAATTCGAAATTAAATTTAGAATAAACAGAATTAAATAGCCTTAGCCTTAGACTCGGTAATTCTCGTGTCAAGAATCGATCCTTGAAAGTTGATTTTCTCCTCCAACGATAAGCTGGTTATAGTGATTAAGAACGTCCTAATCACCAGTTCTTCCTCTCGTAGCTGGTCCCGGAACGTCCTGCAAACCAACCCTTACCAATTGTCTAACCGAGATACACGTGTTCCCGGTCGAAGACCCCGGTAGCCTTGCGTTCTGAAGAACCCAACTCGAATTAACGGCCTCAACCGCGTGGGTCGTTTAAACCCGATCACCTCTTCCTTGATTTGTTCTCGGAGAATCGAATACAGCACGGCCGATTCTTTCCTCCAACTGTCAGTAAACACGCCCCCAACTTAACGAGCTCTTTTTGACTTGGAATCGAGTTAACCTTAAGGGATGAGTTGTCAATCCCGATACTTAGGAAAAAGATGAATACTGCTTGGAAAGATTTTTAGCTCGGTTACATATCTCACAATTTCTCGATCGAAAAGAACGTCGGCCTAAGGCAAAGACAGAATTTAGTTAAGCATGAATTTATTCATGCTTGAAGGTTATGGGAAATGATGGAAATTGTATGAAAGGTGATGGAAATGGATGGGAGAAATATTTGAAGAGAGAATTAGACAAATTTTGTAAAAGGAAGACAAAATTATCCAATTCTTAATTGAATTAGAAAGAAGAAGACAAAGTGGATAATGGGATTCCAAAATGAAATAGGAAACTTGATTAATGGATGATTTTCAAGGATATAAAGTCCCCTATTTATATACATAAATTTACTAAAAATAGCCTAGCTAAAATAAAATAAAATAAAAATAAAATAAAAATAAGTTAAAATTAAAATCAAAATTAAACTAAAATATCTTCTTATTTATAGTCTTTTACAAAGTCAAAATTCATGTTGAGTCCTTGGCTTGCTCCATCTTTTTGCTTTGACCCCAATCAAATAATTTGTCTTTCAATTCAACCCCTTTTTGCTTGATTTCGTTCAATTACATCCCTGACAAATATTAAATCATAAAAACAGTTAATTAGTAGGGTTCAATTCAATAATAAGCCAAATTAAAAACAGAAAATATGCATTTTAATATGTTTATCAGATGGTATGCTTTGAGTTAGTAGATTAAACATGTATGTTAAATGAGGTAAGATTTGAAATAAGTGAGTATATGAAAACATGACATATTAAATGATAAATTTGGTTGAATTTGAATGCTTGAAATGGTTAATTGGTATTGGTAAAGTTTGTGTAAGTGTTGGATGAAAAAGGGTGAGGAATAAGGCTTGGGAAATAGCCTTATTTTGTCTATATGGGTAGACACACCGGCGTGTGTCTAGGTCGTGTGTGACACACAATCTGGTACATGGATGTGTAGCTTGGCTGTGTGTCCTCTACATCCTAAGAATTGAGAAACAAAATGCTTAGAATTGAGCACACGGGCAAAGATACGGACGTGTATCTCATTCATGTGAGGCAAACAGCCTTGAACACGGGCATGCTTCTTGGTCGTGTGAAACCTTGCACCTAATTTTCAAAAATTAAATTAACCGCACGGCCTAGCACACGGGTGTGTGACTTGGCCGTGTGACTTAAATTTCTTCATGGGTTGCAAGTCAGAGAGTTACACGAGTAAGGGACACTGGCGTGTATCATCACACGGCCTGAGACATGGGCATGTCATATGGCCGTGTGGGCTACATGACCTCATCACACTGGCGTGTCCCTCACCACACGGGCATGTGACTCCTAGATATGAGAAAAATTTTAGAATTTTGCAAAAAATTCACTAAGATCCTGATTTAGTCCCCACTTGATTTTAACGCATGGATTGGGCCTCGAGGGTCCAATCAGGGGACGTTTTGATGAAACTCGAAAAAAAAATAGTACTTGACTCAATTTAGTTGTACATGTTCTATAAAACTCCGCTAATGCCTTGTAACCCTGTTCCGGCGACGGATACGGGTAGGGGTGTTATAACCTCCGCCGTAGCCATCGGTCATCGGCAACGACAACCGCAGTCTCTGGTGGCTGAAATTCCCAAAAAGTTTCCCCGAGCGCCTTTTTTGTGTAGATCGTGGATCCGACAATAGATCCTCCAAAAATCCAGTCAAAATCTGACTGGTGACCAAGAAACCTTTTGGTTTCTCTTCTTCGACGTGGCCAGTAACGAACCCTAAAGGGTTCGAAAACCTTTCTGATCGAAGGAGGACCTCCCAATGGTGATGAATAGGTAAAATTTAAACCTTTATCTTATTATTTTTTATGTTCTTTGAAATAAAAGCAGAGAAAAAAAAAGGAATGATGAATCTTAGAAAAAAAGGAATGATGAATCTTAGTTTTTTTTAACCTTGCTGTTGTTTTTTAATACCCGATTTCTCCGGTCTTCGTCGAGGCCGTCGATAAACCCTAATGGGTTCGGAGACCTGTTGAATTGGCAGAGAGTCATAGACGACAATGATAGGAGATGAAGCAACAAGGTAGTTTCTTTTAAACCTTGTTTTTATTTTTTTATGCTCTTTACAAAAAAAATAGAATAAAAATAAAAATAGAAGTTAAAAAAAATCGCCTTTGTGGCAAGGGCGACGACTGAAGGCTTAAGGACTTTTAGGGTTTCTAATTTTTTTTTTAAGTTTTGGGTTTGGGGCTTAGATAATTTGAACTTTAGGATTTTGTATTTGAACTTAAAATGGACTGAACTATTAATTAATAAACTTATATTTATTTATTTTTATTATTTTTATTTGGGCCGGATAAAAATAGGTCTCTATATAGTTTACCTATGTATTTTACTTTAAAAAAAGAGCACCAAGTTAATAAATTTCTATAAATAAAGTATTAATTGTTAATTAATACATTAAAAAATTATTAAAAATGTAAAAAAAAACCTATTTCATTTAGAACGGGGTTTTTTACTGAAAAAATATAAAAAAATTAAAAAATTCAAAAATAATACAATACTAAAACTAATAACGAAAATGGTACAAACAGGGTGGTCATGTTGCTGCCAGAGGCGGCACCATCCTATTTTTTCTGACTATACAGTAAAAAAAAATCTGAAAAAAAGGCTGAAAACCGAAAAAAATAAAAAATGGGTCATGTTGGTGGCAGAGGCGGCACCAGTCTTGCCTCTGCCAGAGGCGGCACCGGTGCCCAATGTTTTCAGGCTGATTTGACCCCTCATGCAGAGGGTTTTTTTTTTTTGTTTGGGGGACCATAATATATGGTCCCCAAGCCTTGAGTCTCATTTCGGGAGCAAAGAAGAAGAAGAAGAAAAAGAAAAGAAGGAGAAGAAGGAAAGAAGAGAAGAAGAAGAAAGAAAAAGAAGGGGAGGAGGAGGAGAAGGAGGCCGGCACTTGAGAGAAGAAAAAAGAAATAGAGAAGGAGAAGAAGAGGGAAGGAAAAAGAAGGAAAAAAAAAAGGTAAATCTTTTTTTTATAAATTTGAGGGTTTTTAATTAATGTTAGTTTAAGTTATTTATTTTAGTTATTATTATTATTGTTGGTGATTGATTTAGATTTAAATCAGATATAATTTTTATTTTTATTTCTTTGCAAGGTGTTATTTGGTTAAGAAGAGATATTAAGATATGTTCGTATTTATTTTATATTTTCATTGAAGTAATACGCATGTTGTGTGCAAAGAATGTTTTGTTGTTATTATTTTATGTAATTTATTTGTTAAGTGTGTTTTAGGTTGATTAATTATATTTTTTAAATTTATTTGACTTATTATATTCTGATTATTTTAATTTTTTATTTTTTATGTGATGGGGGTTTTAAACCTTTTATTAAAAATAGTATAAAAAATAAAATGCTAAAAAATATATTAATGAAAAAATAAAATACGAGAAGAAAAAATACGAAAAAAAACTTTTTTGGGGAAAGTGGTGCTGACGAGTTTTTTACTAAAATAATATAAAAAATAAAATATGAAAATAGTATATTTTAAAAAATAAAATCCGAAAATAAAAAAATACGAACAAGGTGCCAAAGTCAGGGTTATTTATTAAATTAATATAAAAAAACTTAAATAATACATTTGAAACATTTTTTGCTAAAATAATATAAAAAATAAAATACGAAAATAATATATTTTAAAAAATAATATACGGAAATAAAAAATACGAATAAAGTGCTAAAATCAGGGTTATTTATTAAAAAAATAAAAAACACTTATATAATACATTTGAAACATTATGCACTAAAATAATATAAAGAAATAAAATAAAAAAATAATATATTTTAAAAAATAGTATACGGAAATAAAAAAATACGAAGAAAATGCCAAAATCAGGGTTATTTATTAAATTAATGTAAAAAACACTTAAGTAATACATTTGAAACATTTTTTGCTAAAATAATATAAAAAATAAAATACGAAAATAATATATTTTAAAAAATAATATACAGAAATAAAAAATATGAATAAAGTGCTAAAATTAGGGTTATTTATTAAAAAAATAAAAAACTCTTATATAATACATTTGAAACATTATGCACTAAAATAATATAAAGAAATAAAATACAAAAATAATATATTTTAAAAAATAATATACGAAAATAAAAAATACGAAGAAAATGCCAAAATCAAGATTATTTATTAAATTAATATAAAAAACACTTAAGTAATACATTTGAAACATTTTTTGCTAAAATAATATAAAAAATAAAATAGAAAATAATATATTTTAAAAAATAATATACGAAAATAAAAAATACGAATAAAGTGCTAAAATCAGGATTATTTATTAAAAAAATAAAAAAAACACTTATATAATACATTTGAAACATTATGCACTAAAATAATATAAAGAAATAAAATACAAAAATAATATATTTTAAAAAATAATATATGAAAATAAAAAAATACTAAGAAAATGTCAAAATCAGGGTTATTTATTAAATTAATATAAAAAAAACTTAAGTAATACATTTGAAACATTTTTTGCTAAAATAATAAAAAAATAAAATACGAAAATATTTTACTTATTATCATGTTAAAATAATAATAAAAATATTTGTATTTAAGTTGGATATTTTAATTTTTTAATGTAGTATAGTAAAAAAAATGTTGTCGAAAAAATTGTTTGCTATTTTTTTTGTAATTTATTCTAATAAATATTTAAAATCTATCAAACATTAAAATTAATAACCGAAATTTATTTTGAAATTGCAGGCATTGCAATGGCTTCATTGATCGATAAGGAACTTTCTCACATATGTGACATAATTAATAATACGATAATATATTGTTATTTGTTAACCAATGGTTCCATTAAAAAAAGATCTACGTAGAAATAAATTATGTTATTATAACCGTTTTCTGTAATTTAACACTGTCAGGACTCGTTCCGCAAATTAAGGGGTCGGGTGAATGGTGTAGGATATTCCCCGGATGCACGACTAATGCTATACTTGGAGCTAGCTGGATTCGGGTCAGCAGCATTGACCCGGATGTTCGATTTGCGGTACGATTTAATATGCGCATTGGTTGAGGGTTGGCTACCGGAGACCTACACTTTTCATTTGCCGTGTGGGGAGTGCACAGTCACTCTGGAGGATGTTGCATTACAGTTTGGGCTCCCAATCGACGGGGATACCGTCACGGGCGTAAGTGCGATAGCTGAGCCGGCTGCACTTTGTTATAGCCTACTAGGAGCCTCGCCCGGCGATGCTGAGTCTACTTTTTCGGAGTTGAAATTTACATGGCTAAAAGCCAATTTTTAGCATTTATCAGATAATGCCACCGAAGAAGAGTTGGTATGCGTAGCTCGAGCGTATATTATGCATATCATAGGGGGTGTATTGATGCCCAATTCGAACAACAACAGGGTTCATCTCCAATATTTACCTCTTTTAGCTGATCTGTGTAGTGTTCACTCCTATAGTTGGGTTCCGCAGTTCTTTCTATGTTGTATCGTGAGCTCTATCGGACGACAGATCCTGATGCTGTGGACATAGGCGGGTGCCTTATATTGTTGCAATCATGGGCTCTTTATCGGATGCCATTCTTGGCATCGGTTACTCACCAGCCATACGTATATCCGCTAGTCAACAGGTGATAAAATTTAACTTGTTATTAATTGACAATTTCTTTATAATGATACTATTCTAATGACATTAAATTTACTTGAAAATTGTTTTCGTAGATGGAGTATTTATCCTGGTATCGGGAGGTCATACACTGTCTCGATATATCGTCTAATGATTGAACAACATGCCGGAGAAGGGGTAAGCTATTCAAATATTCGTGACATGTAATTGCTTTGTATATCTTACCCCAACCGTGTTAAATTTTAATCATGGTATTAATCGTGCAATTTATATGGATGCCATACTGTAGACCAAAAATTGCGGCCATTATACCCTCGTCTGCCTATGTTGATTCTCATTTGTGGTGCACTAACGCACCAATTATCTGTTTCAATGTAGTCGAGTGGTACCACGGGGATCGGGTACTACGACAGTTTGGTTGCCGCCAGTACACCCTGGATCTGCCAATGCAGGTCGAGAAGAAGGTTCACGGCAAGAACAAGAGAGGGAGACATGGATAGCATTGGGGGGTTACGCACCGGAGATATATTGCAGTGTGGGAGAGTCGGATGGCTCGACGACCTCAGATGGATATGTCTTCCGATTTGCGACCATCCGTAGAGTACATACAATGGTACTCTAGTATGGGGAAGCCATATTTACTTAGTGGGCAGTCGACTATAGTCCCCCAGCACGTGTAGCGATCTGGGGTATACGAGCCAGTGGCCTATATAGAGCCTGATCCACAGCCAGATGCCGAGCATGACCTAGAGCCAGAGCCCAAGGCACAGCCGGAGGCCGAATCCGAGCGATCATATTCACAATCGACTGATACTTCTTATCATCCGGATTTGGCGGGCAATGACTATTTCCCGGGTTCGACATCGCATTCACATTCGGCTGATACTTCTTATCATCCGGATTTGGCGGGCAATGACTATTTTCCAGGCTCGTCAGGGGGCATATACCATTACGGGTTTGATATGTTTGGGTCGTACCCACCGCAGCACAACACCTCTCTCGGCCTATATCCACCGCATTATAGCACTACCCCCGGCCCATATCCATCGTATTATAGCACTACCCCCGGCCCATATCCACTGCAGTACTCCACTCTTACTGGGTTGTATCGACCGCAGCATGGCACTCCTCCCAGCTCAAGTTCATCAGTGCCATTCGAGTCGCATGATTTTTCTTCTATGTATTAGACACCCTCACCTGCGACTGAAGAGGATGTTGGTCGTTGTAATCACTCACAACGTGAACGTCGACCTCCGCAGAAATATACCCCTAGGACCACACCATCAAACCATCAATTTTAGGGGTTTTTTGGGTTTTGATATTAAAAAGTTTGTATATTTTTGTATATATTTAATTAGATTAATTGGAACTTTGAAACGTGGAACAAAATTTGACCATAACGTAAATTAGATTAATTTGGACATTTTTGAACATTAAAACACTAAAACTTGTAACAAACTTAGTCTTGTAATATAAATTAGAACAAGCTTTAAATACATTACAACATTAATTTAATTGGAACATTAATTAAATTGGAACATACTATTACCGGTATGTAGTTATACATTACAACATTCATGTATGTAGCTCCAGATATAAATAAATTCGTATAAAATAAATATATTACAACATAAGTTCAATTCCTACCTGATTGTGACGATTGTCCGACATGATAGTTTCGCTGCAGGCATTTACTCCGATTATGACCAACTAACCTGCATAATCCACAACGCGTACCGTCGGATTTCTCCCTAATGTCCATTTCATTACGGATTCTAGTTGATTGCGGACGACCTCTCGGATTTCTGCGTAGCTCTCTGTCTGGGACAAGTTCGAAAGTCATCAGAGGCACTTCCCACGTAGACAGGTCGAGCAGGACAGGAAACTCATTTTCCCATACACGTAACGTGTGATTGAGTGTGTACACATCATCGACAAATTGTTCAACATTAAGGTTCACTTTAGCACACGCTGCCACGACATGCACACACGGATAATGAAGTGTTTGGAATCTCCTGCAATCACATTGTCTATTCCGGAGATCAACTCCATAGGACCTAGGTGGTATACCGGGTTGACGACTAATGGTCTCTGTAACTCGAAACGTTTCAAGGCGTCATGAATATATTTCTACATTCATCGACCTCTCCATCTAACGGTTTGCAACCATTGCATCCCTGACATCTTCGACAAACACGTGTCTCGCATTAATCTGGTTAACTTGTTGCTGACCTATTCTTGGCATCAAAGTAGCCAACCTGTAAAATGTAACCGAGAAGACTGTTGAAATTAGAAGATGTCGTGTTTTCAACAATACAGCATTGACCCCCTCTACTAAGTTTGTCGTCATTTGACCATAACGAAAGCCCTCGTCAAAACTTTGAGCCCATTGCCACGGTTCCATAGTACCCAACCATTGTCCGGCAGATGTATTCGTTTGACTCTCCATGTCATTCTCAAGTCGAGTCATTCTTTGGCGAAAAATGTGTGGCTCTAGCTCGTACGCTGTATTTGTATTAAGAAAAGATAAGTTACATTATTGCCCTAAAAATTGCCCTAAAAACTTATATTGAAAAGATAAGGCAATCATTTACCCATTTTCACAAATTGTCTCTTCCAGTCTGCATTTTTATAATCTCTAATGAAGTTAGCTACGATGTGATGGATGTAGTAAACGGATCTCCATGGTACACCGGAACGTCTAATGGCAGCAATTAATCATTTTTCTCTATCAGAGATAATGCAAATATTATCGTTGCTAATAACATACCTCCGCAGGTTGGTAAGAAAGAATTCCCACGATTCCATGTTCTCCTTATCTACAATGGCAAATGCTATCGGAGTATGTTCCTGTTGCCATCTTGAGCAACCGCAAGAAGTAAGATCTGTGTATATTTTCCATATAGCCAGGTCCCATCCACTTGCACAAATGGCTTGCAGTGGGGAAATGCGCACACACATGGATCAAACGTCCAGAACATCTGATGGAAAATTATTTTTCCCGACTGTATTTGGTCGTCCGGGCCATAATAAGGTCGTGTCTGTAACTCAATGACGGTCCCCGGTACGTACTCCCGCATAGCGACTATCCATCCCTGTAGCTCGTTATACGATGCATCGAAATCCCCATACAATTGCTCCATTGCCATCTGTTTTGCTATCCATGCCTTTCGATATGACACTCGATACTGAAATCGTGCTTGTATTTCGGCAATCAGTACCGAAACTTTAATGGTCGGCATATCCTTCACCATTGGCATGATACACGTACAGATAGTTTTAGAATCAAGTTTTCTATGATCTTCTGTCATACGTGTTGATGTGCATGTGTGAAGCCCAACAAATTTGCGTATCTCCCACATCTGGGAATTTTGAATAAATGCAGCTCGTACCCGCCAATTGTAGCCTTCCGCCGACTTCCAACACTCTCCAATATATAATGTTGGTTTAGACACTGCAACTTTGTAATCTACTGATATATTCATGCTATACCGCTTAATAGTAAATACGCACTCTTCTTTATTTTCGAATCTCTGGCCAACGAATAACTCCTTAGGATCAGAATTTACGGCCAGTCGGTGAGCAGAAAGTATTTTGGGGTACTCTGGGAACTCGGCTACATGCGCCGCGTCGGGGTCTATGAACGACATGTGTGGCCCAGGATTATTGTGAATCACAACACGTCGCATCTGGTTCCCGACCGAAGACGCGTTAATGTTTCCATCGTCATTCACGTCTTCATCATCAATATCATCGGGGACATTGTCCACATCGGGATCACTATCACTATCGACCTCTTGATAATAATGATCACTACTATCGTAACCATCATCACCAACCACATTCATATCGGGTGTAACATTAAGATCGATATCGATCCCACGTATAGTCGATTCACTATCAACGTACGATATTGGAGCCACCATGCACGGTT
This sequence comes from Gossypium stocksii, assembly GCA_020496765.1. Lineage (NCBI taxonomy): Eukaryota > Viridiplantae > Streptophyta > Magnoliopsida > Malvales > Malvaceae > Gossypium > Gossypium stocksii. Next base: position 69,506,805 of record CM035622.1, read on the forward strand.
CTTGAGCTCTATGTTCTTCACCATATACAGTGAGATCTTCATTTTCCTCCATACCGGCTAACTCAACAAATAAGTGAATCGGTGCATTTTTGTCACTCCCATTCCCACAGTAAAGAGCGATCATTGTCTCCACTTCTTCGTCATCTACAAGTTCCATTTCAGTGAATTTGATTGGATCTGTCGAAACTGGAAACTTGTAGAAAAGTTTCGAGATCCTTCTCCCACAATGTCTAACAATTTTTGTGTTAATTCTTCCCTTCATATCATCCAACGAGACATTTCTATTAAATCTCATTGCTATTTGTTGCCGACATTCAAATATGCATCCAACGGTTGTTGTCAAGATAATTCCATCGAAATAAACGCATACGAAAAATTGATTATCCATCTTCAATGCTCAATCTGTTAAAAAATAAACAAACTTTCTAAAAAAAAATTCGAATACCAAATAAACTACTTAAATAAAAAAATTAATTAATCAATATGCAAATTTTTTCATTCATAAGCTCATACTTTTTCAGTTCTCATTTTATACATAAAAAACATTTATCTTTACGTTTAACCATTTAAATTTAGTTCTATGTTTTCTTCCATCTCCGACCCTGTATCTTCCTCTGGGAAATACTATACAATCCAATTTAGATATTCTTGATTCTCTTCATATTCATCTTCTACAATCCAATTTGGCAATTCCTCAGGATCTTCTTCCTCTTCAATTTTTATAACGGGTATTGAAATTAGAAATTCTCTTGGTAATTTCCTAACATCTAATTTATCCATCCATGGTATGTCAATCACATTTTGGTTCCCAATCAACTTTCGTGAACCTATACTTTGTCTCGCTATTTTCATTGCTCCATAAGAGATTATAAATTTTACGAAACATATAACTAGATTCCAATAGGTTCGTGGTACCAATGTCTTCTAAAGTTGGTCTAAAATGATTTGATGTTCCCGTTCTATTAATGTCCCTCTAAGGGTTAAGTATTGAACTTTATTCTTCCTAATCATTTCATGACATTTCCATAACACTTCTTGCATCTTTTTATTTACTGTGATAACGTGTTGAACAATATCTTCTTCTGGTTTCATTCTGTAATCTTGCACTTCTCTCACCATCTTATCAACTTTCTCCCTTTGTGCTAAAGTTGTTATTTCATCAGGCAATACCAAATATGTTGCCATTTCTAACAATATCTATATATAACATGCCAAATACAATTTATAAATATTATCTAATCAACCTAAAACGGGTTTTTAACCCTAATAATATAAAAAATAAACTAAAATAGCAAAATAAGTTGTTTGAAAGATTAAGTACCATTTTTGGTACTTAATCTTTCAAACAAAATCGTACTTAATCTTTCAAACAACCTATTTTGCTATTTTATTTTATTTTTTTATATTATTAGGGTAAAAAACTCACCTAAAACACATATAACAAATAAGTTACATAAAAATAATAATACATTCTTTACATAACATAAATAGGCTTTTTTAAGTTCTTTTTTTCAAAATTAATATAAATCAACAATAATAATAACTAACAATAATTAGGGTTTTTTTTACTAACAATAATAATAACTAACACTAAAAAATAATAAAAATCAACAATAATAATAACAAAAAAAAACATAACAACAATATAAATTTCCATTATCCTTCTTTTTTCTTCTCTGTTCTCCTTTCTTTCCCTTTATTTTCTTCTCCTTGCAGCTACTGCTTCTTGGTCCCGGAGTTGCTGGTTGAGTGTTTAAATACTGATTTGTTACCGCCTCTGGGACCCACATCACTGGTGCCGCCTCTGCCAGAGGCAACACTGGTGCCGCCTCTGGCAGCAAAATGACCCCATTATTTTATTTTTTTCGTTTTTAGCCTTTTTTTTTAGTTTTTTTTACTGTATAGTCAGAAAAAAAGGGTGATGCTGCCTCTGACAGCAACATGACCACCCTGTTTGTACCATTTTCGTTATTAGTTTTAGTATTGTATTATTTTCGAATTTTTTAATTTTTTTATATTTTTTCAGTAAAAAACCCTTTAGAACATTACTAAATGGAATGAAAGTTTGAAGCTTAAGGTAGTGATTCCCATATTTTCTTTATTTTGATTTCCTCACTGAACAGAGATATTTGTCCAGAATACCGAATGGATGTATTCTAATTTGCTGCAAATATGTGTATACATTATTAGAGGACTTGTTGAGTAGTTTAGGGTTTTTTTTTTAATTTATAGCAAATCCAATATTCTTTACGAAATTTGATACTGTATCATCAGCTTCTGACTGATTATTGAAAACCTAATATTATCTCATTGGAAAAGTCGATGTTGTTATCAAAACCAAATAATTCGTGGCTAATTTTATACCATACATATTTTGATGTATGATTTTGAGCCGTAAACATCAATATGTGATTAGTACTCCACGGTTTAATCCCCATACCCTATCCCTCCACCAACTTTGTACAGTAGCATAGCAATAGGATGCGATAGAGTATTAGTAAGTATGTTAGTAAGTCATTTACAATTTGTTATTCAGTTGAGAGTAGTTGTTGTGCTACTAAGCAATAGGAGTTAGTAATTGTCTTCTATAAATATCAAGCTGTGATGTACAGAGACGTTTAAGCATTGAAATACAGAATATATTTCTTTCTCAATTGACTAGTTTCTATTCTGAGTTACTAGTTTACCTTAGGTTTTATCAGGACGAGATAAAGTTAGTAAGTACATAGACTTCCAACTGTGACCGAAGAAACTTCAATGGCTTCTCTTCAATGGCTGCTGCAACTGAGCTCCAGTCCTTTCTTGCTCTTTGCATCAATCCTCCTTCTCCTTAAACTTCTTTTCAACCAAAACTCCACCAAAACAAAACCCAATCTTCCACCATGCCCTCCCAAGTTACCCATCATCGGCAACCTCCACCAGCTCGGTACCATGCCTCATCTGTCACTCCGTCGCCTGTCCAACAAGTTTGGCCCAATAATTTACTTACAGCTGGGTCAGATCCCCACCGTGGTGGTTTCATCAGCTAAACTGGCCAAACAAGTGATGAAAACTCAGGACCTCGCACTTTCCAATCGCCCACCCATCTTCTCGGCTAAACTTTTGTTCTATGATTGCGCTGATATTGCCTTCGCCCCTTACGGTGCTTATTGGAGACATATTCGGAAACTCTGCATCCTTGAACTGTTGAGTGCTAAACGAGTTCAATCATTTAGCTTTGTCAGGGAAGAAGAGGTTGCTCGATTGGTCCGTAGAGTTTCAGAATCTTCTTATCCTGCTACTGTAAATCTAAGCAAGTTGTTGGGTTTCTACGCCAACGATAATCTTTGTCGAGTTGCTTTGGGAAGAGGTTTCTCACATGGTAGAGACTATGATCGCCATGGATTCCAAAAGATGCTTGAAGAGTATCAAGAGTTGCTTGGAGGATTTAGTATCGGAGATTTCTTCCCTTCCATGGAGTTCATCCATAGCTTAACGGGTTTGAAATCGAAACTCCAGAGCACGTTCCAACGCTTCGATCGGTTCTTCGACGAGGTGATAACCGAACACCTTGATCCGGACAGACATAAAGAGGGACATAGTAAGGACTTGTTGGATGTTTTGCTGGACTTACAGAAAAGTAAATCTAATGAGATCAACCTCACCATGGACAATGTTAAGGCCATCATGTTGGTAAGTACCTTTTGTCTGACGAATCCAATACGAGTATATGCCTGATTTGAGTATGTTGTATTATTGGTTTTGCAGGACATGTTTGCTGCTGGAACCGATACGACTTTCATAACTCTTGATTGGGCAATGACAGAACTTATTATGAACCCGAAAGTACTCGAAACAGCTCAAGCCGAAATCCGGAAAGTTGTAGGGGATAGAAGAGTGGTCTTAGAAACTGATCTGCCTCACCTTGATTACATGAAAGCTGTCATCAAAGAGACCTGGCGATTACATCCTCCGGCACCGGTCTTACTCCCTAGAGAATCCATGGAAGACGTTAAGATCGACCGGTTCGATATTCCGACCAAAACACGGATTTTCGTCAATGTATGGGCAATAGGAAGAGATCCAGAATCATGGGAAAATCCAGAATGTTTTGCACCAGAAAGGTTCGTACATAGTTCAATTGACTTCAAGGGGCAAGATTTCGAGTTGATACCCTTTGGAGCTGGTCGAAGAAGCTGTCCTGCTATTACATTTGGCACAGTGAGTGTTGAGTTGGCTCTGGCTCAGCTGCTTCATAGCTTTGATTGGGAGCTTCAATCAGGTACTGAAGCTAAAGATTTGGATCTTACAGAGAACTTTGGCATCACAATGCATAAGAATGCTCCTCTCATGGTTATTGCTAAACCACATTTCCCTTAGGGAAGACCATCCCTCCACTGTTCTGCAAATTATCTTGTACTAGACATGAAATAAAACAACCTGACAAAAGTATACAAATATATGAATATGTTTATATAATGAAGTTTGGATCCTTCCCTAAATTCACATGCTTTTGCACCGTAATAACCCCACACCGCTAAATTCACAAGAAAACAAAAATCAACCGAAACAAGCATAATATAAAAACATATTAATATTAAATATAAACAACCTTTTTTTAGTTTTAAATAATAAATCAGATTAAGAAATGATACAATTTAAGCTAAAATTATTGTATTGGATTAAAACACATGCACCACAACTGCACATGAGCTCCAATTCAGCTGGTTTTCAGCCACGTATAGCTCCATTGCCATCCGCTCTGGCTTAGAACCAATGTCGACACGTTTTATCCATCACTATATTTTTATAGTTGAAGTTCATGGCTCATAAATCCAACAATCTCAGTCAGATTTTAAAATTTCTCGCTTTGTTCGGTGCGGTTTCCTTGTATTCATCTTCCTATCTCATCTCATCCTGAGACACTATATAATGGATGGCTTCCATTGCTGAATCCTGCAGTATCTGCAAAAATCTCAGCATTTCAGTCAAAAGAAAAGAAAAACATGGGAAGTAACGAAGATGTTATGATTAGTGTTAAACCAGGTGTTAAAGGTGGTTCGTTCATGGTTCGAGAAACGGCTGTTTTAACTAACGTTCCAGCTAACATCACGGTTACACCGGTTAGCGACGGTTCGGTTTTCGTTGGAGCTAATGCAACCAGTTCAAGTTCTCGTCACGTGTTCAATCTCGGAACCCTACAGTATGTACAATAACTGTGCAATTTAATTGAGTTAAACTTCGGGTTTATCTTACATTTTTGCAAGTGTATATATGGATACTGCAGGGTGCACAGATTGGTGTGTCTCTTCAGGTTCAAAATCTGGTGGATGATACCATGCTTCGGAACATCGGGCGGAGACATTCCGGCAGAAACTCAAATGCTTCTCCTGGAAGTTGAGAACAAGTTCTATGTCTTGATACTACCTGTATTGGATGGTCAGTTTCGTACAAGTTTGCAAGGGACACCAGACAATGAACTAGAGTTTTGCATTGAGAGCGGTCGATTGGCCCCCCTTTTTCATCTATGTTTTCTTGTAGTTTAATACAAGCTATTTCTGTTTTCTTAGTTCTTCTGTTGATTATCCATTGTTTCAGGAGATCCTGATGTTCAAACCACCAAGATTAACGAACCAGTTTTCGTAAATTCGGGGAACAACCCGTTTAAGCTCATAAGGAATTCTATCAAGTATGTTGGTGAGCATAGGATCAGGGATTTAAATTACAAGCGCGTTTTATCGAATATGAAGTTTGAATTGCTTGTAGGATATTGGAGAAGCATAAGGGTACGTTCAAGCATATCGATAATAAGCAGGTAAAGAACCAAGAATCCATGTTTTGCATGTATGTTCTTGTTAGACAACTTCCATGGTTGAAAATCTGTGTTTTTTTTATTACAGAAGCCAGAACATATAGATTGGTTTGGATGGAACACCTGGGATGCTTTTTATTGTAATGTAGATCCTGAAGGAATCAAAGATGGACTCGAAAAGTAAATATTGTTATCGGTACTTCATTTTGGCTTCAATTGCTTCGTTCATTATATTGATTTAGGGTTTTATCTGTAGTTTCTCAAAGGGTGGTTGTCCTCCAAAACTTTTAACCATTGATGAGGGCTGGCAAAATATTTTTCCCAGCTATGAAGAGAACCCAACAGGGTAAGACAAGTAATTCAATAAGTTCAGTCTTGCATTACTAGCTTTAGTCATTCCATCTGTTTGATTGAAGGGAATTGTCAAGATTAATTAATCTTGAGGAAAATGCAAAATTCAAGGGCTCAAAGTTGGATAAATCAGGAAAAAATCTCAGAGATTTTATCAAAACTATCAAGCAGAAATATGGATTGAAGTGAGTTTTTTTTTTTTCTCTTATCAGAAGCTATAGAAGTATAGATTGTTCTTATTAATCATAGAAGTAACAATTGCAGATATGTATACATTTGGCATGCCATGGCTGGTTACTGGGGAGGGGTTCTTCCAGAATCTGAAGTGATGAAAAAATACAACCCCAAAATTCAACCTGTTGTTCAGTCCCCTGGTAATCTGACCCATGTTGTATGTTCAACCCTGGACAACATACAGGAAAAGGGAATCGGGCTAATTGATCCCTCCAAAATCCGCGATTTTTACAACGATTTTCATAGCTACCAAGCAAGTTGTGGTGTTGATGGTGTCAAGGTGGATGTTCAGAATGTGTTGGAGCTCCTCGGTGCTGGCTACGGTGGTCGAGTTTCACTGACTAGACAATACCTGGGAGCCCTTGAGGATTCTGTTACCGAAACTTTCAAATCCAACAACTTAATCTGCTCCATGAGTCTGAATACTGACTTCTTATACAGGTTTGCCCAAACTTATTATGCAACTTTTGTTATGATTTGGCAAAAAGGAAAAGGGCATCTTCAATTTTTTACAATAACATTTACGGATACTGTCAGTACAAAGGAGGCTGCTGCAGCTAGAGCAACTGAAGATTTCATGCCAAATGAACCAACATTTCAGACATTACATGTTGCTGCTGCTGCTTTTAACTCTCTTCTTATAGGAGAGATCATTGTACCAGATTGGGACATGTTTTATGTAAGTTCTTAGGCATCTGCATGAACACCTTTCACATATACACAACCATGAACTATCCATGCATATTCCACATGGGATTTTTTTTTCCATTTCAGAGCGATCATATTACCGCAGAGTTCCATGGTGCAGCGAGAGCCTTGAGTGGTTCTGCAGTATATGTAAGGTGTGCCCCTAGTTCTAAATGCAAGTTCTTGTACATCGCTATATGTGTCTTAATGTTGGGATTTTCATTCCTTCAGTGACAAGCCAGGTAGTCACGATTTCGACATTATTAAGAAGCTAGTGTTGCCTGATGGCTCTATCCTTAGAGCTCGATATGCCGGTCGACCTGCTCGGGACTGTTTATTCAATGACCCTGTCACAGATGGAAAAAGGTTAAAACACTTAAAGCAAAGAATCATGCTTGTATTCTTCAAGTATATCTTGTCTGATGACATTTTTGCAGCCTATTGAAGATTTGGAACTTGAACAAGTTATCAGGGGTTATAGGTGTTTTTAACTGCCAAAGAGCTGGAATATGGCCTCCTATTAAAGGTAGTATATATATGCCGGCACCCGGCTCAGGAACACCAATCTCAGGGATTGTCAGTGCTGGAGATGTTGATGCACTTGAAGAGGTTGCAGGTGAGAGTTGGAGAGGACATTGTGCAGTATATGCATGCCTTTCAGGTAAATCCTTCTGTTTCATGTTTGTCGGTCTTCGGGTTCTGACTTTGGACTCTCCAGAAAGTGCTTGAAATGTGAATCTATATACTGCAGGTTCCCTGAACACAATGTTAAAGGATGCAAAATTTCAAGTGGCCTTAGAACATTTGAAATGTGAAGTCTTTACTGTTTCTCCTATCAGGGTCAGTACTTCTCCATAGCTTTTTTTTTTTTAAAGCATAAGCAAAGTAGTTAAAATAATGAAGTACGAATCCAAACAGGCATTCAGCGAGGATCTTCGGTTTGCTCCTATCGGATTACTCGACATGTACAATTCAGGAGGTGCAGTCGAAGCTGTGGACTCCGAAAACAAATCATCAGAATGTAAGATAAAGGTGAGAATCCGAGGGTGTGGACGGTTCGGAGCATATTCGAATAAGAAACCAAAATGTTGCAGCATGAACGAGAAAGATGAGGATTTCATATACAATCCCATAGATGGACTAGTGACACTGAAGGTTGAAGGTGAGTACAGCTCAAGAGAAATGGTTTTTGTTTATTGAGACGAGGTTGTATGGGGAATTTTGTATGAAAAGAAAATGTGGGTTTAGTTAGATTTTACAGTGCATGAAGTTTTCCCTATTATTATGTAAAGCTTTGCTTTCTGTTTTCCTGAACAAGGCAATGAAATATTAGTGTTATATATATATATATATGTTGGTGTTGGTGTTGAAGTGAGGTATTATTGATGTAATGTGTGGTAATGGAAGAAATTGAAGTTGTTTTCCTTAGCATTCTTAGTACTATTTAAACTCATCTAATATAATAACAATGGATTTTTTTTTTTATCTTGGAAAAACAAGAAAGGCATAACAGCAGACCACAATTTGGTTCTCAGTCAAAGTAAACATTCTTTGGACATCTCAAGTTTCTTGTTTCTCAATTTTATAATTTAAATTTAGTGTATTTTATTTTACTAATTTAAAAAAATTAGTTAATCCATATTACTATTTAAACACTTCAAAAAAAATCAAAATAATTAAAGAAACTTGATAAAATTTTTAAAAATTATCTATTACAAATCCTATCCCTTAAAAAAATTAAACATTTAATATTCTTAAATATTTTATATAAATATAAAATAGATTTAATTATATAATTGTGTAATTATAATCTTGTGATTCTTAAATATTTTATATAAATATATTTAATTTTTTATATAATTTATATTAATATTATTGATGTCACGAATTAATTAGATACCAATTCTATTAATTTTTTAAAAAAAAAGGTATCTATAAGAATGTTATTCCTTTCATATTTTATATAAAATTTTAAATAAAATAATTATCGAGTACAAAATACACAAAACCTTAATGTTTACTTTCACTCTTTCATGGGAATAGTGTGGGACAAGTAAGGGCATGGCTAGACCTGCTCATGAGTCCAGCGGCCCGGCCCGGCCCGGTCCGGCTTGAAGGCCTGCCCAAAATGTGGGAGGGTTTGGAAACAAATATAGGCTCGAAAAAAGGGTTTGGGCAAAAAAATAAGGCCCGTTTACAAAATGGGCCAGGCCTCGGGTAAGGTATTTTTGGCCCGGGCTCGACCCGAATTTACGAAAAGACAAAAAAATCTGCTTTTTTTTTGTTTTTGAATGTTATTTTCTTGATGTTTTCTCCCTATTTTGATACTATATTACTATTATGTTGTTATTATTTTATTGTTATTGTTTAGATATTGTATAAAACTTATTTTATTGTTAATTTTGTATTATTTTAGAGGCATTTGTTAATTTTGTTATTATTTTAGAGGTATTTGCTTGTTAAGTTGCATCTATTTTAGTGTTATTTAAGTTTACATATTTTTTAAAATTAAATTTCAATTTATTGGGAAATATTTATTTTGATTTTTTTAGTATTTTTGATGTATTATATATATTTAAAAATTATATAAAATAATATAAAAAATTAATACGGGCGGGTTGGGTCGGACTCGAGTTTTAGCATTTTTATATGGATCGAGCTTGGGTAAAATTTTAAGCTCATTTTTTAGGCCCGGCCCAATCCAAACCCGATGAATGAGCCTAAATTTTTAGTTGAGCCCAGCCCGAACCCGGCCCATGAGCACCTCTAGCCGCATGGCTATAACAATTAAATAAAAGATTTACCTTTGATATTACAATATTGAAATTCTTTTATTTTATTTTGTTGGTGGATGTGATACAATTTCATGTCTTATACGCACAAGAGGCATATATCGGCCTCTTTTTAAAGAAAATATCTTTTTTGGTATAAACCTCCTCGTCCCCTCTCCTTTCTGCCTCCTCTTATCCTTTCAGGCTCCTCTGCTCTTCTTAACCCCCCCCCTTCCTTTTTCTCCTTCACAATTCTCCAACAACAAAAATGTCTACTGTAATGAGACCTGTGTCTCTGGTTGACTCAACTTGCCTTGTTTCTTTGCCTTCACTCTTCACCATTTCATCCAAGCTTCCATCTCTTCTCTCACTTCCTTCAAAACCCATCAACCTTGTCCTCTTATCTTCCCCCACTCAGCCAACCTTTTCCTCCCCCAAAACAAAAACCCATTTCCCTTCCCTCGTTGCCTTTTTGGCCCAGACGTCAGATTGGGCTCAACAAGAGGAGGAAAACGACACCACCCTAACTATTGATGACCAAGGAACTGAAAGTGAAGGAGGGGAATCAACATGGGAAAATGAGGATAGTGATGGGGCTGAAGCAAGTTTGTCTGATTGGGAACCTGAAGGTGAGGTTGCTGGTAGTGGTTCAGAAGAAGAGGATACTTCCGAACCTTCTGAGGAAGCTAAATTGTTTGTTGGGAATCTGCCTTATGATGTTGATAGTCAAAGCTTGGCTATGCTTTTTGAGAAAGCTGGAACTGTGGAAATTGCTGAGGTTAAATGACCCAAGTTGTCTGCTTTGAAGAACTGTTTGAAATTCGTGTGTTTGGGGTTGAAAATTTGTTTGTTTTCTAGGTTTGCAGGTTATTTACAATAGGGATACTGAGCAAAGCCGTGGATTTGGCTTCATAACTATGAGTTCAGTTGAGGAAGCTGAGAAGGCTGCTGAAACATTTAATGCTTATGTAAGCCTTTTCTTTTGCAAAAAATTTCCTACTTAATCGCTTTCTATGTCATTCCAGATTGTTTGGCAAAAGTATGAGATGCTTGGCATATACTGATCTCAATTGTGCATTAATGTGATATGAAGTTTGTATTAGTTGCTTGTGCTTAGTCATTCTTGCTTTTAAACAGGATCTCAATGGAAGGCTCTTGACCGTAAATAAGGCCTCTCCTAGAGGATCACGTATCGACCAATCCCCTCGTGTTTATGAACAAACTTTTAGAGTCTATGCGGGTAACCTTCCATGGGGTGTGGATAATGCTCGATTGGAACAAATTTTCAGTGAACATGGTAAAGTATTGGAGGCTCGTGTAGTCTATGACAGGGAGACTGGCCGTTCGCGTGGTTTCGGTTTTGTGACTATGTCCTCAGAGACTGAACTGAATGATGCCATTGCTGCTCTCGATGGACAGGTATGTCTCGATGGACAGATACATTAATCATATATCAGTATCTGATGTAAGTAACCAAGATTTCGGGTTTATAAACTTTTTTCATGTGTATTGTTGCAGAGTCTGGATGGAAGAGCACTAAGAGTAAATGTTGCAGAGCAAAAACCAAGGCGAAGCCCCTTTTGAGCTGAAATGATTATAGATTAAGACTATATGTTGCTGTTGGTTTTTTTTTTTTTTTTCATATTTGCCCTTCCCTATTTCTATTTCTTTTCATTTTATTAACAGTCCTGAAGTTTTGCAAAATATTTGTATGGAATATTTTTATCCAGAGAGTTTGTCATCATTTGGGAGAAACTTGTTTCAACTAAACTATCATCTACAACAATGATTTGAAAAATGCATAATATTGTTGGAAAACAGAAAGAAAAACCAAAACAGATTCATATAATCATCTTTCAGTGTGCCATGGATTGCTTCCAGGAAGCATTTTCATTATGTTCCAAGTTCAAACATACGAAAAGCATGCCATTTATAGTGCAAGTCCAAAAAAAAAAAAAAAAACTCCGATATTCTGTACAATACTGGCTTCAATAACAGGAACCACCTGCATGTAAGATACTTACCTGAGCTCAATAACCCTTCAACTGTGCATCGCGACTGGTCAAAGGTACGTATCGGACAGCAGTCTCGCTTCTAATGCTAACCGAACCATCCAAATTCTTGTCCACCACTTGCAAATCTTGGAATATTTTTCCTACAGGGATCACCATTCTGCCGCCGGGCTTCAATTGATCAATAAGGGGTTGAGGTATTTCTGGTGCTGCTGCTCCAACATGTATAGCATCATAAGGTGCATGTTCCGGCCAACCTTCTCGGCCATCTATGACAATGTACATGATCAAACCATCAATCACAAACATTCATGGAAACATTGTCTCTCTATAAATTAGTTCTTTATGAAAAGTTTGACTCAGACAACCAACTCATTTTCATTCCTGTTGAATTCGGTTTATAGTTTAGAGCAAATTCTGTTTCAATATATCAAGTTCCGATAAGTACATACCGCCAGCATGCACTGAAAGAGAACCTCCTTTCAATAGCGAAGCTGCAGCACTTTTTTCAATATTTTTTATAGAAGAAGCAACCAATTCAGGAATATGTTCCACACCAATAGCACGACCCTGTGGTCCAACCATTGTTGCAAAACAAGCAGTCAAGTACCCCGTTCCTACAGAACAAATGCATGGTGAAAACTAAAATAAGCCTTCCCACAAAAAAAAGGAAAATAAAAATATTAGACTGCGATCAATGACTAAATTATGCAAAAAGTGTTAAGATACTGATCCAAAAAGCTTTCGGACACTTGAAACTTTATAAACACTTGAGATTGGACTTTGATGGTTTCACTAAAAACATTTCCTAAATGCAGGATGATTGGATGCAGCCATCAACTAGTATGATCGACTGTTTCTCAATGAACATTGACAAAATGAGATTAACATCAAGAGAATTAGTGCAGCACATTTGATATTCCACCATTTCAAGGGAGTAGTACATATGAAAGAATCTGAAAAAGCACAGATACGACATAATGGAGTGAAAAGAGACCTGAACCAACGTCTAAAGCATGCATGCCGGGCTGCAAATTTTCCTCCAATAACTGAAGGCAGGTAGCATGCATATGAGGTGCAGAAATGGTGGCATTGTAACCTATTGCCATTGGACTATCAACATAAGCTGGGGTCCCATCAGGTACAAATAATGCTCTATCAATAGTCTCCATTACTTCAACAACCTTCTTTGATGAAATCACTCCATATCGCTGCAACTGCTCCACCATTTGTTTGTTCTTGTTGGTCCCACTTCCACCCGAGTGGTGCTAACAAATCATTACCAAAAATGTTTAGCACAAAGTCACCATTGAACCGAAAAACAACAAAAGGAAACAGAAATACTGAAATAAACCCACTGAATGCTACACGAATCAACCACTGAAAATGCCTATGGCCATAACTAATTTTATTTTCAAGGCAATCCACAAAATAACAGAGGAACCTTAGACAGAGAAGTTGAACAAGCAGTCATTGGTATAGACATCATCGCAGGTCCAATGCCCTCCTTATCAAGGGCAGCCACGGGCTGAGTTTGCAGGTCCGAAGTCGATGGACATGCTAAATTATCACTAGACATGGCACAATGGGCCCCAATGGAAATAGCCAATAGAAGATAGCATCCCCAGGCTACTTGACATACCGGACCCTGTACCAGGAACTACCTCAAATGATGTCTTTTGCACCAATAATTACATCCACAACATAAAATTCCCACCTTCTGGCAAGTTCACAAAAATAACAATCAAATTGCATCATGTTTTGTTTCAATTCCTAGATTATGAATCTTACAAAATTACACTAATTGAACCTATTATGTTAGTAAAAGTCCAAAAAACATTCAACAATTCAAACAATTCTATATATATAATAAAAGCTAGTTCTTCAAGCTATCATTGATGATCACCCTAGAAATTCTCAGAAACCGTCCCTAAATTATTCCTTTTCTATTTTTGATGATCAACCAAGACAATTTTATCATTTCTTGAAAACCCAAACTCAAAACCTAAGTAATAAACAAAAAAAGAGAGGAAAAAAACACCATTTCCCCGTAATCAGATGGAAAACAAAACCCAGAAACCAAAACTGTTATTAAGCATAAAAGTGAAGCGAGAGAGAGGGAAGAAAAAGGAAAGAGTAAGGCACCTCCATCCTGATGAACAAGGGGTTATCCTAAGAAGAAAATTGAAGTTAGGGAGCTAAAAGATTGATTAATAAAGGAAGAATGAATAAAATGAAGCAGCAGCAAAGCGTGGATGAAGGAGGAAGGTACTAGTGTCAGTTTCCATTACTATAATATGGCTTGCTAGCTTTGCTCAATCGGAACTGACTCATCTGGTTGGCCCAACACTGACGGTACTCTCTTGGGCTTACTTTTGTAATTGATAATTCTTTCATGGATCAATGATGATAGCAAATTTCCGGGCCTTTAGTTGTTTATTGAAATTGTTCTTGGTTTAATTCCATGCCCTTCCTCACCAATGATACGATTTTTTTGGCTTATTTGGTAAGAATTGTTCAAGATTCGGATTATTTTTTTAAGTTGGAAAGTTGAGTTAATATTAGACTTGAAAAATAAATTTAAAAAAATTAGGTTTGTTTAAAGTATGGATTAGACTTTGATTTTAATATTTAAAGCTCGAATCCGGCTTAACTTATTCGATTTTTAAGTTTATAATATGTTATTTTTCTTTTCTTTTATGTATTATGTTATTTATATATAGAAGTTAAATATATTATGTTATAATGTAAATATAAAATTTTTTAATAAAATAAAAAAATATAATGATAGTATACTTATATATAATTACTAAATATTAAAAGAATAATATAAGGGAATCTAGATAAATTCAACCTAATTGTTTATAATTATGAACTAATTTAAATAAAATTTTAAACTAATATTTCAAATTAAATCGAGCTTAAATAATTATCAACACTGCTAGCGAGGAGATGAAGATGGTAGTGTGAAAAAGATTGGCTAACCAATTAAAATGCATAGGACTAAATCGATTTTAGTTTTAAGGTATCCATGAACTGACTCTCTTATTACTTGTTAGTAAAAATAATCCACCTTAAAATAATACGGCTTGGGTTCTGGGTAATTCCTCAAGTGTGCAAAAGGCTTGTTATCTTGAGGCTTGGGTTCTGGAACTATAAATGGAAATTCAAAACTTGAAGGGCAAGATTAGGAAGCTGCATGATGAGCTAGTGGTTAAGGACTTGAAATCAACATTATCGCATAGTATCATCATAGTTTACTAGGTCATCTATTTGATAAACTAGACCATCATGAATAACTTCTATCTTAAGGAAACTATCCCACTAGGCCAAAGCTTTTTATGATGTTGACCATTTTCAAGTTCATCACTTGGAATAAGATCAAGACTAAAACCTCTTGGATTATTTTATTTCCAATGGGTTTCGAGACTTGTTTATGTAACTTTCCCTAATGAATGTTGTACAGGCCCATTTTCGCCCGGGCCAACCCAAATAAATTTAAAATGGTTAATCCAATTACAACAAAAATAAAAGCCCAAAATACAAAGAGCCCAAACGGCCCAAAAATCTTAAAATTTTGGGAACCCTAGGGTTCCCCCTCTTTCTCTCCGCGCCACTGCCAACCCATGTGCGCCCTCGGCATGCACGACGCCCGATGATGGTGCCCTCGTCGAGGCTTGCACCGAAATAGCCATCCAGACCCGTTGACTCCTGATAGACCTGCAAAATGAACCAAAATAGCAAACAAAACGGGATAGATGCAAGCAAAGAGAAACAGTATAGCAAAGACAAGCAACAGTAATGCTGAATATTGTATCAATCGGCTATATAAGACCGAAACAAAAACCATGTAAGGGGGGATTCAAGACGAGAAAACAATGTAATCTGGGGGATCCCATCTTTGTATACATGCGTATTTGAGAAATAAAAGGAGAAAAAATAGCAAAAAGGTGGTGGCATTTTTTCTTTCCGATTTTCCGATTTCTGATTCCTTTTTTCTCTTTTCATTTGGATTTTGCTTTTAAACTTCATAAAAAGGAAAAGAAAGGGATAGAAACGGGCTTACCAAAAAGGCTGAGGGCATGGCGTTGGCTTCGTTGCCTCCGTCGAGATCGAACCCAGCCGATGGCCTCTTCCCTTTGATCCTCGGCGCTCAAGATGGAGAGATCCTTCAAATAATAGCCATAAATAGAGCCGTGCTAGCCTTCCGTTAGAAACCCATCACCGATTTGGGGCGAATCGTGGTCAGATGGCCACCGATCTTGGCTTCTATGCGGCTGTGATTTTGAGAGGAAACAAATAGTTTTTTTATTTTGATTAAGAACGGCTGAGTATTTTAGGTTTTAGGTTTTATTTTATTTACTTAAATGACCCGAAGCTGACCCGTTTTGACCCGATTCGGGTACCCCTAGGACCCACGCGTTCAAGCGGTGAGGGGATATTTTCCGACTTGGTCCTCTAACGTTTTCCTTTTATTCAGTTGATCCTCTTTTCCTCGTTTATTTTCTTCTAGATTTAGCTTATTAATTTTAGATTTGTTCCAACTCGGTCCGCGCTTAAACGCTGCACTCTGAGCGCGGGTTTATTTACAATCCCTATCCTTTTTCTTTGTATTCGTGTTTCACTCAGGTCCATTGACTACTTTTAATTTTCAATTCAGTCCTAAATTGCTATTTTGTTTTCAATTTAGTCTTTACTTCATCATTTTGTCATCTTGATAATTAAATTACCTTTATTATCATTACTAATATATTATATATTATTTATTAAATTATGTACTGCGTATATATAACATTTATATATTTTCTATATTATGTTATATGTATACATATCCTTTTATATCATTATTTTATATTTTCAATACCATTTTCTATATTATAGTTATATGTATATATATTCTTTCATTATTTTTTATTTTCAACACTATTATATGTGTTTTGTATATTATATCTATATATATTTTAAGGTTATATTTTATATTTTGTATACACTATACCCTTATATTTTATATATGTATTTTATATATATATTCTTTCACATCATTTTAAATATGTATTTTTTTATACTATTATATTTTATACATTACATCTATTTTAAAGTTATATCTTGTATATGTATTATATTCTATCATATATTATATATGTATTTTTCATCTTGATAGTTACACATATTTTTATACTATTTCACGTATATATCCTTAATATTATATTTTGTATATATTCTTAAACTCTTTCATACCATCATTATACATATATATGTATATGTACGCGCTTATATATTGTATTAATAATTATTTTTCTATATCATTATTTATATATATACATATATATTATGTATACATTTTTACTCATTTCATTCTTATTTCATGTATATACCTTAATGTTATTATGTATAAGTATTTTCGTATATCACATATGCATATTTAAATTATTTTTTATATATATTAGGTATACTATATCTCTTGTACTATATGTATTTACTATTATTTTACCTACCTTTTTATGTTATGTGTGTATATACATATTTTTACAAGTACAATTTCTTAACTTTAAAGACTTTATCTTTTTGTTAAATAATGTATCACTTGCTTACATTTTTTGAACTTTCATAGTTCTGAATCTTTTTCATAATTATTCATTTTCATTTATTAAAAGCTCGTTGAATCTTATTTATTTTAGTTTGTTTTAAGACTTCTTTCAAATTCGTTCTTAAGCATCAAATGTGGGTATTATTATTCACATAATAGTGTCTCGTAGAATTGCCATTATGCCGCATCCTTTCGTGTTTGTTGATTATGATGATTCATTGAAATGAAATATATTGCACATGAATTATTTCTTCGCGTTGTATGTCGCTATTCTATGCTCGTATTTCCGTATTCAATGTCACTTTGGTAAAAACCTCCACTCAAAGGTTTTCAAAAGTATAACTCGAGTTTGGGAACTTCGAGAAAATCGAGCCTTAACTCACTAGGTTCCGATTTCTCTTATGTAACCCGAACCGTCGAGAATTGCTTTCAAAAATACAACGTGTGGATTTTTAAATCAAACTTATTCTTGAGAACTTGAAATGCCATGTCCTAACTTACTGAATGTGGCGCTCATTGTCCCGAAATAAGAATTTCAAAATCAAGGCAATATTTTACGTTTTGAGACTCTAAAAGATCGAGCCCTAACTTACTAGGTTTTGGTTTTTCATTCGACTCAAAATAATTAAATATCCTTTTGGATTTAAATACATAAACCTTTTAAGCAAAAAAGGCGAGCTTAACTTCAAGGAATAGACATATCGCATCCTAACTTACTAGGTTCGGCATTCTTATTCCTTCGGAATAAGCGAGCCTCGATTTTTACTTCGACATATTCAAATGTTTTTAATAAAAGGGATCGTATTTTAAATTCTTTCAATTTTTTAAACATTCAACACCAGGACATTAATTAATCAACTAGGTACCGATTTTGGGCGTATCGAGGGTGCTAATCCTTCCTCGTGCGTAACCGACTCCCGAACCCGATTTCTCAAATTTCGTAGACCAAAATCATCATTTTAATAAATTGAAGCATTTTATTAAAATGATCAACTTTTACGAGGTGATCCGATAACACCTCAAAATAAAAATCGGTGGCGACTCCCGTTTTCCATTTTCAAAACCATAGTCGATCCTCGTTTTTAAAAAAATGGTTTCGACAAATGTCTTACAAATCAACACCGTCTCCATTTGGTCCTTTGGATTATAAAATAGCTCACCTATTTTCTTTTTGAATATTCTACAAATATGTACAATTTTTT